>OX422143.1:178166441-179460133 GCA_949129095.1 Volucella bombylans | reverse complement strand
CTGGTGAAAATAGCAATGGAACAAGTCGAGGCAAGAGACATTACATCAGTGTTGGAGGGTGTCAATTGACTGTGTAATATTAATGTCGTCTATGAGTTCTATCACCCAATTTCAAGCGGAAAGAGGGTCTTGGGGGCACCTGATCAAATGTGGGCGTTGTACTTCAATTTTTGTGCGGATAAATGCTTTTGTATGTATAAAGGTCAGAGAGGTGAAATATTTGCTATATCACTTGAGGAAACCTAGAGAATTCCTAGCATTTTTGACGACATGAAATACGTGGTCATCATACCGAGAATGGAAAGTTTTTCGGTTTCGACGATGCAAGTGCCATTCATGGATAATGGCTGTGTGTTTAAGTTTCGCTTTAACGACAGCAGACAGCATTGTGTTTTGGAAGCATTAAATTCCACTCTGTTGATAGTTCTCCAATTGGTTATGCTGTTGATATCGGAATTTAATGAACTTAGCATACGCTGCCGTTCTCGTTCTACAGCTGAAGAGCAGGGCCGTGAGTCCGGGAACGAATATGAAAGGCAGAGAGTACTGTCATCAGCAAAGGAATATATTGGATTAATAGTAGCAGACAAGAGATCATTAATGATAATTAAAAAGAGTGTCGGAGATAGGACGGAGCCCTGTGGCACACCAGCATTTATTTTGCGGATATCAGATTTTTTTTTTCCATGGGAAGGTGGGAAAATCTTCATAAACACTGTGAACCCGGTGCTCATAGTAGTGAGATTTTTACTCACCAAAAAAAAATGCCTCCCTTCTTGTCGACTACAACTAAGTTACTTTATTAATTAGTTTCCGTTTCAAATAATATTCGCGTGGAATGGTCCTTATCGCGCCAGATCGAACGGTCTCGTTCTTTGTAATCGACGCACTAAGTTTGTCTCGTCCGGAATTTGGAGTATTTTATTATTACAATGACCATGAAGATGAATACGGAGTTTGCGAGCAAAGTTCATTATTTCGTCCTGGACGGTTACTATTCCTAAGTCTCTGTTTCTGATATACCATGGGGCGTTCACGAATTCTCCTAGAACTTTGTTTTGATAGGTTTGGAGAATATTTCGGTTGCTTGGTTTAGTACAACCCTAAAGTTGTATACCGTACGTCCATACAGGTTTTAGCACTTGCCTATAGATGAGCAGTTTTTTATTTATGCTCAACTTGGAATGCCTTCCTAGTAGCCAATACATTTGTCTGAATTTATTTTCAAGTTCATCACGTTTCTTTTTAATTTGAGGCTTCCATTTCAATTTTACATCTAATGCCATTCCTAGATGCTTTGCTTCATTTGCATATGGTATTTGTACGGAGTTAATGAAAATGGGAAGGTTGTTTATTTTCTGGTAAGTAATAGATTTGGTCTCGTTGAGAACAATTCGCCAAATCTTTGTCCATTCGTAGACTTTATCCAAAGTCGTTTGAAGTATTTGTAGCTAGTATAGCCGTATCTTCCGTGAACGTGGCTACTATGGTACCTGATTCTTCTTGTATGTCCCGAATATTGAGTGAAAACAATACCGGGTCATGTACACTTCCTTGCGGAACTCCATCAGCGATCTCTTTAAATTCCGGTGCCATGTTTAACACGAAAAATTCTGTTTTCCAGTTATGATTCCAGAATCGTATGCAGCTCTCTCGGAAGAACCTGACTTCAAGCCTTCGTGCCATACCTTATCGAAGGCTTGAAACACTCTAAGACTTTCTCAATTTCATTCGTAATTCTATAAACCTGGTCAATTGTGGAGTGCTTAGTTCTAAAACCGTTGCTCAGGAATTAGACGTCTCTCTTGATCGGTTGCTAGCGCTTCAATAGGAGTTTTTCAAATATTTTAGATATTATCGGCAGAAGCGATATGGGTCTCTAGGACTTTTTTCGTTTAGAGATTTCTGCAACTTTGCACAGCCATTGGTGGGCAGATACAGAACACAGAGGTTTGGGAACGATTGCACATGGACTTTGCGGGGCCATTGAAGAAGAGTATGTGGCTAATAGTGGTGGACTCCAATTCGAAGTTTCCCTTTGCAATTAAGATGTCTTCAACTACTTCACTGGCAACTACTTACGCATTGCAGTCCATTTTTGCGTTGCAGGGTTTACCAAAGACTTTGGTTTCCGACAATGGGCCGCAATTTGCACCCAAAGAATTTGCGGATTTTTGTAGGAGAAATTCGATTCAGCATCTGACATCTGCTCCTTTTAACTTTCAAGACGTCTTTATCAAAAATATTATATTTTTGGCAACATATCGCTCGACGCCAGACAATACAGGTATATCGCCAGCAGAAAAGTTGCACGGCCGAATCCATCGAACAGTTTTAACGGACATGATTCCAGATATGCGGGATAAGACGAGACTAAATTCTTGCCGCAACAACTAGTTTTTCTTCGGCAATACCTTAATAAGGAGAAATGGATACCTGGTGTTGTACTGAGGAGGCTTGACAAGACAAGACAAGAAGTCAAGAAGTCAAGCGTTCAAATAGTTCGGGTCCAATGATAGCGGTGTTATAGGCCTGGAGTTGAGTATGGCCTCAATTTGTGCCGTCAACGTATTTAACTCTTCAAACTTGTGCAATCACTCGAAGAAGATGATACTTCACTGTCTTGACGGCGGACTCCCAAAGTCCTCCAAAATGTGGTGATCTTGGAGGAATTGGACGCCATACAGTGCGATACCTTTGACACAGTTCATGTTGCTGTTTTGTGAGACTCCAATTGAAATAGCTGATAAAGCTCTGAAAGATTGTTTTTATCACCAACGAAGTTCGTTGCGTTGTCGCAAAATATCGTTGAGCAGAGGCCTGCAGCTACAAATGCTTCCGTTGAGAACTGCCTTCGTAGTAAAACATACTAAGAGACACAAATAAGCCCTAATAGGAGCCCGTCCTCGTATCTTGGAGCTGATGTAAATTGGTCCACACAAGTCAATCCTGGTGGTCAGGAATGCACGACCAGGTTGAACTCTCTCCTTCGGTAGGCTGCCCATGAGAATGTCAGCTTTCCCTAGCTTTGTGCGAAAACATCTTATGCACTGGTGGACGATTTTGCGATACAGCTTCTTCCCATCAAGTGGCTAATAGCGCTGTCGTGTAATGGAGAGATGTGTTTGTAGTCCAGATTATTAAAAATTTTGTAAATTCGGGCTTAGGAAGTACAATCTGATGCTTGAAATCATAGGTCCCTACTGCGTTGTGAAGGCGTCCGCCAACACGAATAATATTTGTAGTCCTTGGTTAAATATATACGTTGATTATTGCGCAAAATTCCTGTAAGTGCTGCATCGAGCTCAGGAATAGTTAAAGGACCGTAAAATCGCTTGCATTCAGGGGACCTTGAGTTATTTTGGGAATCTGTAGCAATATGCGTAAATGCGTTCTAGCCGCTGCAGTGATCCTCTATGAAGATTGTTCGCTGAAAGAAACACAGATTTGTTATGCCGTCGATCAGGTACTTCGGCAATGTCTATTGAGGCTGACTGTTGTGACCGATGATCCGATGGAAACTTTAAAAATGCTGGTCCCTTGCTCCAGAGTACTGGAGTACTCGTGATATTAAATCAGCTGGATTTTCCTTCGTGCTTATATAAGCCCATTCGTCAGATGCTGTTAACTCCTGAATTTTAGCCACACGAAATCGAAGCTAGTGTTACCTTAGAGTCGCTGTAATAAAATTTCTTCCGAATTTTTATAGGTAAAATCCGAAGAATTTGTTAAACTAATTCACACTGTTAAGAAACCGTCTATTCATGTTTACACTAATTATCTATTTTAAATATTTTACTACTTTAAGATTTTGCCAAACAATTGTTAACGTACTCTATTTTTGTACTAAATCTCTTTAGAACAATTTAAATTACTGAAATCTTAACTTTAACTTAACTTATCTTCTCTTAGTCAATATTGCATTTCTTTTTGTTGTCATCTTCGTAATCCGCTGCTGCTTGCATTTTTAACTACACTCAGTCCTTTTTTTACGCGATTATTGGTTCTGCCACTAATCGCGTAAAAAAAAATCGCGTAAAAATGGTTAGTTTTCCAATATTAACTGACGAATTGGTTCCGAATATAAAAAATATCGCGTATAACAAAATATACGCGCAAAAAAATATTCAAAAACAATACAATACAATACAATAGATATATTTTAAAGTCTTACCAAAACAACTGCACCGGCCGCTAACTAAATACATTATAACTAGATTTGCAATAATTGATACACATAGAGTAAAATTTTTTTGTTGGGACTTCCCCGTATTATATTCGAAAATTATTACGCGTAAAAATATGTAAACAAGCAAAAAACGAAAAAAAGCAATCGCGTTAAAGTGAGAAATTCGCGTAAAAAAAGGAATTTGCGCTGCAAAAATAACCGCGTTAAAGTGAAATCGCGTAAAAACAGATCGCGTAAAATAAGGACTGAGTGTACTCTCTTTCTCTTTGATGTCGAACCACCAGCCAAGATAGTCGCAGCAGCAGCAGATCACAGGAGAATCTAAGTATCAATTTACAATTTTTAAGAATATTACCATACAAAACCAAATTTTATAAAAAGACGATTATTCAATATTAAAATACACATGAAACAAAAAACACATTTAATAAACTAATTTAATTAAAACAATATACAGTCCACACCACATTAAAGAACATTTTGGTCCTTCTGATAGCCGAATTAAATATTGAACAGTGAAGTGCAACTCGATGAATTTTAATTAAAAATTGCAAATGGTGGTCCTCGTATTGAAATTCTAAGCGAGCTCTTGTATTAGGTGAAAACTATTTCAAATTGTGTAGTGACGATTTTCTTTGAATTAACATACTCGTATGTTACTTACGTATCATGGTTTATTGCCTATTGGAACTTATTTATAATTTTGTGCGTGATAGAAAACATTTATTCATTCCTTTTGGACATTTTTCCATAACTGTTTTTGGTAATGCAGTTTGTCAAAGGAAAACGTGGTCGCGCAAAAGCTTCGCTTACGAATCAATTAGCATTTTCGGAAACAATTCTACTACGTTGGCTACTTTAGAAATTCATTTAGATAGGCTAAAGGAAGCATGGTCTGATTTTAATTCGTGTCAGATCAGCTATATAAATTCGTTGAGGACGAGGGTTTCGTGGACCCAGAACTAGAATACGCTGAGTATGAGGAAAAATATTTGACCTCTCATGCTGTAATAATCACAGCGATTCGCGCTAAAACCCCCGTTTCAAATGCATCTTCGATGCCTACCGCGGCTTCAATTAGTGAATCTATCGCCACGCAACAGTTGGAGTTTTTCCAAAAACTTGAAGCAATAAAAGCTCACAAACCGGTGCATCTTCCACAGCTTGTCGTACCTTCTTTTAATGGCGATTACAAAGACTGGCCTGGCTTTAAACACATCTTCCTTGGAACGATCGATTCTAACACTTCGCTTAGTGGTACCCAAAAGTTTCAATATCTAAAATCTTTTTTGGGAAAACAGCCTGGAGATTTATTTAAAAACACTCCGTGTACAGACAAAAATTACGTTGAGGCCTGGGAAAAATTAGAAGAGCGATATGAAGACAAATTTGATAGTTCAATCCTTTATTGAAGCATTTCTTTCATTACCATCAACAAACTCGTCGAATTCAACGTTGCTTCGCAAAATATCTGACGACGCGGATGAAGTAATTAGAGGTCTTAATTAGAGGTCAATTCTTACAAGCTAGATGTAATTGTCTCGAAGCATGCTGTCCATTACCTGAGTCTTCCTTTTTGAAACGAAATAATAAAGTTCAAAAAGGCTTCCGGTCACATATGGTTGAAACCAAAGCAGGGTGTCCAAAGTGCCAGGGCGACCATCAACTTTCCTCCTGCAAATCTTTTACTTCGCTAGGTTGTGAAGCGCGTCGTGATTTTGCTAGGGAAAATAAACTTTGTTTTAATTGTTTTCGTCCAGGACATCCATCAAATAGATGTCGCTCTTATTTGCGCTGTAAGAAGTGCCACAAGCGGCACAACATGTTGGTTCACCCTACAGAAGTCGTAGCACCAACAACTTCCGCAGGAGAACATCAGTTGCAGTGTAATACCCCCTCTTCGTCGCATAGCTCTTCCACACCAATCGTTAATTGTCATTCGCTGGAATCATCTCGTCGTTTTACTACACTTCTTCCTACTGCTGTTGTCAGGGTTCGAGACAAACAAGGAGCTCATCATAACATACGTGTGCTGCTAGACACGGGATCGCAAGTTTCTTTTATTACAGAGCCGGTAGTCCAACGCTTGGGATTAATACGAAAACCATCGCGGATTCCAATAATGGGCGTTGGATCAACATCTGCAGGCGTTACCAATGGTGTGGTTACCTTCAATTTATCTTCTCGCTTTGATACGAACAACATTGACATTGATTGCTACGTCATCTCTAAATTGACATCACTACTTCCACCTGTCTCTCTCTCCCAGGTGAACCCTAACGCTTACCTGACGCTTGAATTAGCTGATCCTAGTTTCAATAAGCCACGTCCTATTGAAGTTCTTATAGGAGCAGACAGGGTTTTCAGCATTATAACCGGATCTTCGAAACCGAAATCTATAGATGTTCCCAATTGTGTATCAACTATTTTTGGCTGGGTGATAGCAGGCACTATTGATCAGCAGCGTTCTTTCGTTAACCAGGAAGTAAGGACTCTTTGTACGCAGCTTGATTTCTCGCAAGAATTTGATCTCGAACGTTTTTGGCGCCTAGAAGAAGTTCACTGTGAATCTATTCCAACGGTTGAAGAACAACAGGCTGAAGAACATTTCGTCTCAACTCACAGTCGTGCTTCTGATGGACGTTACATTGTGGAGCTGCCGTTTAAACTTAATTGTGCTGCGAATCTCTGTAATTCTTTTGGCATTGCTCTTAGTCGGTTGCGATCTATTGAACGTAGGTTTTCTTCTAACCCTGATCTCAAGAACCAATACAATCGTTTTTTGGAGGAATATCTTTCATTAGGCCATATGGCTGAAGTACCACAGCATGAAATTGTCCAACAATCCTCCAGCTGTTATTATTTACCTCATCATGCGGTTGTAAAAAGCAATAGTACTACCACTAAATTGAGAGTGGTATTTGATGGTTCGGCAAAATATCATCGTTCCGAAACATCTTCTCTCAACGAGCTTCTTCTTGTTGGACCCACTATTCAACGCGATATTTTTGCCATATGTCTTCGAAGTCGTCGTCATAACTTTGTTATTTCGGGGGATATTGAAAAGATGTTCCGGCAAATTTTGGTTGCTTCAAAACACACAAACTTCCAACGAATACTTTGGCGTTCTTCTCCAGAGGAACCCTTAAAGCATTTCAAGTTGCTGACGGTTACCTACGGTACATCGGCGGCACCTTTCTTATCGGTACGTACCTTAAAACAACTAGCACTAGATTATGCAAGAACTCACCCCCGAGGCTCCAACGTTATTCTCAACGACTTCTACGTCGATGACGTTTTTACTGGGGCAGATTCTGTAGAAGAAGTCACATGTCTTCGGAATGAACTGGTGGACCTACTCCGATTAGGCGGGTTTAACCTACGAAAATGGACTACAAATTGCTGGCCTCTTTTACTTTCTTTGCCAGAGGAGGATCGTGAGTTGTCGCCAGTAGAATTTGAGGAGTCAAGCGTGGTTAAGGTACTTGGTCTTCAATGGTGCCCATCAAAGGATTGTTTCTCATATAAAGTAGTACTTCCCCAACCAACAACATGCACAAAACGTCGTATTCTTTCGGATGCCTCTCGTGTGTTTGACCCTTTAGGATTTCTAACTCCAATAGTCGTCGCGATCAAAATATTTTTCCAGGATTTATGGAAACTAGGTTGGGATGATGATGTTCCTGAAGAACTCGCACATCGCTGGTCTACCATTCGTGATGAACTGCACGTGGTCGAATCGATATCGATACCGAGAGTTTTATGGAAGAACAAACAAAACTGGGAATTACATGCATTTTGCGATGCGTCGTTAGACGCCTATGCAGCCGTTGTTTACTGCCGGAGTATACATGCAAATGGAAACGTCGCGATAACTATTGTAGCAGCTAAAAGCAGGGTTGCTCTTATTAAAGTTTTGTCGCTTCCAAAGCTTGAGCTTTGCGGAGCGCTTCTGCTTACTCGACTCGTAAATAAAATTAAACTATCTTTACAGGAAAAGGATCTTCAAGTTTTTGCATGGACAGATTCCTCGATAGTACTGCATTGGTTATCTGCTCCTCCTAAAAAATGGTCCGTCTTCGTTGCTAATCGGACGTCGGAGATCCAATCTTCCATTCCATTTAGATGCTGGAACCATGTTCGCTCGCCGGAAAATCCAGCTGACGTAGCATCGCGAGGTATTTCACCATCGCTTTTAGCCTCAACAGATATCTGGTGGAACGGACCCTCGTGGTTGAAAAGGCAACCCGCTGAGTGGCCAATATCGCGGTATAGTGTGGACAACGTTGCTATCGAAGAATTGGAGGAACGAAAGTGCACAAAGATTCGGGTACTCGTTTCAAATGTAAGCCCTGAAAACATTCTCGAAAGTTTGATTTTTAAATCTTCAAATTGGCTTAAGATCGTTCGCGTAGTGGCGTATATATATCGTTTTATTCGAAATGCTCGTATTAAAAACAATCGAAAATCTTACTCTTACTTGTGTTCTCAAGAAATTGCTGAAGCTAAAACTCTTCTTATAAAAAGTGCTCAATTTTCTTTATTCAACTCCGAGATTAACTTACTAAAAAGAGGTAAAGAATTGCCTTCAAAAAATAAGCTTTTGCCCCTTGCTCCGTTTCTCGATCAATTGAATGTCCTTCGTGTCGGTGGACGTATACATAACTCTAATTTATCTTCAACGCGAAACATCCAATAATCTTGTGCAAATCACATCCTATTGCTGAATAAGAGTTCGTTGCGCGTTGCTTACATATACACTTATGATCGCTTTAGCTAAACAAAATTACTATATTCTCGGCTGCAGAAATCTTTTTCGTAAAATTGTTTTTGGTTGTAACGACTGCTTCCGACAGCGTCAAACGTCATCTTATCAGCTGATGGGTGATCTCCCAGTAGAGCGTGTTCGGTTTTCACGTCCCTTTTGTAAGGTCGGTTGCGATTACGCAGGTCCTATTACCCTTCGCTTAGCTCGTGGACGAAATCCCAAGTTCGTGAAAGCGTACATTGCACTCTTCATATGTTTCGTTACTAAAGGAGTTCATGTCGAGTTAGTCGGTGACTTATCCACAAGCGCATTTCTCTTAGCCTTGGATCGATTCGTGGCTCGGCGCGGTAAGTCATCGGAAATATGGAGCGACAACGCAACTAATTTTCATGGGGCCAAGAGAAAACTTGGAGAATATACGATCTTCTTCTGAGTCAACAACGGAACACCATCATCAGTGATAATCTTTCCAAAGACCAAATCACTTGGAAATTTATACCACCCTCTGCACCTCACTTTGGAGGATTGTGGGAGGCTGGTGTAAAATCAGTCAAATCTCATCTAAAACGTGTTATTGGTGACCATAGGCTAACCTACGAAGAGATGTATACCCTCTTAGCCAAAATCGAAAGCTTACTCAACTCGCGCCCTATGTGGCAAACATCTGACTATGAACCGACTGCTTTAACTCCATCACATTTTATGATAGGAGAATCCTATTCTGCAGTCCCTTTACCTGATGTTTCTTATCCTACTGTTTCAATCGAAAATAACTGGTCTCTTTTACAGGCACTTATGCAAGGGTTTTGGAAGCGCTGGCATCAAGAGTACCTAACGTCTTTGCAGTGCCGACCAAAGTGGCAAAAGGTGCAGCGCAACCTTCAACTCAATGATGTCGTGCTACTTAAGGAGCCCAATTTACCTCCATCTAAATGGATTCTTGGGCGTGTGACTGAATTACATCTTGGACCAGACAACAAATGCAGAGTCGTCACCGTCAAAACAACCAATGGAAGCTATGTTCGACCAGTAGTAAAACTTGCACCCTTACCGTTTTCTGAAAGACCGGAGTCTTCCAGGGGGGGCTGAATGTTAAGAAACCGTCTATTCATGTTTACACTAATTGTCTATTTTAAATATTTTACTACTTTAAGATTTTGCCAAACAATTGTTAACGTACTCTATTTTTGTACTAAATCTCTTTAGAACAATTTAAATTACTGAAATCTTAACTTTAACTTAACTTATCTTCTCTCAGTCAATATTGCATTTCTTTTTGTTGTCATCTTCGTAATCCGCTGCTGCTTGCATTTTTAACTAATCTCTTTCTCTTTGATGTCGAACCACCAGCCAAGATAGTCGCAGCAGCAGCAGATCACAGGAGAATCTAAGTATCAATTTACAATTTTTAAGAATATTACCATACATAACCAAATTTTATAAACAGACGAATATTCAATATTAAAATACACATGAAACAAAAAACACATTTAATAAAATAATTTAATTAAAACAATATACAGTCCACACCACATTAAAGAACACACACATTAGGAGGAACCTCGCTCGATGTCCACAAAAGACGCTGACTTCAGCTAGGCGGAATGCAGTTGAAAACGTAGTTATACCAAGAAGATCTGAGCGTCTCCGCGCTTAGCGAGTTGGATTCGTTGCTTGAATTAGATGCAAGGGAAGCTGTTGCATTAGCAACTCTTTTATATCACAAAATATTGCAAAACAATGGTAACTCTGTTTAATTACCAACTAATGACATTTCAATTGCCGCTGAAATAAGCAAAAACCGCATGGTAATCTTTCCTGGGTAGTTAACCTCACACTTCGATCCGTGAGTTCAAAGAAAGAGGTTTATTTTCTTTTAATTAATTTGCTCAACAAATATAACAGGAGGAGCCTTGAAAAGAAGGATGAAAGCGGCCTGATTGCATACATGATTGTCGACATCTTACACGTACAAAATAAATAGCAGTAATCAAGTTAAATTGTCTCTTTCTCAACTTTACTATTCGTTGTGGTTTGAGTTTGAGCTCATAACTATTTGAAATGTGTTAAAATTTATCTTAAGAAGGAGACCATTTAACAAAGAAGAAAAGGAGTAAAGATAAAGGGATAATTCGTATAAAAATGCTGCCAAAGCGCTGGTTGAATTCATGTTTTACCAAACCGTTTAATGCTTAGTCTGGTCATATTTGGGGCACATTCCAACGCCTTCCTGTCTCTACAAGGCAACACAATCAATTATTTTCAGTCAGCTATTTAGAGCAATTTAATGGATGTCATCAACCCCAAAGCACCATACAACTAAAACAACTCATAGCACCATAAAAAATAATTTATCGCAAACAATTTTACATACGAATGTCGATTCCGAAAATGTCAATAACTGCCCAAGTGTCCGCAAATTGATTAAAGTTCACCCCCCGCCCACTTAATTCGCCGCGCATAAATATTTCAGCACAGCCATTCGCACTTAATGACAATAAAAAATTAAATTAAATGCTCTGTCAGCGTTAACACTCACAAGTTGGTAACCATGTCTCCGTCAGAGGGTGGCCCAATCGAAATCCGCAAAAACCCCAACCTCAAAGCCGGGTATGGGTAAAAATTAAACCCAAAAGCACATAAAACGTTCTAACATCGGTCCTGGTAAAATGTCCCCATTCGATGATAACACATCATCACCACAGTTGCAAAGTGACATTTATTTGTGCCGCAAACATGATGACAGTAGATTATCCACATTCAAAGAGTAGAGATACGGGTGTACGATTACGATTAGAAGTCTTCTTCCTAATTAAACTGTGGTAGGAGGATGTACGAGTATCTCGAGTGCACCCCAGAGACGGGGGGTTTTGTTTTGGACGAGAACCGACAGCCGAAGCAGAAATCGATTTCTCTGATCAAGTTGCCTCGTAATCGAAAGCATTATAATGTATCCTCGTGTCTATTGAATTGATGGAGTAAGATTGGTGACATCGGCAAGTAACCATTACATAAAACAACAAACGAAGAATCAACTTTCAATGCAGTAAGCCTCGGTACATTAATTTTGCACAAGGGACCTCTACTCGTATCGAGTCAAAGAATGATTTCTTAGCAAAAGTTTCGCAACTCAAGGATGTACGATGTCTCTTTGGTAAAGTGCATTCATAAGTGGCATGATATCCTGCAGCAAGAGCAGTTTCAAGATGACATTGCGGAGTGCAAAAAGGTGGATACGCCTTAGTGCCACCACCATCTGCAATAAAAAAAAAAACAAGTGCAAAGCAAAGGAGACATGATTTTCGAAATTTTCTAAAGCAGTCCCGGAGGAGTTGTCCTCTTCATTCCTTGTTCGTTTGGTTTACTTTTTCGCCACAATATACATATATACATATATACGAGTAGATGTTTGCAGTTGTTGCGGGCAATTGCCACAATTAACAGCAGATGCAGACGCACTTCATGCTAAGAAGGATTCAATTCGAGTCCTTAAGCTTAGCTAATTAGACTTGCTCGGGTGGGTTTAAGGGGCATCTTATGACGTACTCTGTGTGAGACAGAAAGTCAAGGTCACGTCGTTATTGGTCTTATTCCCACAAAAAGTGTAAGTATTGCCTTTGGAAAAAGATTTCAAATTTGTAATTATAGCCAGACTGGCCCTAGAAATGGTGGCTGTATTTCATTGAAGGGAAACAAGTACACGAATAATGGAATTGTATGATGGAATATTCGTAATATTTGAAGAGGGGCGGGTGGATTAAATGAACCGAAAACTGGAAACCTACGGGGAATTTGCGGCGGCTACTTGTATTGATTATATTTTATTTTTACATCGTTTTTGTTTTGTTTTACAAGGGTGCTGTCAGAGGGTTTGGCACGCGAGTCGGATGTGGTGTGGTACTCATTAATGGGGACTCCTGAAATCACTGGTATTTTGGGGTAAATTGGTGGATTGTCGTTGATCGTTGGAATGGAAGGGTAACCTTTGTTATTTCAGTGTAGGCAATTACAAAGATAATGGAGATGTGAGCTGCAGAGGGCGCATGATTCGGAGGCTTGGTTATTTGAAATGTGTTTATTTTTGTACATTTATGCTAATCTCGAGGGACACTTGGATAATTTTGATCGGTGAATGATGATTAGCCGAAAATAAAGGCAAGTTACGAGTACGTTCTGTTTGTTTTTGGTTTTGGGTTGCGTGTGGATAGACAAGTGGATGTGGCAGTATTGTGATTTAAGCATTAAACGTTTGTCCTTGAGTTGGTTATATTTTTTGTTTTTTGTCCTCAACTGCATGCTACTAAAGAGGACAGCTGTGATCTGGGGAACAATTGTGAACCTGAAAAGAGAAAACAACAAAGTTCTTCAATAGATGGCTCCAGCAGTAAGCGCCGGTCGATTTTGACATATCCAAAACGTCATGCACCAAACTTAGACATATGATAAACAAACCGCTTTGACACATTAGTGATTTTGTTTTGGCGTCATATACCTACTTTTGGCTGTGCAAACATGTCTGATAATCGTCTTTTGCGGGAAGTGTTGATCTTCTTCTGTCATTCGAAGAAAACGGCGTCGTTCGCAGATCTCCGCAGAGAACAGACGTGTTTCGGCTTTTCCTAAAGTAAATAGTGAAATAGCCATTCAGTTTCAGCTTAAATATAATTCGTCGGTAGCGACGTCGGTCAACGAATCGTGAAACACGGTTTCGATCCCAGGACGAACTTGGAACTTTTTTTTTGTTTTTCTCGTCAAATTGTTGAAACAACAAAGTAATTGGAAATCACGTGATGGATTGTGGAGAGCGCTCCACTCTTCCCATAACGGGGGTTGTAAAAGGCATCAATAATGTTGAAGGTGCCGTGGCGAAAGCCATTAAAAGGAGGAAAAGGTTAAAGAACCTCCTAATCTAACGAAAAAAAATGAGTGCCGTTTTAAGAGCTGATGAAGAGAAAGACGAAGCCCAGTATGAGGGGGACAATAACAACTTTGCCTCTTTAGCGGCATCTGAGTTGGAAGATGAAGATGAAGAAATAAATAATATTACCAGCAGCATACTAAAGCTGGAAGAAAAAGTGCTTGCTATTATGCAAAAACAAACTGAGCGTAGGCAGAGGGAGGAATCAGAAGTAGGGACCTCCCAACAGGAGCAGAAACAACAACTGCAGCAAACAAAACAGCAGCAGCAGAAACAGCTGCAAAAACAACAGCAGCAGCAGCCGCAGCAGCAACAACAGCAGCAGCAGAAGAAGAAGGAGAAGGCGCCTCCGATCAACACCTATAAACTAGAGGTAAATGCAACCAAGGACCTTTGTAAGTTGGCCATTGGTAATAATTTTAAAATTATGAGATTGATGAACGATCGCGATGCCATCCACTGTAGTCCCGAAAGCCGTCTGGATAGCCTAAGGAGTATCAATGTCCTAGACTACTAGGTGGTTCAGTGGGAAAAATTAAATAGGAGCGAAGGCGTTATACAATGCGTTCGCTGCCAGAGGTTCGGGGCACGCCGCGTCGAACTGCCAAATACGGCCTCAATGCGTGAAGTGTGCTAAGAACCACAGTTCGGAGGAGTGTGCTCTGGGTGTTGACGGAGCATCCGATAGGTCGCAGCTCTCGTGCGTGTTATGTGGAAACGTGGGACACACCGCAAACTATCGGGGTTGTCCTAAGTTCGCTGATATTAAGAAAGCAAAACTGGCTCGGCAGCAGAAGGTGGAGGTAAAACGTTCACCTGTTCGGTTTCAAACAAAAGCCGTCACGTCCGGCAAATGGCTCAGCTGCAAAAGCAGGTTCAAGAACAGGCCAAGCGGGTGGACCAGATCTACTCGCTGCTGCCGGGCCTAACGCAACACATGCCGTAATGGGTATGCACATGGTGGAGCAAACTTTGAAGGTCCTTGCGGTGAATGTTAATTCACTGATTAGGATCGAATGAAGAGCCGCGATGTTTAAATTGCTACAAGACCAAACTCCTGATGTGCTTTTCGCTAGCGAAACCAAACTAACCGATAAGCACAAACTGGAGTACAATAATTATATTGTTAGAAGAAGAAATCGGCCCAAATCCAAACGTGGAGGCGGTGTCGCGATCTTCGTTAAAGAAGGTATAAAATTTCACAGAGTTTACAAGGGAGTGTTGCGCAGGTTCGGGGTGTTGGAGGTAATCACCACTTATATCCCGCAGTGGAAAGCGGCTGTACTTGGCCTCTGTTTATGCACCTGAGGCTTCACAATCCACCCTATTCATTACAGAGCTCGACACGCTTTTTCGGCTTCTGAGGCTGGAATCGGGGGAGAATTATTTTATAATCGGCGGGGATTTCAACGCTAGACACAGAGATTGGGGAAATAATTTGCCAAATACTAGAGGGAACCTACTACTCGATTGGTGGGGTCAGCACGATGTCATGTACAGACTCGGTCTTAAAGTGACGGATAACCCGTCGTTTCCCAGAGGCGGGTCTTATTTGGATCTACTGCTGTACGACGAACGCATACGACTGACAGGTACGAATTTACAAACATTAAACTGTCTGCGCACATTCGTGTATGACAGCGACCATTGCGGTTTTAGCACCGAAATTACGGTTCCCAACGAAATCGCGGAATTGGAGGAGTTTGTCCAAAGATATACTTACAACTACAGTAAGACTCGATGGACACGCTTCTCCGCAACCTTGACAAGAGCACTCTCCTAGAACACGCTCTACCCACCATCCAATAGAAATCTGTCAAACGAGGAGATTGACAGGTATCTAAAACTAATGGACGAGACAATTAAACAAACTATGGACACTACAATACCGCGGTATCGACGTACGACTAACGAAGACCTGTTCCGCAATCCTACTATTGACGCACTGCACCGACAGAAAAGTAGACTTCTGACAAGACTTAAAAACTTGTACAGACAGCTAACTGACCGACATGGCCCGGAGATTAGGACACTGAAGTCGTCGATTAAAAATATTCAAACGCTAATAAAAGAGAATTACAGAATTTCTGTAAGTTTGTATTGGAACAACAAGGTTCGGGCTGTAAACACCAGCAACCCGAATATGTTCCCGCAAATAAATAAACTATTTCGGAGAAAAAAACAAAGCGACCTTCAGTGTCTTAAAATAGCCCGGACAACAGAAAACGAACGGTTACTGACAATAGCAGGTATTGATCCAAATGAAGCCGCTGACGATGACGACTTCTTTGTGATCGAGGATCCGCAGGAGAAGGTTGAGGCTATAGGGGCGACTTTCCAGGAAGTATACAAGGCCATTGATACCATTGGCCCTAATTGCGACCTGGACAGTCGCGTCTTGGTACACGACTTCTGCATTCGAAATGAAATAGGGAACTGGCGATCCGAGGGCTCTGGTTTCACCCGGTTTAGCGACGAAAATATGGCAAATAACGTCATTGCCAGAGAAGGTGACCTACCCCCGTTCATTTCGAAGCAAAAACTCCGTGAGATCTTCGACACAATCAGGGCTAAGAAGTCAGTGGGGACCGATGATATTCCAAACATCGTGCTTCGACATCTTCCTCTAGAAGCGGTGGACATTTACACCACCCTGTTTAATAATGCAATGAATAATGCACATTATCCAGCGCATTGGAAAACGGCGGTGGTTCAACCTATCCCCAAAAAGGGAAAGGATATATCCAATCCGGCGAATCTCCGGTCGATAAGTCTCCTTCCGAATATCAGTAAGGTTTTTGAAAAGGTAATCAATAGAGCTCTGTCTAGGTGGGTTGAGGACAAACATATACGAGGGCGGGTCAATAAGTCCGTGACTTTTTGAATTTCTGACCTCTTTACTGAAACAGCAACACTGCTCCTGTCAACAGGCATCTGTCAGTTGACTCCTGTCAAAATTTAAACTTGCTGCGTCAGTTAGTTTGTGTTTGACAGCTATTTTTATCAGACTACTCGCTAATTTGAGGAGAAAATGGAAAAAAGTGAATTTCGTGTGCTTCACTTCACAGGAAGGTTTGGCGTTGTTTAATCGCAATATGGAGGAGTTTTTGCGCCGTTTTGTAACCGTGGACGAAACATGGATCCATCACAACACACCAGAGAACAAACAACAGTCAAAACAGTGGGTTTCTAAGGGTGAATCGGCGCCAAAGAAGGCCAAGGTGGGTTTGTCAGCCAATAAAGTTATGGCGACTGTTTTTTGGGATGCACGCGGGATAATCCACATTGACTACCTTCAAAAGGGAAGAACAATCAATGGGGAATATTATGCCAACTTATTGGACCGATTCAATGACGATTTGAAAAAAAACCGACCTCATTTGGCCAAGAAAAAAGTTCTTTTCCACCAAGACAATGCAAGGGTGCACACATGTGCAGTTGCCATGGCAAAAATCCATGAATTGGGCTATGAATTGCTCCCTCATCCACCCTATTCTCCAGATTTGGCTCCGAGCTACTACTTCTTGTTCCCAAACCTGAAGAAATGGCTTGGTGGAAAAAGATTTGACTCCAATGATGAAGTCATCTCGCAAACAAAGGCCTATTTTGAGGACCTCGACAAATCATTTTTTTTGGAAGGGATAAAAAAATTGGAGAAGCGTTGGACAAAGTGTATAGAGCTCAAGGGAGACTACGTTGAAAAATAAAATTATTTTTTTATCAAAAAATCTGTGTTTTATTCCAAAAGTCACGGACTTATTGACCCACCCTCGTAGTTCCGGATAATCAATTCGGTTTTAAGGCGGGACATGATATCTCACATGCCGCGTCTAAACTGGTGTCCGATATCCAACGGAACAAAGGCAAGAAACAGTGCACTGGTGCCTGCCTTATTGACTTGGAGAAGGTCTTCGACACCGTATGGTTAGAGGGTCTTTTCTATAAGCTGACTAGGCTGGGGATCAGCAAATCTCTCTTGTACATTCTTTATAATATGCTAACCAACAGACAGTTCATCGTGAAAAATGGCGATGTGACTTCTGTTGGAATATTTCAAATTAAAAATGGTCTTCAGCAAGGCGCGGTCAATTCGCCGATCCTATTTAACATTTATACAAGCGACTTGATAGGTTCACTTCCCCATACTATTGCGTACGCAGACGATTTGATAGCGTACAGAACAGGTCCAAAAATCGAGGTCATTAATACTCTCTTGCAGAGTGACTTCGATAAGATAAGACGATTTTGCGATGACTGGAAGTTGAAAATCAACTTTCAGAAGTCGGAAACCATTCTCTTTAGGACGCCGTTGTCTGGAGCCTCTAGGGATACCAGAAAAAATTGGCGAAAGTTCTCAATCATTGGACAGCACGGACAGCCTCTTGCCTGTCGAAATGTAGTCAGATACCTTGGGATCTGGCTAGATCAGTTTCTGTATTTTGGGAAAAATGTAGATGCTGCTCTGGCCAGAGCTAAAGGTGCTTTTGCCCTTACAAAGAGACTGTTTTATAGCAGCCAACTCGATGTGAGGGTAAAGGTAATCTGCTACATGGCCCTTATTAGGCCCATGCTGGTATTTGGTTGTCCTGTGTGGTTCATTGTACGAGCAAGCTTAATGGAAAAGATTCGGGTGTTTGAGAGGGCTTACCTTAGGGCTTGTCTTCGCTTGTACAGAACACCAGAGTCGGAGTACAAAAAATTTTATCCTAATGAGGTCCTTTACAACAGGGCGAACCTAATACGAGTGGACAATTTCGTGGTTAAGCTGACTCGAAGGCACATTGCAAGAGCAATGGCCTCGACGAATAGCCTGATATCTGTGCGCTCTGACGGCTTCGTTCCACCGGAAGCATTCCTCTACCTAGATCAGATAGCGTTGATCCAGATTAGATCAGCGGTGCCGTTAATCTTCCATGTCGCTCGGACAGCTGGGGCAGGCGACTCAACTACAACAGAGACGTCGCACACGGCAGTGTGAATCGCCTCAGGTTGAGTAGGGCGGTGGGGGATCGCGATAAGAGGGATGTCGTTCGGCAGCACCAGCATTTCTGGTGGTTGAATGAAGGAGAAGATGTTTTGTCGTTGTTTCCGTCAATTACGGACCAGCCTCACTAAAGAGGCAGGGCTGACCAATTTATTTGCTCTGTGAATTGCGGTGGCCAGCTTACATAGGTTTAGGTTAGCATTTAAGAAACATATACATATATCAGTGTATACAAAGGTGTATACTGATATATGTATATGATCGTGTATAATGTCTATGTGTTGTATGTTGTATTATGTATCTAGGTTAGGTAGACTAAGGTTTATTTTAAGTTAGATATTAAGTTTTTATAAAAATAAAAATTATGTCGATATGCTAAGTTTCTGTTAAAAAATTTTTTGCTTAGCTTTAAATACAGTAAATAAATATCCATAACTAAAATGTTAATAAAGTCGAAAGACATAGTATAAGAATTTAGAGTAGCTTAGAGTGCCTGTGTGGGGCCAGTAAGTTAGCATAAGATTGTTAAGTAATTGTAAGCTAGCATTTAAGCATTTTTTGTTAGTATGTAAGAGTTATTGATTAGAAAATAAAATGCGTTTAAAACTAAAACTAACTATGTTTTAAGGCGGGGAGTTCAGCTAAATTCTCTAGCAGCTTATAATGAGTTGAAACAATTTTTGTCTTACTTCAAAGATATACAAAAATCAGAGAAAAAATCCAAGAAACTTTTGTTTAAAAGGAATGGAACAAACTATAAACGGGGTCGTATTACCTTGTCATGATATAAGCAATGGCCTATATGAGAACGTGGATTAGTTACCAATAAAGAGAATTCATCAACACGTATTAGAAAATTAATTTTCTATTATTCGCATCAAAGGTGGTTACAAGAAAAATCCGTCTGTTTACGAATTTAATGTGATGATGATGATGTAGAATTTTTAAACGCAGACTTATCCCCAACTCAAATTAATATTCCAAAAACTTCTTCATTGCTTAAGGATCGTAAGAAAATCGTATGCGATGAAACTCTGTAGAAACAACAGCAATGCGATATTTTACTGGATATCTTGCTCTTAAAATGCTTCTAAGGAACAAATGTTTAAATTGTTCCAAACTATTTTGAAAAACTGATGACAAAATAACATGTCCTTCGGAATTTTTCATCTTTGCAAAAAATTATTCTCAAAGAAGTGACTTTGGAAGTCTGAAGGCACCAACTAATGAATTTTTTAACGTTTGTAAAGTTCACTTCAAAGTATTTAATACAATTTTCAGAGAACGTCCACAAGAAAGAAATATAAGAGAGACAATGGAATGCATAAGGATAACAGATACTAGATATCCGAAATGGTTTGATGAAAAAAGTCCTTGCTATGCTATGCTCCTTCTATACTTTGCTCTCCTCGTTCTACTACGGAAGCATTGTTCATGGAAGATAGAAAAAAAACATACTCGTAGCATACAAAAATCAAAAAACAACGTAAAACAACCATTCAATAAACACAACATTGAAGAGAGCGCATTCTGCTTTGACCTACCTACGGTTCTCAAATATAATGTTTATTATCAGTCAAATTTGATTTAAAAAAATTACGTTGCGAAAAACGGAAGACTTCTATTCAACAAACAGAACACGCAACTTAATAATACAAAACAATTAAGAGTAACATCATGTCTGAGTATGATTCACTCTAGTTCGATCGAACTGGGACGTACGGGTACGTCCCATTGAATGGAAAAATGGTTAGAGATTTTCCTTCGGCGTACAATATCTATGTAAACTATAACATCACACGCTTAACGGAATTGCCAGCTCACACGGATAATTAAGTTAGTAATCTCTCTGTTTTTGTTTTATCTAATAAGCAGATAGTAAGCTTATTATTTTTGTTATTATTCTTTCGTTTTTCTCTTAAATTATTGATTCTATTCATTTTATCTTATCTCTTTCTAATATTTACTATAAACACAATACATCTCTTTTTCCGTTTACACTTTTTGTTTTCTCATTTTTCTTTTTATAATTTATAATATATTAGTCTGATTGTCCCGAACTCGGACTGTGCGTACTATAATACGCTTAATCTTTAGCGATGGATATTAGTAAGTTTGATGGTGGTTCCACGGACGGGAGTAGTGATGGAGTCGTTCGTGCTATGTTACTCGTCTTAAGCAACCAAAAGATCGGTCTGCAAGTTTGTCATATAAATGCACAGAGCTTGCATCCAAAACTGGATGAATTTAGGGATATTTTTGTAGGTTCTAAAGTTGATGCCGTTTGTGTTTCTGAAACATGGTTTGTTAATGATTTTAAGGATAGTGTCTACAGGGTGGATGGTTACAAGCTCTTTCGTGGTGATAGAATTGGTAGAGTTGGAGGTGGATCGGCAATTTATATACGTGAAGGCATATCATGCAATCTGAAGTGCAAATCAGGAGTCGTCAGTCAGATAGACTATGTTTTTTGTTGAACTTAAATCAGGAACAGGCACCATGCTGTTAGGGTCAGTTTATAGGCCTCATAAGCATATTGACATCACGCCATTGTTTGAACTTCTCGAAACAATCTCCGTATGCTATCCCAAAATAGTAGTTGGTGGTGATCTGAATAGTAACCTCTTAGCAGAGAGTTCTCTTGTCCTGGGGATGAAGGCACTTAATTTGTTCCCGGACAATATGACGTCCCCCACTCATTTTTCTTCTGAATCTAGTACACTATTAGACGTTTTCTTTGTTAGTGAAATAAAATTTGTATTATTATATGATCAGTTGTCAGCACCTGCATTCTCTAGACACGATTTATTATATCTAACCTTTGATTTTTTAATGATTCTGTCTGTAACAGCTTATGAATACAGAGATTTTGACCACATTAACTACCTAAGTTTGGAGCATAGCTGACGAAATGTCGAATGGGACCGTGTTACATGTATGTCCTGCCCTTGTGATCAAGTTGAGTTCCTAACTCAGAATATTAACACACTTTTTAATAATCATGTTCCTATTAAAGTCAAAGTGACTAAACATGACCAATGTCCCTGGTTTTCAAACGAAGTTCGGATGCTCATGTTACAACGTAATCGTGCCTACAGCGTGTGGAAACGTTTTCGAATTGACGCCCATCTACGTCCTTACCGTACACTACGCAATCAGGTGGTTTCCAAAATTCGTGCTGCAAAAAACCAAATGTATGGTAACAAATTAAACCCAGCTATGAAAAGTCGACAACTTTGGAAAAATCTACGAGATATTGGAATTGGAAAGCGTAACACAGGTCTTGACACCAATATCGATGTAAACGCACTCAATCACACCTTTGTAACGCTTCCTTTTCCGGTTCTGAATCTCTCTGAAAGTCTCTCAAAGAACTTCCGAATCCCAAAATGATCCGCAGAACCCAAATGAACGGATGTTCGAGTTCTCCGGGGTTGATAGCGCAGACGTGGTTGCAAGCGTTTTATCTATAAAATCGACTGCGGTCGGTATAGATGGAATACACCCAGTTTTTGCTAAGGCCATTCTACTAGTTATATTACCTTTTCTTACACACATTTTCAATACGATCTTAACAACTAGTATTTTTCCTACCCAATGGAAGCTGGCGAAAGTCCTACCGATTCAAAAGAGCGCTAATAGCCATGATTATAGACCTATTTCCATTCTACGAGTACCATTTGTCTCGAAAGTGTTTGAACGTATCATGCAAAAGCTAATAAATGCCCATATCCGTTCATGCAATCTTTTATCTACAATGCAATCCGGTTTCCGCCAATACCACAGTTGTACAACCGCAGTTATCAATGTTGTAGAGGATATAAGGAAGGCGATAGATGATGACCAAGTAACTTTTTTAGTTCTTTTAGATTTCTCAAAAGCATTCGACACCGTGGATCACGACAACTTGTGCAACAAACTAGCATACCGTTTCCAATTTTCCACATCGGCCACTCGATTAGTGTCTTCCTACCTTCGGCTCAGAAAACAAGCTGTTTCGATTGGTCATATGCTATCTGAATTTCTTCCAACAACTAGAGGGGTTCCACAGGGTTCCATTCTAGGACCTCTTCTCTTTTCTTTGTATGTCAACGAGCTCCCTTCCATTGTCAGCTCATCCTCTATACACATGTATGCCGATGATGTCCAATTGTTTAACAGCTGCCCTCTTGGTTTGATTGAAGACTGCTCAAGTAGAGTTAACGCAGATCTGGACAGGATCTCAGTATGGGCGGAGAAAAACGGATTATTTCTTATTCCTAACAAATATAAATGTTTAGTGATTAGTAGGAAGCCCGTACATCTATCATATTTTCCTAAAATTCATCTAAACGGCTCGACCGTAGAATATGTTGAAACGGCCAAAAATCTAAGAATGCTATTCAACAGGACACTATCTTGGGATACGCATATTAATGCGGCGGTAGGCAAAGTTTATGGTATACTGCGCCTGAACACACGTCTGCTACTCGCAAAGACACTAGTCATTCCAATACTCACATATGGATGTGAAATTTTCTGCAAATGTGATGCTTTAAGCAGAAGAAAGCTTAATGTTGCCTTTAACAACACCACGCGTTACATCTATGGTTTGAGGCGCCTCGATCATATCTCCAACTTCTCCCGACAAATCTATAACATCTCATTCGACCACCTTTTACGTTTGAGATCACTCCTATTGTTGTTTAATGTAATTCAGACACATCAACCCAGCTATTTATTTAATAGACTACGTTTTGGTTCATCTAATAGATCCCAACAGCTTGTCCATCCGCGGTATCATTACCTTACTTCGGAGCGCCAGTTCTTCATTAACGTTGCCCGTCTTTGGAACTCCCTTCCTCAGCATTTAAGAAGGTCAGGTACCATTGCACAGTTTCGGAATGGGTTACAGTCTTATTTCCAGACAATCTCTGACTAACAGTTTATTGTATTAATACTTACGCTTATATATGGTAGTTTTTGCTTGAGAAAAGAGAGATGTATATTGTATATTTCATATTACGAGTTCCTTGTTTTTTTTTTATTTATCTTATCGTATTTGAGAAACAGAAAGAGAAAAACTCTAATCTTTGAATTATTAATTTAACGCTAACATGTAACGTAGCTTTTTCCGCTTTTCTAAATAAATTATATTTAAGCCTTGCACTAGTTTATAAGATTATTGTTATCTTAATGTGTAAGCTTTCAATGAATAAAGAAATGAAATAAAATGAAACTATAGCATCTGTGCTTCAACGAAGACCTACAATTCTTCAGTCTACCCACACAGTATAGGTTCTTCGAAGCCAAAGTCTCCAAAGTATGCATCAGCTGCTGCTTTACTCAACCTCAGTTCAGTACACAATATACAACACAATAGACAACCAAGTACCGATCCAATCGCTAACTGAGTTCCGAAGTTCTTTGGTGTATATTCCAGGACACTCGCCGGCCGAACTGCAATTCAACTTGGCAAGAGCAGTTCACCAGTATCCTACTCCAAATAATTGACTCATACTCAAACGTTCTCTTAAGGACTTACTCTTATGTCCAGAACGATCAAAAGAGCTGATCCAACTTAGGAAATGAGATATCTCTAAACTCACAGACATAACCACGGCACACTGTGGATGACACAGACTATGATTTCTACAGGAAGAGCAATCTGTTCACATATCGTCCATATTTTCGAAGAAGTAATCAGTGATCACTGTTAGTCAGTCAAGCTCCATCGTTGTTTTTGAAGAAAAGACACATAGTGCCAGCTCTAATATTACATCATTCAAACTCTCCTGGTCGTAAAGTATCAAAAATGTAAGCCACATCCTTTGTATCTTCTAAAAGAAAGACAGCTTTCTGAGCTTCCGGCTAAGGGTGCTTTGCACTGATGTAATGAATTCTGAGACTTTAGGGATCTTTTCTTCTTTAATTTTTTCTGAGTGCTGTGCTCCAAAACTAGTTCTAAATTATTTCCTCTCAGGTCCAATTCTTGCATAAAATATGAGTTCGGTGAATATTAATAAAAGGACTGCAGGCAGTTTTAAGTAATATGCAAATAACACATCATTATGTATGTAGGTCAACTGCACCTGTTCGTTTCCCATTGAATGAAATGAGGTGCCGCATACATTTGCCAGTAGATTCGATTGAAAAATACTTCAAATTGAAATAGTATAGATAAGCGAGTAGTGGTAACACAAGAGAAGAATATAAATAAGTTTTAAGTGCGGGGGGACTTCACCAGGACTGCATTCGCTAATATCATGCAAAAGGTCTACTAGCAGCTCGCAAATGTGGAATCACAATTATATAAAATATTTATGCCCCAGGTATGTACAGGTATAATATATTTGCAGACCCACAATGAGCACTTTGAATAGAAGTCTGACATTTCGCAGTTGTGGTCAGAATTCGAAGTTATTCAGTTCGTTAGAATCGATTGGCATTAACCAGAATTCAGTTCATAAAGAGAATTCATCCAAAAAATCACGGTCTATTTGAGGCCCAGGTCAACCCCTGGCAGTTTATTGGAACTTTTAATGCAAACATATAACTTAACAAACTAAACTTAAAACTACGGCTTATAACTACTATTTCTACTTAAACTAATGGTTATTCAGGGAATTTCGAAGGGCTGGACTGCTGCAGTGGAAATCGAACACGTGCCCGATTTGTTTCACGTAGAATACGACACAGTGGCTCGTTGAGACCATAAGTTGTCCTGTGATTATTCGGACGAAAAAGGTGGAAATATCTTAAATGACATGGGTTGGTGTTAAATTGGATTTGGGAGAGTATTGTGGGACAGTCGATGATGCCGGTTAAAAGTTTGTGGACGAAGAGAATATCGACGTTTGTCCAAAGACAGGAGACCGAGTAGTTTGAGTCTATTACAATAGGGGGTAGAATATTGTGGTCAGCCCATGGTAGCCCAAGTACTCGAGAAGTGGACGAACAAAGGTTATGTACAGGCATTTGGTGACATAGGGGTCGGAGAATTCTTTTGATCATCGTTTGACAAATGCGAGAGCGAAGTTAGCTTTGCTAATTACCTAGTCAATATGGATGCGAAAATTGAGCTGTGTATCACAAATGACACCCAAGTCCCGCATTGAAGTAACTGCAGCTACTCTTTGATTTGATAAATAGTAGGTGCGGGTTGGAAGTGTCAAACGCCTCCGGGAGTAAGAAATGAAGAAATGGCTTGTTGACAGTTTTCGATGTTGAGCTCGAGAAAGTTTTTATGGCCCCATACCGACAAACTATTAAGATCATCTTGTAAAGGTTGAGAGTCATAGAAGCTTGAGAGCTGTCTATAGATTTTCATATCATCGGCATAGATAGATACATATGTGGGAGTGCCTTATGACGTTAACAACATCGTTAATAGTCAAAATAAAAATTAATGGACTGAGATGACTGCCTTGTGGAACACCCGAAGTGGCGAGAATTGGATCAGAAAAATGGGAACGAAGATAAACAGGATAGTAGCGCTTTTTAATATAGGAATTAATCCAAGAGGTCAGACTGGGTTCGAAACCAAGAGCTTTAAGTTTGAATATAATTAATTTGTGCGAGATTTTATCCAAGGCCTTACTGAAGTCCGTGCCGATTGCATCAATTTCTTTTCCTTGCTCTAGGGTGCACAGTCTACTAGAAACAAACTCAATGAGGTTGGCGATCGTTGATCTGCCTTTGAGGAAACCATGTTGGTTGGTTTCAAAAATAGATTTACATTGAAAATATAGTGCATCATAAACAATACTTTCAAAAACCTTGGGGATCCAGGGTAGTTGAGCAATGGGGCGATAATTGGTGATATCGTGCTTTGTTCCTTTTTTGTGATTAGGGGTAATAAAAGCGCTTTTCCACAGATTTATGGCCAACAGCCAACGTGGATGATGGAGGATTAAGTGTGTGGGAACGGATGAAATTCGGATAGGGGGCGGAAAGTGAGGGAAGTTTAGGATTTTTGTAGGAGATTCATTGGGTGTAATATTAAAAGAGCCACGTTTGGGTGGGACAGATTTTGTGGGGAGGGAGACATTTTTATGCTCTTTCGGGTGGATGACATAAGGAGGGGAAAGCAAATGATTCTGTGGAGAATCAACTGTGGTCTCGATGGGAGGACTTGAATTGTATATTGCCCGGTTTTCAGGTAGTTTGGGTTGGTTCGGTGACTTAGGGGTATGAGCGCAGTTAACTCTAGACTTAAGGGTCCTTTTGTGCTCGATCTGGTTGTCTTTAAATCTTTAAATATCTGCATGTTCATTCCATTAAGTTGGAAAATCTCTGAAGTTGGGTTACGAAAAATCCATTCGTATTTACGGGGAATTTTGAAATTTGAAACGACAAGGCTTTGATTTATTGGGCGATGTGATTTCTTGGGAGTTAAATCTGCGCTTAAAAAAGTTCACAAGCCAAACTGAGTCTGTGGTTCCAGATAAACAGAGAGTGAATGTATTTGCAGACGTTGTTTCCATTCCGAGGATGTTAAGGAAGTACCATACCGGGGAAATTGTCGCTTCGATTTTTGGTTGATGGACTGCGATTGAGTTGGAGTTGGAGATGAAGATTGAGGTATTTGTAAGAGTGTCTCAGAAGGTTCGATAGAAGATCGTCAATTTTGTTAAGCGTCGTTCTAATGTCACCAACGATATCACCAAGAAGTAGATGGGATGCTGCAACGTCATTACCTACTTTATTTATTTTAGTTATGACGTCTAATGATGGATCTGGTGGAGGAGCACTCGGGGTTAATGAACTTTGAAATAGATATCAAGGTCGGAACTTAAGGTACAGAGAATGTCAACAATAGACGGTAAATAGGACTTAAGGGCAGTTTTCACACTGTTGTCAATAACGTTAATATTAATGTTGTCTGTGGGTTTTGGAAGTTCGAGGGTATTTGTCAACTGTTTTGCGAGAGATTTACACTTTGTTTTGAAGAGGTTGGTCGATTGTTCTACGACACCTGAAAGATCTTCAACACTTCTCATAACGTCATCAAGTTTGGAGAATTGGTTTTGTAGTCTCTTGAAGCAGAGTACGTTATCAGAGCCATTATTCTTTATTGAGTCGCTGAGGCATTTTATGGCGAGCATAATGTGTGATTTCGAGATATCTTTACACTCATCACAAAAAAAGAGAAAGTTGCATCTGTAGTCTTTCAGATATACAGTCGATCTTTTACTCAATCCAACACAAAGGGCGTGATAGGATTTCCCACAGAGGCCACTGCAATTCACTGATTCGGCATTTGTTTCACTGATAATTGCATAATTGGGGTTATTGCAGAATTTAGACATTGTAGGTCGGTAAAAGTATATGGGTCGAACAAAATAGACAAAATGTTGGGTCAGCAAAAAACAAACTTCAATTGGCTTAGATAGCAAATACGAACGCGAAACGTTGAAAATTGGTATTGGGAGAAATTAAAAATAATTCGAAGAAGCGAAGGTAAGAAATAGAGTAGTGCACCTCCGTTCGATTGGAAAGGCTAAACTAAACGGATTTTTAATTTTATTGAATATTTTTTTCCGTATTATAGTACTCGTATGACGTCCGTTAGTAAGACCAAAATTATGAACAAGATGCAGAATTGTATCATCGGCGCATATTCGAATTCGAATTTCCGTAAGCTGCAAACGAGGTATCAAGATGCCTTAAACCTTTAACATTTGAGTAAGTACATATATACTCGTAATAAAGACTTGCCATACTTACTTGAAAATCATAAACGATGTCTCCAAAGACACCAGCAGGCCAACATCTGAATTGTTTTAGGAGCTGTTTACAAAAACTCCTCCAAATGACAGAGAAATTCCATTTCTTTTACACAATCGTGTCAAACAGTAGCTCCTATGGCACAATTCATGAGTTAAAATTTACTTAGACGACAATCAAAGTCAGTCTTGCCTGATAAGCGTCATGTCTTTCGAAATTACGTCACATTGCCAATAAATCCAAGAGCACCTTGGTCGTTTTTGAGTTGACGTCTTTTGGTCAAAGTAGTTTACTGCTTCGTATGTCGACAACAAAATATACCGAATCTGATTTACTTTTTAAAGATTATTTCATGTAAATGTTGACCATGACTATGTTTTATGTGGTTCATACGGGGAGCCCAATTTTGAATCACTTTTTCGAGCATATTGGCTGGTATCTCGCTAATAACACGAGTAATGTTGTCTTCCAAGGCTGCAGTTGGTACTGGTTTATCTGCATAGACGAGGGATTTGACGTGTCCCGATAGAACATAGTCTAAAGGCGTCAAATCACATGATCTAGCTGGCCAATTCACCTGTCTAAAACGAGAGATAAATTGCTCACCGAACTCATTTCTCAATTGGTCCATCGATTCGCGTGCTGTGTGGCACTTAGCGCCATCTTGCTTAAATCACATGTCGGCAAAATTCTGCTCGTGAATTTTGGGCAAAAAAAAAGTTCGAAATCATTGAACTATAACGGGGGCCATTGACGGTAATGTTGTTCTCACGGTCATCTTTGATAAAATACGAACCAATAATTCCGCCGCACTATAAACCGCACTAAACAGTGCATTTTTCCGGGTACATTGGCAGTTTTTGTATTGCCTGAGGTTGCTCATCGAACCAAGTACGAAAGATTTGTTTATTACCCTCCCCATTCAACGAGAAATGAGCTTCGTCGCTGAAGACATGCTTTTATCGAAAGGCCGGTCCAGACGCTACGTTTTGCATAACCTTTTGTCTGCGCGGTTCAAAACGTTGCAAATAAAACTTTGCGTGTAGATAAGAAAAGTGCGCAGTTTTGAATCCGGCGCGAAGACGAGCTAGAGAGCATAGATATTAGTGACCTGTGCGGACAAGTCGGCGCAACCGAACATCCAATCTTATTTTTTTACAAGACAACTTGCCAAAATTCACAAAACTGAGCGAAATACACAAATATCTCTGCACCATGTAGACGCTCTAAAAATTGCAACGTTTTCATTCTTTCTTAAGACTGCGCAGGCAAAAGGTTGTGCAAAACGTAGCCTCTGGACCGGCCTTAGGGCCCATTCACCGAAAATTCGATACTGTATCAGGTCGCCCGGCTTGAGTTCCTGCACGATCTATATTTTGTAAAGTTTTAGACCAAGTTACTTGGTCTTCCACGTAGTCGAGTAACACAATTCCAATTGCTGCGAATGGCGACGAATGGACAAATCACGGTCTTCATTAACACTGGCGGATACAGCAGCAATATTTTCCTCTGTACACACTCTACTGGCTTGATGTCTGTAATGATCTCCCAAAATGCAACTTTTCTCTGTATATGATCTTTATTTATTAATTTTTAAATAACACAAGTAAAGACCGTACGTCTTCCTGTCAGTTACAGGAGTCTTTGTCCAATGCCTCCAGCTCTCGCTTCAGTGTATGTTTTAGGTACTAGTGCTGTCAGGCTCCATAGATCGCCACAATGTCCAATAGCGTGAAATTGCTGCGAAATTTAGTGACAATTGCTTGAATTGCTTGATCAGTAGGTCGATTATGATGACCGTAAAATGGTTGAAATGCGCGAAAAACATTTTTCACAGAGCACGAATTTTGATAATGAAATTCAATAATTTGTTGCATTGTTTGGGTGTAAGTCTTTCCATGATTAAATGGCAATGCTAACTGAGCATGTTTGACTTTGACACATTTCACCAATCAGGCCTGATCTGTCAAAAATAGAAGACTGAAAAGCCAAACAGCAAAATAATCAGCCTTTATATTCGGGAGGTAAACAAAGTCCTCAGATTCAAGCAGAGAATGTATTTCCAATACAGTCTGGCAAAGATCCCTAGCAACTATTGTTTTAAAGCTATTCAACAGGAATGGAGTCAACTTATGGTTTTGAAAGACTTTTGGGATAAGTCATTCAGCTAGATTTTTTGTATAAACCTTGTGTGAGTGACTTCTTGTCAGAGCCTTCCGACCAATGCCAAGAACTTTTCAGGGTTAGTATACACCGATTTCTTGCATATACGAGTAATGTACCATGTACGCGTTTCTGTACGGCTGTCTGCCTTTGTTTTCGAGTTATAATAGTTGTGAGCTGGTTTTGATCTGATCTGTACTATGCTGGACTTTATCTTTTCTCACCGTCTGTCCTGCAATCGACTTAACTCTATGCAATTGGTTTGCTCAGGTAATGGACGACTGGAAAATGCTATCGGTGGCTTCCACGTGGCTACATTGAATTTAGAATCGGATGTGAGACAAAGGCCTTGTTCAACTTAGAAACCCATATTTATTGCGATTACCTAAAAAAATCCGAAAACTTCTTACCAAGTCAGTAAGGACTTATTTAGAGGAAGCATATAACAGCATATAAGAAGCTGATTTCGAAAAGTTTTTCTTATAAAGACATCCGAACACTCTGAGCACCTCAACTCAGAAAATCTAGTAGAACCTATATTGAGTCAAAAGCGGAGATTCTGTGTCTCATGTTTGATTGACACCCACTTCTCAGGTAACCTGATGAGATTGGGCTCACAACCAAGTCCCATCACTGAAGCTATAAGTGAGCTGTGTAACACAATTTAGTGTATCTGTCATCGGTTGTGGCTTGGGTGAGGTTATTAAATAGATTTGATGTCTTGGAGCTATCTGGCATGGATGGCATATTTGCAGTTATGCTACAAAAGTTATAGACCACCCTCTGGTAACTCTAAAGAAAATGTTCGCTCTTAGCACTGGCATATATATTGAACTTCTGAAGTGAGAGAAAGTAATGGACTTTACGGTAGCCAAAATCTTCAGACAGAGCATGGGCTTCATGTGTTCAAAACTGCTTTACAAATGCAACCCTACCAAGCATAAAATCCTGCAAGACTGCGTTTCAAAATCTTTTAGGCAGAATTTAAGCTGCACGTGATAAGAAGGAGAACGAGCTGAGCATTTTCACCAACATTGAGGGTGCTTTCTGATAGACAGCACAGCGTAGACGAATCATGAGTTTTGTAAAAAGGCTGCGCCCTCTCCCCTTACTTATTGACTTAGGTGGCGCTACAGTTCGAGGAGAACTTGGGCCTCAGCTATAATAATAAGCCTCTCCAGTTAGTTCGGTCATTAGCCAACTATCTTCAGTTGTGCACTCCAAGTCGGTTGGGGCTCCCTTCTACTTGTGGGCGCCGCCTAAGGTGAAGTCATGCATTCCCGCGTTATCCCCTGCAGACAGGAGTATTGATGTCCGTTCGCTCTATATGTCTTAGCCATATCAGGTCATTGATGAGCAGTTTTCTGACTAGGTCAGTGTCGCTGTACAGCTCGTATAGTTCGTTGTTGGATCTTCTCCACCATATAAGGCCGAATATTTTTCATTCGAAATGATTGAGGATATCTTCGTCCGCTTTCGATAGGATCCATGCTTCTGTGCTTTATTACTCAATTGCCTTTTTAGCCCAAAGAAACAGCATGAAATTATAGCTGTCGACTGTGACGTTCTGCGCAATTCGTCGATTTAGGGTGTCCTTTATTGTTGACAGCATATACGTGGTTTTGGCCCCATTTACCGCTAAACACATTTTGGCAGCTTTCATTTTAATACTATTTAACGCACCGGTGACAGCCCGCTGAGTTCTCCCAATTATGTCGATATCATCGGCGTAGTCTAGTAGTTGCACAGACTTTGAAAGATTGTGCTTCCAGTGTTCGTTTTTGAGTTGCGCACATTTCTTTCAAGGACGATGTTAACGAAGTCACATGACAGTGCATCACATTGTCTAAGACCTTTCCTGACACCAAAGGTCTCGTAACCGGCCTTGGCAGAGATGCGAGCGTTCTCAGTCGTCATTCTGCACAGATGGACAGGCTTGGCATGGATGCCAAAACTAGACATTGCTCCATATAGCTCTATAAATGCTGTCATATCCGGCCTTAAAATTGTTGAAAAGATGGCGGGTATTAATTTTGACCCTTTGAGTATTTTAAAGCTTCCTGCGGAGTGTGAAGATTTGGTCGAATGTGGATTTTCCTAACACTGATAGGGACCACTGATAGGTTGTTGAAAAAGGGTTTCAAACGACCCAATATGGCGCAGTTGAGGGGGTCTTCTTCTTTGTCGATCGGGCAAACGATGCAGAGATTCCATTCATCCGGTATACATTCTTCTGACCAGATCTGAGAAATGAGTTGTTGTATGGTCTCCACAAAGTCATTTTCTGTGGTTTTGAATACCTCGGCGGGTAAATCATCAGGTCTAGCTGATTTGTTGGATTTTAGCATAGATATTGCTATCCTTACTTCGTTTTGATCAGGTGGATCAAGGTCGTGTGGTCTATTTTGCTACCGATGGGTTTTTAGACTTCTTCGCCGTTAAACAGCCTGCTGGAAAAGTTTTTCCATATTCTCAGTACCGACTGTGACTCTACATACTACAAAGTTCACTTCTTCATCTCTAAAGGTTTGCGTAGGGGTCTTATTGCTTTGACTGGTTCTCTTTAATTGTTTATAAAAGTTCCGTACGTTGTTCGGTGTTCGGTGTTCGGCCGATGTTCTTCCCGTCACGTAGGGCATACGAGCAGCTCTCGTCCTTCGTTGCAGCAGCGTAGCTTCCATATTCTCAGCAGACTTCTTGTTTAGCTGCATGTGCATGCCGGCATTCTTTATCAAACCAAGGATTTCTTGGAGGACGTCGGGTGAAACCCGGCACGTTAGTTGCTGCATCTCTGCTGGCACGTTCGTTCTCAGTATTGCCACTGGTCTTCGGTGCTTGATATTGGCCGCGTAAGAGTTGTTGAGAGATTTCGGGATTACGGCGGCCTCTTGTGATTACAGCGTTTCTACGTTATATGTTCTCACAATAATTCTTCATTGTGGTGTCGTTTGGGAATCCGCATTCGCATCTTGGCTACAACAAATTTGTGATCTGAGTCAATGTTGGCTGACCAGAAAGTACGGCCGTCTTGAATACCTTACGTATTCAATGCCTTGAATGCCTTACGTCTGTTACGAAATGGTCAATTTGATTTAGCTTGTGCTAAATCGTCCCCCGCAAAGTCAATAAACCTATTGTCCGTTGCTAGAAGTGGTGTCGTGTAGGCAATACTTACCAACTGTCCTCCAAAGACGTACTCCTTTCCGATGATGGCGTCTAGTACGATATTAACACCATACTTCGGACATTGCTAATGTATCTTGTCAAGGAGCTCGTAGAAACATTCGTTGGTAGGGTCGTCCTTGTCTTCTGTAGGGGCGTGTGCGCATATTAAACTGATATTAGTGAATTTAGCTTTGATGCGGATTATCATAAGACCCTCGATCTGATGTTGGTAACTCAAGATTTCTTGCCTAGGTCTGCTGCATATGACAAATCGGCATTCGAATAAGCACTGTTTCTTTTCGCTATAGCAATCGTTATCGTATATGTCACAGCTTTTCGTCCTCCTTATATCCGGCCCATCCCATCGCTCTTCTTTGATGGCGGTGATATCTGGCCAGTTAAGGGTTGGAACATTCCACGTAGAGATCTGAAGGTTATTATCCTTTAAATGTTTACTAAGTCGTCAACAGTGAGTCCATTCTTATCCGGGGCCATTAGCTAGTTCGTCGCATCTTTCTAATTCCTTCTTTACAGGGTTGTGAGCTCTATGACGGCGTATTATGCCACTGGCCGAGCAAGGGATTACCACTGGGACGTAAGACAAGCTCTTCGCTACGAACTTAATTGCCACGCTACTTTACCAATCCTAGTTATAGGATGTTATGCAGTTTCGGGATCAATTGCCACTCTGGTCCACTCTCCACTACTGGTCGACTAACTGTCGCTTTTAATTGTTCCAATGTCTATGTTCAGTTATATGCACATGACGCCTTGATGCACCATACCTAGCGACTATCTACCCTAAAGCGCATGCAGCACTAGAAGTGATTGACGGTTGCTAGAAATGGACGTTCAGTCAGTCTCCCCAAAACTTAGGTGTTACCTTAACGAGAAGGAGGAAACTGACTGGCATGACTCACCTAGTGCCTCTCCCTATCGGGAAGACACGGAGTGCTACGAGTTGGTTGTCTGTTGGAACAAATACCGAACTTGAGACAACAGTCTGTCACGTCACGGCTGCATTAGGACTTTTCTCAACATCCCGGGATCTGATCTAGACGAATTGATGAATCTCTTTTTTTTTTTTGTTTAAAAAATGCTGTCTGATGCAATGACAGCAGAACTCCTGCGGCTGCGAAAGTACGATATCAATTTTTCCCTGTGGACAGGAATGATCTCGGCCGGAATCTGAGCCAGGCAAGGAATACAGTCGTGTCTTCACGGATGGCTGCAAAACCGATCGAGGTTGCGACGCTGGTCATTTTTTTTGAGGACGTCAGTGTCAGATTTCACTCCTCGTTAGGAAAACTTGGGTCTGTCTTCTAAGCGGAGATATACGCAATTCTGGAGGCGCTTAAATATATTGGGAAGTTTTAGACAATGCGTTTCATGTGAGCACAACTGCAAATAGCATGACTCAGTAGATTGCCGATAGATCTACTCTTTGGCAGAAATGACTGCACACCGCTTAGGGAGATTTACTACAAATATTCTCGACAGCATTAGGTCACAGTCATAATTGAATTGGAAGGTTCGCACGACTCTTGTGTCATTTGCATATGGAGGACGTGGATTATAGTTGGATTCATTAGAAATCTTCCAGTTAAGAGATGACCATGAAAACATTGCCATATTGCGAGTAACCTGGAGTTACCCAATACTTCTAGTTTGCCTGCATTTCTTGGTAGCAATTCGTCATCCTGGTTAAATTGGCAATCTTATTGCAAGTCAACTCCACCACCGACTTCAGTATTCGTTTCCAAATGAATGTCAAAGCTTTCGAGAAAATAAATTTTCAATTTATCACGCCAATACAGAGTGCACTCCCTGTCGATGGTGGTAAATTGAATTACCTTCATTCAGTGACATAAATTAGATCGATTGAGCCGCTAATCGATTGTGACGACAAATCCAATTGCTTGTTGCCACACCACATACCTATAAAAGTCGTCTGCATGTACATATATATTATGCACACCTACTCTAGAAACCATCAATCACATCAATATCATGAGATCAATCCATCAAATGCGGTTTCGCTTTCATTATTCATGGAAAGTGATTTCGAAAAGTATACGAGTACACTTGTTACTTGGAGGAACGTGCCTGCTTCTGTTGTTATCGGAAATCATAATCCTTTACTCGAAAAGAAATGTAGCCTCTTCAATGTGAGAAGGGTTTAGGAAACAAGAGGGTGCTTTGCGGTCTTTATCTCCTCATAGGCGATCAGTGGCTAATAAATTTGCTTTGCAAATATTTAGATTATTGTAAATTGTATTTTGTTTCAAAGACTCTACCGTAGCGTAACTTTACACCTTGCGCTCCTTTCAGGTTTGTTATGTAAGTGGGTAAACCTAAATAAATAAATTATTATTGTAGCTGTTAAGGACGTATAATTACAATACACCATCTGTGCGTTGGATTTTAGGGCGGAAAGGGGATTGAAGGTAGAAGTAATTCCTGTAATTTGGTTAAGTTAGTAGCGCGGATATGACGCGCTTGCACAGGCTTTTTTTTATCGAATATTCACAGTTCTGGGGAACTGGGAACAAGGACTTTGTGGTAAATATTTGAAGTAATAACGATTTTCAGGCGAATTTCATTGTTAAACTTCAAAGGTTGAGTATGCGTGGATACCGATAGCATCCTGAGAATGTAATATTTAAATTGTCAAGCAGAACTTTTTTAATATTATACAACCTACCAGTATTACCTCGTTGATGCTTACTTCATGGTGGAGTAAAACTAAACAAAATTGTTCACTGAGCACCTGTTTCAATAACGAGGAGAAAGATTATGTGGGAGGTGGTATAATGAATCCCAGATCTAAGTGGGTTGCCGTGGCTCAGGTGGTAGTGGACTGGCTTCTAAATCGGAAGGTTCGGTGTTCGAATCTCAGCCTCGCCCGAAAGACATTCATTTTCAGTTAACGAAAATCAAGTAAGATGAGTAGTTGACTAGAACCCATTGAATGTTAGATGCCACCCATGGAGCGAAATAACCATTGAACCCAAATTGCGGCCACATAGAGGCCTATTGTCATGTCCTCCGTTTAGAGCTCATCCATGCTGACGTAATTAGTCTTTAGGTGAGCTGGCAGCTATATCCGCCGCTTCAAGATACAATTTACCTAGGTAACGTTGACGTGTTTTGGTTAAACCATTGCAGTCACATAGTATGTGTTCTGCTGTTTCCACGTCCTCGTCATCAGGTGAAAGCCTGTGGTCGCTGGAATCTGACTTCTACTTAGTTGTAGTAGTTGTTTTGTTTTCTTGTGGCTACAGCTTGGCATAAAGTTTTTGGCTTGTCTGTTTCCTTCCATAAGTGACGCTTCATTCCCTCTAGCCAGGTTTTGATACTTCGTTTTATGGTGTTCGTTATGGAATGGTCTTGGCACCATGAATTGAGATGCGGATCCTCTCCTGGCTAGTTCGTCTGCTTTTTCATTGCCTTCATATCCACTATTTCCTGGCAACCAAATCAGATGAACTTTATTTGTGATGGCCAACATTTTTAGGAGTTGAAGACAGTCCCAGACCAGTTTTGATTTTATTACGAAGGCGTTAATTGCAAGTAGGGCTGCTCTGCTGTCGAAGAGAAAGTAAACGTTTTTGTTTGTTATGTACGAGTATGTGTTTAGATTCTTTCGAATGCAAAGCTCTATTGCATGGATTTCAGCTTGAAATATAGAGCTGCTTGTATCCATACTGGCATGTATGGATGTTTTAGTGCGAGGACCGTATATTCCGGCTTCATCTCCTTCATTTGTGTTGGACCCGTCTGTGTACCATACATGTAAGTCCTTGGCAAATGTTAGTTTTTTGTATTCCCTGTTAAGACGGTCTGGAAATGTAAGCTTAAAGTTGTGCCGGAATTAGATATTGGTAGACATTTGTCTATTAGGTGTAGTTCGCATGGACTAGTCTGGAGTTGGATTCATCTTCTGTGATGAGCATATAGGCATTACCATAACCATTGCTTCTATCATGAGTTCCAGATGAAGTGGTGTGATGTTTAGGATAATTTCAAATGCAGCAGTTTGTACGGTTTCCATGGCACCAGTTGCGCAGACACAGGCTAGTCTCTGTAGTTTGTTGAGTTTGGCCTGTGTTGACTTCTGCGTTGCTTTAAGCCACCAAATGGCGCGGCAGCTGCATACGTGATGATAGGTCTTGTTATTGCCGAGCACGTCCATATTATTATTTTGGGATTAAGTCCCCAATTTTTTCCAGCTAGACTTTTGCTGGTCCATAGTGAAGTGAAGTGAAGTTCTGGCCTTGTCAGTAGTCTTAAAAAGATGAGTGTTCCACGTAAATGAATTCCTAGATATTTGACTTCCGTTGAGAACTCTATTGTTTCACCGAAGAGAGTGGCATTTCTGAGTCTTCCTCGCATTCTTCTCTTAGTGCATCTAACTATGGATTGGCTTTGAGGCCAACTTTTATGCACCATTCAGCAACTAGCTCCTCAGTCCTCTGGGGGCGATCCGAGATTATGTCTTCGAATTTACCTCTGATTAGGATAGCAATGTCGTCTGCACATCCTTCGCCATAGGCTTCTATGCTGAGTATAATCTGTAGTTCATTAACTGCGATGGACCATATTAGGGGTGATAGTACTCCTCCCTGAGGACATCCTTTCGTAGCTATAACATTGAGTTTATTTTTTTTCCATAGTTTTGAGGAAAAAGACAGTGAGGCTGATTGGTCTAGATGATTTTGGTAGTTCAGACGGTCTGCTTCTTACCTTAGGTATATATATTTGACAGCAACCTCCTTCCAATTTTTTGGTAAGTATCCCCACGCGTAGCTAGCCCTGAATAAGTTAATTAGTAAGGATAGCGGTTGCGGGATGCCCTTTTGTAGTAAGGCTGGGAATATTCCATACTCACCAGGGGCTTTGAAGGGTTGAGAAGAGTTGATTGTTCAAATTATTTTGCCTTCTGCATGTACAAATTATTTTTAAATTAAGCCTAACCCTGACTAACATGAATACATAGATTGTATTACATTGATCATGCCTGAATTACTTTATTTACTTACTCAGGCGGCTATACAGTCCGGGGTGGACCTGAGCCTCAACCAATAGGCCCCTCCAATTAGCGCAATCTTTGGCTGACTGTCTCTAGTTGCGCACTCTAAGTTTTTTGAGGTCCCCTTCCACTAGCGCGTGCCAACTAAGGCGAGACCTTCTTCTACTTCGCTGTCCCTCCAGATTAGAGTCGAAGATTCTGCAGGCTGGAGCGTTGGAGTTCATTCGCTTTACATGTCCCAGCCATCTCAAATGCCCAATGTCTCTGTACAGCTCGTAGAGTTCATAGTTTAATCGTCTCCACTAGAACCGGTCAACGCATACGGGGCCAAATATCTTACGAAGAATTTTTCTCTCAAAACGACCAAGGATATCTTCATCCGCTTTAGAAAGGGTCCATGCTTCGGAACCATAGAGCAGGACTGGAACTACCAGGGTCTTATTAGAGTTTCTTTGGTTGTTCGGTAGAGGGCCTTACTACATACATAGTTGCCTTTTCAGCCCATAGAACCAGCGATTGGCAAGCGTTCTTCTTCGTTTGATTTCTGAAGAGATTTCGTTTTCAGATGTGATAGCAGAGCCGAGGTTGACAAGGTCACTTACTACCTCAAAATTATAGCTGCCAATTGTGACAACGCGTCGCGTCGCCTTACCTAAATCGTTTTTTGACATCAAAGGACTTTGATGCAGCAGCGAGCTTTCTCCATCGTCATCCTGCACAAGCGGACGAGTTCGTGAGACATGGCTCTCTATAGCTCGTCTCTGTAGATGCTGTCATATGCGGCTTTAAAATCAATAAAAAGGTGGTGAGTATCGATCTGAACTTCTTGGGTTTTCTTCAGGATCTGTGTTAGTGTCAATATTTGGTCAATTGTGGACTTACCGGGTTTAAAACTGCAGTGATGGGGTCCAATCAGATCGTTGACAAATGGTTTCAGGTGCTCGCGCAATACGGCAGACAAGATTAAGATGCGATGTTTAGGAGACTGATACCTCTATAGTTGGCGCAGTTTAGAGGATATCCTTTCTTGTGAACCGAACAAACGATGCTGAGGTTCCTTTCATCAGGTATACATTCATCCGACCAAATCTTGGAAATAAGTTGGTGTATGCTCTCTATGAGGTCATCACCTGCTGCCATAAATAGTTCGGCGGGACTTCAGTTTGAATATTCCTATCCACACTTCATTTTGGCCAGGTGGACGGAATTCTTGACTTGCATCGTCAATATTGAATGGTTTGCCATTTAGCAGTCTGCAGAAATGGTTTTTCCATATCCCCAGCACCGACTGTGACTCTACTACAAGATTTCCTTGTTCATCTCTATAGGTTTCCGTTCGGGTCTTATCACCCTGACACGTTCTTTTTACTTTTTTCCTGGTAGATAGCACCTCTCTATTTCTTCGATCGCTCGCTTCTCATGCTCTTTCTTTTTTCTCCGGAGAAGCCGATGTTCTTCCCTCCTCTTTTGCTCGTAGATCTCACGAGCCGCTTACGTGCTTTTGTGCAGTGCCGCTTTGTAGGCATGTTGTTTTGCTCATTGTGCTGCCGGCACTCTTCATCAAACCAAGGGTTTTTGTGGTTATGGGCAGGTGAAACCCAGCACGTTAGTTGCGGCATTTCTGACCGCTTCTCGGCATTTAAGCCGCTGATCTTCAGTACTTACAGCACAGCTGTAAGGGATTTCTCGAGGTGTTATGGGATATACGATCAGCAAATGTTCTGGTGGCTTGTTGCAATTGCAACCGTTCAACGTTAAATCTCCTCATAGTACTTTCCCGTTGTTGTGGCTTCTGAGATATCCGTAGACGTATCTTGGCTGCAACTAGGTAGTGGTCCGAGCTTATATTGGCCGCTCGCAATGGTCGGACAGTTTCCTGATCTGGTGTCTGCCATGTTCAATTGTGATGCTATAGTAACGTTCCGTCCCGCAGCGAAATTGGTTAGCCGTTTTCAGTGGTGTTTTGTAGGCTATGTCTTCCGATTGTGTTACCAAAGATGTCCCCCTTTCCAGTTCTGGCATTAAATTTGCCTAGAACGATTTTAACGTCATACATCGGACATAGCTCGTAGGTTTTGTTGAGGAGCTCGTAGAAACATTCTTTGGTTGCATCATCCTTTTCTTCTGTTGGGGCGTGAGCGCAAATAAGACTGATGTTAGCGGATTGTTTGCTTACAATAAATCCGCATCCAAATAGACGCGGCTTACGTTCCCTATAGCAATCACCGTAGTAAACATCACAGTTTTTCATCTTTCTTTTGCCGGCCCACCCCACCGCACGTTCTGGATGGCGGTGATATCTGCTTTATAGCAGTGTAGGGCATCCGCTATTCAATGTGCAGATCCGAACGTCGTTGTCCATTGTTCATTTTGCAGGGTCGTCAACAGTGAATCCGTCCTTATCCGAGGCTATTGGTCGCTTCGTAACAATTACATGATTTGGCAGTTAACACAATGCACAAAAACCAACCAGGGTCAGGTTCTTTTTGAGACCCCTACCATCGTGTATTCTAACCCTAGAATTCGTCCGCTGTCGCCCGGAAACAGGAGAAAGTGCCTTAGTGGGATGGAACTCCTCCCCTCCTCTCTCATCAGCTTCCACCAACGACCTCCCACAGGGGTTGATTACCCCATCTCTAGTCGAGGTGATAGGCACCCAGCAGTCAACACCTGTTATCATAAAATCGCATTCACAATCCTTTTGACCACCAAAACGTGCTTGAATCAAGTGGAATGAACATGAACACATGTTGTTTTTGTGGTAGGATCCACGTTCCGTTAATTTAATTTAATTTTTAATTTTGGTGGGGGCGAATGCCCCCATTTATTCGGCTTAATACAAGCTACTCGTATAACTTACAAATTAAACTTAAACTAAAACTTAAAACTAAGGTTGGTTGGAATGGTGAAGGAGAACGGATTTGAGGTGGGAAGTGGTGCGGTGGAAGTCAAAGACGATAGGGTTTGAGTTGATTTGACGTAGCATACGGGAGATTGGTTCGTTCGCGCCATAGGAGGTGTGGTGGGCTGGTAGATAGAAGAGTCGAGGGGTACGTAGATTACGAGGGTTAGTGTTGAGGAAACTGGAATTGTGAAGGGACGCGCATTCAACGTGACCTGAAAGTAGTCGATTAATAAACAGAAAGTCTGCTGCATCTCTGCGATCTTCAAGGGTGTTTAAGTTGATAAGGCTGAGACGGTTTTGATTAAAAGGATCGTCCCAGGGCATGCCTCGAAGAGCAAATCGAAGAAAACGGCGCTGAATGCTCTCAATTCTCGAGATATGAACACGATGATATGGGGACCATACTTGACTGGCGTACTCGAGGAGGGGGCGAACAAAGGTAATATAGAGGGACCTGGTCACGTATGGGTTGGTGAATTATGTGGACCACCGTTTTACAAAACCTAGTGCAGTGTTGGCTTTGAGGATTATCTCATCCATATGTAAACGGAAGTTGAGCTCGCTGTCACACAAAATGCCGAGGTCGCGAACAGACTGTGCGGAGGAGATAGGTTGGTTATGGAGAAGATAGAGTCGGGGAGGAGATTGGTTCCGTTTATGTGAGAAGGTGATGGATTGGCATTTGGCGATGTTAAGTTCCAAAGAATTTTTGAGGCACCAGATCGAGAAACTATCAAGATCTTGTTGAAGGAGGAAAGAGTCATGGGGAGAGGAAATGGTTTTGAAAAATTTGGTATCGTCGGCGTAAAGGGAGACAGACGATTGTTTGATGATCATATCGAGATCATTTATGGTTAATATAAAAAGAAGGGGACCAAGATGGCTGCCTTGTGGAATTCCAGAGGTGGCCAAAAATGGAGCGGAGTGGACTGACCTAAAACGAACACTGTAAAAACGGTTTTTGAGGTAAGAGGATATCCATTTCAACAGTATGGATTCAAAGCCGAGGGCAGACAATTTAAAGATGATTAACCGATGAGAGATTTTATCGAAGGCTTTGCTAAAATCGGTTGCAACTACATCGACTTCATTGCCATTTTCTAGGGCAGAGAGGGCAAAGGATACGAATTCAACGAGATTTGTGGTGGTTGACCTACCCTTTAGGAAGCCATGTCACTTCATTACCGATTTCGGCAACGGTCAACCGAGTTGCTATGAGTTCCTCGCTGACGTCAATCATTTTTAGGGTCAGATCATCGAGCGTAGAATCTGATGGATGCGGGGTGTGATGTGTTGTTTTGGAGGATGATTGAAAAAGCAAGTCGAGATCAGTACGGAGAAGGTTGATAGAGTCGTTTATGTCTGTGAGTTCGTTGGATTTAAGGAGGTTGGCAAAATTTGTTTTGAGGAAAGCTTTAGTTCCGTCGAAGTGATATTTGATCATTTCGCTCTCGTTGTCGGGGTTAGATTTGTTTTTCGACAGATTTTGGATCGCTGCCAGTTGCTTTTCGATCATTCTACCTGTGGACTTGTAAGCCTCCACATTACTGTCAATGCAGTTTATTGAGTCCTCAATCTTTTCTATTCTGTCTAAAATAGTTTTGCTAATATGACCATTCTCGGTTAGCATCGCATTAATTGACTCGTTGTTGCATTTAATTGCTAGCATAACGTGAGCCAAGGTGATCTCTTTGCACTCGTCGCAGTAAAAATTGAAAAGACTGCAATACTCCTTGAGGTAAGTTATGGATCTTCGGGGCAGTCCAATGCATATGGCATGGAATGATTTTCCATAGAGACCATTGGATGCTACCCATTCGGCGGTGGGGTCAACAATTGAGCACAAAACACTAGCACAGCACCTTTCCATTATTTGTTTATTGTGGTTATTTTTTTGTTTGGATTTTTTGTTTTATTTTTGTTTTGTTTTGGGGTCAAAACTGGCACAGTTGAGTTTGAGGAATCGGCAGACAAAACTAGGTCAACGAACGACGACGGTAGATATACTGAGTCGGCAGTTTACGGGGCTTTGAAAAAAAAAAGTTCAAAATAATAACCGAACTCGGTATACGGGAGAAAAAGAAAAACACGTCCGCACAGGTTGACAATTGACAACAAGCATCCCCAAGACACTCTCTAAAACTCAGGTTTTGGTGTACTCGTAAAAGATTCTCTACCAGATAGCTTCTTGACTGTGGTTGATGGAGTGTAATGAACTTTACGATTGATTTTCAATTTTTAAGATTCAATTAAGAACAATAATCGTCTTCGATCTTCGGAATAGTTCTTCCGAAAACCACTAGGTTCAAGTATTTAGGATCAATCATTATCCTAGAAGCGAAATGTGACGACAACGTAAGGCACAGAGTAAGCGTGGGGTGGATGAAATGGCGAGAAAATTCGGGAATCTTCTGCGACCGAAAATTTCCACTTATGTAAATTGAAAGGAAAACTTTACACCACGATGGTTCGACCAGCTCTTACGTATGGTTCGCAGTGCTGGACAATATACGAAGCGTTTAAAAAATAAAATGACGGCAGCAGAGATGAAAATGTTAAGGATGTCGACTGGAGTTACGAAACGCGACTGCATTAGATCTACGCACATTAGAGGAAGTCCACACATAAAAAATTCGGTAATCGAACAACTTGAGTCGGATAGAATTAGCTGGTATTGCCACGTTCAAAGAAGATCTCCGGAAAATCCCGTATCAACTACGGTCGCTCTTAATAAAAGAAAACTAGGTAAGAAAAAGAATTCCTGGATTGCTCAGATGGCAAATGCACAAAACGGCCAACCGCCGAAGCGATACAGGACCGAGCAGTATGCAGACGCGTTCTCCGACATTAGCCAACCCCATAAGCGGAGCAGTAGTGATGCAGTAAAAGGAAAGGGCTAGTAAAAGGAGAAGAAGAAGAAGAAGAAGAATCGTCTTCAATTCAACAGATAAACAAATATTTTCTTCAATACATATAATAATATATTTTATATTTCTTTCATAGTTAACTTGTAGAATATAAAGATACAAGAACTTTCAGATGTACTTTGGTTCCTTTACTATACAAAGAACACACAAACCCTCATCCTGCCAGTCACTACATTAGCCATTTTATTTGCAATTTTCTTCCTTGCCGCCCGCCTCTTTTGGTACTCGTACAATCTAAAAGTGCTGGATGGATTCTTGTTTTCCTTCTTTCGTTTTTGAAGGCGCGAACTTCCTGGCAATGGGTCGGCTGGCTTCAAATAATATTCCTCCAAGTAACTTTGTTGACAATGAGTACAAGTTGTGGCGTTGAATGGGGAAACTGTCGTCGGCATCATAATTGGAGTACTTTCCGTTTGCTGATATTTATTTGGGCTGCCATAAGTCCTTGGTTTGAGGTGGCACAATTTCCTTCCAATGATCCTACGATATGCTTTCTTCACACTTTTTCGCATTTTTCCGACCAAGGTTGCTTGGGGTTCTGTTTGTTTAGGGGTTGAAGAACTGCTTTGACCCATTATCTATTTTTTTTCCAAATATTTTTGTCTTAATATCTCAGGATAACGTTCAGAGGAACACTAAAAATAAATTTATTTACACCTTGGTCTTTATAAAGGAGTTTTGAACGGTCCAGCTACCTCAGATACCGCAGATACCTGTTAATTAAAAGTAATTGAGCTGAGGACATACATAGATTGTGGGTAAAACTTGCGAGCAATATTAGGGTAGACATCGGGGAATCTGCGATGTTGGACAATTTCAATGTGTAAATGCTAATTACTTTTTGTTGAGTTATTAAGGGTTCCACACTACGGTTAATTAGTTGGGAAAATCTGGGTAACAAGGGTGTTAATGAGAAGCTGATATTAATTTAGTTTTATAACCTTCCTGAATTGAAGTGAGAATAGTAAGTGTTTTTGTGTTGGTTAATTAGATTTATTACAATCTATTGTACATAACTAGCCGATTCCAGAGGCAAGTGTGTCACAGCGCTGTGTATTAGATGAGGTCACTTTCGTTTATGTAGACGGGACCGACAACCATTCGAAGAACATTTATTCTCGAAACAACAGTCGGGCATATACAGTGCTTTCTTCTCTGTTCGGTAGTGAAACTTACTTCACAATTGTCTCCTAGTCCAAAGAAGCATCTATTGAATTCTCGTCGACAACACCTTTGCTTCTATAGCCATAAACGCTCCAGTAACAGCTCTCTGATTTCCTCCCAATGTCGTCAGCTTATGCCCATCGTGCTATCAAACGCTTCGATGGTGTTATTACCGACTTACGTTCTGCATGTCCATAAGACCAGAGTCAAAAGACAGTCAGCGTGCAAGTTCATCAGTGCCAAAGACTATTTCTTTTTAAACGGAAGGTGGATTTGAGAGCTCAGCCCATGATATGAATATCAAGGGGAGGGTGATTCGTCAATGCATCTAAAGCAGATCCTTCCCGGCGACGGGCCCCATGTCATGCCGACAACTCCTCTGCCTGCCAGAATCCCGCCAGCACCTAAGAGGCTTTCGACGTAACAGGCTTAGCCCATAGAAGTTTCTTTTCAAGAATGGCACATAGCTTGAGTTAGACCAGACAGTCTTCTCGTAAAGAGAACAAGCTGAGTTTTGAGGGGATTAACTGAAAGCTTATTTCTAGTGCACAAGTTGTCGATCACATCTAGGGCTGCCTACGCTTTTGAGCATACAGTCAGTGGACACAATCAAACCGACAGTACAGCTACATTCATTCGCGTGTGCTTGTACACACATGTCAGAACTACTGAGCGCGTTCAGCAGTGAATCAACTAACATGCACCATAGTAGTGGAGAGAGAACGCTACCTTGCGTGCGGCCGCTGTTTAATCCTGCCATTACATATTGGCCACAGTCAGCATCCGCAATCAGTGTCCTATTCACCGAGGTACACATGCCGTCAAAAGTTAGGTTGTCGAAAGCACCTTCAATGTCGATGAAAGTGTCCAGCGCGTATTCCTTCTTGTCGAGTGCGCCTTAAATTCTGCCTACCTTCCGCAGTGGTAGGTGTGTTCCATCGATGACAGAGGATGTATTCGAAGGTAGTTTTGCTCACATGGATCTCGATTCTCTCAATGTCCTTCAACATGAAGGAAACCAGATTTATAGGTCTGAAGTTCTTGGGGAGCATGTAAACCTCTTTTCCGATTTTTGGGAATAAGAGCTACTCTCACTGCTCGCTACCGTTTGGGTATGTATGCCACCGCCAGGCTTGGAGTGAAGATTCTGGGCATAGGAGTATGTCTTCGGTGCCAGACGTCTTGAAGCCATCAAAGGAAGCAAGTGCATTTTTAATGGCCTCATGCGTCACCACAACCGATGAGATATACCAGCTACGGCGTGTTAATTTATCCAGCTCACTAGCAACATCGTTAACAGGAGCTAGTTTGGTTACCTGCGAAGTGAGCCTTAAGCGTAGAGTCTCTACTTTCGACCCAGTATAGGTGCCATCAAATTTTCTGAGTGGTTCCAGCCTGGTTTAACTTGCCTTATGAGGACTTCTACCAGCCTACTGGTTTTACCGACAGTTTCGATCTTTTCGCAAAAGTCTTTATAAGAGGCACTCTTCGCAATCCGAATTAGCTTCTTATATTCCTTTTGCTTCGGCCTGTGTCCTCCAAATTAGCCTTAGCTGACCTGTTTGCTAGGCCTGTAAAAGCGATATTATTTATTTATTTATTTATTGAAATAATTTACTGTAGAGGGAAAATTCGTCCTCTCGATGAAACTTGTGAAAATTGGTTTTGATTTATGTGAAAAGACCAAAACTTGGTCGAAGACACACAAATAAACTTAAACCTCCAATCACTTACGAAAGGCCAAGTCTTGGTCGAAACGTATGAGTGATTCCTTTTAATCGGAGCGTAAACTTGTAAAAGCTGTTCTCTAAATAAAACACTAACAACGGTTTACGTGGATTTTTCACAATATAATAAAATTTTATTCTTCTATTAGAGTAATTTGGTACTTGAAGTGACTGTGAATTATATGATGCGACACAAATAAAAGTTGAGAGTTGCCACATCATTATATTTTGTTTGGTACATAAATTTAAATGTTGTCACATCATTATTTTTTATTTGGTACATAAATTTAAATGTTAACTGAAATAATGTTAAATAATTCACAAAACAATTAATAATTTATTTATAACAAAATAATAAGATAATAGCTGTGCTACATTACAAAATAAATTTATAAATTACTTATTTAAGGCATCAGGGTAGCCAGACCATGTGATGCCGTTTTATTATTTTACATGAATTTAAGTGATTATTTACATTAACTTAGTTATGTACATTAGAGAGCAAGTTATATAAATTAAGTTGATAAATTAACGTTATGATGGCAAGATAAACTGAGTTAAATCTCTTCAAACTTCTGGTGGGCAGATAAGGCGGCTTTGATTCGACGGATGGTGTTAGCACTTGATGGATTTAGGATGCTGACGAGAATCTCGAGTACATTGTCTGCTAATGTATCTATTTGTTGAGAAACAGGACACTCCACCAAAATATGCCAAATTGTAAGAGTTATTCCACAATTGGAGCATTCCTCTGGAGCCTCACGAGTATAAAAGTGTTTGCTTGTAAACAGGGTTTTTCCAGCTCTGACTCTTAATATTTTTATGCAATCTTCTCTACTTAAGGATAAATTATACGGGATACGGGTGATGACGGGTTGATGACGGGTTGATGTTTTCGAAGAAAAGTATCTGAATTTCGCCAGTTTTCTGTAAGCTCTCTTTTTTGAAGATGAGCAAAAGTTTTCCGCAGAAGTTGGTGTAATTTGGGATACTCAACGATAAGAGGGTAGCGAAAGGCGTTTTTTGCTGCAGAGTCAGCAGCATCATTACCTTTAATTCCGCAGTGCCCGGGTATCCAAGCTAGTATAATGTTTCTGTGGTGGTACAAGCAGTTCCTTATAATTTCAAGAGATGGACATTTATTTGTGGCATTGCTTAATCTTTTGAGTATACCCAGGTTGTCCGTTAGGATTAAGGAACGTTCAGAGATTTGTTGGGCGATAGAAATGGCTTTGTAAACTGCAGCTAGCTCGGCAATGTAACTGTCCGCATATTCTGGAAGTTGAGCCTGGTGATCAATAGAGAATTGTGCATTACATTCTATTACAGCATAGGAGCACCATTGATTTTATTTTTGTGAACCGTCGGTGTAGAAGATTCTATCTGCTCTTATACTAGCGATTAGTTCTTCATGCAGAATTTTGTACATAGCGTCGGAAGTGTTTGCCTTTTTGTATTTAGCGATATTGCTGTTGATTTGAAGAGAATTTCGTTTCCATGGAGGTGGGTTCTCAACTGCTATTTGTATATCCATTCCGAAGATAATTTGGGGCTCTAGGGATATAGAGACCATGTTAGCCAGCGCAGATACAGAGTATTTCCTTGATTGTTTGGTTGAAGAAATCACTTTTCCGACAGCTTCAAACAGCGGATGTTTTGGATTAACTACAGCCTTACTAATGAGGTTGTTTGCTCTTCTTTTGGCTAGATGCTCAAAAGATACGTATCCTCCTTCGACTCTTAGGGCTTCAACTTTTGTCGATCTCAGGGCACCTGTTGCAATTCTAAACCAGTCGTTTATAGCTGCGTCAATATTTGAAAGGTTCTTTTTTGTAGTCCACAAGAAAATGGTTAAGCTGTGTTGAAGTGTGCCTTCCACAAGGCCCTTTGCTATTCGAAGAGATGTTTCCATATATGGTCCTTCTTTCTTTGAACATATCATTTTCAACGCGTTGTTTCGGAATTTTAAATCATTCACAACCTTTTTGGTATGTCTATCCCATTTCAAGTTACCCGTAAAAATAACTCCAAGAATATTTGTTTCTCTCTTTAATGGAATGTGGGTGTTACGTAGAACGAGTGGGCTCCAGCTACATTTTCTTTTCCTGCAGAGATGAAGCATTTCAATTTTTGAAGGAGGGATTATTGCATCCACCTTTTCAGACCAACTAAACATTGCCAAGTCCACCTGTTCAAGAGTGTCTTTAACACGATCAGGGCTATCAGAAGCGACAATATAGATGTTGTCGGCGTATACTCCGATAAAATCGAGATCGTAAGTCGGCTGGGAAATTTCATCTATCAAAGAGTCTATGTACGCGTTGTATAGGATTACAGAAAGCGGTGAACCTTGTGGTGTACCGTTGTCTAATTTCATAAGTGTGGAATCGTACCCGTCCACATTTACTTTAAAAGTTCTATTACTCATAAAGGATATTATTATCTTTAGTAATTTTTTAGGTACACCCCATTTGAAAAGCTGCTCGATTACTGGAACCATAGTAACTCTGTCGAAAGCTTTTTCTAGGTCCGATGACATTACTATACTGTGTTTAGTCTTTGACAGGTTTTCTGCTAGTGTGTGTTCCAGTAGATGCAAGAGTGTTGAGACGCCTCTATTTGGTCTGTAAGCGTGTTGTTCTGTACTAGCATTTTTCTCCAGTAACCAACTTATTCGTCTCGCAATAACTTTTTCGAAGATTTTGGAGAGAACGGGAAGGAGAGAAATCGGGCGATATTCATTGAAATCATGGATATTTCTTGCGCATTTTGGAATCGGCTTGAGTTTTGCTCTTTTACAGTCATGGGGAAAAGTCCCAGTCGTTAGAATACCGTTAAAGAGCGCACAAATTCTATTTTTTAAGCTAGTATCGCTTAGTTCAACCATCTTGTATGTGATTTTATCTTCACCTGGGCTGCTTCCTTTTGCCATCTTAAGCGTCATTTTGAGTTCACTTAGTTCAATTTTTTCTGTTAGAAGATCGCAAGGGTCTTGGTTTGTCTTAAGGGTTTGTAACGTAAAGTTTACCTTGTTTGCTAAAATATTCCCTGGATATATAGTATCTGCGCTGTATGATGCCCATTTGTTTGCAAATACGAGTATGTTGGCTATTTTACATGGATCTACTTCCAGTTCTTCGTTTATTTTCATGTAAGGGAATTTTCTGTCTGAACTTGGCATACGTATTGCTTTAATGCGACTCCATAACGTTCTCGTATCAAGAGAAGGATTCATTGTATTAATGAATGTGTCCCATGACGCTCTTTTGGAACGAATAGACTCTAGTCTAACTTTGGCAAAGATTTTTCTGTAGGCGACACAGTTTTCCGTAGTTAGGGACCTACGGGCCTTTTTCCAAGCTTTGGTCTTTTCCTTAACCAATAAGGCTAACGTTTTCGTAAACCATATAGGGTTGGTCTTTGTAGGTTTAGGCTGAGTTATGGGGATGGATTTTGATGCTGCGGTTCTGATGATCTAGTTAGTTTAGTTTTAAATGCATTTTATTTTCTTAACACTAACTCTTACATTCTAACAAAAAATGCTTAAATGCTAGCTTACAATTACTTAACAATCTTATACTAACTTACTGGCCCCACACAGGCACTCTAAGTTACTCTAAATTCTTATATCTATGTCTTTCGACCTCATTTACATTTTTTTATGGATATTTATTTTCTATACTTAAAGCTAAGAAAAAAAATTGTTAACAAAACTTAGCATATGGACTTTTTTTTTTTTTTATAAAAACTTAGTATCTAACTTAAAATAAACCTTAGCCTACCTAAACTAAATGTACATTACACACATAAACACATAGACGTTATACACAATCATATACATACATCAGTATACACCTTTGTATACACTGATATATGTATATGTTTCTTAAATGCTAACCTAAACCTATGCAAGCTGGCCATCGCTATTTACAAAGCAAATACATTGGTCAGCTCTGCCTCATTAGTGAGGCTGGTCCGTAATTGACGGAAACGACGACGAAACATCTTCCCCATCATTCAACCACCAGAAATGCTGGTGCTGCCGAACGACATCCCTCTTATCGCGATTCCCCACCGCCCTACTGAACCTGAGGCGATCCACACTGCCGTGTGCGACGTCTCTGTTGTAGTTGAGTCGCCTGTCCCCAGCTGTCCGAGCGACATGGAAGATTAACGGCACCGCTGATCTATCCTGGATCAACCCTATCTGATCAAGGTAGAGGAATGCTTCCGGTGGAACGAAGCCGTCAAAGCGCACACTCTCGTGGTAAAGGTAATTGGGGTAGTAAGCCCCAGATATCAGGTTATTCGCCGAGGTCATTGCTCTTGCAATGTGCCTTCGAGTCAGCTTAATTAATAAGTTGTCCACTCGTATTAGGTTCGCCCTGTTATAAAGGACCTCATTAGGATAAAATTTCTTGTACTCCAATTCTGGTGTTCTGTACAAGCGAAGACAAGCCCTAAGACAAGCCCTCTCAAACACCCGAATCTTTTCCATTAAGCTTGCTCGTACATTGAACCACACGGGACACCCAAATACCAGCATGGGCCTGATAAGGGCCATGTAGCAGATTACCTTTACCCCCGCATCGAGTTGACTGCTATAAAACAGTCTCTTTGTAAGGGCAAAAGCACCTTTAGCTCTGGCCAGAGCAGCATCTACATTTTTGCCAAAATATAGAAACTGATCTAGCCAGATTCCAAGGTATCTGACTACATTTCGACAGGCAAGAGGCTGTCAGTGTTGTCCAATAATCGAGAACTTTCTCCAATTTTTTCTGGTATCCCTTGAGGCTCTAGACAACGGCGTCCTAAAGAGAATGGTTTCCGACTTCTGAAAGTTGATTTTCAACTTCCAGTCATCGCAAAATCGTCTTATCTTATCGAAGTCACGCTGCAAGAGAGTATTAATGACCTCGATTTTTGGACCTGTTCTGTACGCTATCAAATCTTCTGCGTACGCAATAGTATGAGGAAGTGAACCTATCAAGTCGCTTGTAAAAATGTTGAATAGGATCGGCGAATTTACCGCACCTTGCTGAAGACCATTTTTAATTTGAAATATTCCAACAGAAATCACATCACCATTCTTCACGATGAATTGTCTGTTGGTTAGCATATTATAAAGAATGTACAAGAGTGGTTTACTGATCCCCAGCCTAGTCAGCTTATAGAAAAGACCCTCTAACCATACGGTGTCGAAGGCCTTCTCCAAGTCAACAAGGCAGGCACCAGTGCATTGTTTTTTGCCTTTATTCCATTGGATATCGGACACCAGTTTAGACGCGGCATGTGAGATATCATGCCCCGCCTTAAAACCGAATTGATTATCCGGAACTATATGTTTGTCCTCAACCCACCTAGACAGAGCTCTATTGATTACTTTTTCAAAAACCTTACTGATATTCGGAAGGAGACTTATCGACCGGAGATTCGCCGGATTGGATATATCCTTCCCCTTTTTGGGGATAGGTTGAACCACCGCCGTTTTCCAATGCGCTGGATAATGTGCATTATTCATTGCATTATTAAACAGGGTGGTGTAAATGTCCACCGCTTCTAGAGGAAGATGTCGAAGCACGATGTTCGGAATACCATCGGTCCCCACCAATTTCTTAGCCCTGATTGTGTCGAAGATCTCATGGAGTCCTGTCTTCAAAATGAACGGGGGTAGGCCTCCCTCTCTGGCAATGACGTTATTTGCCATATTTTCGTCGCTAAACCGGGTGAAACCAGAGCCCTCGGATCGCCAGTTCCCTATTTCATTTCGAATGCAGAAGTCGTGCACCAAGACGCGATTGTCCAGGTCGTAATTAGGGCCAATGTTATCAATGGCCTTGTATACTTCCTGGAAAGTCGCCCCTATGGCCTCAACCTTCTCCTGTGGATCCTCGATCACAAAATGTCGTCATCAGCGGCCTCATTTGGATCAATACCTGCTATTGTCAGTAACCGTTCGTTGTCTGTTGTCCGGGCTATTTTAAGACACTGAAGGTCGTTCTGATTTTTTCTCCGAAATAGTTTATTTATTTGCGGAAACATATTCGGGTTGCTGGTGTTTACAGCCCGAACCTTGTTGTTCCAATATGAGCTTACAGCAATTCTGTAATTTTCTTTTATTAACTTTTGCACATTTTTAATCGACCACTTCAGTGTCCTAATCTCCGGGTCTTGTCGGCCAGTTAACTGTCTGTACAAGTTTTTAAGTCTTGTCAGAAATCTACTTTTCTGCCGGTGCAGTGCGTCAATAGTAGGATTGCGGAACAGGTCTTCGTTAGTCGTACGTCGATACCGCGGTATTGTAGTGTCCATAGTTTGTTTAATTGTCTCGTCCATTTGTTTTAGGTAATTGTCGATCTCCTCGTTTGACAAATTCCTATTGGACGGTGGGTGGAGCGTGTTCGAGGAGAGCTCTCTTGTCAAAGTTGCGGAGAAGCGTGTCCATCGAGTCTTACTGTAGTTGTAAGAATATCTTTGGACACACTCCTCCAATTCCGCAATTTCGTTGGGAACTGTAATTTCGGTGCTAAAACCGCAATGGTCGCTGTCATACACGAATGTGCGCAGACAGTTTAGCGTTTGTAAATTCGTACCTGTCAGTCGTATACGTTCGTCGTACAGCAGTAGATCCAAATAAGACCCGCCTTTGGGAAACGACGGGTTATCCGTCGCTTTAAGACCGAGTCTGTACATGACATCGTGCTGACCCCACCAATCGAGTAGTAGGTTCCCTCTAGTATTTGGCAAATTATTTCCCCAATCTCTGTGTCTAGCGTTGAAATCCCCGCCGATTATAAAATAATTCTCCCCCGATTCCAGCCTCAGAAGTCGAAAAAGCGTGTCGAGCTCTGTAATGAATAGAGTGGATTGTGAAGCCTCAGGTGCATAAACAGAGGCCAAGTACAGCCGCTTTCCACTGCGGAGCGGGATGTAAACGACGACTGCCTCCAACACCCGGAACCTGCGCAACACGCCCTTGTACACTCTGTGAAATTTTATACCTTCTTTAGTGAAGATCGCGACACCGCCTCCACGTTTGGATCTGGGCCGATTCCTTCTTCTAACAATATAATTATTGTACTCCAGTTTGTGCTTATCGGTTAGCTTGGTTTCGCTAGCGAAAAGCACATCAGGAGTTTGGTCTTGTAGCAATTTAAACATCGCGGCTCTTCGTTCGATCCCAATCAATGAATTCACATTCACCGCAAGGACCTTCAAAGTTTGCTCCACCATGTGCGTACCCATTACGGCATGTGTTGCGTTAGGCCCGGCAGCAACGCGTAGATCTGGTCCACCCGCTTGGCCTGTTCTTGAACCTGCTTTTGCAGCTGAGCCATCTGCCCTTGGATTGCGAGCAAGATGGCTAGCATGTTGGGTGCAGCTTTCGTTGTTCTCAGCATCGGCGCCGGAGAAGCAACAGTCGCTTGCTGTACCGTAGCCCCCCTACCAGACGCCATTTGGGCGTAGGAAATTTGGGACGTGACGGCTGGTGTTTGAAATGTAACAGGTGAACGTTTAAACTCCTCCTTCTGCTGCCGAGCCAATTTTGCTTTTTTAATGTCGGTGAACTTAGGACAACCCCGATAGTTTGCGGTGTGTCCCACGTTCCCACATAACACGCACGAGAGCTGCGTCCTATCGGATGCTCCGTCAACACCCAGAGCACACTCCTCGGAACTGTGGTTCTTTGCGCACTTCACGCATCGAGGCTGCATTTGGCAGTTTGACGCGGCCCGAACCCCTGGCAGCGAACGCATTGTGTAACGCCTTCGCTCCTTTTTAATTTTTCCCAGTGAACCACCTGGTAGTCTAGGACATTGATACTCCTTAGACTATCCAGACGGCTTTCGGGACTGAGCTGCACCAAGAAGAACGGCAGACTCCGTTTCTCCCGCCTAGCTCTAGGTGTGGTAAATGGCTTTACCCCCACAAACTTGAGTCCTTCGCACTCCTTCTCTTTGAGCAGTGCTAGGATCTCCTCAGGATCAGAAGACGGTTCCAACCCCTTCAGTAGCATCGATTGCCGCTTTTCACACTTCGGTGTGTATGAGTAGTGCTCCGTCGTCGTTTCTTTTAGGAGCTCTTTAACTTTCGCGTAGCCCTCCACTGTATTACAGTGGATGGCATGGCGATCGTTCCCCAATCGCTTAATGTTAAAATTATTACCAATGACCAACTTACACAGGTCCTTGGTTTCATTTACCTCTAGTTTATAGGTGTTGATAGGAGGCACCTTCTCCTTCTTCTTCTTCTGCTGCTGCTGCTGTTGTTGTTGTTGTTGTTGTTGCTGCTGTTGTTGTTGTTTTTGTTGTTGTTGCTGTTGTCGCTGTTGGTGTTGTTGCTGCTGCTGCTGCTGTTTTTTCAGCTGTTGTTGTTCTTGCAGCTGCTACTGCTGTTGCTTTTGCAGCTTTTGCTTTTGCTGCAGTTGTTGTTTCGGCTGCTGATGGCTTTGTTGTTGCTGCATTTGCTGCTTTTGATGTTGGGAGCTCTCTAATTCTTTTTGCTCCTTCTGCCTGCGTGCAGTTTGTCGTTGCTTAATAGCAAGCAATTTTTCATTAGGCATTTGTATGCTGCTGTTAAGCTTTTCTATTTCTTCATCCTCATCTTCGAATTCGGATGCCGCTAGAGAGGCAAAGTTATTGTTGCCGCCCTTATAATGGACCTCATCAGAGATGCACATGAACGTATCATCTGTCTGTTTTTTATTTTGTAGTGTTGTTTTTGCTGTTTCAGCTACCAAAGCAACGCAGATTTTTAACTTTGTTAAGTTAGGAGTGGTTTTTAACGGCCTCCTCCTTTTAATGGCTTTCGCCACGGCACCGGCAACACCATTGTTGCCTTTTACAACTCCCGTTATGGGAAGAGCGGAACGCTCTCCACCATCCATCACGTGATTTCCCGAACGGTTTTGTTTTGATAACACTCTATTTCTTTACACAATTTGTGACAAATAAATAAATAAAAAACAAAAAAAATGTTTTAAGTTTGGCCTGGGCTCGAACTCGCGTCCCACGATTTAATGACCGACCCCGCTACCGGCTTGGCTATCGAGTCAATTAATAAATTTGCGACAATTGTCTATACGAAAAAAAAACTGAATTGTCTCTTTCACTTTCACGCGTCTGTTCTCTGTGGAGATCTGCGAACGACCGGTTCTGATGATCTTCTTAATCTTTGATGCTTCTTGGTTGACGTTAGCTGACTGGGCTACTTGTTCGCTTAGTTTTTTTTGTTTCTGCTTGATACAGGTTCCAGTTTGCCAGTACTTCTTTATATCGTGGGGTAAATTTTGGACTAACTCTATGTTCTGAGGTGCTAATAACAATGGGCATTTGATCTTTACTAACTGCATCTGGCAGAACTCTCCATCGTAGGAAAGGTGCTACGAGTAGATCCTGTGTTGCAAAGGTGACGTCAATGGTAGAAAAAGTATTTCTAGTACTAAAAAATGTGTGCGATCCATCATTCAAAGTGATAAGATTACAGTCGTTTGCAAATGTTTCAAATACGCTTCCTTCAATATTTGTGGATTTTGAACCCCATAAGGTGTTATGGGAATTAACATCGCCCAAAATGATATGATGTATGTTTGCATTCCCAGTAGGAATATCATTCAGCAAATCCATGTTGATCCTCACTGTTGTCGTGCTATCGACAACTACAAATTCAGATTTTGTAACGAGTGTTAAATAAAACAGGAACACAATAAGTTCGTTATCCACCGTTACAAAATTCCTATTTTTATTAAAGATATTAATTAAATTCATACATTCTTAAATACACTCATACAAAATAATACATACTTTTAGTTTTTCTTTATTTTGCACAACTTTTTATGGTTTTATATTTCTTCGTTTTTTTTCTCTATCTTCGATTTTCTGTTCTTGGTCCTTGTTCTTGGTTCTTGTTCTTGGTTGGTCTTTATTATTGTTGTAATGATGACAGTACTTTTGAGCCAACTGCCATATCTTCTACATCTTACGCTCCAGGCTTGAAAGATGTAGAGAGTTTTTGACCTCGATGTCAGGGTTGTTAACACTCCCCCTTGGTAGGTCCATCACATGTGGTCCTAACTACTTTTTTGGTCTGACGTCGAGGACTGCCAACTTCACCGCAGGTCTTTCATAAATGTTTGCGTGGGTTTTAACAAAGGCACTGCGCACCTGACCATCCTTCGACAACTTGATTTTTATGATTTTACCCCTTTGCCAGGTGTTTCTTGGACTGTTCGGATCCACAATAAGGACTATATCTCCTATTTCAAGTGGTTTAACGTTGGCAAACCATTTAGTCCGGCGTGTAGTTGTAGGTAGGTACTCCTTTATCCAACGCTTCCAAAAGCTCTGCGCATACTGCTGTGATGTCATCCAACTCCTTCTGAGCACAACCCCATCATCTTCGAAACTTGCCGGAGGCTTCATTCCACTGGAAGATCCCAGAAGGAAATGGTTCGGTGTCAGGGCCTCTTCATTTTCACTTTCTATAGGAATATATGTCAGCGGTCGAGAATTGACAATATTTTCTACTTCCATAAGCATACTGCGTAGCAACTCATCAGTCGGATTTCTGGTTGGCATTATCTTATACAGCACGGACTTAACGGACCGAACTAGTCGCTCCCAACTCCCACCCATGTGAGGCGAAGCCGGGGGGATGAAACTCCACTTTGTAGTGCTAGAAGTAAATTCTTCCGCCATTGCATCCAGATTTAGGTCTTTATATGCGTCCCTTAATTCACGTTCGGCTCCTTGAAAGTTCGTGCCATTATCGCTGAAGATCTCTAAGGGGTTTCCACGTCTAGCAATAAAATTTCGTAGAGCTAATATGCAAGAATCTGTAGAAAGCGTGTAGGCAATCTCTATATGAATAGCTCTTGTAGTTAGGCATGTTAGCAATACTCCCCATCTTTTTTCTGTTCGCCTTAGTACGACTACATGCAGAGGGCCAAAATAGTCGATCCCAACGTATGAAAATGGGTGACAAAAGGATGCAAGTCGCGCTGAAGGAAGATCAGCCATCATTGGTGGTTCGGGAACTGCGTAATTATTTCTGCACACTTGACAGGATCTTCGTACACCTTTTAAAGCGGTTCTTAGGGAGGGAATATGAAATTTCTGTCTAAGCTCATTTACAACGGTCTCGTGATTTTGGTGCTTGTATCGAGCGTGGTAGTCCATAATTATTAGCTTTGTGAGAGGATGACTCTTAGAAAGGATTATAGTATCTTTAATATCTCCCATAGCTGTAGTCTGTGAGCGTATTCTACTTCTTGACTTCAGAATCCCATTTGCATCTATGTATGGGCATAGCTTATATATTTTGCTAGTCTTATCCACTTCTTTATTAATCAGTAGATCTGCAATCTCATCTTTAAAGGCGCTAGACTGTGCTTCTTTTAAAAGCGCTCTTTCGGCAGATTGAAGCTCAATTTGTAAGGGGTACTTGCACGTTGTTCTCTGGCTATGTTTTAATGATGAGAGCAGGTTGTTTATGTACCGAAAAAGGAAAGCAGTACTTCGAAGCAGTCGATTCCATGATGAAAACTTTTCAAAATTAAAGAGGTTTGCTTTGGTTTGCATGTGAACACTGACAAACTGCGTTTTTATTTCCTCGTTTGTGGTCTCTTTTCTAACGTTTTCATGTGGCCAGTTTTCGTAGGATTCATATAAAAATGCTGGTCCTTTGTACCATCTACTTGACTCTTTAAAGTTCGGGTTTCCTTTCGATTTGGTACCTTCGTCTGCCACGTTCGATTTTGTGGGTACCCAACGCCACTCAGCAAGATCTGTATGGTCAAGAATCTCACTTACGCGAAAGGCTACGAATTGCCTATACTTTCTATGATCAGAGCGGATCCAACAAAAAACATTTTTTGAATCAGACCAAAAAAACCTCTTTTCAAACCTGATATTATGTGACTGTGCTATAGTGAGGGCTAGTCGGGTTCCGAGAACGGCTGCTTGTAGTTCTAGCCTAGGAATTGAAAGAAGCTTTAGAGGCGCTACTCTAGTTTTGGACGCAATTAGGATACATTCTATCGACTCTTTTGAGCTAGATCTTAAGTATGCCAAAGCGGCGTAGCTATTTTCGCTCGCATCAACGAATATGTGTAGCTGTCGTTCTAACGAGCTGCTTATATTGATGGTTCTGTAGCATCTTGGTATCTTTACCTTTTCAACTTCGGGCAATAGACGCACCCAATGTAACCATTTCTCAAACTGTTCGTCTTTTATTTGTTCGTCCCAGTCGATTCCGGTTCGCCATATTTCCTGTAACAGGACTTTTAAAAACATTAAATAGTTTCCCAGAAGACCAAGTGGGTCAAAATTAGTCATTAACATTCTTAAAACTTCACGTTTTGTTGGGTGATATTTTCCGGAAAGAAGAGCAGCAAGTTTTTTATTAGAACCCACTTTATAAATAAAAGTATCTGTGTTGGTACACCACCACATTCCAAGAACCTTTTCTGTTCCTAATTCCGACTCAACATTCAGGCTAATCTCATTAACTGGGTTGGATTGTAACGCTTTTCGAACTGCTTTGCTGTTTGATATCCAATTTCTTATTAGAAATCCACCCTTTTGGTGTATAAATCGGATTTCATTTGCGAGCTTTAAAGCTTCTTCCTCTGTTTCAACGCTGTCCATTAAGTCGTCAACGTAGTGGTTTTGATGGATGGCTTTTACTGCTCTAGGGAACTCACTTTCAAATTCATCAGCATTTTTATTTTTAACAAACTGTGCGGTGCAGGGAGAACATGTCGCTCCAAATGTCATCACCGTCATCATGTACACATCAGGCTTTTTTCCCCACAAGAACCTTTGAAAATGCTGGTCTTCCTTTCTTATCTGGATCTGGTGAAACATTTCCATAATATCAGCACATATAGCAACTCTGTTCTCTCGAAACTTAAAAAGTACTGACATAAGTGGCGCAACTTCATTTGGTCCCTTAAGAAGCACAGAATTCAGTGAAACCCCTTGAACCGCTACAGCGGCGTCCCAAACAATACGAAGCTTTCCTGGCTTATTTAGATTTTTCACCGGAAATATAGGTAGATACCAACAATTTTTTCTTTCGCTTAGTTCATCTTGTGAAAGTTTTCTGGCATAACCCTTTGCTAGGTACTCCGATATTTTAATATCGAGAGCATCTGCAAGCTCTTGATCTGAGCTCAATCTTTTGAGCAAACAAGCGTGTCGTTTCTTTGCCATAGGGAGGCTGTCGGGAAGATTGACATTATCAAATTTCCAAAGCAGAGCCGTCTCAAAGTGACCATCTTTTCTACAGGTATGGGTATTTAATAAATCTAAGGCCCTTTTGTCATCATCAGATATCAACTTATGCGTAGGATTAGAAATCCCAAAATTATCAATATATATGAAGGACTTAACTAGCCTTTCAAGATTTGCGTTGGCATATTGGGTTTCACACTCACAAGTGTAGAAGCTATGCTGGATATTTTTCGTTGCTCTGTTTTTATTCTGCTCTACAACTTCTCCATGTATTGTCCATCCCAAACGTGTTTTAGCGGCAATTGGCTGCCCAATAGAACCTTCCTTACATTTTAATGGCAAACCAAGCTTAAGTTAAGCCCAATTAGAAGACGGGGCCTTGCCCGCGTATACGACTCGATCGGAAGACCTCGCAGATGCTGGAATTTATGTTGTAGCTCTGATGCATTAATTGTTTGTGATGGAAGCTGAAGGCTGTCCACAGTGTGAACGTTGCTTAAAAGATGTTTGTAGGCGCCGTGTCCTGTGCTTGAAATTCGAAAATTTATAATTTGGGAATCATGTTCATACCTGTGAGTGTCCCCGGTCCATTTTAAGTGAAGTGGGTGTGGAGTGCCTCTTATATTCAAATTGTCAGCTACTTCTTTGTCTATAAGACTGACGGAGGATCCCTCATCCAGAAAGGCAAAGGTATGGATTTCGCCCTTGTTGCCATAGAGTATCACAGGTAAAATCCGGAAAAGTATAGACTCACCCCCGTGAACGTGAGTATTACTGTGCTGCTGTGACGTTGTTGAGCCCGCTCGCTGTGGATCTGTACCCGTGGCTAATGCACCATCTTTGTCATAGTTGTGTAGGAGGCTGTGGTGCTTAAATATACAACCATTTTTGCCGCATACTGAAGAAGATGCACATCTGTTGTTTCCGTGCCTAGTGAGACATCTTCGACAAAGTTTATATTCTCTTATGGCAGCCCATTTCTCAAGTCTAGACGCTTCTATAAATTTAGAACACTTTGCTACTGATGAGCATTTGCCGCCGCAAATTATGCAACCCGACTTTTCTGCTTTCTCCGCATCTTTATCTTCACCATTTAAGTGTGCGTTTAAAAGGCCCTTTCCTCTTAGACCTCTGCTCTGATTCTTACTTTCATACGACTTGATATCGTGAGTCAGTGTGGAAAAACTTGGAAGGTACACTCGATTCGCTGCTTCTGCAATTTTGTAAAGCCATTCACTGAATTGAGCTATTGTGCACTGTGGAGTATTCGCAGTATAAATGCCCCAGTTGAGTCTAATGCTTGGTGGTAACTTATTTACAAGCTCTTGGAGCAGCGTCGGATTAAAAAAGTGGAAATTTAATCCAGTGGCCTCTAACGTAGCGCATAAATTTTGAACCTCAAAAGCAAAGTATACTAGGCTATCAAGTTTGTCAGCTCTCAGAGGTGGCGTTATATGTATGCGATGAATAAGAGAGTTTATTATTCGCTCTGGTTTGCCAAACATTAACTGCAACGTGCTGATAATTTTGCTCACACAGTTCGATTGTATTAACAAACTTCGAACTGCCTGTAGAGCTTTGCCCTTTAACGCTCTTTGCAGACGGAGAACATTTTCTTCGTCCGAAAACCCACATAGGTTTGCGTTCTATGGAAAGTTGCTATAAATAGAGGCCATTCTTCCGGATCTCCTGCAAAGATTTGCAGATCGCGAGAGCCGATTTGTCTCACTGCAATTTGACTTCTACTCAGTACACCAGTGGTTGAACTTGCAGCGTGCGGAAGTTGAGGAGCGAGGGATAATGACGTATTAGCGGCAGCCTGTAGCTGTTCTCTTCGCTGATTAAATGGCTGCTGGTGAACAGCTGAGGTGATTTGAGCACAATCATTTGGGCAATTGTTGGAACAGTCTTTCCTGTCTTTGCGCTGCGGTTTTGACGTTTGATTCGGAGGTATATGTTTGCAAGCCATGTGACGTTCCGGGCATAATATCTAGTGGTGCTGGTTTTTCAAAACAACTTTGTGCACCGAGCCATGTGTCTTTTACGTGCCCATCGTTATAGTTACGGGGTTGATTTGCGAAATTCGGGGCACTTGTTACCTTCGTCGAATGCCGGCAGCTATATGTGTTGTTTCGTGGATCGTCTAGCCAGTGAGTAACACTTTGTTTGGCTATAGACTCCGCCTCATCCTCAGTTGTGGACAAATCTTCTTCCATTTGACTAAGGAGTTTATATTTTTTGTCGATGTACTCCTGGTCAGCTTTTCTTCTTCGCTCAAGTGCTTCTCGGTCGCGTTTCTCTGCTAATTTACGTTCCTCATCCAACCTTTCCAGCTCAATTTGGAGCCGTTTACGTGAAGAAGCCTTTGAGGATTTGGAACTCTTAGATTTAGACGCTGTGGAAACGCGCCTAGCTGGTACGGCAGAACAAGATGGTGCTGCGAGGACACTTTCATTTCGCTGATTTGTATGTTTGACACATGTTTGCCCACCGCAAAGCCAATCTTTATCAGCGATTTGGCTGTCGACGCCTGCGCAAGAAAAGTGATACCACATATTACAACTGTCGCACTGAACCATACTTTCTTGTGAATCTGGAGCATTGCAAGATTGGCAGTTGTACTCCTCAGTAGCATGAAATTCATTGCGTATTGGGTTCTCGTTGGCGTTGGTAATTAGGGATCGAAGCATTCTTCTAGACTTGGAGAAAGGGTCTGAACTTGCCATTCTGATGTGCAACTAACAATAAAAGAATTTTGTAATTTGTTGTCGTGCTATCGACAACTACAAATTCAGATTTTGTAACGAGTGTTAAATAAAACAGGAACACAATAAGTTCGTTATCCACCGTTACAAAATTCCTATTTTTATTAATATCTTTAATCTTTATCTTTAATTTATCTTTAAATTCATACATTCTTAAATACACTCATACAAAATAATACATACTTTTAGTTTTTCTTTATTTTGCACAACTTTTTATGGTTTTATATTTCTTCGTTTTTTTTTCTCTATCTTCGATTTTCTGTTCTTGGTCCTTGTTCTTGGTTCTTGTTCTTGGTTGGTCTTTATTATTGTTGTAATGATGACAGTACTTTTGAGCCAACTGCCATATCTTCTACATCTTACGCTCCAGGCTTGAAAGATGTAGAGAGTTTTTGACCTCGATGTCAGGGTTGTTAACACTCACATCGTGCTCCTTGTAGACATTTGTGATTTTTATTGGTTTCTGTCCTGGAATTTCTATAGTTTGGTGTAAAAGGTTTGTGTCTGAGGTAATATGGTTGTTTATAGGAATGTTGTTTTTGACAATCATAAGCTTTGTTGTGATGAAATGCTTGTTAATTTTTAATTTTAAAATATTTTTTGTCTATTTTAATGATGTGGGTTTCCTGTAAAGCTATTATGTCTGGCTTATATTTGGCTATTAAATTCTCTAGGGCATGTTTGTTGTTACTAAAGCCTTGTATATTCCATTGGAGGATTAGAAAATCCATAGCCAACGAAGCGATTATTGCGGTTTGGGATTTCGGTTTGTGATTAGTGTTTTTGGTTGCGTAATTGGTGTGTTATTATACTGTAGTTTTTGAGTTAAATTATTAGTTTTTGAGCAGTTTGTTGTTTTTTTCAAATATGTGGAAGAATGCGGCTGAGGTTGGTCCTCAGTGTTGTCATCCATTTCAATATTATCAGAAAGATTTCCCAGATCATCAAGTTTGAGATCTCTGAGTTGTTTGTCTTTAATGAGGTGTATGTAGTTTTCATTTTGTTTGTTGTTTGAGAATGAAGTAGATACTGTATTAATGGTTTCTTTTTGCGTTTGATTTGAAAGAGTAATTGGTTGGGTTTGCTGTTGAACATTTGAGGGTTCTACTGTAGCAGTCTTTAAGTTTTTGTTTCTTTATTGTTCGTTTGTTGAAATTTTTGAGTGATTATAGAGTTATTTTTTAAAGTGCCAAGTTTGTATAGGTTCTGTTGTACAGAGCTATTTTCTGAGTGGATTGGTATTTGTTCTCTTTGCTTCGATCTCTCTACTCTCGCTTTGATGATGTCTGCAATCGTGGTATTACTTTCGCCGCGCTTTTTAGGAGCAGGTAATTGATGCAGAGTGGGATTTTCCTTGTAAATAGCCCACGCGTCACGAATAGAGCAACGACGATCGGCTTTGATCTTGTTAATAGATTTGTAGCGGCGGAAGGAGGGGTCAAATGAGGTATGTGTCTCTTCTTTGCAGTTATTGCAGTAAATGCGGAGGCATTCGTCATGGGGCGGAGGGAGACAGCAATTTCTACAGAGAGCAGTATTGTTGCATCGGTTTTTGGTGTGGCCGAGCTTTTGACAAGTCACACAGCGCATAGGGTTTTGTATGTACTCTTCTACTTTACAGTTAACCCATCCAATTTTGACTTCATTTGGTCGGCGAATTAAGTCGAACGTTAGTATAGCAGCACCTGTCGAGACGAGGATATCTTTTTCTTTTTTCATGATTTTTCTAACATTGATAACCTTGAATCTACTTAGTTCAGTCAATAATTCTTCGTCAGGTATTTCGATAATATGTCTCGAGAAAAGTCTTCCCTGAGTGGAGTTAAGACTCAAATGGTTAGAGACCTTGACTGGAATGGAGTCAATGCGATTTGCTTTGAGGAATTTATCCGCTGTGCTCATATTTATTACCTTAAGAAGAAGATCACCTGACCTTATGGCTTTAACTTCAAGAATGTCTTTAGAAATATTTTCGAGACCACGATTTATTTAAATCGGGTTATATGATGAGAGTGGTCGAATTTGTTCATCTTTGTTTTTTTCCATTCCCGATACAACTATTATTGCTGTTCCTGATTATAGGCAATTCTGGGAAATCTTCGTCGTGTTTGGTTCGCTTAACTTTTCGTTTATAACCAGTGTTGTTGCTCTGGTTTAAGTCCACCTCAGGTCTGAGTCCCTTAAACCGGTTTTGTCGTGGGGGGGGGGGCATCCCCCCATCCATAATTGTAATATTTCGTTAGGTGTGTAGGTGTTTTGTGTTAGTGTTTATTTATTAAAATGCGAAGAAAGTGTAAGTGTTTGTGACTCACCCCGAAGAGTAATTCGGTTGTTAAACTTTTCAAGTAACACTGGTCAAAGAAAATTTTCTAGAGCACAACGTCTATACACGGCGTTTGCCACCTCAGAACTGGTGTCCTAAACAGTCGGATGAGTCTTGCACGGATCAATTAATGCTATTGATAAACTTCCGACCTCGAATTGAATAAGAGAACCACGTTGTCGCTTTGAAACCTAACCAAAAAAAAAAAGTTCATTTATTTCAAGTTTTGACATTTCATATTGTTCATTCACAAATGTAGATCGTTAACAATAGTTCACAATAGAAAGTATGTGACAGCTATCATATAGAGCCTTGAAATCAAACGGCAGATCGTTATTGATTTGAAGTTCCTCGTTCTTTTTTGTTCTAAAGGCCGTGGTAAAATCAATATCTGGTCGATGATGTATAGGGCGTTGATGTGGGGCCTCTCGCGTTAAGGTGACCTATTTCGTTAATGCAGTTTCATTTCTAGTTCCGTCTGGTAATGTCATGTTGTCATGTTTATGTTCCGATATTGCAGTCACTATTTTATTTTGGTCGAGTGGGCGGTAGTTTTGGCGTTCATCAACCAAGTCGAATGGTTAGTTCTGACTGACAGCCGAATTTGAGTCTTTCTCCAGAGTTAAAGAGTCTGTATGGATGGCTTTTACACATCTACAACACCGATTGTGACTCAACTATTGAATTTCTTTCCTGATCTCTGCAGGTTCTTGTTCTGGTTTTGTTGATGTGACACGCTCTGTTTACATTTTGATTTAACTTCCAAGAATTATTCTTGCAGTAGTAACTTTTCAGGAGAAGTCGCTCTCGTCCTTCTACATGTGCAGCGACGCTTCATAGGAATGCATGTGCATTCTAAATATATCGTCATCATCAGTCAGGAGCTTCTTGCACTTGGTCATGTGAATTCAGTTGCGGATTTTCTGACGGCTACTTATCATGGATGCCACCGATCTTCAGCACTCAATGCAGGTTTGGAAAAGCGTTGATGAGACTTTGAGGGATATACAGCTGTCTCGATTTCAGCCGCGTGAAATCCTCTGAGAATATTTCCCTGCTGTTCTTCGGATGCGGATGTGAAGATTCTTACGAGCGGAGCATTCCTCGGGTTAAGTTGATGCCGCTGTATAGCCCACACAGTTCGTCATTGTATCTCCACCTCCACTCATCGCCTATGCAGATGGGACCGAAATTCACTCGAAAAATGCTCCTCTCAAAGCAGCCAAGAACACCTTTATCCATTGTTGGATAACGTCCGTGACTCTGTACCATAGAGCAGGACTATTAAGGTCTTATGAAGGGTTACTATTGTTGTTTGAGATATGGCTTTGCCAGCCTATTGCCTTCTTAGCCCGAAGAAGCAGCGATTAGCAAGAGTTATTCTTCGTTTGATCTCAGCGCTGGTGTCTTTGTCTGAATTGATAGCGGAGCCTAGGTCATATATGTCGGGGGTGACGTTTCGTCCAAGACATCGGTGTTGGGTGTCCTTTCATGTTGACAGCACATACGAGTACTTGGTCTTGCCCTTGTTAACCATTAAACCCATATTCGTCGATTCCGTCTCAATACTCGCGAAAGGGCCACTGAAGGGCGAGTAATTGGATTGACTTTTGTGTCAATCAGTCAGTTGATTCATGAGTTTTACACTATTCCTTCAAGAGTGATGTTAAAGAAATTTCAAGAGAACGCTACGCATTGCCTAAATCCTTTTTTGACGTCAAAGGTACGTTGAGGTCTTTATCGACCTTGATGGAGCGGCATGCATTTTCCATTGTCATCCTGAACAAACGGAGTGAATGAAACGACAAATAGGGTCTTGTAGACGATGTTAAGAAGACTGATTCCTCTGTAGTTAGCGAAGTTCAGAGGGTCACCTTTCTTGAGGATCGGACAAACAATGCAACAGCTTTGTTAAACTTAAGCTTAGATATAACTGACCTCACTTCATCCCCTGTCGAGGCGTCCTACTGGCGATCGACAACAGCCTTACAATTCCTTCATCCTCTAAAGCAGACATTGTCGCAATAAAAATATCACTCCCTCTCAAGTCTCTTTACGTTATATGTTGCTACATCCTACCAGCTCAACCTATCAAATCTTATCAATTTGTTATTAATGCGATCGACCATTTAATTGACCTGTCAGACCCTATAGATGATATCCTTATTTTTGGCGACTTTAATCTTCCTCAACTACAATGGACTCCATCAGATGATCAATCGTTTTTCATCGCATCAAATGCCAACTCAGCTAAGGAATGTCTCTTCTTAGATCGCTTAACAGACTCAAGTCTATGCCAGTTCAGTGGTATATCCAATTATATGGCAATTATAAGGCAATTAGACCTTATTTTCACAACAAATCCAATTAACTCCTCAGTCTCACTTTGTCCCCTATCTCTCTCAACAATCGATAACTACCATTCCCCCTTCTACTTTCATTTTTCATAACTCTTCATTCCAGTCCACTCCCCCCACAACTCTCTCATCCCACGACTTTCATAAAGCAAACTTTCACAAAATCAGTGAATATCTCAGCAGATCCCACTTTAACTTTCACAACTTAAGTATAAATGATGCCTTATCAATTTTTTATAAAGAAATTTTTAATTCTTTTTCCCTTTACGTTCCGTTTTCCCGCCTTAAAACATCATCTACTAGTCCTCCCTGGTATAATCGCAAGCTTCGTTCCTTACGAAATCAGAGAAATAAGTTATGGGCTGTTTTCCTGCGTACCAGATCCTTTACCGACTATTCCAACTATCTTGGTGCTTATCTTCATTTCACCGAACTTTACGATTCCCTTTACCAGCGCTACTTTAACAATGCGCAAGTCAACCTTATAAACCACCCTAAGTCCTTTTTCCAATTTGTTAACTACAAAAGAAAGTCAGATGGTTACCCTCCTTCCCTCTCTTTCAACAACAGGTCATCAACCGACCCACTCACCATTGGCAACCTATTTGCCACCTTTTTTAAACAATCCTTCACCAACGAATCCTCCATTATATTTTAGTTACCTACCTAACTTCTCCAATGGTCCACTTCTCTCTCATATTTTGGACCCGTCTTATATCGAATATAAGTTACACCAACTCAATGACGAGTGAATTCGTCACCCGGCCCAGATGGCCTCCCTGCCATATTTCTTAAAAAATGTTCTTCCTCTCTTTCCCTTGCCCTTTCTAATCTCTTCCGTCTATCCCTTTCACAAGGAGAATTTCCTCAGGTTTAGAAAACCTCCTTCATAACCCCGATCCACAGAATGAAATAACCAACTATCGTCCCATCGCTAAACTCTCCCATATACCCAAACTCTTCGAAAGTATTTTGTATGAAGCTCTAAGCTTCCAATGCAAATCACTTATTTCCCCTAGACAACATGGCTTCTTAAAGGGTAGGTCAACCACCACAAATCTCGTTGAATTCGTATCCTTTGCCCTCTCTGCCCTAGAGAATGGCAATGAAGTCGATGTAGTTGCAACCGATTTTAGCAAAGCCTTCGATAAAATCTCTCATCGATTAATCATCTTCAAATTGTCTGGCCTCGGCTTTGAACCCATACTATTAAAATGGATATCCTCTTACCTCGAAAACCGATTATACATTGTTCGTTTTAGGTCAGCCCACTCCACTCCATTTTTGGCCACCTCTGGAGTTCCACAAGGCAGCCATCTCGGTCCCCTTCTATTTATATTAACCATAAATGATCTCGATATGATCATCAAACACTCGTCTGTCTCCCTTTACGCCGACGATACCAAATTTTTCAAAACCATTTCCTCTCCCCATGACTCTTTCCTCCTTCAACAAGATCTTGATAGTTTCTCGATCTGGTGTCTCAAAAATTCTTTGGAACTTAACATCGCTAAATGCCAATCCATCACCTTCTCACATAAGCGAATCCAATCTCCTCCCCGACTCTATCTTCTCCACAACTAACCTATCTCCTCCGTACAATCTCTTCGCGACCTCGGCATTTTGTGTGGTTTTGAGCTCAACTTCCGTTTACATATGGATGAGATAATCCTCAAAGCCAACACTGCACTAGGTTTTGTAAAACGGTGGTCCAAAGAATTCACCAACCCATACGTGACCAGGTCCCTCTATATTACCTTTGTTCGCCCCCTCCTAGAGTACGACAGTCAAGTATGGTCCCAATATCATCGTGTTAATATCTCGAGAATTGAAGGCATTCAGCGCCGTTTTCTTTGATTTGCTCATCGAGATATGCCCTGGGATGATCCTTTTGCTCTGCCCACCTATCAAAACCGTCTCAAACTTATTAACTTAAACACCCTTGAGGAACGCAGAGATGTAGCCGACTATCTCTTCATTCATCGACTACTTTCAGGTCACGTTGAATGCGCGTCCCTTCACAATTCCAGTTTCCTCAGCACTAACCCTCGTAATCTACGTACCCCTCGACTCTTCTATCTACCAACCCACCACACCTCCTATGGCGCGAACGATCCAATCTCCCGTATGCTACGTCAAATCAACTCAAACCCTAACGTCTTTGACTTCCACCGCACCACTTCCTACCCCAAAACCGTTCTCCTGCACCACTCCAACCAACCTTAGATTTAAGTTTTAGTTTAAGTTTAATTTGTAAGTTATAGCTTGTATTAAGCCGAATAAATGGGGGCTTTCGCCCCCACCAAAATTAAAATTAAAATTAGACGGAATTGCTGGTCTACATCGTCCAGGTTGCAAGGTTTATTCTCTCTGTCAGCGGTATTTGGTTCATTACCTGCGTTTACAGTCTAAAGAAATGCTCTGTCTAAATACTTAGCATCGACTGCGACTCTACAACTAGGTTCCCTTGTTTGTCTCTATAGGCTTCAGTTCGGGGTTTGTGTCTTTTTTAAATTTTGGTAAAACTTCCGAATTTCATTCCTATAGTAACATCTTCGTGTGTTTTCTCCTTGGAAGCCAGTGTTTGCCTCTCCTCTTCTACTCGTAGAGTTCGTGAGCAGCTCTAGTTCTTCAATGCAGCGCCGCTTTATTGCAGCTTGCTTAGGTGCATGTACTTGCGACAGTAGTCGTCAAATCAAAGGTTTCGTTGCGAAACCCAGCACACGGCATTGTGTGATCTCTTGCGATTGTAGGTGTCCGACGTCAAACTTCCTCACAGTGTCAACTTGTCTTTGCGATTTTCGTGATATCAGCAACCGTACCTTGCCTGGAATGGTCCGGACATCCATAATAATCTAGGAGTGAATTGCGTCGATCTCAATGTGGGTAATCTGGTTGACGGTTTATTGATCAGGAGATCTCAAACCCCTTTTATGAATATTGAGATGCAGGAACCGTGTTCTAGCAACGACAATATTTCGCCTCGCCTCAAAGTCGATTAGGTTGTAAGTTCTTTCCGGTAATTCTATCAAAGGAGCCCTCTCTTCCTAACTTTGCATTAAAATCGCCGAGGACAATTTTAATGTCATAGCTAGGGCACTGCTCATAAGTCTTGTCCAGGAGCTCGTAGAAGCTATCTGTGGTGTCGTCATGTGTCTCTTTTCTTCGGGCGTGTGCGTATCTAAGGCTACTGTTGGCAAAGAGACGTTCATTAACATGCCGGAAACTCGAGACCTCTTGTCTAGGTCTGCTTCTAACAACAAATCCGCATACAAATAGGCGCTGCTTTTACCGTCGATAACAATCACCATAGTAAATGCCGCAGTTTTTAATTTTTTGTCCGGCTCATCCCATCACATTTATTGGATGGCAGTAGCGTCTCCCTGGCAGTAGTCCGGGGCTTCCGTTAATTGTTCAACTCCATCTGCCTGATTTAGGGACCTAAAATTCCACCCGAAGATCCGAAGTTTGTTTCGTTATTTCCTTTTGAGGGATTGTCAGATCCCTCCGTAGCCGAGGCTTACTGTTGCTGCGTAACTAATTTTTTTTTTTGTGGATCAGTTACCCCAGGGATGCCATTATACGAGTAGAGACCCCTAGGACTAGGGGTCGGTTTGACCCGTTCGGAGATCTAAACGTCGCCGTTGGTCCATTAATGACTCATCCGCCACCATCTCTTTCCCACGACCCTGACTTAGTCTCGTAAATTCTTACCGCCCCGAGTACTAAATATGTCGGAGTAGCCCGGATTTTATTTTATTTGTTTTATGGTATTCCGGGATTTTACTTACCCGTTGATTCTATCTGGGGAATTCACCGGCTGTCCCGTTTATAGTGCTGACATTTCTGTCTGCTGTCCGGATGAACATCGACCAATACCCAATGGTTAGAAGTAAAGTAAGCACAATTGATGTGTACAAATATTTACAGCACTGGGTATTTCCAAGTTGACACCTCTCAGTGTGTACCATATTTCTACTGCACCCAACCACCAGTTGGGTTAAAATCACATAAGACGTGCAGAGCCTTTGAAACCATCCTCTAACATTTTTGTGTGTCGTGAGGACATGTAATGATGTTGGTGAATTCAGCATTGTTGTGGATTATTGCAAAGCATTCGCTTATTTTTCGAAAGCTCAAGACTTCTTACCCTAGTCGCACAGTCTCGCACCCAGCCAACGTAGTACTCTTATATGTCACAGTTTTTCAACCTTCTTTTCCTGGATGGTAGTGATATTCTTAGAGCAACCTCCTCTGGCTATTTTGCTGCACATGACCTGTTCGCGGTCTAAAGATTCCATGAGCTGATCCGAACGTCGTTGTCCTATTCTTTGCTGTTAATCAGTGATCCAAATATTAGGTTTTCTACATGGTGGGATAGCTAAGACCATGCATAATCGTAAACCTGGTGGGCCAGACCCTTTCTGTGACCCTTTGAGTAGAAGGTACCGGATAATCTGTAGCCAGTTGCTCACTTTGGAGATATGAGAGTTGCCATTGTCCGTTGACAGCTCATTTGATGACATCCCTACTTCAATAACCTGAGTGTTAATGAGACCGTCAATTTGCATTTGCTGCCGTTTGCCCTTCTTCTGCGACTCAGTTACTTCTGACAGGACATTGTAGTTTTGGTATTTTGTCCTGCTCAGTACTCACGTTTATCATTTTAGGAAGTCATGCCCGGTACCCAGAGGCTATCACGATTGGGTAAAGTAAGTACATTTAATGCGTTGTCACAGTTACAACACAATAGCTGTCAAGTAAGAAAAGATTTTCGTCCACCCGGTCAATGGCAATATCCAAATGTAAAATATAACAAGGCTGTTGTGCCGGATAGACTTCTTGCCAACTATTTCAGGCAGCATGAGCTGACTTGGTTGAGGGCATAGGCAACCTCATTTCTAAAATTTCGTCAGAGCAGCTGATGTTTTGAAACTCAGTAATTTTTTCCCGATCAATATGAAAGGACACCCACTATACTGAACCAATTATTGAGGCATCAGTCCGTTTAATATCACGTAAACCGGTATGAAGTTATGAAACAACTTGTCGACGATTTGGTTTGCCCATATAGGACTAAGGAGTGGTTAGTCAACAATCTTAGTAATCTACCTTTCAGCAATTGCAAACTTCCGAAAGTAAAATCTCCTGCCTATGAAAAAAAAATTGTCAGCCTAAAAAGCTAGGCGATAGAAATGGAACTACATGAAGCTCGACAAATAGTTAAAATGAGGGTGCTCGCTGTAGATCAAGGAAGACATTTTTCGTTATTGAGGAATTTTTTGGGGAGTATTTCTTACAAATTTCTATATAAATCCGATAGATGTCGCTTTTTCGTTTCATCGAAGTTCGGAACCACTTCATGTCGCTTTATCGTTTTATCGGAGTTCGGAAATACTGCTCAACGAACCATACGAAGTTTCACTTCAAAAGTCTCTTACTTTCCCGCAAAAATCGTAGATCGAGTAGACGAGCAATTCTTAGAAAAGCAAGAAAGTTGATATTGATTTCAATCAAAGCATTTAAAAGGACGAGCTATACCGAGTGGTATCAAACTTTGACATACCTGCCGAACTCGTCAGATTGTACGGAAGGCAATCTCACCAGGTCCTTTGAAGATTACGAGCAGTCATGTGACTTCTTTTACATCGTACTTGAGAAAATTGTGCGATAGTTGCAAGCCAACACCACTAGCACAATATTCGAATATTCTCTGAAATAACTTGCATATGCTGATGACAATGATATCATGGACACTACGCAGCGAGTTGTCACTTGTGCGCTGGCAAATGTTAGAATATGTGAATGTCAACAAGTAGGAATGAACAACATCGTGAGAACGTCACAATAGACAGCAATTACTATGGTACAGTTAGGGACTACACTTGCCAGTTGCTGTTTCTTTGGCCTAATAAGGCAATGGAGTAAAAAGCCAGTAATCGTTCTAGTACTGCTCTATGTGAGAAGCATGAACGATAGTAAAGGCGGATGAAGATAACCATGGTCGTTGGAACGTAAGATTCTTGGAGAGTGATTTTTGGTCGCATTTGGTTTGACAAGCCTTGAATCTATAACAACCATGTACACAATTCTGGGTGGCTTCGTTATTCTGGACAGACAACATCCGAAGGATGGTGTGTTGAGATCTTCGCTGCGAATGACAACTTAACGCAGCTTGTAAATGAGCCCACCCGAATACCAGACGTTTACGGTCATCGGACCATTGTGTCATATGATCACAGACACCTTTCTCTTTGGAATGAGATCCTATATCCCTCATTGGATGAAGAGTATCAGACCAAAAGAAAAGGCATGGTACGACTCAAGCTGTAAAGAGGCTATCAGGGTTAGAGAAATATTTTTTCGGTCCTTCAAGACCAACCCGACCGAGGAAAAGCGAAAAAAGTTTAACAAATACTGCAATGTCTCAAAGGCAGTAAACATTTTTGGTCGTTTGTCAAAAACATTAGAAATTCTGCCTGATCCTCCAGCCCAACGCTCATTTACAATGACATTCCAGCTGTCAGCTCTTTGGACAAGGCCAATCGGCTTGCTGCACACTTTTCGGCCAGCTCGACACTGCCAGATTGTGCTTTGTCTCCGCCTACACTTGAGTGCGTAGAATTTTTAATGGGACGAATCTACTTTCGCACTCGTGTAGTAAGATCTCTACTTACATAAATCCGCTGGTCCCTATGGTGTATCTTCCCTTCTTCTGAAGAGGTGTTCTTCGTCGCTGGCAAAACCACTGCGTAGGCTTTTTCACCAATCCTACTCTTTAGGACACTTTCCAAGCAGACGGAAAACAGAATTTGTCCAGCTCATCCGAATCTTCTTCTCTCTCCTCCTACAGACCCATTGCACTGACGTCCCTTCTTTCCGAGGTCATGGAAACGCTGATTAATCGTCAGCTCATGAAATATCTCGAAACACGAAAACTTCTCAATGACCGGCAACAGGTCCACTGGTGATTTGATCGCATGTCTCACCGAAAAGTCAATCTGGCGAAAGTGAGATAGTTGCACTTGATATTGTCAAGGAATTTGACAGAGTTTAGCATCAGGCTCTTTTGTCGAAAATGCGTGCATTTGGGATCGACGACTCTCTTCTTCAATGGATTAGAAACTACCTTTCGGAACGTTCAACTCAAGTTGTCTTGGATGGTTTCAAGTCTGATATTCACAAAATAAATGCTGGTGTGCCCCAGGGCTCTGTTCTGTCACCGACACTCTTTTTAATTTTCATTAATGATCTCTTGTTTGCCGCTTCGAATGCAATATATTTCATTGCTGACGACAGTACTCTCTGCTTTTCATATTCGTTTCCGGACTCACGTCCCATTTCTGCGGCTGTAGAACGGGAACGCCAGCCTATGTTAAGCTCACTAAATTCCGATATTAACGACATAACCAATTTGGAGACTATCGAGTTGTATATAGTGCTTCCAAAATACAATGCTGTCTGCTGTTGTTAAAGCGAAATTTAAATGTCAAGCCGTTATGCATGAGTGACACATGCATCGTCGAAACCGAAAAACTTTCCAGTCTCGGTATCTGTGTCAATGACAACTTACGTTGGAATGACCACATATTTGATTTCGCCAAAAATGCTGCAAAATGTCTAGGTTTCCTCAAGCGATGTAGGAAATATTTTACCCCCTCTGATCTGGCCTCAATATGGAAGGCATTCATTCGCCTAAAATTCGAGTACAATGCTCAAATCTCCTAAAATGTGCTCCTAAAACATCTCTGCACCTTGTAGACAACTTGCGATAAAACTTATAGATGATACGATCTTTCTTGTCAATGAAAGCTCTTAATACTCGTACCAATGAAATAGAATTTATAGCAGTTCCAACGTAGACAGTGTCCCTTACTACCTCGAAATTATAGCTGTAGACTGTGACGTTAAGTCCAATTCGTCGAGTTGTTCTTCTCGTTGACAGCATTTACTTGGTTTTGCCCTCATTTACTCCTAAACACTTTTCGGCAGCTTCCTCGATACCATCGGCGTACGCTAGTAGTTGTACAGACTTTTGGAAGATTGTGCCTCCAGTGTTCGCTTTTGAGTTTCGAACAATTGTTTCAAGTCACATGACGGCCGTCATCTTGTCTACGACCTTTTTTAAACATCAAAGGTCTTTATCTCGCAGCAAGAGTACTCAGTCATCATTTTGCATAGACGGACGAGCTTGGCAGGGATGCCAAAACTAGACATTGCTCTATATAGCTCGTCTCCATAAATGCTGTCATATCCGGCCTTAACATCGATGAAAAGATGGTGTATTTTCTGGCGGAATGTGAAGATTTGGTCGAATACGGATTTTTCTGGTCTGAAACTACACTGATAGGCACCATTGTTCATTGTTCATTATTAAGGAGACTTATACCTCTACAGTGGGTTCAGTTGAAGGGGTCTCCTTTTTTGTGGATAGGGTAAACGATACTCTGATTCCATTCATCAGGCATACACTCTTCTGGGATCAGCTCTGGAAAATAAGTTGGTGAGTGTTCTCCAAAAAGTTATTTCGAGCAGCCGCCAGGTCCAGCGTCTTTGTTGGATTCCACCTTAGATATTTGCTATCTTTACCTTGTTTTGGTCAGGTGGACGGAGGTCAGTTTGATAGTCTATTCTGCTTGATGGCGGGATTTTATGCTTCTTCGAATTATATACAGAATGCAGAGGTTTTCCCATATTGTCATCTCCGACTGTAACCCTACTACAAGCTTTCCTTCTTAATCTCTACAGGCTTTTCTGCACGAGTACCTGTACCTATTGGTAAAACTTCCATACGCTGTTCTTAGAGTACTCATAATATCTTCGATCGCTCGCTTCTCGTGCTCGTTTTTCTTCTTCTTGAGAAGCCGATGTTCTTCCCGTCTCTTCTGTTCGTAGAACTCACGAGCACACTTCTTGTTTAGCTGCATGTGCTTGCTGGCATTCTTCATCAAACCAGGGATGTTTTGGTGTTTGTCTAGCATATTTGTTGCAGCGTCTCTGATGGTACGTTGGCAGTATTACCACTGGTCTTCGGTACTTGAAGCTGGCGGCATAGGAGTTGTTGAAAGATTTCGGGATGTGCGTTCGGCGAAGATTCTGGCGGTCTCTTGCAGCTGCAGCCTTTCTACGTTATATCTTCTCACGGTAGTTCTTGTTTGTTGTGGCACTTGGGAAATGCATATTTGTACAGTATCTTGGCTGCAGCAAGGTGGTAATCCAGGTCAATATTGGCTGCCCAGGACATTCGGACGTACAACTTGATTTAGCGTTTGATGATCCGGAGATCGTCATGTTCCCTTGTATTGATATCAGGAAACCGTGGGATATTTCGTCCACTGCCAGACGTGGGGTCGTGTAGCTTAACGTCATACTGCGGACAATGCAAATATGTTTTATCGAGGAGTTCGCCGAAACATCTTTGGCAGTGTCGTCCTGGTCTTTCGTAGGGGCATGGGCGTGTATAAGGTTGATGCGGATTGTAATAAGTGTCATAAGACACGTGGACGAGTGTCGGAAGCTCAAGAATTCTTGCCTAAGTCTGCCGCATATGTCAGATACACTGCTGCTCCTTTTCCCTATACTTCATCACAGATTTTCATCCTTTGTGTCCGGTCCATCCCATCAGTAAGATAGTAGTCAAGGGTCGCTTCCAATTATTCTTGCTGCACGTGGCCTGTTGAGGGTCCGAACATTCCACGTGCAATCCGACGGTATCCCTTATATGTTTCAAGGGTTATCAACACTGAATCTGATTCGTAATGGCGTTGGCAAGTATACCGACCGGTCATGCCTTTGCCATTTTAGCCTGTATGAGGAAGAGTTTACTCATTTCGTTATCGGGGATCACCACTGGTAAGGAGGTAAGGCAAGCACTTTGCTACGAACTTGATTGTTGCACACCTGGCGCAATCCAGGCTCTCTTGGTTACCCGCTACTGGTTTTTAAAGTGGTAAATAGCCGGAGAAATCAGCTGCGGTGGATATGTATTTTTTGCTTTATGAATGACTGGCTTTAGCCCACGGCATGATTTGATTTTAAATTTTGGGCAAAGCTGCTGCAGGTAGAGTAGTTTGAAATGCATGCAACACAAGTACAAATAGCAACCTGCACACGTTTATTTTGTCAAGTGTGTAGTCATGCGGTTGCACTAATAGAATGTGAAAGCAGTTCGCTCCGCAAAATTCATCCACACGTAGCATATACACGAGTATCTGCTGACTGGAGGTAAAATTCCCACTTGCAACAGACTACAGTCAGGACGATTTCCCGGAACACATAATATTGTAGAATAAATTTTGGCATAAAATACATCGGAGAGTAGTAGCTCGCTATTTGAGCCATATGCTGATTTAGAAGTTTTTTTTTTTTTTTTAAATATCCTTTTGGTAGGCACTCTGTGTGTGAACGTTACGGTAGGATACCAGTGAGAGTACACTTGAACAATTGCAATCGGATTTAATTGCATTTAGCTCTTGTCTGGTTACGGTTTGCCAGGAACCGAAATATAATTGTAAAAAAAGGTCTGGTCCATAAAAAAAGGATGGTGAATCATCACTGGGGGAAAACCACACTATTTCTGAAAGAGAAACCCAGCTTCCACGCATCCGCACCATCTTAATTAATGCGAAACCGAACAAAGCCATCAATTTTTATGAGCATCTAATTTGTACTTTTGTGCACACAGGCTTACCTACACACAAATGTGGTATCACTGGAAATTTTAGGGAATTCTCCAACTATTGCCGGAAATTTAGTTGAGGAATTCCGCTTTAGTTTACTGTGTGTCATGCAAAACTCTCAGTTATTTCAGTGTGTGTGTGCGTAGATAATCAATATTTCTACGCGAAGTTAGTGTGATAGCGTACGAGACGAGAGCCGGCCTTTCACCACGTTTGGTACCTTGGAAATGTTTGGGAAAATTTTGTTATGTATTTATGCGACACAGATTGCCGAAAAAGGATTACGGACGAACTAACGAATGTGGTTTGCAATTTTCCGCCCATCAGGATTTGACGAGGATTTATGATTGGAGGAGAAAGAAGTATCATATATGGTGGAACTACTATAATTAGAGTGATGATAGCGGTCACGTAGATATTGTATTTCCCTTTGTACATTACCTGACTTTCGGTTGAGCTGTTCTTTGTGACAGAATTTGATAGTTCTGCTGAATTTACTTTCCCGATTCTTTCTCAGAAATATAATAGAAATGTCGCTTAAGCCATGGTAGTTCACTCCCCAGGATACCATTACCGATAAGCGTTAGGGGCCACCAAATTCAATACTAATACTAAACTTACAAATTAACAATTTTGCTAAGTCTCGACCAACTGGACACGATTTAAGGAGGAGCTTGGGAGGTCCAGCAGTGCTCCTCCTAAGTCTAGGGCACAACAAAAGCTAGAGAAAGCTGTTCAGAACCTGAACGTCACCCTCACCAAGTGCTTTGAACTGGCTTGTCCAGCTAGAAACGTCGTCAAGCAACCGGAAAACTTCTGAGTCACTTACGACTAATTTGGAGGAAGACTGGAATTTTTACAGATCGAATCGGAAGGAGTATAAGAAGCTATTGTAGTTTAGATTTGGAAGAATTTCAATTATAAAGAAAAGAGCAAAGCGCGCTATGGCATATACCCAGCTACCCATAGACGAGCTATTGGTAGCTCTGAAGAAAATCTTCACTGCTAGCCTAGCGATGTCATATTGAAACCGAACAGCGAGAGTAGCCTTTGACCGCTTCGAGCTTCAAACGTATAAGTCGGACTCCCTTCATGTTGAAGGGCAAGGAGAGGGTGGTCGAGGAGCTCCATATGTACCAAGCTGCTTTACGAATGCATCTTCTGTCTGTGATGCAACACGCTTACCAGTGTGGAAGATCTTGTAGGCAGAATTGGAGGCTCACTCGAGAAGAAAGAATACGCGCTGGGCATTTTCATCGACATTGAGCGTGCTGTCGACAATGCAGCTTTTGACGACACGTGTAACTCGGCCAGACAGCACGGCGTAGACGAATCGCTAGTTTTGTGGATAAAATTAATGCTGGTGAATAGGAATGCTGATTGTGGCAAATATGTGATCGCGGGGGTTAACAGGGGTTGCCTGCAAGGCGGCGTTCTGTTTCCACTCCAATGGTGCTGCGGCACCCTAGACGTCATCGACGATAAGTGCACTGGAAATGCCTTTTCACTAAATTCTCTCCAAACCGAGGCTGTTCGCTTTTCGATAAGTTTTAAGCTGGCTAGGGCTCAAAAAGGTATCACCATCCAGTTCTACCAAGAAGTTAAATATTTCCAAGGTAAGAAAGTTCTCTGGAGTAAACGTGTTACGGCAACCCTTTGGTAGTTCAAAATGGTATCAACAAGACATAGCGCCTGTCACCGTGGGGGATCCTCGGTATGATAAGGCCAACTATATCCTGTGCGTCGTTTGTTTGGTCGAACTGCTTTCAGCAGACTCCAAAGAACGATCTGTTTCGGCTGGCTGAATGGGGCTTTCCTTCGCATTTCTGGCTCCGCTCTACACGAATTGGTGAATCTTCCCTCCCCCTTCATGGGCTGCACTCTCAAACCCATAAATGGTCTTTGATACAACACCCACTGGAGCTTTGGTGACCTTGCGCGCATGCTTCACATCTAAATTTTTTTTGTGGCTAAATCTTCGTTCTTTACAGCTAAAATGTTTATATGTTTACGCTTATAGGGCCTTACGCTGTATCAGTACCTGCTTTCTTCTCAAACCATGCAAGGCACAAACTCAGATTTATTTACTACTGGAACTACAAAGTGAATTTGGCCTTTGATTCATCTCTAAATTCCTGCTAATAGCTAAGTGGTGAGGCTTCTCTGCTCTTTATGGTTATACCTGTGGTGTTCAGTTGTGAAATCCATCGATGTTGAACCTTTTTAAGGGTTAGGCACGTATGCTATTAATAGATGTAGCAGCACGAGTGCGTTCTTGGGGTACCAACACATGACAATCATGTTCCAGCCTATAGTAGTCGTATCCCACACCAATGATGACTTTGATGACTCTTACGTTATTTGGCAAATTAGTACAAATTAGTACTCGTGCTTGTCAAAATATGCTACTTCTACATTATGCCTTACTCGATGGTGAAGTTAATGAACCACTAATTGAATTTTCTGACTAATGGGTACACATATTGTGGATAAAATATTGACCCTGACGTCTGACTGTTTTCCCCAAAAGGGCTTTCCATTTAGTGGCAGAAATTGACGTCTTCAATTTAGTACTTGAGCAGATAGCACGACGGGCAAAAGTCAACAGGGAAGCTACTACTCGTATTTGCTCCAAGTCCTTCCAGCTTCTGGGATACGCGCATGATATTGCTATAATCACACATTCCCAGCATGCCGTAAATGAAGCCTTTACGGCAATTGAAGAAGAGGCTAAATAAGTTGGTCTTAAAGTTAATGAGGAAGAAGCGAAATATATGCTGTCGACTAAAAACCGTTCCGTCGCACATCACCTAGGACAAAATCTTACTATCGACAGCTACATCTTTGAGTGTCAGTGAGGAGTTCACTTACCTCGGGGTAAATGTTAACTCCACAAACGACATCATTGTGGTGATTCGATGAAGAGTAGCTCGAGGCTACAGTTGTTCAGGCTTTGACTTACTTACTGATAAGTAAGTAACGTTTAAAAATGCCAAACTATTGAGTTAGGGAGCAAGTAATTTCACTTTTTACAAGTATAGGGTTTTCCAATAAGGACTTGACAATTTTTTTTAAATAAAACGCAAACCATTTGAGATATTTCAAAAACTTTATTATCGGCTTGTATGGGTGTAAACCAAGATCCTTACGCAAAATACGCCATAATGTGGTCTGAGCGATGTGCAATTCTTGAGAACGCCGTGGAATTGACTGATTTGGATCGTTTGATACGGACGCCTGAACGGCAGCTATATTTTCGACACTTCGACCAACCCGTTGTCTCACTGACACGGCAACATCACAGCTTTGGAGAAGTCTAAGAGTACCAGAAAATAGCATTATCCCTATTTCACTTGACTCTTATATCTTCTATGACGTTCAGCAAAGCAGTTGTACAGCTATGTTTAGCTCGGGAATCCGACTGTACTTGTAGCAACAAGTTATTTTGAATAAGGTAATAATTTGAATTATTTTTGCTAATTTCCATTCGCTGGGAAAGATGCCGGTCATAAGAGCAGTATTAATGATATAAGTTAAAAACGGAAATAGTAACAGCAAGACCGCTTCAGCAAAAATCAAATTTATCTCATCGACACCTACAGCATTGGACTTAACAGACAGAAAACCTTCTAAAGGGTTTTCCAATAGGGACTTGACAACGTTGAATTTAATTTGTGAACGCACTCTTTCACTAATCATCAAACTGTCACTGTCAATTTATTCAGTAAACTCAACATATTCACCATGGTAAAGTACACGAACGAGCAACGTCTGCTAATTATAAAAATTTTCTACCGAAATTCGGAGTCGGTGACTGCAACTTTAAGAGCGTTAACTCCAATTTTCGGTCGTAATTCTCGCCCTAGTAGACAGGCAATAACAAGTTTAGTGCAAAAATTTGAAGGATAGTGAGGCAACTGGTTGGTCGAAGTGTCGAAAATATCGCTACCGTTCAGGCGTCCGTAGCAAACGATCCAAATCAGTCAATTCCACGGCGTTCTCAAGAATTGGGCATCGCTCAGACCATCTTGGTTTACACCCATACAAGATCAAGCTGACTCAAGAATTGAAGCCGATGGACCGTTTGAAGCGACGTACGTTCTCCGATTGGGTTCTGGAGAAGATGTGCCAAGATGATGAATTTCATCGCAAAATCATCTTCAGTGACGAAGCTCATTTTTGGCTCAATGGGTTCGTCAATAAGCAAAATATGCGTTATTGGTCGGGTGAAAATCCACATGTGCTTCATGAATCACCACTTCATCCACAAAAAATAACTGTTTGGTGCCGTTTGCATGCCGGCGGCGTTATTGGGCCATATTTTTTCGTCGACGATAGCGATCGTCACGTTACTGTGAATGGTCAGCGTTATCGCGCCATGATCACCGATTATTTTTGTCCCGAATTGGAAGATATATACTTAGACGACATGTGGTTTCAATAAAATGATGCCACAAGCCACACAGCACACGCTACAATCGATTTATTGAAGAATAAGTATTTTGAGCGTGTTATCTCAAGAAATGGGCCAGTCGATTGGCCGCCTCGTTCGTGCGATTTAACCCCGCTTGACTATTTTCTGTGGGACTACGTTAAGTCATTGGTTTATTCCAACACGCCGACGACGTTGGAAGAGCTCCGAGCCAACATTGAACGCGAAATAGCGGCCGTTTCGGCCGAAATGTGTGGCCGAGTCGGTGAGAATTGGGTCTCACGAATCGACCGCTTCAAACGTGCCCGCGGTGGCCATATGAACGAAGTCGAGTTCCATTCATAAATGTTTTGATTGTACTTCAAGCCGATAATAAAGTTTTTGGAATATCTCAAATGATTTGCGTTTTATTTAGAAAAAAAAAACTTGTCAAGTCCTTATTGGAAAACCCTATGTAACAAAAATATTCTTCAATGGCGGGGGCATACATTCGATGTTACGGGCAAAGAAGGTGAAAAAGTGTTTTTAAATTTTCATTTGGTAGCTGGGGTACACCAAATTTCTCACCGTTCGAAAGCTTCACATCTCTTTTGGAGATCAGTCACTTCCTCTTCGAGTGTGCATGAGTCGCATTCGAGTGTGTTCTTGTGTGTGTAGAGATTGGATGGACTTTTCGCTTTTAAGCTTTTAAGAGATATGTCAACTTCTTTGACGTGCAAAGACAGCCTTTCTTCGATTGATGAAATTCGTTGAAATAAATCACTCCGCAAGGAACCTATTTCGGTGGAAATAGTCGTTATCGCATATGGTCACGCTCACTGTAGATTTGTTGGTGGATGGTGTTAATTTGTTGACAGTGCCTTTTCTATCAGCTGGGTTGTTGTTGAGTTTAGGCGTTTGAGTTTGAACAGATTCCTTAAATCACAGATAATAAATCTATACAGATGTCTCATTCATATGGGAAGTTTTGTCCTATGAAAATGAAATCGAACTAAAAAAATAGCTTTTCTAAAAACTGCAAAGAGCAGAAAAATCATTTTATTTCTTTTCGCTTTTTGCTCTTGCCACTTGTCACTCACGCATGCAAAGTCCTTTATCATGCAAAAACAATACGTGAAGGAAAGAAATAAATAAAAAAAACATACGTTGACGTTGCCCAGCATAGCCGATTTACTTGGGTTTATGTATGTTTTATTTTGTTTGTAACTTGTTATGCAATGTAAATTAAATGGACGTAGGAATATAATTTTGAAGATCATAAGATCGACGGTCCGTGAAAGTGGTCGTGCTGGAGGGGGTGGGTGTGACGTTGCACCACACTATAAAAGTGGTTGATATTTGAAGCACGAGGTGTTAAGGGCTAATACATGTTATGGGGTTGAAGATATACGTATGTACATGAGCGCTAGACCAATTTCCCGATTTTAATTTTGTGCTCAGGACATTAAGTACCTACAAAATTTGATAAATTTCCAAGCATTGAGCAACATCGAACTTATTTCGAAAATGTATGTACATATAAGTATGTTATTTACGAGTACATATTTGCTCCCTTTTCTTTCAAGTTATGTAAAAGGGAGTTTTTAAAACTGTACGCAAAATATTTGTATGTAAAGATCGAAAATCTCGAGACTCGGGGACAATGCAGTAATGTACGGCCGAATATATGGGGGTTCGAACAAGTGGAGTGGGGTCTCAACCAACTTGGAGTGCAGCACCGCTGGAAACAGCTGGCGAAAGATCGCGCCAGGTGGAAAGTCTTATTGGTTGAGGTCCTGGTCCACCCCGGACTGTAACGCCACCTAAATAAGTAAGGAAAATATTGGAAATATTTTTTCGACAGCCATGAATGAGCCATATTTTAACTAGCAAAATCAATGTTCCTTGGAGTAGAGACTTTGGATCCAATTTGTTAAACCAGACTGAAGTAGCACCGGTTGCCAAGGCTTATTCTGGTGGTAATCTTCGACAAGGTGTCATTTGTACGATTTGGTAAATGAGGGGGTTATCTTTGCTCGATAAAATATACTTTACAATGGCAGCAGATTTTGGCTACCCTGAAGAGTCTATATCAATGACGTGTCCCAATAGCTGGGCAGATCTTTATTGTGCTTATACCTGCCTGCGGTGACATAATACGAGTATTTTAATATGAGATTGAAAAAACCATATTATGAAAGCGTATCTATTAGCCGGAATTAGGTGGAGGTTTGGAAAAATTCTGAGGTTTTGTTTCCAAGCTGTAAGGCGCATCGCAAATTTTCTAGTATGATGCGACACAACCGGATAAGTTTTCTTGGGATCCCGAATTAGGCCATCGCATTATGAAACCTAGTACAATGGAGGCTGTCATAAGCATAGGTGATAGGTATTGACTTGGAACTGGCTAGTTCTTTCCAAGATTTTCCAGGCCGGAAGTAAATAAACAAATAGGCAAGATGATGTGGTGAAAATTGAAGAAAATAAAAGTGAAAATAAATATTATAATATAGTAAATACAATATAATTAATTTGTTTTGTTAGATTTTCCACAAAAAAAAGAAGAAAATTATATATAAATAAGACAGCCATGTTTAATTTAATTTAATTTCTTTTGTTACAATCAAATGATGAATAAGTGAGATAAGTAAATAACAATAATGAATGAAAAACTGTAGTTTATGTTAAAAATTGTTTCTTAACGATCAAATGATGAACGTAGAAATATAATGATGATTACTATAATTACATAAATCTTTTTATTCAATTTTGTTTAACACTCAAACGTATTGAGAAGCGATTTATTAGAATGCAACTTTGCTTCTTTTTATTTACTTCAAGAGTTACAGCGCGAAGAATACCCGGACGAATCTTTTCTTTTACGGTCTTCCTCCTTCTCAAATAAAAATTTTTACAAACAATATTTTATAACCATTCCTCTTGCTTTCCCATGCCTCTTTTGAAGCCAATTTAATGCCAGCAAGAGAGTGTCGCAGGGGTCGGAACAATTGATAATCTGACGGCGTAATGCCAAGACTATACTGTGGATGCATCACAACTTCCCAGTCAGGATCTTTAAATTTCTACCGAGTCATCATGGTTGAAATTAATATATATGTACGAGGGTTGTCTGAAAAGTTTCCGGCCGAACAGTGATACAAGACATTTTTTCTCAATTTTTTTTTTTATTTTTCTACATTCTCATTGTAACTCTACACACTTTTCCCAACGATGCTCCCATCTCTCTAACCCATCCAAATAGTACTTGGTGTTTTTCTCTGCAAAATAATTGTTCACGAAGGTGATTTGGCGTTCACCAAATGAGCCGAGACCAAAAAGACCACGTCGTTTTCAGTCAAAAAAGAAGGCAATGCTCCGGGTTTTCATGGATTACAACGATGTAGTGCATCATGAATTTTTGCCAGAAGGCCAGCCAGTAAACAAAGAGTATTATTTGGGCGTTATGAGACGTTTGCCTGAAGCAATTCGCCGAAAGAGACCAGAATTGTTGGCAGAAAACTAGTGGATTTTGCACCATGATAACGTACCGTCGCACAGTGCCATCATTATTCGTAATTTTTTGACGAAAAATGCAACAAATACCATCCAACAGCCACCGAATTCACCTGATTTGGCTCCCTGTGACTTGTTTCTGTTCAATCGAGTTAAGAAACCATTACGAGGAACGCGTTTCAGCAGCCGAGAGGAAGTAATGGAAAAATCGCAGGAAGCACTAATGGACATACCGAAAACCGAATATAAAAAATGTTTCGAGGATTGGATCAAGCGCTGGCATAAGTGTGTTGCAGTCGATAAGAGATTACTTTATATATAGATTTAGATGAATAAACTTGTAGTTTTAATTTTCTCAATAAATTCCTTTTCATAGGTGGTGATGAGTAATGTTCACAAAAAAAATTAAACAAATATGGTTCAAAACAAGATACAAAAAATATATTTGAATTAATTCGAATTGGTACAAAATTGTGTTTTACAAGTTACTTAGCTGTGGTCACTGCTGCTGTCGAAATCCAAGTGAACGAGAAGTTCGACTTCGAGCATGCACAGTCAACATCCTGCACACGACCGTATACACACACCTTTGCGTTTTGTTGTTGCACAAATCGTAAGTTCTTACTGCATTATCATGTGATTTATTGTGTGCAAATTGTTGCTAGGATGCAACTGCATACTTGCCGTCCGATAATTTTATGAGCAGTGACTCACAGAAACCTTTGACAAAAGTACTATTATTTTTTTTAAAATTAATTACTCAACAAACAAAAGTCATAATTCAATAAGCATTATCAAACAGGTGGTATTTTAGGTTTTCTATAAGAATGGTTAGTTACTTAATTTCAAATTTAATACGAAGTCTTTAGAACATTAGAGAAAGAAAAAATAAATAATTGAAATACAGGTGCTATAAAATTTGTTTTATTGTAAAATAAAAAGTTAAGCATCTAACACTGCTATTATTTTGCACACAGGTGTATCTGCACTGCATATTAATAACACGAATAAATTACATAATTTCCTATTGCAGTCGAATGAAAACAAACAGCCAAGTCTTCATACTCCTTCCCGCAAAACCCTTGCAATTGTTTTTCATATTCTTTTTGCCACTGCCATTAACTTGTGGTGAGAGAAAAAAAAATCTCAGTAAACAAAGCAAGAAAGAGCGAAAATAAAAAAGCTTTGCATTATTCCGAAAGCTCGTGTCGGCTGGACGAGTGTCGGTTAGCCGACAAAAATTGAACCATTTTTTTCTACAGCGATGAGACATCTGTATAGATTTATTATCTGTGCTTAAATGGTGTTGGCGTCGATTGTTTCTCTTTTTCAAGATAAGATGATCTCGTCTTTTCCGCCATTTTGCTCCTAAGAGTATAAAACAAAGAGATCGCACTTGCAAGTTGCAACTTATGAATTTTGTTAATTAAAGGGACACAATAAAAGAAAAATCGTCAATAAAACAAACACACTTTAAATATACTTTTCTAATTTTATTTTTCTTTTTATATTCTTTTCTCTCCTGCGACTTGCCGATTTGAAAGTTCACAATATAATAAAAATAAAAGAGGAGATAAGCTCAAGCACATACATACATCCTACCACAGGATGGTGGCATGTAAAAGAGCTATCTCGCTTTAGCTAACATAACTGATACATATGATCCTTGCTTCTTTTGTTCGTCACTGGCATACAAACATTAAGCTGTACACAGTGACTTCAACACACCTCCTCAAAAGAAACAAGGATCTAATATATAACATATATATAAACAAAACATAAAAAAAAATACAATTCAATATTAATGATAATATGACAAGCCGAGCATTCTGGGAAGCTACATATTGTGGTCCAACATTCGCTGCAAAGGATTGGGAAAACCCAGAAAAACCCAACCAGACCAACATAATCTAATACAATTAAAAATACACATTATTCATTTGGTATATCAAGATCAAAGAAAAAGTTATAAAGTTATAAAGTTAAAAATTATTCAATTTCAATTGCTCATTAAATTTAAAGATTTCCAACATCATTGACAGCATTCAATTTCCCATTAATTTACCATCAGTTTAGCAGTCCCAATCGATCTCTCAGGTCAACGAAACGGGGTCCAGGTAGGGGTTTAGTTAAAATATCAGCCAGCTGTTTGTCTGTGGAAATATACTCAACAGTAATTAGTTTTTGTTCAATTTGTTCTCTTGAGAAATGGTATTTAATATCAATATGTTTAGTTCTCTTGTGGCATGTTGGATTATTAGCAATACTTATACAACCTTGGTTGTCCTCAAAAACTTTTATTGGTTCATCAAATTCTAATTTTATACTCTTTGCTAAAGATTTTAACCACATAGCTTCCCTTGTGGCCTCAAACAATGCCATATATTCTGCCTCAGTAGATGAAGCTGCAACTGAATTTTGCTTTTTCGTATTCCAACAAATAAGGTTTGAATCAAACATTTTGAATAAGTAACCTGTAGTACTCTTTCTATCGTTCTCATTCCCAGCCCAATCGGAATCAACATATCCAGTGAAAATACTTTTATAATTTAAGCTTTTAACAAATGTTAGTTTAAGATTGACTGTGCCTTTTAAATACCTTAAAACCCTTTTCAGGCATTGCCACAGTTCTTTGTTATTTTTACTTGTATATCTACTTAAAATGCCAACAGATGTACTTAGATCAGGTCGAGTACATAACATTATGTACATCAAACACCCAATTACATTTCGGCATGGCGCATTATATATTTCATCTGAATTCAATGCCTCATAGTTGAGTCTACTTGGAAGTGGAGTGCTAACTAGATTACAATCATTCATACCAAATTTCTTTAAAACATTATTAATGTAGACAGACTGGCTAAGTTCCAGTTTACTATCAAGTCTGCTTATTTTTATTCCAATAAAATGTTTGATTTCACCTAAGTCGGTCATCCTAAATTTACCCATTAGATAGTTTTTGAATTTGGACATCGTTTCTAAATTTTCGGTTGCTATGACCAGATCATCTACATATAATAATATATATATATTTTTATTAATTTCTCCTTTATCAAGAAGATAAATACAATGGTCTACAGCAGAACTAACAAATCCAACATCTTTTAAAATTTTGTCAAATATCTCATACCAGCATCTAGCCGCTTGTTTAAGACCATAAATTGATTTGTTTAGTTTGCAAACTTTGTCATTTTCACAATCCAATCCTTGAGGGATTGTCATATAGATTTCTTCTTTCAATTCTCCGTTTAAAAAAGCAGTTTTCACATCCATATGATGTACTTTTAAATCAAACTGATTTGATAAAGACAAAATAAAACGGAAACTAGTAATTCTTGCTACAGGCGCAAATGTTTCATCATAATCAATCAAATATTGTTGTGTGAAACCACGCGCCACAAGTCTAGCTTTATATTTAATAGGATGACCCAACTCATCATTCTTTATTGTAAAAACCCATCTACAGTCGATAATATTTTTATTTTTGGGTTTTTCAACAAGGGTCCAAGTTTCATTTGTAAAATGAGAGTCTAACTCTTCTTTAATTGCTTGTTCCCATTTCAACCTGTCATTTCTTTCTTTTAATTCATTAAACGAATTAGGAATGTCACTAAAAATGTTTTGTGAATATAGTAGACAACTATTTAAAAATTTATAAGGTACTGGTGGCTTATCTCTTAGTCTTTCACTTCTTCGAACTTCAGAATTTTCTTCCAAACTTTCATTTGGTGTAATTTTATCATTTTTCATATCACACTGTATTTCTTCCTTACTCTCATTCTGGAAGTCCACACTATCCGTACTTTCATTCGGGACATTACAGTGAATATTTCCCATACTTTCATTCTGAGAGCAATTTTCTTGTTCCATACTTTCATTCTGAAACACCGAATCCCCATTAGGGTGATCAATTACCAAAATTTCAGACCTAGAATTTATTTCGTTTACAATTACATCTCTGGCGATAACAAATTTCTTAGCTTCGATAGCCCATAACTTGTAACCATTTGGCACATAGCCAACAAGAATACCTTTAATTGATTTGTCGTCAAATTTTCTCTTTCTTGTTTTGTTATGCATATATACTGTAGAACCGAACACTTTCAAGTATTTTAAATTTGGCTTTCTATTATGCCACATTTCAAATGGAGTTTTCTTTTTGTTATATAAAGCATTAGTTGGACTTCTGTTAATCAAATAGGTAGCTGTTAATACAGCCTCTCCCCAAAAACGTTTTTCCAATTTCGCTCCATTAATCATGGCCCGAGCTTTATCAGTAACTGTCCTAATCATTCGTTCGGATACGCCATTTAACTGTGGCGTATGCGGAACTGTTAAACGATAACTTATTCCCTTTTGAACACAATAACTTCGCATTTCATTTGACAGATACTCTCTGCCATTGTCTATATACAAATGTACGACTTTAAGGTTGAAATGATTTTCACTTTTAGCAACAAAATCCTTGAAAGAGGAGAACACGTCAGACTTATGCGTTATTAAATAAGTTACACTGTAATGTGTGAACTGATCGACAAAAATTACATAGTAATTTTTGCCATCTATTGTAGGGGGTGTGATAGGACCACAAACGTCTGAGTGTATAATGAACAAAGGTCTTTTAATATATTCCTTATTTTTGAATTTTGCAAATGGTAATCTGACTTGCTTCCCATTTACACAAGCTTCACATACCTCACTATCAATTTTAATATTGTTTAATAAATTTATATCTTCATACATATTGTTTCTTTTTAATTCTATTAATTTTCCTTTGCTAATATGCCCTAGCCGTTCATGCCACAATTGATACATACTTAAATTATTTTTATTTGTAATGTATGCCCGTTGGCATAGTTCAAAATTAATTATAGGAATATTGTAAGAATACATACTTTGAAAAATTGTTTGATCGTTTTTAGTCACCTTCACACCTCCTGCCGAAAATACAACCTCCATGCCAGCATCTTGCATCTTCTTGACGGAAAGCAAGTTCTGAGGAATGTGCTCGCAGAACAAAACGTTCTCGAGGATGATCTTTGATTGATAATCACTCTGCAGCTCCACAATACCTTTTGCTGTTGCATGTATGTATTGACCACATTTGGCAATTGCGATCTCAATTGGCTGCTCCAACTCAGTACAATGAATTAGTAGACTTTTATCATTCACCATATGATCAGATGCACCCGAGTCCAAAATAAACGAAATGCAGGCAGAATTTTTATTTGGTACGTTCATCATTCTTTTTAGCATAAAGGCAAAACCGGTATTTGTTTTTGCAGTGACCGTTTGTGCTTGTTTGCCATTTTCTTTGTTTTTATTAGTGTAATTGTTGTTATTACTATTTTGAAGCCTTTTAAAAATGAAACAGTCCTTTTTAATATGGCCCTTTTTATTACAGTGGTGACATTTAAGATTTGCTCTTTTATTAATTTTATTTTTAAAATTATATTTATATTTGTAATTATTGTTTGCATTCGTTTTATTGTCATTTTTTTCATCACTTCGTACAGCTTGTAGAACTTTTAAACTAGTATCTTTGTTAGCACTTCTTAATTTTATTTCATGATCTAATAACCTATTCTTCACAAAAACCAATGTTAAACTTTCCTCTGACAACGTTTCAACGGCAGTAATAATTCCATCATAGGAAGAAGGAAGTGTTAATAGCAGATGTGACACCTTGTCCATCTCCTCAATTTTTGCACCCGAAGATATTAGTTGAGTTACTAAATCGTCAAAAATACTAAAGTGATTCATGAGAGAAGAATTAAATTTTAACTTTAAAGATAACAGTTGCTTTCTAATTGAAAGCTGAGACGCCAAGCTTTTGCGCTCATATATGTTGTCCAAATTTCCTAGAATTTCTTTCGCGGTGCACCCTGTAGTTGCGAAACTGAGAAAAGAATCACCTAGAAATTCTATAATCAAACCTTTCGCGACTCTTTCGGCTTTTGCCCACTGATCTGTTTCTTTTTCCGGTTTTTCCTTTTCGACTACATCAAGGACATCACTTTCGGCCAAGAGTGCTTTGATTCTAAACTTCCAGATCGAGTAATTTTTGCCGTCGAAAGGTCTAATGTTTCTTTTCACTTTTTCCATATTATTTTATTTTAACAATTTTATGAAATTGGTTTTATAAGCACACATACACACAAAGTTTCAGCAGTGCGTCGCCTTGTTTCTGGAAATTTCTGCGTGTCTACACACACACAAAACTATAGTGGCGTGACTCTAGATTTCTAGAATATTCTGTATGCACACACAGACACAGTTTTACAGTTAGGCGCGTGGTTTCACTTTCGTTAATTTATTTTAGCATTGCTATTTAAACAAACGATAAATAAAAAAAATGGGTGACTGGGCCCATAACCTGTTAATTAAAGGGACACAATAAAAGAAAAATCGTCAATAAAACAAACACACTTTAAATATACTTTTCTAATTTTATTTTTCTTTTTATATTCTTTTCTCTCCTGCGACTTGCCGATTTGAAAGTTCACAATATAATAAAAATAAAAGAGGAGATAAGCTCAAGCACATACATACATCCTACCACAGGATGGTGGCATGTAAAAGAGCTATCTCGCTTTAGCTAACATAACTGATACATATGATCCTTGCTTCTTTTGTTCGTCACTGGCATACAAACATTAAGCTGTACACAGTGACTTCAACAAATTTATATTTTCGATTTCAATGTACAAATGTAAAAGAACTATCAAAGTATGCAAACGGAACATTTTTTGTCTGACTCTTTACGAATCGCGTAGATAAGTAAAAGATTTTTAGGTAAATGTTTTGCCGGACAAGATTATCAATACATCTACTCACTTTCAGAGCACATTTAAGAGCTTACCAAGCAAGAGTAAATCAGACGCTCAGTAAGAAATAGCTTGTTGCTTGAATTGATTTCAGTATTTCCCAAAACAAATTCAACAGTCCTCCACTATGTAATCCATTATAATCAAAAAAAGAGGACGAAAAGCAGTGTTTTGTGTTAAAAAGCCCACCGGAATGATGATTGTTTTTGGTGAGGGTTATAGATGAATTAAAGAAGAAAACATTCTTGGGGCTGTTGCAACGTGAAATCATGTGTATTGTGCTGCGTTTGTTACAGGAAGCAAAGCCCTAGCCTTCGGCATTCGCGATTTATTCATATAGAGTGATGCGCTCAACTCTACATGAAGACTTTCCCCTTCTTTGGGTTTGCATGTTATTTGACAGTTCTCTTTCATTTCATCTTTGGCGCTCCGTGTTTCATAATTGAAAATGAGCCCCCTTGTTAATTCTTTGGTCCATTTCAGTTCGTCCGCCATACTGAAATGTTGTGCTTGTAACACAGCGAAAGAAGTAATGAAGCAAGTGCGAAAAGAAAGAAGAAGGAGAAAAAGAAATGTCAAAAACTTGCAATGAAATTGCTACCCACATACAGTGGGAATTTGGTTAATTGGGTATTTTTTGTTTCATTATTTCTCTCTTTTGCACTCATTTGAATCTTTCGAAACTTGCGACGTATTAAAGCGGACTTAGCTATTGCACATTGGAATTGTGTTGCTCAATAATGTTACATGAATTCAGCGAACCGAATCACGCCATCCACATTTTTGTAGTCCGCGCAGTATACATAAGTTGTTCCTTTGAATTCCATGCTGTCAGGGGATCATGAAATATTAACTGCGTCAAATTGTCGACGTACCTCTGATTGCCTCTGATCTGTCAGTCCCTGTATCAGCTCCCTATGTTTGTGAAGAAAAAGGAAGAGACGGGGAGAAAAAAAGGCGAACCAACACCTTTGGGTTGTTCCTTAATCAAGACATACGAGTACATAACCTAACAAATTCATGAGCATATTGTAATTTCCTTTCACGACTTAAATTACAATATATTTTTTTTATTCAATTTGTTATTGCAAATCTCTCACGTTGTAAGGCGAACCCTTCAGCCCCCTGGGTGTTACCTTCTCACAGGACAGAATTCTCTCGACTTTATTCTCCTTAAACTGTTAAAGCATCAGATTTCTTCATCTCTATATACAATGCAAGGACGATGATTACGAGTATATTGTATGGTACAAGTACCCACAAAGCTTAGATCATTCCTTTTGCGCAAGGAATTACGTTAAGGTCATGATTCACCTTTAAGTGGCAACTACAAGTGTGCCATTTACTTTTGTTTGAAAATCAAAGCCGGTGTCCCTGAGAATTGTAAACCTTTCCCTGTAGTTCGAAATTACAGCAGAGTTCCGAAGTTTTTTTTACTTGCGTAGCCAAAAAGAATCAACAAGTGTGTTCAACTAAATAGGAGAAATTCATTTGATGTCCTTTTCAATTCTCGGAAATTCTCAGAGATCGCATGTCATGCTCAGGCCAGGTACTTGGCTTCTATTTCGGTAACAAAACCCTTGGGGATAAACTCTGGTGTCCGCATGTGGAAAACTAAAAGTGAGTCTTTCCTAGTCTGCCTGGTGCGCTTGAAGTTTTATGGTTGCCTCCTCTGGGTATTTTTTGATCCGTTATTGGAAAGAAAAATGAATTTGTTTGACTTCACACAGATTGTGAATAAGAGATGATACCTAAAAGATTCCTTAATTCAAAGTGTCGGTATGCAGAAGATACAGAAGGTTATGATTTCTGGAAATCATAAGCTGAGGATATTTCGGATCGACAATGATTTTATTGCCCCTGTAAATTAAATTGTTCAGGCACACATGAGTAGGTACACTCGGCTCAATATCCTTGTTTCTCGTATTTTCCATCGGTCTATGTGTGTATACGACGAGCATCTACAGCAGGTAGGGATACAAAAACGAATGTACAAATGCTTGGGAATTTCAAAAGCCATGATATAAGGACACACCTGTGGATAGATGTTTGCACAATAAACTTCCCCAGAAAGGGATCAGCAATTGAGAAATTCTCAACACAAACTTCTAAATAGAAAGATAACACAGCTTCGGTTTGAATAAATTAAATTTAATTATATTAAAGCTTCTTTGGTTGACAGGACGATAACAATATTTACAGCAACAATTACAACATAACAATCTCCGGATGGACGAAGTTTCATTAAATTGTCATAGAATAAGAGTCTTCCTGGGTGGGAAAGGAAGACTTCTGAAACCGATGTACATCTGTGTATCCTGGCGAGCTTTCTGGCATAAATTTTCCAGATAGTGCTTCCGGAATGCCATTGACACTGTTGAGCACGCATGGTGGTGTGTATTGCAAATGTTGTTTCCACTTGTCATAGGAACGTTTTGGTCGCTGATTTTGTTGTTCATTCATTTGGGCAGCTGGAGAATAGTTTGGTGAAAATTTTCGGGGTAGAATTGGTGACGATGTCCTTGGCATAACTCGACTGATTTTCGTCATCATGTACATTTCCATTTTAAAATCACCGTCGTCGTCTGCATTGAAACTAATCTCGGATGTATTGGCTGTGGATATGGACTCGGAGAAATATCCAAAACTTTTCTCATCGTCACAACCCTCTTGAAAATCATCGCAAATCGAAAGGATTTCTGACGTCTTTCTTGCTACTGGGTGATTGTACTTTAATCCACTGATGGGTTTTAAGTTCCGCGGTGCTGGGTTAACTTTATAAATGTTCTTTGGACGACTGATCCACAATTGTTTCTCCACGTACTCCTCGGGATAGCAAAATGTTGTTGATTTTTCCTGACTTGATATGCAACCCATTTTAAACAGAGAAACGATGAAATGATGACTCGATATGTCTTAACCGATTGAACAACCGTTGTTGACTATGATTGGTGTTGGAAACGGGCATGATTTTATAGTCCGCGAAATGACATGTGCATGTATTCGTTTTCAAGTCCAGTGAGCGGCAGGTAAATTCAACACTCTAATGGGCAGGATTTGCATGATTCATTTTGAAAACAATCAGGTAGACGGTGACGAATTGTAGCAGGTAGGTCAGGCAGTTACCTATAATTTCGAATGATAAGAATACATTGAAGGGAAAAGGAATGCTAGTTTCAGACCACAATGTTTTGGTGAAATGGGTCGTGAGTGACACAGTGACAACAAATATGATAAGTGCACTTATCATTTCGAAGTTTATCAGGAAGTTAAAGAACTGAACAAGGACTTGCATTTTTTTCGTGACCTAATTCCATTCTCAGTTACTCGTATATTGGAATGTATGTATCTCATTTCCTCGACACGAAAATTGATATATTTCTGGACATTACCAATTAAAGAGAAGGTCTTCCGGTCTAATCCTTTGATGCAAATTTTTGCAAATTTATTACTCATCTAGAAAGGATAATGCAAATGATTTAATAATCTGTGTGTGGTATACGAGTATGTGTGTATTTACCGGAAGTCTATAACATTGGTAACGTTTAAAAGTTTTATGACAGGATGTCAGACTGTGCTGGCGTCTGATCTGTCTCATGCACGTAATGTGGGATTCACTAAAATCTGCTGTAATTTGAAAAAGATTCCTTTCAGACGATGAATGGTCAAGGTGCCATAAACGAGTGGCATGAACAATACTCAATCGACACAGTCAATCAGACAGTCGGTCTATGGTCACATGTGACATACTCGTAATTTAGGATAATTTGAATGTTGGCGCCCTTTTGTTGTATGATAATTATAGTGTAACCTTATTTGCAACCATTGATTGGTTAATCAATTTGCGGCGACACTGTGTCGTCTATGTAGCAAATATTCTTTTCATTAAAGTCTGTAAATTAGTGACGGAGACTGGGGACCCCAGCCTAAAACTACGAGTAGGACTTCAAAACTAACAAAGATTAAGGGTTAGCAACCGAGGGAATGATGGAGGAGACCAAGTTTGAGACGAGAAGCGGTCAGGTTAACATCAAAAACGTTTTAGTTGACCTTCCGGAACAGGAGAGACATTGGTTCCGTAGGAATCATAAGAGGTGCGATGGGTTGGGATATAGAAGAGACAAGGACATCGTTAGTGTTGGACGAGGGTTAGTGTTGACGGAAATAGAATTGTAAATGAAGGCGCACTCCTCAGTACCAGACAGAAGTCGATGAATGAAGAGAATTTCGGCTAGGTCTCTGCGGTTTTCGAGGGTATAGGGAGGTAAAATAAAAGGGTCAATTCAGGGTAGTCCTCGAGGAGCAAATCGAAGGAAACAGCGTTAAATGTTCTCGATTCGGGATATATGAACTCGGCGTAAGTGGGATGACACTTGGTTGGCATATTCGAGAAGAGGCCTGACAAAGGTAATGTAAGGTGACATTTGCACATAGGGGTTGTAAAATTCCTTAGATCGTCGCTCGATACAACCAAGTGACGGGTTGCCTTTAAGGATTACTCATCAATTTTCGAACCGGAAGTTTAACTCTCTATCGTATAATATAAGGTTGACCATTTTTTTTTTTTTTTTTTATAATGAGCGCGGCCTCAAGGGGTTTGAGTACCCTTAAGGTGATTGTACACAGCGCGGGCAAAGGAAATTTAGGGAGGAAGAAAAGAGAGGTACCGATGTACATTGTTTTTAAATGTTTGCAAGTTATAACGACCAGGAAATACAGAGATCGGCAGGGCATTCCATAAGCGAGTTGTACGGCTTAGGAACGAATTACGATATTTTAGAGTTCGTCCGAAAATGGGCTTGAGGGTATACTGATGAGCATTCATAGCGAGACGGGTGTTACGGTTGAAAGTTTGAATGGGCGGAATGCTACTGGCGATTTCAGTGGAGCACTGGTGGTGGAAGTAGCGATAAAACAAAGTGAGACACGAGACATTTCGTCGGTGTTCGAGGGTGTCCATTGATTGACTGATATTAGTATCGTCAATAACTGTTATCGCACGGTTTTGAATCCTATCTAGCAGGTGCAGAGATGTTTTAGGAGCACCTGACCAGATGTGGGCATTGTACTCCAATTTTGGGCGGATGCATGCCTTATATATTGAGGCCAGATCAGAGGGGGTAAAATATTTCCTACATCGCTTGAGGAAACCTAGACATTTTGCAGCATTTTTGGCGACATCAAATATGTGGTCATTCCAACGTAAGTTGTCATTGACACACATACCGAGAATGGAAAGTTTTTCGGTTTCGACGATGCAAGTGCCATTCATGGATAATGACTGGGTGTTTAAGTTTTGCTTTAAAGACTGCAGACAGCATTGTGTTTTGGAAGCATTAAATTCCACTCTGTTGATCGTTCCCCAATTGGTTATGCTGTTGATATCGGAATTTAATGAGTTTAGCATACGCTGCCGTTCTCGTTCTACAGCCGAAGAGCAGGGACGTGAGTCCGGAAACGAAGAGAGTACTGTCATCAGCAAAGGAATATATTGGATTAGAAGTAGCAGACAAGAGATCGTTGATTAAAATTAAAAAGAGTATCGGAGACAGAACGGAGCCCTGGGGCACACCAGCATTTATGTTGTGAATATTAGACTTGAAACAATCCAAGACAACTTGAATTGAACGTTCCGAAAGGTAGTTTCTAATCCATTGAAGAAGAGAGTCATCGATCCCAAATGCATGTATTTTCGACAAAAGAGCCTGATGCCAAACTCTGTCAAATGCCTTAGAAATATTAAGTGCAACTATCTTGCTTTCGCCAGATTGATGTACGCTTTGGTTCCACTTTTCGGTGAGACATGCCATCAAATCACCAGTGGACCTGTTGCCGGTCATTGAAAAGTTTTCGCGTTTCGAGATGTTTCATTAGCTGACGATTTATCAGCGTTTCCATGACCTTGGAAAGAAGGGACGTAAGGGAAATGGGTCTGTAGGAGGAGAGAGAAGATGATTCGCCTTTTGTAAGGACGGGCTGGACAAATGCTGTTTTCCATCTGCTCGGGAGAGTCCTAAAGAGTAGGATTGATGAAAAAGCTTACGCAGTGGTTTTGCCAGCGAGGAAGAACACCTCTTCAGAAGAAGGGGAGATATACCATCTGGACCAGCGGATTTATGTATGTTGAGATCTTTAAATACTCTTGCTAGTACACAAGTGCGAAAGTAGATTCGTCCCATTGAAGATTCGACGCATTCAAGTGTAGGCGGAGACAAAGCACAATCTGGGAGTGTTGAGCTGGCCGGAAAGTGTGCAGCAGATTGGCCTTATCCAAAGAGCTGACAGCTGGAATTTCATTGTAAATGAGCGTTCGGATGGAGGATGAGGTGGAATTTCTAATGTTTTTGACGAACGACCAAAAATTTGTACTGCCTTTGTGACATTGCAGTATTTTTTGCCTCAGTTTTTGGTCGTATAGGAATTTCACACGCTTAAGTAAGGCGTTGCAGTCATTTCTGGTTCGTTTGAACTTTTTTCGGTTTTCCTCTGTCGAGTTGGTCTTGAAGGCCCGAAAAAATATTTCTCTAACCCTGACGGCCTCTTTACAGCTCGAGTCGTACCATGCCTTTTCTTTTGGTTTGATACTCTTCATCCGATGAGGAATAAAGGATCTCATTCCAAAGAGAATGGTGTCTGTGATCATATCAGCAGCGGCATCCACCTCGTTATCGAGGAAGCATAACGACGCGTTAAAATTCCTAAAGAAGCTGTTAAGACCGCTCCAGTTGGCTTTCTCGTATTGCCATACGATTCTTTTAGGATTTTTTTCTCTAACTGTGTGGTCTGTGTACAAGAAATTATCTGATATGACACAATGGTCCGACGAGCCTAGAGGGGAGAGCACATCAATGGTGTACTTATCAAAGTGAGAAGTTAAAAACAAGTCCAGGGTGTTGGCGGTATGACTATCAACGTCTGGTATTCGCGTGGGCTCATTTACAAGCAGCGTTAGGTTGTTTTCCGCAGCGAAGATCTCAACACACCGTCCTTCGGGTGTTGTCTGTCCAGAATGTCGGAGCCACCCAGAATCGTGTATATTGAAATCGCCCGTAATAACGATTTCAGTATGAGGATGCAACTTGTTAGGAACTCGTTAAAAGTCAAATTGCTGTCCAGTTTGGGGCTTCTCTAAATAAAGCAGTAGTGGATAATTTGCTTACGGAGATGGAATTTTAACCACATGAAGTTGAATTCCGGATTGGAACATGGATCACATTGTGGTGGAGTTTGGTAAGCTACATCACTACGCACATAAATGGCGAGACTGCGGTGAGAGAAGAATAATGGCACTAGTTCGTAGCTAGGTAGCTTCAGATCAGAATGATCTGAGAGGTGTGGGCGGGGATCTACATACCTGTGTTTCACTAAGTGCCAAAACAGCTGGTCTGTACTTACAGACGTGGACGTACGCAGAAAAGTGATTACTTTTTAGCCCGCGTATATTGGCTACGTCTACCCTGAATTCCCTAGTCATAATCACAGACAAACACAGAAAACACAAACACCGACGATACTAAGCATGCTGAAAATAAAATCGAGGAGGAGTTTGATTGCAGTTATGAGACGCAGTCATAGATTAACATTTGATGACATTAAGCAATATTTTAGACGCCAAGTGGAAAACCTGTTGAGGTCTTGTTGAATGAGAATAGAGTCTTGGGATGAAGAAATAGTTTTGGAAAGCTTGGTGTCGTCGGCGTCAATGAATAGGAGACAGTGTTGCTTTCAACATCGTTTATAGTTAAGATAAAAAGATGGGGACCTAGATGGCTGCCTTGTGGGATGCCAGGAGATACTAAAAATGGGAGTGAGTGGGCTGACCTAAAGCAAACGCTATAATAAGGGTTTTCCACACAAGACGATATCCATTTTAATACTATGAAGCCAAATCCGAGGGAAGACAATTTGAAAAGGATCAGTTGATGTGATATTTTATCGAAGGGCTTAGCGAAATCTGTAGCAATAACGTCAATTTCGTTGCCATTTTCTAGGGCTGAAAGCGCAAAGGATACAAATTCAACTAAGTTTGTAGTAGTTGATCTACCTTTTAGAAATCCGTGCTGACTGGGTGATATAAGTGACTTGCACTGAAAGCTTAGAACTTCATACAAAAAACTTTCAAACATTTTAGGTATGTGAGAAAGTCATTCTTTGATCCCTTTTTGTGAATCGGTGTTATGAAAGAGGTCTTCCAAACTTGGGGGAATTCCACTTGTGTGAGGCACAGATGAAAGAGGAAAGTGGGTGAGAAAGATTGGAGGTACAATTTTCGAGAAATATTGCTGGGAGCCCACCTGGACCGGATACAAATTCATCATTGAGATTTTGTAACTTTTCTTCGATAAGGGTGGGATCAAAAGGTTGAGAGAGACAGGGCCAATGGAGAAATTGGGAAGGTACTTGAAATATAGGCATATGGTCAGGTACGACCAAAATAGTTGGCAATAATATGTGGGTCGGTCGATGATATATTTTCGAACGAGAGAGAGGGGGGATAACCGTCTGATTTTCTTTTATATGGTTGATAAGGTTGGTCTGCGCTGTCTGGGCAGATTAAAGTCACCAAATATAAGGATATCGTCGATGGAATCACTTAGGTCAATTAGTTGGTCAATTGCTTTAATAGCAAGGATGTAGGATTCAGTAGGTTGATCTGGGAGAATGTAGTAACATATAACGTACAGGGACCCGTTGGGAAGTTTTATTTTAATTGAAACAAAGTCAAGTTTAACAGAAGAAGAAATAGCGATGAAAGAAGAGTTGATGTTATTGACATGACAAGTAGGACTCCTCTACATGGAGAATCAACTTTAGGGATGGCAGAATCATTAAACATAGGGAGAGAGTGATCGTCATCTCGGAAAACATTATAAGAAGATGGGAATAGCTCCTGGCTCTTTATGTCGGGGATCAGATTGGTTTCTGTGATTTAGACAAGAACAGCACGAGTTTTAGAGCGCAAGCCTCTTAACTATCGTTGTAATAAATGCAACAAAAAAAAAAGAAACAAAAAATACTATTTTGAAATTCGAAATTTTTCTTAAATTTAAGGAAGAAAAAAGAATCAATCAAATTATAATTTAAACAATACGAGTAGTTCAGCCAAATGAAAAGGAGAAAAAAAACGAGAGAAAGATAAAATAGAAAATATGGTGTTTGTAAGAGTGAAACAATAAAGAAAACTGTAGAAATTGGAAAAAACTCGATCCTTTTGCAGAGGGATAAATGAGAAAGAGGCATTTTGTTTGTTTTGTTTTGATTATTAAATTAATGATAAATAAATAATATTATGGCATGAATTCAGAGAAATTAAATTGTTTGAATTTCTGTCACTTAAAATATATGATGCGATGACGGGGGATCTCTGGTTTTGGAGATGTTTAGAGCGTCGTCTTTCAACGAACGACTTTTAGAGAATGAGTTGATGATGTCGTCAAAGAATATCACTTCGCATTCCTTATGCACATTAATTTATACTTCAATCGGTTTGCTGATCTGAGCGTAGTCATTTAAAACTTATATGTAGGGTTTCATAACAATTAACATATTCCTTTTATTTACTAATGTTGTTATTGGGAATTAGGAATCGACTTAGAAATCAAGGTGTACGAATTAAATGTTCGATATTGTTTTTCTTATTCTTTTTTTTTTTGCTCTGTTTATTCCTTGTCTGTTTAAAATTCTACGAGAGTTTGCTGTTATTAATCTTTTTCTTTTTAATTTCCTTAATTATAGTTTATTTTTTAGTTTTTTTTTTATTTCCCTTTTGGTATATATTGTTGCATTTTTGTGTAAAATGGACCGGAAATTATTATTCTTTTTTTTAGATTTTAAGACATAATGTTGTAGCTCGACTTCTGGAGATGTTGATTTAGCGCGACGGTCGAGTACCTTTGTAATTGGGATTTGGATGCCTTGGTTGCACTTGTCGTGGAGCTGATATCATCATATTCACTGCCGGATACATCCCTGTAATAGGTGCCATTTGTGGCCTTAATTCACTAGGCGGAGATCTACGGTTATTTTGTAGAGCAACAGTTGGGTGTGCAAAATATGTTTGCCCATATTTAATATAAACACCTGCTGGTGCACCGGGGTGGTTGTATGTTCCAATTAGAGGTTGAGGACAACCAGCAGAAGCTTCGTTTGCGGCTGGCGCTGCCGCAACAACAGCTGCAGCCTGAGCGCTTTGCGCAGCCGCATGCATCGGTGGAATGTGCGTTCCTCGTGTTATATATACTGGCGACGATTGCTGATTATCGGCAGCTGTAGCAACATAAGATTGAATACCTCCATTTCCTGTGTAGCTAGACACAATACTATTTGGAGAATTGTTGTTACTCTCATTGGAGTTAGCACTCGGTGAGTTGCGCTGACTTACGCTGCAACGAAATTCAAGATTACTTGGCTTTTGTCGATATCCAGAAGAAACACGAGGTTTATTATCTGAGCCATTTTGTGTATTCTGATTACTGTTGCTATTGCAACCGTTGTTGCTTGAATCTGTGCGCCCCCCATTAGCTCCCATATGTGGGCCATTTAGTAAGGAGTTTTGTGCTTTATCACCTCCATTCATACGTTTCGGTTGACTAAAGTGCGTTGGGCGTTGACTCTGCAAGCCATTAGAGGGCAACGACGACTGATTACAAAGATCTGCCGATGATGTTGGAAGTTTATTATTCACGCCATTATTTGGTGTCCCATAAAGCGATGATGATGATGAATTTTGTCGTGTATTTGAAGAATAACCGCCACTGGGGCCATTTGATGATTTGTTTTTACTAATTCCTATACCGTTGTTATTACGCTTGTCTTAAATATGAGATGCACCTCCACTTGAATGTTGTGCGTCTGTAAAGCTTTGGTAGTGTGCTTGTATAGGAGAATTAAAATTGCTCGATAGAATTGGGGGCGTTGCAAACAACGGAGGATTCCGTTGATTGTGATGTGACAATGAGTGTGGAGTACTTGGAGCTGACTGCGCTGTTCCACTACTGGGTACTGTTTGTATGCACAGCATAACTAGTAGGCTGCGGTGGTTCTAATGGGACCGGCCCGTTGCTCGTTGCCAAGGGAGCATGATTGAATAAAGAACTGATCACAGCGTTTGGTTGATGAGGGAGTGGAGTGAGCACACCAGCCGCGGCCGCTGCATTTGCGGGCGTTGTTGTACTTTGGTGAGTATATGGAAGCATATTTGAGGAAAAAACTGCGTGCTGCGGAATGGCATACATTGTTGGCCTATTGAGTTCAGATGCAAGCGCCAATGGAACACCTGGTCCTAATTGATAAGTCGCGCAACCTGATGCAACAGAATGATTGTTGCCTGGTGTGGTGGTGTTGCACGTTTTCCACGACCGCCGCCTCCGCCAGTTATTATATGGTTGCTGCTACTGCTTGCGGCACTTGTATGACTATTTGCATTTATTTGACTTACAGTCGTTGAAATGCTTGTGGATGAACCATTCGGGGGTTGCAATGGTGCACTTGGTGGAGGAATAATCGATGAAAGAACCGCGTTTGCAATTGATTGCTGAGGCACATAATATGTCATGGTTTGGCCCCAATAACCGTTATATGGATACCGGTATCCAATTGGATATGTTGTCATTGGGTATTGTTGAACCCAATGCTGCACCTCCGGCTCCAAATTGATCGCTTGAGTATACAACATGTCCTGGGTAAATAGGTGCTCCAGCAAACTGTGTAGTTGGATAAGAGGCTATAGGAACCATTGCAGCTCCCCCTGCTGGCTGATAAATTGTTTGTGATCCCGTTGGTATAAGACTGTTGGAGTCACGTTTTTGCGTGGGGTCGAATACTGGCATAAAGTATCCTTGCATTTCGCCATCCATTGGTGGAGGGTATGCATATACCATTCCTTGGGGAACTGCATATACACTGCCATCAGGCCCTTGCTGATATGTCGTTGTAGTATATGGATTGCCATTAGCGGTTTGGAACACCGTAGATCCATCCAAAGCTTGATAGCTTTGAGCGTAGCTCCATGATTTTGGCTCGTCCTTTTTACTTTCGCTTGTACTTGCCGGCGTTGAACTAATTGAATTAGTTGGTTCAGCTTGCTGCTGCTGATGCGTTTGGATTCTACTTTCAATCTTCGGCTCATTTTGAATTGGTGGATCATTTGAATGAGATGGCCCATCAGAATCTGGGGAGGGTATATTAGGACTTGTAGCTTGATTTTTGAATTTTTGCATCTCAATTTGATCATATGTCTTTCCAGTACCCATTGATGCAGAGTTTTCACAGTCTTCCCCCGAGTTTTTTGGTAGTAAAATTTAAGAGGTAGTTTGTTGCATGGAGGAGTAGGCGAGTGTAGATGAGATGCAGGCAAAGAAGGCAAGTTAGGAACGAAGGTGAGAAACTCTTTTAGAGTGTACATAGCTGCGGAAAACAGCGAGGTCATCCGCAACCTTTTAAGGAGGTGTGTCGAAGATTTCGTGGTACCTGTTGTAAAGCTTTCTGAGACTTGTTATGTCGGTAGGAAGGCCTTCCTGTTGGATGGAGACCAAGACACTTGTTTTGGAAACGCGTTGGGGCTTTAATGGAAGAGAGGCACTTGGTACATTTGTGGAGATACGTGAAGGGGGTTGTTTAGGGATATAAACGGGAGGGGAAAAATTGGGAAATATATTGGTTTTAAGACTCCAGTTGGGTCAGGTTTAGGATGTGGAAGGGGAATGGATCTGGGCGATTTATAATTATTTTTTGATGAGAGGTTGCTTCGTTTTTTCTCAACGTTTTTGTTGGTTGGTTGATCCGTCCATTTGGAGACCCGCATCTTTCCTAGCTTGAGGTTGGTGTTGGATGAGTTAACAAATAACCATTCGTATTTAGCCGGTAAATTAATTTTGAAACTCCGTTTGTTTTTATGGTGAGATGTTGGGCATATTGTGCATTGGTTGATGGTGATGCCATACCTCTTTTTGAAGAATTCGGAAATCCAAGCAACATCTTCATAATTTGGAGCACTTTTGATGAGTAGGGTGGTGAACATCTGATTCGTTGTGCGGAGTCGGTCTAGCCTGCCTTGCCACTCTGAAGGTGTCCACGTCGTGTTAAATTGTGTAACAAGTTTCCGTGGGGCGGCGACAGGAGGGGTTGACTTTGGAGCAATTATATTACCATTAGATTTTTGGATCGATAAGCTGGTGCGAATCATTGTGGATCTGACAATGATTCGGCTTCAGTTTGTAAAAATTCAGCCAAAATTGAAGTATTGTAACTGTTGTGCGGTGGGGGATGGATTGGAAGACCATCAATTTTGTGGTATACTGTTCCGATGAGGTGTTCCAAATCATTCAACACTGTTCTATTCGTGGTGAGTTCATAATTAAGCTCACTGATTTTATCGAATATGATATCAAGCATGGAGATGGTAGTCGAAGAGAGGCAGTACATCGTTAACTTCGCGAAGCATCCTAGACATTGGCTCCAAGTGTCCGTAATTCGTTCTGTGAAGATTGAGCCGGAAAAGTGGCACAGACCTAAGATTGGAGTTAAAAGAAATAATTTCAAGTAAGGAAGGACAGTCGATATTACCTACTAAAATTTGATGAATAAAGAGAATGTCGGCAACTTTTCGGCGTATAGAAAGGGGTTGTAAATTTATAAGTTTCAGCCGGTCAGTGTAAGGTGGTAAGTTTTGGCTATCATCCCAGGGAAGACCACGTAAAGCAAAGCGTAAAAACCTGCGTTGAACAGCTTCTATCCGGAGGATGTGAGTTCTGTAGTAGGGTGACCAAACTTGGCTGGCATATTCAAGAAGAGGCCTAACAAAGGTTATGTAAAGAGATTTGGTAACATAAGGATTGGAAAACTCCTTAGACCAGCGCTTCATAAAACCAAGGGCAGAGTTGGCTTTTTTTATTATACTATCAATGTGAGAACGGAAATTGAGTTCCTTGTCGCAGATAACACCTAAATCACGCAACTCATTCACTAAGGGAACAGGCAGATTAAAGATTAGATAGCAACGAGGTGAAGTAGGGAGGCGTTCACGGGTATATGTTATAGCCTGACACTTATTGACGTTAAGCTCAAGAAAATTCTTCTGACACCAAGTACAAAACCTGTCTAGATCTTGCTGCAGAAGTAGGCTGTCTGAGGAAGATGATATATATCTAAATATTTTCATATCATCATTAATGGTCAGAATAAATAATAAGGGACCAAGGTGGCTGCCTTGGGGTACACCAGAGGAGGCTTTAATTGGGTCAGAAACCATGGACCTAAATAGAACATAGTAAAGTAGTTCATTTAAATAGGATTGAACCCAAGTTATAAAGTTTATCTGGAAACCAAGAGCCTTTAATTTTAGAAGGATTATATCATGAGCAATTCTATCAAAGGTTTTGCTGAAATCGGTGGCAATCACATCAACTTCATTTCCAGATTCCAGTGCACATAAAGTGCTTGATACGAATTCCGTTAAGTTGGTGGTCGTAGATCTGCCTTTGAAAAATCCGTGCTGGTTTGGGGAAACAATAGATTTACAATGGAAAAGCATTATGTCATAGATAATGCTCTCAAAAAGCTTAGGTATGCAGGACAACTTAGCAATTGGTCGATAGTTGGAAATATCGTCTTTTCTACGTTTTATGGGAGTAATAAACGACCTTTTCCAGGTCGATGGAAATAATCCCTGGGTGATAGAAAGCTGAAAGAGAGCTGTAAGAGGCTGGGCTAGATGCATTTGACATTTCTTTAAAAATATAGGGGGAAGGTCTTCAGGGCCAGCAGAATAATCATCTTTGAGTTTTATTATTTTATCTCTAACTTGCTCTAAAGTTATAGACACCGATTCCAAAGTTGTTTGTGGGCAGCAGTTTAAGTAGGAAAAGTAAGAATGGTCTGGCTCTTGGGAATGGATGACGAACGCTTGGATAAAAAAGATTGCGAAGAGATTTGCAATAATTTGTGGATCGCCCGAGGACCTATCAAGAAAATTTAGAGATGATGGATAGTTACCCGATTTGCTTTTAGTTTTGATGAACTGAAAGAATCTTTTAGGGTCGGAAATGAGTGTGTGGTCCATTGCAGTCGATTGCATCAACAGCTAGCTGGTAACCTTGAATTGGTTGAGAGGGACGAATATAGCAGCAACAAATATATAGGTTTGCGTTTGCAAATAGGAATTCTAGCGCAAACGAATTCGAAGAATGCAGTGGACGATTTTTTAAAGGGTCTAGACTCGAGATGAGAGTGTATAGCTAGAAGTACACCACGGCCATATAAATTCTCGTCTTTATCTAGACCATCGTCACGGTGTAAATCGAAGTCTTGGGAAAATAATTCATTATTCTTAATATCAGGGGTGAGATTGGTTTCTGTGAGGGCAAAGATGTCGTATGGCAGAATCTGCGAATTAAGATATATAGCAGAAATCTTAGTTCGTGATCCTCTTACGTTTTGATAATACAGGGACAGATATTTGGGAGGCTTCGGCAAAGAATTGAGTGGTGGGTTAAGAGCGATGATAGTTTTTGAAACTAGACCGTGTTCTCTGGAGGTGTAGTATCCGTTTGGAGCTAACATGATATGCGAAAGAAGAGAAATCATTAGCCACGTCATCAGGAGTCATATCTAACTGCTCATGAAAACGTATAAAAAGTTGCAGCAGATCATTATGATTAGTGGGGAGGCCTTCTTGCAGAATGGAAACCATTGCATTGGTTTTCGTTATACCGTCGATACAGACAGAGTCAGGCTTGTCATGTAGGTAGGCGAGATATAAGCGAACATTATCATATAATCTGCGGTCTCTTAAACGAGAGAGAACATATCGGGCATCTTCCCCAGAATCGATAAGGTGCTTGGTTAACTTTGCCTTTGGAGGAAGAATGGGGTCTAAAAAAGAAGGTGGTGTGGTGTGGTGTGGACCCGTAATGATTTGAGAGTTGGTGATTGTTTGTTGCAGGTTCGAGATGGAGATTGGATGTGGATGATTGGAGATGAATATCGATGTCTTCCCGGAGAGAGTTGATGGAATTACATGTTTTTTTGTTTGATTTCATCATTGCGGTTCCGATTGATGTAAATTCACTTAAAACTGTATCAATGTGGCGCTTGTATGTTTCTTCATTTCTGGATCTTGCACTTTCTAGCTCAATTAAACGCGCAACTTGTTTTTCAATGCTATGACCAAAGTCTTCCGCACATCTTACACTTTGTTCAAAGATTGATAGTTAGTCCGTTATCAGCCTGACGAGTGAGTTATGGTTGGATTCATTGGAGTCACTGATGCACTTGATCGCAAGGAGCACATGTGAAAGAGAAATACTGATACACTCATCACAGAAGAACAGTAGACTTTCGGAGAACTCTTTAAGGTAGACCGTGTATCTTACAGGCAACGAAGTCAGCATTAATGGAGCAATTGGTTAATCCACAAGAAGACATGACGAAGACCAGTAAAACAAAAAACAAATTGCGGAGAAAAAAAATGAAAAATTCACTAAACGCACTGTCGCGAAATGAACAGACTACAAAAAGGCGAGTCAGCGATAACAATTATTGGGTAAGAAATTAGGTTATTAGATTGGGTTAGAGCGAAATAGGAAATTCAGAAATTATGGAGTAAAGTAAGAGGGCGACTGAACACAGCGACGGTTTTAACTGAGAGTACCTTTCAGAATTCCATGCTGACTTCCTTTAAACTACTATCGAACATTTTAGGTGTGTGAGACAGTTTAGCAATGGGACGGTAGACAGCTCCTTCACTCTTTCAAACTTCGAGAAATTCGCCTTGTGATGGTGTAATAAGGAGGAAAGTGAGATAGAAGGAACGAAGGCACACCTTTTGAGAAATATTACGGGGAGCCCGTCGGGGACAAATAAAAATTCATCAACTTTTCTTCGATAAGGGTAACATCAAAAGACTGAGAGAGAGAGAGAGAGAGAGAGGGGCCAATGGAGAAAATGAGAAGATAATTAAATATAAGGGCTCTGGTGAGAAGAAGTTGTCTGCAAAGTTTGTTTAAAAACGATCTCAAGGTAGTTGAAAGAGGGATAACCGCCAGATTTCCTTTTGTAATTGACGAATTAATAAAACGAATTCGTATCGTTGATAAAGGTTAGTCTGCGCAGTGTTCAGAAAGCACTGATAGAGGCAGTTTTGTCATGGAAAGGGAACATAAAGCGAAATAAAATTAAATATTTCACAAGAAGTGAACTAAAGTGGGGTGTTATGGCAAAATGAGACAAGAGGATGGGGCAAAAGATATCGATGGTTGATAGTGTTAAGGGACAAAATGTTACTGTGGGGTTTATGGCATCGCTAGGGACAATAAGGTGTATTTGCCTATCGATGGAGTTAGTACGCCACTTACTTGGCATAGGCTTGAGTCTGTTATGCTATCAATGAATAGATATACCTTGGATGAACTAGCGTTTGATGCGGAAAAAAAGAATCATCCGATGTAATCAGCAGTGGTAGATTAAAGTCACCAAAGATAAGGATATAGTTGATGGTCAACCGCTTTAATAGCAAGAATGTAGGAATCGATAGGTTGAGCCGGGAGAATGTAACAACACATAACGTATAGGATCCTATTGGGAAGTGTTGTTTTTTTTATTGAAACACAGCCAAGTTTAGCAGAAGAAGAAATAGCGATGAAAGAAGAGTTAACATGAGGCTATTGTGAATAGCTAGTAGGACGCCTCGGTATGGAGAACCAACTTCAGGGTGGAGGCAGAATCATCAACCATATGGAGAGAATGATCGTCATCTCGGAAAACATTATATATTGAGAAGATGCGAATAGCTCCTGGCTCCTTATGTCGCGGATTAAGTTGATTTGTGTAAGGGCGTAGTCATTGAAACAGAGGTCATGAGATTTAGAGCGCCAGCCTCTTACGTTTTGTTGCGTGGAGGAGTGGGTGAAGGTAGTTGAGATGCATACAAAGAAGGCAGCTCGTCTAAACTCAATGTGAGAGACTCTTTTAGAGCGTACATACGAGTTGTTCCTGGAAGCAGCCAGGTCATCCGCAACTTTTTGAAGAGGTGTATTGCAAATTGTCAATTGCATAACTTCTTGATCCGATTAAGTCAGAAAGAAACCATATCTCCGACACACAAATGATGTCAATCCCAGAACCAATAAAAATGTAACGCAATTCATCCATTTTGGGACGTAGACTTTGCGCATTAATGTGACAAAGTTGAAGGCCTTGTATTTGTTGGGAGAACACAGAAAATACCATCACCTGGCTTTGAATGCACCCAATCGCAGCCAGCTGAAACATTACTAAGATTAGAAGAGGCAGAATACATTTAGGTATAAAGGATTTCCCAATAGGGACTTTGAATTTAATTTTTCACTAATCATCAAACAGTCACTGTCAATTTATTCAGTAAACTCAACATTTTCAAAGTATACGAACGAGCAACGTCTGCAATTTATAAAAATTTTCTACCGAAATTCGGAGTCGGTGACTGCAACTTTAAGAGCGTCAACTCCAATTTTCGGTCGTAATTCTCGCCCAAGTAGACAGGCAATAACAAGTTTAGTGCAAAAATTTGAGTCTACAGTAAGACAACGGTTTGGTCGAAGTGTCGAAAATATTGCTGCCGTTCAGACGTCCGTAGCAAACGATCCAAATCAGTCAATTCCATATTTCTCAAGAATTGGGTATCACTCAGACCACATTATGGCGTATTTTGCTTAAGGATCTTGGCTTATACCCATACAAGATCAAGCTGACGCAAGAATTGGAGCCGATGAACCATTTGAAGCGACATACGGTCTCCGATTGCGTTCTGGAGAAGATGCGCCAAGATGATGAATTTCATCGCAAAATCATCTTCAGTGACGAAGCTCATTTTTGGCTCAATGGGTTCGTCAATATCGGACACCAGTTTAGACGCGGCATGTGAGATATCATGTCCCGCCTTAAAACCGAATTGATTATCCGGAACTATATGTTTGTCCTCAACCCACCTAGACAGAGCTCTATTGATTACTTTTTCAAAAACCTTACTGATATTCGGAAGGAGACTTATCGACCGGAGATTCGCCGGATTGGATATATCTTTCCCCTTTTTGGTGATAGGTTGAACCCGCCGTTTTCCAATGCGCTGTATAATGTGCATTATTCATTGCATTATTAAACAGGGTGGTGTAGATGTCCACCGCTTCTAGTGGGAGATGTCGAAGCACAATGTTCGGTATTTCATCGGTCCCCACTGACTTCTTAGCCCTGATTGTGTCGAAGATCTCATGGAGTTCTTCCTTCGAAATTAATGGGGATAGGCCACCCTCTCTGGCACTGACGTTATTTGCCATATTTTCGTCGCTAAACCGGGTGAAACCAGAGCCCTCGGATCGCCAGTTCTCTATTTCATTTCGAACGCAGAAGTCGTGCAGCAAGACGCGACTGTCCAGGTCATAATTAGGGCCAATGTTATCAATGGCCTTATATACTTCCTGGAAAGTCGCCCCTATGGTCTCAACCTTCTCCTGTGGATCCTCAATCACAAAGAAGTCGTCATCATCAGCGGCCTCATTTGGATCAATACCTGCTATTGTCAGTAACCGTACGTTGTCTGTTGTCCGGGCTATTTTAAGACACTGAAGGTCGTTTTGATTTTTTCTCCGAAATAGTTTATTTATTTGCGGAAACATATTCGGGTTGCTGGTGTTTACAGCCCGAACCTTGTTGTTCCAATACAAACTTACAGAAATTCTGTAATTCTCTTTTATTAGCGTTTGGATATTTTTAATCGACGACTTCAGTGTCCTAATCTCCGGGTCTTGTCGGTCAGTTAACTGTCTGTACAAATTTTTAAGTCTTGTCAGAAGTCTACTTTTCTGTCGGTGCAGTGCGTCAATAGTAGGATTGCGGAACAGGTCTTCGTTAGTCGTACGTCGATACCGCGGTATTGTAGTGTCCATAGTTTGTTTAATTGTCTCGTCCATTTGTTTCAGGTAATTGTCGATCTCCTCGTTTGACAAATTCCTATTGGACGGTGGGTGGAGCGTGTTCGAGGAGAGCGCTCTTGTCAAAGTTGCGGAGAAGCGTGTACATCGAGTCTTACTGCAGTTTTAAGTATATCTTTGGACAAACTCCTCCAATTCCGCAATTTCGTTGGGAACTGTAATTTCGGTGCTAAAACTGCAATGGTCGCTGTCATACACGAATGTGCGCAGACAGTTTAATGTTTGTAAATTCGTACCTGTCAGTCGTATATGTTCGTCGTACAGCAGTAGATCCAAATAAGACCCGCCTCTGGGAAACGACGGGTTATCCGTCGCTTTAAGACCGAGTCTGTACATGACATCGTGCTGACCCCACCAATCGAGTAGTAGGTTCCCTCTAGTATTTGGCAAATTATTTCCCCAATCTCTGTGTCTAGCGTTGAAATCCCCGCCGATTATAAGATAATTCTCCCCCGATTCCAGCCTCAGAAGTCGAAAAAGCGTGTCGAGCTCTGTAATGAATAGGGTGGATTGTGAAGCCTCCGGTGCATAAACAGAGGCCAAGTACAGCCGCTTTCCACTGCGGAGCGGGATGTAAACGACGACTGCCTCCAACACCCGGAACCTGCGCAACACGCCCTTGTACACTCTGTGAAATTTTATACCTTCTTTAATGAAGATCGCGACACCGCCTCCACGTTTGGATCTGGGCCGGTTTCTTCTTCTAACAATATAATTATTGTACTCCAGTTTGTGCTTATCGGTTAGCTTGGTTTCGCTAGCGAAAAGCACATCAGGAGTTTGGTCTTGTAGCAATTTAAACATCGCGGCTCTTCGTTCAATCCTAATCAGTGAATTAACATTCACCGCAAGGACCTTCAAAGTTTGCTCCACCATGTGCGTACCCATTACGGCATGTGTTGCGTTAGGCCCAGCAGCAATGCGTAGATCTGGTCCACCCGTTTGCCCTGTTCTTGCACTTGCTTTTGCAGCTGACCCATTTGCCCTTGGATTGCGAGCAAGATGGCCAGCATGTTAGGTGCAGCTTCCGTTGTTCTCGGCATTGGCGCCTGAGAAGAAACAGTCGCTTGCTGTGCCGTAGTCCCCCTACCTGACGCCATTTGGGACGTGACGGCTGGTGTTTGGAATCTAACAGATGAATCTTTGACCTCCACCTTCTGCTGCTGAGCCAGTTTTGCTTTTTTTATGTCGGCGAACTTAGGACAACCCCGATAGTTTGCGGTGTGTCCCACGTTCCCACATAACACGCACGAGAGCTGCGTCCTATCGGATGCTCCGTCCCTACCTAGAGCACACTCCTCGGAACTGTGGTTCTTTGCGCACTTTACGCATCGAGGCTGCATTTGGCAGTTCGACGCGGCGTTCCCGAACCTCTGGCAGCGAACGCATTGTATAACGCCTTCGCTCCTTTTTAATTTTTCCCAGTGAACCACCCGGTAGTCTAGGACATTGATACTCCTTAGACTATCCAGACGACTTTCGGGACTGAGCTGAACCAGGCAGAACGGCAGGACCCGTTTCTCCCGCCTGGCCCTAGCTGTGGTTCCAACCCCTTCAGCAGCATCGATTGCCGCTTTTCACACTTCGGTGTGAATGAGTAGTGCTCCGTCGTCGTTTCCTTAAGGAGCTCTTTAACTTTCGCGTAGCCCTCCTCTGTATTATAGTGGATGGCATGGCGATCGTTCCCCAATCTCTTAATATTGAAATTATTACCAATGACCAACTTACACAGGTCCTTGGTAGCATTTACCTCTAATTTAAAGGTGTTGATAGGAGGCGCCTTCTCCTTCTTCTTTTGCTGCTGCTGTTGTTTCTGCTGTTGCTGTTTTTGTTGTTGATGCAGTTGTTGTTGCTGCTTTTGTTGTTTTTTTTTTGTTGGGCGCTTTCTACCTCTGCTTTCTCCCTCTGCCAGCGTGCAGTTTGCTTTAGCTTAACAGCCAGCATTTTTTCTTGCAGCTTTTCAATGGTGCTGCTCATGTCTTTAATCATTTCATACTCATCTTCCGATTCCGATGACGCTAGGGAAGCAAAGTTATTATTGCCCCCTTCATAATGATCATCATCTTCTGTTAGCACATTCACTCTTTTTTCCGTTAGATTAGGAGGGGTTCTCAAACTCCTCCTCCTTTTAATTGCTTTCGCAACGTCACCGGCAACACCATTGTTGGCTTTTCCAACTCCCGTTATGGGAAGAGCGGAGCGCTCTCCACCATCCATCACGTGACTTTATTAATTTATTTAGTTTTTGGTTTTGTTTTGATTAAAAAAAAAACAGAAAAATAAAAGTTCCAAGTTTGACCTGGGATCGAACCCGTATCCCACGTTTTGTTGACTGATGCCGCTAGCCGCTGGGCTACCGAGTCAATTGATTGTTTTGTAACTAATTGTCTTTAAATGGCACTGGATCGCTATTTATTTATTTACTTATGTAAAAGTCGAACACGTCAACACGTCTATCCACTGTCGAGGTCTATAGACGACTCCACTTGTGTTTTTATGGAAGCATTTATGTTCACAAGCGTAAGCAAAACTGCTTGTATAGAACGGGATCGATTTGGTTTGGTACGTGTTGATAACAAGATGAATTTTTAATAGTGAAATATAGAGAAATAAAATAAAAATGAGTGAAAGTGAATATGAAACGGTTTAAGTGGGGTCACAACCTCTTCGGAAACGGAAGTAGAGATCCCAGCAAAAAAACAAAAAATGCTGAGGAAATCCTCTTCAGACATTTTTTTGAGAAACACGTAAGTTGAAATTAGGCATTTATTTCTTTTTTTCAATTGGCAAATGCGCAACAGGAAATTATGTAATTGTATTTAATACCCATTTTTATCGTATTCAATATACATACATAGAATGCTCCAAGTAATGAGCCATCGTTTTCTGGTTCTAAATCTTTTTGCTCAAAATGTTTGTTGTGCAAAGACAAATTAAATCTGGTTAAGTACCATGAAGGCATATCATCCAATCTGGAAACTCATTTAAAACGGAAGCACTGTGTTGAATATGAAAAATATATTGAAACCAAGAACTCAGAATTTAATAAGAAAAAGAACTTAATAAAACAACAAGAATTTAATAACGATATTGTTGATTATGTTATTCACAGTTGCTCTTCCATAGCAGTTGTCGAACAGAAATATCGGGCTTTCCAATAAGGACTTGACAACTTTTTTTTAAATAATACGCAAACCATTTGAGATATTTCAAAAACTTTATTATCAGCTTGAAGTACAATCAAAACATTTATGAATGGAACTCGACTTCGTTCATATGGCCACCGCGGGCACGTTTGCATCGGATATTTCGGCCGAAACGGTCGCTATTTCGCGTTCAGTGTTGGCTCTGAGCTCTTCCAACGTCGTCAGCGTGTTGGCATAAACCAATGACTTAACGTAACCCCACAGAAAATAGTCAAGCGGCGTTAAATCGCACGAACGAGGCGGCTAATCGACTGGCCCATTTCTTAAGATAACACGCTCACGCTCGCCAAAATTATTGAGCCAAAAATGAGCTTCGTCACCGAAGATGATTTTGCGATGAAATTCATCATCTTGGCGCATCTTCTCAAGAACCCAATCGGGGAACGTACGTCGCTTCAAATGGTCCATCGGCTTCAATTCTTGAGTCAGCTGGATCTTGTAAACCAAGATCCTTACGCAAAATACGCCTTAATGTGGTCTGAGTGATCTCCAATTCTTGAGAACGCCTGAACGGCAGCGATATTTTCGACACTTCGACCAACCCTTTGTCTCACTGACACGGCAACATCACGCAACGAATATGTAGACTCAAATTTTTGCACTAAACTTGTTATTGCCTGTCTACTAGGGCGAGAATTACGACCGAAAAATGGAGTTAGCGCTCTTAAAGTTGCAGTCACCGACTCCGAATTTCGGTAGAAAATTTTTACAATTTGCAGACGTTGCTCGTTCGTATACTTCACCATGATGAAAATGTTGAGTTTACTGAATAAATTGACAGTGACTGTTTGATGATTAGTGAAAGAGTGCGTTCACAAATTAAATTCAAAGTTGTCAAGTCCCTATTGGAAAACCCTTTATAAAGCGTCCGCCATCTAACGTTTTTTTTTTCAACTAGTGTTTATTTCGTGAATGGTAACACTCAGCTCATGTTTGATTCGACAGATAATTAGTTTTATCCTTCCGCTGAACGAATATGGTTGCGTATATGCTCGAACAACGCTGAGAAATATTGCGACATTACTTTGAAAATCATGGTAATGTTGCAGAATGTGTGCGAAAATTGCGTACGGATTTGGGAAGAAGAGAAGCACCGTCAGCTCCGTATTGTGTACTTGTGAAAAAAGTGAAAGAAACTGGCATCCTCATCGATAAACCAAAGCGTGAAAAGCCAAAAACAGTGCGTACACCCGAGAATATTGCTGCTGTGGCAAAAAGTGTGCGTGAAGCTGAAGCTGCGTGAACTGACCATCCAATGCGTTTTCGCTTCGCTAAGTGGGCCTGCGATTGACTTAGAGAAGATGCCGATTTTGCCAAAAAAATCATCTTTTCAGATGAAGCTCATTTTGATCTTGGCGGGTATGTAAACAAGCGAGTCACTGTTTTGTGCGGATTTTGGTCCAGAGGCATAATTGGGCCATTTTTCCACGAAAATGAGCAAGGAGTGGCCGTTACAGTCAATGGCGATCGTTATCGGGCCATGTTGAACGAATTTTTGTTCACAAAAATTGAAGAGGAGGATATTGGCAACATTTGGTTTCAACAGGATGGCGCTACGTGCCACACAGCCGAAGCTACACTCGATGTTTTGCGCCCTGTTTTTGAAGATCGCATTATCAGCCGCAGAGCTGATGTCGTTTGGCCACCTCGCAGCTGCGATTTGACACCGTTGGACTATTATTTGTGGGGTGCCGTAAAAGATAAGTGTTACGCCGACAAGCCAGAGACAATTGACGCTTTAAAGGACAATATTGGTGAAGCCATTGGTGAAATACAGCTGCACACAATCGATAATGTGCTTAAAAATTGGACCGATCGTGTAGGCTACTGCATGGCCAGCCGAGGCAGCCATTTGAATGAAATTATTTTCCATTATTAACCGGAAGGATAAAACTAATTATCTGTCAAATCAGACATGAGCTAAGTGTTACCATTCATGAAATAAGCACTAGCTGAAAAAAAAAAAACATTAGATGGCGGACCATTTATATTTGTTCGATCAAATCAGACTAATCTGCAAAAGGCACTTGATTGCCTTCAAAAAATGACTTCTTCACCCGCAACAAACCACCACCACGCATAAGACCAGCCGACACAGAACATCTATCTATTAAACTTCAAAGGAATCGTCGAACAATTCCGAAGAGTTTATATTTTCATTCAGCCAAATTTCACTAAGAGTTGAAACAGTTGAAAGGACGGTATTTTTGCAAGGACAAGTGCGGACAAAGACCTCCTTGCATCATGTGGCTAACGAGATATGATGTAGTTTATGAAAGGGTTTATCTGGGACAGAAGAAACCCACAAGAAGTTACAGTTGGCATTTAGCATTTCATAAATTTTCTCCACAATCCAGCCACACAGAACCACACAGTGTACGCATATACTCGTACTTAATCTCCTCGATTGTATATAGTAGGGTTTAATTAACCAGGACTACAGAGCCCACAACCGCTAATAACAAACTCCTAAGAAAGTCTTATAACAAACCGCGACAAAGTTTTATTCTTTTTTATTATTTTTAAATCTTCAACACGATTATCGCCTTAAAGTCTGGAGCGGTTCGAAGACTATGCGAATTCGTTACGCAAACCGAAGTGCCAGACAAAGGAATGTTTCAAAGTCGTACATTTAATTAGATCCTATCGGTCGCATTCTTAAATTGCCACAGGCCTGAATCCGGAATCCCTTCACCTAAATCAAATCCAATAATAAATTCTGCAATCTCTACTGAATTACGAGTATCTGGTAGAAGATGTGCTGAGGCTATAAAAAGCTAAACGAATCCATAATTAACACATTTCTTAAGAAATACAAAGTGCGTCCTAATCCCAAACGTCACAGTATACGAGTACGTGTGTAGGTACTCGTACTCGTATTTATCTGCAACCTTTCCTCAACCACTTGAAACCACAAAAATGTGTCTGATTCTGAGTCTGAGTCTGAGTATTTGCGTATCTGTGTACCTTCAGAAAATAATTACATCGCATGGCATTATCATAATCATTGTAAGGATTACGATTCATTTTGTGGTGATTACTCACATAAAATCAGAACAGATTTGAGGCCTATTACCCCAAAAGATACATGGCACTGGGATGCCATAAAGCTTTAGTGGAACATAAATAATCCCAAGGTGACATTGAGCAAAAATTCATTTCACTTTTGGATTAATAAGCCAAAGTCGTTATAGTGTCGTAATTAAAATAACTCACAATCCATCCGTACGGATACAGTGAGATCCTGAAGAATGACAAACTTGTTAACCTTTATTGTGTTTGCTATAATATTCAGACTCTGCTCAGATATTGAGTTGGAAGTGAGGCGCAATCTTATGGTACACCACAAATTTCAGCAACCCATTTTGTGTTGAGGCAGGTGGGGTGGATGGAAGATTCCCCAAATGGGGAAGAAACAAAGGATTCTCGACGTTTTGGTGTCTGAACTACATAGATTGCAGAGATTGTTTTGGAACTATTTAACGTGGGGATCTGAGTTTCTTGCATTAGATATGCAAAGTCATTTGCCTGATAGGGATGGGGTTATCGTATCTTAGCAAAACGTAGACACGAATATGCGTATAATGAGGCGGAGAAGTGAAAGGTGACAAGCTCATAAGACTAATTTAATTAAATTGTTTGAATCAAGCAAATATTCTTAGAGATTGTATTTTGTGTTGATTAATTCAATTATTTGAATTGAATTCCATTCTTTCCGTACACAGATAGGAGCAGGTATGCATGTACATACGAGTACAATATAGATAGTTCGATAAGTGTTTTTTGTGAAAGACAGATCTGAACTTTTGCTTTGGAAATAATTTTTCCTGAAGTGAGGATGGAAAAGTTGGACTTTTGTTTGAAAAGTAGGACAACAAACTTATTTCCTTTCCTTTCTGAAGTTAATAGCTATTCCAGTGTAGAGAAATTAAGACTGGTTTACCTTTTAGAGTGATACCTACTACAATATTTCTCTTCTCTTACTGTAAGCAAAAAGAAAAAAAAATCAATAAACGACTGTTGAGACTAGGGCAACTTCATAACAAACTTAAACGTGTAACATGTTGGGTTTAAACAACCACTAGACCGGAAAATATTGAAGGAAAACTTGCAAATCCGGATCGATATGCATTTCCTACTATTTAATTTAATTTAATTTAATTTGGTTGGGGCTGACACCCTCAGGGTAGTCCGCGAAGGGCAAATCGAAGAAAATGACGTTGAATGTTCTCGATTCGGGATATATGAACTCGCTGAAAAGGGACCACACCTGGCTGGCATATTCGAGAAGGGGCCGGACAAGGGTAATGTAAAGTGACCTTTTCTTTCACATAAGGGTTGCAAAATTCTTTAGTCGAGCGATGCGTTGGCTTTAAGCATTATCTAATTAATATGCGAACGGAAGTTTAACTCTCCATCATATAATATTCCAAGGACGCGAAGGAACCTTGGTCATTGACTGACATTTGAAGGCATTAAGCATTTTTGAAACCAAGTGGAAAACCTACCGATCTTCAAGGAAGATAGAGTCTTATGGTGAAGAAATAGTTACCGAGAACTAGGAGACAGTGCTGCTCTCGAGATCGTTTATAATTAAAATTAAAAAGAGGGGACCTAGATGGCTGCCTTGTGGGACACCAGAATATCCATTTTAACAATATGGGGTCAAAAGCGAGGGAAGCCAATTTGAATAGGAACAGTTCCTCCAAGCGCAAAGGATACGAATTCAACCAGATTTCTAGTAGTTGATCTACCTTCCGGAAATCCATGCTGACAGGGTGATATAAGTGACTTGCAATGAAAGCTTAGCACTTCACATAAAATACTTTCGAACGTTTTAGGTATGTGAGAAACTTTATCAGTAGGACGGTAATCAGTTATTCCACTCTGTTGCTAATCCCGGGGGAGGAAAAATTAAATTATTTAACTTAGTAGGGAATGCCGGTCTGCCGGCAAAACAACAAACTTCGAAAAAGGAGATAACGAACTGTAACCCACGGGTGGTGGTTGCAGAGCGAATGAAGAAGACTGCACAAAAGCGAATGTGATTGCAAGAGGGAATAGCAATACAAACCGGAATTGCAGGAAGCAGCTGTGGGATAACTGTACACACCGGCTGTACAGAAGGGGTTTGGGAAGTTCGCTCGACTGAATACTGATAACCAAACACAGCAGGTAGGCGCCACTCAATTTTTGAAGCGAAAATTGGTAAAACAGTTGAGAAAAAAACGCACAATTTATCTTTTCCCTGATGGGGAATTTATGACCATATGTAAATAAGTATATTTAATTTGTTCTCCCTTTTTTTTTTTGGGGGGGGGGGGGGATGTCGGAAGATTTATGAAACAAAGTTGCTTCAAATTATAAATCAATTTTTCTTTAATGGGTCGGCTAACGGATGGCCCACAGTTCGGCGTTGTCGTACCGCTACGGGTAGAGAACGGACGCGGTTTCATTGCAAAGATGTTTCGTTTTCTTTAAATACACAAATCTAATTTCAAAAGGGTACTTATCTGGTTATATTGGGGTTTTCCTGCCCATGCGGGGTGGCTCTCTAGCTGAGGTTTCTGCTGGTGGAGGAGGGTGAGCCGTCTCGGCTACAATCACCGACTTTCGTCCGGTCGTATCCGTTGGGTACTACCGTTTCCTTTTTAGGTTGTCCATTGGTGTGTTTCTCGTCCTCGCTTTGTTTAATTTTGTCGTTCGTTGGTTTGTTTCGTAAAGAGCGGAGACTTCTGTTGGACCATGGCGGGGAAATAGACAATGTTTTATGCCGTGAAAAGCTAGATATTGATTTTGCGAAAATTAGCTTTATAGAAGTTGTAAGAAAAGATGGTAGTAGAAGAATTGGACTGGGATGAAGAGTTATGGAAAAATGAGAGAAGAGGAGGGGGGTGAAACTTGTCGACGGTTGATAGGGTAAAGCGACAAAACGTTACTGTGGAGTTAATGGGATCGCTAGTGAACACTTTTCCGAGATAAATGCGATTTTCCAAAAAATTTATTTAAAATTTTGTGTGTGAAAACCAATACCTCGAAAATAAAAGCATGGATGGTAAAAGTGTAGGATGTATGAATTAACCACTAATCAATTGGATATCAAACGAACCTAGTTTGGTTGCTCTATGTTTAATACTCTAGAAGTTATAACTAAATAATTGTTGGCACCTAGATCTCTGAAGGAACTTTAAACACACTATCACCGATGGGTTGGTACCTTTACCTGGTACCCTTTATCAAGTAGACCGTCCAGTCCATAGAGGGGCAGAATTATTGCTTGTCATCATCTATGTAGAGCAGTCAATTTTGGATGACCCGAAATGTTAGTTGCCTGTGCCAATAAGCAGGATTGTAAATTCCAATTTTTGTCACTTCTTTTCTGCTCACAGACATCATCAGTTGCGAGTTGCTCTGTATGCATCTTGTTTTGCTTGTCTCTAGCTGTTTTGGGTGCCGTTTTCTTAGCACACAAAAAGTAGCCTTAGTTTAGTTCAGTTTTTTTTTAGTTTTATATGCATTTTATTTACTTAATCACTAACTCTTACATTCTAACAAAAAATGCTTAAATGCTAGCTTACAATTACTTAACAGTCTTATACTAACTTACTGGCCCCACACAGGCACTCTAAGCTACTCTAAATTCTTATAACTATGTCTTTCGACCTCATTTACATTTTCTTTATGGATATTTATTTTCTATACTTAAAGCTAAGAAAAAAAATTGTTAACAAAACTTAGCATATGGACATAATTTTTTATTTTTAATAAAAACTTAGTATCTAACTTAAAATAAACCTTAGCCTACTTAACCTAAATGTAAAATACACACATAAACACACATAGACGTTATACACAATCATATACATATATCAGTATACACCTTTGTATACACTGATATATGTATATGTTTCTTAAATGCTAACCTAAACCTATGTAAGCCGGCCATCGCTGTTTACAGAGAAAACAGATTGGTCAGCTCTGCCTCATTAGTGAGGCTGGTCCGTAATTGACGGAAACGACGACGAAACATCTTCTCCATCATTCAACCACCAGAAATGCTGGTGCTGCCGAACGACATCCCTCTTATCGCGATTCCCCACCGGCCTACTGAACCTGAGGCGATCCACACTGCCGTGTGCGACGTCTCTGTCGTAGTTGAGTCGCCTGTCCCCAGCTGTCCGAGCGACATAGAAGATTAACGGCACCGCTGATCTATCCTGGATCAACCCTTTCTGATCTAGGTAGAGGAATGCTTCCGGTGGAACGAAGCCGTCAGAGCGCACACTCTCGTGGTAAAGGTAATTTTGGTAATAAGCCCCAGATATCAGGTTATTCGTCGACGTCATTGCTCTTGCAATGTGCCTTCGAGTCAGCTTAATTACGAAGTTGTCCACTCGTATTAGGTTCGCCCTGTTGTAAAGGACCTCATTAGGATACAATTTTTTGTACTCCGACTCTGGTGTTCTATACAAGCGAAGACAGGCCCTAAGGCAAGCCCTCTCAAACACCCGAATCTTTTCCATTAAGCTTGCTCGTACATTGAACCACACGGGACAGCCAAATATCAGCATGGGCCTGATAAGGGCCATGTAGCAGATTACCTTCACCCTCGCATCGAGTTGGCTGTTATAAAACAGTCTCTTTGTAAGGGCAAAAGCACCTTTAGCTCTGGCCAGAGCAACATCTACATTTTTGCCAAAATACAGAAACTGATCCAGCCAGATTCCAAGGTATCTGACTACATTTCGACAGGCAAGAGGTTGTCCGCGTTGTCCAATGATAGAGAACTTTCGCCAATTTTTTCTGGTATCCCTAGAGGCTCCAGACAGTGGCGTCCTAAAGAGAATGGTTTCCGACTTCTGAAAGTTGATTTTCAACTTCCAGTCATCGCAAAATCGTCTTATCTTATCGAAGTCACGCTGCAAGAGAGTATTAGTGACCTCGATTTTTGGACCTGTTCTGTACGCTATCCAATCGTCTGCGTACGCAATAGTATGGGGAAGTGAACCTATCAAGTCGCTTGTAAAAATGTTGAATAGGATCGGCGAATTGACCGCGCCTTGCTGAATACCATTTTTAATTTGAAATATTCCAACAGAAGTCACATCACCATTCTTCACGATGAACTGTCTGTTAGTTAGCATATTATAAAGAATGCACAAGAGTGGTTTACTGATCCCCAGCCTAGTTAGTTTATAGAAAAGACCCTCTAACCATACGGTGTCGAAGGCCTTCTCCAAGTCAACAAGGCAGGCACCAGTACGTTGTTTTTTGCCTTTATTCCATTGGATATCGGACACCAGTTTAGACGCGGCATGTGAGATATCATGTCCCGCCTTAAAACCGAATTGATTATCCGGAACTATATGTTTGTCCTCAACCCACCTAGTCAGAGCTCTATTGATTAGCTTTTCAAAAACCTTACTGATATTCGGAAGGAGACTTATCGACCGGAGATTCGCCGGATTGGATATATCCTTTCCCTTTTTGGGGATAGGTTGAACCACCGCCGTTTTCCAATGCGCTGGATAATGTGCATTATTCATTGCATTATTAAACAGGGTGGTGTAAATGTCCACCGCTTCTAGAGGAAGATGTCGAAGCACAATGTTCGGAATACCATCGGTCCCCACCGATTTCTTAGCCCTGATTGTGTCGAAGATCTCATGGAGTCCTGGCTTCGAAATGAACGGGGGTAGGCCACCCTCTCTGGCAATGACGTTATTTGCCATATTTTCGTCGCTAAACCGGGTGAAACCAGAGCCCTCGGATCGCCAGTTCCCTATTTCATTTCGAATGCAGAAGTCGTGCACCAAGACGCGACCTTCCAGGTCATAATTAGGGCCAATGTTGTCAATGGCCTTGTATACTTCCTGGAAAGTCGCCCCTATGGCCTCAACCTTCTCCTGTGGATCCTCGATCACAAAAAAGTCGTCATCATCAGCGGCCTCACTTGGATCAATGCCTGCTATTGTCAGTAACCGTTCGTTGTACAAAAAGTAGCCTTTTTGGTAGTCGGATGGCAGTGGTGCTTTTCTATATTCGATGCTAGGGTCATCGGGCTCATCGAGTGGACTGACAATTTTTCTTTCGAGCTCTAGCGGCCTTATTTGGCAGTTGTCGTGGTATTTAGGATATTCGCATTCGTATATTCGCGTTTCAATGTGTTGCTAATGTTTATTGTGATAATCACCGTATTAGATGTAATAGCTTATTTTTAGCCTCGCTAGTAAAAACGTCCTTCATATATGGTATGTTACGAATACAGCGGCGAAATCGCCCCTATAGCATGCAGTGCCTTAAGCGTACTACAAGTAGTATTCCATGTATTTATCGCTAAGCCGCGAGTGGCCACTACTTTGAAGATTAGATTAGGTTAAACAGGGGTGTTGTGGATATACCTTCACACAGGCAGCAAGCACCAAAACGGGTCCATCGCGATACCTGTGGAACCAGTTGAATTTGTCTTCAAATGGCAAAAATCTAAACAATCGCCCTGGGGAAACACCCAATTTTCTTGCAAAAGCCAAGAAGACCTTTGAAGTTCGTGCCGCCTATTTCCTCTAGCTTTTCGAAATAGTATTTTCCGTAAAATTTTCTTCGACTACGCGATATTGCCTCGCATTCACACAGTATGTGTGTTATGTCCTCAGATCACATATTACAGATACCGCAGAATCTGCAGAATCTGCAGACATCCGTATCTGACAATTTGAGTCTCTTTGCGTGTTGCCGTAGAAGAAAGTGTCCTGTCAGGATTCCTGCATCATGTGGCTAACGAGATATGATGTAGTTTACGAAAGGGTTTATCTGAGACAGAAGAAACCCGCAAGAGGTTACAGTTGGCATTTAGCATTTCATAAATTTTCACCAGAATCCAGCCTCTATGGAAACCACACGTACGTGTACGCATATACTTAATCTCCTCGATTGTATATAATATGGTTTATTACTGTCTTGAGCTTATCCCTGTTTAATTTTACTAACTTAATAGGTCTCTTGCCGTCAAGACTTGACCATCTTAGGTTGGCAGTCTTTGTAATATTTTCTTCGATAGTGCCTCTCACTATGTAATGGGGTGGTTTGATGTTGGCAACCTCACTATTGTTGAATAGCGCTCCTTTTCTTGCAAGCTCATACGCTTGTTCATCCTGACTATCGATGTAGATAGCAATATCTTTTTCGAAGTCGACCAGGCAAGGAATTTTCTCCGTTACAATTGGATTGCGTGGCATTAGCTCCGTCAGGACCGTGCCATGTCCGAAACTACTGCTCCTGAAGTAACCCAGATTAGTGAGTCGTATCACACTATTGCCAGCAAGTTTTCTGATCTGTAAATCAAACGGAGTTAGGTGCAAAAAGGTGTCCGATGCTGCCGTAGAGGTGGTACGGAGCGCACCTGTAATGGCTATGGAAGCAGTCAGTACACAATAACAGGTTTTAAGCCCCACATTTTTCCTACTGTTCTTTTGCATATAAAAAGAGCATTACATGCCTTTTTGATTCTTTTCGCTATATCAGAGAAGGCTGCTATCGCAAACTCTCCGATGTGTAGACTCTTCTCTATTTTCCCCACCACCTCATGCAGGCCGGTTTCTACAGATTTTCCTTTCATGTATGCATGCTGTGACTCAGTCAAAAAGCCATCACTGCATCTATTCCGAATCTCCAATTATCGCTCCAGGGTTTTAAGCATAAATGATGACAGACTTATTGGTCTGTTGCCAGCTTTAGCCAAAAAAAATCACCTCAACTTCCCTGCAAGCTATTGGTATGTACCCTATTTTTAGACTGTTTCTAAGAATTTCCATATTTTTTTCGATTGCTACCTCCGGTGTTTTCTGCAGCACAATCTGTGGAATACCAGCCGGACTGGGAGATTTGTACGGCTTAAAGGACTGAATTGCCCAACGTAATTCGTTCCTATTAATAAGGACACCTATTTCCTCTTTGGAGAAAGAGAGAGAGAGATCAATTCTCTCTCAGTGTGATGTAGCATGCCAGGGTCGTCTGATACTGTGGATCCCGGAAAGTGGGTTTCCACCAGTGTTGCCAAAACCCCTTGGCCACTTCTTAGAAAGGCATCAGTGAATCATTTTGCTTTGAATGCAGCTTATTAAAACTCGTTGACTTTCCGTAATCGACTAATCTTTTCTTCTTTCTTTCTATGTTTTCTTATAAGTAACAAACAAATGGTACCTAGGTTTCGCTAGTCATTCTATTAAGTTATAAACAAAAGTGATACGTACATAGATGTCACTTATTATATTATTTTGTTATATAAACTAATATCCCCACTTAACAAAATAAGAGTAAGATTTCAAAAAATGATTTATTTGGGCTTAACTCCTATTAAGTCCATAAAACTACAATGCTTATATGACGACAAACCTGTAGTCAAAAGGTTAGCAGGCATTTCGTTACTCGAAATGTATTCAACATCAATGAACCTACTTCTCACTGCATCTTTCACATAGTGAAATCGAACATCAATATGCTTCGACTTATTGTGTGTCTGATGACTTGTTGTCAGTTTTAGTGCACTCTGATTATCACACTTTAATTTTATAACACATGTTTTACCTGTAGTCTGATGCATTAAATTTCTTCAATAAACTACTTCTCTGCATGATTCTGATAAAGCAACATATTCTGCCTCTGTACTAGATAAGGAAACAGTCTTCTGTTTCTTACCCTACCAGAACCATTGAACCATTACAGAGCCATTCATGGTAAAACCGAACCCAGTATATGATTTTCGATCTAGACTATCACTAGCCTCATCTTCATCAACGAAACCTGACAGCTAATGACATATAAATGTCTTCATTAAAATGTCCATTTAAAAAGGCTGTTGTCAAGTCCAGGTGTGTAATTTCCATGTCCCACTGTACATTGAGCGCAAACAACATTCTTAATGTGGAATGTTTTACAACAGGAGAAAAAGTGTTGTCGTAATCGATGTCGCTGCGTAAAACCTTTTGCCACAAGTCTGGCACGATAACGCACATCACCCACATCCAGCTTTTTATTTAATACGCACTTACACTGAACAACTGACCCATCATTTGGAACATCAACAAGCTTCCATGCATCATTGTCCTCGAACGACTGTAGCTTCTCCCGCATTGCCCGTCTCCATTGGTTGGCCTCTGATCCATTCAGCGCTTCTGAGAAAACTGAACTAGGATTAGAGCCGCACATGTTGCTCACACCATAGCCTTCTGGGATTTTTCGTATTCTCTTGCTCATTTCGACTACTGGAGCTGTTCGTAGTTGGCGATTCATGTGTAACTGGCTTCTCTTCACTATTTTCTAAACAATCCTGTATCCAGATCACATTGTCTTCATTACATCACTCTTCATGGTAACAATATTTTACTGTTCAGCCTTTCTGCCCCATTTTAATCGTTTTTATTTGAGTACGTGAACCATTACTTCCAAACTTCCAAACAGACGAACATGGCCTAAGTCTGGATTTTTTTCCATATCATGCTTCATATGGTGTTTTATTTCCTAAGCTTGAAGTTAAAGACCGATTTTTTAAACACACTGCTATATTTGCTGCTTCAGCCCAGAATTTCTTTTGTAGCTTAGCATCAAAAAGTAAACATCTTGCCTTATCAACGACAATCCTATTCGCTCGTTCGTTAACGCCCTGCCGTTTTGTTATGGGCTATATGCATTTGTCTTCTGGTGAATGATTCCCTCATTTGCTAAGTAATTCTCTCACTACAACACTCACAACCGTTGTCTTTGCGGAGTACCTTTATTCTTTTATTCTGCGGGTTTTCAACCATCGCTTTGAAAACTTTAAATTTAGTGAAAATTTCATCCTTACGCCTAAGAAAATACGAGTAAATGAAAGTCATACGATTATGATCATCAATGAAGAGTAGAAAATAATGAGCGCCATCATAAATATTATCTGTAACGTTTCTGATGAACATGTGAAAATGGCAACCATATCTGCTTTCCTTCGCAACAGGTCAGACATTTATCCATCATCATGATACTCGAGTCCCGATTAGATAGTCCATCCACAATGCCGTTCTTCATTTTTGTAAGATCACTGCTGTTAATGTGTGCTAGCCACCTACATATGCCAAATTTCTGTATTTGCTACAGCTGGTGCTGCCAATAAACAATCTGCCACTTTTACCCTTAACTTACTAGGTGGGATGAAAAGTAACCTCCTTGGGAATGAAAAAACATCTTTTTTAAATGTTTTTTTATTTTATTCAATATAGTCCCGTTTTAGCTTGATACACTTATTCCAGCGATTTTCCAACTTCTTGATCCCGTCCGAAAAGTAATTTTCCGGAAATACTCAAAATACTCCTCCATGGCGTCGATGATTTCCTCGCGTGAGCTGAATTTTTTATTGATGAGCCATCTTTTGGGGTTTGGGAAGAGATAATAGTCCGAGGGAGCCAAATCGGGCGAATACGGTGGATGCGACAGCAATTGGAGCCGTAAGTCATTGATTTTAGCTGTGGTTGCGATGCTCTCGTGCGCCGGCGCATTGTCTTGCAAAAACAAAATTTCGGCCTTCAATCGCCCCAATAATGCACAGTAATACTCGCTGTTGATGCTTTTTCCTTTTTCGAGGTAGTCCACTAAGAGTATGCCATGACAATCCCAGAAAACCGACGCCATAACATTTCCGACCCATCGAGCCTCCCACGGCCGCTTCGGAGCACTCGTGCCTTCTTCAATCCATTGCCGGGCACTCATTCTGTTCTCTAGTGTGTAATAGTGGATCTAATTCCAATCCGATTCCGCATCAGCAAGTCCAAACACTCTTTCGAAGTGCTCTCGCGTTCGTGTTTTTGGTCAGGAGTGAGCATGCGCGGCACCCAGCGGCAGGATAACTTGTTCATATGCAGAATATTGCCCAAAATATGGCGTGTGCGCTCAGTATTAATCTTTGTGGTATCTGCCAGCTCGCACTTTCCGGTCAGACAACACCATTTCATGTATTTTTTTGACATTGTCCTCTGTAGCCGCATCGGAGGGCCTGCCGCTGCGAACTTGATCGGTAGTGGAGTTGCGGCCACCACAAAACTCTCGAAACCAATATTTGACGGTGTAATAATATTTATTCAATTTTTCTTTCGTTTCCTTCGCCGTTTTGCCTCTCAAAAAATAATGTTTTATGAGAGAACGAAAATCGTTTTTGTCCATACTCAACATGATGCCAAACACGTCAACAAACTATCAGCTGTCAAAACAAAACTAAAGACAGTATCGCACTGAAATTTGGCATGTCTGCCTAAATATGAACGGACTTCAAGGCATCATAACCTTTTTTGCAGTAGCAGCGCATTCTGGCGGTCAAGGAGGTTATTTTTCACCCCACCTAGTATATACTCCATTGGTTAATTCTGCTGTGGCTACTAGCTCATCCCTCTTGTTGCGGATATAACATTGGTTAGCTGCAAAAACAACACTGTTTTCATTTTTGATGAGCTCACATAAAACATTTTTAACCGTGATATCGTAGTTGAAATCAGTCGATATCTGTATGTCTCCGGAACATAAAACTGGCACTTTCATATCGTTCGCGACTGTGATCTGTGATAAACTCGGTGTAAAATTCGCATTGTTTACCCACGCCTTGTTTGCCGTTAAATGTGCACTTGCGCCGGAGTCGACGTCTCATTCACTTTTGCTATATGGTATTCTCCGTTCAGAAATACGACACTAAAAGCATTTGTTTGCATGTTTTTCTGCAATAATGGACACAGGTTTTTGTAATGCCCGACTGGTTTACATCTGTAGCATGTCATAGTTTTTCCACCCGCAAAATTTACTTCTTTTTTCTTTCTGTTTTGTTTTCTTTGCAGCAAATGCAGCGCTGCAGAAAATTAAAAATACAAGTTTATTCATCTAACTCTACATTGTCTCCTTCAAAGTAATCCACATCGACTGCAACACACTTATGCCAGCGCTTGATCCAATCCTCGAAACATTTTTTAAATTCGGTTTTCGGTATGTCCATCAGTGCTTACTGCGATTTTTCCATTACTTCCTCTCGGCTACTGAAACGCGTTCCCCGTAGTGGTTTTTTAACTCGATTGAACAGAAAGAAGTCACAGGGAGCCAAATCAGGTGAATTTGGTGGCTATTGGATGGTATTGGTTGCACTTTTCGTCAAAAAATTACGAATAATGATAGCACTGTGCAACGGTGCGTTATCATGGTGCAAAATCCACGAGTTTTCTGCCCACACTTCTGGTCCCTTTCGGCGAATTGCTTCACGCAAACGTCCCATAACGCCCAAATAATGCCCTTTGTTTACTTTCTGGCCTTCTGGCAAAAATTCATGATGCACTACACCGTTGTAATCCATGAAAACCGTGAGCCTTCTTTTTTGACTGAAAACGACGTGGTTTTATTGGTCTCGGCTCATTTGGTGAACGCTATTCACCTGACGCCTGGATTACATGTCGTACTCATAAACCCACGTCTCGTCTCCTGTAATGATCCTTTTGATGAATGTGGGATCGGATTCAGCCTCGCAAATCATCTCTTTTGCGACATCAACACGGACTCTTTTTTGCATGAAATTGAGGTCTCTTGGCACCAATTTTGCTGCTACACGACGGAAACCCAAATCATTAACCAAATGTCTCTGATGGTTAATTTGCGGTCATTGACAAACATTTCTTTTACTCCATCAATGTTTTCGCCGGTTTTCGATGTCGATTGTCTGCCACTGCGTTTATCATCTTCGATTGACTCACGACCACTTGTAAACCGCTCGTGCCACTGGTAAACGACCGTTTTCTTTAGAGAATCGTTGCAGAAACACTTTTCTAACGTTCGCGCACCATTAAATCCGTTTCGTACGCAAAAATTGAACACAAGTTCGTTGTTGCGAATTTAAATCCATTTCTAAAATTGTAAAAAAAACCGCCAACACTCACAGAGATAGATGTACTCTTGGCTACGTAACTTTTGTACATGTCAAGCTATGACGCTAAGATTTAGAAGAAATATCAGCAACAGATTTGCCAACTTAACGAAAAAAACAGAACTCAAATCGGAACAATGGGAGCGCCACACGGTGGCGGGAACTTTTTAATCAATATGGTATAACTGAGCGAAATTGGTTAACGCCGAGAAAAACGGATCTGGCAACAAGCATCTACTTGGATTGTACACACAGGATACAATACATTTAACACAACCATCTAAAACCTCTGACATTAAATATTCAATTCCGTTATGTTCGGATATACCAATCACTCACTTTACACCTTGATGTTGATTTGCAATAGATTGCTAGCCCACCTCCCCATTGTGATACAACTTATAACCAACCATATCGAAGACATGATCCTTGATTTCAGGCTCAATCATGTCGGAGATACGATCATGGATATCGGGCTTAAACCACATTCACACAAATGACATCACCATCTGAGCGCTCAAAAATATATTTTAGGTAATCTAGCTTAGCAGAATCAAAATCGTTCCCTGCTGAGGAATATCAAAGCTAATGGTGGTCTAGTGTGGGGAACAACAGATTCTGAAATTTTTATTTTGGATGAAAGTGGATTATTATTAATTAAATTTAAATTGTGTGTATCCACGCTGATTCAGTTTGATGACACCATTTCGATGATCGTAGTCGATGTTCATGCCTAACACATTTGATGCGTTGCCCAAATCTTTCATTTTGAAATTCTTTGCAAGGGTTGATTTTAACTGGTCTTTCCATGCATTGTTGTTGAATAAAATCAACAAATCATCGACATGCACAGCAACAATCACCATTAAATCTTTCAATCGTCGCACATAAATGCACGCATCACTTTTACAGCGTAAATATCCTGCTTTTATAAGCACCTCGTTCAACTTGATATTCCAGTTCCGACTTGCTTGTTTCAGCCCATAAAGCGATTTCAACAATTTGCGCACCCTACCAGTATTATCGTCGTAGTTTTCGGGTTGCTTCATGTAAATTGTCTCTTTGACATCGCCATGAAGAAACGCAGTCACAACATCCATTTGCTCTATTCTTAAAGAGTATTTCACAGCCATTGCCATGAGCAAACGAATCGACGATTAGCGAACAACAGGTGAAAATGTCTGCAAATAGTCGATGCCTTCTCGTTGAGTGCAACCTCTGGCCACCAAACGTGCCTTATGGCGAATAACCTTGCCCAATGCATCGGTTTTAAGTTTAAAAATCCACTTATTTGTGATACATTTTTGCCCGTCCGGCAGTTTAACGAGTTGCCACGTTTGATTGGTTAACAACGATTGAAATTCCTCATCCATTGCTGCTTTCCATTTTCCATGATCACAAGCTTCCATTGCTTGCTTCACCGTCACTGGTTCGTTGTTGATTGGTGTTTCCTCATATATGGCAAAAGCAAATGCACCCGCTTGAAAACGCTCTGGCTGTCTTGTTTCTCTTGCTGATCGACGACCTTGTTCAACTTCACTGATTTCATGATCGCCAAGTGTGTCAACATCATCGTCAACAGTACTTTCAAAGTCATCGGAGATATCATGTACAGTAGTATTACCATCAACAACGACATTGTTTGGGCCATGTCGTACGCCCGCCTGATTATCATTTTCTTCATCAGCATTGTTCGGGCCATGCTGAACGCCATTGATGGCGGTACTATTCGGCGGATTTTGCTCGACGATTGCCTTATCCAAGATTTCATCGTCGGTCGCTTCATCACCATCCGATTCACTAGCAGAATCTGCCATAGAATCTTTCTCAATTACCGTCACATCTCGACTGACAATTATTTCGTTGCTCCTCCGATCCATGAGCCTGTACCCTTTTTGATCTTCACAATAGCCAAAGAACGTCAAATTTTTGCCTTTTCTCCTTTGGAACCATCGCCATCGCAACCGATCCAAAAACTTTGAAGTGACTCACATCAGGCTTTTTCCCACTCCAAATTTCAATCGGTGTTTTATTCTCCAATACGTGAGAGGTTGCATGATTTTTGATGTAAGCAGCAGTATTCATCGCTTCGGCCCAATACTTCTTTGGCAAATCGGCATCTTGTAACATGCATCTGGCTTTCCATTTTTCCAGCCAAATCAGCGTGAATCACTTCTAACAACTGCTTTGCTCTCGAACCGCTATTTCCGAACGGCTTCCTAGATTGTTTGCCCTTACAACATGCAACACATGCATTGATGTTTTTAGTATCGACAAAGGAAATTCCAGTTACGGCTCCATTCTTCATTTTCATCAAATCGCTGTGATTTAAATGAGCCAATCGTCTATGCCATAATTCAAGCGACTCATTCGATCTAATTGCTGCAAGCGCCGTGCCATACGTACCATCTAATCGGTATAAGGCCAAAACGACCTCTTCTGAATCAGTTATCGCACAACCTGTGGAGGAGAAAGTGACAATTTTTTCTTTCTTTGTCAATTCACTCACCGAGAGTAGATTTGTCAACAGTTTCGGTACACACAGTACATCATGAATTCGGATATTGTTCCTATCATCATCAACTTTTGCACAGAAATCGACTGATCCAACACATTCAACCTCCATCTGCTCGTGAACAACGAATAGACTCGTGCTTCCTATTTTTCGTTTCCATCACCCAATGTCTGTTCTTCGTCATACGAGAATGTCTTGTACATCCAGAATCGATATACCAGTCGTTGTCATCGAACTTCCCACTCAAAAACACTGCACTAAATGCAACTTGAGCCTTTCCTTTGTCCTTAGCCTTTTTATCGGTTTTATTGTCTTTATTGTTACCCGAATTCTTGGATTTCTCAGGGCACTGTGTGGATTTATGACCCTTTTGTCGGCAAGTATAACAAATTAGCGTTCTTTTTCGTTGTGAACGTCCACGGTTTTTAGCAAAAAACGCTTTATCATCCCTTGCCTGTGTGTCTATCTCCTGCAACAATTTTGTTTTAACCAGATCACTTGTCAGTTTCGGTACTGAATTTTCTATCGCAACTTTCATAGGATAATATTCATCAGTCAAACCACACAACAAAAACAATGCGAGCCATTCATCGCCTACCACGAGTCCGATCTCAGACAATTTGTGTGCTGCTTCAATTTTCACACTCTCATACTCGTACATTTCCATGTTTTCGCAATCGTCCAACCGTGTGAGTACCATTTTTTCAACCAAATTTATTTTACGTACGGCTCCTTGATCTTCAAACGTTGATCTTAGATTTTCCCAGATATCGTTGGCATTTTTAGCTGTTTTGATCTGTACGCTCTTGTGTTTTTCTTTATATCTGGCTCTTCTCCAGTCAAACACTTTGAGAGATCCTCCAACTCCAAATAATTTTCAATTGAAAATTTCCAACTTGAAAAGTTTTCGCGACCTTTTACTCGTAGTTTCTCAATTGATGACAAAATTGACGTAGACATCGTGATTGGAATGCTGTCAGCACTACTCTGAACGACGACGCTTTTTGTTATTTTATTTGATGAGCTGCTTTGTGTTGGGACGATTTTGGTGTTTTGACCATATATGTATATATATGTACGTACGTATGACAGAAAGCTAGGGTTAGACTAACCTCACAAGTTAAACGTGTGAAAATCTTCAAATTTGTCATGAAACGAAAAAATATTTCTTCTAAGCAAGTTTGAAACTATTTATTTGAATTAACCCATATATGACAGCCGTGCCCAAACGAGGATACCTAAACAAATACTGTTTTTATTATTTCTGTTTTCTCTTCATTTCTTTGTTTATATTTGACGTTTAAGAAGCTGTTGACTTGTAATTAGACAAAACAGTAATCAGAAATATTTTAAAGTGAATTTTTCACGCATCTTGTGGAGTTGTTTCAGCGATCAGTTAATACAAATAATAAATAATTTTTATTTGTAAGTTTTACCACAAAGTTTGTTAGTTTTTTTACAAAATTAATATAAATATATTGTAGACTATAAAATAAAATTGATTTATCCCAGGAAATTTGAACATCGTTGATAGAAGGTATGGTTTTATAACGGTGTCCCCAATTGGGGCCAGTGGGAACATCAGGGGTAAAAATTATTCTTATTTTGCAGAGGTAATTGTTGTATAAACAATGGCTAAACGAATTTTCTGCAGTCATAACGACTACCTTGGGCTTCAAGAAGCACTCGATGCTGTAATGATTGAGGACGACGATGGAACAGAGCTAGATTTAGTTGCACTTCCTCCAGAACCAAGTGTGTTAACCGATGAAGAAGAAGGTGATGAGGACCAAATTCAGAGCAATGCTTTTCCGCGAGACATACCGGGTAGGGTCGAAGTATTCACGAATCGAGTTGAAGACGAATGGGACAGTAGCGATGACGAGCCCCTCGCTGAAATCAAGAGACGAAGAAATAATTTGGAGGGACCTCGCTGGCGTAAAACAGAGCCTATCTATGAGCCTATAGTTTCCACTGAAGGTAATATGAAAGCGCGTCTCGATAAATTAGTGGATGAAATGAGAAATCAAAATCCATAGCAAATTTTTGAAAAAATATTTGACGAGGAAGTTTTTGCCATGATTGTTCAATACTCGTAGACTTACGCAACTCAGAAAAACAAGCACGACTTCAAAGTATGCGTCGGTGAACTCAAAACATTCTTCGGCATTCTTTTATTGACTGGGTACCATTCATTGCCTCGAGAACGTTTGTACTGGTGCCTGGACGAAGACTGTAATGTGTCTATTGTTTCTAAAGCTATGCCAAGGAATCAATTTGAGGAAATAAAAAAAATATCTTCATTTCTGTGACAATCTTTTCGCAGTCGAATCATCCGACAAAATGTGTAAGGTGCGACCGCTTGCAGATATACTTATGAAGAAATTTTTGCAGTGGGGTGTTTTCCACCAAAATTTATCTATAGATGAGTCAATGGTGAAGTACTTTGGGCGGCATCCGTCGAAACAATTCATTCGAGGCAAGCCAGTGCGATTCGGCTACAAAAATTGGATGGTCACAAGCTCGGACGGATACTGTTACGCCTTCGACGTATATTGCGGAAAATCTCCAGGAGCCAATCCTAGAGAGCCATTGGGTACAAGAGTGGTAAAGCTATTGCTTGACAAACTGGGCACAATTGCTACAGACCATGTGGTATTTTTCGACAATTTCTTCACTAGTTTTGAATTGCTCCGAGACTTACGAAAAGCTGGTTTTCGTGCAACAGGTACCGTTCGCGAAGGTAGAACCAAGAGGTGCCCTCTAGTTGGAGTGAAGGAAATGAAAAAGAAAAACCGTGCTGATTTTGACTATCGTTTCGACCAAGTCAACCAAATTTTATTAGTCCGTTGGCTGGACAACAGTGTGTGCACCATGGGGTCGAATTATGATAGTGTACTCCCTCTGGGGAAAATAAAGAGATGGAGCACAGTAGAGAAAGAAAAAGTAGACGTTGCCATCCCGCATGTAGAGTAGACCAAGCTGATCAGTCAATTTCATTATACTGCACTGCTATACGTGGCAAAAAATGGTGGTGGGTTTTGTTCACGTACATGCTGGATCTAGCCGTGGCAAACGCATGGCGCCTTCACGTTCTAACGAATGCTGAGAAGTTAGATCAGCTTCAATTTCGTCGCTACATTGCTCGTCACTATTTGAGACACACAAAAAGTGAAAATTTGCGTCCAACAGCTTCAGTGATGCCAAGTTTGCAATATGATGGGATCAGTCACTATCCAAAAAAACTACACCAGCAGCTAAGATGTTCCGTGTGTCATAAAAAAGCACGTTGGCAATGCAAAAAGTGTTTGCAAACTTTATGCATTGAAAGAGAATGTTTTGAAATTTTTCATACTGTATAACCCCAGTGTTCCCATTTGAGGACGCCTTTTTTTTCCAATGAAGGATATATTTTTTTTTTTTTTTGTTTCTTTATTATTTTTTTATAACATTAACATTTTTCACCAATTAATAAAGAAATTTTGTTATTTCCACTGCGAAGTTTTATTTGGGCTCAAATGGATTAATACAGGTGACTGGGCCCATAACCTGAAATTTTTATTTTGGATGAAAGTGGATTATTATTAATTAAATTTAAACAGTCACCAGATCTATGTCTTGCTTGCTTGAATGTCTTTATTAGAAGAAAGTTTGAAGTATTAGGTTTGACAGATTCAATGTGTCAAGTATACTGTTTACATTATTGTTTTCTAAATTCATTGATTACACTTTAATATTTCAACAAGTGCGCTATAGTTGTAGAGTGACAATCAGATTGAAGTTGAAATGTCAGTGCTCATACTTTGATTGTATCTAATGGACGTTGTGCGATACTCATGATTTTGAAATTATTTTCAAAGATTGAACAAAATGAGATTAATACAGTAAAATGTAGTATTCTGCTGGCTGCATACCATATATCTGCTGTATCTGTTCTGCACTTTTGTGTGTGCGTACAAGAGACAATTGTTCATGAGTATTGTACAAGTTTCATTAAAATTTTAATTAAACATTTCTCTCGTACGAACATCACTTAATTTTAAAATAGAAACACTGACCCATAAGCACTTTCGGCTGCTCTTTCTTCACTGTCCGTCATCGCTTGTGCTCTGCAGTAGCTGCACTGTTGGCTAGAGTCCAAGTTAACAAAACGAACAGGCAACATAATTTATTTCGCACACATGTTCGCCCTTAAGATTTCCCCCAAAAGAAGAACAAAACAAACCTCTCACCAAATGCATCTTTTCTTTCAGATACAAACTGGATCATCAATTATCACAAGTGGAATCTACTCCAGGAGTTTCAGAAGGTACAGACACATTACTGTATGCTATCCAGGAGAAGATAGATTTTAATACATTTTCGGTTAATATTTTTAGAATGGGGCTCCGGGTGGAATGGAGCAGATTTTGTTGTCGAAGTACAAGAGACTGCATTGAACACAGACTATCAACTTGGCGATACCACACTGAATTCAACAAATCTTACAGAAGAAGGTATGTAGGTTCTCTAAAAAACAAAAACATTCTCAAAAAACCGTATCCGAAGGGACTACATAGCTGGATAGGTGCAATTAAGCTCTAAAAAAGTATTCGCAAACTCTTTCGGCTATTAAAATTTTCATTCCTCGTAAAACAGAAGCGGAGTTCAAGTATTCACTTAAAAAATTCCAAAAGGAAGGCAAATAAACCGGGCTATGACATGGCAGCGTTCGGATATGCACGATACGAATATATTTTATGCTCAATTAAAATGCCACGCAGAAGATGAACGTTTTCGTTTTCCGGCGATAAAATACTTTCCGCCACAGTCACATAAACGGAAATGCTTTTCAAAGGGTTGTAAACGAATTAGGAGTGCTAAAACTTTTATTGTCCCTTTTTTTACTGCATAAATTATTCACCTGCGCTTTTGGTGTTTTTCATTTCCTTTTGTTGCAGGTCCGAAAATCATTGTCCGGACGGAAGAGGTTTTGATAGTTGGCTTGGTGCTGGTACTGTGGGTAGGTGCCATCGTTTTATTCTTTAATCGTTGGGGTAAAATCCGAATGCTGGAGCCATATCAGCCAAAGTTTCAGCAGCAACATAGGTCTTCCTGCCCGCTCGTCGATTTGGATTCGCTACAATCACATCCGGTAAGTTGCTGTCAAATTGTGTTACAAATTTTTCTCCATGTATCGCATTGCGAATTTGAAATTTTCATTGAAGTTCAGATTCTATTTGTGAGATGCCGTTTCGACACAGAAAGTTATTTGCTTGTTTGTTTGTGTCTGTGTCTTATGTCGAATAGGGGATGACGCTTTTGTTTATGATTTCCATTCAAAGGACTCTTCTTTTCTTCAGTCTGGCACATGATTAAATATGACTTTTGTCGAAATTAGGAAACTTTTAAGGACAAGAGGATTTGGTGAAGAAATTTTCCAAGAAAACTTTATCTGGTGGTAAGTGAGAGAGAATTGGAGAAAATATTGGATACGACTTTTGAAGATGAGAAGAAATATTTTGTGCTCGAAGGAGGATACGAATATGAATACGAATGCGTGCGGGCTGTACTCATAATTTAAACAGTCGGATTTGAAAACTTTGAAACGAAGGCACCCTCAGATACAAAATATTTGATCATGTTTTTGAATGAGGGGACTTCTTCGAGTTTGATTTGGAATTCAATTGAATTGAATTGATGTGTTGCAAATCATCAAAAAGTAAGGGTACATGGGAAGAAAGTAGTCGTATCGTTTCTTGCGACGTTCCGGAGGGTATATTCGACCTGTTTTGTGCATCAGGTTAGTCTCAAAACCAGTAGATTGGATACATAGACATTTTAGATTTAGATTGTAAGTGGAAGGTGTTATAAGGAATCCCAGATCACTGCGGCCACAAATGGACCTATTGTGATATCCTCCAATTACCTGGTGCCCTCTGGTTGTAAATTAGGCTTACCACATCACAGGGGTCTCTGATGTGATGGACCTCCTTTCCCCCATACTCGTGGGATCCAACTATGAACAAATAAAACAGGAAAAAAAGAACAAAACACAGGAGTCGAAAGTCCGTTCAGAAGAAGTAGTGTACTGATGCGTTCACCGCAGTTAAAAATAACGGACGGAGCAACACAAGAAGAGACCATGGGCACACATATGCCATCTACACTACTATTAAGTGAGCAGCTCGGTGAAACACCAACTAGAGGTTTGACGTCTGAAACCAGCGAAGAAAGAGAAAAGCGTGAAGACATAAAATCCCTGGGAAGAAACTTCACGGCGCTGGTGGAATTTATCAAAGGGAGAAATAATGTTCACCATCAAATAAGGAAGCTGGCAAGTGCAATACGTAGACAATACAACTGTGTAGTAGAAGGCAAAAGAAGTGAGCGAATTGGCTTTTGCTCCCCAGTCGTTGGAACAACTACCAGAACCCAGCGAAAAAGGACTAGATCAAACACCCAAGACACTAGATCAAAAATAGGGCAACAAAGGTGAAACAAACTTCCCAGAAGGGCCAAAGGAAGGAAAAGCAAGCGAAAAATACCATGAAGAGAAACCTCTAGACATTGAGCCAAGCTTAGAAACTGCAAGACTTAAGGCTAAGAAAGCGGAGTGGACAGAAGTGGTGGAAAAAAGGCGAGGCAAGATACGCGTCACGCCGGATGCATTGGTAATTAAGAAGACTGGTGAAATATACTCAGAAAGGTGAAGACCAACCCGGAGTTAAATGGAGGCTCTGATGTAACTCTCATAAGGAAGACGGCTACTGGAGAATTATTGCTTGAGCTCAAGAAAGCATCGGATGAGATCACCTCAGAGCACCGAATAAGAATTGGACAAGTCCTCGGGGAAGTTGCTTATTGAATGCAAAGATTCAGATGGCGTCACTACAAAGGAAGAGATCTGCCAAGCCCTGTTCGAGCAGTGTGAGGAACTGCGAGGTACACAGGCATCAGCCATTAAATCCCTGAGAACAGCCTACGCAAGGACGCAAACAGCAGTCATCATCCTCCTTATTAACGCTGCCAAAAATATTCTGGAGGTAGGAAGAATAAAAATCGCATGGACGGTATGCCGAATACGGGAAAAAGTAGTACCACTACGATCCTTCAGATGCCTTAACTTTGGTGCAAGATGCCCAAGGTGTGTAAAAGTATTGTGGACAGAAGCAACAATGACCTAAGATGCGCCCTTTGTGAAGAAAGAAGAAGTAGCAATACCAAACAAGCGGCAGGAAGTTCAGTATGCCCTGCATACCAAGAAACTGCAAGGCCACCAGAAGAATATAAAAATACTGCAACTTAACCTAAATCACTGCGAAGCGACATAGGACCTTAAGACACAAGCTGTTCGAGAGTTGAAGATTGATGTGGCCGTAGTAAGCGAGCAGTATAGGAACCTCGATGATAAAGTTTGAGCAGCGGACGCCTCAAAGAGAGCTGCTATTTAGACCTGCGGAGACTACCCATTTAAAGAAAGAATGATGCCACCTGAAATATGGTTTGCCCGAGCAAAAGTTAATGGGGTATATATATACAGTTGTTACGCATCTCCAAATGGAACACTGGAAGAATTCCAGAGAATGCTAGATAGGCTCGTAGATGATGCTGGAGGCCGTAGTGGTAGTGTGGTGTAGTGGTAGTAGCAAACGCTTCTCACTCGGAGGGTCCAGGTTCGAATCCTGCCCATGGCAAGTAAGTTTTTCATTGTGTAATTGGAACTCAGACAGAAAAATTCTGCGTGTGAAGGCATAACACTGACACGTAGATTTGGCTGTAGAGTTTCAAGCACAGAAAAGGAAAATACTGTGATATACCTCGAATCACTCTGAGTGAAGAAAAACTCTCCGTCCTATTCGGACTCCCACCCCTGGAGAGCAAACATATATACCAAACACACCTGAGTTTCAAACCACTACAAAAACAATTTTCCTTTCTCCTCATTCTATCTTTCCGCCCGCACCCGGGCAACAGTAAAAGGGTATCTAACCCCTTAGGCGCGCGTAAATTATAAAAAAAAATCATAGCTGGTGACTTCAACGCATGGGCCGCTAATTTGGGCAGCATACGGACCAATAGGAGAGGAGAGGAGAGGACACCAGTATACTTGTGGAACCAAGAGATAACAAAGCTACGCAGCAAGTGCCACAGGCCTAGAAGACTATGCCAGCGATCCAGAGGTCAGCACTCCCACCAGCATTTAAAGGTGCAATACAAAGATAGGCGTATTGACCTTAAATTAGCCATTCGCCATTATCTGCGAGGAAGCAGATATTAATCCCTGGGGTACCGCCTACAGGACGGTCATGGCAAAACTAAAGGGCTCTAGGGCACCCTCACCTTCATGCCCTTTGCTGATGCAAAAAATAGTGTCGGGATTATTTCCACCGCAAGTACCAATAGAGCATAGAGACCACCGCAGGAAGTAGGTGAGATGCCACCAGTTACGCAAGCGGAACTTCTGGATATGCATGCAAACGATTTAGCAATAATAAATCACCTCGATTGGACGGCATACAAAATAAGGTCCTTAAGCTAGCCATCAAAATAAACACAGAAGCATTCGTGGAGATGTATAACAAGTGTTTAACAGAAGGGGTTTTTCCAGACCAATGGAACCAAAGGGAATAAACCACCAGATGAGCCCTCGTCATACCATCCCATCTGCTTACTAGACACGGTGGGTAAAATACTGGAGCGAATAATATGCAACCGAAAAAAGGTGTCAAAAATAACTAAATACGGCGCCGTATTAACATTGGACGTCAAAAATGCGTTCAACTCTGCAAACTGGGGGCTTATAGTACACTCTCTTAGGTCAATGATGGTGCCATTGTTTTTAATAAAAATTATGCTAAGTTACTTCGACAATCGGTTCCTGCTCTACAATACCGACGATGGTGTAAGGCAGTACCACATAACTGGCGGAGCTCCACAAGGATCAGTACTAGGACCTCTCTTATGGAACATTATGTACGACTTGGAACCCTGATTGAGGCTAAAATCATAGGCCTTGTAGATGATGTTGTAATCGTTGTGGCGGCGAAACATCTGGAAGAAATAGAAGACATTGGCAATGAATGTATTCGAAAAGTTAGAGCTGGCAGAACATAAAACGGAAACAGTTCTGGTAACCAGTCGCACGGAAAGAAAAACAATCACGATATAACATCAAAACCAGCTATCAGATACCTAGGTATGATGATCGATGCTAGCCTTACTTACAAGGAACAAATTGAAAGAACGTGCGACAAAGCCGCAAAGGTGAGCGGTGCCTTATCCAGAATAATGAAAAACATAGGAGGTCCCAGACAACAAATGAGACTAGTTCTGTCAAGGGTGGTGCAGTCAATCACAATGTACGCGGCACCAATATGGGCGAAAGCGTTGAAAATTAGGTCATACGCAAGAAAGACTAACTCTGTCAACAGGACTATGTACTCTGAGAATTTGCTGTGCATATCGGACAGTGTCAGACGATGCTATATATGTCATTGCGGGAATGCTACCAGCAGATATAGTGGCTACTGAAACCCGGAGTTTCAGTCAAAGATATCAAGCTGGGAGAAAAGCAGCGCACCACAAGTGCGTGGCAAGAGAGATGGACCTACCGACTTATACTCGATATTCGTAAATGGGTAGAACGTAATTACGGAGATTAAATTTTTACTTAAATCAGCTCCTAACTGGACATGGCTGCTTTCAATCATACCATATCTAATCGTATACAGGCTTGGTCTCCCTTCTGCTTAAATTGCAGAGCGCCCAGGGAAGATGCACAGCACGTATTTTTCCAGTGCCAACACTTCAGAACAGAGCGCAGAACACCAGAGGAGAAAATTGGAGAGATACCAACTCCTGAAAACATCGTAAACCATATGCTAACATTAAGTATAGTATGGGATGCGGTGAAACAGGCTGCGGCAAAAATAATAAGGAACTTCGGCTGTTGGAAAGAGTCAGAGAGGGCACTAATGAACGTCAACACCAAACGGCATCTCTAATACAACAAAGAACAGTAAATACTGTACACAATGTCAAACCAGCAAACGGAGAAAGAAGGGCATAAAGTTCTTACCAGCCCCGTGAAGTAGTACTTAACCGCAGTTCCGTTGGGAGAGCGGTAGAAGAGTGCAGGGTGTGGGTTAGTACGTAGGCGCACCCCAGAAATCGAGTACTTGGGGTTTGCGAATCGTGCATGTTGATAGCCCAGGCTATTAGTATCTTTCGAAGAATGCCACATCCTTGGACGCAAAAAAAAAATATCATCCAATTAGAGCTCAGCCATGAGGTGGCTAAGTGTCTTTAAGTGTCTGTTTTATTTAAACCATTGCCGTCACATAGTATGTGTTTTGCTGTTTCCACATCCTCCTTGCACAGTTTGCATGTGTTGTCTTGTGCTATGACCATGGTCATCAGGTGTTTTTTTTCATATGGCAGTGTATTGCGAGAAAGCCTGTGGTCACTCGAATCTGACTTCTACTTAGCTGTGGTAGTTGATTTGTTTTCTTGTGGCAACAGCTTGGCATAAAGTTTTTTGACAAGTTTCATCTTCTGAGATGAGCATGTAGGCATTTAGCATTGCTTCTTCCATGAGTTCCAGAGGAAGTGGTGGGATGTTTAGAAAAACTTCAAACGCAGCTGTTGGTGCGGTTTTCATTGCACCAGTTGCTCGGACACAGGCTAGTCTCTGTAGTTTGTTGAGTTTGGCCTGTATTGACCTCTGCGTTGCTTTAATTTTAATTTTGGTGGGGGCGAATGCCCCAAGCCATCAAATAACGGCTGCTTACGTGATGATAGGTCTTGTTATTGCCGTGTAGATCCATAGCGTAATTTTCGGATTAAATCCCCAGTTTTTTCCAGCTAGACTTTTGCTGATCTACAGTGAGATCCTGGATTTGTCAATAGTCTTAGAAAGATGGGTGATCCTCGTAAGTTTTTAATCCAGTGTGATTCCTAGATACTTGACTTCCGTGGAGAACTCTATTGTTTCACCGAAGAGTGTGGCATTTCTGAGTCTTTCTTGTCTTCTTCTCTTAGTGAAACTAACTATGGTGCTTTTCTTGGGATTGACTTTGAGACCGATTTTGGTGCACCATGCGGCAACTAGGTTCATCGCCCTCTGGAGGCGATCCGAGATTGTGTCCTCGAATTTACCTCTGTTGTCTGCATATTCTTGGACATAGAAGCCATCATTGCTGAATATAATCAGTAGTTTATTAACTAGAATTGACCCTAGTAGGGGTGATAGTACTCCTCCCTGGGGGCATCCTATCGTAGTTATCACTCACAGTTTCATCCTCTTGCTAGTGTCGTCAACTCCCATGTTTTGAATGCCTCTTCTTATCTGGGAGAATTCTGTATTGTCAAATGCTCCTTCTATATCGAGGAAACAATCGACCGCTACCTCTTTATCTCTGAGAGGCTTTTCAATCCTTGTGGTAAGATTCGTTCGTGTGGATTCCTGCTCTTACCAACCTCCTCTCTAGGTCCTTTATTAGAACCTGAGCGATGTTTAGTATGAGATGTGTATTTCCCACGGTGCACTTGTTTTTCAAAGAACTCCTATCATTGTAGCCACATCTGTGCGCTTTTGTAGCTCTGGATGTGCTCTGTGTTTTTTGGGCTGTTGCACCCTTGGGGAGTTGTCGGCTGATCGGCATCTTTTGGACGTGCAGGGCTTGTCGCTATCTTTAGCTTGTTTAAGTGCTTTTCCAAGCATAATTTCTTCCTGCATAGATCTCCGTCATCCTCCGGTGTCATGCCGTCCCTGATCCGGGCTCCAATTCGTCTTCTTTTGGTTCCGGTAAAATAGAAGAACTTCTCATTTGTTTCTTCTAGTTTTTTACGCCTTTGTAGGTGTAATTCTGGTCTGATGGCTGGATCACTGGAGATGAGATAGTGTCCTCAGTCTCCATCTCTGTAAGTATTGTCTGACTTCGTGATTGTTTTTTATGTTTAGTTTTCACTAGGTTTTCCAGTCGTATCCCACGAGTAAAGCGAGAATGGTTGGTCCGCACCCGCAGAGCTCTTATACGGGTGTAAGGCTATTTAGTACTAGAGGGCGCCCGGTATCTGGATCCACAGTTCGTGACTGAGCTATTTCTGGGCCCTCAGCTAGGTTGATTGTTGGCACGGTATGGATAACACCGTAATCCAGCTCATGATTGGATCTTAGTTTTCGAGTCACATTTAGTTCTACCAGAGGAGTTTAGGTCGCTTCCGTGGTCTAGCCTCCTGTTCCTCTACTTAAGCCGCCTCATCAGGACAAGGTGTCCTATCTTTGGAGTGGTATTTATAGACATAACACTGCATTTAACTTTGTGTAGTATTAAGCGAACCCGCATTTTCGATAAGCACACATAAATTCTAGACTCCAAACTATTTTATTATTATTATTATTATAATTTATTAACAGGTAATTACAAAATTACATGGTAATAGCGTTTAAAAGAGCCTAGCTGCAGAGACTATTGGCTCTAATCGTTTTATAATTAGATTTAATTTATGGATTAAAGTTTATACAAATGAGAAATTTATTTATATTTTCGATATTTTCGGAATTTGGATTTTTAAGTACATCATAGATTGGAACATTTTTGAAAAAGTATTTTATGAAAGGTTTTGGTACTATGCAGTTATTTAAGACATGAGAGATATCAAGTGCTACGTTACAAGTTATACAAATTGGAGGACTATTTCTATTTAGCAGGTGTTGATGAGTAGCTGCGGTATGGCCAAGTCTTAGACGAAGGAAGTTCGAGATTTTGGTTTTAGATATTTTTGTAGGATACCAAGGCTGAGATTTTTCGGGGTTCACTTTTTTGTAATGATGTTCGTATAGATTCCATTCGATTTGCTGTTTGTTTTTCAAAGATTTTTGTATATTTCTCTTAATATCTTGCTTTGAAAATATATTAAATCTATATACTGGCGCATCTTTTGCAGAGCTTGCAGGATTGTCCGCTTCCTCATTTCCTCGGATATTAACATGTCCAGGAGTCCACATCAATTTTAATTTATTTGGCATCATAATTATTTTATTCCTTATTTCGGAGATAAGGTGAGAATTGTTGTTTGTTGTTGCTGATTGCTTTAATGACTGATATGCTGTCAGAGCATATAACAAATTTTTCGCTGATCTTCGTTGTTGTTTTGGCCGCTTGAAAAATGGCAAACGCTTCTGCAGTGAAGATTGATGAAAATTCTGGTAGTGTACCAATATTCAGGATGTAACCATTTTCATGTGTGACAGCGAACGAGGTATTGTCTTGAGACTTCGATCCGTCAGTGAAAATAAATTGCCAACCATTATTTTTAAATTTTGATGATATATCTGAGAATAATGATCGGTATACTGCATTGTTGGTGTTATTTTTTCTGTGTTGGGCCAGAGTCATTATGAAGGAGTTAGATTTGATGTGCCATGGGGGGTAGGACAATACGGTGCTCTGTATCCTTTTGATTGGAATTTCCATTAGATGGACTTTGTCAAGGATGATCTCTATTGCCGATGAGATCCTATTTACTCGTTTACGATGAATAGACTGTTGAAGGTCCTTATCAATAATGGAGTTTTTAGAAAAGACCAATTTCGCGGCTAGTTTTGAAGTCATTTCGTCGATTCGATGCTCAAGGGTGGGTAGTCCTGCTTCTGCGAGGATATTCTGTATAGGTGTTGTTGGGAATGCATCTACGCTTCTTCGGGCTGCTTGGTGGTAAATTGGTTTTATAAGTTTGAGGGTTGATTTCGGACACTTGCCATATATATAAATTCCATAATCGATTTTACTAAGGACTAACATTTTGGTAACATATCATATGGTGTTAATATGTACATGACTTTTCTTACTGGCTAAGTACTTAATAATATTCAATCTCGCAGCTAGGGATTTCTTAAGATCTAAGCAGTGTTGCTTCCAGTTATAACAATTATTAAGGACTAATCCTAGTACATTTAAGTTTTTGACATTTTCAATCTGTACATTTTTAATACTTAGAATTAATTCTGGGCAGTTTCATTTACGGCAAACATGGAGTAGCTTACATTTGCTTAATGATAGTTTAGCTCCAGAGAAGGTCGACCATCCTAAAATATCGTTTAGGGCCTTACTTAAAAGAGTTTTACATTTATTTATATCACTGGATTTGCTTAAGATATAAATGTCATCTGCATAAAAACAACTATCTAAGAGTGTGTATTTATTTAAGATAGTGCAAATATCATCGAAAGCGATTATAAATAGAACTACTGACAGTGGAGATCCTTGGGGGATCCCGTTGTGTAAAGGATGACTGTTAGAAAATACATTGTTGGTTTTCGTGAAGAATTTTCTATTTCTAAGAAATGATTTAACATAACCGAATATTTTTTTTCCAATACCCCATATTTTTAGTTTGTTTAGTATTATATGTAAGCCGATTCTATCAAACGCTCTTTCGAAGTCCAATGAGAGTTTCTAGAGGAAATGGCTTTGGAGATGTAATAATCTAAATGAAGATGAGCGTCAACACATCTTCTGTTTGGCTTAAAATCTACTTGCTTAGATGAAATAAGTTTTTTTGTTTCAACAAACCATAGCAAGCGCTTTGCAACAATCTTTTCCAGGGTTTTTGATAAACAAGCAATGAGAGATATAGGGCGATATCCTTCAACTGAAATTCTATCCTTGTTTGGCTTAGGGATGGGAATTAGGATTGCAGTTTTCCAACTTTGTGGGATGACCCCGGTATTGAGTATATTATTGTACAGCTGAATAACTCTTTCTTTAACATCCATTGGCAGATTTTTAAACATTGGGTAGGATATTCTATCTCTACCAGGAGTTTTGCCTTTGGCTTTATTTATACAGGATCAAATTCTATCAATGAGATGGGAAGATCGATTCTCCGAGCGGAGAGATTGTTTCTGGTGTCACAGTCACCATTTTTTCCTGAAAATAAAGGATGAGTGAAAATTTTGATCGTTGGAGAACTCAGACCAAGTTTGGGCAAAAAAATTGGAAATTCTTGCTGGATCTAATAAAACTTCGTTCGGCGATTTGATGCTTGATATAGTAAGAGATCTAGAGTTACCTGTAAGTCGTCGAATGTTTTGCCAAATTTTGACTGGGGAGGTATTGGGATTTATGCTCGATGTAAATTTCGCGAAATTTTTTGTTTTACTGTCTTTAAGGGTTCGTCTGAATTTTGCATTTGATTTTTTATAAAAAATCAGTTTAGCTTGTGAAGGTTCTTTTTGAAATTCTTTTAATGCTTTCATTTTTTCCTTACGGAGGGAAGAAAGTACTGGGTTCCACCAGGGAACAACACGTTTTGATAGTGGTGTGTTTGTTGGGACTTATTGAGGGATTGAAGTATTAGCAGCAGTTCTGATTGCTTTTTGAATTAATGCAGCTTCTTTGTTGGGATTAATTGCTGGTTGTTTATCGGATAAGTATTCTGAGGCTGTTTTTCTAAATGCCGGCCAATTTGCAAAGTCCAATTTAAATGTGGGGGTTCGGGGAGAATACGTGTAAGTGTGATCGAGATATGTCTGGGTAATAATGGGTAAATGGTCGCTATTGTGAAAGTCATTCTAGATTTTCCAGATGGTTTTTGGGAATAGTTAAAGTGAACAGCAGGTAATATCAATATGGGTGAATGTATTGTGTGTCGAAAGGTGAGTTGGTGCGCCATCATTTAATAGAAGGAGATTTGCGTTGAGCAGAAAGTCTTCAAATATTTTACCTCTTTTGTTTGATGCCGGAGAGTCCCAAAGTGTACTCCACGCGTTGACATCACCCCCGAGGATCAAAGGAGATTTAGTGTGACAGATGATATTGTCAAGATCGTTTTTACATATACTTTGGAGTGGGTGGATGTATAAGTTAATATAAGTTATTTTGGTTTGAAGTTGTAATTCGAGAGCAAGAGATTGAATATTTGGGTTGAGTGGTAGGGGTGTGTGTGGGATGTTTTCCTTAATCAGTATACCTATGCCTTGTTTAGCTGCCGTGTTAGTGGGAAGATTTTTAAAATACCCAATGTAACCTTTAGGGGTAATAGGAGTTACGTTAAATGGACAGTGTGTCTCTTGTAATGATATAATACTCGGCTTATAGTCTTTGATTAAAATACTTAGTTCATCAAAGTTATTCAAAAAACCTTTCATATTCCATTGTAGAATACTAAGCGCCATGTATTTTGGGTGAGTATGAGATAAACACAACTTTTTCGTGCGCGAAGCACGAGAAATGTGTTTACTAGTGGTTGGATTTATTGTTTGAGAAGGTTGTGAAGTTGGTATGTGTAAAAAAAATTTGTTGATTTACATAAGGTTATTAGGATTTTGACTCTGCGATCCAGAGGCCGAGTCACGCAAACTCTCAATAGAGATCGGTTGACTCGGCCTTTGAGTCGCAAAGACAGGATTTTGGTTATAATGTGCGTTATTATATGTCGACATCGTCGTTCAGTTTTTTTGTTCCTTTTGTATTGTTACTATTATTTTTAAAAGTTGATTTGTTAGATAAGATAGATTGTAAGAGGATTGATGATTCGTTGTTAGTGTTGGCGTGTGTGGTCTGGTTTATGTTTGAGAGGATGTTAGAGGTGGATATGTATGATGTGGTTTGATTGGGAGAGAGAGAGTGAGGTGAATTTGGGTTGGAGCGTGTCTGGGTCTGGGATTTGTTTGTGTTGTCATTGTCAGAGTCAGAGATTGTTAGATTTGCATTGAGAGACTTTGGGGGGAATTTTACGCTATTTTCTGAGTAATTGGGTTTTGTTGGGTTCTGAGTTTTAGAATTGAGTGAAGTCGATGGGTTATTTGTAATAGTTTTATTTAAGACTGCTGTTTTGGCTTGAGATGATTCTTGGATTTTATTTTGTGTCTGGTTATTTTGTTTGAGCTTTTCAGCAAATGTTTCAAATGACGTAGAGGTGTGAGAGGGGTTACGTTCTTTATAAATACGCTTTGCTTCTCCCATGGTGCATTTGTTTGTAGTCTTAATTGATAGGATTTCTTTTGCCTGCAGGTAGCTTGGACAGGTTTTTGATGAAGAAGGATGGGGGAGGGAGCAGTTTGCGCACATGACGCGGGTGCATTTTGGTGTGGCCAAGCAACTGGCAATTTTTGCATCGCATGGGGTTTGGTATGAATTCCGTTACTTTGGCATTGTAGAAACCAATTTCAATGGATTTTGGAGGGTTGAAGAGGTTAAATGTGAACAACATTAGTCCTGATGGTTTTTGCTTACCTTTGTCATCAACTTTAGTAAATTTATATACCTCTGTGACGCCTTGATTTTTCATTTCAGCTATTACGAGCATTTCGCTTTCACTCACGTTAATAAGGCATGGTGCATATGCAATCCCTTTTGATGAGTTAAGGCGGTCATGGAGTTTTACTTCCACTGGACACACATTAGCTAAATTGTTCACTTTGATGAATTTATCAGCAATTTTTTGGGACTTAGCCATGATAAGCAGACTACCGTCGCGGAGTAACGATATTTTTTCGTATTCTGTGCTTATGTTATCTATTGCCTTTTTAAGCAGAAATGGGCTAAGAGATGAAATTAGTTTCTCTTTATTTTTCGAAATAACTGTTACGAATTTTGGGTTTTTGTTATTTGATATCAGGGGAAGGTCGGGATAGCTGTGGAGAGGGATTTGATGAGTTCTTTGTTTTTTATTTGGAAGGGTAAACACATCAGGGTCTGGGTCCAGTTGCCTGAAACGACACCCATCAATCCTATTCGGCCCGTAGGCCATTTTTACAACTTTAAGCACACACGAAGCGAAGAATATGAAAAAGAAAAAACTGCAGTAAGAGAAAAAAGAAAAAAAAAAGTAGCGGGGGGGGGGGGGGAGTATGTGGTAAAAGGGGAAAACCGGTTTGCGCGCTTGCGACAAGAGAAAGGCACACGACAGATGAGGAACGATGTGATCAGTTCGAGAGCTAGTCGCATAGATAAACTAAACTAGATGTCAAACTCTACTAATACTTTTGCAAACCCTTAACTTTCGCACAGATACACTGTAAGTGAATTCCAACACTTTTGCATCTCTATAACTTTGTCAAAATTTGCTAGAATGAGAACGATTTGCACGAGTGTGTGTAATGTGGATGACGTTTTTTGGTTCAAATGGGCGTGGTTTGTATAAAAAAGGAGATAAATTGCCATTGATCACAATTCACACGTATTCACGGACAGAGTCTCACGGATAGTGACGATCAGTAGAAAACCGGCTTTGATTTTCCAATATCTGGAAAGTTTGATATCTAGGTATAGTTAGTCTATGGCTAGTCGGTGACTGAGACTCCAAACTAGCTAAATTAACTTAAACCGGTTGGAGTAGTACGAGAGATGGTAATCGAAGAGAGGTTGTACATCGTCCATAGCATTCTAAACATTTGTTCAGGGTATCCGTAACTTGTTCGGTGAAGATTGACAAGGCGAAGGAGAGGGTTAGTGTTGAGGGATATAAGTTGAAGTAATGAGGGACTATCAATGTTGCCAGCATGCAGAGGTACGCTGAAAGTCAATAAGTTTTAGTCGACCAATGTAGGATAGTCAGATCATAACATCGGTACAGGGAAGTCCTCGTAAGGCAAATTGGAGAAACCTACATTCAGAAGCTTCTACTCTGAGAATGGTGACCAGACTTGGCTGGTGTATTCAAGAAGAAGGGAAAAAATGTTATACAAAGGGATTTAGTGGCATAAGGGTTGTTGAATTCCCTAGACCATCGTTTGATAAAGCTAAGAAAACTTTCTTATGATTTTATCTCTAAGGGACTGGTGGAAATATCGATTTCATCAATCACAATAGTTGTTTTTAGTTGAATGCTTTTGTAATCCCGAATGTCAAATTGATTTATTTGTCAAAATTCATCACCTTATTTTTTCTAAATAGGTTTTTCTTCTAAACGGAAGCTTGTTTAGGTATTTCTAAAAGGAATGACAATTGGGTTTTCTATCACACATATTACACTTAGATCCCGTAATTCAGTTACCAAGGGGACGACGAGTTGATTTAAGATTGAATAAGTGCGAGAGGGAGTTGGAAGGCGCTTACGAGTGTATGTTATTGCTTGGAACTTGTTGGCATTGACCTTGAGGTCTTTTTGATTCTTTAATTCTATTTTATTACAATCGGAAAATTAATACAATATGTACGTGGCTTTGACAACTCGGCTGAATGGAGAGAGAGAGAGGGACATAGCAACGTTTGCATTTATATATGTTGCGCTAATTTGGTCAGTGACGACATCTATGCCTTTATCTTCGAAACTCTTTATTTACATCAAATTAGCATATTTAAATATTTCGCGGCTAATACGTCGCTACATCACTCCCCTCCGAGTGACTTACTTTTATAATAAAAATATAATATTTTACAAGTCACGAAACAAGTTATAAAACACCTTACCCACACCTGGCTGTGTGAGCAATGTATCTATCTGGAATGACAACTCGTCTTCCCGAGCGTGTCTTTGTAGGGATGGTTGTTGATTTAGGTCGTGGAGCTGATGATGATGCGCTGATATCTGGCTGTTGTATTGGGTCGTCTGTTGATAAGAGATAGGCCGGTTTTAGCCGATCAATGGAAACCGTTTGAGTTTTGCCCCTGATTTGAACGGCGAAGTATTTGTCGGTTCGTTTCAAAACGGGAAAAAGTCCTTCATACGGCTGCTGTAATGTGCTCCTTAGTGAATCTCGCCTGATGAATACGTGTGATGCTGAATTCAAATTCTTGAAAATAAATGTTGACTTTGATCCGTGACGGGAAGCTGGTACAGGTTGCAGAGTTTCAAAATGACGTCGAAGCTGGCTGACAAAACTTTCGGGATCTGTGTTGTTTGGTCGTGGACACAAAAATTCTCCAGGTACACGAATGGTCTCTCCATACACCATTTCAGCTGCCGTTGCTTTTACATCTTCCTTGAAAGAAGTTCTGAGCTCTAGGAGAACGATTGGAAGTTCGTCGACCCAGGAAGGGGATTCGTGGCACTCAATAGCGGGTTTTAGTTGCCGATGCAGCCTCTCAACCATGCCATTAGCTGCAGGGTGGTACGCAGTGGTCGTCAAGTGGTTGATTGCGAACAATTTTGCTAGCGCCTGGAACAAATCGGAGAGAAATTGTCTACCTCGGTCTGATGTTATCTTTAGTGGCACACCGAAGCGAGCTATCCAATTACAAAAGAGCGTCCTTGCTAGGCTATCAGCTGTTGAGTCTTCGAGGGGATAAGCTTCAGGCTAACGAGAGAATCGATCTACGATGGTGAGACAAAATCTTGAACCTCTTGAATACGGAAGCGGTCCTACGAAATCCACATGGATGTGTTCGAATCTTGAACTCGGCAATGCAAAAATTCCTACGGGTGATGATATATAAAGGGTGATCTTTGATTTTTGGCATGGTACACATGCTCGTGCCCAGGCTTTGCAATCCTTTTGTAGTGATGGCCAGATGTATTTTGAAGAGATGAGCTTCGCTGTTGCTCTTGCACCAGGATGACTCATGTTGTGGAGCGAATTAAAGACTTGGTATCGCAGGTGCTCAGGAACGAATGGTCGGGCTGTGTTTTGAGATACGTCACAGTAGAGTTGTAATGGTGAATTCGACAGTTGAACTTTTATAAGCTGTAATACAGAATTGGAAGTTAAAAGGTTATTCAATTCTATGTCACCTGATTGCGCTGCTGCTAAGTCGTTGACATCGATTGGCTTGCTAATACGAGTAGCTTCGATTCTAGATAGTGTATCTACGATGACATTATCGACGCCCGAGATGTGTTTGATATCTGTTGAAAATTGCCCAATGAAATCAAGACATCTGAATTGCCTCGGAGAAGATTTTTCGGGTTTTTGATTGAAAGCAAAGACCAATGGCTTGTGGTTGGTGTAGATCATAAAATTTCTGGCTTCAAGCATGAATCGAAAATGCTTGATTGAAGAGTAGACTGCCAGAAGCTCCCTGTCGTAGGTGCTGTATTTTTGTTGTGCTGAGCTGAACCCTTTTGCAAAATAAGACAGCGGTTGCCATCCGAGATTAGTTTTTTGTTGTAGGACTGCACCCATCGCTTTGTCTGAGGCATCAGTGAATAATCCCCATGGCAGAGTCGGATCGGGGTGTGCCCACAGGGCAGCGTTTATGAGACCTTCCTTGCACAAAGTAAATGATTGTTGAAGCGATTGTGTCCATACGACAGGTTTATTTCCTTTAGTGTTTTCTCCTTTTACGCATTCGTTGAGCGGTGCTTGAAGTCCTGCAGCATTCTTGATGAAACGTCTGTAGAAATTGACTGATCCTAAGAATCTTCGCAATTGTTTTACTGTTTCTGGTGGTTTAAAATTTATAATTGCTTTAACACGCTCTTCAAGTGGTTTTGTGCCATCTGCCGAGATAGAAAATCCTAGAAATGTCGTCGTCTGCGTGCCGAATTTATCACTACACCATGTTCACTGAGGCGTTTGAAAAGCCTTCGAAGATGTTGTAGATGTTGTTCTTCATCTTCGGACGCTACCAAAATATCGTCGATGTATGGAAAACAGAATGCGAGTCCAGCCGTCACTTCGTCGATGAATCGTTGGAATGTTTGGCAAGCGTTCCTTAGACCAAAAGTCATAAAAGGAAATTCGAAGAGACCGAATGGTGTGATTAAAGCTGTTTTCTCAATATCATCAGTAGCCACTGGTATCTGATTAAAGGCCCTGACGAGATCAATTTTGGAGAAAATTTTTTTAACTGCAAGGTTCACTGCATAGTCCTGTATGTTACGTGGTGGATAGTTATCCGGAATCGTGCGAGCATTCAACAGCCTGTAGTCGCCACATGGACGCCAATCGCCAGATTTTTTTGGTGCGAGGTGGAGTGGTGAGGACCAGCAACCTTTTGAGCGACGAGCGATACCCATTTTAATCATAGTCTCGAACTCGTTTTTAGCAATTATCATTTTATCAGGAGCCAAACGACGAGCTTTACAAGAAACTGGAGGTCCGAGCGTTGTCTTGATATGGTGCACAGTAGTGTGAAGGATATCCTTAAAGGTACCATCTGGTCTTATTAAGTTGGGGAATTCCTTGAGGAGTTGAATGTATGGGGATTCACCAGACACTGATTTTACTTGAACACATTTTGTATATGCACTTAAGCCTCGTGTCGATAGGCCGGTAATCCCATCAATTAGTCTGCTATGGGCTACATCTACAATAAGTCGGTAAAATGCGAGGAAATCGGCTCCGATGATTGGCTTACCAACGTTGGCAGCGACAAAGCGCCAGGTGAAATCCCGCCGGAGTCCAAGGTCAACTGGGACAGTGAGGCATCCATACGTTGGTATTGTTGTTCCATTCGCAGCAAAAAGAGTGTATTCAGAAGCTTTGCTTCGATGCCGCAAACGTAAAAGTGGAAACACTGACACGTCCGAGCCTGTGTCTATGAGAAACTGGACTTTTGTCTTCTTATCGGTAACAAATAGGCGGCTGGAGAGTTGGTTGCCATTTACCGCCATTAATGACACCCCTCGTCGTTTCCCTGCATGAAGTTATATGGTAGTAGGCATTTGATAGCTTTGGTGCCAAACCGACGATGGTAATAACACATACTGTTTTTATTCTGCGAATGCGAATTATTGTCGGTCTGCTGAGGGTGAGGACTATTGACTTGGCGCCGTTGTTTGCTCCTATGTCGTGAGCGGGAGCGTGAGTGATTGCGTATGAAACTGGTTCGTCCTATAGATAGCGTTTGTACTTGCCTGCTTAATTCCTCAACTTGTTGTGCCAAACGGGAAATTGAAGAGTTTTCAGCTGGAGAGATGTAATTTATTTGATGTTGTGGGATGACTTCATTTATTTTGTCCGCAATAGTGTCTAACTCGTTGAGTGTTGTTGTTGTATGTGCTGCAAGGATTGACTGAGCGCTAGTAGGAAGTCTATCCATCCAAATGGCTTTTAAAGCGTCGTCTGTCATTGTTGTGCCGCTCAGGTTCCTTAAATGCTCTCTAGATGGGGCCAAGCGCAAGATAAGTTCTCTTTTAATGTGTCAAAAGCGTTACCTTGTGGTGGGTTAATAATTATGTCCTGGACTTCTGTTGCTGTCAAATGGTCGAGGTGTGACACGACGACATTAAATTTCCTGCTATCAGAACGCAGATTTATAAGTGCAAATTAGGCCTCCAGTTGTGAAAACCACATCCTGACGTTTTCTCTCCAGAATGATGGTGGTCTAACCTGCATGTGATTTGCCTCTACTTCGGTGGGTCTGATTGCTTGCATTTGTTGCATCAATTGAAATTGAAGTTCCTGGAGACGTGTTATTTGTGCAGGATCGTACTGCTGTTCCGTATTTCGCGTTGTATTGTCTGCCGCGTAGTTATTCTTTTCGTTTTCGCGTTGACTGGTTTGCGCTTGTTCGCCGGAATTTTCATTTTTGTCCATTTTGCGACGTCAGGGTCACCAATGAGGTCTTTTTGATTCTTTAATTCACTATTTTATTACAATCGGAAAATTAATACAATATGTACGTGCCTTTGACAACTCGTCTGAATGGAGAGAGAGAGAGGGACATAGCAACGTTTGCATTTATATATGTTGCGCTAACTTGGTCAGTGACGACATCTATGCCTTTATCTTCGAAACTCTTTATTTATATCAAATTAGCATATTTAAATAGAAAATCTACCCAGATCATCCTGCAGTGGAAAAGAATATCAACTTTTCATAATGTAGTCGACATCATTAATTGTTACAATGAATAATAAGGGCCCAAGATGACTTCCTTGAGGTACTCCAGAAGAGGCCATTAAGGGCTTGGACGCCATCGTCTTATATAGAACATTGTATTGTCGATCTTCTAAGTAAGACTTAATCCATATATTGTACTAAAACTTGATTGAAAGCCTAGAGCCTTCAGTGTGAGCAAAATGGTTTAAACAGAGATTTTATCAAGGCGTTTGCTGAAATCGGTAGCATTCACTTCAAGTTCTATCTCTCGTTTAATTACGCACACAGTATTTGACACTAATTCGTTACGGTTTGCAGTTGTAGATCGACCTTTCACAAATCCATTTTGAGGCCTCTTTTGTGCAGGGGAATTATGTAAGAATTCTTCCAAATCATGGAGAAGATTTCTTGGGAGATGGAAAGCGGAAAGTGAGATGTAAGGGGTTGACTTAAATAATTTGCAACCCATCAGATTCAGTAGAATAGTCATCAGTGAGATTCTCTATTTTTTAACTTACTTATTTTAACATTATATTAATTGATTCCAACGTTGTTTGCGAACAGTTACTTAAGTAAGAAAAGTAAAGATGGTTAGATTCTTGAATCTGATTGGGGAAGAAGTAAACAAAAATATTTGCAATCACAAACTTGGGGGTTGGCAGAGGTTGTGTCAAAGAGCTTCAGAGAAGATGGGTAGTTATTGAACTTTCTTTTGATGTTGGTAGATTGAAAGAAACGCTTGGGATTGGTATTGAGGGTGTGGTGCACTCGGTCCAAATAACAAGAGAATGACAAAGTTCAGGGAATTCGATATATATGCAGAGTGGTAGCAAAAGGAATTCAGCATTGGAGCGTGATCTAAAATAAGTGTACCATAGCTTATTGCTTTTATTGTGAAGTGAACGTAGGTTTTTGTTGTACCAAGGTGGTGAATGTGAGAAGTTTTCTATAAGTAAATTGATTGAGATCAGTTAAAAATCTCGTATATCATAGGGAAAGATGAAATTGGCATTACTAGGAAGGTTATTTAGTTTACCGTATTTAATTTTGGTGGGGGCGAATGTCCCCCTTTATTCGGCTTAATACAAGCTATAACTTAAAATTAAACTTAAAACTAAGGTTGGTTGGAGTGATGAAGGAGACCGGATTTGAGGTAGGAAGTGGTGCGATGGAAATCACAGAAGGTTTCGAAATGATTTTTTATAACATGCGGGAGATTGGTTCTTTTGCGCCATAGGAGGTGTGGTGGATTGGTAGATAGGAGTGACGAGAGGTACGTAGATTTCGAGGGTTAGTGTTGAGGGAAATAGAGTTGTGAAGGGACGCGCATTCAATGTCACCTGAAAGTAGTCGATAAATGCAGAGTAAGTCGGCTACATCTCTGACCTCGATGACCCTAGCATCGAATACAGAAGAGCAGTACTGCCATCCGACTACCAAAAACGCTACTTTTGGTGTGATAAAAAAAAAACGGAACCCAAAACAGCTGTGAGTAGAAAAGAAGTGACAAAAATTGGAAGGTATAATTCTGCTTAATGGCACAGGCAACTAACATTTCGTGTCATCCAAAATTGGCAGCTGTACATAGATGATGACAAGCAATAATTCGGTCCCCTCATGGGCTGGACGGCCTACCTGCTGCTCTATTTAACGCATGTGGGGATGACTTGATAAAGGGTACCAGGTAGAGGTACCAACCCATCGGTGATAGTGTGTTTAAAAAAGTTCCTTCAGAGAACTATCTTCAGCATAGTTCACTAGAATACAAAAAAAAACTGATATGATCCAAACATGTACAAAATTGTACATTGTAACGTTGACAAAAAGGCTTCTTGGTCAGTTTCGGACCACAAAAGACACACGTCCTTTTTTGCTTTGATGTGGCAATAGCAGTTTCCGTTAGATTTGGCATGTTGGAGTCTAGAATTCTCTTAAGGATCATTTGTTCTAATACCAAATACCGAGCTAAACCCTTCAGGAAAATTCCTCGATCTATATTCCTATTATGAGACTGATGAACACGCATATGCATTGACCGTGCTAGTGCCCAGAATCTGATAGAAAAGTGCCATCGGTCAAGGTCTCGTCCTGCGAAAATTGTTTGTCCATTTCATCCACACACCCACTTTGTGGAGTTGTAGAAAACTATTCGTTCACGTTATAATTTCTTGAGGAATTCCAGCGTCTATAAGTTCCTTCCAAATGGAAAAAGGGTCTTTCTTATCTATTTCTGTGAGATCGGTAAGCGGTTAACGTGGGATAATATTATAATCTTGAATTCGCACCACCCAATTTGGAGCTCTTTTAGACCACTTATATCTGTTTTTGCCCCAAAAATACTGGACACGAGAGAATGGCATTTCATCATTAGATTCCCACACACTTTCCTGGGCTTCTACCCGAAAATTTTTCTGCGGAACTTCTTGAGTTGTTTCAGACTCCTCAGCCTCACTGTAAGTGGCATGATCATTTTGCTGTGGCAAGAAGTCTTCTTCAGCGTCTTCGGCATCAGATCCACTGTGATCTTCATTGAATTAAGACTCCACCACTTCAGCTCGACGTGCATCTGACACAGACAATCTGGCAGAGAGTTCCAGAGTCTGGTGGCAAAGACGAATAAAAGGCGTGAGGAGTTAAAATATATGTTATATACAAACTTGTGACGAATTTGCAGCATTGCTCATTTGCCAAGTGAAAATATTTGATCAGTGCCAGAAAATTGCGTCCTTGACTTCAAAGATGCACATACTTATAACTGAAGGATGTGCTCGTATTTAATCAATTAGAGTAAGTGCGGCAAATGTGGCCCACATGGGTAATAAGTGTTAAGTGCCAAATTAGGAACAAAGACTATATTTCCACCAGAATTAGAAGAGTCCCTAGTGGATTACTGTTTAGAAATGGGAAAAAAAACTATTTGGCCCAACAATAAATGACATAAGTTCGTTAGCCTTCCACCTTGCCATTCAAAACGGGATTCCAAATCAATTTTCTATTGTCAAGGAAGCTGCAGGCAGGGACTGGCTTGCTTCGTTTGTTCCTTCGACGACATCTATCGTTGTCCTTCCGTCAGCCGACTGGATTTTCGAAGGAAAACGTCGCCATTTTTTTCGACAACCTGGAATTGCTTATGAACAGTTACCATTTCGCTCCAAATAATACATATAACGTGGATGAAACGGGCATTTCTGTTGTCCCATCGAAAATGCCTAAAGTACTTGTGTTGAAAGGTCGAAAACAAGTTGGAGCATTAACTTCAGAGGAAAGAGGTTCTTTGATAACCTCAATATTGTGCATGAGTGCATGAGTGCAGGAGGTTCATTTGTTCTTCCTATGTTCATCTTTCCGAGGAAGACATAAAAAAGTACTTGACTGAGGAAATTCAACGATGGGTCATCAATAACACAAAAGCCTTAACATGCTACGACATAATTGAGCTATTCGGTCGAGCCTTCCTTAAGACTCAAACTGGAGAAATCGCAGTTAATTGTTTTTCGTCGACAGAAATATGCCCATTTGATAGAAATATCTTTCAGGACCACGATTTTTTAGCAGCAGAAGAAGTTAATACAACAGAATCTCAACCTAATGTGGAAAATCTTGCGCCTACCAGTCCATGTGATATTGAAGGGGAGATGCAGATGGAACCAGATCAGAATGTACCATCGACTTCAGTCTGAATAAGAGCTATTTCGGAAATAATGAAATCCAAACCTCCAACTTTTGTCGAAACAAACTTAAATATTGAACAATCAAAACATCCATATGAATCGGAATCGCAGGCCTCGGGAACTATTTCTTCAAATCCATCAACGACCTTTTTTACTCCACATGAAATCTCTCCTATTCCTGTCCGGATTAAAAAAAACTTCGAATCTTGGACGAAAACGAGGGAAATCGGTGATCATTTCGCCATCGCCTTATAAAATGTCTCTATAAAAGTCCATTAAATTAAAATATGAGAGGGAAAAGAAACTAGGAACTAAAAAGGATATGATAACAAAAGACGCCTTAAAGAAGAAGGTAGAAATTCATTCCAGATGATGGTTCTGACCCTGGTCCCGATAGAAGTAATAAGGCAGATACTAAATGAATCTACTGATCGACCTTATTCTCTGAAGATAAAGGAGGCGAAGCTTGGGTACAATGTGGGCACAAAAAGACTGCACAGGCAATGAACAATATTTTATATGTGAATTTTGCTGTTGTTAAAGCTAAAGTTCCTCGAAAAAAACCTACCCTGGACCATATTTAACACCAGGGGAGCTATATTAGCCGCAACTTTTTCAAAACTGAATTATGAAGTTCCTTCACTCGTACATGGACGATTTCATAGCGAGTTGCAATAGTAAGGAGTCAGCAAGGTGTCTCGTTGAGCAATTGTGCGCGCTATTGTAAAGGGCGGGTTTTAATCTTCGGAAATGGGCTTCGAACTCAAAGGACCTACTCGACGAGATTCCTCTGGAAAAAGGAGAATTAAATTGGACCTGGTCTATTGATTCCAATCAACCTGTTAAAAAGTTAGGTTTACTCTGGCACCCTGTTACAGACTCCTTCACTTTTGACGTCAAGGTAGAACGGATTTCTCCATATTCTAAGAGAAATCTTCTTTCCGAAGCTGCTCGCATCTTTGATCCAATGGGATTCCTAGCACCCTTTCTGATTAACTATAGGATATTGCTGCAACACTTATGGCAAGAAAGGGTTAGTTGGGACGACCAAATTCCTTTGCGATTTATTGCAAGATGGGAAGCACTGCGAAATGGTAAGGTCTCTTGAGATCCCTAGGTACACACCGCACAATAAGGGCAACCTGGAAATGCATGGGTTTTGTGACGCTTCAGAGGAAGCTTATGCTGCTGTCGTCTATCTGCGTAGCGAGCCAGGAACCGGCGAGATTAGAACCAGTTTCGTAGCAGCGAAGGTCAAGGCGGCACCCCTGAGTCAAGTTTTAGTGATAGCACGGTTGGAACTAGGTGCTGCTGGTCTATTGGCGAAACTAGTAGTTAAACTAAGGGAGATAGAGGAATATCGAAACATTCCGGTTTATGGGTGGACGGATTCGAGCATAGTGTTACATTGGCTTAATAGTCATCCAAAAAAATTTGCTAATTTCGTGGCGAATCGGATTTCGGCAATAACGAGCATCATTCCGGCAAACCATTGGCGGCACATAAATGGAGAAATCAACCCAGCTGATTGTGCATCGAGGGGGGTGAAGGCAGATCAATTACTTTCACACGATTTATGGTGGAACGGGCCAAGTCTGATTCGTAAGGAACCAGTTGCAGCGATAGAAAACATCTGGAAGAACGCAAGGTAGTACTGACAGCTATAATGGCTGAAGCATGCGAACCATTCCAATTAGTTGATAAATTTTCCAGCTTGACTAATCTTTTGAGGGTCACCGCTTGGATCCTGCGCTTCTCACACAACTGCCGACCTGTCAATGCAAAAAGGACCGGGTTCTTAAAAACGGAAGAGCTTGAAGAAGCCCTGATCACTTTAGTCAGAGTTACATAAAGTAGACATTTCAGTGAGGAAGTAAACTGTCTGCTGAAGGGATTACCAATAAAATCATGTCAGCTGGTCAAACTGAATCCAGTCTTGGACTCAATGGGCATTATGCGGGTTGGAGGGCGGCTAGAGTCAGCTCCTATAGGTTATAATCAAAGGCATCCTATCATCCTACCTCGGAGTTCAAAGCTAACACAACTAGTTATTTGGAGAAATCATAATAAATATTTACATGCTGGTTCGCAATTATTGCTTGCAAGACTAAGGAAAGAGCTCTGGATTTTGGGAGCAAGGAATGCAGTGAGAAAGATAACTCGACGCTGTACTATCTGTCAAAGATATCGGGCGAAACCAATAAATCAATTAATGGGAGATCTTCCAGTATCTAGACTCCAAGGAGAAAAGGCATTTTTAAAGGCTGGCGTTGACTTCGCAGGACCACTGAACGCAACACCATGGAGAAGGAGGGGTTGCAGAGGACAGAAGGTGTATGTTGGAGTATTTGTTTGCTTTTGTACTAAGGCGATCCATTTAGAGCTGGTGACAAGCTTGTCTACGGAGACATTACGGCGTTTCATTGCGAGAAGGGGAAGATGCGCTGAGTTATATAGCGACAATGGCACGAACTTCGTGGGGGCGAAAGGACTACTGGATGAGTTGAATAGTTACTTGGGATCAAGGGATACTCGAAACCGATTACAAAGGGAATCTTCTAAGGAATCCATAAATTGGCATTTTATACCTCCAGCGGCCCCCAACTTTGGTGGAGTCTGGGTGGCGGCTGTAAAATCGAATAAATTTCATTTAAAGAAAGTTACTGGGTCTATTTTACTATCGTTTGAGGAACTTCAAACTTTATTATGTCAAATTGAATCTTGTCTAAACTCTAGGCCTTTGGGGGAACTTTCGGATTCATCGGAACATTTTGAACCTTTAACTCCAGCACACTTTTTAGTAGGAAGCACACCTTATTTTTTACCTGAGCCAAACTATCTATCAGCAAATATTAACCGCCTTTCCAGATTTCAGATTATCCTACAACTTCAGCAGGTTTTTTGGAAATGGTGGCAGCTTGAGTATGTCGCGACCCTCCAGAAACGCAATAAATGGAAAAGAAGCCGTGAACGATGTAGTTGTGGTACGAGATGATAACCAACCCCCAGGCAAATGGGCCTTAGCCCGAGTAAGGGAACTTCACCTAGGAGCGGACGGCTTAGCACGAGTAGCTACACTTATTACGCAGAATGGGCTGATAAAGCGTCCTATTTCCAAATTATGTTTGCTTAATTTAAGCTGAGATGTAACATTAACGTAACTTTATTTAGCTTAATTTGGTTTGAATTCATTTGATAAGATTGGATTGAATTACGAGTAAGTTTTCGTTTTTAGATTTTTGTTATGTTTGTTTTTTTTTATTAAAGTTTCTAGCGACTGAAATAAAAATGATTTGTAAGACTGTTAAAAAAATAAAAATAAATTATACTTAAATTTGTGGTTTTATTTAAAAAATCAGTCAACCCGGAGCTTTCATCCGTGCATAACGTCTCTACCTCGCATTCGTAATCGAATTAACTATTAACATTACCAAACGCGATCGATCACCTAATTCCGAGGACAAACGACTGTCCTCGGTCAAAAAGATTCGTGTTAGTGGGTCCGGTAAAAACATTCATAGGAAGGACTCTAGATTTAACTACTGGAGTCCCCTTCAGTGTCAACCGGACGATGATAAAGACAGTGAAAATATGGACGAAATTGTTTCGCCAGTGAAACAGAAGGTGTATGTTCCACCCATAAAATTGATTCAAAAGTCGAGTGAATATGTGCACCAATTAATGATATCACTTAAAATAAGTGACTATTTTATCAAAAAAATTTCAATCGGAATAAAGATAGTCTGCGAATCAATCGAATCGTACACGAGTGTGCTCGGTAAGCTAAAAGACAATGATTGTCAATTTTTTTCACACGACCTTCAAAGTGCAAAAGCATTTAAAGTTGTTCTCTACGGCATGAATGACGTTGATGTTGCTGTACTTAAAAGTGAACTAATTGAAATCGGTTTAAAGTGCATCGGCATAAAAAAGTAACAAAAAAATACAAACTAAACAAAGCTATGTACACGGACTATATCTATTTGATATCTCTGGAAACTGGTTCAATTGCTCTAAGAGATCTGCGAAAAAACTATCGTTCCATCTTTCATACGCAAGTAAATTGGAGTTTTTACCGAAAACTTAAAGGCAAAGTAACTCAATGTCGCAACTGTCAAATGTTCGGCCATGGTGAGCGTAATTGCCGCGTAAAAACATATTGTGCGATCTGCGCTGGTTCCCATATGACTTCCAGTTGTAATAATTCTTCTCAATATAAATGTGCCAACTGCAATGAGAGCCACAAAGCTACCGATATTGCATGCATCAGCCGTTCCAAGTACTTGGAAATGAAAGAGAACGTAAAACGAAAGAGGAATCCTAATTCTCGCGCAGCTTCTTCAAATCCAATTCCTGCCCCCACTGCTGACAAACGAGTTTCGTTTGCTTCTATGACGGATTTTCCCCCGCTTCCACTACGTCCCCATGCTGTACCGACTATGCTGAGTAACACTACATGCACAACTACGCAACCATCAAACGCCTGGGTAAGCCAGACTCAAACAAGTTCTGTTGTAACTAACACCAACGAAATGCAACCAGGTAGCAACTCCACACTTTTCACTATTGAAGAGCTAAATTCATTAGCTATGGAAATGATAACAAAATTATCTGTATGTAGAACAAAAGTTGAACAATTTGAAGTTATCACACATTTAGCTACTAAGTTTTTGTCTCTTAATTGTAAATAATATGGTAGATAGTAATATAAAAATAATAATATGGAATGCTAGAAGTATACGCAGCAAAAAGATGGAATTCCTAAACTTTTTAAACAATAATAATATTGATATAGCTCTAGTAACTGAAACTTGGCTTAAGCATGATGATAATCTGTCCACCTTTGAATTTAAGTGCTATCGAGTAGATAGAATCGATAGAAGGGGTGGAGGTGTTGCAATACTTATACGAAGAACAATTCAACATTCGCTCTTACCAATTATTCAAACACGCTTAGTAGAAAATGTGGGCATAGAGGTAGAACTAGAAAATCATCAAACAATTAAAATCTACTGTGTCTATTTCGCTGGTGCTCGTAAGTCTGTCGAAAATAAACATTTGTTTAAAAACGATTTAAGGAACCTTTTCTGTGTAAATGGTAATTTTCTGGTAGGAGGTGATCTCAATAGTAGACACAAGGAATGGGGTTGTACAAGAGCCAATGTTTGGGGGAATTTACTCTCGGACCTTACTGAATCACTTCTAATCTCAATTTTGTATCCTCTATGTCCTACATATGTTCCAGCTGGTTCTCGCGGCCGTCCTTCTGTCCTTGATATTTTTATTTCAAATAGTCCTAGTTTTATTACGCAACCAATATCATTAAATGAGCTATGCTCTGACCACAATCCAGTCCTGTGTAAACTTCTTTGTTCAGGCAAGGCAAACGTACAGTACTTCCAAGACCTAAAAAATGCAAATTGGAAACGATACCGTGCAATTATTAGAAGAAGAGTTCAAGAAAACTTTGCGAACGTAGAAGATATATCTACTAACGAAGAAGTATATGCTATTGTAACTGACTTCAATGATTTAATCCTTGAAGCCGTAGCTGACTCTATACCAAAAGTTGAAATAAATAAATTTTACAAAAAGCTTTCCCCTCATTTAGTTAAATTAATTAAACTGAGAAATATGCAAAGAAGAAATTGGCAAAGATATCGGCAGATGTTTTATCGAGATAATGTGCAGCACCTAAACCAGTTGATTTCAAAACATTTAGCTCAACAACGCCACGAGGAATGGAATAAAAAACTTGATTCTCTAGATAAGAACGCTAAACCATTTTGGAATGTAGTTAGAATAATTAAAAATAAAAACAAACAACTACCTGTTGTTTCAAAATGGATCTAATTTCTTATACACAGATGATGAAAAAGCAGACGCCCTTGCGATTACTTTTTTAAGAAATCACTGTGTTTCAGCAAGCCTAGGGGATCCAGCAACAAATGCATTGGTTAGTGAAACAATCCAGGATTTCAACACCCTAATTCCTGTCACCCCTTTAAATGCACTTCTTACAGAAGACGACGTAAAATTTCATGTCGATAATTTAAATATAAGAAAGTCTGGCGGGTTTGATCTTATTAAAAATTTGTATCTCAAGAATTTGCCCAAAGTTGGAGTGAAATTTTTAACAGACATTCTAAATGCATGTCTGAAAATTCAATACTTCCCCAATACTTGGAAAATAGGCAAGGTGGTTCCAATTCTGAAAGCTGGAAAACCCCCTGTGAGCCTCGAAAGTTATAGGCCGATAAGTTTGCTTAGCAGTGTAAGTAAAATATATGAAAAAATTCTCAAAGAGAAAATATCAAATATAGTTACAGAATGTAACATATATCCTGATGTGCAATTCGGTTTTAGACCTCAGCATAGTACCTCCCACCAGGCTCTTCGAATTTGTAATTTTGTCAAAAAAAAAAAAACCGCCAAGAAGGAAAATCAACCGGGATGATGCTTTTGGACATCGAAAAAGCATTCGATTCCGTTTGGCATGATGGTCTTTTATATAAAATGATTATGTACAACTTTCCTCCGTTTCTGTGTAAGATAGTTCAAAGTTTCTTGTCAGGTCGTTCTTTTAAAGTCCAAATCAATGGTAGCGTCTCAAGTCTGATATGTTTCGAGTCAGGTGTTCCCCAAGGTTCTGTTCTTGGTCCAATTTTGTACAATTTGTTTACGTCTGATTTTCCCAATTTGACCGATTGTGAAGTTGCAATGTTTGCAGATGATACTGCATTACTCTCATCAGACGAATTTGCTCTCACTATTGAGACTGATCTTCGCAATGCGATGGTAGTAATAGAACACTATTACAATAGGTGGAAAATTAAGCTGAACGGTGAAAAAATGCAAGCTATCTTTTTTACCCGAAAAAGAAAACCTTCCTACCTTCCGAACAGCCAACTGCAATTGCATGGATCGACCATAATCTGGTCCAATTATGTAAAATCTTGACAGCAAACTTACATTTCATGAGCATACAAAAGGTCAATATAGCAATAAGGATATTATATCCTTTTATAAACAGAAAATCAGCTCTGTCTAAGGAAAACAAAGTGATCATACACAAAGTAATTTTCCAATCGATACTTCTTTATGGGTCTCCGGTTTGGGGAAGTTGTGAGCAGTGCCACATTAAAAAGCTGCAAGTGGCACAAAATAAGATACTCAAGATGATGCTTAACCTCCCATGGCACCATTCTACTTCAAAGCTACATAGAAGAGCGAATGTTGAATTGTTATCGGAAAGAATTAAAAAGCTTACGTGCAATTTTAAAAACAAAAGTGCTTACGCTAAAAATCAGCTACTTAAAGACCTATTGTAGTTTATACATATATCTATTCATATAGTCAGTTTATATGTTGTTTACATGTATATTTATATTTATTTATTTATTGTTTTATATATGTACATATATTTTTGTAATTACCTATTTATTAATTTATTCTTTATGTTATTTATTTATTTATTTATTTATTTTTGTTTGTTTAATTTATTTATTTATTTACTATTTACTCATTTGTTGAGTCAATATTTATTATTGTTAACATATTTTTATTTTTATTTGCTTATGTACCTGTATACTTATTTATTTATTTATTATTATTATTTTTTTTTTTTTGTACTTAGATTGGAGGTTTTTATCGTATTTTCCTCCAAATTTAATTTAATTTAATTTAATTTAACTTTACAAAACAAAAAAAGAACAATGTTTCAGCAGAAAGATATAAGCAATATCATATCTCTGTAATGTAAAATGTGTGGTAACTATCCTTTGTAAAAATTTTTATACGAAATAAAGATCTATCTATCTATTTAAAAAATGTTAAGGGTGGGCCACATTTGCCGCACTTACTCTACTTGTTACGTATAAGATATTTATTCTTCTACAGATACTTTTGGCAATACAGATACTAATTTGTTTTCACGAGTAATGACTGTTTTTGTTTTCTTGTTTTTTTTTTAGCGAGCATCTGTATCTAGGATGTCAATGGGTATGCCTGGCCAATTTAATATACCTGCGTGCAAGTTTGCGACATACTCTCCAGCTATTTACACAAAAGGTAAATTGTTCTCAAATATTGTACGAGTATGTATTTTGTAACTTATAAATCTGCATTTTGAGTTTTTTATTCGTCCATGGCCTACAATTATCCATATAAGAGTAGCAATTTCGTATTCAGTGTATTGCTTTAGTAAACAGAAAGTTCCTGAAGTGTAAAATTAAGGAGAAGAACGATGTTAAAGATCCACTCCAACTGCCGCCTCCTAGCAAAAGCTCTATTTTCCAGATGGAGAATTGTGCACATTAAGCAAAAATGTTATTTTTCAAATTACTAGAGTACATGACGTCTAGGTGGACAAGGAAAAATCACCAGCACGCAATAAAAACTTTTCTTTCAACACATTGCAGTGTGACGTTGGATGCACTGTATCTGATACTCGTGCATGTGCTGTATCACCTTCCTCTGGAATTTGACACCACAAAAGGAAACTCTTCCATTTCTCTGCATTTCTGGGAGATAACTTCAAGTATAAATGGGACCAAAATGCTTCCTCAGAGAAGTGGTTTTATTTTAAAACTTTAAGGCCATACCACAGCACAAAATATCGTAATACACATCAACACACTCGTACACTAACATTTGGCATTATCCGTATCCTTGCGCTACAGTGGCTTGTTATTTTATGCCAATGAATTCTTGTGAAATACCAACGCGCTCAAATGGATGAAGGGAAACGTTTGCAATGAAATGACTCCTGAAATCCTCGGGTTACACAATAGAAATTCGCTTTTAATGACGTGATTGAGGTTTCAATTTAAAGGAATAGCTGCATTCAACTATACGGATATGAGGTTTCACATAAAATGCTTTAATGGGTTGCGCTATGGGTTTCATGGGACCGTTTCCTTCTTCGCTATTGTTTGATGAGCAAAAACGATTATTCGGGAAGGAATTAGATAATTTCAGTGGAATTTTCAAAATTCATTTGTTGGAAATGCAGTCAAATTCATGGATGAATGAGTCGGTGAATCTCCGGTTTCCTTCTTGTAATGCAAGTCACGCTTTCTGCATGTTTCAAATGTGCAATTAAGAGATGCACATTGAAAGCGGAAATCGATGGTAAAGGCTTTCATGTGTAGGAGCATGGAACTCGAGACAATTTATGGCTCACTAAGTGGCAAAAAAATTTCACATTCAGCTCCGTTTCCAGATTTCATTTGACTTTACATTTTTACAAGCACATGGACTAGCAGGGAAGTGTTTTCTAATACGGGGTACTGCATGGAAGGCCAATCGACATCACCATTTCTTTAAATAATTTGGAAAAACTGTTCGACACTCATATTCGAAGTAATCTGCACCTAGAAGACTTAACCTCAAACCAGCACACCCATACAAAAGGTAAACGCAACGAAACATCCGTACACGAACTTGTCAGCACGATTGAAAAAAGTCTATAGGACAAAGAGCACACATAAGCAGTGTTCCTTGACACCGAAGGAGTCTTCAACAATGTCAACCTTGACGCTAGAAACTTATGAAATTCTGGAGTTTATCCCGCATTAACGAACTTGATAACCTGTATGCTCTCCGCAACATGAACAACAGGTAACACGGTATTGAGTCAAGGGGCACCCTTCAAGGAGGAGAGACATCACCTCTTCTGTAGAGCCTAGTTGTTAATGAAAGATATATTAGATTCAGAATAAAGGAAGGGATAAAAGCCAGAGCATACGCGGATGATGTAAATCTTGTGGCCACCGGCAAGATCCTCCCCATGATCAGTGACATTCTAAACTATTCTACAATCCTTGGAGAATGGTCCAAGCTCTGTAGGCTTGGAATCAACCCAAAATAAATACCAGAGCTTGTTCTAGTCACACATAGTAGATAATGCCACAACATGACTTTCCTTCCATAGATGGGACAACTCTCCGGCTATGTAACAGTACTAAATACCTGGGTAACGTGGACTAGATAGTCAACTGAATTGGAAGCTCAATGTCGAGGAACATGTAAAGAAAGCAACGATTGACTGCTACGTTTGCAGCCGTATGTTTCGGAGAAAACGGGACCTAACGCCAGGACTATCCTGTGGATGTATACAGCTAGAAAATATATTTGGCTTCCGGCCCCTAGATCTACGCCAGCAAGAATCTGCTTTAAGATTGAGTCAGCTGAATAGGTTTAAACTAAGCCCGAAGGGCAACGCCTCACTCCTTACAAGTGAATTGTATTTATGCTCCAATACACGCTATATATATAATACCCCATCATGAACACCATCTGCCTGTATTGTCCGATGCAGAGCGGTGTGGGATATGGACCAAATGGTAGAACACTCGATATTCATCTTCACGGATGTATCAAATATGGAGATAGGAACTGGCGCCTACGATCTCCTATGAACTAAGGATGCTTACAACACCGTGTAGCAGAAGCAGGCAAACTTGCACCAATTAAGGCGATTTCCCATGAGGATATAACTGTATTTACAGACAGCCAGGCTGCCATTAAGGCCATCGTGGCAGTCGAAATCAAATCGACGCTTGTGAAATGCTGTCGCGAAGAGCTTAAGGCTCTTCAATAAGGTTTTGATAGGCTGGGTCCTTGGTCACAAAGGAGTGGCAGGTGGCTTACAGATCTTTTCACGCTCTCTGTGTAGGCCTGAGCAGAAGATCTATCCTCTGTCTTAGAGATTATAAAAACATTTTTTTTTTTTACTGTGATGAATGTAAGGATGTTTCACCCTCCCATATTATGCTGGCCATCAAATGCTTAAGCGATTCCATAAATGTTCTTGATGTCGAACATAAACTGTTTTTTAAGAAAGTTCAACTTGAATTTGAAAAACTTGACCAAATTCAAAAGAGTGTTGAAGATCTGTATTGCATAGTTGACCAGTCTTCTAGTCAATTCAGATTTAAATTTATGCAGTACGACAACCAGTGGGCCAAAAATGCAGATCTTTCTAAATGTGATAGTGAACATAAAACGAGTATCGAGTTGAAAAGTGCTATTCAAGCGGCTTCTGACCTTGATGTTTTTTTCCAAGCTCCGTCCATAAGAACAACACCTTCTCCTAACAGAAGTGATCCACGGCTTATAACAATGATGTGTAAAATCGACGAAATAGGTAACGATTCATTACAGTCTTGTTTATTACTAAGCAGCATTGTTGATGAAATCAGGATCACTTTCGGTAAGATTGAGGAATTTACTTCACAAATCCAGCCTCAATCAAGCATGGCCTACAACACTTCGCTACTTGCTGAGATGCTTGAAAACGCCGTCCTAACACCTTCCTCTCCATTGCATACGGCTCCTGAACTTGAAGTTACACCCATACCTCCGATTTTTACTGCATATCACGCACCAACAGCATCTCATGCACCTCCAGCATCTCAAACACCTCCAGCGTCTCAAGCACTTCCTGCATCTCAAGCACCTCCAGCATCTCCCGCACTTTCAGCATCTTCTGAACCTTCAATTACCCGCTTTGGAGTTTCCTGGACCGTGTCTGAATGGAATAGTCGAGTTAAAAAGCTAAATGAGTCCAATACGACTTGGCTGATCAATTACTTTAAGAAGCATTTTAAAATTAATGTCAGAAACTGCAAACAAAAGTCTGCCGGTAAACTCTCAAAGTTTAAGCTATTCAACGTTGATATTCCTTCAAAATATGAATGGCTTTTCCAGAACTCCACATCCGAATCATTTAAGCTAGAGAAATTAACAATGAGGAAAATCAACCGTAAAAAAGTAATCTACCGAAAGCCTACAACGGACAAGATGAACGCAAAGGAGATTAATTTTAAGACTAAATCTAAGCCTAGTGTTAAGCCAACTCCCAAGCCTCACAACCAAACCAGCATACATAATTCTGACCCAAATTGGAGTCTTAAAGTAGGAACATTCCCCTCCTTTTCCCAAGCGATTCGTTCCACATCTCCTTTCCCTTCCTCCAATAATTCTAAGCTAAATAATTCATCGCACAAACGGGTATCTTTTGTACTCCCATCCAAGCCCGGTGCCAAAGAAAGCAAAACTGACTCTACTAACTCGGCTTCTAATAAGTCCACCTACCCTACTTTCGTTTACTCCCACACAAACCCTACAACTTTTATAGACCCTATGCTCCCACCGAAGATCAAGATAACCAAGCAACTCGCCGCTTCGGGTGATGATGGCCGTTACATTCAATCCCGGCTTAGAGATCGTAGAATTTACGAAAACGTTAGCCTTTATCTAGCTTATCTACACGATAAGCCTGACTCCATTTGCATTGATGGCACAAACAAAACAAATATTATGGTTTCCATTCAGCAAGAAGGACTTCCTAAAAACCCAAAAGACCTACGTCAGATTTTCATACGGTTTCACGAAGCCTTTAATATCACGCCTACCGACGTTGCAAACGACCTCTCCTCTTATGCCACCCATGTCAGCTCAAAGCGACTCTGGCACCTTCAAAGAACGCGTTCTAGTTTTAAGAACTATTTTCGCTCCTAACCAACCTCTACCTCTATTTGCACTCCCTGATTTCCTCAGCATTTACTATCAAAATGTTAGAGGACTTCGCACAAAAACATCTGAAGTCTATATTACTTCGCAAAAACTGCCGTAAGATATCTTCGCTCTTACTGAGACCAACCTTTCCTCTAATTTTAAGAATAGCGAGTTATTGAGTTATTTACCCATGATTATGATGTCCACCGAAACGATGGCCTTATGAATAACGACGAATCAACTGGCCGCGGAGTACTTTTGGCTGTACTTACTCGCCTTAATTCTAAATTATTTAAGCAACTATCTACAGTTTGCTTTGAATTTGTCTGCGTAAGAATTCCTATTTCTAAGCGCAATCTCTTTATTTGCTGTTGCTACATTCGCCCATCGCAATCAACCTGCAGCTACCAACTAGCTATTGACGAATTCGATGCCCTGTATGTCAAAGCTGACGCAAATGACACTGTTGTCGTTATGGGTGACTTTAACTTACCACGACTCAAATGGATATGCACTGATGATTCATACTACACTGCAATGCAAGTTCGGAGAAAGAAATTCTTTTTATTGACTGTCTCGTGGACTCCGGACTTTTTCAGTTAAGTGGCATAACCAACTATCTTGGTAGACAACTCGATCTTATCTTCTCCACTGACGTAGATAACAGCATAGTCTCAGCCAGCAAGCACCTCCTTACCACTCTAGATTCTCACCACCCGCCTGTTTCTATGACGTTTTCGTCCAACGTTTCAAAACCTTTTTGCTTTGAACACGTGTACAACTTTAATTTTCGAAGAGCCAACTTTTCTAAATTAAACAATCTTCTTTCTAAAGCTACTTTCAGTTTTCTCTTCAACTCTAGTATTCCCGTTGATGATGCACTTACCTCTTTTTACAATATCATCTTCGATTGTTTTTCCCAGTCTGTTCCTTTTGTACCGCAAAAAAATCCATCGTTATCCCCACCTTGGTATAACAAGGAACTCCGGTCAATACGAAATAATAGAAATAAACTTTGGCACACCTATCTTAGTACACGTTCTGAAGCGGATTATAATAAATACCACCTTGCTTATATCCAATTTTCAGATCTATGTGAATCACTATATTCCAATTATTTAAGCCGCATGCATAATAGTCTTATTTCTGATCCCAAACGCTTTTTCCAGTTTATCAACTCTAAAAAAAAGCCGGACAGTTATGCCTCCACCATGAAGTTCAACAATTCATCGTCTGATGATCCGCAAAGAATAGCAAACTTCTTTGCCGAATTCTTTAGCCAATCGTTTGCTTGCCACATCCAAAACCCCGATCTATCTTATTTCTCATACTTGAACAGCTGTCCACAAACATCCTTTACTTCGGTGGATATCTCAATGGCATTAGTAGATGAAAAGATAGGTAATCTAAAAAGTGAATGTTCCGCTGGACCTGATGGTGTACCCCCCATAGTTCTAAAAAAGTGCGCCGCCTACTTGGTAAAACCTCTCACTGCCTTGTTCCGACTTTCCTTATCTCAATGCGCCTTTCCCCATTCCTGGAAAAATTCATATATAATCCCTCTGCATAAAAAAGGCTATAAAGATGAAATCTTAAATTACAGACCTATTGCGAAGCTCTCCACAATACCCAAGCTCTTTGAGAGCATTATTTATGATGCTATGTCTTTTTATTGTAAACCAGTGATTTCAAGAAACCAACATGGATTTGTTAAGGGCAGGTCCACTACCACTAATCTCATTGAATTTGTATCAAGTACTCTATATGCATTAGAAGATGGCAAAGAAGTAGATGTAATAAGTAATTCTTTTAAAACTTTGCGCCCTTGGATTTCGATCAGATTTCGTTACGTGGATTTCCTCATACTTAAATGATAGACACTACAGTGTCCTGTTTAGGTCTACATTATCTAAACCTTTCAAAGCCACCTCGGGTGTTCCTCAAGGAAGTCATCTTGGTCCCTTGTTATTTATATTAACAATTAATGATGTTGATACCATCGTTAACAATTCTTTTATCTCCATCTATGCTGACGACATCAAAATCTTCCGTCACATATTGTCTCCCTCTGACTGTTCTCTGTTGCAAGATGATCTCAATCGATTTTCCACTTGGTGTCTTCATAATTTTCTTGAGTTAAATGTTAACAAATGTCAAACTTTAACTTTCACTAGAAAACGTCATACAACTCTTTCTCGTGCATATTTCATCAATAACGAGCTTGTTCCTAATGTGACCGAAATGCGCGATTTAGGCATTATCTATGATAGCGAACTGAACTTTCGCTCTCACATAGATAGCATTATTAGTAAAGCCAATTCGACTCTTGGCTTCATTAAGCGCTGGTCTAAGGAATTTGACGACCCATATGTGGCTAAAGCACTCTACACCACATTTGTTCGGCCCCTCCTCGAGTATGCAAGTCCAGTCTGGTCACCATATTATTCTGCGCAAATTGCACGTATTGAATCGGTACAGCGTAGGTTCCTTCGGTTCGCATTACGGGGACTTCCTTGGTCTGACCCATTCAATTTACCCCCCTATCATAATCGACTGAAACTTATTAACTTACAACCCCTCATTACACGACGAGAAGTTTGTGATATAGTTTTTGTTCATCAGCTCTTAAATGGTAACATTGACTCTGAGGCTCTCCTCGAACGCATCTCCTTAAATGTTAATCCACGTAATCTAAGAACTGTACCTCTCTTCCGAGTTAATTCCCACCGAACTAATTACGGATACCATGAACCGTTATCTCGAATCCTTCGCGAAGCGAACAAATTCCAGTCAATCTTTGACTATCACCTGAACAAACACTCCCTTAAGATTGCCCTTTATTCCCCTCGCTCTCTACCCCCACTCCACAGCTCTAACAATTAAATTTTTATTAGTTTTATAAGTATAGTATTTAAGTTCAATGCTTGTATTAAGCTCAATAAAGCTGTCCGGGTTTGACCCTGGCCTAAATTAGATACGCTAGCTCGAAAAGGATTCTCCCTCGAAAGGAAACTGGAAGATCAAACCTCCACACTGCACTCTAAAAATCCAAGTGGAGTGAACGATCCAAATAAAATCCAATGTAAGGTGGAAAAACCTTCCAACCTGCATAACTTCAAAACAACCATGGACGGAACTCAGCAAATCCAGAGCAGCTAAGATTCTCTTGAAAAGCACAGTTCAACAACTATCCAACGTTTGTTGGATTGCTCACATTATCTACTAGGGGCGCACGCAATAAAGCTGCGCCTTATCGATGATGACCTCTGCAGAGACTGTAGAGACATAAGCTCCACTTTTTGTGCCACTGCGTCAATAATTTGAGGCACAGAACTTTAGGAAGTTATTACTTCCACGACCTTTTAGAACTATCTGCTGCATCACTTAGATATCTTTTCAGATTCGTGGATGCAACAACATGGCTTACAACTGCTCAGGGTCCAAACGACAACCAATGGTCTACGCAGACCAAAGTGTAATCAGGTAAAGAATGGACTAGGCTCCAGATACCTCATCAACCTTACACCCGATTAGGATAACGACTCCTTCAAGCCACATTCTGCTCTATACTGTCACTTTTAATGAATGCGTAGATGACTGATGAAAAATTTGAGGATTTTCCACTGCCCAGAACCGGCTATTTAGTTTATTAACTTATCTAAGATCTTACTTACTTAGTTAAGGTGACGCTATAGTCCGGGTTGGACCAAGATCTCAACCAACAATCGTATCCAGCCAGCTGCCTCCAGTTTCGCACACTAAGTTGGCTGGGTCCCCTTCCACTAGCAAGCGACACCTGCGTCACGGTCTTCTTCTGCTGCCTTGTACCTCTAGGGCGGATTCGAAGACTTTTCAGACCAGAGCACTGATGTTCATACGATCTGCATGACCTAGCCATCTCAACCGTTGGATCTTCACTCTTCTAGCAATGTCGGCGTACAGTCCGTACAGTTCGTCGTTGTATCTCCTCTTCACTCAACGTCTATGCAGACGGGATTGAAAATCACCCGAAGAATTTTCCTCGCAAAAGCAGCCAAGAGTATCCTCATCCATTTTGATAAATTGCATGTCTCTGCGTCATAGAGCAGAACTGGGATATAGGGCCACTTTTGTTGTTCGAGAGAAGGCTTTGGTAGTCACTGGGCTTTCTTAGCCCAAAAAGAAGCAGCGGCAAGAGTAATTTTTCGTTTGATGTCAGCGCTGGTGTTGTTGTCTGAATTAATAGCGGGGTCCAGGTAGACAATCCTTTACTACCTCGAAGTTATACCTGTCGAGAGTGATGTTCTGTCCGACACGTGGGTGTTGGGTTGACTGCATATACTTAGTCTTGTTCTCATTGATAGTTAAACCTATCTTGGCCGCTTTCACATCAATACTAGCGAAAGCGCCATTGACATCACTCTGCTTTCTTCCAATTATGTCAATATTATCATCATATGGGACTTTTGAAAGGTTGTCCTCTTGGCGCATGACAACGCGTCGCCTTGTTTAAATCCTTTTTTGACACCAAAATCTCTGTGTGTTCTTTACCGACCTTGATGGAGCAGTGTGCATTCTCCATCGTCATCCTTCACAAACGAACGAGTTTAGCAGGAATGCCAAAACTAGACATTGCTCTCTATAGCTCGTCTCTATAGAGGCTGTGATACGCGGCCTTAAAATCGCTCAAAAGATGGTGTGTATCGATTTGGATTTAGTCGATGGTGGATTTTCTTGGCTTGAAGCCACATTGATATGAACCAATCAGGCTGTTGCCGAACGGCTTCAGGTGTTCACATCATACGGCAGATAGGGTCTTGTAGGCGATGCTAAGAAGACTGATGCCTCTGTAGTTGGCGCAGTTCAGAGGATCTCACATATACTACAACAATGGTTTGCCAAGCCTGAACTGTTAATTAGTGAAAAAGCCAACTTAAAAGGTCCGTATCATCTCGTTTCACTCCGCTGCATATAAAAAGCTGTCTTTATCTGTTCATACTTGTGGAAAACCTAATTTTTCACAAGAATATGCTTGTAGTTCTAGTTATTTTGAAATTGAAAATGTAGATAGTTTTAAATACTTGGGAATACTAATTGACAGGAATTTAAATTGGAAAAAACATGTCAAGGAATTAAAAAAATATATGTTAGCTGTTACTCGTAAAATGTACCTACTCAAACCACATTGTTCAAAAAGGATTTTGCCGATGATATTCTATGGACTTGCACACTTCAAACTACAATATGGGATTACAAGTTGGGGAGGAGCCTACATCTCAACAACAAAAGTCGTGCACATAGCTCAAAAGCTTAATGAGAATAATTTGTAGGGTAAACAGATTTACAGGAAGTTGGCCTCTTTTTTGTAATCTTAGAGTACTTACACTAAATCACCTTTATATCTTTAAAGTACTTACAGCATTCTTCTTGCGAAGTGGTTACAGCTCAACTCTTAGAAGCTCAAATATTTACGGATTGAGAGTTAATAATATGGCGCTTGTAAAAATCCCGGCAGCTAAAAAAACGCATTTTCAGAGATCTTTTATTGTGACAGCACCCAGATTTTTAATAAGCTACGGCTTGAAATTAGAACAACTATTCCACCAACTATATTTCTAAAAACAGTAAAGATATGGCTTTTTAATATGGATAGTTCTGCAGTCAATTTATTAATTAACCAAAATTAACAAATACGAGGGCGGGTCAATAAGTCCGTGACTTTTGGAATAAAATACAGATTTTTTGATAAAAAAATAATTTTATTTTTCAACGTAGTCTCCCTTGAGCTCTATACACTTTGTCCAACGCTTCTCCAATTTTTTTATCCCTTCCAAAAAAAATGATTTGTCGAGGTCCTCAAAATAGGCTTTTGTTTGCGAGATGACTTCATCATTGGAGTCAAATCTTTTTCCACCAAGCCATTTCTTCAGGTTTGGGAACAAGAAGTAGTCGCTCGGAGCTAAATCTGGAGAATAGGGTGGATGAGGGAGCAATTCATAGCCCAATTCATGGATTTTTGCCATGGCAACTGCACATGTGTGCACCCTTGCATTGTCTTGGTGGAAAAGAACTTTTTTCTTGGCCAAATGAGGTCGGTTTTTTTTCAAATCGTCATTGAATCGGTCCAATAAGTTGGCATAATATTCCCCATTGATTGTTCTTCCCTTTTGAAGGTAGTCAATGTGGATTATCCCGCGTGCATCCCAAAAAACAGTCGCCATAACTTTATTGGCTGACAAACCCACCTTGGCCTTCTTTGGCGCCGATTCACCCTTAGAAACCCACTGTTTTGACTGTTGTTTGTTCTCTGGTGTGTTGTGATGGATCCATGTTTCGTCCACGGTTACAAAACGGCGCAAAAACTCCTCCATATTGCGATTAAATAACGCCAAACCTTCCTGTGAAGTGAAGCACACGAAATTCACTTTTTTCCATTTTCTCCTCAAATTAGTGAGTAGTCTGATAAAAAAATGTCAAACACAAACTAACTGACGCAGCAAGTTTAAATGTTGACAGGAGTCAACTGACAGATGCCTGTTGACAGGAGCAGTGTTGCTGTTTCAGTAAAGAGGTCAGAAATTCAAAAAGTCACGGACTTATTGACCCGCCCTCGTATTTTTTTGTTTTCTTCTTGTACTAAATAATTTTGAATTGAATTTGCGATACATTTTTATTTTTTGTATCTACCCCACAAATATACAAATATATTGGTAAACTGAATTTATGGATCATTCGCCATAGCCTCGTAAAGTGCTATAGATTTTTGTATTTTTTTTTTTAATTTACGCGCGTCTAAGGGGTTACATACCCTTTTTCTGTTGCGGGCGGAAAGGTAGAAGGAGGAGGAAGGAAAATTGTTTTGTAGTGGTCTGAAACTCAGGTGTATTTGGTTTCGATAAGCGCTCTCCAGGGGTGGGAGTCCGAATAGGACGGAGAGAATGATTCAAGTCATTAAAATTGTTATAACACAATGTAAGAAATATAAAATGTAAGTGTAACAATTTACAAAAAAAAAAGTTTGTATACTTCTCTATTTTGTATCCAATAATTCACGATTTGTCATGTTTTGATTTCACTATATATAACATACATAATTCGTTTTCTAGTTTGCAACAATATGCATGAACCAACAAAGATATCGAGGATGCGAGTACAAGCGACCAAAGTGCTCATCAGAATATAGGCACGTGCGACCAATGAGCTAGGGATGCAGGTACATGTGACCAAGCTGTTGAACATACAGTAATTGAAATTGATGGTGAAGCAAATGAACAACCCACTACCATAGATACTTCATTGAAATAAGACGTAGAAGTGGGTGATAGCTTCACTGAGCAAACACGTTCTTTTTCGTATTTTTTTTCGATAAGAAGCACAAACAAATCCGTGGGCGCAACTTACATGCTTCTCTCATGGAGAGCAGTGTCGATGTAGTAAAGAGCCGAACTATGGAGATAAATGATGCAAAATTACTAACCAGAATTGACAACTTATGTGGAACTAACTCCGACATCTATTATCATCAGTTAGGCAGAATGAACTACACAAATTCAGTACAGTTACACATTACCACTCCTGAAAATGAGAAAACTGAATGGCATCAATCTTGCGATATCCATAAAAGTCCTTCCAAAAAGTTTATCGTTTTGTGTTAGAAAATTTTATCAAAAGAATTATTTATATGTAATTCTTAAAAACATTATAGACTGCTTACGTGAAAAGCTTAACGAATAATTCACCCTCAAACATGCAGCCATATAATCTAGGGAGCAGATTGTTAGAGAAGACCCCACAAAAAAAATAAATGTCGTCAGTGTACGTATAGTCGAAAATGATATAGATATGCACCAGAGAGATATTTTGGATCGAGCTATACTATTTTTAAGGTCAGTAATCCGACAAGTTGGCGAACCAACCAAGAGCCAACGATTTAATCCAGGAAGAATACGATATCAATCATTACTTAGGGATATCTATTCGACGCAATTTACAACAATTTAAATACTATTAAAGATGCCAAATACTGTTACGAAGTTAAACCCTTTGTTGGCCGTTAGTACTCACAAGTACCAACACTTTTCACTTCGAACAAAATCACTATATGAACAAATTTTGGTGCTAACACCCAACGAGACTTTTAAGTACCATTTTCATTCAATGTATTTTGTGTTTCCTGTATGTTTACCTTAGTGTACCTGCAAATATAATGGTTTTTATGACAGCTTGTCAGACTTTGAGGAGAGTAATTGTAGTTGATTTTGGCTTTTATTGACTAAAGTAGTTTTAAAAAGTGTTTAGCAATTTTTTGGAAATTTTCAATTGGTGTTCATATTGAATAATTGGAATAACACATAAAAAGTGAAAAAAGATTAATTTTCTGTATAATGTCATCAAGATTGTTAAGAGTGGACTGGTAAGTACCTTCGTCGGGCTGTGGATACAAATTTTTCATTTTTATCAATAATTTTTTGCTTTGATAATAATTTTATTTTGCGCTTTGTTTTCGGTTATTTAGTGCATAAAATGTCGGCTGTTAGGAACGTGGTAAAGAACGATGATGAAATTCTGAAAATAATATAGATAACAATGCGGACACCGACCTCGAATCTGAAGACGAACTGGATTTACTAACTGTTCGTGGGAACATCAAAGCTGCTCGAAAGGGTGAGATACCAGATGATGCTGAGTTCCAAGAGGAGCTTGATGAATTGTTACGCGATGGCGAAGAAAATGAGATAGACTTAGATAACCGTCCGGGATGCTAATTAAACTACAGAAGAACCAAATCGCCAATGGAAATCTAAAGATTGTACATCCGACATTTCTGAATATTTGCTGCCCGAAGGGCCTATTGGGGATTATTTGAGACGTGCATAAGCCCAACGGATTTTTTCATATCTTTCTTTGAAAGTGTGTTGGATAATATTGTCCAACAATCGAATCTATACGCTGTTCAGAAAAATAAGAAGCTGGACCTGAAAAAGGGTGAATTATTGGCGTTTGGTGGGGTAAACTTTCTGATAGGATACCACAAACTTCCTAGTTGGAGGCATTTTTGGAGTGAGAGTGAAGACTTAAGAGTTTCTTTGGTAGGGAAGACGATGAATCGAAATAGGTTTGAGTAGCAAAGATCAACTTTTCAAGCTTCGTCCAATGATCGATTCCCTAAATGAAAAGTTTGGCACCGCTTACCATCGAACAAGACAGCTATCAGTTGATGAGTCTATGATTCTTTTTAAAGGCAGAAACTCCATGAAACAATATAATCCCATGAAACCCATAAAGAGGGGCTATAAGTTATGGTGCTTCGCTGACCAACACGGTTATATAAAGAAGTTTTCTGTTTACCAAGGAAAAGACGAGCAGCTGAGGAGCAAGTATGAGGATTATGGCCTGGGGGAAAGAATTGTGTTGGCAATGACCGAAAAAGGGTGGGGGAAACAAAAAATTATATTTGTCGACAACTACTTTACTGAAAAAACCCTCGCTTGGGGCACAATCCGGGCGAATAGAAAAGGAAATCCAAAGAATTTGATATTTGACAAAAATATGAAAAGAGGTGACTGCGATTATCGGTCTTCAAAAGATGGAATAAGCTTTTACAAATAGAAAGACACGAAAACAATAATGCTGGCTTCAAACTACCATGGTAATGAACCATCAACTGTAGCCAGAAGGGATAAGTCAGGAACACAGCATGATGTAAGTTGCAAGATTACAACTCGTTTATGGGAGGAGTTGATCATGCCGATCAACTTCAATCCGCATATGGCCTTGACCGTAGGTCCAAGAAGTGGTGGCATCGACTTTTTTGGGGTATGGTGGAGATATGCTTTTTAAATTCTTTCATTGTTCATTGCCAATTGAACGAGAAAATATCTCTACTTGAGTATAAAAGATGTGTGACTCTTAGACTTCTATCACAAAAGGACTTAGCTGTTGACAAACGTGGTTTGAAAAGAAAGTCCTTGAATGATGAATCACCACAATGTAGTAAAAAACGAAGAGGCAAGGGAGAATCGGTTTCAAAGGATGTCCGACTCGTTAATCTTGGAGATCACTGGCCGAAGTTTGTTGACACAAAGGAAGGTGGGAAGTTTGTAGCATCAACAAAAGTCGGCAAAGGGTTAACAACGGATAATTACACAGCCTATTTCAGTGAACTTTTGAACCCACCTATACTGTCACCACATATTTGGTATGCAGAACCATAGAAATACCTGTATGACGCAGATCTAGATGCAGAATTTATGGTAGAAAATGTAAGAGATGTTCTTAAGAAGGTGAAAATCGAATCCGTTAGGAAATGTTTTCAAAGCTCCAGAAACATTCCTAGTCCTACTATCAAAATCGTGCTCCAACATGTTAGAGGAGGGAACAGTCGAGGATAATATCTTCAAGAAAAATGATACAAATGTGGCGCAAAATTACCATAGAATCTCCTTTATGGACTGCATTGTAGAAATATTGGCTGGAATGATGTAAAATCCACTAAGTGAGCGGGAAAGAAAGCACAAAGTTATTACTGAATTTCAAGCCGGATCTCAAAATTCGAACCTCACGAAATTAAAAAGGCTTCAAAGAACAGTATAGGCACCTCATTCGCATCGATGTCGGCCCCCCTTACTGTACTCCTGCATCGTCTGCCTCTCAACCTGCACACTAAAAAACCCGCACTATGCAGCGCAGTCAGACTCAGAGAATATGGGTGCTGCACAGCAATATCCTGGAATCATTATCCATTTGATGGTCACCGACTACATCACACCCAAACTAGACTTCAAGAAAAACTTTCAAGTAGGATTTCCCACCAGAGCTCAGTGAAGACAGGCGAAGTAGTAAAGGAATTCGACACCGTCATCTACACCGACGGACCGAAGATGAACTGTAGTGTTTGTGCCGATGTCTACTCTGAATCACTGAAAATATCAATATAATACCGCTTGCCGGATTTTAACGGCGTTTTCCAGGCGCAACTACTGGTAATCCGAGAGGCTTCCACGCCATTCGGGGATGACGCAAAGCACTAACGAAACATTAGTATCCTCATAGATAGCCAAGACGCTATCAACGCTATCGACTCGGCTACTATAAACTCTAAACTGGTGCAGAAGTGCCTGAGTGAGCTTGCACGCCTGGGCGAACGCTTTAAAATCACACCGCTCTGGGTTCTAGGGCACAGTATTATAGAAGAAACTGACCTCTGCACGGCTCAATCGCGACAAGGGTCCACATCACACGACAAAGTTAAAGAACAAATCCATTAAACTTCCTGCAGCAGCTAACTGCGCCATATAAAGGATGATATAAAGGATGATATGATACAATATAAATATAACGAAAAGACCTACTAAACAGAACTCGTGGAGATATCGCCAGAATCATGTCGATAATGCCCGGCGCTAGTAAAAATCAGACTACAAGCGCTAAACCAACCACTCTTCGACGACCTGAATGAACGACATCTCGGGTAAAGGAATACGAGATATGATCGGTGTTCCTAACTCGACAGGCTGGATCTAGGCACCGACAGTCTCACATCATTAACAACAACAATCGAAAACGCCAGTGAGGGACGGGAATGAAATTACAGGGTATTTTGATGCAAGATTGGGTGTAAAACAAGGTTGCCTAATCAGTCCATTGTTATTCGCAATCTTCTTCAATGATCCCCACGAATTCCTTGTGCATGTCCTACGCCTCGATGAAACACTAATACGAGTCTTAATGTATGCAGACGATATCATCACACTGGCACTTCAAACAATGACAAACCGAATAGAAAAACACTACGAACTCTGCAACCTGACATTGCCAAGTCTAAAATAATATTTAGAAAATCTGGAAAGGGTATCAGTGCATAGAAATGGCGACTTGGCGCTGGAGACATTGAAGTGGTAAATAAATACAAATGCTTGGAAATAATAAAGCCCCTCGGATTGTCGCTAAAAGAACACGTGAACGAGAGAGAAGAAATTGCTAAATCCAGTCTGAGCAGCACATGAAATATTTTATTGCTAAAAGGAATATTAACCTTTCGGCAGAGTTCAAAATATTCAGAGCAGCGACACAGTCTACTTACTGCTATGCGGCCCAGGTATGGGGATTCAGTAGCTTTGATGAGGTTGATAAAATGCAGAGATACTTTATAAGAAACCAAATTATGCGCTGAATCTAGAAACGGGAATCCAAGGATTACGTCTGTCAACATTAAAGCTCCACATGTTGTACGAGTACATTCAAAAAGCAATTTTCCGATATGAAGCATGTACATCGTCAACCCTACCTACTATTGAAAAAAGTCATAGAAAGAAAAATATCTTGTTCTATAGAATGACAGAAAATCGGCAGAACTGAACAAATTATGAAAATAGCACACATGGCCTGTATGCAAAATTAAACCACCATACAGGGCACAGATATTTCAATGATGCATTCAAAAACCCGCAAATTTAATGGACTTTTAAAATCAGAACTGGGCTTGTTGGACGGAAACAAATACAGAAGAGGACATGCCAGAAAATGCTCATCATGTCACCCGAACGAGGAGGAACAGTCGTTCATAGATCTCAGCGGAGACCAGACGCATTACGCATTTCGTGTTCGGCTTTAAAAGAGTAGAAAAACAAATAAATAGAGTGCTAAACAGTAAATTTTTAAGCGTTCGGTAGTCGAAGTGGTAGAGGCCCGGACAATAAATCTCGAGGTTGTGGGTTCGCTTCCCGCCTCTGCGAAAGTTTTTTTTTCGTTTATTTATTTAATTCAGTTGCAAGACAAATTTAATAAAAAAGTGTTTGTTTTGTATTACAAATTCACGTGATGGATTGTGGAGAGCGGTCCGCTATGCCAATAGCGGGATCGGCTGAGATAGCAGGTGAGGCTTCGAGTGGTTCGAACCAAACACCAAAGCCAAAGAGGAAGAGGATGCTAAAGTCAACCTCTAACTTGGCAGAACGTTCCACCCTACAAACGACCACTGTAAAGCTTGGTGGAGTGAGGGCAGGAAACAACTTCGCTGCATTGGCAGCAAGCGAATCTGACGACGAAGAGGAGGAATTAGAGTCGATAAGTAGCAGCATAAAAATGCTACAGCAAAGGATACAGGCCATTAAAGAACAGCAAATGGTCAGAAGGAAGAGGGATGAGCATGAGCAATCCCAACAACAGCAGTCGCAGCTTTCTCAAAAGCAGTCCAAACAAAAACAAAAGACAAATACAATACCACGAGTGCACCAACAACGCCAACAAATGCAAAATAAACACCAGCAACAACAACAAGAGCAGCAGCGACAACAACAACAACAGCAGCAGCAGACGAAGAAGAAGGAGAAGGTGCCTCCTATCAACACCTATAAATTGGAGGTGAATGCAACCAAGGACCTATGTAAGTTGGTAATTGGTAGTAATTTTAATATCAAAAGATTGGAGAACGATCGCCATGTCATCCACTGTAATACAGTGGAGGGCTACGCGAAAGTGAAAGAGCTCCTAAAGGAAACGACGACGGAGCACTTCTCATTCACACCGAAGTGTGAAAAGCGGCAATCGATGCTGCTGAAGGGATTGGAACCGTCTTCTGATCCTGAGGAGATCCTTGCACTGCTCAAAGAGAAGGAGTGCGAAGGACTCAAGTTTGTGGGGGTAAAGCCATTTACCACAGCTAGAGCCAGGCGGGAGAAACGGAGTCTGCCGTTCTTCCTGGTGCAGCTCAGTCCCGAAAGTCGTCTGGATAGTCTAAGGAGAATCAATGTCCTAGACTATCAAGTGATTCACTGGGAAAAATTAAAAAGGAGCGAAGGCGTTATACAATGCGTTCGCTGCCAGAGGTTCGGGCACGCTGCGTCGAACTGCCAAATGCAGCCTCCATGCGTGAAGTGCGCAAAGAACCACAGTTCCGAGGAGTGTGCTCTGGGTAGGGACGGAGCATCGGATAGGACGCAACTCTCGTGCGTATTATGTGGGAACGTGGGACACACCGCAAACTATCGGGGTTGTCCTAAGTTCGCCGACATAAAAAAAACAAAACTGGCTCAGCAGCGGAAGGTGGAGGTCAAACGTTCACCTGTTAGGTTTCAAACACCAGCCGTCATGCCCCGAATTTCCTACGCCCAAATGGCGTCAGGTAGGGGGGCTACGGTATAGCAAGCGACTGTTGCTTCTCAGGCGCCAATGCCGAGAACAACGGAAGCTGCACCTAACATGCTGGCCATCTTGCTCGCAATACAAGGGCAGATGGCTCAGCTGCAAAAGCAGGTGCAAGAACAGGCCAAGCGGGTGGACCAGATCTACGCGCTGCTGCCGGGCCTAACGCAACACTTGTCGTAATGGGTACGCACATGGTGGAGCAAACTTTGAAGGTCCTTGCGGTGAATGTTAATTCATTGATTAGGATCGAACGAAGAGCCGCGATGTTTAAATTGCTACAAGACCAAACTCCTGATGTGCTTTTCGCTAGCGAAACCAAGCTAACCGATAAGCACAAACTGGAGTACAATAATTACATTGTTAGAAGAAGAAACCGGCCCAGATCCAAACGTAGAGGCGGTGTCGCGATCTTCATTAAAGAAGGTATAAAATTTCACAGAGTGTACAAGGGCGTGTTGCGCAGGTTCCGGGTGTTGGAGGCAGTCGTCGTTTACATCCCGCTCCACAGTGGAAAACGGCTGTACTTGGCCTCTGTTTATGCACCTTAGGCTTCACAATCCACCCTATTCATTACAGAGCTCGACACGCTTTTTCGACTTCTGAGGCTGGAATCGGGGGAGAATTATTTTATAATCGGCGGGGATTTCAACGCTAGACATAGAGATTGGGGAAATAATTTGCCAAATACTAGAGGGAACCTACTATTCGATTGGTAGTAATCCTACTATTGACGCACTGCACCGACAGGAAAGTAGACTTCTGACAAGACTCAAAAACTTGTACAGACAGTTAACTGACAGACAAGACCCGGAGATTAGGACACTGAAGTCGTCGATTAAAAATATCCAAACGCTAATAAAAGAGAATTACAGAATTTCTGTAAGTTTGTATTGGAACAACAAGGTTCGGGCTGTAAACACCAGCAACCCGAATATGTTTCCGCAAATAAATAAACTATTTCGGAGAAAAGACCAAAACGACCTTCAGTGTCTTAAAATAGCCCGGACAACAGACAACGAACGGTTACTGACAATAGCAGGTATTGATCCAAATGAGGCCGCTGATGATGACGACTTCTTTGTGATCGAGGATCAACAGGAGAGGGTTGAGGCCATAGGGGTGACTTTCCAGGAAGTATACAAGGCCATTGATACCATTGGCTCTAATTATGACCTGGACAATCGCGTCTTGGTGCACGACTTCGGCATTCGAAATGAAATAGGGAACTGGCGATCCGGGGGCTCTGGTTTCACCCGGCTTAGCGACGAAAATATGGCAAATAACGTCAGTGCCAGAAAGGGTGGCCTACCCCCGTTTATTTCGAAGGAAGGACTCCATGAGATCTTCGATACAATCAGGGCTAAGAAATCGGTGGGGACCGATGGTATTCCGAACATCGTGATTCGACATCTTCCTATAGAAGCGGTGGACATCTACACCACCCTGTTTAATAATGCAATGAATAATGCACATCATCCAGCGCATTGGAAACCGGCGGTGGTTCAACCTATCCCCAAAAAGGGAAAGGATATATCCAATCCGGCGAATCTCCGATCGATAAGTCTCCCTCCGAATATCAGTAAGGTTTTTGAAAAGGTAATCAATAGAGCTCTGTCTAGGTGGGTTGAGGACAAACATATAGTTCCGGATAATCAATTCGGTTTTAAGGCGGGACATGATATCTCACATGCCGCGTCTAAACTGGTTTCTGATATCCAATGGAACAAAGGCAAGAAACAGTGCACTGGTGCCTGCCTTGTTGACTTGGAGAAGGCCTTCGACACCGTATGGTTAGAGGGTCTTTTCTATAAGCTGACAAGGCTGGGGATCAGTAAACCACTCTTGTACATTCTCTATAATATGCTAACCAACAGACAGTTCATCGTGAAAAATGGCGATGTGACTTCTGTTGGAATATTTCAAATTAAAAATGGTCTTCAGCAAGGCGCGGTCAATTCGCCGATCCTGTTCAACATTTATACAAGCGACTTGATAGGTTCACTTCCCCATACTATTGCGTACGCAGACGATTTGATAGCGTACAGAACAGGGCCAAAAATCGAGGTCATTAATACTCTCTTGCAGCGTGACTTCGATAAGATAAGACGATTTTGCGATGACTGGAAGTTGAAAATCAACATTCAGAAGTCGGAAACCATTCTCTTTAGGACGCCGTTGTCTAGGGCCTCAAGGGATACCAGAAAAAATTGGCGAAGTTTCTCGATCATTGGACAACACGGGCAGCCTCTTGCCTGTCGAAATGTAGTCAGATAGCTTGGAATCTGGCTAGATCAGTTTCTGTATTTTGGCAAAAATGTAGATGCTGCTCTGGCCAGAGCTAAAGGTGCTTTTGCCCTTACAAAGGGACTGTTTTATAGCAGCCAACTCGATGCGAGGGTAAAGGTAATCTGCTACATGGCCCTTATCAGGCCCATGCTGGTATTTGGTTGTCCCGTGTGGTTCAATGTATGAGCAAGCTTAATGGAAAAGATTCGGGTGTTTGAGAGGGCTTTCCTTAGGGCTTGTCTTCGCTTGTACAGAACACCAGAGTCGGAGTACAAAAAATTTTATCCTAATGAGTTCCTTTACAACAGGGCGAACCTAATAAGAGTGGACAACTTCGTAATTAAGCTGACTCGAAGGCACATTGCAAGAGCAATGACCTCGACGAATAACCTGAATTCTGGGGCTTACTACCCCAATTACCTTTACCACGAGAGTGGTCAGATAGGGTTGATCCAGGATATATCAGCGGTGCCGTTAATCTTCCATGTCGCTCGGACAGCTGGGGACAGGCGACTCAACTACAACAGAGACGTCGCACACAGCAGTGTGGATCGCCTCAGGTTCAGTAGGGCGGTGGGGAATCGCGATAAGAGCGATGTCGTTCGGCAGCACCAGCATTTCTGGTGGTTGAATGATGGAGAAGATGTTTCGTCATCGTTTCCATCAATTACGGACCAGCCTCACTAATGAGGCAGAGCTGACCAATCTGTTTTCTCTGTAAACAGCGATGGCCAGCTTGCATAGGTTTAGGTTAGCATTTAAGAAATATATACATATATCAGTGTATACAAAGGTGTATACTGATATATGTATATGATTGTGTATAATGTCTAAGTGTGTTTATTGTTATTTTGTGTATGTAGGTTAGGTAGACTAAGGTTGATTTTAAGTTAGATATTAAGTTTTTATTAAAAAAAAAAAAGTCCATATGCTAAGTTTTGTTAACAAATTTTTTTCTTAACTTTAAGTATACAAAATAAATAGTTCTAAGTAAAATGTAAATGAAGTCGAAAGACATAGCTATAAGAATTAAGAGTAGCTTAGAGTGCCTGTGTGGGGCTAGTAAGTTAGTATAAGATTGTTAAGTAATTGTAAGCTAGCATTTAAGCATTTTTTGTTAGTATGTAAGAGTTAATTAGTAAGAAAATAAAATGCATTGAAAACTGAAAAAACTCAATATGTTAGGGTAATGGGTCGCATGAATGCCGCTCAATACATCACCATTTTGAAAGCGGGCTTTTAACAAGTCTTGGGAACTGGAACAAAAATCTGTCAGACATTATCTTCCAGCAAGATTATGATCCGAAACACACAGCCAGAATTACCAAAGCGTGACTGCAAAATAATCATTTTGAAGTACTTGATTGGCCACCACAATCGCCAGACCTCAATCCGATTTAGCATCTTTGTGTTGCAAATTTACTAACATTATGGGACCGCACTCAAACTGCTTGAAAAAATGTTAATCCAAATCGATGCAAAACATTAACAGAATACATGCCAAGAAGAATACAATCGGTTCTCAAAGGAAAAGGAGGCCATACGAAATACTGAACAAGATTAGTTTAGTAAAGTCAACTAATTAATCAAGTGCCCTATTTTTGTTTTTGTTAAATTAAAATATGTTAACAAATGAATTTCTATTTCTATTGTTTTTTTAATGAATTATGATATTATTTTATAATGATGTTAAAAATTTCGTTAAATTATCTTTTTAAATAAAAAAGTTGTAATCAAAAGTCAGATTATTTGATATGCATGTAATCAAATAGTTGAGTGTTACGAAAACACCTATAAAATTGCAACACTGAATCCCAGACTAGAGAAGAAGCCCTCCTAGCCCCGTATTTACTTTAAATTGAACACCATTTTCAAGACATTTTTAATGTTATAGTCTTTAAAACCAACTTATTTAAAAATCTATGTTATTTTGATTGTTACATTGAATTTCGTATTTTAAAACTCACCAGTTGCTTTAATTTATTTTTCAGGACACTCAGCATACTCAAGACCTCGCTTAAACTCGGTCTTTGTGGGACCGCAAGTTGTGCTACCAAAACCGCCCCGGAAAACTAGATCAGCTATGGACCTTCATTCGATGGTGTTGGACGAATCGGCGGAACATGTATAAACTTATAAAAACTACAATACAAACTCAAAGTAGAATTCATTTAAAGAAGACTTCTGCGCCAAAGACTGCAGAAACCTGTTATCTTCTTCGAAAATCAAAAACCAACAAAAACCAAACTCGAGCGGACCTAAAATTCAAAAACAAAAAAAAAATTGAAAGCTTTAAACTACACCTTCAATTGATAGATGAAACAATTTTGTATCTCTCCTACAAAACCCTTTTTACAATTTCGTCTATATATTTGTATGTAGATACGAATATAGACAAATAAAGATGAGTTTTTTACTAGTCAAGGGCAGGAAGAGGAGCAGAAACAACAAATGAAAAACAAAAAGAAAAGAATTATTAGAATAAGTATTCTGAAGATTTCCTTTTTGAAATCGTTTTACTGTAGTAAGCTGAGCCAACAATATAGAGTTGTGCTAGGTGTCAGGAATTTGTAATTCTTATTTTATCCCTTATAAGGTTCATATTTGAAACCGAAGCAGAAGCAACTACAATGCAAATGAGTTTGACTATAGAAAGTCCGAAGAAGGGGTAGTAACTCGTTTCATCTGCCCCTTTCATTTTCCTGTAGAAAATTTCATCCTTCAGGGGATCATAAAGCTTTTAAAAACGTCCACGGTACTAGGTTGATGCTACGAGTATTGTCTTCGTTTATTGTCCGTATTTAAATTAGCAATGGATACTTGTAAAGCTTGTAAAATATTAACAATGGCACCCAGGGACTGCTGAAAGGTGAGATAAATGCGAAACCTTTTATTTTTTGAATGTTAAATTTGAGAGTCGATGAACCTTTAAATGGCCACACAAGCAAAAGGCTGTTCAACTCAGGCCTCGTTGTAGGATATTTTTCCTCTGAACTGGGAATGGAAATTGTTATTGGTTTTGAAGTGCTAAATTCCTTAATGCATATTTATTGAATATCTGGCGGTGACAAGAGAGTGTCACTTGGTTTTCATTTAATGCGTTTCGGTGGTTAATTAAAGAAAAATTTGATAAAGGTCTTGAGAAGTGTTTTGCTATTCGTATACTGGCCTACGACATGGAATGGAGACTACCTTTCTTTCATTCGACGTAGGAATACCATGTACGAGTATTTCGATTTTTTTTTAATGCCGTAAAAGTATCTGTTGGGTGAGTCTTTTGTCTACGTTTTCGAGTTCGTCGCCCATCACAAATGCTTCCTAAGCTGAGAGGATAACAAATTGAAATACATTGTTAAGTTGGAAGCTGTGTCAGTTAGTACGTACTCAGATTGTATGGCCACATGACTAATATGAGGAGAAAATTCGCAAGGCACGTCCACATCTAATTTCATAACATTAATAAAAGAGTGACACTGGTTTTTGCCCATGTCCTGGATTTGGGTACATTCGCTGGAAATACATGTACGATTAAAGGAAATAAATTGATGGGACCTTCAACATGCTGCTTGGATAGAGGTTTGAGGAGTCCCAACTTCCGTCATATGTACTCGTACATGTGTACGAGTATATCTGCTAATTTATGGATATCGCTTGGCAGAAGAGACATTGTGCTTGACTTCCTTTGAATCATAAATATGAAGACATCCGCTTCCATGATACTGAAATGTCTTTATGTAGAAAGTTTAAGTTTAGATGTCACGTACGAGTAGAGAATCCGTCCTTTGGAATTCTCCGAATATCGGAAGCCTTTTATCCGGGTATATTTTTAGAAGTAATATTTCTCTTTTGCCATTTTGTATGTGTTCGTCCTTGTGTTGTCGTTCATGCGATGAATTTTGAATAAAACTTTGGCGTATACAAATTTCATCAATAATGTATCGTACTTGTTGCTTCGATTTGAAGAGCAGGAATTCAATTCTATTCGGTCGTAATTTCCGTCTATACATGAGTGATATACATACATATGTACTCGTACCTCTCGCCGCGCCGTTGGTATACCATATTTAGGATCTTTTATCAAATTTTTAATCACGTTTTGGCGTAGATGTGGTTGAATTTTAGTGATTCAGCATCTTATCTCCTTTTGGAGGGCCTAGGAGGTTTGGGTTTATTGACATAAGTTTTGGACTTTGGAAAGAAGTTTAAAGACGTCAAGGCGCGTGATTTTGGTCACCCAAAGAAAAGATTACACCACTAGGGAATATTATCTCTATTGTTTCACATTATGTGTATGCCACACGTTATGTTGAAACATTGACTCAATGCTCATTGGTTCAATAAGCTCATATAAACACCACTTAAAACCGCATTGAAATATTCAACACGCATTCGTTCATTCCTGTTTATAAACCGCATTGAAACATTTTACCAACTCACGTTCTCATCATTCTCTCATCTGTCATCTAATTTACACGCACTTTGAACTTACCAATCTGTCAGTTCAATCAGCTGTTCTTTAAACTCTCTCAATTTTCCCTCTCTCATTTTAGATTCAGTTTTGGATAATTTCATGTAAACGCCACTCTTTCTATGCATATTGACTAAATGTGCACTGAGCTGTCACATAAAGGGGGTATCACCTTGATCAAAACGTTCCCGGATTATTCAGAAAATTAAAAACACAAAGTTTATTCATCTAAATCTATATTGTCCGCTTCACAGTAATCCCCATCGACTGCAACACACTTATGCCAGCGCTTGATCCAATCCTCGAAACATTTTTTATATTCGGTTTTCGGTATGTCCATCAGTGCTTCCTGCGATTTTTCCATTACTTCCTCTCGGCTGCTGAAACGCGTTCCCTGTAGTGGTTTTTTAACTCGATTTAACAGAAACAAGTCACAGGAAGCCAAATCAGGTGAATTCGGTGGCTGTGGGATGGTATTTGTTGCATTTTTTGTCAAAAAATTACGAATAATGATGTCACTGTGCGACGGTGCGCTATCATGGTGCAAAATCCACGAGTTTTCTGCACACAATTCTGATCTCTTTCGGCGAATTGCTTCACGTAAACGTCTCATAACTCCCAAATAATACTCTTTATTTACTGTCTGGCCTTATGGCAAAAATTCATGATGCACTACACCGTTATAGTCCATGAAAACCGTGAGCATTGCCTTCTTTTTTGACTGAAAACGACGTGATTTTTTTGGTCTCGGCTCATTTGGTGAACGCCATTCACTTGCCTGATGTCTGGATTGCGTGTCGTACTCATAAACCCATGTCTCGTCTCCAGTAATGATCCTTTTGATGGATGTGGATCGGATTCAGCTTCGCAAATCATCTCTTTTTTGCATGAAATTGAGGTCTTTTGGTACCAACTTTGCTGCTACACGACGGAAACCCAAATCATTAACCAAAAAGTCTTGGACGGATCCATAGGCAATGTTCAAGTCCTCCGCTATCTCTCTTATGGTTAATTTGCGGTTATTGACCAACATTTCTATTACTCCATCAATGTCTTCGTCGGTTTTCGATGTCAATGATCTGTCACTGCGTTCATCATCTTCGATTGAATCACGACCACTTTTGAACCGCTCGTGGCACTGGTAGACGACCGTTTTCTTTAGAGAATCGTTGCCGAAACACTTTTCCAACATTTCTAACGTTCGCGCACCATTAAATCCGCTTTCTACGCAAAATTTTATACAAGTTCGTTGTTGCATCCATTTCTAAAATTGTAAAAAATCGCCAACACACACTAAGATACTCGTACATGTACTCTTGGCTACGCAACTTTTGCGAATGTCAAGCTATGACGCTAAGATTTAGAGGGAATATCAACAACAGATCTACCAAGTTAACAAAAAAAAAGGGAACTCAAAGCGGAATAATGGGAGTGCCACACGGTGGTTATACCGGAAACTTTTTGATCAAGATGGTATGTATAAGATACTCGATGCGATTTTTCCGAAATTCATTTGATCGGACAACTTTCACCAGCCGTGTCTTGTTCGGTATTGGATTATTGGTCAAAGGTTGTGTTTCCATAAGTTTACTCCCATTTATGAATCTAGAATCATACGTAAACATCTTTGATTGCACGTACGAAGCTTTCATCCAACAGTTTTGTGGAAAACCCAGTTGTCAATGAGAGTTCTAATCGAGGATGTAGGTATTCAAGTCCTTACAGTTTCATCAAAAAATTTATTTTTCGCGATTCCTTTGCAGTTTAGTACGCCTCAACCTTTTGACAGTGTTCTTAGAGGTTAAGAGTACTTAAAGACACCTTGACTATCAATACAGGTGTGTAGGATAGGCGAGCGAGTCAAATGAAACAACTTGAGAGGAGATATGCTACTTACGACAGTTTATTGAGAAGAAGGAAAATTGACATGACGGGTTGTATTTATACTTTCATATGAAGCGGTACGCTTATGTAAAAGAAATGAGAAAGTGTGAGCATCATACGATATGACAATAGTTTCTTACTTTCGGTTAACATTTACTTCTGACAATCTTAAGTATGTGTTATACGAGAACACTTACAGTAGTGTACAAAAAAAATGCCTACAACTCGGCCATTCTGACCGCATAATCGACCCGATTACAATATCTTTTCTATACATAATTTTCATAAAACTTTTTTCTTAAGATACATTACATTTTGTTTAATACATATTTTACAATAATCTTCTTTACCTAAGAGTAATTTCTTATTGAAACTTTAAAGGTAAACATTTAGTTGATATTTTTAATATTACAAATGATTGTTGATACATATGAAAAGTTATATAACTATTACATTGAAAACAATTAATCGTTCTTACTGAATTTGTCATCTCATGAATTTTTTGAAATTTAGAAATTTTAAGTTGAATATCTTTGAAATACAAAACAAATAAAGTTAAGATACATTATTAATTATATCGTTTCAAACATTGAAAGAAATATCCATCTACATTTTGGCAGGTACAAACAAATATATATTTTTTTTTAATTAAACAGCTGTTCTTTCAGGTGATCGTTATTCAAATGTGATTATTGTCGTCAGTTCTATAAGTATTATTTATTCCTTTGTCGTTTTCACCAGTCTTTAAATCAGCTTCTGGCATCGCATATAACCTCATATTGTTCGGAGAACATACACCTTTGTATGGCAATCTTGTTAATTGCAATCCGTCAATATCACCTATAATATACCTGTCATTCCTCACGACCTTTTTCACCTCGTATGGCCCCCGAAACTTGGCCAAAAGTTTTTTGCCTACGCCTAGTGTTGTATCTACGTTTTTGATCATGACATAGTCTCCTGGTTTATAAGCTGTTGGATTTTTATGACGGCTATCATAATATCTTTTATTCTTCAGTTGCTCTTTCTCAATTTTTCCCTGAGCTTCTTCCCTAATTTTATCTAGACTAACTTCTTAAGAATCAACGTTGTTCGCTAAAAACTCTTTCACCTTGTCGCAGAATTTTCCCTTCTGATCCCTACCAAATAGCAAACTACTGGGTGTAAAACCTGTGCTACGATTCACACTGTTGTTTATAGCAAACTCAACTTTTATTAAGTTTTTGTCCCAATTACTTGTGGTAAACGACTCGCATTGTTTTGCAAGCATTGGTGTTATCACTCTATTCAGCCGCTCAACTTGACCATTAGATTGCGGTGAGTGGGTTGCTACCTTGACGTGCTGTATGTTGTTGTCCTTTAAAAACTCTGCAAACTCGTTTGACGTGTAACAAGATCCACGGTCAGAAACTATTCGGTTAGGTCTAGAGTAATTTGCGAAATAGGTTTTCAAACATTCTATAGCTTCCTTACTTTAAGTGGTTTTAGTTGGATACAGCTTGGAAAATTTGGTGAAACCATCTACAACCACTAAAATGTGCTTTTTGTTGCAATGAGATGAAGGAAAAGGGCCTAGATGGTCGACATGAAGCGTATCGAATGGGATCTTTCCTTTTGGAATTGGATGTAAGATTCCTTCTGATTTACCAGAGTCCGGTGAAAAATAAATGCATTTAAGACAGCCTTTAATAACTTTTCTAATCTTCTCCTTCATGTTTGGAAACCAATAAGTCCCGGATAAATGTTCAAAGCATTTGTCTACACCCAGATGACAAAGTGACTCATGATGAGTTCTAACAACCTGATCTTCCATGTTAAATGGGACATAAAAAACAATCTTGCCTTTAACTTTTCGATAAATTAGTCCATCAACCATTTCATAGTGTGGACTTTCGGAAGTACTCAACCCTTCCGCAATTGCAACTATCTTTGGATCATGTTTTTGTGCGGCGGCTAGAACAAATTCAAACGATTCGTCCTCCACCTACAAAATGTTGAAAGATCGACTTAAAGAATCAACGTGTGACATCCGATCGCTTTTCCTGTGTTCAACTGAATAATCATAGGATTGTAACTCCAACGCCCATCTTGATATTCGCGGATTCAATGTTTTTTTATTAAGCGTCAGGACAAGAGCTTGGCAATCCGTGACGATCTTAAATGGAATACCTAGTAAATATATACGAAACCGCCTCAAGGCATAGACTATGGATAAGGTCTCAAGTTCATAGCTATGGAATTTATTTTCAGCTTCACTAGCTCGCTTCGAGAAATAAAACACCGGATGAAACTTGGCATTGCTCTGTTTCTGCAGTAGGACTGCACCAAATCCATGCGAGCTGGCATCGCAGTGGAGTTCTGTTGGATTATTAGGGCTATAAATTGATAGAACAGGTGCTGAAATCAATTTGGTTTTCAACAAATTAAAGACTTCTATTTCCTTAAGACCAAATGTGAACGGAGTGTCTTTCCTCAATAAATCATACAGAGGCTTTGCGATGTTAGCAAATTGGTGTATAAACTTCCTAAAGTAGGAGCAAAGTCCAAGGAAGCTATGGATGTCTTTAGTTGAAGTAGGTAGCGGAAAGTTCTTAATAGCCGAAAGATTAACCTAATTCGGACTAATACCGGCTTCGTTTATTTTATAGCCCAAGTACGTGATCTCACTTTTTAAAAAAACACACTTGTCTAATCGAAGGTCCTTAATCCTTAAGAATATCTAGGTGTTCTTCTAAAGTTTCCGTCGCTATAAGAAGGTCATCTAAATAAGTCAAGATCTTCGATTGCAATATCAATTTACCAAATATGTGCTTTATATAACGCTCGAAAACAGACGGAGCGTTCTTAAGCCCAAACGGCATTTTGGTAAATTCATACTGTCCATTCGGTGTAATGAACGACGTGAATTTCATTGACTCTTCCTCAAGTGGCACATGGTAAAAACCGTTTTTTAAATCCAACGTGGTGTAATATTTCTTATCTTTTAACCGGTCTATGTTATCCTCGATTAAAGGCAGGGGATAGTTATCGCGAAGAGTAATTTTGTTAAGCTCCCTGAAGTCTACGCATAGCCTAAGCTCCTTATTTTTCTTCTCGACGGGAACAATAGGTGAAGCATATTCTGAATTAGACTCACGTATTATACCTTGGCTTAATCTTCTCTAACTCGATTTTATGCGAATATGGCAACCTTCGCGGTGAACTATGAAATGGAGCATCCTTACACAACACTATCTTCATTTTGAACTGACTCTCTACAGGAATATGTTTTCTAACAGATTCACAAAAAGCTGGTTTGACTATTCTTTTCACACTTTCTTGAATATTTATTGGAATGTTTGGATTTACTTTTATATCAAAATCGTTGTTTTCATAAACATTAATGTTCAAAATTTGTTCTACAAACAAAGATTCTTCACAAGACGTACTTACATAATCAACTTGCGAACTGCGAAACTGACTTAAAGATGATGACGACAAATCCTTTCCATTTGCAAGCGTTTCTGCAGAACTACTTGATGACGGCAATAATGAACTTGAAGAACGATTACACCTGTCGCTGCTTGTCACTGGCAAAATACGATCTTGTTTTTCATCACTCTTGTCTGCTTTCTTTAAAACCATGCCAATCCTGCCGATGAAATTTCTCCCCAAAACGATTGGATAACTCATTGACTGATTTTTCACTACAAGTAAACATAAATTAGTTTTATTGTTATCAAAAAATATACGTGAATTGACACTTCCCAACACTTGAAGCGGGCTGTTGTTTACTCCACTGTATGTATGACTGTCTTCATCCAACGGTGAAATCATAGTCTGCGGCAGGAACTTTTCTTGCACAAAGCTTATCGGACTCCCTGAGTCCAAGAGCGACGTCAAAGTACACGCACATTCGGAATGTCCATCGGTGAATATGTAGGAAATTTCTTTTTCAAAATGATTAGAAATTGGGCTAGACTTTGGCATGATGCGACCGGTACTGCGCTTAGACACGTTGTTGATGTTTTCTGCATGGATGTTGTTTACATTTAAAACGTCATCGTTGTTATCAGCGCTGCTTAGCTGTGGGTGATGACTGCTGTTGTTGCTTTCACTGACAATCAAAACTGGTTTATTGCTGGAGCAATTTTTGGCTATGTGCCCACGAACACCACATTTAAAACACGTGAACTCTTTTTTTGCACATGACACATTGGCGGGTGCATTACTGGTGTATTCTTTTTTCTTGAATGCATTATTCTTTTGATTATTTTGGCTGCTGTTGTGAAACTGGGATGTGCTTGATTTAAGCGGGAAATGATCGCGACTGTTGAGTTTGTACTTTTCGTATTTTCTTAGTGCTATTTTTAGCTGATCGATGTTGTTTGCGTTATACAGCATGCTCTTATTGAGTTCGGAATCTGGAATGCACTTGATTATAAATTGAATCAAATCTTCTTCTTCTATGGGGTTATGGGATGCGATTTTCTGCATGCTGAGCACATATTGCTGCAATGTCTCCTCACGCCGTCTTTTCCTTGCACTTAGCTCACTAAAAATATCCGCTTTCGTAACAGTGCGCTTAAACTCACCCAAAAGTGCATCTCTGAGATCTGTCCAACTTCGTATTTTCAAAGATCTTACGAAAAGCCTTGCTGTTCCACCAAGGAGCCTCTTTCCGAAAATGAACTTGGTTCGATCGTTGAGTTGAAGGCTTTCGGCGTTCTCCTCGAACTGTTCTACCCAATGAACAATGGGAAAGTTGTCATCCCCAGTAAATGGACACAATAAGTCTTCCATGTCCTTGAAGTTTTGCGAAACATGTGATCTCTGACTGTGATTTTCTGCAGCTCTTTCAGTCGTCGCTTCAGTGAAATGATTTCCTCCCTCTTTCTGCATGCTTTTCGTAGCTTATTAAGCTCCTCATCAACGTCGTTGCGTAGTGCATGTACAGGTGATTCGTACCGCGTTTCTTCCTCTGCTCGTGTTCGGTGGATGAATCTGCGTTATTTTGCTCACCATCGGCCATAAAATCCTGCGCGAGTTTTTCCAGATTCTCGTCCGTATAGGATTCGACTGCTTTTTCGACCCGTAGTTTTAACACCGCTTTAGTTCCATCAGTTTTCAAACCCAGCGATCGTAAAATATTTTTTAGGATGGGTACCGTCGCTTTATCAACTAATTGTTTAAACAATTCTGACATTTTTGAAGCACTAAAACAAATACTTTGAATTCAGATAAAGTTAAACGGTATCCCACTTCTGAATTTTGTAGGATAGGCGAGCGAGTCAAATGAAACAACTTGAGAGGAGATGTGCTACTTACGACAGTTTATTGAGAAGAAGGAAAATTGACATGACGGGTTGTATTTATACTTTCATATGAAGCGGTACGCTTATGTAAAAGAAATGAGAAAGTGTGAGCATCATACGATATGACAATAGTTTCTTACTTTCGGTTAACATTTACTTCTGACAATCTTAAGTATGTGTTATACGAGAACACTTACAGTAGTGTACAAAAAAATGCCTACAGGTGGCAGATGCATTGCCCTCCAACTGTTACTTTAAATATACGAAGTGTGTTCAAAACACAAAACACATTCGATTATCGATTTTTTCTTTTCCTGTGTTGGTGCACATGTCCAGAACATATGTTCGCAGTTTCAAGTACATACATATCTTTATATTCCACTTTTAAGAAAATGTACGTCATCTTGAGCACAATACCCCTACCACTGTAAACATTTCAAGTGTTTTAGAGCCCTTGATTCCATTTTTTACACAAAATCTTATGCAAATTCTTTGCTCCATTTTGTATAATTGAAAATCGCCGAGCACACCAAAATACCTTTCTATCTGTCAAAAAGAAACTAAGGGTTTTCCAATAAGGACTTGACAAATTTTTTTTTAAATAAAACGCAAACCATTTGAGATATTTCAAAAACTTTATTATCGGCTTGAAGTACAACCAAAACATTTATGAATGGAACTCGACTTCGTTCATATGGCCACCGCGGGCACATTTGCAGCGGTCGAAACGGCCGCTATTTCGCGTTCAATGTTGGCTCTGAGCTCTTCCAACGTCGTCGGCGTGTTGGCATAAACCAATGACTTAACGTAGCCCCACAGAAAATAGTCAAGCGGCATTAAATCGCATGAACGAGGCGGCCAATCGATTGACCCATTTATTGAGATAACACGCTCATCATACTTACTCTTCAATAAATCGATTGTAGCGTGTGTAGTGTGGCTTGTTGCATTATCCTGTTGAAACCACATGTCGTCCAAGTCCATATCTTCCAATTCGGGTCAAAAATAATCGGTGATCATGGCGCGATAACGCTGACCATTCACAGTAACGTGGCGATCGTTATCGTCGACGAAAAAATATGGCCCAATAACGCCGCCGGCATGCAAACCGCACCAAAGAGTTATTTTTTGTGGATGAAGTGGTGATTCATGAAGCACATGTGGATTTTCACCCGACCAATAGCGCATATTTTTTTATAATGAGCGCGCGCTCAAGCGGTTTGTGTACACTTAAGGTGAGTGTTCACAGCGCGGGCAAAGGAAATTTAGGGAGGAAGAAAAGAGAGGTACCGATGTACATTGTTTTTAAATGTTTGCAAGTTATAACGACCAGGAAATACAGAGATCGGCAGGGCATTCCATAAGCGAGTTGTAGGGCTTAGGAACGAATCACGATATTTTAGAGTACGTCCGAAAATGGGCTTGAGAGTATACTGATGAGCATTCATAGCGAGACGGGTGATACGGTTGAAAGTTTGAATGGGCGGAAACTACTGGCGATTTCAGTGGAGCACTGGTGGTGGAAATAGCGATAAAACAAAGTGAGACACGAGACATTTCGTCGGTGTTCGAGGGTGTCCATTGATTGACTGATATTAGTATCGTCAATAAGTTTTATCGCACGGTTTTGAATGCTATCTAGCAGGTGCAGAGATGTTTTAGGAGCACCTGACGGATGAATGCCTTATATATTGTGGCGAGACCAGAGGGGTAAAATATTTCCTACATCGCTTGAGGAAACCTAGACATTTCGCAGCATTTTTGACGACACCGAATATGTGGACATTCTGAGGTAAGTTGTCATTGACACACATACCGGGAATGGAAAGTTTTTCGGTTTCGACGATGCAAGTGCCATTCATGGATAATGGCTGGGAGTTTAAGTTTCGCTTTAAAGACAGCAGACAGCATTGTGTTTTGGAAGCATTAAATTCCACTCTGTTGATAGTTCCCCAATTGGTTATGCTGTTGATATCGAAATTGAATGAGCTTAGCATACGCTGCCGTTCTCATTCTACAGCCGAAGAGCAGGGCCGTGAGTCCGGGAACGAATATGAAAAGCAGAGAGTACTGTCATCAGCAAAGGAATATATTGGATTAGAAGTAGCAGACAAGAGATCATTAATGAAAATTAAAAAGAGTGTCGGGGACAAAACAGAGCCCTGGGGCACACCAGCATTTATTTTGTGAATATCAGACTTGAAACCGTCCAAGACAACTTGAATTGAACGTTCCGAAAGGTAATTTCTAATCCATTGAAGAAGAGAGTCGTCGATCCCAAATGCACGCATTTTCGACAAAAGAGCCTGATGCCAAACTCTGTCAAATGCCTTAGAAATATCAAGTGCAACTATCTTGCTTTCGCCAGATTGATGTACGCTTTGGTTCCACTTTTCGGTGAGACATGCCATCAAATCACCAGTGGACCTGTTGCCGGTCATTGAAAAGTTTTCGTGTTTCGAGATGTTTCATTAGCTGACGATTTATCAGCGTTTCCATGACCTTGGAAACAAGGGACGTAAGGGCAATGGGTCTGTAGGAGGAGAGAGAAGATGATTCGCCTTTTGTAGGGACGGGCTGGACAAATACTGTTTTCCATCTGCTCGGGAAGAGTCCTAAAGAGTAGGATTGATGAAAAAACTTACGCAGTGGTTTTGCCAGCGAGGAAGAACACCTCTTCAGAAGAAGGGGAGATATACCATCTGGACCAGCGGATTTATGTATGTTGAGATCTTTAAATACTCTTGCTACTACACGAGTGCGAAAGTAGATTCGTCCCATTGAAGATTCGACGCACTCAAGTGTAGGCGGAGACAAAGCACAATCTGGGAGTGTTGAGCTGGCCGCAAAGTGTGCAGCAAGCAGATTGGCCTTATCCAAAGAGCTGACAGCTGGAATGTCATTGTAAATGAGCGTTGGGATGGAGGATGAGGCGGAATTTCTAATGTCTTTGACGAACGACCAAAAATTTGTACTGCCTTTGGGACATTGTAGTATTTTTTGCCTCAGTTTCTGGTCGTATAGGAATTTCACACGCTTAAGAAAGGCGTTGCAGTCATTTCTGGCTCGTTCGAACTTTTTTCGGTTTTCCTCTGTCGAGTTGGTCTTGAAGGCCCGAAAAAATATTTCTCTAACCCTGACGGCCTCTTTACAGCTCGAGTCATACCATGTCTTTTCCTTTGGTTTGATACTCTTCATCCGATGAGGGATAAAGGATCTCATTCCCAAAAGAACGGTGTCTGTAATCATATCAGCAGCGGCATCCACGGCGTTATCGAGGAAGCATAACGACCAGTTAAAATTCCTAAAGAAGCTGTTAAGACCGCTCCAGTTGGCTTTCTCGTATTGCCATACGGTTCTTTTAGGAATTTTTTCTCTAACTGTGTGGTCGGTGTACGAGAAATTAGCTGATATGACACAATGGTCCGACGAGCCTAGAGGGGAGAGCACATGAATGGTGTACTTATCAGGGTGAGAAGTTAAAAACAAGTCCAGGGTGTTGGCGGTATGACTATCAACGTCTGGTATTCACGTGGGCTCATTTACAAGCAGCGTTAGGTTGTTTTCCGCAGCGAAGATCTCAACACACCGTCCTTCGGGTGTTGTCTGTCCAGAATGTCGGAGCCACCCAGAATCGTGTATATTGAAGTCGCCCGTAATAACGATTTCAGTATGGGGATACACGGATACAATTCTTTGAATGGAGTCAGACAGCGCATCAAACTCGTTAAAAGATGAATTGCTGTCCAGTTTTGTCAATATTTTGCTTATTGACGAACCCATTGAGCCAAAAATGAGCTTCGTCACTGAAATTCATCATCTTGGCGCATCTTCTTCAGAATCGGAGAATCGGAGAACGTACGTCGCTTCAATTGGTCCATCGGCTTCAATTCTTGAGTCAGCTTGATCTTGTATGGGTGTAGACCAAGATCCTTACGCAAAATACGCCATAATGTGGTCTGAGCGATGCCCAATTCTTGAGAACGCCGTGGAATTGACAGATTTGGATCGTTTGCTACGGACGCCTGAACCCGTTGTCTCACTGACACGGCAACATCACACCACGAATAAGTAGACTCAAATTTTTGCACTAAACTTGTTATTGCCTGTCTACTAGCGCGAGAATTACGACCGAAAAATGGAGTTAGCGCTCTTAAAGTTGCAGTCACCGACTCAGAATTTCGGTAGAAAAAATTTTTATAATTTGCAGACGTTGCTCGTTCGTGTACTTCACCATGATGAAAATGTTGAGTTTACTGAATAAATTGACAGTGACTGTTTGATGATTAGTGAAAGAGTGCATTCACAAATTAAATTCAAAGTTGTCAAGTCCCTATAGGAAAACCCTTTTTTGCATGTTATAGTAATAAATACGTTCAAATTCGATTTGAAATTTCCTCTAGGCACTCAGTGCCCAGTATACGGGTCCCGGGTTTAAAGCTGATCTAAGATGCATGTGAATGCGTGATCATGTTGATGCAAATGTTCATAAAGACAACCGAATTAATGTGTGTGCATCTAACACGTTCATATCTTAAAAACTTGATAGCATTTGCATATTTTTTCTTCTTCTATTGTGGTCCTTCAATGATACTTGAACTCAACTTTTGTATACTCAACACAAGAGATTCCTGAATCAGACGACATTGTTATTAATTTGCGTTTGTGTACCTGTACATTTGTGTTGTGTAAATTTTGTCCTCACTCATCTGAACAAACGTTGCATTTGAATGCAATTTGTGGCAATGTTTCCATTTACCTTTTCATTGAATATTCCGTTCAATTAAGGAAATAAGTTTACTTTACGAACGATAAGCTCATCCATTCCTTTCAAATTGGTTATTCATATTTACTCGGTTTGTCCACTCAATCACGATACCTTCTTGTCTGCTGGCCAAAGGGTACACACTATCTCTTTGCGACAAATTTCATCCATTAACCCGAGTATGCGAGGGTTGTGCTCCCTCATAAATCGACATAGCCGCCTACGTTAAAGGTCCAATAAACTTTCCATTGTTGTACCTCCACAAATCCATTTCGATAGGTGAAACTTTCTCAAAGCACAATTCCCCATTGTCTGGACAGCAGACTTGGACAAATGTGAAATTATTTATCATCGCCTTTGTACACATATTGGCAGGAGTGGCATGGCACAGTCGATGTTATGATTAGTGAGTTTTGTCCTTGAACTCACAAAATAACCAGTAAGATGTCTGAAAAGTATCGTTTGGTAAATTAAGTCCTAAAGCGATTGACGACATTTTATTACAAAATCAACTTGCGATGGGCTTAAAGAAGAATCCTGTATATCCCGTACAGAGCTGCAGGGGCATCATACGCAGTAAAACTTATACATTTTCCTTGGGACTACAAGTGCGACACAATGCAAATCCTATTTTATGGAAGACAAGGGGAAGATGATGCCATAAAATAAAATAAACTTTGTCCCTTTTTCAAAGCAAACATCCGAGGAATATAACTTTTCATTGCTGCTGATATAGTGCCACACACCACTGAACTCTCGCGCCATATGTACGTACAGTGGTGGCCTTCAAAATAGATCTATTTATAGAATTGTCGTAAAAATATATATTGGAGAAAGCTGTATTGTGTAAGGCGAAATGAACTGAGGGACGCCCGTCCTACACTGGACCTAAACACCCGAACTGCCGCTAGGTATTACTTTGCGGGGCTGCCAAGAAATTCATGCTACTCCGGTGTTTCTATCTGTTCGGCTGGTTCTGCAGCTCTTCTTTCGGCTTCTATTCTCCGTAGCTCTGTCTGCACAGTTTTTACAAATCCGCAGATATTTAGCCGACTCCACCGAATCCACCATTCTCTTAGTTACATACCTCTGGGGGGTTTGGTAGATTTTCTCTCCATTCCGTGAACCGTCCTCCTGATTTGGACACTCGGGACAAAATTGGGAGCTGTCATGGCCAAATCTGTATAGATACTTTTGGTATCCGCCATGACCAGAGATTTTTGGAATCAAGGTATGAGTCCATCTGCCCTTTGTGGCATTATCCCATCGAGATTGCCATAGGGCTATAGAGCGTACCCTTTCTTCCTCTTTCATTCTACTTATTGCCTTGGCATTGAGGTTTTCCTGCGGCAAATTCTCTTCATTTCGTCCGCGAGGAGGTCGATGGGAATCATTCCAGCGATGACAAATGCGGCTTCGTCCGAGGTCGCCCTATAGCCGCTTATTGTCCTTAGCGCAACGAGTCGGTATACCGTTGACAGTTTCCGGCCTGTTTCTTTCCTTCTCAGCGTATCTGCCCAGACATGTGCCGCGTATAGAATAACCGAGCTGACCACTTCAGCTAGGAGGATCCTTTTTGCGTATCCAGGTCCGCCAATATTCGGCAGTATTCTTTAGAGTGCCGCTTGTATTGCTGACGCTTTTTTTCCTCACGTAGTCCACATGTTGTTTGGACCGTAGCCGGTTGTCTAACATCACTCCTAAGTACTTTACCGCTTCCTTCGATCGGATGTTCTGGTTACCTGCTCGTAATAAGAACGGCTTCTGTTTTCTGTTCCGCCAGTTCGAGACCCGCAGATTCGAGCCACTGCTTTATTGGCTGCGTTTGTATTTTGCGACTACTACGATAGCTATATCGTCTGCGAATCCGATGATACTGACTCATTCGGGCAGCCTTAGTCGCAACACTCCGTCGTGCATTAGGTTCCACAGTAGTGGACCTGACACTGATCCTTGCGGTACCCCACCGGAGATGGTGTAGTATTTAACCCCTTTATCGGTGTCATACCGTAACTTCCTGTTCGTGAAATAATTGGCGATTATCTTTAGCGTTTAGTAGGGTGTTTCCATCCTTGCGAGTGATCGACTTATTTGGGACCAGTCGGCAGTGTTGAACGCGTTTTTGACGTCTCGTGTTACCACCGCACAGTACTTTTTTGAGCCTCACCTGCAGACGCAATGTCGACCACTGTTTGGATAGCACCGACTGTGGAGCGTGACTTTCGAAATCCAAACTGGTGGTTTGAGAGGGCTCCCTTCTCCTCTGCTACAGTCAGCAGTCTGTCGTATATTATACGCTCAAGGATCTGGGTCTAGAAGACATATTGGGCGACATGACGATGGTTCTCTAAGTTGTAATAAGTGTTGCAACTTCCACGGTTCTCGGAACACTCCCTCCTCGAGACACGTTTGCAATGTTGCGATGAAAAGATCTAGTTTTATTCCGGCAGCAGCCTTTAATGCTGTATTCGGAATACCATCGGGTCCAGGCGCCTTTTTGTCTCCTATTCGATTAAGAGCTCTCTGCAGTTCATCCAGTGTAACGGCTGGGATATATCCTACGTCTGTTTCCCGGACGATTGTGACCATGTTGTGTAACCTTTTGGGAAACAATGCTCCACTATGGTTATCAGCATTTTTGGGCCCGTTATTTGTGGAGACCTGCAGGATTTCAGTTTGGTCATAAGCATTCTGTAGGCTGTGCCCCATGGGTTGATATCCGCTTCGTCGCATATACGTTTGAAGCATCTTGATTTGCTCTCTTTGATCACCTTTGTTAACTCCCGTCTTGCCTGTCTAAAGCCTTCTAGGTGTTGTTGGAAGTCATCTCTCCCTCTAGAACTTTGGACTTAACCTCTAGCTTTTAAACACTTTGCCCTGAGTGTTTTTATTTCGTCGTTCCACCAGTAGCATAGGGCGCCCTTTCGATTTACTGTTTTCCTGGGCTTGCCGCATCACAAGCCGCTACGATATTATCTGTAAGTTGATGCGACAAGTGATCCCTGTGGTAGAGCTATTCAGAATCTCCTCGAATGAGTCCTTGTCGAAAAGGCTGCCCTTCCATTGTGGGAACCTAATTTTTTGTCGCTGCGGGGTTCTTTTGATTTTGTTGATCTTGAATATAATCGCCAGGTGGTTGCTATGGTTGTAATCCACACTGACGCGCCCGCTCATGTTGCGTAAGATAGAGTGACTCGCAAAGATTAGGTCGATGATTGTTCCCGTTCCTGCTTTGCGAAATGTGTTGCTCCTTCCTCTATTCGCTAAGCCTATGTTTAGAGATGCAAATGCTTCAAGGAATGTACGCCCCCTTTCGTTGGTGAGCCTACTGCCCCATTCCATAGCCCAAGCATTGAAATCTCCTCCAACATCAGTTTTGTGTTGTGCATTGTTCATCTACCTGTCCAGCATTGTTTGGTATTGGTTGAGTGTCCAACTAGATCGCGCATAGAAGCTGTAGAAATTGATGCCATTTACTTGCCATTCCGCATCACCGTCGATGTCTTGAAAAGCGTGGTCCCAGCATATCCATATTGCGGCATGCTTTGTCTTGTCGCATACCCAGATACTGCTGTGGACAGTTTTATATGATTCACTTATCAGGACCACATCCGCTATCCCACAGTGATTAAGATTTATTTGTAAAACCTTCATCATTGTATGCTAGGTGTGGCTTTCTTGAAGATTGGACACTTTCCACTGCCCGGTACGTGTTTTCCGTTCTTCGGAACATTTTCCCTGCAGAACATGCATGACGGCAGGGAATTTTTTGCTATGTGGCCTTCTGTGCCGCATCTCTTGCATAGTTTGGAGCAGTCCTTTTTTGGCGGACCCGGCAGTTTACCCAGCCTACCTTTAGTCTTCCTGCTTTCAGCATCTTTCTTCCGATTCCTACAGGGAGGCTAATTAATGCACTCTGTGTACGTCTGTCGAAGCGATCTGATATCGGCTATCATTATCTGTTCGAATCCGAAGTGTTTTCTGATTGCTTCACAAATTTCCTCCTTTGAGGTAACTTCATCCATGTCTTTGCATTCAATAGTAATGCGTTGTGTAAGGGCTCGGACCTCTGCCTTTTATCCTAGAGCTTCGCTTATTGCGGCCTTTCTAATAACCTCTTTCGTCTTCTCATCCTGCATCTGTGTAGCTGAGAGCTCATAGAGATCGCGTATGCTTTCAATTGCGTCCCTCATCGGTTGGTGTATAGAACGCCTTTCAGCATTCCGACCAAATCCCTTATTTAATGAAATAAATAGTTTAATGAAAGATGGTTGACCTAGGTTTCCTTCCATTGTTGCTCGATTCGTCTCGGGTGGACCGACACTTACTGAAGTATGAGATGTTGTCGGTGTGGCAGGAGATCTTCGCATTATCGTGCTTCTTTGGGACGGATTTTAATAGTGTCTGGTGTTGTTGTTTTTGTTGTGTTCATTTTTTTTCGTTAGGGTCCCCACTCAAAGCCGTTATCAACGTTCGGATGTGTAGTCACTAGCGATCCCATGGTTATCTATGCAAGCAGTGAGGTCATGCGAGGGTTGACATAGGCCCTTATGGGGTCCTGTGCCAGAGCCAGATCGGTGCTAAACAGGAATATTACATCTGTACCTACACCACCAACTTAATGGTTACGTAACATTAAGCGTTCTTTGAGTCCCACGAAGGATTTAACGGGACGGGGGCATGTATAGCATTAGCCGTTTCAACCGGATTTCACTCCAGCTTACTCGGGTAACAGAATACTACAAACCTCAGCCCTCATAGCTTACAAAATACAAATCGTAGTTTCCAGTATGCCATAATTAAGACCTTACTGGACTCGGTCTTAATGCCTAGGGCACTGGTGCCTAAGGCAGCTTCAAATATTTGAGCAGCTGGTCTTCCGGACAGCGGCTTCTATCTCCGAACTTAATTCGGACAGGTTGGGGGTTATACCGCCTCTACTCGGTCACCACAGCTTCGTTAGTCTGAAGCAGGGTACACCACGTGCAGGTGAGGATGGTACTCGTATTTTGTAGTTTAAATTACGCTTTGTACCCCGTAAGTGTCTTAGTAGAATGATTGTAGGGCTGTATGTAAAATATGTCTAACTAGTCTTGTGTGTGACTTACTTTGGGGTGATTGAGAGCTCTAGCTAACCAACCATTTTAACTTCAGCAGCTCAGTTGATATTAAGCCACATGCACGAGTTGGGAGTTGGTTGAGGTTCCCATTCTAGATCAGATATTAACTTAGGTGCAGTCCGCTTGTGCTGTATCTACCCCTAGATTGATTAAATAGCCTTTAGCCAGAAGAATTAGCTTCCAAGCGCCTCGTATTCGTCATTATTCGTCCTGATCTTCCGACCCTTCAAAGTTCTCTATGAACAAGAGGTTATAAATGATCTCAGGAAAATCCTCACGCGTCCTTTGCGCCTACAGGAACCACTTGAAGGTGCTGGCTTTTAGTATGGTTTCAACAGTAAGAAAGTGAGACTACTGGTGGGCTATTGGCGGAGTATCTATCTACCGAAATGGAAAGATAGACAAGCGTATCTCAATCAGTTAAAGCAGTTCACGACACAAATTAATGGATTAAACATTCATTTTATCCACGAGACACCACGTCTCCGCCGCTATTCGTCGAAAAGCAGCACATGCATTTCCATTTCGCTATCATAGATAAAATGCTTTTATTGTTAGAGCAAAGTGGTTACTTCCACATCCAAGCAACCAAACCAGATACGATTGGGATCGCACTGGCCACAAGACCTGTTGGATTGCTCATTTATATTTTGGAAAAATTCTCCATCGGAACGAATATGGATTATAAATTTTTGGAGGACGGTGGACTGGATCATCATCCTATTGATTTCGATGCCATGTTGAACAACATCACGATTTACTATTTGACCAACACGATAACGTCTAGTGCTCGGTTTTATGCTGAATCGATGTCGAAATCATAATTGGCCATACCATTCGACAGAACACCGTCCTATGTTCCCATGGGATGTGTTCGTTTCAAGAATGATGTTCCACCTGCTTTCGACTGTCAGTTAAGGGACAATTTCCCGAGTGATAGAGGACATATTGCAGCACTGGAACTGCCAGACGAGTTGTTTAATGATTTTGTTGGTTTCGTCGAAAAATTGTATCCGAAGAGGTGGTATTTAAAAGTGTTGGTGAGAGTTTTACTCAGTAATTGTCATTCCTTTTTTGTTAGTATTTGTAGATAATAAAAACAGAGTTGCTTTGGTCAATTGTTGAATTTCTGTGACGTTATTGTTGCCAAAGATATTTTATGATGAACAAACAACAGCTTTTCCAATACGTCGATTTTTTATGTTTAACGTAGGTCGACATAGCATTGGAGTCAATATAGTTTTCTGTTGGTCTGCTGGCGCCAGTTGCATTTTAAGCATTTAAGCTCTGAGTTCTTAGAGCTGTTGAGAGGCTCTGCTTTATTATTCAACGCTTCATCGTTTCATAGCCGCCAACAGGTTAATTACATCCAAGCCTGATTGTTTTGTGGTTTTGCGAGGCCCTGAAAGAGGTAAACAAATGAAAAAAAAAAGATCATTCCGCCGAATATATTTCATCGTTCACAGCATTCATTAGACAGGTTTACACCTTTTTCCATCAGGCCTCAAAGAGTCAAACATCATTTCTTGTTTAATGCAGGGATTATTATTATTATTATTATTATCGTTTATTAACAAGTAATTAAAATTACAAGATAATATAAAAATTAAAGAGCCTAGCTGCGGAGACTATTGGCTCTAATTAGTTAAACTTAAATATTTATATTTAGATAATAGAGAAATTTGTTAATATTTTCGATATTTATAGGATTAGGATTCTTAAGTATATCATAGATCGAAACATTTTTGAAAATAGATTTTATGATAGGTTTTAATATTTTGCAATTTTCTAATATGTGAGTGATATTAAGAGCTACATTGCAAATGTTGCAAATTGGAGGATTGTTTTTATTTAACAGGTGTTGGTGAGTAGCTGCGGTATGGCCAAGTCTTAATCGGACGAAGTTGGAGATTTTGATTTTTGATATGTTTGTAGGATACCGTGGATGGGATTTATCGACGTTAATTTTCTTATAATGATGGTGATATAGGCTCCATTCGACTTGCTGTTTTATTCTTAAAAATTTATGTATATTTGTTTTAAGGTCTTTTTTGGTGAATATATTAAATTTGTAGACTGGTGATTCTTTTGCAGAGCTCGCAGCATTATCGGCTTCCTCATTTCCTCGAATATTAACATGGCCAGGGGTCCACATCAATTTTATTTTATTTGGCATCATAATTATTTTATTTCTTATTTCAGATATAAATTGGGAATTGTTGTTTGGGTTACTAAGTGCCTTTAAAACTGATATACTGTCTGAGCATATAACAAATTTTCCTCTGCGGCTCGTTATTGACTTAATCGCTTGTAGGATAGCAAAGGATTCTGCTGTAAATATTGATGAGGTATCAGGGAGAGTACCAATGCTCAATATATAACCATCTTCAAGTGTGACAGCAAATGAGGTATTGTCGTGTGATTTAGATCCATCAGTGAAAATAAAGCTCCATCCTTTATTTTTGAGTTCTGATGAGATTTCTGAGCAGAGAATAATGAGCAGTATAATACGTTGCTGGTGTTTGTTTTGAAGTATTGTGCCAGAGTCATTATGAAGGAGTCAGATTTTATATGCCATGAAGGGAAAGATGCGGCCGTGCTACGTGTCCTTTTGATCGGAAGATCCATTTGCTGAGCATTATTGAGGATGGTACTTATTCCACACGGGATCCGTTTTTTGCGTTTGTGGCCTATAGATTGTTGAATGTCTTTATCAATAACCGAATTTTTGGAAAAGGCCAACTTCGCAACTAGTTTTGATGTTATTTCCTCGATTCGTTGTTCAACTGTCGGAAGTCCTGCTTCTGCCAGAATATTTTTAATTGGTGTTGTAGGGAAAGCGTTAATGCTTCTTCTTGCTGCTTGGTTGATTTCGGACAATTGCCATAAATATAAATTCCATAATCAATCTTACTTAGAACTAGCATCTTGGTTATATATGAAATGGTGTTGATATGTACATGACTTTTCTTACTACCTAAGTACTTAATAATATTGACTCTCGCAGCTAGTGATTTCTTAAGATTTAAACAGTGTTGATTCCAATTATAACGATTATTAAAGATTAATCCTAGGACATTTAAGTTTTTAACATTTGCAATTTGTACATTATGGATACTTAGAGTAAGTTCTGGACAATGAAGTTTACGACAAACATGCGGTAGTTTACATTTATTTAATGAAAGTTTAGCTCCGGAGGTATTCGACCATACTAAAATGTCGTTTATTGCGTTACTTAAGAGATTTTTACATACATTTGAATCATTTGTTTTGCTTAAAATATAAATATCGTCTGCATAAAGACAACTACTCGTATCTAGAAGTGTATACTTATTTAGGATCGTGGAAATGTCATCGAAGGCGATTATAAACAAAACTACCGACAATGGTGATCCTTGAGGTATCCCATTGTCTAACGGATAGGCGTTGGAAAAAATATTGTTGGCTTTCGTGAAGAATTTTCTATTGGTTAAAAATGATTTAACATAACCAAATATCTTTTTTCCAATACCCCATATTTTTAGTTTACTTAAAACAATATGCATACCAATTCTATCGAATGCTTTTTCGAAGTCCAATGATAGTACAGAGACATGATTTTTTGAGGATAGTGCTTTTGAAATATAATAATCTGTATGAAGGTGAGCATCCACGCATCCTCTGTTGGGTTTAAAAGCTGCTTGGTTCGAAGAGATTAATTTTTTCGTTTCAACAAACCAGAGGAGGCGCTTCCCTACAATCTTCTCTAGAATCTTAGATATACAGGGTATGAGAGATATAGGACGATATCCTTCAATGGAATTTGTATCTTTCATTGGCTTAGGGATGAGAAGTAATGTTGCAGTTTTCCAACTTTGTGGAATGACTGCGGTGTCAAGTATGTTGTTGTACAGTCTTATAAGTCTTGCTTTTACATCTAGCGACAAATTTTTAAGCATTGGGTAACAGATTCTGTCTCTTCCAGGTGTTTTACCTTTGGCTTTATTTAAACATGCTTCAAATTCAATCATAGAAATAGCTTCTTCTATCCGCCGGGCGCTGGGATTGTTTCTGGGTTCGCAGGGGGAATAATTAAGGAATTCGTTTTTTTTTGGCTTTAAAGAAAGCGTGAAAATGTTGGTCTTTTGAAAGCTCTGACCATGTCTGAGCAAAAAAATTGCATATTCGTACTCGATCTACAATAATTTCAGTTGGGGATTTAATGCTTGATATAGTAAGGGAGCTGGAGTTGCCAGTAAGTTTACGAATATTTTGCCAAATTTTGGCGGACGAAAAATGAGGGTTTAAGTTAGAAGTAAACTCTACGAAGCTCTTCGCCTTGCTATCTTTAAGCTGTCGTCTAAACTTTGCATTTGCCTTTTTATAAATAACCAAGTTTGATTGAGAGGGAGTTTTTTGGAATTCTTTCAGTGCTTTCATTTTTACTTTACGCAGCTCCGAAAGTTCAGAGTTCCACCAAGGGAGAATGCGTTTCAGCAGTGATTTATTTCTGGGACCGATTGAGGGATTGAGGAATTTGCAGCAGTTCTGATAGCTTTCTGAATTAATGCGGCTTCTTTGTTGATGTTTTATGAGGGTTGTTTACGCGATAAGTAATCAGTAGCTCTCCTAAAAACTGACCAATTAGCCATATCTGTTTTGAATTTTGCGCTCGGGGGAGTGTCTTTACGGGTGTAACCCAGTTTTATAGAGGTAATGATGGGAAAATGGTCGCTATTGTGAAGATCATCCAAAGTTTTCCATGTGGTTTTTGGAAATAGCTCAGATGAACAACAGGTAATGTCGACATGGGTCAGTGTGCTGTGTGTTGAAAGGTGGGTTGGTGAGCCATCGTTTAAGAGTGCGAGATTCGACTTAAGTAGGAAGTCTTCGCAAATTTTACCTCTTTTATTTGAAGCAGGGGACCCCCAAAGCGTACTCCGCGCATTGACGTCCCCTCCAAGGATTCTGGGAGATTCAGTTTGACTGATGATATTATCAAGATCATCTTTACAAAAAGTTTGGTCCGGGTGGATATATAAGCCAATATAAGTTATTTTTGGTTGAACTTGTATTTCTAGAGCCAGTGCTAGAATACTAGAATTGAGGGGTCGGAATCTATGTGGGATGTTTTCCTTGATTAATAAACCTATTCCTTGCTTGGATGTCGTATTATGGGATGATAGTGGTTTGTCTTTGTTCTTTGAGATGATTATAACAAATCTCGGATTTTTATTGTTTGATATTAGCGGTAGGTCGGGATAGTTATGAAGGGATGCCTGGTAGGTTTTTTGTTTTTTGCATGGTAGGGACTCAAAATCAGGGTCTGGGTCAAGTAACCTGAAACGACACCCATCAGATCTGTTCGGCCCGTGGGCCATTTTTGCACTTAAAGCAAACACTAGCAAGGAAATTTATTTCAGAAAACTACACTAGGAAAAAAACTGAGTATTGATAAGAAGCGAGTGGTATAACGGGATATACCGGTTTGCGCACTTGCGACAAAACAAAAGGCACACGACAGTTGGAGAACGATGCGATCAGTTCGAAAGCTAGTCGGTGACTGAATGCAGGGATTAATCTGTTGCTATATCCAGAAAGACATGTTGTCAGTCTGTTGCACAAGTAGGTGTCAGGAGATGGTTTTTGGCAAGCGCTGAATGGGTTAATAGGACCCTTAAAATGTTTGCACATAGCGCGGACGAAAACAAGTTAATTAGATGTACGTTGGTTTTGAATGTTTGAAGGTTATAATGACTGGGGAGTATTGAGCTCGGCAGGGCCTTCCATAAGCGAGCTGCACGGCTTAGAAAAAAATCACGACATTACAATTTACGTCCCCAAGACGGGTTGAGGGTAAACCGATGAGCGCTCATAGCGAGACGGATGTTACGGTTAAAGGTTTGAAGTGGCGGAATGCTACTGGCAATTTCAATGAAGCATTGGCGATAAAAAAGGTCGGTGTTCGCTGTGGCCAATTGAATGGGTGGTATTAGCATCACCTATGAGTCCCGTCGTAAGTAAGGCAATCACTAGATCCTTTTATCTTGATCATGAAATTTAATTACTGACTCAGTCCATGCTTCCATGCCTTTATATCAGACTTTGAAGTAAGCTAGTGTTCTTTTTATGCTACATAGGTCACAGGAGTCCAAGAACCCTCCACTATCCTATAGGTCCCAAGTTTTTTCATGTACTTGAACGAAGTTTTGTTGTTCCAATTTTATGTTTTACAATCTATGTTCCTTCAGCGTATGCGGATAGCAATGCATTTAGTACCTTAAACCACTCATTTGCAGATATTCTTGTACAACCCCACTGTAATTGAAAATACCGGTTACAGTTGTTAGTGTAGCGATTTCAGCTTAAAAACACTGGTACAATATTGTTTGAAATTCTATGGGATTACCGAGGAAAAGACGGATAAGTTACAAGTTATTTCAACGACTTCAGTTTATTAAGTGGAATTCATTAGGTTACAAAATTATTTAGGTTAAGTTTAAGTTCAGCTTTTATTTGACAATTTAGTGTAAGTTGGTAATATGCAATATAACAATCTACTACCATATGGTTTAAGTTGGTAATAAACTATATCAATGGGAATGTTGCATGTATACTTCAACACTCCTCGTCAACATTAACATTAAAAGTTCAATCCAAATGTTTGGAAACAAAATAAATGTTTTTCTCTTGGAACTGATTTGGTCAAAGCATCAGCTGCCATTTTGTCAGTCTGAAGGTACTCTATTGCAACGGCGCCTTTTTCGATTGCTTCTCTAATGAAGTGATATTTATAATCGATGTGTTTTGTACGCGAGTGTTTTCCTCCATATTTTGCAATAAATTGCGCACTTTGGTTGTCGCAGAAGATAGTAGTTGGGGATATGAAATTAGGTATTAACTCCTGCAACAGGAAACGAAGTGAGTATGCCTCTTTTGCTGCTTCACTGAGTGCGACATATTCAGCTTCTGGACTCGATGTAGATACGGTCCTTTGTTTTCTGGACTCCCAACTAATTGCTGCTCCTGCAAGTAAAAAACAAAAACCACTTTGAGATTTTCTATCATTAATATTTTCCGCCCAACTAGCATCTACGTAGCCTATTAATGGTAGTCCGGTTTTACGATAAACTAATTTCGCATTTTTTGTGAAATTCAGGTAACGCAATAAATGAAAACACGTATTTAAATGTCGGCTTTTAGGATTTTGTGAGAATTGAGCGAGACTACTGATGCTAAATGCAATATCTGGTCGACTAAATACAGCCAGATGCATTAAAGAACCGATCATTTCTTGGTAATTTGTTATCTGCACACCAACACCCTCTCCAGCTATACTTGGTTCCTTTTCCAGTTTTAATTTAACATCCATAGGAATATTTCTAAGTTTTGAATTCCTTGGGCAACCTTCTCATTCCATTGATCTTGAAATTGAAAGGACGGAGGAAACTCTCTCCATCAGTCAAACTCGCTACATAAATAATCTTTTACTTAAATATAACTTACAGAATTTCAAACAGGTTTTGGGCCCAGTCCAATAAGTATAAAAAGTCGCGTTAAGTAAAACAATTATTAATTGATTAATTAATTATTATGACAACATTTACTGGAAAAATCCCTCTTTTCAATGGGGAAAATTACTTTACATGGAGGACTCAAATGGAAGCAGTGCTGCATAAAAATAGGCTGTTAAAAATGGTACAAGGACTGGAGCAGATGCCAACGGATCCTGGGAAACTAGAGGAGTGGAATATGAAGGACATGGATGCTAAATGCGAGCTAATTATCGCCATGGAGCCTGCGCAAGTTGCGCTTGTCAAATCGCAAAAAACCTCGTCAGATCTTTGGTCATTTTTAGAAAAAACTTTTGATCGAAAAGGCACTCGTCAAAAGGTTGAAGAGTTTCGTAAGTTACTCGTATTAAATTTTAAAATGCATGAAAGTCAAAGCATGGAAACATATTTAATTCAATTTAATTATATTATAAACCGACTGCGAGAGATGGTTGCGAAGCTGGACGAGGAGTTGTTGGCGGTATTGATGTTGGACGGATTGCATGATAGTTACAAGGACATTCAAGCTGCTTTTGATGCGTCAACGGTCTTCCCAAAGATGGATGTATTACGTGCAAGGCTCCTGGAAGTGAGTGACAAGAGGAGGAACAGTTTTGTGCGTAAGGCTGACGCTTTGAAGGTTAGAATTCACTATAAGAAACTGAGTACAAATCAACGACCAGGTACGTCAATTAATAATTTCCCATACAATTGTCATCGTTGTGGTCGTAAAGGCCACATGAAAACAGATTGCCACTTTAACCTGTATAAAGAAAAAGGTAGATTAGTTGAAAATTGTTCATTTGGAAATGAGGAAGGATTCATAGCTACAGAACTACACGAGTGTTCCATACCTGTAAATGGAATGTCACATAGAGTAAACCGCGTAGATGAGAAGTCAGAAAGTGAAAATTGGTATTTTGATAGTGGAGCTACTTCACATATGTGTTGCATGAGGGAACATTTTATAAATCTGGACAAAAATTATAAGGGTTCGGTACAGGTAGCTAATAAGGAGTCTGCATGTATAGAAGTCAATTAGTACGGTGCAATTAGTAGTAGAAGTAAATGGAGAAAAAAAAAAACTTATTTCTTTATCGAACTCTTTTTGTTCCTAGTTTGAAAAGTAACCTAATTTCTGCTGGTAAAGCTACCGACAGTGGGTGTAAAGTCTTTATAGAAGGAGAACGTGCATGTATATTGAGGAAGGAGAGGCTAATTCTTGAAGCTGTAAAACGTAGGGGCTTATATTTAGTTAAATCGTTTAAGGTTAAAGATCAAATTAAGAATCCTCTGGAAATTTGGCACAAAAGGTATGGTCATTTAAACACAATATCATTGCAATTCCTAAAGAAAAATTGTATGGTAAAAGGCTTACCAATTTTCAACAATTTATCCATAGATTGCGTTGCATGCATTAGAGGTAAACAGTCAAGACTGCCTTTTGCAACCAAAAAAGAAAAATCCTCTCGAAGTATCTTAGATATCATACATACAGACCTTTGCGGTCCAATGAATGTAGAATCAATTAGTAAACGTCTATATTTTGCTACATTTATAGATGATTACTCTCGCAAATTTTTAGTATACTTTTTACATAAGAAAAGTGAATATTTTGATGTGTTTAAACAATTTAAGAGCCTTGTGGAAAACGAAACAAATAGAAAAATAAAAAATCTTCGCAGTGACAATGCACGTGAGCTCCTAAGTCACGAGTTTTCAAAGTTTTTGGTAGATGAAGGAATTAAACGTCAACTAACTGTTGAATACTCACCACAGCAAAACGGCATTGCTGAGCATATGAATCGCACGCTAGTTGAGATGGCTCGGTGTTTTCTTATCGAAGGAAATTTACCAAAGTTCTTATGGGCGGAACTGATCCATATTGCGGCGTATATACGCAACCGTTGCCCAACTTCATTAAATTATGAAAAGACACCTGAGCAAATCTGGACAGGTCGAATTCCTGTCGTTAGTCATTTCATCGTCATCGTCAAATCGGATGCCGGGCATTTGTTTTAAATAAAAATCCAAGCAGATCTAAATTAGACCCGAAGAGTGAGGAATATGTTTTGGTTGGCTATTCTGCAGAATCGAAAGCATATCGTTTATGGAAACAAGATTCCAAAACTGTTATTAAAAGTCGAGATGTTCGATTTATTGAAACTTTAGATGATACCAAAGCAGATAGAGGACAAAACGAAGATGATTATTATCACTTTGTATATATAAAAGAGAAAGATAAAAGAGACTGCTCGACAAAAATTGAACGAAAGAAAGAGGAAGATGACGACAATGAAGAAAAGAATGATGAGGAATATGAAGATGCGGAAGAAGAAGTCGAAGTACCTGCAGATGGAAATGTAAACAAAAATAATAGCAATATTAAGCACAGACTTAGACCACGTCAACAGGTTAAAAATGTCGTAGAAAGTGCATTTAATGCAAACCAACTAGTAGATCCAATTTCTTTTGGGGAAGCAGCAAGATCACCGCATGCGTCAGAGTGGCTCGGAGCTATGAAGGAGGAATACGATTGTCTTATGAAAAATAAGGTTTGGGAACTACAGCATCTGCCAAACGGAAGACAAGCCATTGGGTGCCGTTGGGTTTTTAAGTCCAAATACAGTGCAGATGGGAACATTGAAAGACGGAAGGCAAGGCTTGTTGCTAAAGGCTATTCTCAAAAATTTGGCATAGATTACATTGAAACTTATTCGCCCGTGGTGCGACAGAGTTCACTTCGTATAATATACGCGTTATCGGTAGAGCATGACTTAAGTCTACATCATTTGGATGTGTCAACTGCCTTTTTAAATGGCCAACTTAACGAGGAGATTTATATGAAGCAACCGGAAGGATTTATTGATAGCAAGCATCCGACAAAGGTATGCCGTTTACTTAAAGCTCTCTATGGGCTTAAACAGGCTAGCAGGCAGTGGCATACAACGTTGGGTGAAAAGCTCAAAGAGTTGAATATCGTACAGTCAAAGTATGATAACTGCGTCCATTTCAAAATTAACGATGTTGAAGAAACTATTTTGGGAACTTATTTCGATGATATTATATAGACTTAATAAAACGAAAGCTTCAAGAAAATTTTGAGATTCGAGACCTTGGGCAACCTTCTCATTGCATTGGTCTTGAAATTGAAAGGACGGAGGAAACTCTCTCCATCAGCCAAACTCGCTACATAAATAATCTTTTACTTAAATATAACTTACAGAATTTCAAACAAATATATTCTTAGATTTTCTTAAGTTTACCACCAAGCCTTTGACTATCGAAGTCATAAGGCTTCCGAATCTCATTGCAATTTTTCTGAAGTTTAAAAGACTAAGTCCCAAAGCACTCTCCATCGTCAGCTACAAGCAGCAAGGAGACTATGGGCTTCGTACGAGTATTCAGATTATTAAAAGCATTTTCTTCTATCGGGTTGATCAAAAAGTCGTTGTGTTTTTTTTGCAATAGATGGCTTTACCCGCGTTTGAGCGTGACATATACGTCAAAATATACATTACTTCAAAAAAGGAAAGGGAGCACCTGAGTCAAGGGAAAAGTTGCGTAAGTTTATGAGAGAAATGTCATCGGAAAACGCCAGTGCCAGAATGGGTTCGTTCGATTCCGTGATGGTGAATTTCAGTTGAAGGCGCTCATCGCTCCGGTAGGCCTTCCAAGATGGACGACGATAAAATCAAAGCATTGGTGCAAGCAAATAAGAATTCGGCTTCTTAAGAGCTTGCTACAGCTATAAGAGTATAAACTGGAAGCATTCATGGCCACTTGAAATCACTTAGCTTTGTAAACAAGTTCAATATTTGGGTACCGCATGAGTTGAAAGAAATTCACCTAACGAAGAGCGATCAACTCACCAAACTCGAAGAAAACGATACATTCTAGAACTGTATGTTCACGGCGGACGAAAAATGATTTGTCTACAACAATGCCAGCCGAAAAAAAAAGGTGGAGTAGGAGAGATGAAACGTCGAAAACACAAACAAAGGCGGACATCCACGAAAAGAAGGTGATGCAGCAAATTTTGTTGGATTGGAAGTGACCGGTCTTCTATGAGCTGCTTCCAAAGAACTATACGATTAATTCCGATGTCTACTCTGAGCACCTACAGAGATGAAGTGATTCCATCGCACACAAACGTTCCGAGCTGATCAATCAAAAGCGTGTGATGTCTCACTACGACAACAGCACACTACACACAACTTGGTTGGGATGTGTTGCCGTAACCCAGATCTTGTGCCATCAGACTTCAACTCATTTCGCTCCTTGCAAAACTGCTTGAATGGTAGCACCTCGACAAGTTTCTTCCAAAGAAAGATGGGAAGTTTTATGAACGCAGTCTTATGAAGATGCCCCAAAGATCTCAGAAGGTCATCGAACAAAACATTCAAGATGACTCGCAATATGAATTAGTTTTGATCTGTGAACTTCTTGAGGCGTTTTTCCATCCTATTTGGAAGATTGTGTGTGTATGAACCGTCAACTAATAAGCATTTGTATGAGAAGCCAATTTTCTCCGGCCGGGTGCGTTGTGCCTCGGCGTAGAAACCGAAAACTCTTTGGACCAGAGTATTAATTTTGATCCGTTCTACATCTCTTAAACATTTTTAACAACTGAATTGCATTTTTTCTGATTAGGTGCCTGTCCGTATACAGCTCGTAGAGTTGCCTGTAATATTTCCCTCTCCAAGGCCCATAAATGTAAGCGTGCAGAATATCTGCATTTATGTTCACAAATATCCATACTTCTCAAGCAGAGAGCAGGACATGTATGAGAAACGTCTTCTAAAGAGTCTCCGTAGGTCCTCTAAAAAGGTCTTAGTCAGTTGTCTTTTTAGGTCAAAAAATTCTCAGAACAAATAGTGGAACAGACGTAGGCAGAATCCTTAACTGTCCCAGAATTGAAGTTGTCCTTTTGTGACATTCTGTATACGATGGTCTTCGTCAGTGTTGTGCGTCTCTTCTTGCTGACAGCATTCATTTGGTTGTCCTCATTTATAGCTAATCCCATTTCTGCGGCTCCTATTTCAATACACTCGTGCTTCTGGTGTTTGTTTGCGACTTTCGCAATAATTTGTAAATTAAGGATCTGATCTCTACGGATAAGGAATCGTCCTCGACGGTCATTCTTCATTCAAATTTTAGTTGAACACGAATCTACCTTCATATGAATTTGTTGGCCCTATATGTTCAGTTCTCTCTAGATTGTCGTGGGGTGCGCAACTATTAGAAACGTAAAAGTCACTAACAAAATGAATTGTTCCGTGTGCTCGCAAAAAATTGACCGCAACTGTTCTACAAAAATAAATTGCAGTGATTGTAAGCACTATTTCCACTACTCATGTGCTAATATCACTGCAGAAGATGCAGATTACATGAAGACAAGTGGTAATTTATTTCGGTGTGACAAATGTGGAGTGCTAAGACGCCGTTCTTTACATTTGCCCGTCTCATCCATACAGAGGGAATGTAACAACAATGCTCAGGCTAGTACCAACGGCAACAAAAAACAAGCAGGAAGAGGCTCTCCACGATCACCAGAGATGGTATCTCCTCAACAAATAGTGGACAGCGAAAGCGAATATACCCTCCAAATGATTTATGCCAAACTCTCGAGTTTGGAGGAATTAAATCATCGTTTCCTTCAACAACTCAATGAATTACGCACGGAAAATAAAGAGCTAAAATCGAAGGTAAATAGTCTGGAGAGTAAGCTGAACTGGCAGCAACAACAGCTTCGTAGCAATCTCATTGAAATTGTTGGTGTCCCAAATGTCAATGACAGTAATGCTCTCAGCAAGGCTAAGCAAATCTTCAGCAAAGCTTTGTCCATTGATGTTCCTGACGTTGAAATCGAAAAATGCTACGTTAAAAAAGTGCAATCCAAAACTGCTAAAGTGAATTCAATCATCTACGTAAAATTCTCGGATTCAGCTATGAAACAACAAATCATGAGTGCAAAGAGGATGAGCAAAAAAAATCTCAACACACAAGTAACTGGTATCAATGGGGACAGTAGCAGCAGCAATGACAACAAAAACAGCAGCAGCGGCAAAGGCACTGGTTCTCTAATTTATATTAACAATTCTCTCACCAAGTACACGCAGGCTCTCTTCATGAAGGCTAAAGAGACAATAAAGCAGAAAGGTGTAAAATATGTATGGTATAAAGATAACCAAATTCTTGTTAGAAAGGTTGAGGGTGGAAAAGTCATTTCAATTAGATCATTTGATGATCTTATGCTTATTTAAGGCGAAATATTGGAAATGATAGACTCTATAAACTTGATAGATGACTTTTCTATCCTCAACCTCAGTAGTTCCAACTGTGTAAATGTTTTTACAAATAGTTCTTATTGTAAGAATAAACTTTTCATTGTTCACCAGAATGTCAGAAGTTTGAGAGAAAACTTCTCATCTCTTGTAACACATCTCGATTCCTTTAAATGCATTCCAGATTTTGTCTTTGTCTCTGAAATTTGGATTTATAATTGCGAAAAAAATGATTACAATATACCCGGTTTCAATTTCCATACAAATACGAATGAAAATTACGCTGCAGGTGGTGTTGGGTTTTTCGTTAAATGTGAATATCAGATTCTTGATGTTCTATATCTCGATTTCTTAAGTGCCGATATTATTAGAGTTTCCTGTGAAATAAATCATGAAGTTTACGTCTTTCTGTGTGTTTATAGACTGCATATGTTTAATATATTGATGTTCGTAAAAGAATTTTCTGGTCTTTTGGAAAACGAAAAAGCAAAAAATTTAATTATCTTAGGAGATTTTAATTTGAACATATTGGAAACTAGTGAGGTGGTCTCGAATTACATGGCGTTATTAGCATCGCATGGTTTAGCTTCTTTTATCAATGAGCCCACTAGGACAGTATCGGGCAGATGTTTAGATCACATTTATGGTCGATTTAATAATGTTTCTTTGAGTAATTGCGATAAATGTGTTTTTGATCTGCGGATAACCGATCATTCTATAACAGGAATATTAGTAAGCGTTTCGAATAGCATTGATAGTAAAGATTCAAAACTCCCTAGTAAGCAATTGATAATTAACTTCAGTAAGCTTAAAAACCTTTTGCTGAATGAGCTCTGGGAAGATGTTTTCTTGTGTAGTAATGCCTCAAAGTCCTTTACAATCTTTATTAATTCCCTAAAGAAACATATTCTGAGTTGTGCCTCATTTTTGCCCTCGAGAAAAGTGGTAAAAAGGCTGAAACCGTGGATCTCTATGTATTTATTGAATAAAGTAAAAGTCAAAAACAAACTTAGAATCAAATGCTGTAAGTACCCAAGAAATTTGACCTTGAAAAGAAAATACAAGAAATTGTGCGGTGAACTCAAACAGGAGATTCCTATTTGCCGTGATACATATTACCGTTCCCAATTCAATTCTGCTAAGGGAAACTTAAAAAACGAATGGCAGGTAGTTAACAACATTCTAAATAAATCGTCTTCCACTAAAATACCTACAATTATACATGCCGATGACTGCGAAATAACTGACAAACTTACTATTGCAAATAAATTCAACAACTATTTTACTGATATAGCTAGCAAACTACAACCGTGTCCGGTTCAACCAATCTGTTCCCTATGTTCCACTCATAAATGTACGGAACTGTTTCAAGAAAACAGTTTTGTGTTCTATCCCTTTACTCCCCTCGAGGTATTGAAAGCTATTGGTACTCTAAAAAAATCTAATTCGTGTGGGGTTGATGGTATTTCGAGTTTCATTCTTAAAAGGATTGCATGTTTCATTTTAGACATATTGGTACATATCTTTAATTGTTGCGTATTTGCAGGTGTATTCCCGGAAGCACTTAAATGTGCAGATGTTGTGCCAATACATAAAAAAGGTTCTGCTGCTGAAATCTCTAACTATAGGCCCATATCTCTTCTTCCAGCTCTCAGTAAAATCTTTGAGAAACTTGTAAAATATAGGTTAGTGAATTTTTTAAATGCAACTAAGTTTTTCAATCCAACTCAGTTTGGTTTTCAAAAGGGGAAGTCAACTGAAGACGCACTACTAAAGTTTTGCTCTCAAATAATGTCAAATCTCGATAGTAAAAAGTGCACGGCTGGTTTGTTTATTGACATCACCAAGGCCTTCGATATGGTCAATCATAATCTTTTATTGAGAAAACTGGAAAAAGCAGGTCTTCGTGGTTTCATGCTTGATTGGTTCAGGTCGTATCTTGGAAATAGGTCGCAAAGAGTGAAATTAGATGATATTAGGAGTGAAGTTAAGTTCATCAACTTGGGTGTACCCCAAGGCTCTGTTCTAGGACCAATTTTGTTCTTGATTTACATAAATTCACTTTTTTCACTTAATTTTAAAGGCACACCAACTGCTTTTGCTGATGATGTTGGCTTTTCCTATGGTTGTAACAGTCCCTTGGATCTGGTTTCGGACATTAATTGGGATCTCAACTTACTGAGAAACTGGTTTGCTGAACATATCTTGGCGATAAGCTCTAAAACGAAAATAATGTTTTTCAGTTTATCATCCTTACATAACTTAGATGCAAACGTGTATTTTCATGCACCCGAGTGCCAAAGATACAAACTGTCCGTTTGTCATTGTGCGGCTGGTATTTCTTCTAAATCTTTTTGTAGCAAATTGAACTGCAGTGACAAATGTTTTTTAATTGAGAAAGTTAATGAATTTAAATACTTGGGACTCACTATTGATTCTAGAATGAGCTTTCTGAATCATGCTGAAACATTGAGAAAGTATTTTCGATGGACTCTCAGACACTTCTTTTATTTGCGTAATATCTGCTCGAATACACTCCTGAAAACAATCTATTATGGAATATTTCATTCTAAGTTGCAATATGGAATCGCTTGTTGGGGAGGTGCATATTTTAATAAAATTCAACCCTTGTTAACCTTGCAAAAATATGTAGTAAAAATTATATGCCGTAAACCTGGCAGACATCCTAGTTATCCTTTGTTCTGTGACCTGAAAATTCTTCCAGTTCGTCATTTATATTGTTTTAAGGTTTTAAAAGCTTTCTTTATGAAGTCTGGTAGTCGTAACTTTCGTTTAATATCATCTTATAATCTACGTGGAAACATGTCTAATATGTTATCTGTACCTACTTTTCGTACCACTGCTTATCGTAATTTTTACTCTATTTTGTCGTTTCGCTTATTTAACAAACTTCCTCACACAATCAGGGCAATTTCAACATCTGGTTTGTTTATAAAACATTTAAAACGTTGGCTCCTCCAATTTAACCATGCTAGTCTAGAATCATTCATTCACTGATGCTCGACTTCTGACATTCTGGTTAAACCTTAGCTCACTGTTGTATTCATCCTTTGCCTATTTAGCTATCTAACGGATGTATTTTTTTTCTTAAAACAAAAATGTTTTTGTTGTACTCTCTTATGCTTCATGAACTTTTTCTTACACATTTTTATATTGTTTAAAATACTTCAGTCTTATATTTGCTTCCTACAGGGTCACCCCACCTAAAAAATTTAATTTTATATTGTTAAAGTCCTTTGAAGTGACATTCAACACTATTTTCTTTACTTCTGTAATCTAAAATACAGAATGTCACCAATCTCCTTATTTCTATTGCTCTGCATATAAGGTTTTTATTTATTTATTTTAAGAATTGTGAATTATAATGAATTTATAAGAAGAAATAAATTATATCAATATATCAATGTTAGGTTGAGAAGAATTTTAGAAAGTAATATCCCTCACACTGGAGGAAAGAGATTGTTCTAATTTTTCTTCCTCTACTGTAAGCAGTCGACGCGTATAATGTGAGGGTTATCATTGAAAACTCTATAAACTCTGTGAAATGTTGGTTTTATGAGGTCCTTACTTGGGATGTATATTCTTGTATACGCTCCTTTCAGTCGATTGTAGTTTTGATAGTTGGTAAACAGTTGCACTTGTTCATCGTCGTAGTGGTTTATGTGGAGCATACTCGTAAAATTTTCGAGTCAGTGGCCCTGTTCACATTTGAATCACGTTCCACTTTTCAATCGCGTAAACGGTTCGATTACTGTTCTTACCCCCCAACATAGTGGTAGCACGTGAGAGTCCTTGTCTCAGGATGTACTCATATTCGCACTCATATTGGTGCCAGTAACACTTATGCAATTGGCCACATAAGAAAGTGTCACAAGCAGTGCAGAAGCACTCTTATTGATGCATGTGACGTTAATTTGGTTTTACTTCAAGACAACTTACGATACAGAGATCCTTGGGGTTAGTTGAAACGATTTTTCGCCAGTGACAAGGTCAAGCTATAGAAGTGTGATAGAAATTAACTGCTAAATGGAGGGTGGAAGAGACTGTTATTCACTGGGTAACTTCCAGATTGTTTTTGTCTTTTGCCACCTGGGTCGTCGTTATTGGCTTTAAATTGACTGTCACGTTGGCAATAGGGATATTCCTTCTTCCGATGTATCCAAGTGGCGACGGGCCAAAATGCGGTATGTCATTTTCATCTTCTCCTTACAGTAATTACGTTAAATAAATTCACAGTTAAGTGTGACACCGCCTTTGTGCTTTTGGCAACTAGAGGTGTCCTATTCATTTGAATTTGGTGCGTGGTTTATTTTAGCGCTTATGGCTTCTGAATACAAATTAGGTCAAAAATAATTCGCCTATAATGCTTGTCTTCTGCTTCAATGCTCAGGGGTAGGTTACAGGGCGGATGGAAAATAGCAAAGCCACGGGAATTTAATAGACTTCCTACCCAAAAGTCTGGTGGGCATATAATGTTTAAACAACGCAACGGACATATCTTAGTTTGATCTCTTCGGCATGAGTTTTGCATAATTTTTGAGGGAGACAGCATATGGCTTTCTCCTTTTGTAGTTGACAGGAGGCTAAATTTTTAAAATGATTGACATGGGGATTGAAAAGGATTTTGTAATCTTTCAGTGAAATTTGACTTTATATCATACTCGTGCAAGAGAGACATTTTGCCTTGTTGTTCGAAGGTCACTTGGGGAAGATATACAAATTAAATCAAAACCTTTGAAGGAGAACTACTATGAAGGATATCTAGGTAAAAATCTTCAGATACACTTTATTTAAATTCAAATTTAAACGTTTTTTATTGCGTTTCGGGTTCTGTAATACGCCCACGATATCAAACAACTCTGGCAGAATTAAAGCTCGCTTTAAGCTTCTCAAAACCTAACTAGAATATCCTGTCAAGAGTGTCGTACATATAACTATGTATGTAGGAAACTGAATATTAAAAAAGGAAATTCATTTATTTGGTACAAATTAAAGAAATAAAATCAAAACAGTGTATGATGTACTGCTGCGCTGGCTGATGTGTTGACCGACGGTCACTCAACTGCTCCCGCTTGACTATCGAGGGTGATTATGGTGTGATGCGGCGTGATTTCTACACTCGGCCTCCCTATTTATCGTTGGTTCCGGACGAGTCTTCTTTGAGATCAATATCAGCTTCTTGTCTCCTCATCTCCTTCCGATGATGAACAACATTTTTGAACTATGTAACGATTAGCCTTCTGAAATGACTTCATATGGACCTACAAAGTGAGGTCTTTCCTCCTGTATTTTTCTATCTGTTGTTTGGCCTTGAAACGAATTTGTTCTCTTTCCGCATTGAGATCTTTCAACAGCTCTTGTTTTATTATCTCGCTTAGTCCTGAATCGTCTTTTTTCCTGATTGGATGCCCAAAAGCAACTTCGAAACGCGTAGTTTGTAAAGATCTCTAATTGCAATTTTTCTGATGAGTCCGCAGATAGCCTTTTCAAAATCTAGTATAACGTTTCGTTCTCTCGGCCTGATCGTTACTTCGCGGCATACCCGTAATGATGAGAGTATGCTCAATATTCTCCTCGCTGTAGAAATTGCTAAAACTGTCTGATGTGAATGCCCCACGGCGTTCCGTAATGATTCTTCGTGGGTTACCAAACACTTGCTGCTGTTCGTAAAGACGACGGACCACTTCATTTGTCCCTAGCGTTTTTGTGGGATATATCTACGTGCACTTTGCTTTGAGAAACCATCTACAACTGTATATATATTTGTACTGCTTTTTAGTAACATCGATTGGGCCTATGTGGTCAATATGGTAGGTGTCAAGTGTTCGATCCCCTTTCTTTTTCCTGGCTTATGCTCAACCGTATAATCAAAATCCTGCACATCCTTTTCATCATCGTTTGTTGGAACGCTATACAATCGGTAACCACTTCGAATTTTGTTCCGAGAGGGCAAACTCGGAACTTATTTATAGTTTTATACACTCCTCAAACTTCAAGTAATAATAAAGGTACCCTTAAAATGTTTGCACACAGCGCGGGCGAAGGAAAATGAGGGAGGATGAAAAGAGAGGTACCGGTGAACGCTGGTTTTAAATGTTTGAAAGCTATAATGAATAGGGAATAAAGAGCTAGGCAGGGCATTCCATAAGCGAGTTGTACGGCTTAGGAACGAATCACGATTTTAGAGTACGTCCGAAAGTGGGCTTGAGGGTATACTGATGAGCAGTCATAGCGAGACGGGTGTTACGGTTAGAAGTTTGAAGGGCCGAATGCTACTGGCGATTTCTATGGAGCACTGGTGGTGGAAATAGCGATAAAACAGAGTGAAACACAAGACATTACGTCGGTGTTTGAGGGTGTCCATTTTATTAATGATATTACTCGTAGTATCATCTATAAGTTTTATCACACGGTTTTGAATTCTATCTAGCAGGTGCAGAGATGTTCTGGGCGCACCCGACTAAATATGGGTATTGAAATGTCTTACATATTGAGGCCAGATTAGAGGGGGTGAAATATTTTTTACATCGCTTGAGGAAACCTAGTCATTTCGACATCGAATATGTGGTCATTCCAACGAAAGTGATCATTGACACACATGCCGAGAATGGCGATGCAAGTGCCATTCATGGATAATGACTGGGTGTTTAAATTTCGTTTTAACGACAGCAGACAGCATTGTGTTTTGGAAGCGTTAAATTCTACTCTGTTGGTGGTTCCCCAATTAATTATGCTGTTAATATTAGAATTTAATGAGCTTAACATACACTGGCATTCCCGTTCTACAGCATTCAGGCAGGGACATGAGTCAGGGAACGAATATGAAAAGCAGAGAGTACTATCGTCTGCAAAGGAATATATTGGATTAGAAGTAGCAGACAAGAGATGGTTGATTAAAATTAAAAAGAGTATCGGAGACAGAACGGAGCCCTGGGGCACACCAGCATTTATGTTGTGAATATTAGACTTGAAACAATCCAAGACAACTTGAATTGAACGTTCAGAAAGGTAGTTTCTAATCCATTGATCCCAAATGCATGCATTTTCGACAAAAGAGCCTGGTGCCAAACTCTGTCAAATGCCTTGGAAATATCAAGTGCAACTATAATGCTTTCGCCAGATTGATGTACGCTTTGGTTCTACTTTTCGGTGAGACATGCCATCAAATCACCAGTAGACCTGTTGCTACGAAAACCATATTGCCGGTCATTAAGAAGTTTTCGCATTTCGAGATGGATTTCCATGACCTTGGAAAGAAGGGACGTTAGTGCAATGTGTCTTTTTTAGGGACGGGCTGGACAAATGCTGCTCGGGAAGAATCCTAAATAGTAGGATTGATGAAAAATCTTATGCAGTGGTTTTGCCAGCGTGGAAGAACACCTCTTCAGAAGAAGGGGATTTATACCATCTAGACCAGCGGATTTATATATGTTGAGATCTTTAAGTACTCTTGCTACTCTTCGTCCCACTGAAGATTCAACGCACTCAAGTGTAGCACAATCTGGGAGTGTTGAACTGGCCGCAAAGTCTAAAGAGTTGACAGCTGAGAGGATGAGGCAGAGTTTCTGATGTTTTTGACAAACGACCAAAAGCTTTTACTACCTTTGGGACATTGTAGCATTTTTTGCCTCAACTTTTGGTCGTTTTTGCTTGCTTGCGCTCTTTTTGCGTCTGTAATAGAAGACGGGATGGAGATTGTTATCCTCACCTTGTTGCATTAATATCCCTCCAATTCCGTCCTGACACGCATTAGTGTACACTTCAGTATAGGTGTTCTGCTTGTAAATAGCTAGAACGGGGTTGTTTATCACGCTTTCTTCGATACATTGAAGGCTTTTCGCTGTAGAGAAGAATATTGGAAGTTTACATTTAGTTTTAGTTAAGTCTGATAGTGGTTTTGCCCCAGTCCACTTAGACCAGGGAACGCCTGAACATTTTTTATAGTTTTAGGTTCTGGGACATTTTCTTACCAGGTGATGGACTTTCTCAGCCATTTTTTACCATGTGTCCTAAGAATTCCATTCTTCTTTGCAGGATCAGTTGGTCTTTAAGTTGTAATCGGCTGCTGTTTCTAAGAAAATTTTCAACTTCTCCAGATTTTCCACATCTGTCTCTGCTGCTGAATAAATCGTCTATGTAGGCCCTAAGAACTTTTCTTATTACCAACTCACAGAGGATCCAGTGAATAAATCTTACGAAATCTGCAGGTGCGTTTGATAATCCAAATGGCACAAAATTGAATTGGAAGTAACCATCTTTCGTGACAAATGCAGTGAATTTTTTGCTTGTATCCGCAACTGGAACATGGAAGTATCCGTCTTTCAAATTAAGTATTGTGTACACCTTTGCACTTTCCAGATCGGCCAAAAATTTTTGTATCAGTAGCATTGGGAAGGGATCTTTAATTGGCTTTGCATTAAGTCTGCGGTAGTCAATACAAACTCTAGGGCTTCCATCTTTTTTTCTCACTACTACTACTCCATTGGCGTATTGGGAAGTTGATGGGCGTATGATTCCTTCTGCAAGCCAATTTTCCATCTCTCGCTTAACTACAAATTTTTCATTAATTGGAACCACCGGCTGACAAAAAATAGGAGTGTCTTCTTTCAGCGTCAAAGTCAGTTCTATGGGACATTCTTTCCTCTTTATTGGCTTGAAATTTTCGACTAGACATTTAACCTCTGCATTGTATGGAAAATGTGCACTCATTTCAGCGTTTTCGTTAATTTCGATCTGCATTGCAAAATTGTCTCCATCTTTGTAAGAAAAATAGTCCTGTTTGTAAAATTTGTCATCAACATCTGCCAGCTGACCCAGCTCCTGCATCTTAAAGATGCATGCATGCCTTATATATTGAGGCCCGATCAGAGGGGGTAAAATATTTCTTACATTGCTTGAGGAAACCTAGACATTTCGCAGCATTTTTGGCGATATCAAATATGTGGTCATTCCAACGTAAGTTGTCATTGACACACATACCGGGAATGGAAAGTTTTTCGGTTTCGACGATGCAAGTGCCATTCATAGATAATGGCTGGGTGTTTAAACTTCGCTTTAAAGAGAGCAGACAGCATTGTGTTTTGGAAGCATTAAATTCCACTCTGTTGATAGTTCCCCAATTGGTTATGCTGTTGATATCGGAATTTAATGAGCTTAGCATACGCTGTCGTTCTCGTACTACAGCCGAAGAGCAGGGCCGTGAGTCCGGGAACGAATATGAAAAGCAAAGAGTACTGTCATCAGCAAAGGAATATATTGGATTAGACGTAGCAGACAAAAGATCATTAATGAAAATTAAAAAGAGTGTCGGAGACAGAACAGAGCCCTGGGGCTCACCAGCATTTATTTTGTGAATATCAGACTTGAAACCGTCCAAGACAACTTGACTTGAACGTTCCGAAAGGTAATTTCTAATCCATTGAAGAAGAGAGTCGTCGATCCCAAATGCACGCATTTTCGACAAAAGAGCTTGATGCCAAACTCTGTCAAATGCCTTAGAACTATCAAGTGCAACTATCTTGCTTTCGCCGTATCGACGTACGCTTTGGTTCCACTTTTCGGTAAGACATGCCATCAAATCACCAGTGGACCTGTTGCTACGAAAATCATATTGCCGATCATTGAAAGGCTTTCGTGTTTTGAGATATTCCATGAGCTGACGATTTATCAGCGTTTCCATGACCTTGCAAAGAAGGGACGTAAGTGCAATGGGCCTGTAGGAGGAGAGAGAAGATGATTCGCCTTTTTTAGGGACGGGCTGGACAAATGCTGTTTTCTATCTGCTCGGGAAGAGTAACAGTAATGTAAAGAATCCTTGTCTGCAAAAACAGATGGTTGATCTTCGAAGAACGTGCATGATCAAGGCAAGTACTTGATAGCAGGTTCAGAGTTTCATTTACGTAAGAAAGTGCTTTAGTGTTTGGTATGAATCCGAAACTAAACTTGCTCCTAAGATATCAAGATTAAAATCGCCTAAGGTGACTAGATTTGCAGAAGGATTTTCAGCCAAAAAATACGGGAATTCCTCAGCAAACGAAGAAGGAGATTGAAAGAGAAGATGTTGCAACAGACTATTGGTGACATCTGCACTTATCATCTCGAAAAATTCACTACCATACATATTTGAGTGTGCTACAAAAACTCCCACTCCACCGGCGGATTAGCAAAAAATAAATAATTAGGAATGTTGTACTCGTAATTTTCAATTTCACATGAACAAATCCAAATTTCTGCACTTCAATAAAAAGCGTTCCCTCTCTTTCGGACAATCTTCCTGCCCGCGCCAATGTGAACAGGACAAAGCGATTTGTCAAACAAGTTTGTCGTGAGTGGCTTGCTTAAAGTCAGTTTTCATTCCTTTTTCGCTGGTTATTTCATAAAAAGTTGACTGAATTCCAAAACGTCAAAAAAATGTGCATTGTGACTGCATGATGCAATTTTGCGATGCCTTTCATACTGTCTCATGTTGTGATGCCTTGCATATTTTCAGCATATATTGTACCTACATTCAAATCTAACACAAATAAAAGTTCAACAAACGAGTAACTGCAATATTATATTTATTTGTTCAATGTGAAAAAAAATAACAAAACAAAAAACATAAACTACAATTCAGTTCACTTAATCCCCCATTAATAAGGATTACTAGGTGGGGTGAAAAGCAACCTCCTTATTCAATATAGTCCCCTTTTAGCTTGATACAATTATTCCAGCGATTTTCCAACTTCTTGATCCCGTCCGAAAAGTAATTTTCCGGAAGGTCTGCAAAATACTCTTCCATGGCGTCGATGATTTACTCGCGTGAGCTGAATTTTTTGTTGATGAGCCATCTTTTGAGGTTTGGGAAGAGATAATAATCCGAGGGAGCCAAATCGGGCGAATACGATGGATGCGACAGCAATTGGAGCCGTAATTCATTGATTTTAGCCGTGGTTGCGATGCTCTTGTGCGCCGGCACATTGTCTTGAAAAACAAATTTTTTTCGCTTCATGTGACGCCGTTTTGCAGCGATTTCGGCCTGCAATCGCTCCAATAATGCACAGTAATACTCGCTGTTGATGGTTTTTCCTTTTTCGAGGTATTACACGAAGAGTATGCCATGACAATCCCAGAAAACCGACGCCATAACCTTTCCGACCCATCGAGCCTCCCTTGGCCGCTTCGGAGCACTCGTGCCGTCTTCAGTCCATTGCCGCGCACTCATTCTGTTCTCTGGTGTGTAATAGTGGATCCAAGTTTCATCAAAAGTTACCAATCGACGCCAAAAGTCCGCCTGATTCCTCATCAGCAAGTCCAAACTTTCTTTCGAAGTGCTCTCGCGTTCGTGTTTTTGGTCAGGAGTGAGTATGCGCGGCACCCAGCGGCAGTATAACGTTTTCATATGCAGGATATTGCCCAAAATATGACGTGTGCGCTCAGTACAAATCGTTGTGATATCTGCTAGCTCTCGCACCTTCACTTTCCGGTCAGCCAACACCTTTTCATGTATTTTTTTGACATTGTCCTCTGTAACCGCATCGGAGGGCCTGCCGTTGCGGACTTTATCGGTAGTGGAGTTGCGGCCACCACGAAACTCTCGAAACCAATATTTGACGGTGTAATCTGACAGAGCATTAGCCCCATAATATTTATCCAACTTTTCTTTTGTTTCCTTCGCCGTTTTGCCTCTCAAAAAATAATGTTTTATGCGAGAACGAAAATCGTTTTTGTCCATACTCAACATGATGCCAAACACGTCAGCAACAATCAGCTGTCAAAACAAAACTAAAGAGAGAATCGCACTGAAATTTGGCATGTCTGCCTAAATATGAACGGACTTCAAGGCACCATAACCTTTTTTGCAGTAGCAGCGCATTCTGGCGGTCAAGGAGGTTACTTTTCACCCCACCTAGTAGTTCCATGGACACTTAGGCCTTCTAATTCATTAAGGACTTGAGGAGAGTTTTTATTTCCCTCATCTCTTTTATTCTTTCCTGGTCGACTTGAAGTCTAGCGTTTTCAAGAGTTATCAATTGTTTCAAGCACTCCCTATCTTTCTCCGACTCCAATTTGAAAATATCGAAATATATTGGTGGCTCCTTATTGGAAGAATCTGGATCATTCGGGTCATTGTTCTCGTCATCGTCCGAAGATGTAGTTACATTCTGTTCTGGGACCGTAATGGAATGTTTCGTGTCATACTGGCTATCTAATTAGTCAAAATATTCCCAAGATGTTGCTGCGTCTCCCGACTGCAGATTTCTATCTTTTATTCTTATATAGGTGACCATAATGTTTAGGAATTTTCTCATAGTTTCATCAACGCTGAGTGGAATGGAATGCGAAATGTCATTTGCATCGTGGTTATTCACGATGCGCTGTCGGAGAATATGATTCATTCACAATGCGTTTTGGAACGTCATGCATTGCATAACTGATTTCCGTCTGAATTATGGAACGCTTTACTTTGCAGTTGTTACTAGTGGTTCATCCAAGTTCACTTTAGAATCATTTATGGCGTATAGCGTAATTCCAGCACTAAATTTGAATTCATCACGTCCCGCTCTTGCTTAATAAATAACGTGTTGAATATGCATATGTAACTAGACCATGGGATTTGCATAGGTTTAGTATATCTTCCACCACTGAGTTCCTTGTTTCGAAAGCGTTTCTTCTATGGCAGTCTTCGAATTTCTAGTTTTATTCCCCGAAGTCGGTTGGAATCTCCATGGATGAAAAGTTATGTTTTTCTAAGTGTTCCATTTAAAAGGTAATCAAAGTCGGGCTAACAAATTTACTTTTCCGATTTCTCGCTTTCCGTTTGCGATGCGTTATGGGCTAACAATATTCTGATTTTATTGGTCATTAGTCGGTCACTGATTTTTCATACGCATACAGTCTTTTCTAGGTGTTTGCGCGATCACCGTTTTTAGCAATAAAACTGAAAGATGCCAAAGAAAAAAAGCAATATTTAAATAAAACACGCGTGCTTGCCTTACAAGACGTGAAAAAAGAATGCTTTATTAATACCGGAAAAGGAGTAGTACAGGTAAGCGTCAACATACTCCCGCCGTTGAAAAATACTTTCAACTACCATTCGTCAATAAAGGGCACAGCTTAGATATCGGGCGCTTCACTTCTCCGTTAGCGGTGAGAACAGTTGCAACTCGAGTTAGACCATCTCGTCCGGGATACGTCCTAGTGATTTTTCCGGTGAGCCATCGGCACGGCGGTTGATTGTCCTCTATGAGGACGACGATGTCGTCGGGCTGAATATCCTTGCACTTCTTCAACCATTTAGGGCGCTTTTGAAGTTGGGTTAGGTAGTCCTGAGACCATTTACGCCAGAAGTCCTGATGAAGCCGCTGAATATACTGCCATCGGTCCAGCAATGAAACTCGGGTCGATAATAGCTCGGGTTCAGGCACACTCGCATACGGTCGAGCGATAAGAAAATGTGCAGGCGTCAACGGATCCCTGCATCCTTCAAATTGGGAACAGAGTGGTCTAGAGTTGGAACATGTTTCAATTTGGCAAAGTATAGTTGAAAACTCCTCGAACGTCAGACAAGCTTGCCCCAGAACTCCTCTCAAATGAAATTTAACGGTCTTTACACCGGCCTCCCACAGGCCGCCAAAGTGCGGACCATGTGGAGGTATGAAGCTCCAGGCGATTCCACGCGCAGTCAGCTCACAAGAGACATCATCTTGAAATTTATCCGATTTAAGAAGATTAGCCCACTCACGAAGCTGGTGATTGGCCCCAACAAAATTTGTACCATTATCGCTAAAGATGGTGTGGCACTTGCCGCGGCGGGCAACAAAACGACGCAATGCTGCAATAAACGCTGACGAAGAAAGCTTCGAGACTAACTCGAGATGCATGGCCTTAGTAGCCATGCATAGAAATAGAGCGAGGTCTACCTTGTACTGCTTGGCTCCTCGTCCCTTCCATGACCGCGCGAGAAATGGGCCAGCGTAGTCAACACCAGTATTGCCGAAAACAATTCCAATTTCCAACCGTTGCTTTGGGAGGCTCGCCATCTGCTGCGGGTAAGGTACAGCGCGTTGTCGAATGCAAGTCGTACATTGAAAAATACATCGCTTGATCACATGATGAATGCCAATGATAAAATAACTAAGGGAAAGAAGATACGTCATTTGCCGCATTCCTGCATGAAGATTGCTTAAATGGCAGTCGCGAACGTTAAATGATGATCTTTATGGAGTATGAGCGGATGCTTCTGCTCAAAAGGAATGTTAGCGTTTTCAAGTCGACCTCCTACGCGAAGCGAGCCTGCTTGGTCGATAAAGGGGTTCATTCGCGCGTACTTACTCTTACTTGAGACCGCTTTGCCAGAGGATAAGCACTTGATTTCGTCCTCAAAATAGTGGCTTTGCATAAGCCTTACTAGTGCTATCTTGGCGTCGTCTATATCAAGAGGCGATAAATAATAAACACGAAGGGTTATACTACGATTTCTATGCCTTTTAAATAAACAAATGCACCGAGCAATAACGCGATAAAGTCTATAAAGATTCGAGAATCTTGAACAGATGTCGGGTTCAATAGCGCTCACAGGGTTAGTTAAACAGACTACAGATTCGCACTCATTAGGGGATATGTTGTAGCCAGGAATTTCGCAAAATCGAATTGACTCATTTCTCAAAAAGGACGGACCGTTCCACCAGAGCTCTAAACCTCTAAAGTCTGTATACGCGAAGCAAGCAACATCATGAATCCCAAGAGCTTCCTTGACCCTAGTTAATAGCTTTGTTAGCAATAAACAGCCACATAGTTCTAAGCGCGGGATCGATAGGGTAGGTTTCGCTGGAGTATTACGAGATTTTGCACAGACGAGACTTATACGAACCCTTTTACCATCTACAACTCGAAAATACACTGCGGCCGCGTATGCCGATTCCGATGCGTCGGCGAAACCGTGTAACTCGACTAACTCCGTATAGTTTGACTGGAACCAGCGTGGTATGCTCAAAGTTTGTAAGGCCCTTAAGTCCGTTAGGAAATCCGACCACTCTTTATAAAATTCTGAGGGAATATATTCATCCCAGTCAACACCCTTGACCCAAAGCCGCTTTATAAAGACCTTCATTTTTACTAAGACGGGTGATAACCAACCTAACGGATCGAAAATCCGAGCTATTTGCGATAGCACCTCTCTCTTAGTCACCTGCGGGCCGATAGTGCTTATGGAGACGGAGAATTTGAAAATGTCGATTTTAGTATCCCACAGAAGTCCCAGAGTTTTCACTCCTCCAGCGTTTATGGACAACTCGCTGGCTATTTCCCGATGCTCGGCATCGATAGTATTGACGAAGTCTGCCGAATTAGAAGACCATTTACGGAGGTCCATTCCGGCGTTCTGAAGAATGAGGTTAAGATCGTTTTTAATAAGTAGTGCTTCTTCTACGCTTTCAAATGAAGAAGTAAGGTCATCGACATAAATATCGTTGATAAGAATCTCCGAAGCCTTTGGGAACTTCGGCCCATTGTTGATGCCAATTTGTTTCAGTACCCTCGTAGCAAGAAATGAAGCCGACGCCGTTCCGTAAGTTACGGTTTGCAATACATAATCACGCGGACTCTCGGTCACCTCCTCCCGCCATAGGATCCTTTGAAAATGGGCATCGACCGAGTTAACGAGAACCTGCCGATACATTTTGGCGATATCGGCCTTGACCGCGATCCTATGCTTGCGAAACATAATCGTTCACGTAAACAAGTCATTTTGTATGGTTGGGCCCACAAGCAAGTAATCGTTTAATGAAAACCCATTAGTGGACTTGCATGACGCGTTGAAAACCACCCTCAGCTTTGTAGTCACTCTGCTGGGCTTAATTACCGCATGGTGGGACAAATAAAATGACTGCCGATGAAGATCGAGTCGCGACACCGGCGCCATGTGGCCTAAACGCTCATATTCCCGCATAAAATTCACGTATTCATTCTTGAGTCCAGGGTTTTTAGCGAATCGTCGCTCCATGGCGTAGAGAAATTTCAATGCGGTGCCGCGCGAGTCACCGAACTCAATTGGCGTTTTGTTAAACGGCAAGCGAACTACGAACCTTCCGTCGGAGTTAATTGTATGCGTTGACCGAAAATTGTCTTCAATAATATTACTCACCTCGTTGCTAATTGTAGATCCATCTGCAAAGCCTTCGGGCTCGAAGAGTTGCCTTAGCAGTGTGTCGAGATCCATGGCTGAGTGGAACACACTTAAACTGCCGTTAGCACGCGAAAAGATATTCCCGGCGATGACCCAACCGAAAATTGTGTTTTTGGCCACCGGTGAACCCAACGGATGAACGACTCTACCCTCAGCGAGGCAATCAAAAAATACATCAGCACCAAGTAAAACATCTATTTGTTTTGAACGAGCGAGCGGCAAGTTATTAAAATACGAAATCCTTTCGTAAGGAATTGTTGTACCCGGCAGATCTTTAGTAAGAGTCGAAAGAACGAAAGCTTCAACCGGAATAATAAGGGTTGTATCGATAGATGACTTTATTTCAAGCTTCACTTGACCGCGTGTACCCTGATTGCTTCCACTTTGTCCTACACCGACTATTGGAATTTTGACGTGACTTCGTTTTAAACCCAGACGCTGTAGGCATGCTTCGGATATTAGAGTAGCCTGAGAGCCCGAGTCCAGTAATGCTCTGCACGGCAGAAATTCATTACCTTTGTTTTTTATATGTACTATTGCCGTCGGCAGCAAAGTAAAATATTCCCGATACAACTGCGTCGAATTCACATTTATGTGGGATTCAATACTTTGTTGTCCGAATGAAGCATAGTATTGTGTTTTAAACCGCACTCCTTGCAATTCGAAAACTTACACTCGGCTATATTATGCTTTGACCGGAGACAATTCGGGCAGATGTTATGATTTTTGACGAATTCGCACCGAGTATGAACTGCCAGATCGCGGAACTGTGAGCATTGGTAAAGCAAATGCCTTTGTTTACATTTAAAGCACGACGGTATGGTAGCACTGAGCACACGCTTTTCAGATTCCCTAGGTGTAGATCGAGTGGCTAAATTGTGGCTAATTGTAAACTTTCGAGCTCATTTACGCGCTCTTTTAGAAATTCGCTTAAGTCGGAAAATTTTGGATTTGCGATATCTTTAATTTTACGCACCCATAACACTTTGTTGTCACTATCTAACTTTTTTACCAACACGTAAATGAGCAAAGTACCCCACGAATCGACAGGTAGGTTCAAAGAGCTAAGCGCATTTATATTTTCAGTCGTTGTACTGAATAGGTGTTTGAGCTCCGCGAGAGAACCTTGCTTTATCACTGGTTGATCAAAAATATTATCCAGATGCGCGATCATTGTAAACTGCGGCTTGTCGTAGTGGGATTTCAATAAATCCCACGCTACGGTAAAATTTTCATTGCTGAGCCGTACATGTTTAACAATAGATGCAGCATCACCTCTGAGCCGAGTTTGGAGGTATTCCAGCTTTTCGACGCCCGACAAGTTATCTTTCGAACCGACTATTGCATTAAAAAGGTCCCGAAACCGTGCCCACTCATCAAATTTACCGGAGAACTCAGGTAATTTTACTTCCGGTAGTCTTGAAAAGGACTCTTGCTTCGAAATCATAATACTACGTCGCGGCGTATCAATCATCGATTTCACGAGATCATTCAATGAACACTGATTATCCACTAATGCTTTCAATGACTTATTTATATCACTTTCACCGTCCGTGCGCGCATCGCTGCAATTGGCAATCATCTCTGATAATTTCGCATGCGTGGTGTAAAATGCGTTTTCAAATTCAACCCGATATTGCGCATCTTCGGATATTTCACCGATATCCTCAGATAACGCTTCGATCTCACCTTGAACCCGTTCGAAGTCTCGCATATGCTGTTCTAGTCTCGTTTGCCGCACCTTGGTCTGGGCAAGAGGAGGATTCGGTGATTCACAGAAGGTACCGATTCTCGTCACTTGGCCTTTCAAAGCCGCTCGTTGTCGCTTTAGCACTTCCATAGTTCTCACGAATTATTTTGATGAATTCGACACAACCAATGAACCGACGATTACTGACTATGTCTCAATTGAGAAATGCGTTTTTGTGGATTGTTGATGACCACTTTGTCACGGAGAGAGTGATTACAACGCGATTAAATAGCGGCTTCTCGAAATTGTTTATATCAATTAATTCTCTGACAGGTTATTTTTTTTCGATGGTAATTGCATTGATTAATAGACTTTCGCTTTGTTAAGTGGTGAGCAAAGATTCCCGATCAGCGAGATATGCAACGCGGTAGCATATATGTATGTACGACGTGGGATTTCACTAATTAACAAACGACTGCAATGATTAATTCACTAATAAATTAATATCCGTGCTCGATAGGACCAAATGTTTGCGCGATCACCGTTTTTAGTAATAAAACTGAAAGATGCCAGAGGAAAAAAGCAATATTTAAATAAAACACGCGTGCTTACCTTACAAGACATGAAAAAAGAATGCTTTATTAATACCGGAAAAGGAGTAGTACAGGAAGGAGCCAAAAAATGCAAAATGTCAAACTATTATACCTTAGGGTGAAGCCACAAGTTAGCCTTAAGCGTCAACACTAGGAATTCAGCTGTCTGGATGATGGCAACTCCCTTCCGTAATTATACATACTATATGCTTTCCTTTGTAAGTTAAAATATTGGTCTCTATTTCCGCCAATTAGTTTCCTGAACGCATCGATTTTACGATTTACGCAGCTATACGGTTTCTAGTTCGAAATTTTTGCTTGTCATTGTACCGACGAGGTTCCACCTTGCGATACATAATTTATTTCTTAAAATCGTCATATTTCACACCCCCGGAAATCGTCGAGCTCTAACACGAATATTTCTACTCGCTCTGGGATTAGTGGAAAAAAAGTGCCCGGCAGGGTAGTATTGACCACTTTCATGTTGCCGTACTTTTTACATTCCTTTTTTATCCGTATAGCGCTATTATGTGTGAATGTAAAATGTAATAACTTTCATTTTCCTTTAGGCCCATTTTCCCATTTGAATTTCACGACAAGTAAGGTATGACAAAGTGTGGCTTTGTTTTATAAGCTATTGCCATTCGGTGGGTGGTATTATTAAGATTTTATGCGATTTGAATTGAAGAATGAAAAGAAAAGACGTGTTGCTACTTAGAATTCGAAAACGGAAGTGCTTTATTAATATTAGAAAAATTGATATTTGATTAAGCTAGACATGTTCAATTTGTCAATAACTTAAGGGACGTTCAATTAGTCGAATGTAAAATTGTTAAGTAATTAATTTCAAGAGATATGACTTCCTACAGTTTATTAGCCTTTTTGATTGAGCTGAATTCTTAACAGAGGGATCTTCTTAAGATTCTCAAAAATGTGGCCTCATTATGGGATTTCATTTCGACCTGACAAGAGAGTTATTTCTGAAAAAGAATCAAGAACTTTGCTTTTCCACATTCCTTCTACGTGTCGACACACAAATAACACAATGTTACTTGCCTGGACTTAAAATGTAGTCAAACCGTTTGTAAGTTGCTTCACACCAGTTAAGCACTGTTCAATATACAAACATGTATACTCGTATTAGGACTGCTGTAAAAGAGAATTTATGCCAAGGTGTTAACTGTTTTAAGCGAGATAAAACGTATGAATTGAATAAATGAGAAACTAAATTAAAACTGACAACTATTGGATCAAAAAATCGTTAACTTTATCTATCTCTTAAACCTAACGCATGTCTTGTTAAAGAAGTTTGCATTTTTTATCTATCTACCAAGAATCTAGTTTTTCTATCCTAAATGTTTCACTTTTCTCTAAACTGTATTTAAAAACACAAAACAAAGATACTAACAATTGTTTACTATTTAACACTATCTATAAAACTTATTTTAATTCTAAGTAGATATATATTTTATCCAAAATAATTAATCTTTTACTTATAAACTAAGCTGTTAATAGATTTAAATCGACTCTCCTCTATTAAGTGTTAGCTTTATCTTTCAAACGAAAAGCGTTCAAATTTTGGATACAACAAAACAATTTGTAAATATAAACTTACGTTTCACAAACTAACCAATTAAAAAGCGGATCAATATTGAAGAAGTAAGTATTTTTCGAAACAAAGATATTGCAACTATTTTTTACTAAATCGATACAAAATGTTGATATTTGAAAAAGTGTTAAGAAAAATAAATAAAAAACCAACTAAACAAATGATAAATTGTAAATCATTTAATGGAAATACTAAGAAATATTTCTAAATATATCAGTGGGAGAATTGAATTTTTTATAAATACATACATACGGATATATACGAGTACATAGTTATATTGAATAATAAAACGTATAGAGTTCGTATTTAAATAAATTAATTACATTTTGGACAGACAAATTGGTGTTTTTTTAATTTTGGTGGATGTAAGTCTTATCCGCTGATTAATGCGCGAAATCCATTCGTCTTATGAAAAGTTGGTAAGTGAAAAAAGGTTGTGCTACTTGGCGAAAGTTGCAATCACAGAAAAGCACGATATGTAGTGATAAAAGACACATTCTACTCCAGTACTGATAGCACACCAAAGTGTGTTAGACCAGGAAAAGCGTTATCCAAAAATTATCCCACTAATCTGCAGAGCCAACACTAAATTACAGAGGGGATAATAGCAGGCAATGGAATGAGCTGCGCTAATTAATTGGTTCCAGCATAAAAATATTTGATGAAAAATTTGATTTTTAATAGAAACAAGTGCTTTTATTTACTTATTTATTTAAAAGAACAAACAAAAATAAATTAAATTGATTTATATTCATATACGAGGGGCGTTCAATATATTCTCGGTATCGATATAAAGGAAAATGCGAATTCAATTTAAATTGTTTTTATTTTTCAATATAATCCCCCCTAACATCAATGCATTTGTTACATCTTGAGATAAGCTTTTTTAAACCCTCAAAAAATAGATTTCCTCTTTCTCCTCAAAATACCCATTTATTGCCGACTTGAGTTCTTCATCACCCGAAAATCTTTTCCCACGAAGACATTTTTTCAAATCCGGAAACAGGAAATAATCACTAGGGGCAAGGTCTGGACTATAGGGTGGGTATGGGATTTCTTCGAAACCACAATCTCGCGCAGCAGCCTTGGAAACTCGCGCCGTGTGAACAGGAGCGTTGTCTTTCCTCCCGTCTTTTCTTTTTAATTTCCTCCCGCAAGTTATGCAAAGTGGAAGCGTAGGATGTGGCGTTGATGGTTTCACCTTTTTTTTGTACTCAATGAGCAAGATTCCCTTTGAGTCCCAAAAAACTGTGGCCATGAGCTTCCCGGCAGACGGAGTGACTTTGAACTTCTTCGGGGGGTCTGTTCCTTTTTTATGCCACTGCATGGACTCTTGTTTGTTTTCAGGGTCATAGTGGTGGACCCATGTTTCGTCCCCAGTAACAATTCGATCCATAACACCGTCCGCGTTCTCACTACACATCTCCAAAAGCTCTCTACAGCATGCGATTCTCACTTTTTTCTGAGGCGCTGTGAGCATTCGTGGCACCCACCTTGCACTGACCTTTGAAAGGTTAAGATGGTCATGAAGAATGGTGTGAATGGTACCAATTGAAAGCTTGGTCATCTCTGCCATCATTTTCACCTTTATTCGGGCATCCTCAAGAACAAGTTCTTCGACTTCTTTGATGCTTTCTCCCGTACAAGCAGTAGCCGGGGCGCCGGAGCGGGGGTTCGGTTGGTGAATTGATGTGATAGCGTGATATTCGTTGAACAGCATTGCACTTTGATTTATATAGACCCATTGTTTAGGGGCTATACCTATTGCGAGCTTGCTCGTCTAAGCCATCGTTCCTTGATATAATGCTGAGCTCGAGGAGATTTAGTTCATCATGACAAAGCTTTACAAGCTTCGGTTTTATTTTGACTTCAGCAATAGATATTTTAGCAATCTTGCCGCCAATAATGTCAACGTTGTTGCTAGTTTAGCCGCCTATCCTATGGCCAACATCTTAGAAGGCGAAGTTGATATCTTTTAATCAAATGACCACAGCTGCCCGTTTAATTGATAAAGTTGAAGCGTGATCCTTCGGATTCCATTCCGTTGAGGTGGTTTAGTTTTGGAAAGTCTGGCATATGGAGATACAAGAACAGTTGCTGGTTTTACTTGTTGATTCCATACCAAGCTACCACATGAAAGATTAGTTTTTGAACTACACTCAGAGTCGAGCCGAATCAAGATAACAATTTTATTTGTGCGCTAAGTTTATGTTTGTTGTCAAGCAGTGCTTTTTTTATAATTCGCTCGGGTGAAGGAAAATCAAGGAGGATGGAAAGGGAGGTACCGGTGATCGTTGGTTTTAAATGTTTGAAGGTTATAATGACTAGGAAACAAAGAGCTAGGCAAGGCATTCCATAAGCAAGTTGTACGGCTTAGGAACGAATCCCGACATTTTAGAGTACGTCCGAAAGTGGGCTTGAGGGTATACTGATGAACATTCATATCGCGATGGGTGTTATGGTTAAAAAATTGAAGGAGCGGAATGCTACTGGTAATTTGTATGGGGCACTGGTTGGGGAAAAATGGAGGGAGACACGAGACATTAAGTCAGTGTTCGAGGGTGTCCATTGTCTAAGTGATATTAGTATCACCTGTGAGTCTAATCGCACGGTTTTGAATCCTATCTAGCACGTGCAGCGATGTTTTGGGCGCACCCGACACAGATATAGGCATTGCACTCCAGGAAATATAACGGCCAGTTAAAATTGTTAAGTAAGGTGTTAAGTCCGCTCGGTGTACCAGAAATTAGTTGGTATGACACAGTGGTCCGCCAAGTCTAAAGAGGATAGCACATTAACTTATCAGGGTGAGAAGTTAAAAACAAATCCAGGGTGTTGGCGGTATAACTATCAGCATCGACTATCTTGCGGGCTCATTTACAAGCTGGGTTAAGTTGTTTTCCTCAGCGATGATCTGAAACACACCGTTCTTCAGGTGTTGTCTGTCCAGAATGTATGTACTAAAAGGGCCCTTAAAGTCTAATTGGCGGCAATTAGCAATTATGATGTATTCTTCGAGGCCGACTTAGTGTTTCACTTCTTCGCTGATGGAATGACCGGAGAGATGGTGAGAGCCATCTGGAAGGTCGTCCCAGAATACCTGCTTGGGCTTTATAGCAAATGTATTGCTTGCAGCTACTTCCCCAAGGATTGGAAAGGTGGCAAGCAGATGACCTGCTCCTCATCCTTGAAGGCCAGTCCAGGGCCGATATCGAGGCATTAGCAGAAAGAGCTCTAGCAGTTGTTGCTGAATGGGGAGAGAGAGTGGGTGTAAGTGTATCGCAGGGTAAGACAGTTTCAATGAAGCTCAAGGGCAAATTTTTGTTTTGTCTTGTCGTTTATTTACTGAACTCCCTCAGTCAATCAGGACAATAACAATACCTAGAACGTTCCTAAAACGCGTAAAAATGTGGCTCTTCAGCCTTGATTATGCTGCATTAGAATCCCTTATTTCTGGTGTTTTGGTTTAATCTTCGTTTTCATTGTTTTCTTTCTTTCTTTTTGCATTTTTTTATATACAATTACAATGCTTTCTTTTTTGTTTGCATTGAATTTATATTTGGATTATGCTTCTTGTAATGTTTAAAGTTTTTTTTTTTTTTTGTTTTTTTTTTTTCTTCTCACTCTGAATTCTTAGAGGGTCACCCCACCCACTAATCTTTATTTTGTTTTTATTTAGCCAATTGAAGTGGCATTCAACTCTATTTTTATTTACTTATAAATTTTAATTTAATTTTGGTGGGGGCGAATGCCCCCATTTATTCGGCTTAATACAAGCTATAACTTAAAAAATAAACTTAAACTAAAACTTAAAACTAAGGTTGGTTGGAGTGGTGAAGGAGAACAGATTTGAGGTAAGAAGTGGTGCGTTGAAAGTCAAAAACGGTAGGGTTTGAGTTGATTTGTCGTAGCATACGGGAGATTGGTTCGTTCGCGCCATAGGAGGTGTGTCGAGTCGAGGGGTACGTAGATTACGAGGGTTAGTGTTGAGGAAAATGGAGTTGTGAAGGGACGCGCATTCCACGTGACCTGAAAGGAGTCGATGAATGAAGAGAAAGTCTGCTGCAACTCTGCGATCTTCGAGGGTGTTTAAGTTGATAAGGTTGAGACGATTTTGATAGGGGGGGCAGATTAAAAGGATCGTCCCAGGGCATACCTCGAAGAGCAAATCGAAGAAAACGACGCTGAATGCTTTCAATTCTGGAGATATGAACACGATGATATGGGGACCATACTTGACTGTCGTACTCTAGGAGGGGGCGAACAAAGGTAATATAGAGGGACCTGGTCACGTATGGGTTGGTTAATTCTTTTGACCACCGTTTTACAAAACCTAGTGCAGATTTGGCTTTGAGGATTATCTCATCCATATGTAAACGGAAGTTGAGCTCGCTGTCACATAAAATGCCGAGGTCGCGAAGAGATTGTACGGAGGAGATAGGTTGGTTATGGAGAAGATAGAGTCGGGGAGGCTTATGTGAGAAGGTGATGGATTGGCATTTGACGATGTTAAGTTCCAAAGAATTTTTGAGGCACCAGATCGAGAAACTATCAAGATCTTGTTGAAGGAGGAAAGAGTCATGGGGAGAGGAAATGGTTTTGAAAAATTTGGTATCGTCGGCGTAAAGGGAGACAGACGAGTGTTTGATGATCATATCGAGATCATTTATGATTAATATAAAAAGAAGAGGACCGAGATGGCTGCCTTGTGGAAGTCCGGAGGTGGCCAAAAATGGAGCGGAGTGGGCTGACCTAACACGATATCCATTTTAACAGTATGGGTTCAAAGCGGAGGGCAGACAATTTAAAGATGATTAACCGATGAGAGATTTTATCGAAGACTTTGCTAAAATCGGTTGCAACTACATCGACTTCATTGCCATTCTCTAGGGTAGAGAAGGCAAAGGATACGAATTCAACGAGATTTGTGGTGGTTGGCAATGGTGAGTGGATCTGTTGACTACCTGTTGTTGAAAGAGAAGGAAGGAGGTTAACCATGGGACTTTCTTTTGTAGTTAACAAATTGGAAAAAGGACTTAGGGTGGTTTATAAGGTTGACTTGCGCATTGTTAAAGTAGCGCTGGTAAAGGGAATCGTAAAGTTCGGTGAAATGAAGATAAGCACCAAGATAGTTGGAATAGTCGGTAAAGGATCTGGTACGCAGGAAAACAGCCCATAACTTATTTCTCTGATTTCGTAAGGAACGAAGTTTGCGATTATACCAGGGAGGACTAGTAGATGATGTTTTAAGGCGGGAAAACGGAACACAAAGGGAAAAAGAATTCAATATTTCTTTATAAAAAATGGATAAGGCATCATTTAAACTTAGGTTGTGAAAGTTAAAGAGGGATCTGCTGAGATATTCACTGATTTTGTGAAAGTTTCCTTTATGAAAGTCGTGGGATGAGAGAGTTGTGGGGGGAATGGACTGAAATGAAGAGTTATGAAAAAATGAAAGTAGAAGGGGGGGATGGTAGTTATCGATTGTTGAGAGAGATGGGGGACAAAGTGAGACTGAGGAGTTAATTGGATCTGTTGTGAAAATAAGGTCTAATTGCCTGCCCATATAATTGGATATACCACTGACTTGGCATAGACTTGAGTCTGTTAAGCGATCTAAGAAGAGACATTCCTTAGCTGAGATGGCATTTGAAGCGATAATAAACGATCGATCATCTGATGGAGTCCACTGTAGCTAAGGAAGATTAAAGTCGCCGAAAATAAGGATATCATCAATAGGGTCTGACAGGTCAATTAAATGATCGATCGCATCAATAACAAATTGGTAAGATTCGATAGGTTGAGCTGGTAGGATGTAGCAACATATAACGTAAAGGGACTTGAGAGGCAGTGATATTTTTATTGCGACAACGTCGGTTTTAGAGGATGAACAAATTGTAATGGGGGAAGAGTTAAGGCTGTTGTCCATCGCTAGTAGGACACCTCGACAGGGGGAATCTTTATTTGTGCGGGTAGGATCGTCGTCGCGGAAAACATTAAAAGTTGGAGGGAACAATTCCTGGTTCTTTATGTCGGGAATCAAATTGGTTTCGGTCAAGGCGTAAATATCAAAGGGAAGAGCATGCGATTGACGTAGGACAGCATTGGTTTTAGAGCGAAGACCTCTTACATTCTGGTAGTAAAATGTAAGAGGGATGTTGTGGGGTGGAGGTGTGAGGCAGGATGGTTTAAGCGCTGGCAAGGGAGGCACGTTATGGACGAAAAAATTTGTCGTGGTCGGCTCGGCTTCGCTGTAGGTGTGATACTCGTTTAGAGTGACCATTGTTGCCGAATGCAGCAAGGTCGTCTGCTACTTTCTGAGGGGACATGTTAAAAATCTCGTGGTACCTGACATAAAGGTTCCTGAGACTGATAGGGTCGGTAGGGAGGCCTTCCTGCTGGATGGAAACCATGACGCTGGTTTTGGTTTTCCCTTCGTAGCAGACCGAGTCCGATTTGTCATGTAGATAGGCAAGAAAGAGACGAATGTTTTCATATATTTTTCGTTCTCTGAGGCTAGAGAGAGCATATCGACTTTCTGTAGTGCCATTGGTTTGCTGTGTTAGTTTAACAGTGGGGGGGAAAAAGGGGATCAAGAATAGGAGCATTGGAGGAGGGAGATGGAGATAAATGATTGGATATGGAGTTGCACGAGGGATGAGATGTGGGGTTTAAGGTATAAATACTGATTGTCATCAACTTTTTTATATTTTGCTCCTTAGAACTTAAATTCTCTTACATTGTATGTATTATTTAACTGTTTAATTGTTTAATGAATTTGTAAGAATGAAAATTATAAGAATTAAAATAATAAATAAAAAATAAATATTCCATTTAACCTATCCCATTGCATTCCATATTGCCAAAATTTTACTCTTTTCAGAAATGAAGTTAAAAGTCACCTTCTGTTTATGAATTTTATCACACAACCAGCAACAGACGAAAATACGATTTCACTTTCGGATGTCTGGTCGACTACACGATTTATTCCAGAATGAATAGAATAGACTTTATTTTATCTTTGGTAATGCCAATACAATTTTTTAATTGTTAATGCTCTCCAATTACATATTTTGCCGTAGGAGCGCTGGTTACAATTAGGTTGTGAAATATGGTAGTGGTATATCAGCGGCGGTAATGTTGTGTAACATACTCGTATGTATGAGCTGCCACATACTCCCCTACCTTAACTGGAAGTCGAATATTGCGACGACTACTATTTGTTGTTGATGTTGATTCTTGACTGGATTTCTGTGTTTGAATGTTGAAATGTTGATTGTCGTTATCTGGATGTGAAATATGTTGTGCAATTCCGAAAGCCAGTGGATCGCTTGGTGTATGGTTGCAATTGTCATTTAGGATGTGTGCTGGTTTCATGCGGTCTGTGGAGATGTTGACTATTTTGTTGTTAATCCAAATCTTGATTGTTTTGCTTGATTTTTCATCGACCTTGAACGGTCCGTCATATGGTGGATTTAGTGCAGGTCTGACAGTATCACTGCGAACGAAAACCTAAACTAATTCTGCAGGTGTTGCGTCCGGTTTGAACGTAGAACGGAGTCCAAGGAGAATGATGGGTAGTTGTCGTGACCAATGAATGATGAATTGATGCACATGATTGCTGTCTTCAAAATTCGGTGGAATCTTTCAATTATATCATTTGACTGTAGATGATAGGCGGTCGGTGATGCGGAGATGAGCGACGCCAAGTGAGCTGGACAGTTCGTTGAAGAGATGTGATTCGAACTGTTTGCCCTGGTCGGTAGTGATGCGTAGCGGAATGAAGAAGTGCTTTATCCATCCTGGTGTTGGCATTCATATCAGCGATAGAAATTGCTTCAGGCCATCTAGTGAATCTATCTATGATGGTTAAGCAAATTCTGTCCGGGGTGTGCAATGTTGTGAAATTTGGCTATTACTTGTAATCTGCAAGCTTATGGTGCGAATAGGTGTGCAGTTGAAGTAGAAAAGTCACAGATGATTGTTGAGTTGCATTGCGGAAGTTGAATACTTTTTAGTTGAAGTGATGTGTTGGATGACTTAAGTAGCTGTTGCAAATCAGGACAAGAAGTTTGTTCTTGTGCCATTTTCTCGTAGTCTATTGCAGAATTTGAGTTAATGTGTAGAGCACTGATTCGCATAAGTATATCTGCTGTAATATTGTCGTTGCCGGGTATGTGGATGATCTGTGTTGATAATTGGGCTATGAAGTTGAGGTATCGAATCTGTCGAGGTGATGCGTTGTCATATTTGCTAGTAAAAGCGAAGGTGAGCGGGGTGGCCTGTGGCTATGTTAAAGCCGCGCCCTTCTAGCAAATATCTGAAGTGCTTGATGGCTGTGTATATGACAAGCAGTTCCCGATCTGCTGTATTTCCGTTGAGCGTCGTTGAATTACCTTGAGAAAAACGCAAGACGCTGTAGTGTGGTTTTATACTTGATGTATGGCAGCTCCCATTTCTGTGACACTTGCATCTGTGGAAAGGATGATGTTTGCATCCGGTGCTGGATGTGCGAGCGAAAAAGCATTGATGATGTTACCTCTGCACTTGTTGAAAAAGTTAATATCATCTTCTTTCCAGATGATTGGTGTTCTGTCGTTTTTCTTGTTACCCACCAATGAGTGGTTGTTGATGTTCAATTGCATGTGGAACGAAACGACGATAAAAGTTGAGCATGGTCAGAAAACGTTTAAGTTCGCATGCTAACTTTGGCAGCGGAAATGTTTTTATTGCCTCGATTTTGTCGGGTTTGGGCTTGATGCCATGCGGAGTGATAAGATGTCCCAAAAACTCTATTTGGGACGGTCCAAAGACACATTTCGCTACGTTTATTGACAGGTGGTATTGTCGAAGTCTTTCGACTTCCAAAAGGAAGTTGTTGCTCATGCTCTTGGAGGCTTCTAGATGCTATGCAGATGTCGTCAATGTAGCAAAACACGAAGTCGAGATTTCGGAGAGTTTGGTCCATATACCGTTGAAATGTTTGTGCTGCATTTCGTAGTCCAAATGACATTCGTAGAATTTCGAAAAGGCCAAACGGTGTTGTGATAGCAGTCTTCGGTATATCGATCTCTTCCATAGTAATTTGATGGTATCCGCGGGTAAGATCGATTATGGAAAAGATGGTATTTCCATGTAATCCATTTGAAAGGTCCTGTAGATGAGGTAGGCGGTATCTGTCCGGAACTGCTTGAGCGTTGAGTGCATGATAATCGCCGCAAGGCATCCATGTATTGTCCGCTTTCCGTACAAAGGTGATGCATATGGGCTTTTCGATGGACGACAAACATCTATTCGAAACAAATACTCGAACTCGTCTTTTGCGGCGTGGAACTTCTCAGGCGTCAAGCTTGACTTTTGTTTTTGGTGTTGCTGTCAATGATTGTTGTGCGCAGTATCTGCAGCAATGAAAATCCATTCCAGCGGTCGTCGAAATCCAAAATCCAGAGTCAGTCTAACGTGTCCGAACGTGTCTACCGTGGAATTATTGACGGCGTAGAGTTTTGTCGTTGCAACGTTAGAGTACAGTTGTTTGTTCTCTCTTGCACTGTTGATTCAAATATCAGCGCCAGTGTCTATCAAAAATGTGCGCTTCGAACGACGATCTTTGATAAAGAGACGCCTGAATCCTATGTGTTGGATGTGCTGTTGAAATTGTTTGTCCTTAACGTTGATTGTGGTGTTCCTGTGTATATGTGTGGTTGTAGGGAGGTGGTTTGGTCGACAGTTTGGATGCTGTCGAAGGTATAAATTTATTGAGTTATTTTTGTTGAAATTGCATGGTGGATCACACTTTCTTGCTTGTGGACCGTATTTTTTATGAAACACGTGTTGTCCTGAGGCGTTTCGCTTCGCTGTGATGATGTGGGTTGGTAATTAGCACGAGAGTGTGAGTGACTGTGGGAGCGAGAGCGTTGATTATCACTTTGGTCCAATTTGATCTCGATGCGAGCAAGGGTTTTTTCAAGTTGAGTGACGCGCTCCTGAAGGGAAATATTATTTGAATTCACTGAGCGTACTTCAATTACAATTTTATTCCAAGATAATAACTATATAATATTATAATAAGTTATAAGAACATCAATTAGTTGATAAGTAAGTAAAATATAAATTAATTAATTTAATAATTAAAATACAACTTAAACGAAGTCTGGGTTCAATTAAAATATGTGATGTATGATGAAATAAAAACACACTTTGTGGTGTAATACAACCAATTGCAAGCGTGTGACTAATGAAAAAATTAAAAGTATAACTATTAAAGCCGAATAGTGGTGGTGGAGAAGGACGAAATAAACAGCGAGAATGCACCGAATGAAAAGGACAAGGAAGACGAGACCGTAAAAAGAGATAGCGAGATTAAAAGTAAAGTGAAAACGAAAATATAGAAGCAATACTCCTAAAATGTAAATAAGTAGAGCGCTAAGATACTACTTGAAGAAGAGACTCCACTTCAGTTCTTGAAAACAGCCATACTTTTAATTGTTTTAAGAATTGCTTTCCATGTGGTAAAAGATTGCGTATATCAGACGGCAGTTTATTAAAAATATATGGTGCTATAGAAGTTAAGAAACGTCGAATGTGCTCTTTGCAAACTCTAGGAACATCAAATGTATTTGTATTTCGCAACGTATATATTCTATATCTTGTAATGTGAGTGTTACCACTTCTGATAAAGAAAACCTTAAGCGCTTTATAGATAAAAAGATAACGTACCGGTAGTATTTTTGTTTCTTGAAAAAGTGGCAGCGAGGATTCATTGTAGTTTTTGCATAGCAATACTCTCATTATTTTTTTCTGTACTGTAATAATAGGACTTAGGTTACTTTTGTAAGCACAGCCCCAGCATGTGAGACCGTACTCAAGTCGAGATTGAAACAAGGCATAATAAATAGGTAGTTAAGAGCAAAGTATGCGGGATAAGCTTGCGTAGGTGAAAGATTTTGTTCAAGGGGATATGTATAACATTATTTTTAGAGACATGATGTGTGGCCTCCAGTTTAATCTGCTGTCAATTATAATTCCTAGATACTTATACTCCTTCACAAAATCAAGCATAAAGCAATTGTTAGTGCAATTAATCTTGTCACAAGAAATGTCATGAAAAATAATACTTTCAATTACTTCATTCAAGTTGGATAGGAAAAATAACATCGCCTTAGACTTTGTGCTAAGGACAAGCTGATGGTAATTGAGCCAGGTTCTGAGCACATCTAGGTCATAGATAATTTGATCTCGAATGGTAGCTAGAGAAATGTCTGCATATGAGAGTGTTATGTCATCAGCATAGCCAATTATATGACCGTAAACAGGTAGGCTAAATATAGAATTGATATAAACAAGGAAAAGGATTGGTCCGAGTACTGACCCCTGTGGGACCCCAGTATTCGGACATGTTTCTTCCTTGCTTACAAATCCATTTACAATAACCATCTGTTTTCGATTAAGTAAATATGACTTAAACCATTCAGAAATATTACCTCTAAAACCTGCCTTACCGAGTTTCTGTATTAATAAGTTATGATTTACAAGATCAAATGCTTTTGTAAGGTCAAGAAATAGTCCAGCTGTTTTTTTGGTCATTGTCTAAGGCATTATAAATTCGCTTCAAAAATACAACAATTGCATCTTCAGTACACTTGCCTTTCATAAAACCAAATTGAGACTTATTAAAGAACCTAGTCTTTTCAAGAAAGCTAAGCATTTTAGTTACTATGACCTTTTCGAAGATCTTAGAAAACACCGAGAGTAAGCTTATTGGCCTGCAGTTATTAGGATTACTTTTATCGCCTTTTTCAAAGATCGGTATAATTAAAGCGGTTTTAAGGCAATTCGGGAATATACCGTACTGAAAGCTTTCATTAATAATATAATATAATAATATAACGGATTTATTATGTATTTCCCAACCTTCTTAATAATCATATTACTAATACAATCTACTTCACTTGAGTTCTTAAATTTTAAACTGTTGATAATATTGAGAAGCTCTAGATTGCTAATGGGCCCATAATAGAAGGAAAGTTGACTCGATTTGTCAGTTAATAATTTTATATTGCCGCTATTGAGTTCAATAGATACACCTGGTTTACATTTTTCAGCAACATTTTTGAAAAAATCGTTTAGACTGTTGGCCATATTTAGGTTGTCATTGACGATTATATTGCCAAATTTGAGGAATTTTAACTCTGGCTCTTTTGTGTTTTTGCCAAGTAAGTCATTAACAATACGCCATTGCTCTTTTGGATTATGCCGATTTTTCGCAAATTTATTGGTATAATATTCAAGTTTTTGCTTGTATATGAGATTACGCACATTAGATTGCAAATCTTTGTATTTATGTTTAATTATAGGTTCATTCATTTTATACTTATTTTTTGCATAGAATTTATTCTTTTCTTCAATCTTAAAGCAAATCCTGTCAGTAATCCAGGGTTTGATTTTTTTAAATCTTTTTTTAATTGTGGTAATTTTGCATTCATTAATGAATTGCGTAAGTTTTTCCACAAAAAATGAAAAGGCGTTAGAAGGATTTTCCAATCTATAAACACAATCCCAACTTTCTAAATGCAGACAATGGATTAATTGGGAATAATTTATTTGAGACACTTTTGTCGCACCAATATCTGCAGAGTGAGTAGACCTATTCCCACAACAGTCATTTCTAAAGAAATTTTTAAATATAACACCAGTAGAGTAATGGTCAGTGTTTTGGCTTGATTAAAAGGGGTGCGATTTAACGATGAAATGCGTTTATTTCTGTTGATATAACATAGATATTATTAGGTTTTACAATTTTAATTTTAATTATGTGGCGAACTTACCGCAGTTTACTCCCTTTCTCTTTGAAAGCAAAATGACAATTAAATTAATAAAGGGCTCGATCGAAAGTGACAGCCAAAGAAAAAACTAAACAAATGTCAGTCAAAGAAGAATGGGAATAATACTACGTTCACAAGCAGAATGTGTATCAAAGTTGTTGTTTCGACGGGCATTCTGCGACATCCCCACCCTCGTGGATCGGCTCCGATTCACCAGACTCTACGTCTAGAACGGCTAACTTTGATGCAGGGCGTTTGAGCATTCCTTTGGGTGTGCGGACGTCAGCTCTTCGTACTTCACCATCAACTCCTGCGTAGACTCTCTCAACCTTCCCTCGGCACCACTGCCTCCTTGGAACATTCGCGTCGCATATGAACACTAAATCTCCTTCTGCTATAGGTCTTGTTCTTTGGCAACATTTGCTTCGACGCGTTAAAGTTGGCAGGTATTCGGCCACCCAGCGCTTCCAGAACTGATCCCTTAGCTGACGTGCAATTCGCCATTGCTTTCGCAGGGTGCACGACCTACCCAAGAGCTCACATACACCAGGCGTCTGCGCGGTACTAGCTGAACCGAGAAGAAAGTGATTCGGAGTGAGCGGCTCCTCTTGGTCGACCGAAACTGGTAGATGCGTCAAGGGTCGTGAGTTGACAACGTTTTCGGCCTCAATTAGAAAACACTGCAGCGTATGTTCACGGGGCGCAACCTCTTTTAGTGTGTGACGCAGAACCTTCTTCACACATTGGACCATGCGCTCCCATACACCTCCCTCAGATGGGTTGTTGGGACAGTTGAATACCCATTCGACGCCCTTTGATGACATCTCGTTCTGGACACAGTCGAATACCTCCGAGAAGCGTTTCGATTCCTGATCGACGCCAACGAAGTTCTTGCCGTTGTCACTGCGGATTTTAACTGGCCTTCCACGACGATTCATAAAATTGCGGATGACTAAGATGCAGGCATCTGTTGACAAATCGCAGGCGACTTCAAGGTGGATGGCCCGGACGACAAGACAGGTAAATAATGCCACCCACCGCTTCTCCGTACGCCTACCGATTGTTACTGCAAGGGGGCCGAAGTAGTCCAAGCCCACGTAGGAAAACGGCCTCACAAACGGCGTCAGACGGTCTTCGGGTAGGGGCCCCATTAAAGGCGTAAAGGGTACGACTCGCGCTATCCGGCACACGTAGCAGCACGCAATTACTTTGCGCATAACTTGCCTCAAGCGCGGAATCCAGTATTTACGGCGAATTTCGCAGATCGTCGCCTCGACGTTCTGATGTTTCATCTGGCAATGGTGGTAACTCACGAGTAAGTTGGTAAATACGTGATCAGGCGGCAGTATTATTGGTCGTTTCGCGTTGTATGGTAACCAGCTGGCTGCGTCAAGTCGACCATTTACGCGCAAAATGCCCTTCTCATCAAGGTACGGCAGTAGTTTATGTAAGGGACTATATCTGGTTAGGCTTTGACCGCTCTTAATTTTGCTCAGCTCGGCAGCATAAATCTCAGCTTGTACTTGACGGCACAAGACTCCTTCCGCATTATCAAGCTCAGCGACGCTCAAAAGATACCCCTCCCCGGAGCCATATTCTCCACGACATCGAGCAACAAAACGAACAACCCACGCGATAGCGCGCTTTAGCTTAGTGAAAGAAGAAAATCGATTAAAGTCAATGAAGTTCAAACTTACGGCAAACAGGGCAAACTTAGAGCGAAGTTCTTCATCATCTTCTTCATGGCGGTCGTCGTAGATAGGGCCAACAGTCCACAACTCTTTCTCTTTCCACAGGAACTCGGGGCCCTTTATCCAGCGTGATGAAGGACTGAAGTCGATGTGACTGCTTGACCTGGTGGCCTCGTCGGCGACGTTGTCCTGAGTCGGTATCCACCTCCAGTTGGATACTTTGGTAGCAGCTAGGATTTCTGCAACTCTGTGGGCCACGAAGGGCTTGTACCGGCGGCTTCCTGATGTGATCCACTGGACAACTGTTTTCGAGTCACACCAGAGAACACAATCGGCGACATCAATTGTATGCTGTGTTGTAACCATCTGCATCAGACGAGTTCCAAGGACTGCCGCCTGAAGCTCCAGGCGTGGGATGGTCATCGGTTTCAACGGAGCGCATTTCGTCTTGGCACATACGAACGCGACTGATGGCTGTCCGTTGGCGTTGACAGCTCTCCAATACGCTACGGCGGCAAATGCTTCCTCGCTGGCGTCTACGAATACGTGGAGCTGGAGCTGCTTCGGCACAACATCTCCAAAGTAATGGCGAGGGATTTGAAATTCGACTACACGGTTTATGTGCTGACACCATCTAGTCCATGCTGCGTTGATACCGTTGGGCAACGGCTCATCCCAGCGTATATCGTGCCTCCACACTTCTCGCATCAATAGCTTCGCACCGATTAGAAAGTGACATAAGAATCCCAGTGGGTCAAAGACTGACATAATGATGCTCAGCAATTCTCTTTTACTAGGGCATCGAACCCCCGCGATGATTTCCGCATCCACTCGATTGAATTTCAATTGGAACCTGAAGGTGTCACTTAATGGATGCCAGTACATGCCTAATATCTTCTCCGTCACTAGGCTTTCTTCAATAGAGCGGTCTTGAGCAAGGCAGCTGACTTTAACTGTTGGGGATTCTTTGGCACCGGTCAACGCGGTTGTAACCTCTGGAGAGTTTGAGACGACGTGACGTAGTTCGAATCCGGCATCCTTTTGGATTTCTCTCACCTGCTTCGCTATGTTGATGGCTTGCTCCACTGACTCGAAGCTGTCCACGAAGTCGTCAACGTAGTGATGCTGCATGATGGCTTCAACAGCTCGGGGGTCGTGATGGCGATGTTCCAGGGCATTTGCGGTCTTGACATATTGGGCCGCGCATGGCGAGCAAGCGGCTCCGAATGTCATAACCAACATCTCATAGATGTCTGGTGGCTTATCGACGTTGCCATCACGCCAGAGAAATCTTTGTGAGCATCTGTCTTCCGGCTGAACCAACACTTGGTGGAACATTTCCCGAATGTCTCCACACACGGCAACTGCACCCACACGAAAGTTGAAGAGAATTGACGGCATCGGCTGATACTCCTGCGGTCCTTTCAGTAAACATGAATTTAAAGAAATACCATCTACTTTGGCGGCGGCATCAAATACAAGGCGCAACTTGCCCGGCTTGTTAGGATTCATTGTGACAAAATGTGGGAGGTACCACGTCCTTGGTCCAACGACGGCGGCTTCTGCTGGCTGCAGCTTACGGGCGTAGCGTTTGACGACGTAACTCCCAATAATTGCCTTATAGACGACAGCAAATGCTTTGTCACGCTTCATCTTGCGCTCAATCCCGACTAGCCTCCTCTTAGCCATGGCAAAGCTATCAGGCAACTTAATGTTGTCATTTCTCCAGAGAAGCCCAGTCTGCAATCTACCGCTGACTTTGATAGTGGTTAGCTGCAGAATGCTGCGGGCACGTATGTCGGCTTCGGACTCTACTTCTGGTGCTGGCCGCACCCCAAAACTTTCGGTGTTGAAGTAGTCTGCTACTAATTCATGTAGGGCGTCGTCGCTTGCGGCACTCATCAGCAAACACGAAGGCGTCGCTTCAGTGGACGTTTGAGTTGGGCCAAAAACTGTCCATCCTAGTTAGGTGTTGGCGGCATAGGGTCCTCCCTCCTTAAGGTGAACTGTCTCAGTAGGCAAACCCAAATGGCAATGGTCTAAGCCTATGAGAAGCTTCGGAGTAACGTTGGAATACGGCTGCGTCGCTAAGTGCTTCAGGCGTCCAGTACTCCCGCGCAAGTCGTATTCATATAGGCTTTGAGTTGGCAATTGTAGATTCGACACTCCGTAGACGTTGCGTAGCGTATGGATTTTCTTCATGCTGGCGCCACTAATATGTACGTTGACCACTGTTGAAGGTTCTTGGGCGGCTCTTCCCCCAAACCATTGAAGATTAAGCTTATGTTGGCGACCCTCTAAACCAAGCTCCTCGATAAGAGAGTTATCCATTAGAGTTATGGATGAACCTTCATCCAGCAGGGCGTGGGTGTCGATTCGTTTCCTTGGACCGTAAAGAGTCACAGGCAATACTCGAAACAGCAATTTAAGGTTCTGCACCGGGCTGGCTGCACAGCTTAGAACAGCTTCTCTCCTTGTGTCGGCTTCTAGTGGTGGCTGTCCATGTGACACTGATGGGCTTTCAACGACATAATTTCGGGGCTCGTGTAGCAGCTTGTGGTGACTTCTATGGCATCCATTAACATCGCATGGCTTTCGACGGCGGCAGTTACGTGTTGGTGGAAGCAGCAGCCTGTGTGGTAGCAATGGCGGCGGTGATGGAATTTGTGGTCGCTGCGGCGGCAGTGGCAGCGGTGGCTTCGGCATTCTTTGTTCCTTCCATAGAAACATCAACGGTACTATCTTCCTGCTGTAAGCGTTTGCTCTTCCTTGGCGGCGTACGCTTCATTCCTTTCTTTAGGCGATGATAGAACTCAGCGGCGGCAGATTACTATGCTAATGGCGGCAATTCACAGTGCTAAATTGCGAAATAAAGTTGTTTTGGCTTGATTAAAAGGGGTGCGATTTAACGATGAAATGCGTTTATTTCTGTTGATATAACATAGATATTATTAGGTTTTACAATTTTAATTTTAATTATGTGGCGAACTTACCGCAGTTTACTCCCTTTCTCTTTGAAAGCAAAATGACAATTAAATTAATAAAGGGCTCGATCGAAAGTGACAGCCAAAGAAAAAACTAAACAAATGTCAGTCAAAGAAGAATGGGAATAATACTACGTTCACAAGCAGAATGTGTATCAAAGTTGTTGTTTCGACGGGCATTCTGCGACAGTCAGTAATATTGAGTTCCAAAATATAAGGTTGTACATTGGTTAAGGCATTGGACTTAAGAAATACATGGTCGATGCACGATTTTGATTTTTCATCTACTCTTGTAGGTAAATTTATAAGCGCTTGAAAACCTAGTGAGGATAAGAGGAGCATATATTCATCACATTCTTTAGGTAGGTTAAATATATTAATATTTATGTCGCCTACCAGGCAAACATTCCTACAGTTGATAGAGCACAATATATTTTCTAAATCTTTAAGAAAAATATGACTGGGGACAAACTGCAGTCGATATACACAAATAACAGTCATAAGCAAGTTCTTACCAAGATTCAATTTTATAGTTACACAATCTGCACTTTCAATGACTGGAGTGAGAACCTCTTGTACTTCGAGTTCACTTTTAATAAATACAACCGTGCCACCCGATGAAAAAGTTTCATTACAATTTGTATAAACACTGTAACCCGAAATAGAACAGTTAGAAACTTCGTTATAAAATACCCAGATTTCGGTTAAAACAGTGATTTAGAGGCATGGTCGAAAAGCAATTATGTAAGTGAGCACAGAAGTTATCAAAATTCCTTCGCATGCTTCTAATATTTTGATGTATAATTGTGAAGTCACTGACTGAATTACATAAACTAGTACTAACATAAGTTTCATTATAATCATGAGCACTACTTGGATCATAAAGGTCATTTACGTTACACAACATTATAACAAAGATTTAGATACGTATTTATAAATGTTTTAGATCTTCAAGAGTGTTGATGTATTTGACCTCAGATCCATTTGATCGTCTCATCATTATTTTCCCACGTCGTACCCAGAGAAATTCATAATTAAGTTCCTTTTTTGCTGTTTTAGCTTCTTTAAGAATATGTTTTAAGTCACCAGATAGCCAGTCATTAATATATATATTCCCTTTAGCCGATGGTATGATGGTATTAGCTTTGATAGGTTTTTTATTTGCATAAACAGATTTAATTATGTTTTCCTTCGTACATGTTCGCGTTGTCTTCAGTACCAGTACTTCAGAATCAGAAGATTTGCCGTTCACTCTTATTTTCTTTCTGTAGCAGAGGTCAATGTCTTCCTTGCCAATTTCCAGACCGAGCCCAGTATTTACAATATTTACCGCGATGACGCATTCATTGACAACAATCGGGACATTGCGAATTTCCAAATAGTTGGTGTGTATTGACTGGTCTGCTCTGCTGAGACGTTCTTTGCACTCATCTCGTTGTAGTTTTAGTTTTTCGTTCTCCTTTTTTATTTCATTCGCAATTTTTGCAGATTGCTCTAATGCAGTGAGACGGTTGTTCATTGTGATGAGCGTAGTCTCTGTAGAAGAGATCATTTTATTCAGATCGACGATTTGGTTGTACACTTCTCTCAGAGAAATCTTGTCAGTGTCTTCGCAATTTGCCATTGTTGATGACAGAGAGAAAGATAATCTTTCCGTATCATTGCGCCTTTTTAAAACACAGATCGAACAATTCCATATTTTTTTGTTCTTTAGCATAAAATCAATGTCTGCTCGTGTTAAATTTGCGCACTCTGCATGAAAGAAGCTACTGCATTCATTGCATTTAATTTTATTTGAATCTCTAACAATTTTACACTTGCACACTAAACAACTCGACATTTTTCGTCACACTTGTGTGTTGTTGTTATGGACTATTGCAGATGTGGAAGGATTTGTGTTGAATCTCTGCTGTACTGAATCGACGGAATTTTTGCGGATGGCGTCGATGATCTCGTCAGCGATGGAAGCGAGTTGATCCAATGTGGTGTTTGGTTTCCCCTTTGCTACACCTGCAATGACTCCTCGAACGGAAACTGTAAGACGTTGAATCAAAAAATCTTTGATCAATTGTTGATCGCTGGTAACGTCCGTGCGTTGCAGTTATGTCAGCTTGCGGCTTGGTTTGTTTTCACCCAGTTGAATGCCACTTGTGAGCTGATCAAGCCTGACCATCGGAAATGCGGAGAATTTGCTGATTACAGTGCGTCGCAATACTTCGTATCTATCCTGTTTGGGAGGATTTTGCACTACCTCAAATGCTTGCTCATGGAGCCGTTCATCATGTACATGAGCGCTATGTTGAACTCTACTTGGTTACGTTGGTGTTGATAACGTGGATTCGGAAAAATGCTTCAAATCGCGTAAACCAAAACTCGATGTTGTTAATTGAGTAGCCTTGCAATTGAGGTACCTGGTCGCGTGCTGCGAAGTTGCTGATTTCCGCTGCAGATGAAGTTTGTGGCTTGTGTCTGTTCTTCTGGAAGCCGACTGTCTTCGAAAACGTCTCCGTTCAAAATCGCTTTGCGGCATTGTTGATTGAATTTTTTATCTTTGGTAATGCCTATACAATTTTTTAATTTTTTACTGCTATCTAATTACATATTTTTCCGTAGGGGCGCTGGTTACAATTAGGTTGTGATATATGGTAGTGGTATATCAGCGTCGGTAATGTTGTGTATGAACTGCCACACACTGCTTACGAACGATGTACACCGTTTTACTTCGATCGAAGGAAACTAATGAGTTTTTTTCAAATAAAAAGTTCACATCTCAAAAAGTTATGGTTGCAACGAATTATACTTTTGAATTTTTCCTGTCGTCAGTTTGATAGCTATTTTAAATTGAGTTCTAGATGTGACTATGGAAAAAGAGATGACGCTGAAGAATTTACGGAGGAACAGGGGTATTCCCTAGGTTAGGTTAGGTTAGGTAAGAGTGGCTGTTGGAAATACCAAGCCACTTAGGCCTATTGGCCCATTGTGATGCCACTTGGATCTATGATCTTCTTACTACTGGAACCAGTTTGAGCTTTTAATAAAGCGTAGGAGACTGTTAACGTCTATTTTTTCTAGATCGTTTAGGTCGTTGTAGAAGAAAGCTCCTAGATGAAGCTTCCTTCTCTGAGAGGGAGCTGGGCATGTGCAGAGTAAGTGGGGGATTGTCTCCTCCTCTTCCTCGTCCATGCAGCTTCTACAGAAATCGTTAGTAAAAGCGCCAAGCCTTCTTGCGTGCTTGCCTATGAGGCAGTGTCCGGTAATGACACCTATTATGGCGCTGAGATGTTTCCTAGCTAAAAGGATCAGACACTTCGATCGACTCAGATCCAGCCTTGGCCAGATCTGTTTGGTCGCTAGACATGTTTGTCCAGCAGTCCACCTAAGGTCCGTTCTTTTATTGGCATCTAGCTTTAGTGTTAGTTTGCACGTAGCGATTGGTATACCTATACTACCTTTGTCCGGTAGGATAGGTAGAGTGGTTCCAATTTTGGAGAGTTGATCGGCTCTGCAGTTCCCTGGAATGTCTCTGTGGCCCGGCACCCAACAAAGGTGAATGTTGAACTGCTCTGCCATCTCCATGAGAGATGATCGGCATTCAAGGGCGGTTTTAGAATATAATGAGACCGAGTCCAGGGACTTGATGGCGGCCTGACTATCCGAAAATATGCGAATATCCTTTGCAGATATCACGTTTTTCTTCAGCCAGGACAGAGCTTCTTTAATCGCCAAAATTTCCGCCTGGACCACGCTACAGTGATTTGGAAGGCGGAAGGAGGGATTTAGATTTAGCTTATCTGAGAAAACACCGCCACCAACTCCGTTGTCGGTTTTAGATCCATCTGTGTAGAGATGGATTGACTTGTCCTCCATGAAAGCATCCTCCTCCCAGAATGATCTAGAGGGGAAGCTTACATGGAAGTTTTTGTCAAACCAAAGTTCAGGTATGGTGTAATCGGTGTTCTCTGTGAGGATTCCTAATGTATTAAGAATGTTGGGGTCCACTGTTTAGTCGCTTTAAGGCGAATAGCTGCAGTCGCAACTACTTGCTTGCTAAAAATGTCGAGGGGTGTCAAGTGAAGCAGAATATCTAATGCCGCAGAGGGGGTAGACCGCAAGGCTCAGCTTGTGCATAGACATGCTGTTCTTTGGACTCTGCTTAATTTAATGCGGTTGACTGCATTTTCCAAGGCCGTCCACCAGACAACAACCCCGTAAGTAAGTATCGGTCTTATGACCGAGATGTATAGCCCGTGGGTTATGCGAGGTTGAAGGCCCCATTTGTTCCCAATGGCTTTCTTGCAAGAGAATAAAGCTATTGTAGCTTTATTGACTCTTTCTTGAATGTTAGGTTTCCAGTTTAGTTTCCTGTCAAAAATGAGACCCAGATATTTTGGTGTATCGGAGAAAGCTAAACTGGTACCGTTTATTGAAGGAGGGTCTATGATTGGAATTTTATATTTCCTAGAAAAGAGGACAAGATCAGTTTTATGGGGGTTTATTCCCAATCCACAGCGATCTGCCCAGCAGGTTAATCTGTTAAGATTTACTTGGAGGAGTTCTTTAATGGTATTTAGATGTTTTCCTGAGACGGCTATGGCAACGTCATCCGCATAGGCAATCACTCTGCTACCACCCGCTTCCAGGTATATCAGTAGTTCGTTAACCACTAAGTTCCAGAGAAGGGGGGAGAGGACACCGCCTTGCGGCGTACCCCTACTGACATATCTTTTAGCAGAAGTCTCACCCAGTTTGGAGTTGATTATCCTGCTTGTTAGCATTAGATTAATCAGCTCCCCAAGTGAGCCGTCTACCTGCAGAGTTGACAGAGCAGTCGTGATTGCGGATGTGTTGACGTTGTTAAAGGCGCCCTCTATGTCTAGGAAAGCAGCCATTGTGTACTCCTTATATTGTAGGGATCGTTCGATGTGGCTAGTCAGAGAGTGCAAAGCCGTTTCCACCGACTTTCCTTTACAGTAGTCATGTAGGACCGTTGACAGAAGTCTTGTATCAATTTTAGCTCGCATATAGATATCAATCAGTCGTTCTAAAGTTTTCAGAAGGAAAGATGATAGACTTATAGGTCTGAGGTCCTTTGGGACTACATGAGAACATTTTCCAGCTTTGGGAATGAAAAATACATTGACTTCTCTCCATAACAGTGGAATGTGGATAAGTTCTACAAAGCTCCTCATAATATTTTCTAACACTGGTAGAATAATATCTGAGGACCTCTGTACCTCGGCAGGTATTACACCGTCCGGAGCAGCAGACTTGTATGGTTTGAAGCCATGCAGCGCCCAGAGCAATTTGTCTCTCGTAATCAGACCATGAATTTTGGTCACGGTTGCAGTAGGCCTGTTTGGGCTGCTACTGGCTGCGAGTTGGGAGCTACCTGGAAAGTGGGTGTTCAGAAGCAGGTTGAGTGATTCATCACTTGAGGTTGTCTAGGAGCCATCGGTTTTTTCAAACAGCTGGGCATCATAGGATTTGTGGAGAGGATTTTTCTTAGCCGCGATGCCTCAGAGGTTTCTGTAATTTTGTCGCAGAATGACCTCCAGGATTGTCGCTTTGCCTTCGTCAGTTCTTTTTTGTATAATTTGAGGGATTCTTTATATGAGTCCCAGTCGGTCACTTTTCTTGTGCTTTTTGCTGCGTTGAAAAGTATTCTGCAGGTGTTTCTGAGCAGTCCTAGTGCCGATGTCCACCAATGTGGCTTTTTCTTGCCTCTTGGTTGAATAAGAGGGCAGGAAGCAGCCATAGCCTTATTGAGAGTCAGAGTAAATTCCCTGACTTTCATGTCGAGCTCATTGGTGTCACGCGGGGGACTTGATAGTTTAGAGGATATCGTTTCCGACAGTATTCCTCTATATTTTGTCCAATCAGTTTTCCGGTAGTTCCGGAAAGCTGGTTGGCTGGGGGGAGCATCACTTACACTGAATTGGATGTATCTATGGTCTGAAAAGGAGTGTTCAGACGATACCATCTTTGGTATGATGCTGTCGGAGACAAGAGTAATATCTAATACTTCTTGTCGGTTTTTTGTTATGAAAGTGGGCTCATTGCCAATATTGCAAATTAAGAGGTTAGTACTTAAAATATAGTCTAAAAGTGACTCACCTCTATCATTGATGTCGGTACTGCCCCTTACCGTATGATGTGCGTTAGCGTCGCATCCGATTATGAGGCCAGATTTTTGCCTTCCCGCTTCCAGTACCACCCTTTCTAGGTTATCACCAGGGAGAGGGCCCACTTGGTCGTGGCCAAGGTAAGCCGATGCCAGCCAGTAAGAGCCTTTGGCAGTCTCTAATCTGGCAACGGTTAGGTCGGGGTCACTGAGGTTGGGAAGTAGAAATACATTAAGGCTACGTTTCACTAATATACAAGTTCTAATCTTACCTTTGTCTCTTGTATAGAGCGGAACGTATGAGGGTGTCATAAGTCCACGAACCACGCCTTCTGCAATCCATGGTTCCTGGATTAGAATTATGTCTTCTGCGCCTTTTCAAAGACGCAGAATGAGTGCGGCCGAAGCCTTTTTTGAGTGGTGGAGATTAATCTGGAGAAACCGTATCATTGCTACAGTCTTCCAGAGTCGCCTCCACCACGGTGTTGTTGAGGTCCTCCGATTCTGAAGATGTGCCCAAGAGCTCATCTTCTATCTCTGATCGTGTAGAACCTCTAATTGTTTCGTCATCGGTTTCCATTTCCGACAATGTGTCAGAAGAAGAGACCGACGGCTTGGTAGTCACCTCGGACAGATTGGAGTCGTCGCTATCCAATTCTGGAAAGGATATCGACGCTCCAAGATCCAAGGTTGTGATATCGGGTGTTAAAGGAGGAGGAGGTTGCTTATCAGCATCCAGCTCATCCTTTTTGTACACCCTTAAGTGAATTGACTCGAATCTGAACCGAATCATGCCTTTCGTCTGCGCCAGAGGATTAAGGGATTCCTTATTGATCACAATTAACGCGCATCTATAAGAACCCCTTAGTTCCTCCAGTTTCGCGACTTTCCAGTCATGAGTCGGAAGAGTCGGGTTGCTGAGCCGGATGATTTCCAGGATACTTTCTGGAGAGGAGGGTTCGGCTGGAATCCAGGTACGAGTTCGAGGTCTACTAGGAATGTCTTCCTTAGATACGACCTCGAGTTTTGCACCTGGCCAAACCTCTCCTAAACCATCGATGGCCTTGGTGAAGAGATCGAGAGATCTCTGGTTGGAGCAAGCGATGAGCTTGACATGGCCTTGGTGCCAGCCAGCGTCGCTTGTGATAGGAGGTGGTCCTGGGTTCTCCCGCATGATGGCCAAGAAGTTGCTCGAGAGCTTCAACTTGACCAATTGCCACCGTTCCGGTGTAATGGAACCGTCGGTATCGCTTCTGTCGATCACCGCGATCACCAATGCGTCCTTTAGGACTTCATTATAAGACCTCAGAGATCTGCTGTTGGATGGCCCAGGGGTTGTGGAACTGTGTGTTTTGGGCCTCTTGGAAACCGGTACGGTTTCCTCCAACGATCTCTGACGCTTAGAGGAGTCTTTTGACGTTTTGTGAGCAGTGGAAGCAGTGGGAAATCCGTCTTTTAGGATGTTTTTAGCCCACTCAACCTTGCTCTTTATTTCCGCACTTCTCTCCACCTCCGGAATGGATCCGAAGGTTTTGATAATGCGTGAAGCATTTCGGCGTCTTATGTAAAGCGCCTTAGATGGAGCTTGCCGATGCGGCTGAGCTCCAGATTCCTCTTTGGAGGGAGGAGTTTTGGTAGCAGCAACAAGTCCGTGGCCTGCCACAAACTTGCTGCTGCTGGGGGCGGGGGAAGTGATAGGACCATGGCTTGCCACAGTCTTAACGCTCCCCGAAGGAGTTTTGGTAGCAGCGACAAGTCCGTGGCCTGCCACCTTGGTTTCAGGACTCGTCTGGAGAATTTCTTCTCGAGATTCATTGACCCTACTCAGCCTCTACAACTCGACAAGTTCGATGCTCGCGGTAGAAGGGGTATTCCCTAACTTGCTCTACTTTTACGACGACTAGTACTACGAGTGCCATTTTTGTCATTATGCTAACACATCTGCCTGAAATTAATTAACCAAGAGCATAGAATTTTAGGTAGTTTCAGAGTTGTTCTTCTATCGAATACAGTGCCTGGATAGACTCAGGTTAAATTACTTATTAAGAATAAATAAAGCTATATATGAATTTGAATGGCAAAACTGGTTTTCTTAGTTTCCTGAAATAGTTTCAATTCTTGGACTCTTACTCGTATCTCTATAAATACCGACGAAATATTGACAGTACCTATGTCATTGGTAAAATAAAATCACATAACCTTCAATCCGAAACGACCTATGGTATCTGAGTTGGGTTCGATATACAATTGTTCGATTATACAATTGAAAAAATCAATTTTAGTTATTAATCTCGCTGGCTTCAAACTCTTGCCCTTTGGTTATGTGTGCAAATAGTAGAATATTCGCAATAGGAATGAAAGAACAATCAGATACGAAGAGACCTGAATACATGGAAATTTCTTGGAAAAATGACCGGAAAGGTACAGAATTACTGAGTGAATTCCATCCAACTGTTCATCAATCTTCACTGCCCTTTCACCTTTTAGGGATAGCTTGAGCAAAGATGTTTCAATTTTGCAAAACAATGCGTGGAAATTGAGATTCCTGATTAAGAAATCTCCCCAGTGAGATTGTGTGGAATTTTGTACAATTCAGAATTGAATTCATTTTCATGCGGGAAAGACCCGACATTCGGAAATCCTGGGAATTTACACGTGCAAATAAGGAGCAAAACATCGGGCAAAGTATTAAGAACACTCCCCAACTAATGCTCTAGTTTGGGTTCGGAGGTGTTCCTGTATCAGGTGTTAGCAAATAAAAGACATTAGGAAAAGTAGATACAATCCGATTGCCAATATTCATATTCAAAGGTCTGAGCAAAACCAATGAAACCAAATTAGTTTGGGTTTTCAATTACATAAATTTCTCGACTACTGAACTACGAGTATGATATTTAATGAAAGGATGACTGCCAAAACTGTAAATATGCTCCAGTAATCCCTTAGGGGAGAGAAGCTTCCAAGGTATGACTGTAAAAGACTTACTGTGAGAGGTTGATGAGGATTTTAGAGCCTTTATAAATTAGACAGAGCAGAAGCGTATAAAAGTAATCTGCGAGGGGATTTGAATTTGAATGCTCCTTTGGAGGATATTTGGCGGAAGCAGCTCTATAAATAAATCAACGAGACTTTTGGTTGTTATATGTACATATCCGTGTACGAGTATAGCCTGGAGAAGGTTTTCGGAAGACATCCCTCATTCGTGAAATTTATACGGCGACGTTGAGTAGAATTTGTATGTAAATTTCAAAGTAAAATGTATACCCCGTTCGTTGTGTGGATAATATTCTGACACTCGTTGAGACAACAAGTAATTTACGGAGATTGCAGCTTAGGACAACGTACATATGTACTATGTCGATGTAAAACGAATTGTTTACACTTGAATTATGGCTTCCACATCCAACGGATGTATGCTAGGAAAGAGCAAAACGCAAAGTATCACAAGGAAACGAGTGTGCGTAAAATGTATTCTTTCTTAATTAGAAGATTAGTCCTTTAGGGAATTCCCAAGAACCTACAAACTTTCCTTCTTCCCTTGGAGTGTAAGTGGAATATGTGAAAGTTTAAGTCGGCTTTTACTAAATGAAAATGTGATTCGATTAGCAGTAATTACACCGTAACGTAGGATATGTTTTAGTATTCTAGTGATTTCTAAAAATATGCACTCCATTCATTATAGGTCGTTAACTTTTGCGTTTATTTTGTAAATGTACGTCACATCTTTGTTCGTCGATTCAATGTCTTTCGCTCTCGATGTACTTGTACAGCTACTATAATTCATGGCAAAGGTTTCTTTTTCATATCAGTAGTAGTAAAATAAACAGGACACCGTATAGAGGAGCATGCTCTTAATAATTAAAAAAACATTAAACAGCTGTTTAATGGCCATCAAACTGATAGATAAAACGTGAAATATAGATAGTGCTTAGCACCGCGGGTGGTCAAAAATCTGACAAATCTCTTAAACGGTGTTTTATGTGTGCTTGGTCATATCATAATTTCTGGGAAAAGGACTTAAGTTCATAACACATGCACCCTACTATTGTTATCGATTAATCTGGTGATTAAAGAAATAACTATCTGTTCCAGCATAGAGAACGAAAATGCCTTTAATAAAATTCTATGATTCTAAGATTCTATGAGGGCGTTAAAGGGCCTTACGATGGAAAGTAGTTACCCCAAAGCATGAGTACATCATAGATACAGGTGAGGAAGGCGTTAAAATCTAAAGGTACGGCCAGACGGTCATCCGGCTGACATGCTGACGTCAGGGAACTTTTGTAATTCGGTTGTCATCTGCATGTCATCTGCGAGCGTGTCATCCGCTAAATGACACCCGATCACACAGTGTCATCCGTTCGGTCATCCGAGTGTCATTTTGTCCCAAAATGGATGACAAGCTTGCTTTGTCATCCGGTTGACATGCCTGGATGACAGGCGATCACACGAGATGACACTAATGGCACGGTTGACACCTGTTGGAGCACTTTATCAATAACACACAACAACGATATTTATTGAATTGTAAATTGCAAATTTTTTGAATTAAATCGATAATCTTCATTGTACTAAATTTCGTTAATATTTAAACTTGGCGCCTACGAATATCGAGCCGCCATATTTATCGTATTTAATGATTGTTAGCTTTCGTTAAAATTTATACCAATTGAATTGTATAAAAAGCAAAAAACGCTCAGTTTGGGCCTCTTTTTTCTCTTGTTATAAAAAAAAAGCGCTGAAACAACATTGAAGTGCATATTCCACAATAATATTAATGCGTACATCTTGTCGAGAGAAGATCAAAATTAGAATCCACAAAGATAATGTCACAGTTTCTTACGTTCCACACATTTTTTTTCAATTTGGCAGTCTTCGCTCATTCGCAAACTAGCTTTCGCCCAGTCAAATCGTCGTTTCCTTCCTCATTCATACACACAGACATCTTATATAATCCAGGAAAATCGTCGCCCTTTCGCTCGATCACTTTATTTCGGTTTCTACAGAGACAAACAACTCAATCGACATAAGTTTTTCTTTCGCAAGGAACACGTTTCGCAAATTCGTTTGGCAACAGGTTCCACACAATTGAGAATCATAGTGCATCGCATCTTTATCGGCCGATTCATTTGATATCGCAGCAGAACAAGAGCTCGCAGACACATATCATCATTGGACATGATTTTAATACTCGTAGTTTAACAGCAGTTATCAGTGGATTTTTGAAGCAATAATATTCGGATTTTTATTGGAATTTCGGTGTGAAGCTTGCAGGTAGCAGCTTGTTGGAATTAATCTGACAATATCGTTTTATTCTTCGTACAGACACGGTGCTACTACAATTTCCAGTTTATTGTAAATTTATAAATGGTCATACTCGTATAAGGGCTTCGCTATACTTTTAGTTGATGTATCTTCGATCTCATTGTCGCAATTGAAAGTTCGTCCATAGCTATTTAGTTTCGCATCATTTTTCATTTCTCGCAGACCTTGGAGCAAAAAAAATCATTTCACGTTCGTCAGGTTTCTGCACTTTGGCAAACTTCATTATCAATTGTATTTTTTGATTCCTTTTTTCATAATGTCGGAACAATCGATAAAGGAGTTAAAGCAAATGCGTTCCTCAACCAAGGGAAGCATAACCAGAATAAAAATTAGTATCAAAGATGAACTGTCACCAACTGAATTAGAATGTCGCTTAGGTATAGTGGAATCCTATTTTAAACAACTTTTAGTATATCAAACTCAAATTGAACGTTTAACCCCTACGGATACGGCAAGATGTGAGCTTGAAGAGCTTTATATTTCTACAAAAACGAAAATACTAGCGGGTCTAGGTGCAGTAAGGAACAGTACTTTAGAAACTACATTCTCAGTTCCACAATCGGTCAACCATTTTCAAAAATTAAGCTTGCCTAAATTCAGTGGCAAATATTCAGAATTTAGGAACTTCATTAACTCGTATACTAAACTTGTAGACAGTGACCCGAGTCTTTCAACAATCGAAAAGTTTAATTATTTACTGACGTGCTTAAGTGGTCAAGCACTCGGCACCATAAAAGCTTTTCAGGTCACAGAGGTTAACTACCCTAAAGCACTTGCTCGACTTAAAGACCGTTACGATAACGATTGTCTTATATTTTTGGAAAACATATCTCAACTCTTTGAATTGCCTAAGGTTTCGAAGCCGTCAGCATCGCTTTTACGTAGTTTATGTGACAACGTCTCTGCATTGTTCGATTCTTTACAGTCAATTGGAACTCATGCAGGCATATGTAATGCTGTAATTATTTACATCACGATGTCCAAAGTCGACGAAGATACTCGAGTCAAGTGGAATGAGCAGTGCGACTTTAAGACACTTCCAAGTTGGGATGCGTGCGCTAAAGTTTTAAATAAAAGATGCCAATACTTGGAAGCACGAGATGGTCAGCAGCTGCGTTCAGACCATTATAGGAAATAAATAAAACTAAATCGTCCTTTGATCAACGTTTACAAACTTCTTTGACTGTGACGCAAAGATCGTGCGCATTTGGTAAAGAAACCGCCCATATAATTAGCAATTGTTCCACTTTTAGCAAACTCTTTGTATCAGATCGGTTTGCAAACGTTAAGAAGCTATCCCTTTGTTTAAACTGTTTAGGTAAAGGTCACACTGTATCTAAATGTCCATCAACATATCGGTGTAGAACATGTAAGCAACCACACCATACCTTGCTGCATCGAATTCAACAACAGCCAACAGTGACCTCGGAAAATATTCAAATATCTACTAGTTCTGCAGCTTCCCATTCTGCGTTGGAGAAAGAATCCGCCTTTAGGATAGCACAGGTGATTGTAGCGACTGCTTTGATTTTGGTCAAGGACGGCTTCGGAAGTTTCCAAATGGGCCGCGTGTTATTAGATTCAGGTTCACAAGTCAATTTCATAAAGGAGCGCTTCGCTAACTCCCTAAATTTACATAGGTTGAGGAAAAATATGGATATAGTCGGAATCGGATCAACTGAAACAAAAATTAAATTCCTTGATCAAACTACCATTCGCTCAAGACTCAATAATTTTGAAATTCCTCGTTACACCAACCATTACAGGATGCCAACCTGATTCAGAACTTAAGGTAAAGGACTGGAACTTACCCAACCATATTGAACTTGCAGATGAGCATTTTAATGTACCATCGCCGATCGACATGTTACTTAGAGCTGAAACCTTCTTTGAACTACTTCTGGCAGGTCAAATTAAGCTCGGACCGGAACTACCCTCGCTGCAAAATACACATTTAGGATGGATTGTATCTGGGAAATACAGGAGCCAGCTGGAACCCGAAAAACAGATGTGCTATCTAAGTTCATCGGAAGACCCATTAGATGCATTTGTCGAAAAGTTTTGGGAACTGGAGGCAGTGGATGCACGCAAGTCAAAGTTGACAAAAGAACATGCAGATTGTGAAATACACTTTCGGAAAACTATTGAAGAATTACACGGTGGGAGACTAATGGTTCAACTCCCATTTAAGCATGATCCCGGGTGCATAGGAAATTCTTATGACATAGCTTTGAGGAGATTTTTATCGTTGGAGCGCAGATTTTCCAAAGATCCTTCACTAAAATTTGAATATGTTAAATTTCTCAGGAATATTTCAGGAATATAAGGATCTAGGGCATATGCCCTCTTTGGTAGAAAGTCCTAACTTGAAGGAATCTCATTATTACTTACCTCATCAGGCAGTTCTGAAACCAGGAAGCACTTCAACTAAACTAAGAGTAGTATTCGATGCCTCATGAAATCCTCATGACAGGTCCGACCATTCAGGAACATTTATTCCTCATTCTACTAAGATTTCGTTTTCATAGATACGCCTTGACTGCAGATATAGTTAAAATGTATAGACAGATACTAATGCATCCTTCGCATCGTAAGTATCAATATGTTTTATGGAGGGAAAGCGAGCAGTCACCCATACAAACCTACGAGCTGAATACTGTTACCTATGGTACAACTTCGGCACCATTCCTGGCAATCCGCTCGCTTATATACCTTGCAGAAAAATTTAAAAATAAAAAATTAAGATCCAAAATAATTCGCTCAGACTTTTACGTTGATGACATGCTCTCTGGAGCTGACAATCTCAATGAATTACGTCAGATACAAAGGGAAGTGGTGTCAATTTTGAAGTCAGCAGGCCTTGAACTCTCAAAGTGGCATAGCAATGGGTTGGATGTTGAACAACTGAATCTGGAACACAAGGATATAAATATAGCAGACTCAAATCTAACGAGTACCTTGGGAATCACTTGGGATCCCAAAAACGACAATTTTTCGTTTAGTTACAAAAATAATCGCACATATACCAGTTGAACGAAAACATCTATGTTGTCAGTATCATCTGCTCTATTCGATCCAATGGGTTTGCTAAGACCAATAATCATTGTTGCAAAAATCCTGCTCCAAAAGGTCTGGATTGAAAAGTTAGACTGGGATGCGGCAGTTCCGCATAATATTGAAACAGAGTGGCGTCAATTTATGTTGGATTTACATGCGCTCAAAAACATTTCTGTTCCGCGGTTCATTTTATCTGCAAATACGAAAGAAATACAAATCCATGTTGCATTTACACCAGAACTTCTGATACCTCAGGTTCGGTATGGGTCAAACTTTTGGTAGCTAAGTCTAAGGTTGCACCGGCAAAAAGGAAACAACTCCTACGATTAGAACTTTGTGGTGCTCACCTTCTCTCCAAATTGTGGTTGAAAATCGAACCAATCTTCAAAACATCGTACTCAAAAATTTTCTTTTGGACAGACTAGCATTTTGTTGCATTGTATTTCCACGCATTCTTCAAAACTCACGACGTTCGTAGGAAATCGTGTAGCGGAAATCCAGGAACATACGCAGAATATCGTCTGGAGACATGTTCCCATAAAAGAAAACTCTGCTGATATTATTTCACGAGGCTGTACCACTCAGGGGCTAAGAGACTCGATATGGTTTCTGGACCTTCCTTTTTGTTGGAAGACCCTAAAAAATGGCCACTTCACTTGAATGAAGAACTTTCTTCGGAATTCCTTACGTTAGAAAAGAGAAAAACCGCATTGCTTAGTAAAAAACTTCCAGACGAATCACCGTATTTAGTGGATATCGTAAATAAGTATAGCTCTTATAGAAAAACAATACGCATTTTCGCATACGTATTACGGATTGTCAATAGGATGAGGAAACGTTCAGTGGAAAACGTGAAATTTTTTACTCCCATGGAATTAGATTCTGCACTTCATAAAATCGTATGGAATCGACCTGATTCAACGTGGGAAACAACCTAAGCCCGTTCATTGATGAGTTCAACGGAATTCAATTGCTAAAAATAGGAGGTCGACTAAAGAATGCGAAAGTTCCAGAGGAGCAGAAACATCCATTTCTTCTTCCAAAGGAGTCAAACTTTGTTCTCTCAATGGTTAGGGATGTACATATATCAAATTTTCATGCAGGACCCAAGAACTAATAAGACAACGATTCTGGATCGTCAACGCAAGAAATATTGCTAGGAAGGTCGTCAAAAACTGCGTATCTTGTACAAGATACCGTCCGAAGCTACTTCAACAAGTCATGGGTGATCTACCTGCTGAAAGACTTATCTCGCCTCGTCCTTTTTCTCGTTGTGGTGTGGATTTTTGTGGACCAATTCATACTTTTTATAGGATTCGTGGCAAGATTCCCTACAAGACGTATGTTGCAGTTTTCGTCTGCTTTGCATCAAAGGCTGTCCACCTTGAAGCCGTATCAGATTTATCTGCAGACGCATTCATTGCAGCTTTAAAGCGGATGATTGGTCGTCGAGGCTTACCACATGCAATTTTGTGTGATAACGCTACAAATTTTGTGGGGGCCGACTCAAAACTTAAAGAATTCCGCAAAATGTTGTTTCAAAAAAAAATCACTTAAAATCATTAATCACTTTTGTTCTATTGACAATATTAATTTTCATTTCATCCCACCTAGGACTCCACATTTCGGTGGGCTCTGGGAGGCCGCCGTCAAGATTGCAAAGGGACACCTCTATTGAAGTCTTCACAACGCTAAGCTGACATTTGAAGAGCTTTCAACAGCATTGGTCGAGATTGAAGCCGTGATGAATTCCCGGCCAATATCTTCGCTATCAACCGATCCCAACGATTTTGAAGCTTTAACTCCTGGGCATCTTCTCATCGAAGCAGCACTAAGGGCCATTCCCGAAGCACCAGATGATGTATCTGATATCAGCTACCTGCAAAGATGGCGTCGCATAAACGTTGTCAAAACTCATTTCTGGAAGCGCTGGTCAAACGAATACGTCAACGAACTTCAGCAAAGGTCAAAGTGGTAATCCCCTCAGCAGAATTTGGAAGCTGGCGCAATGGTCATCGTACATGACGATAACCTTCCTCCTCAGAAGTGGTTGCTTGGTAGAGTCATTAAAACTATTCCCGGCAATGATGCCATGGTGAGAGTTGCTGACGTCCGGACGACAAAAGGCGTTTTACGTCGTCCAATTCGCAAGATTGCTGTCCTTCCTATTTGAAAGGGACCTTTCAAAGGGGGCGGAATGTTGGAGCACTTTATCAACAACACACAACAACGATATTTATTGAATTGTAAATTGCAAATTTTTTGAATTAAATCGATAATCTTCATTGTACTAAATTTCGTTAATATTTAAACTTGGCGCCTACGAATATCGAGCCGCCATATTTATCGTATTTAATGATTGTTAGCTTTCGTTAAAATTTATACCAATTGAATTGTATAAAAAGCAATAAACGCTCAGTTTGGGCCTCTTTTTTCTCTTGTTCACGCTTGGTTTTTTTTTTTGATTCGTCGTCTCCTGTCGCTGTGTCATCTGTGCTCTCGCTGTGGAAAAAATTACCAAAAATATATTACACCCGGAAAGACCCACAGAATCCATAACCCCCCAATTCCAATTCATTTTTGATGTGAATTTTCCTACTAAAAATTTTTACATCAAAGCGGTCAGACTCGCTGATCGTACAACACCAATGACACTGATGACAATTTGTAATTACGAGTAGTTGTTTACGAAAAACGAAAACGTCAGTAAAATAAAAATAAAACAACGAAAAAATGTCAGCGAAAAACGCGGAGAGAAAACTAAAGTTTGTATGATTATATGGCGCCAATTGTTCGATGAATTTAATCTGCGATCCCTGTAATAATAGAAAAATAATCAACGACTTCAAACGGAATGAATAGAAGAAAAAGAAAAAGAAATAATCACCCTTATCTGGATTTCAAAATGTGGTAGTGGAGGATGTAATCCCAATAGGCGGGATTCAGTGTGGAGTCAATCTGCGGTGGCGAAATAGAAGTAGTCGGCACGGCGTTCGGGTCGGTGACATTTTTGTGCGTGAAGGCGCCGACTGAGAGTAAGTCACTTACATGATTCGACCCTCCAAATTGAAGGCGACGTCTTCTGGAAGTCTTCGCAAATGTGATGCGGCCAGTTCTCCGAACACACAATGCCAATCATTTTGCCTACACTATATTTCCCAACACTTCAGCTACCAAATTCCGAAAGCCACCAGAATTGGATTTCGAAGACAACGATGGTGATCTCGTTCCCACTGACATTGCCTTTTTTTCGGCACTGGTGTTGGTTTGGCAGCTTCGAGCAATGGTTCAGCGTTAGATGAGGCCACGATGCTTTCGCAATTTCGCCTGTCCCTAGGCCTGATTTTCTGGCTCGAAATTTGCCCAAATGGGCTTTAAAATGGCTACGAAGTGATTGCCATTTAAGACGCGCCTCGACATCGTCAACACTCTCAATATTTACATTGACCGCCACCTGTTTCCAGGAATAAATTTTGGAGTTCGGAGTTTTGTAATCCTTCCTCCCACTATCCCAAAGGACAGGATTTACCTTAACAGCTGCAATTAAAGTAGACTCTGTTTGACGGTCCCAGGAAAATAATATTTTTCTGCTCCTTTTTTTCTCCTGAAACTGTGCGTGTTTTACGAGTATTTTTGGCCTCAATATCGGCTTCACCGTCGTTGTCACTCATTTTATAACACAGAAACAAAAATTAACTTTTAACTTTTTCAACGAAGCAAACGTGTCATCCGATGTTAGACGACAATGTGGACAATCAAGTAATGTCATCCATGGGACCTTGTCATTGGGATGACACGCTGTCAAAAAAATTTGGTCATCCAGTCCGAATAGCGACGACAAGCGATCACACGGTCAACCAAATCAGTCATCTGGTGTGTCATCCGGTTGACACGTTCAATGACATGCCGGATGACAGGCGATCACGCTGGATGACCACTTTAGGACAAATTCTACGTCATAGTGACGTCAGGATGTCATCCGGATGACAAGTTTGGATGACCGTCTGATCACACCTTAAGTGATAATAATAGTTGGCAACACAATATGTTTGGGCTTGCATTCTCCCCTTTCGTTTGTGTTTTTTTTTTTGCTTTATTCCTCTAACACACTTATTTGCTGGTTGCACATGTGTCATTTGCCCACTCTTAATAAAACTGCCAGCGTGAACGGGTGTGTTTAATTTTGTGTCTTCTTTATCTTAGAAGCATAACCTATTTACAATAGAAAGATCACCAGGGCTACAAGATATCACCATGTATGAGTTCATTTAACACTTACTATACATATATGGAGCTTGGAGTAGTCAGGAAAAAGTTGCAGAAAAATTCGGAAGAAGGCTTTGTGTTCTATCAGGAAATCTATTGTATTCCTTGGATTTTCTTTTCATTGGAACTTTTCAAGGTTTCGTAGAAATATTCACTAATTTTTCAGTGATAAAGTGCCTACAGTACAAGCAGACACTATAAGCATGTATGCCTAGTACCTACAGCCTAATGTGAGCTCAAAGATGTTGTGAAATTCATATCTAGCACATTCATGTACTCAGCAAATTCATAATGTACAATTACCATGACAGTAAGCAGTCACTGACCTCTTAGAGACGCCGGAAATCATTCGAGTCATGCTATTTGCAGTAATGGACACATGAAATTCAACTACCAATAGAAGAGATCAATGCTGTAGACCCCACTACATTCTGGTGGTACAATCAGATATTAATTCTACATCATCTACATATGCTTGGACGTAGATATTTAAAATGTTGAGGACAGTAATAAATGAGGGAACCAACATCGACCAAAACGATGCCGCCTTGTTGGCAACTTCTTAACTTACCATCATATATTGTCAGTCTAGCTGAGTACGTCAAAAGTTTCATTGTCGAATGCATCCTCAATGTCAAGTGTGTCTTTAATTCTTCCCACCAGATTTTGAACCGTAGGCTCGCAGGAGTTTCTACGTTCATATGCATATTGTGATATCCGTTTGAATGTGAACAGCGCCATTTATATTCGAAATGCATAAGTTTTCCATATTTAAATATCAGAAGACTCAACCATTGGAGGCTGAACACTTTTATCTAATTTTCTAGCAAAATGACAATTAAATGGAACACTGGACGGGTACAGAATATTCTCGAAAGATATCAGCGGAGTATAAATATCAGCATCCCCCAAGATATGCAAGTCAGTTCTGTAGTGGAATTCCAAATATGATTTACGAGTGGTTTAAGTAAAATATAAAGTAAAGTGTAAATAGTTGAGAAAAGCGATTGAATTCTAAATTGTAACTGTATTGAATAAAGTGATTGTAGTGAAAGGAATAAGTTCTACAATTTGTACCTACGCAAACATTTTACAATATTTTATATTGCTGTAGGCATAAGCTACGAGAAAAAACGGAACACACCAAGGGCAGTAGTATAGCTAATTGGATATTGTTATTCCAAATAGATGCAGCTTATCATAAGGTGGGCTGCAAATGCAACATGAAAGGAAATCGTATACTGTACTTCTACTATCGTCTGACCTGATTGTCAACAATGTTGGTTCTCAGCCTAAATTTGTTACCAAAATAGTGCTTCCATGTCAGACCTCAGGGACAACAAAATTAGAATCGGATGGAGAAGAAATCCAGGAAAAAATCCAACTGGATACGCCTTAAAAAAGATCTCGGCAAGTTCGACAATGCTTTGCCTAAACTAAGAATGAAAATAAAGGTTAAGGAAGCTGATTTTGGTGAAGTGCCTAGCCAGGAAAAACTCCTGCAAAACATCTGTTTCATGTTGGATCGTAGATTTGCACCAACTATGTAAGGAAACACGAAAAAATCAATTAAAACTGTGGACTGGATAAACACGTTAATCTTTACAATCAAATCAAATATATATTCTATTCTATTCGGCTAATCTGAATTTAAAAGAGCGCTTGGTGAAATTAGCAGACTGGTCAAAGACTTGGCACGAGTACGATAACTTTGGCGCCAAGAATTGATAACGGTATTTTGTAGAGGAATTAAAAGCTAGAGGAGGGAACCATAAAATTTCAAGCGCACCAGGCAGACTATATTTTCCACATGCGGACACCAGCGTTTATCCCCAAGGGTTTTGTTACCGAAATAGAAGCTAAGTACCTGGCCTGAGCATGACATGCGATCTCTGAGAATTTCCGAGAATTGAAAAGGACATCAAATGAATTTCTCGTTTTCAGTTGAACACACTTGTTGATTCTTTTTGGTTACGCAACTGGAAAGTCCAAAGGAACTTTTAAGCAATGGTTGTTTATCAAATGTGCTCGCCATGCCCAGATTCACCCACTCAACCAGCGGACTCGCAAGTACAAAACTTCGGAACTCTGCTGTAATTTCGAACTACAGGGAAAGTTTTACAATTCTCAGGGACACCGGCTTTGATTTTCAAACAAAAGTAAATGGCACACTTGTAGTTGCCACATAAAGGTGAATCATGACTTTAACATAATTCCTTGCGCAAAGACAATGATCTAAACTTTGTGGGTACTTGTACCATACAATATACTCGTAATCATCGTCCTTGCATTGTATATAGAGATGAAGAAATCTGTGATGCTTTAAGGGTTTAACGAGAATAAATTCGAGAGAATTCTGTCCTGTGAGAAGGTAACACCCAGGGGGCTTAAGGGTTCGCCTTACAACGTGAGAGATTTGCAATAACAAATTGAATAAAAAAAATATATTGTAATTTAAGCCCTGAAAGGAAATTACAATATGCTCATGAATTTGTTAGGTTATGTACTCGTATGTCTTGATTAAGGAACAACCCAAAGGTGTTGGTTCGCCTTTTTTTCTCCCCGTCTCTTCCTTTTTCTTCACAAACATAGGGAGCTGACAGATCAGAGGTACGTCGACAATTTGACGTACTTATTTGACGCAGTTAATATTTCATGATCCCCGGGCAGCATGGAATTCAAAGGAACAACTTATGTATACTGCGCGCACAACAAAAATGTGGATGGCGTGATTCGGTTCGCTGAATTCATGTAACATTAGTGAGCAACACAATTCCAATGTGCAATAGCTAACCTATGCTCTATGTGAATAAATCGCGAATGCCGAAGGCTAGGCCTTTGCTTCCTGTAACAAACGCAGCACAGTACACATGATTTCACGTTGCAACAGCCCCAAGAATGTCTTCTTCTTTAATTCATCTATAACCCTCACCAAAAACAATCATCATTCCGGTTGGCTTTTTAACACAAAACACTGCTTTCGTCCTCTTTTTCCGCAAAAGCGATTACATAGTGGAGGCCTGTTGAATTTGTTTTGAGAAATACTGAAATCAATTCAAGCAACAAGCTATTTCTTACTGAGCGTCTGATTTACTCTTGCTTAGTAAGTAAACGAACTTCAAGTCCATGAGAGTTTTTGGCTGAGATACAATCACCTTCTAGCCGTAATTTGCCATACCAATATATCTTGCATCGCTTACATCCACAATATATCTAACATGCCGTATATTTTCTGTCGTTCCACGGTTAAACCCGCTTTCGTGAGATCTGAAAATCAGTCACCACCCTTTGAGTCTTTTCCGTCTTTCATTTCTGTGACGCCTTGTAGAACATTTGTTGCAGACAACGTCTGCGAGTCACTAGAAAAAGAAAAGGTAACAAAAAGTGTTTCCGTCATACTTACTTACTGCCGCTGCAGTCCGAGATAAACCTAGGCTTCAACCAAGAAACCTCTTCAGCTAGCACTGTGTGCTGCCTCCAGTTTTGCACTTTAAGATGGTTGTTGTTGGTGCCACGGTAACAGATTACCTTCACCTTCGCATCGAGTTGACTGTTATAGAACAGTCTCTTTGTAAGGGCAAAAGCACCTCTGGCTCTGGCCAGAGCAACCTCTATATGTTTGTTAAAATACAGAAATTGATCCAGCCAGATCCCAAGGTATCTGACTACATTTCGACAAGTGAGTGGCTGTCCGTGTTGTCCGAGGATAGAAAACTTTCGCCAATTCTTTCTGGTATCCCTAGAGGCCCCAGACAAAGGCTGCCTAAACAGAATGGTTTCCGACTTCTGAAAGTTGATTTTCAACTTCCAGTCATCGCAATATCGCTTAATTTTGTCGAAGTCACGCTGCAAAAGCATATTAATGACCTCAATCTTTGGACCTGATCTGTACGCGATTAAGTCGTCTGCGTACGCTATGGCATGGTGAAGTGAACCTATCAGATCACTCGTGTAAATGTTGAACAGGATCGGCGAATTTACCGCACCTTGTTGCAGACCGTTTTTAATGTCGAATGTTCCAGCAGAAGTCACATCGCCATTCTTCACGATGAACTGTCTACTGGAGAGCATATCAAAAAGAATATACAGCAGTGGTTTACTAATTCCCAACCTGTCCAGCTTGAAAAAGAGTCCCTCTAACCATACGGTATCGAAGGCCTTCTCCAAGTCAATCAGGCAGGCACCAGTGCACTGGTTCTCGCCTTTGTTCCATTGGATATCAGAAACCAGTTTCGACGCAGCATGAATGATATCATGCCCCGCCTTGAAACCGAATTGATTATCCGGAACTATATGTTTGTCCGCAACCCACTTAGTCAGGACTCTATTGATCACCTTCTCGAAAACCTTACTGATGTTTGGAAGAAGACTGATCGAGCGGAGATTCGCCGGATTGGAAGTGTCTTTATCCCTTTTGGGGATGGGATGTACCACCGCAGTTTTCCAATGCGATGGATAGTGTGCATTATTCATTGCATTATTAAACAGGGCGGTATAAATGTTCACCGCTTCTAGAGGGAGATGTCGAAGCACAATGTTGGGAATTTCATCGGTTCCCACCGATTTCTTACTTCTAAGTGATTTGAAGATCGTTTGGAGCTCTTCCTTCGAAATGAACGGGGGTAGTACCCTATCGTTGGTGATGACATTATTTGCCATATTCTCGTCATTGAACTGGGTGAAACCCGAGCTCTCGAATCGCCAATTCACAATTTCATTTCGAAGGCAGAAATTGTGCACAAGGACTCGATTCTCCAGATCGTGGTTCGGGCCAATGATAACATTCGCCTTCTTCGACTTCCAGCGACTTCCTGGAAAGTCGCTCCTATAGCCTCTACCTGCTCCTGCGGATCCTCGATCACAAAGAAGTTGTCATCATCAACAACCGCATTTGGATCTATGCCCGCTGCTACCAGTATTTGTTCGTTGTTCGTCGTTCGGGCTATTTTAAGACACTGAAGGTCGTTTTGATCTTTTCTCCGAAATAGTTTATTTATTTGCGGGAACATATTCGGGTTGCTGGTGTTTACAGCCCGAATTTTATTGTTCCAATACAAACTTACAGATGTTCTGTAATTTTCCTTTATTAATATTTGGAGGTTTTTAATCGACGACTTCAGTGTCATGATCTCCGGGTTATGTCTGTCAGTAAACTGTCTGTACAAGGTTTTTAGTCTTGACAGCAGTCTACTTTTATGTCGGTGCAGTGCGTCAATAGTTGCGTTGCGGAATAAGTCTTCTTGGTCAGTGTGTCGGTACCGAGGTATCGGTTTGTCCATTGTTCGTTTGAATGTCTCGTCCATTAGTCTTAGATACCTGTCAATCTCCTCGTTTGACAGATTTCTGTTGGACGGTGGGTAGAGCGAATTCGAGGAGAGTGCTCTAGTCAGTGTTCTGGTGAAGTGTGTCCAACGCACCCTACTATAATTGTAGGAATGCCTTTGAACAAACTCATCCAATTCCGCAATTTCGTTGGGAACAGTTATTTCGGTGCTGAGACCGCAATGGTCACTGTCATACACGAAAGTGCGTAGACAGTTTGTAGTTTGTTGGTTAGTGCATGTCAGTTGTATTCGTGAGTCGAACAGCAGAAGATCCAAATAAGACCCGTGTCTGGGAAACTACGGACTATCCGTCGCCTTAAGCCTGAGTCGATACATCACACTGTGCTGACCCCACCAATTGAATAGTAGGTTCCCTCTAGTAAAATAGTTGTCTTCCAATTCCAGCCTCAGGAATCGAAAAAGAGTCTCGAGCTCTGAGATGAATAAGGTGGATTGAGTAGCCTTAGGTGCATAGACAGACACCATGTACAACCTCTTTCCACTACGGAGGGGGATATACACGATGCATGCTTCCAGCACCTGGAACCTACGTATTACACGACTGTATACTCTTTTAAAACGTATACCTTTTCGTACGAAAATCGCAACGCCACCTCCCTGAATGGAGTTGGGTCGGTTTCTCCGTACTATTTTGTATCTTCTGTGCCTCATTTTGTGTCTCTTAGTAAGCTTAGTTTCGCTAACCAAAAGAACATCAGGGGCTTGGTCTTTAAGCAAATTAAATAGTGCGGCTCGTCGTTCGAACCTTATCAGTGAATTCACATTCACAGCAAGGACCTTCAGGGTTTGCTCCGCCACGTACGTACCCATTACGGCAAAAGGTGCGTTAGGCCAGGCAGCAGAGCGTATACTTGATCCACCCGCGCAGTCTGTTCAGTTAAATGACGTTGCAGCTGAGCCATCTGCGTCTGGATAGAGAGCAAGATAGCTAGCATGTCAGGTACTGGTTCCGGTGCTCTGGGCGCTGGGGCCTGAGAAGCAACCTTCACTTGCTGTACCGTATTTCCCCTATGCTGAGTGCAGCACTATGCAGCTCGTTATCGGTCGCAAACACCACTACTTCGGAGCAAGCATCCTTAATGTTTCATCCATAATGATGCTGGCAAAATAAGTCAGCTTGTTGTCGTTCGCAACTACTGCGCTGATGATGAAAATAGTATTAATTTAACCAATAATAAAAGCAACACAATCTATGTCAATTTCTTTGTTACATTATTATTGTGAGAAGCAACAACAAGTTTACCTTTTACTTGTGCTTGAAGGAAATGCTCGAAGTAAAAGGTAATCATTATGAATACGAAAAGAAGCAAATGCTTTTACTTCTACTCGTACCTTTTGCACTTTAGCATTACCTTTTACTTCTACCTTTTGCTTTAGAGGAAATCCTTCATTTTTATGAATACGGCCAATTGTATGTACAAGACACTGATCATCACAGTCCTATTTTATGACGCAGAAGCATGAACATGAAAGATCCCGACCGCATCAAAATAGCTTGAAAAACCTAACTAAAAACCTAGCAGCCTGGCGCACACAAGTGGAAGAGGACCACGGCGAACTTTGAATGCGCAACTGGAGGCAGCTGACAAAAGACCGCGCCAGCTGGAGAGACAAGTTAAGAGTAGCCAAGTTGGCGTACCAGTTCTTCGATATGGCGATATTCTCAGTCTCTAGTCCGGTGGACAACGCAGTAAAGGCATACCCTACTTAAGTAGGCCAAAATGTGAAAGACGACGCCAACCATCATAAAGTGCTCAATTGGACGCAATGAGGGTTTACGTATTTTTTCAGGTTCGGGTTCACATCAGACAAAAGCACCACCTACTTCAGTAAAAATCGGCATTCAGAATCCTAATGACGACTGATAAGGCCTAGCTCATCTATTTCACTGTGGACGCAGTAAAGGTCATTCAAAACCCATCTGAAAGGACATATGCAAATTGGATAATAATCATATGTATGTGCAAAACCCAAAAGTTTATAAGGCTCCCAAGCATTTTTTGCTCCTTCTACTTTCAGAATGAAAGGATTTCTTATGGCAAATTCATTTCCATTTTTATTGTACGAGTATAATAAAATATTCATCGGAAAAGGCCGTTTTGAAACCGGGGCTAACAATAATCGGATATCCTTTCTCCTAATTCTATGCAAAGTAACATAAAACATTCAGCTTTGTACGTACGAGTATATAAATACGTACGAGTAGCTGTGCATGCGGAAAGGGCAGTGATATCCCTTTAATGCCTTCAACTTGTACGAGTACTCGTATGTGATTATTACAATATTAACTCGAAAAGACTACAAGTCTGTGGATTAAATTAAAGGCAAGCCATCAAAGCATTCATTAACGTGGACAAAGAGGACATCAGTTCGTCTGGTTAACTCCTATACTTCGAATTAATTACTTCTTGTTCTTCTGATTCCTTCTTCAATATTCAATGAGTTCCATGTCTCCATGTCTACTTGTACATTTAATGTTTTCTATTATTCCTTTACGACTACGTACATATTTGAATGCAAACTAGGATTGGAAATCCTACTAAGTGTCTATGTATAGGTCCACAAAGTAATCCTTTGATTTAGTGCATTTGATGTTGGGAACACTAATGATTAAATGTGACCACTACCAGGTCATTGAGGATATTTAGCTCACTCATAAAACAAAATGAAAGCTGATTTACAATAATTGAAATTAGATACACACTGTATGTATGTATGTAGATACACATTTTTTAGAGCCTACATATATGTACTTGTATATGTACAAACATACGAGTACGTATCTTGAATTGCCAATCAGAGCTTGCGTTTTGAATTTTAAACAGAGAGAGTTTTAGGGCAAAAGGATCCAGCAACCATCACTTGAAAGCGTAAATCTTTCAGTGTGCCCTCACCCTATCAAGGCTCTTTTTTGCGAACCTCATTTAATTAATGGAATCGAGTATTTCTTATCCAAATTGGAAATTCTCCTGACGCCACGACGTGACAATTGTTAAAAGAGCTCTCTGACGGGATTGGAAGAAAAGTATCGAAGCCGCTTGATTGATGTTACAGAAGGAGTGGGATTCGCACTTTGTAAATGCGATTCGAGATAAGTTAAACCAAATCGTCTAATACAAAGAAAACATGACATGAGACCTTCGTCACTTTCATAGGTCGTAGCATTGCTACCAGAGCATAGCATAGCACTTAAGTGACGTCTTGAACAAGAAAATAAGGGACGATTTCGATGAATATAAATGGAATTTCTGTGCAAGAACTCGGTGCCTTTAAGGTACTGCTCCGCAGCTGTTTAAGTAGTTTTCCATATCTAAGAAAGTATGGTAACAGGCGATGGTGGTACTGATATGGAGAGTCGATACGCAAAAGTTCGATATGCTACGTTAAATCTGGAGAAGGAATGTTTCAATGACAAAAAACAAACTAAGACTGTTCTGTGGAAGCAGTGTTACTTGTTGAATGTGGGACGAGTACCTATGATGGCCAGCATTCCAAACCTTCATAGAAAGATGTATTGGCAACATTTCGAAGATCTTCTGGCCGAACCGTGTATCGAATGAACCAATAGACGGCAAAATACGAAGCAGAAAATGGAGACAGTTTTACAACAAACTACGCCATACCATGGAAATCTCCTACCCTATCAGGTATAGGCTGACCCACCAGATATGAAAAAAGACAGTCTAAGAGTGTTTAGAATTTTGTTAAATATTTTTTCTCTGTTTTGCACAAAATGATCGGAAATAGTGTCTAAGAATTGAGCAACTACGTAGTATGACGAAAAGGAAAGATGAACCTCGTGCTTTGACTGACAAAAAAGGATTGAACTTTATTTAAAAGGCTATTACATTTCACTCTTCCATTCTACTACAATTGTTTTCAAGTGACGTTTGATTTGAAAATAAATAAACATTCCGCCCGTCTCAACGATTCGATGAGATCGTTGAAATTTACGTTGAATTGGTTCTATTTGAAGTTTCGGTTGTATTTTCCACTGCTACAGGTAGTAAACAAAGTTTTACAATAGGACGCTTTAAGATTCGTGTTTGTGTTTTAATTGTGACTACTCTGGCTAGTGTAGCGCCGGGATGTGTAGCAACAATTCTTGCAAGAGGCCACTTACTTGGAGGATAGCGCTCGTCGACCACAAGTACAAGAGATCCTTCCTTGATGTTCTGTGATGGCTTATGCCACTTCATTGTTTCCTGAAGGCGTTGAAGGTATTCCACTGCCCATCTCTGCCAGAATTTCTCGAACATTTGTCTCAAAAGCTGATAACGTGAAAGTTTGGACTTCGGTAGATGTATAAGAGATGGTTCTGGAACCGTGTTCATTGCTTCGCCTGTGATGAAATGCCCAGGTGTGAGTGCTTCCAAATCGCTATGGTCGTCTGTTAAAGGGCAAATAGGTCTTGAGTTGAGGACTGCTTCAACTTGGACCAGAAATGTGGAGAATTCTTCGTATGTGAGAACGGCTTCCCCTATAACACGCTTGATATGAAATTTGGCAGATTTCACAGCTGCTTCCCATTTTCCACCAAAATGGGGCGAAGCAGGAGGGTTGAATATCCACTTCGTGCCGTTGTTAGCGAGTAGATCTACTAAGTGTTTGATATTATTAGAAGAAGAATTAAACAACTTACGTAGCTCAGCATCTGCACCAATAAAATTGGTTCCACAATCGCTCGTTAGTGTAGAACAGATTCCCCCGCCGACCAGTAGATCTTTTGAACGCTGCAAGGAACCCTTCAGTAGTGTAATCGGAGGCGAGTTCAAGGTGGACTGCTGATGAAGCGAAGCAAGTAAATAAAACTAAATAGCCTTTGTAAATTTTAGCTCCTCTTCCTCTCCAGGTTTTCAATGAAAAGGGTCCTGCATAATCTACACCTGCATGCAAAAACGGTCGAGATGGTAATGTTCGATTTATAGGAAGCTGTCCCATTAATTGTTTGGATGTGGAAGCTCGATGTCGTGTACATATGACGCAGCGATGAACAAAGGCACGTACTGGATTACGTCCTCCTATAATCCAATAACTCCTTCTAATTGTAACTAACATCAATTGGACTCCGCCGTGAAGTGTTGATCGATGAGTTTGGTCAAGAATAAGATACGTAAAATAGGATTCACGTGGAACTATAATTGGATGTTTCATATCCGGATCAATCTGGGCATTGCGAAGCCGCCCGCCAATTCGGAGAATTCCCTCAGAATCTACGAATGGAGTCAGACGGAAAAGTGGGCTATTGCGACAAATTGGTTTTAGTTGGCACAGCTGATTGATTTCATAAGAGAAGTTTTGATGTTGTATACGCTTGATCCAATAAAATTTAGCTTTTTCCAATTCCTCGGGTGCAAGTGAAGGTTGTCGATTTGATAGTAAATTAGATTTTAGGTGTTTGTAAAATGCTATGACACGCATGCACCAAGCTGTGATTCGCAATAGCTTAGTGAGAGATGAATATCTTCGGAGGAGATCCCATGTATGATCTGTTGTTCTCATTGTTGCAGCTATAGTTGGGTGACGTTCTTCTATATCGACATCTTTACTTAGTTGAGGGGTTAGTTGCGGCCAGTGATTAGGATGAAGTTGCAACCACGGAGGTCCGTGCCACCAAAGGGTATTTCCGGACAGTTGTTGTGGTGATAATCCCCTTGAAGCGAAGTCTGCTGGATTACTTTCTCCGGGAAGATGATGCCATTGAGCTTCCGGCATGATGGATTGGATTTGGCTTACACGATTTCGTACGAAATCTCTCCATCTATTTGCTTGCCCTTGGATCCAGTAGAGGGTAGTACTGGAATCCGTCCAGAGATGGATAACTGGTGAATGAAGAGATAAGGCCTTTTGAACATGTGCAACGTGTCGTGTAAGAAGTAATGCTGCTGATAACTCTAATCTTGGAATTGTAACTCGAATGGATCTTGGTCTCTTTGTTGATCTGGTTGTTCTTCCAATAGGGGCAACTTTAGATTTAGATGAAATAATAGTGACTTGTATGATCTTCAGTTGTGAGACTACTCTTAGATAAATGACTGCACCCAGAGCCGCTTGGGAAGCATCTGCAAATCCATGAATCTCTACAGACTGCGTTGTTGGTGATAATCCAAGCCACCTTGGAACACTTATTAGTGATACATCTTGTAGTTGATGCACATAGGTTTTAAATCTTGCCTCAAGCGTAGTAGGAATTGGTTCATCCCAACCGATTTTTTCTTCCCAGAGTTCCTGCATAAAGATTTTTCCACGAACTATTACTGGCGATAGCCAACCGAGTGGATCGTAGAGCTTTGCAATACGGGATAGCACTTCTCTCTTCGTGTATGTGGTAGGTTCAATGATTTTGTCCGCAATGAAAATGAAACGGTCTTGTTGAGGCTGCCAATTAAGACCTAGTGTACGATGAATGGGACCATCCGTAATAGATAGCGATGATGAGTATGCAGCTCTTTGTTGCTGTGGTATTTCCTCCAGAAGCCGTTCGTCGTTGGAAGCCCATTTTTGAAGTGGAAAGCCACCTGCCCTGAAGAGATTAAGTATTTGTTTAATTTTCTGCTTACCATGTACAATGGATTCTGCTCCGCCGTAGATGTCATCAACGTAAGTGCTTTGCTCAATAATTTCCTTTGCATCAGGATAGCGATGACCTTCATCTGTTGCGTGTTGACGCAAAACCTTATTAGCGAGATATGGAGCGGGACTAGTTCCATATGTTACTGTGGTAAGGCAAAATTCAACAAGTTGGGAATCTTCAAACCACAGGATTCGTTGGAAGTCCCAATCATCAGGGTGAATAAGAATTTGCCTGAACATTTTTTCCACGTCGGAAGAGAAGGCATATCGATTTTTACGCCATCGCGTTAGTACATCTCGCAGATCCACATGAAGCTTAGAGCCTTCGTGCAGGCAGTTATTTAGCGAAGTGCCTTGATGAGTTTTAAATGAACCATTGAAGACGACCCGTAATTTTGTTGTGGAGCTTGATTCACGTACTACTCCATGATGGGGCAGATAGAAGGCTTGTTCCTTTGATAATGGTGGTGCATGTGCACGACGCATGTGTCCCATGTCTTCATATTCCCTGATAAATTGTGAATAGTCAGCGTGAAAGGAAGGATTTTGAAGAAACCGGTTTTGGAGTCGATGAAGAAGTTTTAAGGCCTGAGATCTGGAGTCTCCAAAACTTAGCGGATAGGATTTAAAGGGAAGTCTGACGACATACCTTCCATCGGAATTTCGAAAGTGGGTTGTCTTGAAAAACTCTTCGCAGTGTGCTTCCTCTAGGGTGAGACTGTCAGTAGATATTTGAAAAACTTCTTCCTGTATCCAAAATTGTTTAACCAGGTCATTGAGGCCATGATCGATATAACAGTGAAACGACTGTGCTTCTGCAGGCAACGATGGAAGTGTTGTTAGTGTCGCACCAGAAATAATCCATCCTAAATTAGTTTGCTGTGCTATCGGCTCTTCTTTAAATACTTTTCGAACACCGCTTTGGATTATTTGACTGTAGATGTTCACGCCGAATATAAGGTCGATACGTTTTGGTTGATAGTACTCGGGATCCGCAAGCTCGAGATCTTGTAGATGCGACCAATTTTGAATTGTGATGGTTGTAGATGGAAGATAATTTGTGAGCTTTTGCAATACATATGCGTCGAAGCTGCAAGTAAAGTCATTTACACAAGAAAGTAATTTCAAAGTTACCCTTCCTCTTGACTGATGAGTAGATGAATGTTCAGCTCCTATGCCAATAATAGATAGAGATGTATGAGACCGTTTCGCTTGAAGAAGTTGACTTAGATGCTCTGATATCAGATTTACTTCTGACCCTTGATCAATGGTACGGATGTGTCCTTGAAAGGTACCCATTCTGCATAGTCTCCACTAAACGAGAGAAGATCGAGCTGTGGGAGACGAATATTGGTAGTGAATGATGGTAGCTGTCTGATTACAGATGTATCGGCTAAAGATGATCCATTAGCTGTAGTTTTTAACTGAATTTCTTCAGACAGAATAGTCATCTCTTCCATGGCGTCGAGATATTTTTCTTCACAATTGGAGTACAGTTTGTCCCTGAAGTACGGTTCTTCTTCGCATTCCGTTTTGGCTTCCGCTTTAAGTGAAGCTTTAATTGACCCCAAAGTGATGTGATTTTGTTTGAAATTGTTCCAATTTTCGGTCAGAGCAGTTAATCGAGACTGAACACGTTGATTTGTAATTGCGTTGCTGATCTTAAGTTTAGAGACTGCATTCGATATAACCTCAAAAAGTTCATATTCTTGTTCGAACAAATGTTGTAACTGCGCCGCTTTCGCCATAATGAGATTTGCCGATTAATACTCAAATTGACACCAAAAACCAGCAATCGAAGGACCAGATCTTTGCGGATTACGAGTACTTGTAGGGAACCAAGTTAAGACACGTTTCACTTTCAGTGGAAAATAAAACAACGAGCACTAGAAATTTCTGGCTAAAATGTACGAATGATATGGCAGAAATGCAGAAATACACTCCCTCACAAGATTGTGAAAATTCGCCACAACAAGTACAATAAATTTGCCGCAAGATGTTGTATCACATATGCCCAGAGCATTTAAGTGCTTAGGAAAGGTGTAGTACTTACCCCGTCATGACGCGGGGAGTCTTTCCTACTGAAGAACACTTTGAAGGCCGTTGGCCTCTTAGAGATCTCGTAAAGTATTCGTTTGGTCTGCCGGCTGTCATGCCACCTACAGTTGTGCTCGTATGAAATTCAACTGTCAATAAAAGCCCTAATCCAACCTTCCGACTGTGTTCAGTAATATATTGCATTCTCAAACTAGCTCATAAGAGGATTTAGCAAGGCTTTCAGGGCATTTTGGCTGTTGCTACAGATGCAAATGCTTCGTCCCCTGCACTGGTTCATTGGGAATAAATGGGGCCTTCAACCTCGCATAACCCACTGGCTATAGATCTCGGTCATAAGACCGATACTTACTTACGGGGTGGTATATGCAGTCAACTGCATTAAACCAAACAGAGTCCAAAGAACAGCATGTCTATGCATAAGCGGAGCCTTGCGGTCTACCCCATCTGCGGCATTAGACTTTCTGTTTCATTTGACACCCCTAGAGATCTTCAGAAGTGGACAAATAATTCATTTGGCCACGACAACATTCTTAACACCTTAGGAATCCTCACAGAGAACATCGATTACACTATACCTGAACTTTGGTTTGACAAAAACTTCCATGTAAGCTTCCCCTCTAGATCATTCTGGGAGGAAGATGCTTTCAGGGAGGATAAGTCAATTCATCTCTACACAGAAAACCGATATCGAAGTTGGTAGCGGTGTTTTCTCAGATAAGCTAAGTCTGAGCCTCTCTTACCGTCTTCCAAATCACTGTAGTATGTTCCAGGCAGAACAATTTTGGCGATTAAAGAAATTCTGTCCTGGCTGAAGAAAAACGTGATATCTGCAGAGAAATTTCTGATGGACTATTAGATGTGGAGGTGGATGGCATATTCCTATCTCCTATTATTTTTCAATCTTATTTTGAAGTGAGTTTGTGTTATGTTTATCCAAACTAAATTTTACCAAGGCATTTTTCACAGACTATACTCCGCGCTCGGCCAACCCATTTAACTGTAGGTGATATATCGGTGATTTTAAGACTTTTATATTTTTGTTTTCGAAAAACGACTTAAAACGAAATGAATTAAACGGTGGACCATTATCGGATACAAGTTCTTTAGGATATCCAAATGTTGAACCCAATAAATGTATTCTTTAAATTTACTGTAAGCATCAACAATAAATAGGAAACTTTTGCTTTGAAAACAGAAAAAATCGATGTGAACTGGTTCAAAAGGAACTTTCGTTTCGGTTCGTTTTGTAGTGAGAACTTCTTTCTTGATACTTCCCGTTAAGGTGCAACTCTGGCAAGTTTTCACGAATATATCAATGCCTTGATCAATTAGAGGCCACCACACATAAAAACGAGCAAGCATTTTCATTCGATTAATACCACAGTGATTTCTCTTGTGAGATTTCTCCACTTCTCTAAAACAGACACCTATTTTCTGTAGACAAATTATTTTGTACTTTTTTAACAGTTTGTAAAGCTCATATTTATATATTTTGTCATGCAAAGTTTTATACACATCTATTAGTTCATCATCATGAGTCATGTGATGCTGTATGACGGACACATTTAACATAGGACTTTCCAATTCAGAGAAATAATTTATCGGTATTTCGGTACTTCGGTACTTTTATTCAATGGTAATCGGATAAGTCATCCGCAAGTGCCAAGGACTTCCCTTTACGATATTTCATGTTATGGGTATATGATGACAATATTATGCTCCACCTTTGAAGCCTAGAAACTGACTGAAAATTTCTTGCAACGCTGGGTGATCAGTGCATAAAGAAAAACTTTTGATCATCGATCTAAATATGGAACTTTTATACTGCAAAAATTATGGCTAATGCTTCGCGATGTAGTTGCGAATTGTTTTGCTCAGCTTCATTAAGTGTGCTGGACACGAACATTACTGGCTTTTCAGCACCGTGAACTACATGCAAAAGCAATGCACCCCATAAGGCGATGCGTCTGTCGTTACAACGATAGGTTTATTGGGATCATACTCGTACAGGTCCAATAAACTCTCATTAGTTAATAATGTTTTACTTTTTTCAAAAGTTTCTTGACAGATTGAATTCCAAATAAATTTTTGGTTACCTAAAAGATCGTAAAGCGAACGTAATTTAGACAAAAATTCAATAAGCTTAGATATGACTGCATACTGTTTAAGTTTATTTGGTGGCGGTGCTTGACGAATAGTTTTTCTGTATTTGGGCAAATACCCTTACCCGAAATCACATGACCAAAATATTTTACGGAAGGAACTAAAAACTTGGACTTTTATTTATTTATTTATTTATTTTATTTTGTGTACATACCATTCACAATAAGAATTCACTTATTTAGTTATAACTTAAGTTTAATTTTATTAAATTTATTATATGTATTTTAAAAAAGAGTTACGTTAAATTTTATATACTATAACTACATCAATTTTATTATTTACATGGTATTTGATTTTTAAGTGGAAAAATAAATTGAAATTGCTTGAGGGGGGGGGGGGGGGGGGGGGTAAAGTTAGTTGTTCTGTTTAAGAAAGTGTTGAAGATCGTTTTTAAACCGTCGTGCGCTATCTAACTCTCGTAAGTTGCGTGGGAGTGAATTCCATAGACTGATAGCAGCAATAAAGAACTGTCTCTCAGATGTTAGACATGCAAATCGCGGAAGCAGTAAACAAGCAGATCTGTTGGATGCCGGAAATTGGATTTTTTCGTAAAGGTATGTTGGTTGCCTACATTTAAGAATGCTGAAAAGAAGAATGAGCGTGCGAAGTTTAATATAGTTTTCGAATGACATGTTCACTAAGATTTTAGCAAGATGTGAAACGTGGTCATATCTTCTGAGACAATGAACATATCTAATTGTGGTATTGAATGCTACTTGCAGCTTCCTTTTGCTCTCGGCGTCGCAATTATAAAAAATTTCGCATCCATAAATAAGTATGGGAATAACTAAAGCCTTAGCAAAAAAGCAGTCTTGTTTTGAATATTGTAACCTTTTGGACAATCCATAGAGTTCGAAAAACACCATATGTCTTACCTACTATAGAATTTATATGGTTGTTCCATGTTAGTGTTCTATTGAAGACTACACCTAGATTTTTTGAAGAATCAACGAATTCAATATTTGAATCATTCAACATTATATTTGGAAAATATGACAAATCTAATTTAGTTTTAGAAATAATCAAACATTTAGATTTCCCTGGATTGATTACTAAGCCACATTTTAATGACCAATCTGAAATTCGTTGAAGCTCTTCATTTAAATCATTAGCACAATCCTCAATGAGGCCTAACGGACAACTTCGATAACTCTGAATATCATCAGCATAGATGTGCTTAATGATGAGTTTAATATCACGGTAGCTATGTCATTTATGTAAACTGAAAATAAGAGAGGCCCTAAAATCGACCCTTGGGGTACACCTTTAGTTAAGGGAAGAAAATCAGATAGAACGCCCTCTAATAACAGAGCCTGCTTTCTTTCACTTAGATAAAATGAGATTAGCTTAATTGCACAAGGAGAAACATAAAAGTAGTGTCTTAATTTCTTGATCAGAATAGAGTGATCTAACATATCAAAAGCCTTAGAGAAGTCTAATAATACTAAAAACGTAATATAATCATTATCCAGTCTATCCCTAATATCTTCAACTACATTTAACAGGGCTGTTGTACAACTATGTTTAGCTCGGAAGCCTGACTGAACTGGAAGCAGCAAATTATTATGAATGAGAAACTCATTTAGTTGTTTATGCATGATCCTTTCACATATCTTGGAAAGAAAAGGCAGGATTGCTACGGGTCTAAATTCATCACCGATTGAGTTTTTAGGGATCGGAATTATTTTTGCCAATTTCCATCGTTTCGGAAAAATACCAGTCATTAAAACGGTATTAATGACGTGCGTTATAAATGGTAGCAATGTTGGCAAAATTGCCTTAACAAAAACTGGATGCATCTCATCAACTCCTATAGCAGGTGACTTGACCGACAAAAAGCTTTCTACTATATCGGTATCATCGACCCTATTAAAAGTAAATGACGTTGGAGCTGGAGAGACGGCACCATTAAATAAACAATTTGCAACTGAGGTACTCGTACTTGAAAGTGGATTTGACAAGAACTTGCGGTTTAGGTCATTGCGATCAATATTGTTAGAGCAAGTTAGCTTTTGTTTACCAACAACTAATTCGCGAATACTATTCCATATTTTCCGACTGTTTAAAGAGGAGCTGAAGCGGTTTGAATAAAATTGCGTTTAAGCAATTCTTATTTCACGGACGACACTATTTCGCAAGTTCTTATAGACTTGATGAAGCTCTTCCACCCGAAAACGTTTCCACCGTCGATACGCCAGATCACGTTCCTTCATCAGCGCTCGAATCTCATTTGTAAACCATACTTTAGTTCTTTCTCTAACAGTTCCTGTTTTGATCGGAACGTACGTATCAAAAAGAAGACTTACGTTTCTATTTATGAAATCGACTTGATCATCTGGTGAGGGCATAGAATAAACAATTCTCCAAGGAATACAATTAATATGCTGTCCAAGAGAAAGTCGGTCAATATTTTTGAAATCCCTGTACGTATAACTTGCTGTGCCGACAATATCCCCAATATCAAAGTCATACGTAAGAAACATTAAATCATGCTTCGAAAAGGCTGGTGCAGAAATTTGGTCATAGAGCAATACCTTATCAGTATTATTTACAAAAAAACACATCTAAAAGGGTACTGGAGGAACTGGTGAAATGGGTAGGAACTTGACTATTGACTGGTTGTAGGTCAAATGATTGCATATTTTGGGTTAAGAGATCTTCATCCAATAAGTTACTATTGAAGTCGCCACAAATAATTACATTAGTTCAGCAGGTTGACACTACTTCAACTATTTCATAAATAGGCGTCAAATCAATATTTCGATTTGGCCTATACACCACCCCTAAACAAATACTCCTATCACCGCGTATAATGTGTACAAAAAAATACTGAATAGCTGATCCTTTCGGCGACCAACATTTTCGATTACAAAACAAACCATTTATAACATAAATTGCTACTCCACCACCAGTACGATCACTTCTATCAGCTCGAAAAATACTATAACCATTCAAAGCATATACGTCATTTTTCATATCTCTAAACTCATCTAGTTTTGGGTTTAAGCTTTGTGCATTTAAATGGCAAACTTTAAAACCTTCTCTATAATTACAAAATATTCTTATCATAAGTCGCAATATTCCATCACTACCACCATCACTGGAACTCACCCCACTCTCATTCAAATCTATGTTTTAAAAAGAGAAAAATTAGGAGAACCAAACAACGCACTCAGGTTACAAGCAAATACCTCTTTTTCATTACAGCAGCAATATTTCATTAAAATGGGCATATGCGATAATTGCAAGCAAAGACAATAAAAAGAAAAAATAAAAATGATTGAAAGAGAAAAAAACTTGCTGATGGATGAACATTTCGAGCTTTGTTGTTGTTTGCATCTTCTTCTTAAGTCTTCTTCGTCTGGCTCCTCATAACAATGGCTTTCATTACTCTTTCGTTCTCTACCAGTATCGTTTCTGCTTCCGAATTCTCCTTCACATAAACGGACCCGGAGTGCGTGTAAACAGAAAACAGCTGTTTACTGCGTTTGAGACGCATAGCTTGCTGGTAAAGGTAGCGGTTTTTTCTAGTAAGGCTTCCATACATGTAGATGTTGTTGTTCTTTTCAGATTCTATGTCAACATCTTGGAGACTAGTTGTCGATGATTTTTGCAAAACAGAGCAACTGCATGCAAGACGGTGTTTCTCTCGTGAGGAGTGCTGAATTTCACAACAATGGGAGAGTCTCTATTCGTTGTGTTGGAATGTCTCCGTCGCTTTTGCTGAGATCGAAATACTCGTATGCCTTTCAAAGGCGGAGCCTTGCAGTCAATGAGGTGACAAATGTGATGGAAAATTGTTTTTAAATTTTCACTTGGCAATTCTGGAACACCAAAAATAATAGCATCGGCTGCAATTTCACGTCTCTAAAAGGCTTCACATCGTTTATGAAGTTCAGTCACTTCCTCTTCGAGGGTCTGCGATTCAGCTATCCGCAATTTCATCTCTTCATGCTGTGTTTGCAGAGTTTGAATGGGTCTTTCAAATGCGTTGACAAGAATCTCAACTTTCTCTTGACGTTCTTTTAAGTTATTAAGAGATGTGTCAACCTCTTTAATATGTACATAGAAAGCCTTTCTTCGATGGAAGAAATGCGTAAAATTAAGTCATTTCGCAGATGATTCATTTCCGTTGAGATACGATTAACGATTTCATCGGTTAGTTTTGCAAGACGTTCTTCTAAATCAGAAATCGTTACGGCCGTTGCAGGATTGTTAGCGGTTGGTGTTATGTTCACAGCGCCTTTCCTCTCAAAGGGGATGTTGGTAAGCTTCGGCGTTTGTAGAGGTGTTAGAGTTGAGTGTTTCTCTTTTCCAAGATTTGTTGACCGCGTTTTTCCCGCCATTATGTTCGTAAGAAGTGTGAAACAAAACCGAATATTGAACAAAATTGCCGGACGAGACTATCGATACGTCTACTCTCTATTTAGGTTAACCATAACCCCTTTGTCGTACTATTCTCCTTTCATCCGTGTGAAGATGGTATGCGTGAATGTATAAATGTAACGCGTTAACCCTCCTCAGACTAAACTTAAGTGTTAAAATGCCTGAATTCCCATTTAATCGCCTTTTTCGATAAGCAGGGGAACGAACTGCTGTACTATTCCATAACCCCATAACTCCATAACTCCATAACTCCATTATACAGTCATTATTCAATATTGTCATTGACTCTAGCAGCACCCTGGGAATTGAAATCGGACCATTTCCAATTTTGATGAACAAAAACCTAAAACACTTGAATTATTCAAACTCTAATCAAGACCTTGAAAATGAATAATAAACCTACACTCTGTATGTACCCAGAATTCCAACACCAACTGGTATATAGAAATCCTTTATTGAATACCAACAACACCATAGTTAAATTCCATTTTCACCCAAAAATTTATCTACCACCCTGTGCAAGTCTCGTGACCCAGACGTGAACTTCCAAAATATCTGAATCCCAGTTAGACCACAATTATCCCGATCCGACACCCGACAAATAAAAGTAATCTTTGCCCTTGTACTCGTAAGTTACCAAACAAATGGCAAATTAATGCAAGAACTGCGTTTCAATGGTCCCGGAGTTGTTTGTGACCATTCCTAAAACAGTGGCGATTTGTATCTATAGGAAAGTTCGATATCTCCAAAGCCCCAGGACATAATGATTCAAATGCCCAGTACCATTGGCAATCGTTTATTTTTGGAAGAGAAAAAAAGGACAACGTTTCGGTAGGTTTTCTAGCATCGATTCGAATCTTATTTTCCACCACAGATCAGTAGAACTGGGGGCTGTCTGATGACTATTCACTAGTAACTGGTAACTGGTAGAAGATGATGACTAGGCGGGTTTAAGGACCGCCATAAACCAGTAGTTTACCCCTCGAGAGGTGGCAAAACCTATAAAAAAAATACGTTTATCTATGGTTTGCTAGTAGTTTTCTTCTACATACGACTAAAACCGACAATAAACGAGCGACCGAGACGGGCGGTACTCTTGCTTTTATCGCTCTGGGTGTGTGTTTCGACAAAAACATAAATCAACTTGGAAGGAGGTGGTAACTGGCAACGTGATTGAATACAAGTAGAGCAGATACGAAAATGTGTGATCAGATATTGGGGCCAAGGACAAATCGTTTGCCGACTATGCCAGTAGTTTTTTGTGTCAGTGGAATTCTTAGAAAACGTTTTGATGATGTTGTGGCGAAGTTTTGAAATGCTCTTAAATGTAAATTATTTTGCCGACTTGATGGATAGTTTCTTTCGTCATAATACTCGTATCCATGAAGACCTACATAACTTACGCATAACTGTCCCACGTGATGATGTATTATGTGTCAAGGAAACGTATTGTTCTTAGGCTCAATCAATTTATCTGATGAGTTGCAAAAGCATTTTTTTTTTTGTTGTGTATAACAAAATGGACTAATGTGGTTTTCGATTTCATAGAAACATACGCAATCAATAGGAATTGTGTTGGTAAAATCGTTCCATCATCTGCGAACAATTCCAAAGGATAATGGCATAGTTAACCAGGGCCATGCACGAGTATGACCATGATGTTGACTTTCTGAATAAATAGAAGTAATTTATCTTGTTTGCCTTAGATGACCACTAGAAAAAGTTACTTCATTACTTGGTCGTAGTAGCTTTTAGTAAAAGCATTGATTAAAGTCGGTCGCAATGGAGAGAAAAGTATCCGACACGCTCTAGAATACTGTCAATATCAGGCGAGGGATGGTGAAGTTTTATATTGGATTGCATTTTGTATCAAAGTTTTGTGTCATATGTTGGAGGTTGGAACCAGCTGCTTTCCTTAATGAAATTCTTTATATCAACACAAAATATGAACCAGTGCCTTTATTTTTTTTTAACGAGGACTTAAAAGCATCGAAAGCCTAAAGGTCAGTGTGGGACTTTAACCGCACTAAAAACATGTCCTCATCGTCACTGTCACTGTTGAGGAGGAGTTACTCCTCGTTGGAAACAGTTATTCTCCCGGCGGCGTTCTATAGCTCTCAAATCCATCATCAATGTCACGACTGAGTCTTCAATAGCTTGCCATTTCTGGGGCTACTTAACACCTGGGGACCAGGTTTATGGCTGAAGCTGGTTCCCTGATCGTTTCGTTAATGGAGCTCCTGATGTGCTCGAATTTCGGGCACGAAAAGAGAACATGCTCCGCACCCTCTATTATTCTCTCACAGTTTGGGCAGTGAGGATCATCTCCAATGCCGAAGCTATGGAGATAGCCTCTAAAGCAGCCATGTCCACTGAAGGCTTGTGTGAGGTAGTAGTTTTCCTCTCCATGCCTCCTCTGCAGCTATTCATCGACGTTGGGGTTTAGTACATACGTCCATCTACCCTTTTGGTAAGGGCTCCGTCTACTTTGCCATGCACGAATTGTGTTACGCCGGGCATCTTCTTTTGACAGGTTGTCCCGTGAGATCTTCTGCAGCTCTTCTGCGATCAGGTCGATTCAGGATACAGGCAGCGTCATCAGAGATGGTCCTATATGCGCTTACTACACGGAGCGCGCTCAGGCGGTGTGTGGAAGTTATTCCGGCCGCGTAAGAGCGCTTAGCCATTGGCGATGCCCAGAGCCGCGTATTATATCACCGAACTGGTGACCCTTGCTAGCAGTCTTCGCTTACTAAACCAGATGTCCGATGTATTTGATATTATCTGGGACAGAGCCATCGTGATCCTCTAGGCTTTACCTTTTACTTGCTTTAGATGCTCCTTAAAGCAAATCAGTGCTTTTAGGAGGGCTTCCAGGTATCGCAGGAAAGGCTTCGATGTGACCGTAAAATCGCCACTCTGGAAGGAAAACACTTCTCTCTGTTTCCTTGTAGTCAAGAGGACTGCTTCGGTCTTCTGTGCCGCCAGGTGCAATCCGTTTCTTTGCCGACCACCTCCGTGCGTCTGGTCGTAATTTCTTCAATAGTCTTAGCCACAACCACTACGGCCCGGTCATCCGCGTACCTCACGATCGTGAACTCCTCGGGCAGTGCAATTTGGATCACGTTGTTGTACATCGCGTTTCAGAGGGTGGAGCCCAGCACAGTGCTTGGGAACTCCGCATGTCACTCTGTGACGCTGTACCCCGACATCCGTTGTGTACTGCAGCCTTCTATCCCAAGGGCCTCCAGTGCGTGTACGATACGGGATCATCTGACTGAGTTGATAGCGTTCCTCACGTCCAACGTGACTATAGCACAGTGTTTCTTGGAATCGCCTCTCCATCTTTCTCCAGCCATACCGTCCCGAGCTAAGCTGACGACCACCTCAATGACATCCAGGGTCGATTTGTGTTTTTTGAAGTCGAACTGCCACTCGTTTAGACCGCCGGGGCGTTCCAAGGCTTTATTCAGACGATTCACGATGACGCCTTCGAGTTTACAAGTTCGTCCAAGAGACAGATTGGTCGATATCCCGAGGTATCTTGGAGATTCTTCCCTGGCTTGGGAATCAGGACCAATTTCTGCCTCTACCATTGCTTCGAGAACGTGCCTTCCTTCAGGTATGCCATAAATAGTCTTTCAAAAAGGGCCTGGTTTACCTTTATGGCCAAAGCGAGTGCCACGCTCGGGATGCCATCTGGGCCTGGGGCCTTATTTGGCTTAAGCCGATTCATAGCCATGAGGACTTCCGCTATACTAACCTCCAGGCTCGGTCCCTGTGGTAACGGGGCGTGATGCGATATTCTGTCCACCGTCCTGGGGAACAGTGTGACCATGATTTTTTTCATCAGGGGAGGGTCTGTAGACTGCGGCGATCTAACATCTAACGATGTTACAGCTATCTTGTAGGCCATCCCCCACGAGTCCATGTCCGCGCGTGCTACGCTTAATGGCCTTCTTTAAAGCACGTCTGCTGTCCACGTATATCTCATGACGCTACTGTCCGAGGGTTTCCTCCCTTGTGCGGTGCTTGCGATCTTAGGCGAGCGATCTCCTCATTCCACCAATAAGCCGATTTTCTCGTTGGTCTCCGGGTCAAACGTAGCACTGAAGCGTCATAGGGTGTTCTTCAAGGACATCGACAAAATGATGAATGACAATATTACGAATTATTTTATACGTAGCCCTATGAAGAGTCTACTGCCCACTTATAGAGGACAGGCAAATTTATGCAGTGAAGACTGCCAGACGTCGGAGGTGGCTGCTAGTGCCTGTCTAAAGTATTTTATTTTCAAATAGTCCCTTTACAACTCCTACACAACTACAATAGAACCTAGGCTCAGTAACTCTAAATGGCACAACTATAGGTTCCTCTGATGAAGTTACGAGTAAATATCTAGGAGGTGTTCTAGATAAAATAAACTGAACTGGAACTCCCACATCGAAAATAAATAAGACAGCAAAACTAATGATGTTTGGATGTGTTGTCGCACGTGCGGTAAAAAAATATTGGACCCAATCATGAGGCTACAGCACCTTTGGAAATATGCCTGTCTACGTATCACAGGAGTCACGCAAATTTATCAGACGGCAAGACTAGAGGCAAGTTAGCTGAGCTAGAAATGATCAGAACGGTACCCGACAGACACAATTTTTTTCTATATACAAGGTAGCGCAAAATTTGTCATTCAATTTTGTTTTTGAATTACTTTTTTACTCAATAAAAAAAATTGATTGATGGAAATCTTTATTTGAACCTTAACAATTATTTCCTTTAGGTCGAAACGATAATATCCGCCAAGTGGCTGCCGCCAGTGTTGATACACATTTATGCCCGTTTTAAGGGCTGCGATTATTTGAGGCTTGTTGGCATAAACTTTCGACTTCAAGTAGCCCCAAGCAAAGAAATCTGGGATGGTTAAATCGGGCGATCTTGCTGGCCATGCCAAATCTCCAAAATAGGTGATTACGCTTCCTTCACACTGTCCAATGTGGTCTAGTTCAAAAATGTCAAATATGATTGACGTACGACGCCATTCGCAAAAATTATACCATCTTCCGATAGGGTGATTAATGCATAATTGACGTACCCTTAAAATGTTTGCAGACAGCGCGGGCGAAGGAAAATTAGGGAGGAAAAAAGAGAGCTACCGATATACACTGGTTTTGAATGTTTGAAGATTATAATGACTAGGAAATAGTGAGCTTGGCTGGGTACACCATAAGCGAGTTGAGTTTTACAGCTTAGGAAAAAATCACGATAAACGCAAACCATTTGAGATATTTCAAAAACTTTATTATCGGCTTGAAGTACAATCAAAACATTTATGAATCGAACTCGACTTCGTTCATATGGCCACCGCGGGCACGTTTGCAGCGGTCGAAACGGCCGCTATTTCGCGTTCAATGTTTGCTCTGAGCTCTTCCAACGTCCAAAGCCCCACAGAAAATAGCCAATCAACTGGCCCATGTCTTGAGATAACACGCTCACCATACTTACTCTTCAATAAATCGATTGTAGCGTGTGCTGTGTGGCTTGTGACATCATCCTGTTGAAACCACATGTCGTCCAAGTAGTTCGTGTTTACTATATGCCTCAACCAGTGTACAGAGATGACAAGGATACCACAAAACTTCGTATTGTCTTTAACGCTTCAGCACACACGTCAAATCATCTCTCTCTCTCAACGATCACCTGGAAGTAGGTACAAATTTTCTACCAGAAATCTTGACTGTGTTATTAAATTTTCGCTGTGGAAGATTTGGCTTAATAGCTGACATTGAGAAAGCCTTTCTTCAGGTAGGGTTAAGAGTACCCGATTGTGATAGCCATCGATTTTTTTGGTTTAAGGAACTATATAACTTCACCAAAAGACGAACGGATTTTTCGGTGCAGGCATATCGGATGACTCGAGTTACATTCGGAGTAACAAGTAGTCCCAATTTGCTTTGAGAAACAATTTCTAGAATACTGGATGATTCAGAACAACGACATCCCCAAGTCGTAAAGTTTTTGCGTAATAGTTTCTACGTTGATGACTTGGTAGTAAGTGTTAATGACGAAAAGACAGCAGAAGACGTTAGACGTGATGCAGTGGCAATTATGAAGACTGGTTCAATGTGTCTACGGAAATGGAATTCCAATAGTCTACTTGTTCAAAATAAAATCTCGTCTGAAGCGGCTACACCGGCTGTTCAAAAGGTATTAAGGCTGCGTTGGTTTGTGGACTCGGACGAATTAGCCGTAGATGTCAATGCCTTTTGACTTCACACACTGTTAGTGGGACCAAGCGGAATGTGTTAAAGGTAATGACTAAAATTTATGATCCCCTGGGATTGTTAGGTCCCTGGGTCGTTCGCATTAAAATTCTTTTTCAGTCATTATGGCGTCGAAAGCTCGATTGGGATGAGGAACCTCCAAAAGAGCTAAATAAAGTATGGTGCGATTGTATCGCAGATATCAAAGAAATTGGGCAATTAGTGATACCGCGTTGTGTATTTACGGAAACAGGCTCAACACAGATACACATTTTTGCTGATGCAAGCCAATATGCTTTCGGAGCAGTGGCATACCTACGAACTACCGATGGAAAAGGAAACATCTGCACCCGTTTCATATGTGCTAAGAACAGGGTAGCCCCACTCAAAAACGCAGACCATGATGACTTGACTGTGCCTAAACTGGAACTTACTGCTGCTTTAGTAGCTACCAGGTTGCTAAAATACCTACGGTCACATTTGCAAATAAAATTGAATGAAGAGTTTCTATGGACCGACTCTAAAATATCTTTATGTTGGATAGTGGGTGTGGGAAAACGCTGGAAACCATACCTTGAGAACAGAGTCAGGGAAGTTCGAGCGCTGTGTGAACTTTCTAGTTGGCGACATTGTCCTGATTCTCAGAATCCTGCAGACCTTGTGACGAGAGGTATTGATGTCTTAACTCTTCTGAAGTCCAAACTGTGGTTGTTTGGACCGGATTGGCTAAGGAATGAAGAAAACGCATGGTCATGTACTAAAGAAGGCACAATTAAGATGCTTCCAACAGTGTCTCCTCTGGTCGACTTGGAAGAAGACAAGGAAGAATCATCGAGTTGTATGAAATAAATTTTAGACTGCACAAAATTCAGTAGATGGAGAAAACTACTTCGAGTCACGGCTTATTGTCTTCGAGTGGTTCAAGTCTTCAAGGCGAAAAAACGATGTAACAGAATCAAGTCCGTATACGACGTCCCATCTTTGTCAGGAGGAGAAATCGAAAACGCAGAATCTTATTGGATAAGTGAAGTGCAGCGGCTGCATTTCTTTGTTGAAACAAAAGCACTAAAACAGAATAAGGGTATGCCATTACATTCTAAATTGCTAACGCTTTATCCCATTTTAGATCCAAAAAACTGTTACCTAAGAGTGGGAGGACGACTACACTTGATCTCAGAATCAATTAATGCACATCCAATTGTTTTACCGAAGTCTTCTCATATCTCAAGGCTGTCGGAGGTGTGTCGGCACTTTTAGCTCGTTTGCGAGCGAAGTATTCGATCATCAAAGGGCGGCAACTAGTTCGTTCTGTTGTGAAGAGCTGTACCGTTTGCAAAATTCTAAGAGCCAGGCCTGCTACTCAACCATTTGCACCATTGCCAAGGGATCGTATCACATTTTCCATGCCGTTTAGCGTCACTGGGCTGGACTTTGCTGGGCCTCTCTTTACTTATGATTTTTGTCAAAAGAAAAAAGCGTACATTATGCTATTTACCTGCGCTTCAATTAGAGGAGTTCATCTAGAGCTGACCACTGATCTGCATGAGGGGTCTACGTCGGTTTATACCTCGTAGAGGGACGCCTTCAATCATTTGGTCTGACAACGTAGCGACATTTAAAAAGGCATCCAGGGAGTTACTTAACGCAAACCTCGAAGATGAAAAATTCAAGGCGGTTTTATCTAACAATCGCATATGTTGGAGACATATCGTTGAACGTGCTCCTTGGTGGGGAGGTTTCTGGGAGCGGCTTGTAGGTGTCGTAAAGTCAGCTTTGAGAGCAGCAGTAGGAAGAGCAACTTTAAGCACTGATCAACTGAACACATTTCTCATAGAGGTCGAAAGTGTTGTTAATTCCAGACCGCTTACATACATTGCTGATGATCCTCTTGATTTATCCCCACTTACACCTGTTCAACTTCTACAAGGTCCACAATCAGCTGCACTACAGAAGGATGTGGTGAACGAAACTCTCATTAGCCATTCATCGAAAGACTTACGTCTAAGGTGGAAAGAACGATGATGGTACACTGAGTACCTTCAATAACCAAGAACCTTTCATTATTCGAAACATCAGAAATCATCTAATCTTGCTATTGGGGATGTGGTACTCATGGAGGATCGCTCTTTGCCGAAAATTCTTTGGCATTTGGGCATCATACAAAAAGTTTTTCCAGGCCGAGATGGTAAAGTTCGAGCTTGTGAGCTTCGACTATCTAATGACTCAATTTTTCGAAGACCTGTTCAACTATTATATCCTCTAGAAATATCTGAACGTGAAACAAATTGCGCGCCGAAGGATGTTAAAAAATAAACGAATACATGTCAGCTTTCTTATACGTTTATCTGTGTATTAGTTGAGTACATAATCGAATTAGAGTTCAAAGTAAAGAGATCATGTAACTAGAGTTCAGTTGCTATTTAACCACGATCGATTAACATAACTTTGCTTGCCAAATGATTTTGTTTGAATTCCTTGCTATTTAAATTGAATTAAATTGTTAAAATAAAGAACGGCGTTTTTTTTGTACTTGGGATCTGTAAAGTTGATTAATTTCGATATTCAACACAATAAATATATACTTGTCACTGTATGTTAGTCGTCTGCCATGCAAACTCACGACACGTCCGTCTGCCGCCAAGATCAACTCACTAATGACCCAAAGAGCAATATAAAAGTCAGGTGGCGTGAGAGTCGCTCTTGATAGTGGCGTCATCGTGACACAGATGGCGTTCACTGCAGACACTACATCCCTTCTATATTTTAATTTTTTTTTTTTGAAATAAAGCAATTCAAAAGAAACTTAGTTTCCTGAAGTTATAAAATAAATTAAATCAAGTCATCATTTAACACCTTCCAACACCCGTCGACCTTCTTGAAATGGACAACATTTCTTCGATATTCTTTGCCGGTTAAGTCATTCCTTACTTGAACATCTCCGCCTTTTATTTTTGTAACGGTGTTCGTGGTGGGGTCAAATGTGGGAGTCAATTTATTTCCTTTGCCCATATTCTTAACGTACACCTTCTCTCCTACTTCCATGTAACTATAAGAAGCTCTCCTTTTCCGGTCAGCATACTCCTTTCCTTTCTCTTTCTGCTCCTTGTCCCTGTCTCTAACTTCCATATCAGTGACTATTTTATTTTCAATATCATTCACAGCTGTTATCTTATCACGGAATTGTCGTCGATAAAAAAGTTCTGAAGGCGATTTCCCTGTAGTGGAATGTGGTGTACTATTGTACATCATCAAGTACCCAAATATCTCTTCCTTCCAGTCTCCTCTCTCTAGTTGGCTAATCTTTAATCTCTTCAATATGTCTCTATTTTGCCTTGCGACCTCGCCATTCATTTGTGGCCAGTACAGTATTGTATTGTAGATTTTTATACCGCACTCGTTGCAGTATTTTGTAAATACATCACCTGTGAGCTGGTTTCCGTTATCGCATGTTATCGTTGCTGGAAAACTTTGATCTCCTTGTACGTGCTAAAATAGTCCACCAAGACAAGTAAATGATCATTGCAAGGCAAAGGACCCAAGAAATTGAGTGCCACGTCCACCCAAGGTTCTCGTGGAAGCTCCCTACGTTTCATTGGATTAGGTGGATTTGGTGCCGAGACTAGTGTACATCCTTTGCAAGACTTGACCATAGTTTTAGCGTCTTTGTCCATTTTAGGCCACCAAACTTTTGTCCTTAGTCGGTTCTTCATTGCTACTATGCCAGGGTGTCCTTCGTGTGCAGCTTCAAGGGCTCTCTTACGTAATAACGTTTTTTATTTTTAAAATTTCTTTATCGGTCGAGGAAGCGCTTTCAATTTCTTTAAATAGTACTGCGATTGGCCGACTGCTTTCAATGACTTGGTTTATGTAATTCTCATTATCAAAAGGTTCCACAGTATTTGTTTTGCATAGTCTCGAGAGGGATCTGCAATATTAGTTTTACCAGGACGATAAATGATTCTATATTTAAAAGCTTGCAATCGAAGAACCCATCTCTCGATTCTAGTACACGGTTTTGATTTCCAGCCAAATATTGTTTGAAGGGGCTTGTGATCACTGATACATACGTACATCTTAAAATATTCCACTACCCAGACGAGAGCTAGTGCCTCCTTTTTTGTTTGGCAATACCGTTTCTCACAGTCAGTTAGACTTTTGTTGCCATATGCTATCACTCTAGGACCATCTTTACCTATTTGTATAGGTACGGCTCCGATACCTACAGGAGATGCATCTGCTACCACATGTGTCCTATCATTTGGGTCGTAGTAACCAAGTGTATTTATATGTGATAAGCTGTCTTTCAACTGCTGAAAAGCTGTGTCATGCTCAGATGTCCAATGCTTCTCAATATTTACTGATCTGGACAGTGTAATCCTCAGTAACTGGCGGAACGGTTCAGTTAGGGTTGCCAAATTTGGTATCCACTTGCCCACAAAGTTCACTAGTCCCAAGAAACTCTGAACTTCCTCGACAATAATAGGCCGTCTGTTTGATTGTATAACTTGTATGTAGTTCCCGAGGGGCTTTACACCCTTTTCTGACAATTCATGCCCAAGAAACTCTAACTTTTTACTCTGTATTACTCATTATTGTTCCTCGAAACTTCAAGTACTTTATCAAGTCTTTGATCGTGGATTTGTTCATTTGTCCCATAGATAATAATATCATCAATGAAATTGGTTGTGCCTTCACACCCGAGCAGCATCTTTTCAAGGACGTGAATCTGGGTGAATTTCGAGTTGATGAAATGCGTTTTTTATGTCTAAGCGAGAGAAAAATGTAGCCTGTCGAAAATTTGGAAGCAGCTCATTCATTGTCGGCAATGGATGATTTTCTCGGACAATTGCTTCATTGGCACGCCGCATGTCAATACAGATTCGAACATCGTCGTTCTCTTTTAATACTGGAACCATAGGGGATACCCAAGGTGAATGTCCGTGTACTTCTTCTATAATATCAGAGTCTTTCAATTCTGTAAGTTTCAGATTTACCTTATTTTCAAGGGGTATAGGTATCCGCCTATATGGTTGAATCATAGATTCCAATAGGTATTATTACGATGAGAACATCTTTAAATTTAGGAAACGATTGGATCGCATTTATTTGGAGTCCTATCCTTAAAACGCCGATTTCAACCGCAGTGGTTTTTCCTAGAAGATTGCGTGAGCCATTTCGGATAACATTAAAGGTCGCCTGGAATCATCATCCAAGTGGAATACATACATAGTCGGCCTCTTCGGTCTCATTAATTTCACTTTTTTGTTTTTTAGTTTGAACATCTACTCCTCTACTAAAGATCTTTCTCTTCTGCCTCGTCCTGCAATGCTCCCTAAAGTGACCAATAAGACCACATTTTATGCACCTTTTATCTCTTGCTGGACATTTCTTGTTATCCTGGGAATGTTTATTACTGGCACATCTGGTGCATATCTCGATCACCAGTTTGGTTTTTTACCTGTTTGTACGCATTTCTGAATTTCGTTGAGTACAATTTATTTACCTCGTTGATGCTATTTTCTGGTCTAACGTGCTCCTTTTAATCAAAATGGTCTAGCTGCCTACCAACTGTTTCAATCGCGTTTGCCTCTGATATGATTTGGTCTAGCGTAATAGAATCGCCTGCTGACAGAATTTTTCTGCGTAAATCCACAGAGTTACATTTCTCCACGATCTGGTCTATTAAGTGTTCGTCACTTTTAACGAATTCGCATTTTGCAGCTCGATTACGCAATCTGAGTAAGAACTTCACTTTCTTGTTTAATGAGCCTAAATACTCGTAGATGTCTTTCATAGACTTTGCTTTGCTTTGGCGTGAAGAATTCATCTAACAGGATCTGTCTGAGTTTGGTAACAAATTTCATAATATCTTCCAATTTGGGCCAAAAATAATCGGTGATCATGGCGTGATAACGCTGACCATTCACACTAACGTGACGATCGTTATCGTCGACGCAAAAATATGGCCCAATAACGCCGCTGGAACTCATTGAGCCAAAAATGAGCTTCGTCACTAAAGATGATTTTGCGATGAAATTCATCATCTTGGAGCATCTTCTCTAGAACCCAATCGGAGAACGTACGTCGCTTCAAATGGTCCATCGGCTTCAATTCTTGAGTCAGCTTGATCTTGTATGGGTGTAAACCAAGATCCTTGCGCAAAATACGCCATAATGTGGTCTGAGCGATGCCCAATTCTTGAGAACGCCTTGACTGATTTAGATCGTTTGCTATGGACAGCGATATTTTCGACACTTTATCCAACCCGTTGTCTCACTGACTTTCAAATTTTTGCACTAAACTTGTTATTGCCTGTCTACTAGGTCGAGAACTACGACCGAAAATTGGAGTTAACGCTCTTAAAGTTGCAATCGACTCCGAATTTCGGTAAAAAATTTTTATAATTTGCAGACGTTGCTCGTTCGTGTTCTTCACCGTAATGAAAATGCTGAGTTTACTGAATAAATTGACAGTGACAGTTTGATGATTAGTGAAAGAGTGCGTTCACAAATTAAATTCAAAGTTGTCAAGTCTCTATTGGAAAACACTTTACGAGTGGTCTTTAGCAGAATAATCTTCACACACAACTCCCAAAGATCAGAGTTGAAATTGTTTTATCTCTAACGGCTTCTATTTTAGATATTCTTCTATTTAGATACTCCATCAGAAGGACCTGTAGTTTTGCCATTGAGAGTTATGGAACCTAGGTTCATCTTTTTCCTACAGTAAGCGGAATTTTCTTATTTGGGATTACTAATACAACCTATCTGCCACACATTCGCATACATTGCGTCCGCGTCAAACGGCCATTCAGTTAATTTTAAACATACGAGTTCTGAATTTACAAAGGAATGAACAACAAATACAAAATAACTTTTGAATCTCTGTATCCGATACCGTAAGGGTAGGTCGCCATTGACATGCAATAATAAGTTCACATAATTCCCAGAGCCCATATCCATTAAGCGTTCCATAAATTCTTTTAATAAAATTTGAATGGCCCGCAGTGGGAAGCCAAGTTAATACGAAACCGAAAATGGAGGATATTTAATTCCAGCTCCGATCTCTGCTAATTGCGTTGGGAACGAACACAATTTATGGGATAAAAGCCATGCCGCCAGACAATACCGTTGCTTCCATTAAAGAATCAACGAGTCTCCATTTTAAATGTAAACGCTTCAGCCATTATCATTAGGATGTCGCAGCGGTATGGGATACATAAACGCGGCGAGGACATCCTTACGGTCTAATTTATAGCAACGCAAAATTTCAATGGCCCCAGGAGATGTGGCAACGTGACTGAGGAGGGTCCATTTCTGTCTCTGTTTTTGTTTCTGCTTCTATTTCGGTTTTTTATTATTGTTGTTATTTTTGGTCGTCGTTATTTTATAACAAAAGCACAGCAACGAAGCATTAGCACTCCGTCTGATACAGTTTGTGGTGGTGTGCAATAACAGCATCCAAAAAATAAAAAATCAAATGATCAGCTATTAATGCAGCTTTGGAGGTTCTCGTCATTGTTCTCGGTAAATGAGCGTTTCATTTCGAATTGAATTTTTGGAAACGCCGGGAAAGTAATTTGTAATCATTTCATTGTTCGAGGATTAGGGGTAACGCTGGGGATTTGGATGTGAAAGCTTTGCAATAACTTTGGAAAGTATACAGAAACGGATACAGCGCCTCTGGCTGTGACGCGAAAAATGAATTTTCTGTATCTTTGTAATTTTGAAATTGAAATTGAAAACGAATTGGTTATTGATTTGATTTAGAAGCCAAAAGCGCCAATTATTGAAAAAAAAAAACTATTTTCTGGAACTCACGAATGGAAGTATTTAACATCTAAGCACTACGCCACACAGAACTAGACCATTTGAGTCTTATACGTTAGTTTACCGGGAAGTTTTTAGTCATTCGTACCAGCACATCAGCGCCGAGTACCTGCCGACTGGTGCGAACATAGGACGGACATTCACAGAGCACATAAATTATGGTATCTCCATTCATCATTCTCATAGTTAACGTCGCAGGATGTTATGTCACCTCTGCCTAGCACACTTAAGCGGTAAGCATAAGCATAGTGCTTTTATGACCACAGTAAGCGGTCGGCAGTCTTTCTTACTGAAGGAAAGCAGAAAATTGCCGACATTTTAGAAACGTCAGAAAGCGTTCTTTAGATAGTTTAGTTTTTTTTTTAGTTTTAAATGCATTTTATTTACTTAATCACTGACTCTTACATACTAACAAAAAATGCTTAAATGCTAGCTTACAATTATTTAACAATTTTATACTAACTTACTGGCCCCACGCAGGCACTCTAAGCTACTCTAAATTCTTATAACTATGTCTTTCGACCTCATTTACATTTTCTTTATGGATATTTATTTTCTATACTTAAAGCTAAGAAAAAAACTTGTTAACAAAACTTAGCATATGGACTTTTTTTTTTTTTAATAAAAACTTAGTATCGAACTTGAAGTAAACCTTAGCCTACCTAACCTAAATGTACAATACACACATAGATGTTATACACAATCATATACATATATCAGTATACACCTTTGTATACACTGATATATGTATATGTTTCTTAAGTGCTAACCTAAACCTATGTAAGCTGGCCACCGCTATTCACAGAGCAAATAAATTGGTCAGCTCTGCCTCTTTAGTGAGGCTGGTCCGTAATTGACGGAAACGACGACGAAACATCTTCCCCATCATTCAACCACCAGAAATGCTGGTGCTGCCGAACGACATCCCTCTTATCGCGATTCCCCACCGCCCTACTGAACCTGAGGCGATCCACACTGCCGTGTGTAGTTGAGTCGCCTGTCCCCAGCTGTCCGAGCGACATTAACGACAGACTAACGGCACCGCTGATCTATCCTGGATCAACCCTTTCTGATCTAAGTAGAGGAATGCTTCCGGCGGAATGAAGCCGTCAGAGCGCACACTCTCGTGGTAAAGGTAATTGCGGTAGTAAACCCCAGATATCAGGTTATTCGTCGAGGTCATTGCTCTTGCAATGTGCCTTCGAGTCAGCTTAATTACGAAGTTGTCCACTCGTATTAGGTTCGCCCTGTTGTAAAGGACCTCATTAGGATAAAATTTCTTGTACTCCGACTCTGGTGTTCTGTACAAGCGAAGACAAGCCCTAAGGCAAGCCCTCTCAAACACCCGAATCTTTTCCATTAAACTTGCTCGTACATTGAACCACACGGGACAACCAAATACCAGCGTGGGCCTAATAAGGGCCATGTAGCAGACTACCTTTACCCTCGCATCGAGTTGGCTGCTATAAAACAGTCTCTTTGTAAGGGCAAAAGCACCTTTAGCTCTGGCCAGAGCAGCATCTACATTTTTGCCAAAATACAGAAACTGATCTAGCCAGATTCCAAGGTATCTGACTACATTTCGACAGGCAAGAGGCTGTATCCCTAGAGGCTCCAGACAACGGCGTCTTAAGAGAATGGTTTCCGACTTCTGAAAGTTGATTTTCAACTTCCAGTCATCGCAAAATCGTCTTATCTTATCGAAGTCACGCTGCAAAAGAGTACTAATAACCTAGATTTTTGGACCTGTTCTGTACGCTACCAAATCGTCTGCGTACGCAATAGTATGGGGAAGTGAACCTATCAAGTCGCTTGTATAAATGTTAAATAGGATCGGCGAATTGACCGCGCCTTGCTGAAGACCATTTTTAATTTGAAATATTCCAACAGAAGTCACATCACCATTTTTCACGATGAACTGTCTGTTGGTTAGCATATTATAAAGAATGTACAAGAGTGGTTTACTGATCCCCAGCCTAGTCAACTTATAGAAAAGACCCTCTAACCATACGGTGTCGAAGGCCTTCTTCAAGTCAACAAGGCAGGCACCAGTGCACTGTTTCTTGCCTTTGTTCCATTGGATATCAGAAACCAGTTTAGACGCGGCAAGTGAGATATCATGTCCCGCCTTAAAACCGAATTGATTATCCGGAACTATATGTTTGTCCTCAACCCACCTAGACAGAGCTCTATTGATTACCTTTTCAAAAACCTTACTGATATTCGGAAGGAGACTTATCGACCGGATTGGATATATCCTTTCCCTTTTTGGGGATAGGTTGAACCACCGCCGGTTTCCAATGCGCTGGATAATGTGCATTATTCATTGCATTATTAAACAGGGTGGTGTAGATGTCCACCGCTTCTAGAGGAAGATGTCGAAGCACGATGTTCGGAATACCATCGGTCCCCACTGATTTCTTAGCCCTGATTGTGTCGAAGATCTCACGGAGTCCTTCCTTCGAAATGAACGGGGGTAGTTCACCCTCTCTGGCAATGACATTATTTGCCATATTTTCGTCGCTAAACCGGGTGAAACCAGAGCCCTCGGATCGCCAGTTCTCTATTTCATTTCGAATGCAGAAGTCGTGCACCAAGACGCGATTGTCCAGGTCGTAATTAGGGCCAATGATATCAATGGCCTTGTATACTTCCTGGAAAGTCGCCCCTATGGCCTCGACCTTCTCCTGTGGATCCTCGATCACAAAAAAATCGTCATCATCAGCGGCCTCATTTGGATCGATACCTGCTATTGTCAGTAACCGTTCGTTGTCTGTTGTCCGGGCTATTTTAAGACACTGAAGGTCGTTTTGTTTTTTTCTCCGAAATAGTTTATTGATTTGCGGAAACATGTTCGGGTTGCTGGTGTTTACAGCCCGAACCTTGTTGTTCCAATACAAACTTACAGAAATTTTGTAATTCTCTTTTATTAGCATTTGAATATTTTTAATCGATGACTTCAGTGTCCTAATCTCCGGGTCTTGTCTGTCAGTTAACTGTCTGTACAAGTTTTTGAGTCTTGTCAGAAGTCTACTTTCCTGTCGGTGCAGTGCGTCAATAGTAGGATTGCGGAACAGGTCTTCGTTAGTCGTACGTCGATACCGCGGTATTGTTGTGTCCATAGTTTGTTTAATTGTCTCGTCCATTTGTTTTAGGTAATTGTCGATCTCCTCGTTTGACAAATTCCTATTGGACGGTGGGTGGAGCGTGTTCGAGGAGAGCGCTCTTTTCAAGGTTGCGGAGAAGCGTGTCCATCGAGTCCTACTGTAGTTGTAAGAATATCTTTGGAAGAACTCCTCCAATTCCGCAATTTCGTTGGGAACTGTAATTTCGGTGCTAAAACCGCAATGGTCACTGTCATAAACGAACGTGCGCAGACAGTTTAAGCGTTCTTTAGATCTACCAATTCAAATTCACATCCCAAGAACATCTGCTCTGAGCATTGCCTAGTAATTTAGTAGATGGCCTTATTTCTCTCGATTTTATTGTGACCTGAGACCCAAATAAGACTCAATGGATTCAGCCGGTTGGTTTCAGAAGTCTTACATTGTTCCGCCGATTTTTCACAGCATAGCTCACTGCCATTAGGATTGCGTATATCTGCGCTTGGAAGACAGATGGCTTTGTAGCGGGAAGAGTAATCTAAGGTTGAATTACTGCACGAAGGCGCCAAGACCATACGTAAGATCCATTTGAAAGCAATCCATGAAGACCAAGCAGAAGTCTGCGCAACTCTGCCCGATGCTACGGTGTACGTCAAAAATCGTCTGACCAGACATAACAAACCCTTGATGTGGATGGCAAAGGAGAAAGCTAGACTAGAAAACTGGAGATATGTTTGGGAGAGTGTGGAAATTGGAAATATTGGACAGACAAAATGAAAGTACGCAACCGATATTAATAAGTTCCGTTGACGATATGACCAATATTACACGCACACAATAATTACAGTGTTTGTAAACAAAAAGAAACACAAACGAATGTAAACGAATTTATCGCTGAAACAAATTGGGAAGAAGTGATTTATGAAAATGATGCAATCGTGCACCATTGCCACTTGATTACCTCGATATACTCAAATAGAACATTTGACAGATCAGTATCAGTATTCAAGTAACAAATGTCTTTGAAATACTAAGACTGATTGATTTGCTTGGCGAAAATAAGTCGCCTGGTATTGATGGAATTCGAGTTGTGTATATTAAAACTCACGCGGAGATTTTTGCACCGATTTTGAGCAAATCTGTTAATTTGAGTCTTACACAAGCAACAATTCCAGAAACCATAAAAACTGCTGTGATCAGGCCAATATACCACTTTGATCAGAATTTATTCAGAATATTAAAAATACAAGTTCATTCATCTAAATCTATATTGTCCGCTTCAAAGTAATCCCCATCGACTGCAACACACTTATGCCAGCGCTTGATCCAATCCTCGAAACATTTTTTATATTCGGTTTTCGGTATGTCCATCAGTGCTTCCTGCGATTTTTCTATTACTTCCTCTCGGCTGCTGAAACGCGTTCCCCGTAATGGTTTTTTAACTCGATTGAACAGAAACAAGTCACAGGGAGCCAAATCAGGTGAATTCGGGGGCTTTGGATGGCATTTGTTGCATTTTTCGTCAAAAAATTACGAATAACGATGGCACTGTGCGACGTTATCATGGTGCAAAATTCACGAGTTTTCTGTCCACAATTCTGGTCTCTTTCGGCGAATTGCTTCACGCAAACGTCTCATAACGCCCAAATAATACTCTTTGTTTACTGTCTGGCCTTCTGGCAAAAATTCATGATGCACTCCACCGTTTTAATCCATGAAAACCATGAGCATTGCCTTCTTTTTTGACTGAAAACGACGTGGTTTTTTTGGCTCATTTGGTGAACGCCATTCACTTGCCTAATGTCTGGATTGCGTGTCGTACTCATAAAGCCACGTCTCGTCTCCAGTAATGCTCCCTTTGATGAATGTGGGATCGGATTCAGCCTTGCAAATCATCTCTTTTGCGACGTCAACCCGGTCTCTTTTTTGCATGAAATTGAGGTCTTTTGGCACCAACTTTGCTGTTTTCTTTGACTTTGACGAAACACTTTTCAAACATTTCCAACGTTCGCGCACCATTAAATCCGTTTTTTACGCAAAAATTTAATACAAGTTCGTTGTTGCAAAATTTAAATCTATTTCTAAAATTGTAAAAAATCGCCAACACACACAGAGATAGATATACTCTTGTCTACGTAACTTTTGCAAATATCAAGCTATGCCGCTAAGATTTAGAGGGAATATCAACAACAGATGTACCAACTTAACAAAAAAAAAAACAGAACTCAAATCGGAATAATGGGAGCGCTACACGGTGATTATCCCGGGAACTTTTTGATCAAGATGGTATTAAACTAAGCCTACTTAAGTTCAATTATTACTATAATGTTAGATGCACAACATTCTGCAGAAAAGCCCCTAAGGCTTCGCGGAAACGTATAGATAGCCCTTTTTCATTTTATCGAAATAAATAAATAAATTTAAATAAATAAATATTTCACATTTTCGCAACAGCTCCTCCTCAGTGGCAATGTATATATTTTGCCGCATGGTCCTTTACATTCATTGTTAGGAAGCGCCTTAAAGGTTTTCCACATGATAAGTTTAGTCTTACGAGATTTTTTATCCAGGATGACACTCAAATACTTAGCTTCGTTGGGAAGCCTTATAGCTCTAGGTATCAGCTTCCTCATTTTCGGAAAGAAAACATCCTCGGTTTGAAGGGGACTGACTGTCCATTTTTAGTGCCAACATCGTTGATCATGTGTAGATTGCAAGATCTGATCTGACACAAATGACAGCTACATTATCTGTTTGATCATGACCACCATGCACTATAATACTGGAGACAGGACGCACCCATCCGGGCAACCCCTGCTTATCCTCGCCTTTACTGTCTACAGTCAAGCAGTATCCGTAATCAGGCTTCTATTCAATAGAATTGTCTTAATCTACAAAACTAGCGACACTATGCCGAGTTACACCCACCCTTTTTTGAAGCCTGGATCTTTTGTGTTCATCCTGGTCAGAATATGCATTCGTAAAGCAGTTTTATGGGCATGCACCTCAATCACACTCTTCATTCTCATCAATATGAAGAAAACCAGCCAAATTGGCCTGAGCTCTTGGCGAACGTTTTTTTCATCTTTCCTGATTTTCGGTATAAAGACTACTCTTACTGTTCAGCAGGGCTTCAATACATACCATATGTATACCAGTGCCAGGCTAGCAGGTAAGATTTTCTTCAGAGTTACCTGCAGCCATCACAACACTTTGACCAACCTGCTGATTTCTTTAGGAGGCACACTTTGAAATCCGAACTAGCTTCTGATATACTTATTGCTTCGATTTGTTAAGGGTCGACCCTTCCTCAAAATTAGGAAAGCAACTTATCTGTATCGAGTTCATCCTTTTTATGGATTTTAAAGTCAAACCGGAATCTAATCATACTTCGAGTATCCATCAAAATAGCAGCTTTACGACCATAAGCTATGAGTCGAAAGCAAAAAGTTACTAATTCCCATATTGAAAAGGGTTCAGTTAGAATTAAAGTGCAAGTTCTAGATCTGATTGAAATGATTTCCATAGCAACAACGTTGACAAGACAAACTTTCTATAGCCTGCTTATGGTGAACAGGAGATATACAGAGATCATATATTAGAATTTGTGATTATGCAAAACTATTACAGATGATTGGAGGAGGTCCAGGTTTAGGCTTGCTGATGTACAAGAAGTCCTTTGAGCGGTGACACTGAAAGGCCTTACAGTATCATTGGTGTGGTTCGCACTAAGCCTTTCAGAAACTAAAGGCGTTTTTCTCCGATGACCTTTAGAACTTTCAAACTCCTCTTGTCGGTTACATCTGACTACTTTCGATTTCCAAAATATCTCCAAAGATCTTGCGAGTACGAATATCTGAATAGAAAATCGTCGAGCGAGTACGGAACTGTGATCCCCAAATGCGGTATTTTCTTTCATTGCAGGAGCTGTCTTGGCAGACAAGTTTTGTCTTCAGATTTAAAGAAGAACCGTTTTCAACTTTTTTTAGTTTTTTGTTTGTTTGTTCAGTCTAGGGATCTGCGCAGCGATTGATCGGGAAACTCTTGACTGTCCAGGGCAACATTTAAATTCGTAGAGTAGTGCTTGCTTTACCTCCCACTGGTGGTCCTCGGTAACAGCGTGAGTCCTTACTACGGGCTAAAAGGGCAAGGGTATACTCGGCCAGTGGCCTACGCCGTCATATGGCTCACAACTATATACGGAGGAGACTAAAGAAAAGATGTGATAAACCAGCAGCTAATAGCCTCGAATAATGGCGACCTGCAGCTACAAAGCAGACTTAATCGCCATCTAAGAAATGCGATATGATGGGCAGAACAGAAAGAGGAAGAAAACCTTTGATATGGAGAATGTTAGAGACAACTGGCACGACCAGAACAGCTGTCGCAGGGTGTTTTCGGTTACTGAATCGCTATAAGAACAAACCTTAGGGAAGAGGTCTTGAGCTTCAGGCATGTAAGCAGACGCCCGCCGGAAGAGAAGAAAGAAACCTACGAGCAATGCTCTAAGTACAGCGTGAAAATCGTATTTTGCGATTTAAATGCCCAACTAGGCAAGGCAAAGGAGTGCATCTTTAGCAATACATTTCACACCTGTTTTAAGTAAAAACCTGCAGTGTAGGCTTAAGCTCACTGAATGCCCATAATTTCATGGGAGCAACAATATGTCTTGCCATTGCCATCGCTCTGCCGCCTTCCAGAGATACCAATGCGGAGCTGAGGGTACAGCTCCATCCTTGGTATGCATCGAGGCCTATCCATTAACCTCTTGCTGTTTTTAGCGTTCCAGCACCCAGTACTTTTTGCAACTTTTCATCGGGCCGAAACCAACTGGGAGAAACTTCCCGTGTCACAGCCACCGTGACGCTCTGACTAGGGTGACTAGCTCTACAATTCAGGCCCGGACCAGCGTCCGGGGGTACCGGTACCGTATTTCAAGTCCTGATATGGACTACCGGTGATCCTGCTACTCAACAGGACCTATGAACGGCAGCTTGCAACTGGTCAAATCGTAGCAACCTTCAGCGGCATTAAGTTCTGAAAATCGTTATGAGAAGATTAGTATTTGCTCCACCCTTTTTAATTTCATTAATAGAAGAGGCGGTGAGACGTAAGGTAACTATAGCCAGACCTGGCTGACTCCTGTTCAACAAACCCTCGACCAAATTGATCATATTGCTAGGCAAGACACTCCTCCAGTGATTTGGATGTCCGAAGATTCCGAGCTGCTGATATCAGCTCGAACCATACAATAGGGATGTAGCCAAGGTACCGACGCGAATATCCGTAACAGCCTAAAGCCACCGAACCATTGCGTGGAACTTCAATGTCTAATGGCTACAATCGCAACAGACCGCCAAGTCCTTTTCCGATCGAGTTTTTACAACCTCTCGAACAAGCCGATTTCGCCACCACCGAGCACAAAACATCAGTGGGATCACTGCCAAGAGCAACAAGAGAGGCCTCCTCTGAAGTACGCACCAAAAAAAGAAAATCCTGGTTCAATGACGAGTGTAGGCAGAGAAGTCTGCAAAACAACGGGATATGCAGAGCGGCTCTGCAGCAAAGTACGAAAAGGGCTAACGAGCTCTACGAGCAGAAAAGGAAGAAAGAACATAGGCTCCTCAGAAGCAAAAAAACAAAGAGCACGAGAAATACTCGATCGAGTCCTTTGACTCGAAACGAAAACGCAAATGTTCCATGATGGACTGAGAATCTCGAAAGAATATTTCGGCAGGCTGTTAAACCGTGATGACCAACAACATTTCCGTCCACCCAATGAAATGAAGTCAGCAGTTTCCAGGCTTACGTCTACCAAAGTTGTTAGAGTCGATGGGTTAACTGTCAAATACTTAAAGCGGCAGGTGATGATTGAAATAAACATCAACTCATCTCCAGCACCCACGTCAGCGAAAGTGCGCTCTACAGTGCGCCAACTGCAGAAGAATACTCGTAGGTCTCCTCCATATTGCATCTAACATGCTGTCTGTCCATTATGTGAACGCCCAAGGCCCCTCGTAAACAATCTGATGGGACCCTATAGGCTAGGTTTTAGGCCAGGCAAGTCCATAATAGACCAAAAAAAACCCAAGACAAATCGATACACACCATCTCTTTTTCGATTTAAAGGTCGGATATGACAGCATCTATAGAGACGAACTATGCAAAGCCATGTCTAGTTTTGGCATACATAGTACCAAACTCACTCGCATGTGCAGGATGACGATGGATCGCGAGCTGTTAATGGAAGCGTCAAAAGCGTCAGAGATGGGTATAGTGGTCATTGATGGAAAACCGAAGTACAATACATGCTGTCAACAGAGAGGGACACACAATATCAACGCCTAGGACAAAATGTCACGATAGGTAGTTACAATTTCGACTTCGACACAGAAATCATGCGAAGAATCATTCATCTCTTGGACTAGGAGGTAATTGAGTAGCAAATATCTCTATCGGGTACAGGACACTGATAATCCCAGTCCTGCTCGGGGGGAAAATTTATTCGTGTAATCTTGGGTTCCGCTTGCAACAATGGAGAATGTAGGAGATGTTCCAACACCAAACTGTACGCACTGTACGGCTTAGATGATTAAGTCACCTTGAGCACAAGGTACAAGAACAGGCCAAGGCCAAGGTCCTTGCGGTGAATGTTAATTTACTGATTAGGATCGAACGAACAGCCGCGATGTTTAAATTGCTACAACACCAAAGTCCTGATGTGCTTTTCGCTATCTAACCGATAAGCACAAACTGGAGTACAATAATTATATTGTTAGAAGAAGAAACCGGCCCAGATTCAAACGTGGAGGCAGTGTCGCGATGTTCATTAAAGAAGATATACAATTTGACAGAGTGTACAAGAGAGTGTTGCGCAGGTTCCGGGTGTTGGAGGCAATCGTCATTTACATCCCGCTCCGCAGTGAAAAGCGGCTGTACTTGGCCTCTGTTTATGCACCTGAGGCTTCACAATCCACTTTATTCATTACAGAGGCTGGAATCGGGGAGAATTATTTTATATTCAACGCTATACACAGAGATTGGGGAAATAATTTGCCAAATACTAGAGGGAACCTAACAACCTACTCGATTGGTGGGGTCAGCACGATGTCATGTACAGACTCGGTCTTAAAGCGACGGATAACCCATCGTTTCCCAGAGGCGAGTCTTATTTGGATCTACTGCTGTACGACGAACATATACGACTGACAGATACAAACATTAAACTGTCTGTGCACACTCGTGTATAACAGCGACCATTGCGGTCTTAGTTAACTGACAGACAAGACCCGGAGATCAGGACTTCAAATCTTCAAACGTAGAGAATTGGCGATCCAAGGGCTCTGGTTTCACCAGGTTTAGCGATGAAAATATGTCAAATAATGGTATTACCAGAGAGGGTGACCTACCCCCGTTCATTTCGAAAGAAGAACTCCATAAGATCTTAGACACAATCAGGGCTCAGAAGTCAGCGGGGACCGATGGTATTCCGAAGTAATCAATAGAGCTCTGACCACTCTTGTACATTCTTTATATATAATATGCTAACCAACATAGTGTCTGATTTTTAACGTAAACCACCTGTCATGGAGACTTATGTTTACCGGATGCCCATACATCCATGGGGGCAAGGATACGCCTTGCCATCGCTCTGCCGCCTTCCTGACATACCAAATCGGAACTGTGTTGCCGGCACAAGTTCCACCCTTGGTATGAATCGAGGCCGACCTAAAACCTCTTACTGCTCTTAGGGTCACAGCACCCAGTATTTATTGCAACTCTACATTCGGTCAAACCAACAGGAAGACACTTCCCGCGATTTTAGGTTTAAACCACAGCCACCATGACGATCCCACAAGGGGGCCTATCTCCAATCAGGCCCGGACCAAGATCTGGGGGGCTCCTGACTCCCATGGTACCGTGATTTAAGTTCTAGTAGAGACTACCGGTAGTCCAGCCGCCAACAAGACCTATGACCGGCAACTTATCAGGCCCATGCTGGTGTTTGGTTGTCCCGTGTGGTTCAGTGTGCGAGCAAGATTAATGGAAAAGATTTGGGTATTTGAGAGGGCTTGCCCCTTCGCTTGTACAGAACACCAGAGTCGGAGTACAAACAATTTTATTCTAATGAGGTCCTTTACAACAGGGCGAACCTAATACGAGTCGACAACTTCGTAATTAAGCTGACTCGAAGGCACATTGCAAGAGTAATGACCTCGACGAATAACTTAATATCTGGGGCTTACTAACCCAATTGCCTTTACCACGAGAGTGTGCGCTCTCACGGCTTCGTTCCATCGAAAGCATTCCTCTACCTCGATCAGATAGGGTTGATCCAGGATAGGTCAGCGATCCCGTTAATCTTCCATTTCGCTCGGATAGCTGGGGACAAGCGACTCAACTACGGCAGAGACGTCGCACACGGCTAGTTGTATAGGCATGTTATCTGAAGCTCTGGTGGTTCCCGGATTGTACCTCCATACAAGTAAATCTCTAATCCCATGAGTAGCAGAGAAAGGAGACCCATCTGTGTAGAGATCCGCTGCATACAAATAATCCGGAGGGAAGCAGGTATCACAATATGCGACTGAGCTAGTTTAAATCTGTGCCTTCAGCTGAGTTTTTTTCGGTACGGGTCGTGTGATATGTACCTTGACTTCAGCACAGGGGATGGAGAATTATGGTGTGATTTGTTGATGGGACTGAGTAGGGCGGTAAGGAACAGAAGATTTCAGGACACATCTAGAGAAATTCTCGAGAACATTTGTCCGTAAATCCAACACTCAGGTACACTCTTGCGGAAGCCAAACTAAATAAATTATCTGTTGGCCCTCTAGAAAGCGTCAAGGTATTCATGTGGGTGACATCAAAGGGACAACAGGACGGAAATCTTATTCTTTTAATGTCACCAGTATTACTCGTATTTGTTACTTTGGAACCCATGGGCAGCAGGTAAATTATTTCCTAAACTTCGCACTCTACAGGACTTCATTCAATGTGATAGTAATTTATTGTTTCTACTCTTCACGAGAAGATTTGGATCTCCAGGATTTCTGTACTGGGGCTTCTCTGACAAATTTCATGATCTCCATCTGTACTGGTGGTGTAAATGCGAAGGCAGTCAACTATATCTTCAGCAACTCACCTTGATTTGGTTGCTTCAATAAAAGGAATCTCGTCAATTACGAGTAATTAAAAAACGACCACTTTCCATAGTTGTTCCCCCTATTTTGTCTCACACTTAATTTGTTTATCCTTCGAGCCTTAATTCTGCTCCCATTCAGCCATCTTAACCATCATAATCACCCTTAAAGGATATCAATTTTAGTTAAGCAAACAAGGCCAAAAGTATCTACACGCAGTTGGGATAGTTCGCACAAATCGATTGCTAATGTACTGACATTGACCTGTATAAGAAAGTTCTACGTAAAAGGCACTCAACTTATTGAACAAAGTGTCCGGACTGAGATTAAATCCAAAAGCGAACAACCCAAACATTCCCATAAGCTGGAGTTGGAGTGGAAACAGAATGTGTAACATGAACTCTCCCAAACTTATGTGTCTGTTTGTGTTGCGCGTCTTACGTCTCAATCAGTGAAGAATGATGGCTTCGAAGACCCATACTTGAGCTGTAGAAGGAGAATTTCTTGGCAAACGCCGAAGGGATTCTTTTCGTTCGTTGATATGAAGTGATTCATATTTCAGCTGGAGAAGGTAGTGTATGAGTTTGATGCTAAACGCCCACCACACTTACCAGCCGCAGACAAACACATTTTGTTCTTATTCGCACCATGTCTAGCAAGTAGCATTGTTGGATCACAGTCACAAATTGGGTTCTTGAAGTCATCGTCCTTCCAATACGGGACAGAGCTTGGGATTTGAGGAGGCTGATTCCTTGTCTTTTATTCTGGTTAGCTCCATCTATTGCCGTTTTGGATCGAGGACGTGGGTTTTTTTTGTTTTTATACTCATCACAGGCCATTTGCTTTAGAATCATGATTTTGTGTGTTTTTCTGGCACCGGCTTCTGTTAAGTCAACGGACGAAATCATAATCGAAGGTGGAACGAGAGTCACTTCCTACATATTCGATTATCGCTGGTGTAATTGTTTCAGCTTCAGGGATATAAATTGGCCCAGAATGTGCTCGTATCCTTTATTTTCATTTCGATGTCATTGTTGTAGCTGACAGTATCCTTGTGGGAATGGAATTGTTGGTAAATAGAATAAATTTGTAATCAATACTTGATTGCAATGACCATGAATACGAGTAGTTCAAATGGTCGTTTGGTACCATTTATTGGATCAATGTCTTATGTCTTCCAATTCGAAGGACACGAAATTGAATGGAACATCACTCATTCTTGTGTGGGGTTTGACTGGTAATAGAAGAGCTTTGGTAAGTACAAGGATGGTGATCAATTTTAAAGTATGTTACTCCATTCATTTATGATGAAGCTCATTGTCGCTTCTTTTTTATTAAAAAAAAAAGTTAACAACTTCTAGGTTTCCTCCCTTATTTCCTTCAGATATTGATCCTGTTAATCAATGCAGAACAAGAGTATAAGAAACTAAAAAACACCTCATGGTGTCTTCTCTAAACCGGTTGCTAGAATCTTTATGCAAAGAATTTTTATCAAGTCGGCAATAGAAGGCACTTGCACTAGGGCTTACATCTTTTTCCTATTCAGTAAAACGCTTCTTCTAACGTCAACCCATTCCACAAGTCATCGAGTTGGAGGTTGGGTTCGGTTGGTGAATTGATGTGATATCGTGATATTCGTTGAACAGCATTGCACTTTGATTTATATAGACCCATTGTGGAGGGGCTATACCTATTGCGAGCTTGCTCGTCTAAGACATCGTTCCTTGATATAATGCTGAGCTCGAGGAGATTTAGTTCATCAAGACCGAAAACTTGTCTTTATGTGCGGAACTCACTCTCACCATGCGCATTTTTGCAACCAAAATGTAGTTTCTGCAGACATAAGCTACGAAACGAAGGAAGAAAGGCAGGTATTCGTCGTTGCGTACCACCACCACCGCAGCCGCTAGCCGAACTCATTCACTGCTGTGACTCCAGGAAGATGGGACTTATCATATGTTGGGATGCTAATGCCCAGAATACGTTTTGGAGCAGTAGCAAATGCAACGAGAGAGGGAATCACCGTCTGGATTTCATACTATCGCTTCACCAATCTATGATAAGGAGACTACCGACTAGAAAGTACTATCGGAGGGGTCTCCATGTCAGACCATAATTACATCGAATTCAAAATCAGAGGTGAGGTTTCGATCTTGTTGAACAGGGGGAATACGCAGAAAATCAACTTCACACGTTTTAAGGAGGAGCTCGACAAAGTCCAACAGTGCTCCCCGTAAGCTCAACACAAAATAAAAGTCAGAAGAATCTTCTCAGAACCTGAAAGATGCCCTCATCAAGTGTTTTGAACTGGGATGTCCATCTAAAAAGCATTCCTGCTAATCGCCCGTTCATTGGTGAAACGCAGATCTGCACCGACTTCCTAAAGAAACTGGAGAACTTCTAAACAGGTCACTTAAGACTAATTTGGAGAAAGACTGCAGTCTTCACAGATCGAACCAAAAGGAATATAAGAAGCTTATTCGGGTTTCGAAGAGTGCCTCTTATAAAGGTTTTTGCGAAAAGATCGAAGCTCAACCAGGCTGGAACCACTCAAAAAATCTGATGCCACCTGCACTGAGTCAAAAGTAGTGACTCTCCGTCTCCTGCTTGAGGCTCACATTCCAGGTAAACTAATTGGAACCAGCTTGCAACCAGCTCCTATTAACAAAGCTACTAGGGAGCGGAATAACACAACACGTCGTAGCTGGTATACATCATCGGTTGTGGTGACGGATGAGGACATGCTGTTGCTTCCTTTGAGGGCTTCAAGTCACCTGGTACCGATGGCATATACCCTGTTATGTTACAAAAAGGTATAACATAGACCAGCTGCTGGTACTTCTGAAGAGAATCTTCACCGTTAACCTGGCATTGGCATACATATCGAAACCCTGGCAAACACTGTGAGTAGCCTTTAAACCGAAAATTGGTCGACACACTCGCCAACTTCTTCAGACCTATAAGTCTGATTTGCTTCATGTTGAAGAGCTTGGAGAGAATGGTCGAGATCCATGTGCACAAAACTACTTTGTGAATGCATCCTCTATCTGTGATGCAACACGCTTGCCAACGTAGAAGATCTTGCGAGAGTGCGCTTCAAAGTTTGGTTGGCACAATTGAAGGTGAACTCGACAAGAAGGAATACACTCTGGGCATTGAGAGTGCTTTCGACAACGGCAACTTTTGACGGCTTGTGCAACTCGGACAGACAACACGTATTAGACGAATCACCAGTTTTGTGGATAAAAGCAGTGCTGGTGAATAGGACATTGATTTCGGATGCTGACTGTGGCCATTATGTGAGGGCAGGGGTAAATAGGTGTCGCTCGCCAGGTGGCGTTTTGTCTCTACTACGGTGCATGTTGGTCGATTCATTGCTCAACGCGCTCAATAGTTTGAACGTCAGTGCACAAGCATACGTGGAGGATGTAGCTGTACTATCTGTTGGATCATATCTATCGTGAAGTGATCGACAATTGGTGCACTAGAAATGGGCTTTCAGTCAATAAAACTGAGGTTGTTCTTTCTACGAGTAGTAGAGTAGTAGCTTAAAGGCATCACGATCCAATTCTTCAAGGAAGCTACATATTTGAGTGTCATCCTGCATAACAAACTTCTATGGGCCAAGCATGTTACGTCGAACGCCTCCTCTGGATCTACACCGCTATGATAAGGCCAATTATATCCTATGAGTCATTTGTCTGGTGGAACAGGCTCTCACAAAAATACGACATTGCTGCTTTTACAAGTCTCCAAAGAGCGGTCTGTCTCGGCTTTCTTTAGCACGCCTAGCTCTGCTCTAGACACATTGATGCATTTCCCTCCCCTTGATACTCATATCGTAAGCTCCATTCTCAAAGCCATCTTCCGTTTAAAAAGAAGTGCTCTCAGGTAAAACACGCACTGGAGCTTTGGTGACCTTGTGCGTATGATGCCATGACAACAGGATTCCTGCTGCAGAAAAAATACGAAATCGACCTTCCCTATGCCCAAGACTGGTTTCCGCTAAAATCTGGACCAGCAATGCAATGTTGTCGGGACTTCACGGATGGCTCCAAATGGATATAGGATACAGCTCTGGTGTCTTTCTGGAGAACGATAACGTTAGATTTCACTCCTTAAGAACTATATTGTGAAGAACTAGTGAAGGAGGTGAAGCATTTGCATTTGTAGTGACAGCCAAGTCAACTTCCAAGCTAGTTGGAGAATGAAAAACATCACTAAACGCAGTCGGAAAGCTGAATTCACTGAGTCTTGTCTGAGTCTCAGATCACAATGGGATGACAATGGCCGATGAACTTTCCAGGCAAGGCTGACAAAAGAGTTTTGCAGGACCTCAGCTAAAGCTTCCATTTCATTTCAGTACAACTGCAGATGGCATGACTCCTCAGGTTACAGGCAAACTAAACGAATGCTTCCCGACGGTTCTAAGAAGTCGGTGGCGTTTTTGCTATCCCTCAGCAGGAAAGACTACAGGTTGCTAAGCACTTAAATGTGCTGGCATATGTGATACAATACCCTACGACGCTTGCTGTGAAAGCAATGACGACACCTCTGTGAATGTATGCCTTACGCTCGCATCAGGCTGCTGGTACCCTTGGCACTTTATCACTGAAGCGCTTAACCATCTTTTTTCGAGTGACTGAAAAATTCCATTAGAAAGAACTTACAAGGAGCTCAATGAACTAGTCTGAGTGCTAAAAAAAATCCTCATCACAGAATAAATTTGGTGGTACGAGTATATAGACCTCCATTTGCTCAATTTGAAATACTCAACACTGAAAGCGTGAAAACTAAGATGCTTTGATAATGACACCCTCCAAGTTCTTAAACACGGTGGCGAATGAATTAGAATCTTTCCCAACGGCGCCAATATGTTCATCTGTGCGCACTCTGCTCATTCCTGTCAGTGGCTTGGAGTCCAAAAGTGTAAATCTATTGCGAATCTATTGTTGAATTGTGAATAGCTGACTAAATTGGTCGATTATATTGACCGTAAAATTGGCATAACGGTCTATAAGCACTTTTCACTGAACACTGATTTTGGAAATAAATTTCTGCAATTTGTAAACGTTGCTCGGGCCTCGCATGCCTTGCATGATGAATTGCCAAACAATAAAAATATCGTATCAGCTGTCAAATGAATTATCAGCTGTCTGAGTGCTGCCAAATTTAGGAAAAAAATCTCTTTAAACAACACCTTTTAGTTGATCATTGTTGCGTTCTACCTAAGGTGTCGCGGTTCTCCTGTTCTGCTTTCTTTGACCGCCATAATCTTTTCTATTACTCCTGCCTTTGCATTCAGCACCGTAAATTCGTAGCAGTGGTGCCTCTATACACAAAGATTATACTGCGGCGTCATGGGGAAGAAGAAAGCATTCATTACACGTAAAATTGAAAGCCGACATCACTGCGAAAAACAAGAACATAAAAATTGAACTGCGTGGGCAAACATTGACAAACAACTTGCGGTGCGAAGGCGAAAGCGGAATATCAATTGGAGAATTGTTGCAGAACAGATGATCAATGACAACACTCTGATGAAAGTGACAGGTGAAGGAGGAGCCAAATATACTAATTGTGCGTGCAAACACAAGGCCAAACACTAGTCCGTCCGAACGGGAGATGCCTAAAAATAATCTTTAATTGTAATTCTCTCTGACCTACTAATAGTAATATACGAGTAAGTTTAAAGAAAAAACAATTCAGAATATTATCGTATAATTTAGCTGGTTTATTTATTGCTCTTATATAGTGAATTTTCTAATTTTATTAATTAACTAGCTGAACCCGTGCTCGCCTTGCTTCGCCCTCTAAAGGCTTCTTCATGCCTACAAATTGTATATAATATCAGAGCGAGTCAAAAAACATCAAAGTATTTGTCCAAGTCTATGGACAATAAATTTTGTGGATTAATTGCATTTTATCAATGTCGTTCCAATGGGTAGCTTTCAGCCCTTAAGTGCAGATTTCATAGTTCTAAAAAACCAACATGCTCTAAAATGCTATCAAACGTAATAAAAAATGCAATACTATAAATTATGGACAATTGTACTTTATTATAGTAAAAAAACAAAGCTTGTTTGTAAACAATGTTTGAGGCGACAAAATAGCTCTCTCAAAAGCCAAGAATTCTCACAGTTTGTTAGTTGCGATATATCACCGTAAACGGAGAAGATAAGTTCTTCGGTAGAAGACACTGTTTACTTTGCCATTTTCTTCCGGAAGCATTGCTCCACCAATTTTAAGTAATAAATCAGAGAAATGTTGTGCGTTTGGATTGCCTCCTGTTCATGCCCGCATATTGATGGTCAAGTGCATTTGAATAACACTGGACCAGAGACTTGACTTTTTCAGACAGGCGTTTACTTCGTCAGCACTTGTGCCTAGTGTCCTACCGGCAACGTTTGTCTAAAGTCTCCGCAAACTAGCACTGTAATGCCTCCCATCGGTCGATCATTTTGTCGTATATCCTGTAAGGTTCTGTTAACGGCTTCCACTGCCTTACGATGTGCCATAATGCATTCGTCCCAAACATTTAGAAAACAGGTACGGAAAACTCGAGCTTTATCACTATTTCCGGGAATGTTGCAAACTGGACTTTCAGTGGTGTCTAATTGTATGGAAATTTTAAACATTGCATGAGAAGTTTTACCACCAGGCAGCAATGTAGCTGCTATTCCTGACGACGCCACAGCCAATGCAATATTACCTTGGCTTCCTATCTGCGCTAGTATTACCCTTGCTAAAAAAGGCTTTCCGGTACCACCGGGTGCATCTAAAAACAACAATTCTCCAAAGCTGTTGGTGGCGCTTTGACAACCACTATCGAAAATTCCCCGCTGCTCTGCTGTAAGGCTAGGCATACCGTCTCGAAGTGCTTATACTATTTTGACGGGGTCATAGTTGGTTTCGGATATATACTCTCTGTTACCACCCTCACCATCCGAGTTTAGTTCAGGCAAACCATATTTTCACAGAAGATTACCACCAATAGACAAAACTTCATATTGTAAAGCTTTTAAACAGCAATTAAGCACACTAACCGACGTACAGTTCACCACCAATAACTTGCCTCGTGTCTCGGAAAAAATCTTCTAATAAACTCTGCTGGTAGATTTCGGCCGAAACGGCCGCTATTTCGCGTTCAATTTTAGCTCTGAGCTCTTCCAACGTCGTCGGCGTGTTGGCATAAACCAATGACTTAACGTAGCCCCACAGAAAATAGTCAAACGGCGTTAAATCACACGAACGAGGCGGCCAATCGACTGGCCCATTTCTTGAAATAACACGCTCACCATACTTACTCTTCAGCAATAGATATTTTAGCAACCTTGCCGCCAATAATGTCAACGCTGTTGCTAGTTTAGCCGCCTATCCTACGGCCAACATCTTAGAAGTCGAAGTTGATATCTTTTAATTAAATGACCACAGCTGCCTGTTTAATTGATAAAGTTGAAGCGTGATCCTTCAAATTCCATTCCGTTGAGGTGGCTTAGTTTTGGAAAGTCTTGCATATGGAGATACAATAACAGTTGCTGGTTTTACTTGTTGATTCCATACCAAGCTGCCACATGAAAGATTAGTTTTTGAACTACACTCAGAGTCGAGCCGAATCAAGATAACAATTTTATTTGTGCGCTAAGTTTATGTTTGTTGTCAAGCAGTGCTTTTTTTATAATTCGCGCGGGTGAAGGAAAATCAAGGAGAATGGAAACGGAGGTACCGGTGATGGTTGGTTTTAAATGTTTGAAGGTTATAATGACTAGGAAACAAAGAGCTAGGCAAGGCATTCCATAAGCAAGTTGTACGGCTTAGAAACGAATGCCGACATTTTAGAGTACGTCCGAAAGTGGGCTTGAGGGTAGACTGATGAACATTCATATCGCGATGGGTGTTATGATTAAAAAATTGAAGGAGCGGTTTGCTACTGGTAATTTGTATGGGGCACTGGTTGGGGAAAAATGGAGGGAGACACTAGACATTAAGTCGGTGTTCGAGGGTGTCCATTGTCTAAGTGATATTAGTATCTGTGAGTCCAATCGCACGGTTTTGAATGCTATTTAGCACGTGCAGAGATGTTTTGGGCGCACCCAACACAGATATAGGCATTGAGCTCCAGTTTCGGGCGGATAAATGCCTTGTATATTTAGGCCTGATGAGAGGGGTGAAGTATTTCTTACATCGCTTGAGGAAACCCGGACATTTCGCAGAATTTTTGGCGACATCGAATATGTGGTCATTCCAACGTAAGTTATCATTGGCACACATACCGAGAATGGAAAGTTTTTCGGTTTCGACGATGCAAGGGTCATTCATGGATAACGGCTTGACATTTAAATTTCGCTTTAACAACAGCGGAGAGTATTGTATTTTGGAAGCCCTAAATTCCACTCTGTTGATAGTTCCCCAAATGGTTATGCTGTTAGTATCGCAATTTAATGAGCTTAACATACACTGCCGCTCCCTTTCTACATCCGAACAGCAGCGACTTGAGTCCGAGAACAAATATGAAAAGTAGAGAGTACTGGCGTTAGCATAGAAATGACTTGGAATAAAAGTAGCAGACAGGAGATCGTTGATAAAAATTAAAAAGAGTGTTGGAGACAGAAGGGAGCCCTGGGGTACACCAGCATTTATTTTGTGAATATCAGACTTCAGCTCCATCCAAGACAACTTGAATTGAATGTTCCGAAAGGCAATTTCTGATCTATTGAAAAATAGAGTTGTCGATCCCAAATGAATGCATTTTCGAAAAAATAGTCTGATGCTTAGAAATATGTTGCTTTCACCAGATTGACCTACGCTTTGGTTCCATTTTTCGGTGGGACATGTCATCAGATCACCAGTGGACCTGTTGCTGCGAAAACCGTGCTGCCGGTCATTGAGAAGTTTTTGTGTTTCGAGATATTTCATGATCAAATGGTTTATCCGCGTTTCCATGACTTTAGCAAGAAGGGACGTAAGTGCAATGGGTCTGTAGAAGGAGAGAGAAGAAGATTCGACTATTTTGAGACGAGCTGGGCAAATGCCTTTTCTTTTGGTTTGAAACTCTTCATCCGATGAGGTATAAAGGATCTCATTCCAAAGAGAATAGTGTTTGTGATCATATCATCAGCGGGATCCACATCGTTATCGAGGAAATATAACGGCCAGTTAAAATTGTTAAGTAAGGTGTTAAGTCCGCTCGGTGTACCAGAAATTAGTTGGTATGACACAGTGGTCCGCCGAGTCTAAAGAGGATAGCACATTAACTTATCAGAGTGAGAAGTTAAAAACAAATCCAGGGTGTTGGCGGTATAAATATCAGCATCGACTATCTTGCGGGCTCATTTACAAGCTGGGTTAAGTTGTTTTCCTCAGCGATGATCTGAAACACACCGTTCTTCAGGTGTTGTCTGTCCAGAATGTATGTACTAAAAGGACCCTTAAAGTCTAATTGGAGGCAATTAGCAATTATGATGTATTCTTCGAGGCCGACTTGGTGTTTCACTTCTTCGCTGATGGAATGACCGGAGAGATGGTGAGAGCCATCTGGAAGGTCGTCCCAGAATACCTGCTTGGGCTTTATAGCAAATGTATTGCTTGCAGCTACTTCCCCAAGGATTGGAAAGGTGGCAAGGGTGGTTGTGCTCCTGAAGTCCACCTGCTTCCGGTACTAGGAAAAGTGCTGGAAAGGGTTATGGTGGAAAGGGTTTCGGAGAGCATGGCGGAACCAATGTCCCCCTTCCAATTCGGCTTTACAAGAGGCAAGTGTGTCGAGGATGCATGGTCTTTCCTAAAAGATAGAGTCCTCAAAAGCAGGGCCAGAGTGGTTATAGGCATCTTTATTGATTTTAAAGGTGCCTTTGATAACCTGAACTGGCAGAAAATAGTAACCAGGTTGCAGAAATTGGGCTGTCGGGAAATTAGGCTTTGACTAACAACGTCTCAATTAATGTTGAGAAAAGTTGCCCCCAGGGGTCCATCTGTGGTCCTTTTATTTGGAACCTGATGATGGATCCACTCTTGCGGCGACTAAATGAGCTCTGTGGGTGCTGCGCCTACGCAGATGACATGCTCCTCATCCTTGAAGGCCAGTCCAGGGCCGATATCGAGGCATTAGGAGAAAGAGCTCTAGCAGTTGTTGCTGAATGGGGAGAGAGAGTGGGTGTAAGTGTATCGCAGGATAAGACAGTTTCAATGAAGCTCAAGGGCAAATTGAATGTAAGACGTCGGGCTCCTGCGATACGTTTGAACGGCGTTGGCATTAGATGTGTGACTGAGGTCACATATCTGGGCATAACGATGGGTGAGAGTATGGTTCGAACCAGACTACGCATGCTGAGTGCTGTAGGACAGGTAAGGCGCATTTTGCGATCTGACTAGGGACTCAACAGGCGTTCTGTCCGTATCATATATGATGGACTTTTTGTTGCCTGTGCAACATATGGAGCATCGGTATGGTACGACAGGGTTATGACTGTTGATGGTCGAAGGCGGATCTTAAATTGTCAAAGAGTCGCCTTGCTTGGCTGTTTACCAGTGCGCCACACTGTCTCCACAGAGGCAATGCAGGTGTTGCTTGCAGTGCCACCTCTTGATCTGGAAGTGATGCGTTGTGCTATTGCTTTCAAGATCAGAAAAGGTCTGCCTCTTTTCTGTCGGCATCACCTTTTATGGTGAGACCTACGATATCAGTGGAATTATCACTGATACCGTACGGTTCAAAAGAACCCGTAGTTTTGCAAAGGACGTTGTTGCGTCGTCACCACAACATAGGCTGCATTTGCGATCATTGCCATGCACATGCACCTAGTCAACACCGCCTATGCAACAACGCCCCACTCAAGGAATTTTGACAGCTGTGACTTTACATCTAAAGGCATGCATGTAATTTTTTACAGAAGAAATAAAGCGGCAATTCAAGTTTAAGGATAAAACGGTCGTGTCTTTATTTTGTTTACAGATATTTTTTACAGTCCATTCTACATACCATAGATCTCCATCGAAACACATACGGAGTGCAAGAAACCTGTTCAACGAAGAACATTTGGTCCTTCGAGCGGGGGGAGAGGAATTGTTTTCGACTATCGGAACTTTCGCTATAAAATTTTTATGTGTGGAATACTTCTTGTGCTTTAAGTAGTTCGGTTGGATTGTGTTGTTGTTTAATCTACTTCCTCCATATGAGAAGCATCCTCAGAATCTTCTAAAACTGGTGGTGCATCACCACCGCCACCGGCGGTGACTTCCTCTGTAGTCATTGGTTCGTCGTCATCAATGCCAAGACCCAGCTTGATCATGCGATAAATTCGTGAAGCGTGCACTTGTGGGCTGTCCAATGAGAAGCCAGATGATAGTAGGGAGGTCTCGAACAAAAGGATGACCAAGTCTTTTACGGCTTTGTCGCTCTTGTCGACGTCGGATTTCTGACGAAGAGTCTCAATGATTGGATGGTCTGGATTGATTTCCAAGTGCTTCTTGCCAGCCATGTATCCCATGGTGGATGAGTCACGCAGAGCTTGTGCTTTCATGATACGTTCCATGTTGGCAGACCAGCCGTATTGTGATGTAACGATACAGCAGGGTGACTCAACCAAACGATTCGAGACGACGACCTTTTCGACTTTGCTGTCTAAGATTGATTTCATCACTTTGCAGAGGTTTTCGAATTTGACTTTGTCCTCTTCGCGCTTCTTCTTTTCTTCGTCATCTTCTGGCAATTCAAGTCCTTCCTTGGTAACAGACACCAATTGCTTGCCTTTGTATTCTTTGAGGTGTTGGATAACGTATTCATCGATTGGTTCAGTCATGTAAATGACCTCGAAGCCACGTTTCTTGACACGTTCAACGAAGGCTGAATTGCTAACTTGATCGTTGGACTCACCGGTGATGAAGTAGATGTGTTTCTGATTCTCCTTCATACGACTGACATAATCTGCCAAGGAGCAAGCCTCCTCTCCTGATGCAGAAGTCTGGTAGCGTAACAAATCGGAGAGCTTAGCCCTGCTGTTGTTGTCTTCATGGACACCCAGTTTTAAGTTCTTGCTGAATTGCTCGTAGAATTTTTTGTAGTTCTCTTTGTCTTCAGTCAATTCCTCGAACAATTCCAAGCATTTTTTAACCAAGTTCTTGCGAATAACCTTGAGTACCTTATTTTGCTGCAACATTTCACGAGAGATGTTTAGAGGCAAATCTTCAGAATCGACGACACCTTTCATGAAGTTCAAGTAGGATGGAATAAGATCCTCGCAATTATCCATAATGAACACACGACGAACGTACAACTTAATGTTGTTCTTCTTCTTTTGACTGTCGAACAGATCAAATGGCACACGACGGGGTACGAACAACAAAGCACGGAACTCCAATTGACCTTCAACAGAGAAATGCTTGACAGCTAAATGATCCTCCCAGTCGTTGGTCAATGATTTGTAGAACTCGCCGTATTCCTCTTGGGAGATATCATCGGGATTTCTGTGGTGGAACGGCCCTTCATTTTTAAATCAGAAGTGGGACTTCGAACTTCCTAAACAGCCTACTAGTTTAGCCACCAATGAAGGGTGCAGATCAATACATGTGTTTCACGTTAATCCAGTGACAGATCTATTACACGAACTACTGCATGAATCGTCGAATCTGAAGCACCTGACGAGGTTATTAGGACATTGTAGGCGTTACATTGGCAACTTGAGGAAAGTGTCCAAGGGAATTTTCAAAAGGCCACTGGTAACACTCAGGCCGACGGAAATAAGGGCGGCTATTGAGGCACTTGGTCCGCTTAGCCCAATGGAACTTGAAGGTGCTTTAAAGGCACTTGTTCGCTCCGCCCAACAAGATACGTTTCCTGGAGAGGCCTGCAAATCCAAGGGATTAGCATCTTTAAATCCATTTCTGGACGGTGAAGGCATTTTAAGAGTCGGTGGAAGACTTAAAAATGCAAATCTGTCATTCGACCAACAGCACCCCATGATACTCGGACCCAGACATCATTTGACAGGACTTATTATCCGGAACGCCCATGAAGCCACGTTGCATGGAGGGATCCAACTGATGATAGCGCACACCAGAAGTAAATATTGGATCATACAGACCAGGAGAGCGGTTAAAAAGCATCTTCACGCATGTGTGATCTGTCATCGGTACAGGAATAAGGTATCCCATCAACTAATGGGAGATTTGCCAGCTGCCAGGGTAACAGCGAGTCGACCGTTCACCCATACTGGTGTCGACTACGCTGGACCAATCACCATACGATCTTGGAAGGGTCGCGGGGCCAAATCTTGCAAAGGATACCTAGCAATATTTGTATGTCTCGCCACCAAAGCGATTCATTTGGAAGCAGTCACAGATCTTACCACCCAAGCCTTCTTAGCTGCCTACCGGCGTTTTGCAGCTCGAAGAGGTGTTTGCAATCAGATCTACAGTGATTGCGGAACAAATTTCATTGGGGCTGAAGCTGAACTCAAACGACTCTTGAAGGAAGCTGGTCACAACTGGAAGGAAGTTACGGAAGTGCTAGCGATGGACGGAACGAGATGGAATTTCATACCTCCTGCTTCTCCCCACTTTGGAGGATTGTGGGAGGCTGGAGTGAAGAGCGTCAAACACCATTTCAAACGGGTTGTTGGCAATGGAACACCGACGTACGAGGAACTGGCGACGTTACTTACACAAATTGAGGCGTGTCTGAATTCGAGGCCGCTTTGTCCACTCTCCGAAAATCCGGACCCAGACCCAGACCCAGAAAATCAATGCAGACCCAGACGTTTTGGAACCATTGGCGTCAGGAATATTTAACACGCCTGCAACAAAGACCGAAATGGTTAAAACCTCAACCGCAGCTGAAGATAGGCGATTTGGTACTCATCAAGGATGAGCGCTCACCTCCAGCCAAGTGGAACCTCGGACGCATCACCGAAACATACCAGGGGAAGGATGACTTAACACGCGTCGTCAAAGTACGGACACAACAGGGAGAGTACAAACGGCCGATTACAAAATTATGTCCATTACCTATCAACAAACCCGAAACAAACACAACCGACAGCGGAAAAATCAACGACAAATGCGACTCAACAAAATAATACCTTGCTTCAAGCACACCAATCGGAACACATTACACTCAAGTAAAAAAAAAAACACGCAACCGATTTACCCAAGCATACCACACACACACACACACATCCGCGAACCTAACCCAAGCGGTGTCATACCAAAATCAAATTACACAAACACACGCGCGATCCCAAGCCGTAGCAAAAAAAAAAAAAAACACAAAACGCAATAAATTTACACAAATCTAAAAGGAAATATACTTAATCAAACTTTATCATAACAATTATAATGTCTAATATTAAATACTCACCTGAATTCTAAAATAAACGCAATTAATTGAAATTAATTTACGACAAAAAAAAAACCGAAAATAACACATGAAAGGGACACCTCTCGCTCTAACACTTTATTCACACCTACTGACAATGAGTCCAAACAAGTGCCAGGACATGAACAACGATTTCCCTACACCCGCGTCAGAACCAACAAAATCTTCTTCACATCGAACCCAGCAGACCCCAGCCTAGCAAGCGAAACAAAAAAAAAAAACAAAAACGGCGATATGTGTGGCCTACAGCCAGGCATTAGATATTTGCACGTCCTTGTTGGTCTTGTTCGTGGCCTTATCTCTATGTTGATTGTTGTTGGTATATTTTAATCCGTATTTCTTTTCATGAGAATAGCAAGGGCGTAGACGAAGAAGGGTCAGCGAGAGCACTAGGGGCGTAGAAGTGGAGGCGCAAAAGTGGGTAATCACTGCATATACCAAACTTCGCTCATCGGTGGGGGGAGAATGTTGCGTCGTCACCACAACATAGGCTGCATTTGCGATCATTGCCATGCACATGCACCTAGTCAACACCGCCTATGCAACAACGCCCCACTCAAGGAATTTTGACAGCTGTGACTTTACATCTAAAGGCATGCATGTAATTTTTTAAATAAAGCGGCAATTCAAGTTTAAGGATAAAACGGTCGTGTCTTTATTTTGTTTACAGATATTTTTTACAGTCCATTCTACATACCATAGATCTCCATCGAAACACATACGGAGTGCAAGAAACCTGTTCAACGAAGAACAGAAGTATTCAATAGAAGGCGCAGTAGGCAGCTAGCGGGAAGTTTGTAGGAATATTTTGTTGCAAGGCCGTCAGTCCTGGGCAGTGAGGTGCCCAACTGGAAGTAACCTCAAGGTTGCGAAGCTTGACCGGAAGCTATATTCTGGTACCACGGGAGGTTAGGAGCAGCGGAACTATAGTTCCGGCCTAACCTAGGATTTGGCCCCCTTGTGAGAGAATCGTGGTGGCTGTAGGTTTATACCCAAAATCGTGGGGAGAGTAGACCGGATGGAGCTTGGACATCTCATGGCTTAGCATATGTTGTAGTTTGCTACGACCTGTGCTGGACCATGGGATTGCTATGGAACCAACTGGTCTATTCGATGTGGAGCTGCATTGCAACCGGGTGCCATGACCCACAGAATGGCGGAGGTATTAGATAGGCCTCGACCCTTCACCAAAGGGGAAGTTCGTGCCTTACATACGACTTCGAATCTGGTACTGGTGGTAGTACTTATACTACCCGAAGGGCGCTTATAAACGCATTGTTTTGATAGCTTGTGCCAAGACGCACAGTAGGCCTAAGCCCTCACGGCAGGTACCTACGTTAAACACAAGATACATCTGTCCTCTGTGAAGTGCCTGCAGGAAAATATTGCATGTTCTGCATCGTTCTCCTTGCTTGGACATTCTTGATAGAGCGGTGAATCATAGTAAAAACTCAAATCTGTGGAGATATTTTTGATAGCCGCCGTGCCCAGAGAGGAAATGCATAACATATACTGCATAGGCCCTGATTGTCCATGATTTGACATCGCTGCCCTGTTTTCTTCTTTCAGCATTTTGGCCTTCGGAAAGAGCATGTTCGTCCCGACTAACTTCGTCATTCGTCGTTCCGTTGACGTTACACATTCTACCACATGGACCACTTTTATTTTCTCTCGTCCCGATGGCAATTGCTACGACGGTAGATGGATGCTCATTCAAGGTTTAATTGAATCGCTCGGACCAACCCATCGGATTGAGGGGACGCCAAATCTGCTAACTCAAGTGTTGACTATTTGTTCTTGATTTTTGATTGCGAACACTTCCGGCTACTTACTGAAGTAATCCATGATCATGAGAGTGCATCGGTTGCCATTAATGGTTTCAGGAAACGGGCCAGCGATGTCAATGGCTATTCGTTCGCATTGTGCTTCGCCATTGTATTGTTGCATTCTTCCATGTGGCTTTACTTTCGAGCCCCCATACACTTTATACACTTTTTGCACTAAATCTCAAAATCTTGTTTAGCCAACAGAAATGTTACCTTAGCATCTCCAATGCCTTTTTCATCCCCAAATGACCTCCTGAGGTTCCTTCATATATTTCATGGAGCCGACTGTGGACCGTGGCATGATTAGCGGGATACGAGATGTTGTTCCATCTGCACTTTCCCATTTTCAGCAAACCATCTGGCATACCAAGTGAGTTCCGTTTCGCTATGCTTGTCTGTTATGTCTGTCTGTTGAGAGGAACGGACTTCGTTTTTACCCCAACCTACTTGCTCTACTCGCTCAGTCCTGATCATTTGGATAGTCGCCTGTTCTTTCGGTTCGTTACGGTTGCAGTATTCATGATTAACTCGTGGAGTTTTCCCTTGCTGTGTAGCACCTCAAAGTTGTAACCCTGCAACTACTCAGGATTCTTAAATTGTAGTAGCCATTTCAGCCATAAGTTCAAGCAGGCTCTTTGCAATGCCAACAAAATCCTTTACGAACCTTCTGTAAAACGTGGCAAGTCTCAAAAATGAGACGTCATTTAGGGTTTAACTTTGGGGGCGGTAAATTTTTCACCGCTTCGATTTTGACAGGAACCCATTTTCCAGATTCTCAGCCTCTCAAACACTTCCTTTATATTTTTGCGATGCTCTTCGAACGACTTGCCTATGACGATAACGTCGTCCAGATACACTACGCAGGTTTTCCACGTGAGCACTTGAGATGTACATTAGTCGCTCGAAGGTAGCCAGATCATTGCACAGTCCAAACGGCATCACCGTAAACTGTCCTTTTTGGTGACATCGTTGAGACGTCGGTAGTCACAAAACCTCGAGCTGCCGTATTTCTTCTTGACGAGGAAAGCTGGAGATGCCCACGGACTCTGCGGTTCTTCAATCAGTCCCTCAACGTTCATCTTCCACACTATTTCGGCAACTTCAACAACAATGGAAGACGCCTTGCAGATTGACGAATTGGTCTGGCGTCTCCGGTGTCAATGTGGCATTGGACAGTTGCGCGCTTTGTATAGCAAATATATCTGTCATCGTGCTCACCGATCAGTTTTTCTGCCAGGATACACTGATCTTGATTCAGATTACTGGGTCTGAAGATTTGCTTCCGATGAAATCTCTAGAACCTGCTTTCAGCAGGTGAAGACTTTTAAGACGGAGGTGTCCACGTTTGGGTATATCATTGGTATTTCAGGGTTTGTGCACCAAACTTGACTGTCCATGCTCTTTAATGAAATCATGAAATCACATACATATATCAGCCACCCGAAAAAAGTGAGAAGGATATTCCGGCCAGGTGAATTTTTGCGGCTTAGATGTTTCTCCCGTAGCTGTTCGCAAGCTGTAACTACTGGTGTTATACAACCAGGGTTTCTGCACCAGATCCCTCCTGATGATTGAGGCTGTGGCACCGGTATTTATTGTTACCATCCATCCACTACTTCTTCCAGAAAATTTTCATTGCATCGTTTTGTCAGGAAGACTTGGATGGTAGTCCCCGGGCAGTCAACTTCTGCTCTCAACTTAGCAGGGCGTCCCGACTTATGTCTTCGCTTGTTACTACAGTAGAGGCAGCCTTTTCGTCGTACCAGTTACTTACACTGCCTTCGAAGGTGTCCTAATTTATCGCAGTTCCAGCAGCGCATTCCTCGACTCATACGAGGAATATATTGTTCCTCGGCGCTTAGTCTTGCGCAGGAGTATTCGACAGATGCTACACCCCTCACGAAATGTGTTCCTTTGGAAGCCTGATTGGCCGCTTCTATCGTCAGAGGGAAGGCAAGTGCTTCAGCCTTACTGCTGACTGTAGTTTCGAATTGCACGATTCGCCTGAATCGATGCTGCATTCGGCTTTGCAATTAGACCTTGTAAGCTATCCCTAAACCGCTTCTCAATAGCCTATATTGTGCTTCTCCTCATTGTCCCAGTTGCTTGCACATGCAGCCATTTCAAACTGCTTCTTATACGCAGACCATGAAGTTTGATCATCGAATCGGGGAGGCTTCAATTCCTTCTTCTTTGGATCGCTTAAAGAACACGGTTTCTGTTTCTGTTTTCGAACTGTGTCTAGCTCTTTCGCCAGTTGTTCAACGCCGTTGTCCATTTGTTCGATTTTGCCATCGATTTCTTCCAACTTTCGCTGTAGAATGTCCTATAGATCTTTCAGACTTTTCCTTTGCTCGTTTAGATTCAATGTTGTTCTCCTGTTTGTTCAGATTATTCTTCTATTCGTCCAGCTTTTGTTAGGGGCTGTTCTTCTCCACATCCCGCTTTTTCGGTTGCTCGTCCATTTTCACCAAGAGGAGTTGCATCATGCAGCCATGTCATTGCTGGTACTCTTTTTATTCTTTTTATTCTTCCTCGGCAACATCAAAGAAGAATGTATCTGGATCGCTTCCTTCGTCCTGAAGTCGGAGCACCAAGTCGCTTCTTCCTCCACTGGTGCTGAGGTTTCTCTTGTTCAACTCGGATTTGTTGCAGGCGTTCCGTCAATGTTTATCTTGAAAACGTAGTCGGAAATACGTTTAAGCGTTTTTGAACGGAGTTAACTCTAACAAAAACTTGACTGCAACTGAAGCGTGATTTGTTCTGAGTTGACTTCTCTTGTCGCATATACTCCCGGAGTTCTTGGCTCCTTGACCGATGAATTTATTAACATCATTCCGTTAGAAGCTGGATGGTAGGCAGTTGTCCTGATGAGTGCGTCAAACGCAGAAAACTCAAATTGGGATCCCCTGTCGGTAGTTACTGTTTTTGGTGCACCGAATCTATATGTTAAAAAACGTGTTGACAATCGTCTACTCTGTGATGTCCTTTGGTGCTATTCCTTCTTCTCTGGCCATCTTGTGAAGCGGTCGATCATAGTCAATAATCACCTGTAGTCGAGTATTAGTGACATTATGACCACTTTGATGTGGACGTGCTGGAATCTGTCGCTCGGAATCGGAATATGTTGTGGGAGGTTTTTAACATTTTGCTTCGTTGGCACTGTATGTATGACTTGGTCCAGGCGAGTATGTTCTTACGCATGATTGGCAACACATGTTTTGTTGCTCTTCCGCGACGTGAGAAGTTCTATGTGTGCCGCCAAAGTCTTTCCTGGGTGGATTTTTTGTCACATATGGATGTATGTCGTTCCCCCCAACGTCGCAGTAAACGCTGACGTCAGTGTTGTCGATGCGCAGTCCTCGAAGGTGGTGTGAAGATTCTTCTGGAGTTGTCAGAAAAAGCTTCAGCTCGCCGCCATCTTTCTGCATCTCAGTCAAATCTGCAGTGCCGACTATATTGACAATAAGCATCTGGCACAACGGGTATGAAACCCGGCACATATTGAATATTCGTTGAGAAGCCGCCAATTTCCTCGAACTAACGTGCTACGCGATCACAAGCGTGGTCTGATTTCTGGTCGAATCCGTCATAAGCGACCATTTGAAGAGGAGATGCCACTCGCTTTTAGATGGCTGACAGATCCCTCGTTGCATCGTGCGGCTTCGAGTTAGTTCCCCTACGGGATGTCTCCTGACGATGTTATGATGCTGGACAAAATGTTCATGGGTAAGGACCCTAGTACCGAGTGTGATACCCACAAAATCATTGAGAATATCAGCTAAACTATTTGTTTCGTCGATAGTTTTGAGTGATGGTAGCAAACTGTTTATTATGTTGCCTCGTAGCATAGGTTTGTGATGTTGTCGCTGAGCATTTTGTGATTTAACCCGCATCGACACCGATAATTGGTTGTCTGACGTCGGTAATTACAAAAGTCCAGCGGAATTCTCTGCGAAGTCCCAGATCGAGTACTTCTTTTGGTACCATATGATGAAACAGTAGCACCGTTGGAAACGTAAGAGATAGGTGTTTTGATATTGGCACACTCCTTGGGCTGATGTAAATATCTGCACTGGTGTCAATTACGTAAGATACGTCACTTGTTTTGTACTCCCGACAGAAATCCTCGCTTTTCGTTCAATTTGGACAACCAACGTTGCGTCTGATAAGTAAATAATTGATTAGTTGAGGAACACGCACATATGGTATATGCTTCAAAATGTTGACAAAATACAACTAACATTTGAAGAACTAAACGTTGTCATCTTTTCGAATGCGAAAATTGTAAGCACGCACTGGACGCACTCTATAGCACATTCTCACAAACGCGCATACTGCCATCTCCTGTCGTCTACTAGAAATCATTATATCAGGTTTATGCTCGGGATACTGCACAATTCTACAACATTCGAAACGTAAAATTAAATAAAATCAACTCTTTTGACTCCAAAATAATGCAATATTTAATTGTTGACTTCTTTCTTAATCTTGCAACATAGATATTCGCTGGAAAATAAAAATAATTTCCAAATCGCATTCGACACTCGTTGTGTGTGTCATTCTGTCACATTTCGATAACACAGCTAGTTGACATGTGCGATGCTCACTTATCGAAACCAGCGCCAGCTTAATTTTGACTTTTACCACAGCAAGGTGTCGTTTGTCGCTGTCTCGCCGTAAGATTTTTCAAAAACTTTGCCAATTTACGTGCAAGTAAACTCACTTAATCGTCGCAAATACATTTAATCGAATCAACAACCGAAATGCCGAACGAAACAATCAAAAAAGTAAGTCCAATCACACTGAAAATCACCCCATTCCAATTGGTTATGTTTTCCCGCACAAACTTTCCCACATAGACAAAAAAATTGTATTCTCTTGATGTTTCATCGTCGCCGACATCCATTGCGAATAACCGAATCACTAGAATGCTTTTCGATTGGTTTATTCTATTTGCAGGTGCAAGACTACAAAGACAGTCTGGTTAAGAAGGCCGAACACCTGATCTTTCAGGGCTTCCCTGAAAAAATTGTCGAACTGAACGAATTACTGGCCACGTCCATGTTCAACGAACGCAATTTCGATGAGGTACACCAAGATTTGAACATTCCAGTTCCTGATCCGATTGTGGTCAATCATGTGGATGATCCTGAGGAGCCCAGCGCCAAGAGACCACGAAATGATTACTGCGTTCCTGGCACAAAGGTAATGGTCCTGCCCACAGGTACTGTACCTTGCAATGAACCCCTCTGCGAGATGATCAAAATCGTCAAACCCATCATCAGGAAACTTGTCGAAGATTGTAAGATTGTACTCTTTGTAGACAATTTCCCCATCTTGACTCACTGTGTGTGTGTGTGTTTTGTGTGTAATTTCAGCAAATCTTTTGAAAATGTGGATCTCATTCCTGATACCGAAGATTGAAGATGGCAACAACTTTGGCGTGTCCATTCAAGAAGACACTTTGGCTGAAATTCAAGCTGTTGAATCCGAAGCAGCTGCATTCTTCGACCAGATTTCCAGATATTTCCTTTCGCGTGCGAAAGTCGTCTCGAAAGTTGCCAAGTACCCTCACATCGACGACTACAGGCGAGCCGTTGTCGAATTGGACGACAAGGAGTACCTCAGTTTGTGGCTGGTCGTGTGTGAGGTAAGAAATCGCTACTCCTCGCTACACGACATCGTCATCAAGAACTTGGAGAAACTCAAGAAACCTCGTTCGTCAAACGCCGATAGTTTATACTAAATTCGGAGGGCAACACAGATGAAACATCAACAACCAGCAGCCCTTCAGCAGCATTGCATCCTCAATAACGATCGAACATAATCCATAACGTGAACGACAAAAACCAGCAGCGTTCTAGGGACTATAAGAGTTTCTTTTTTCGTTTTTTTCTTCTTTTGTTCTCTCTCCCAGTTAACATATAAATTATAAAAAAAAATTAAATATTTTATTTCTTTCTAATTACACGGAACCACACACCCACATACACTTATATGCATAGTATTCTCTGTCGGAGAAATAAATACAAATAAATAAAAAATCAAAAACCTACCTCCAAGCGCGTGCTTTTTGATAAGGGAAGGGCGCACGGGTCGCTGCGTCGGATGGATTTTGTTGGGAAGGCAGTAGTTCGCTTCCGTATGACTTCCGGACAATGAATTTGCAATTTGCTCATTAATTTCAGAACTCGAAATGACTCAAATGGTGACGAGATCTTGCTTTGCATTACAGGAAGTTGGACGAGTTTGATTGAGTGGTTGGGCTGCCACATTTGGAGACCACCAGTAGAGCAATAGAAAAGTCGGCGATTATGTATTCATTCACTCACACATTCCAGCGCCGGGCAAAAGTTTCAAACTAGAAAACGTATTAGCGACAGACGGCAATGAAACTGATATTGTCAGCGCCTACGCACTGCAAGTAGGCAGTGAGCAATCGCAAAATGGATTATTTTGGCCAGACTTTGATGATCTTTTGAGGAGAATCTCAACGGATATATGGAGGAGTCGAACTATGAATACGAAGAGCACCACAGAGGAAATGGTTTCGGAACCGTTTCCGTAGGGCGGCACATAATTACGGCCACCAAAACCAGCCTATACTGATTGATAAATGAATAAAAGGTTTCAAAGCACCCACTTTGCTGACAGAATTTTCCGTGAAGTAGGTAGGGAAAGAGCAACGAAAGCTGGCATCGGAGTAAAGAAAGAAGCCAGTTCTGGGAACTAAGTTTCCGAGAACCGCTCTAGAGTGCCACAAATCAAGACGAAGAACAAGCGCTCAAGGCATCTGGAATAACTTCGATGACAAATGTGAGAGGAGCGCAAAAACTCTGCTCTGTGTTTCAAAAGGCCAGCTCCAAAGCGTAGTGGCAGGATGGCGGTAGTAACATCACGGTAAAGAGCTAAAAGCAAACTTAAGCGTAGACCGAGTACAACCGAAATACTGTCTCGAATGAGATTATGAAATTTGCAGAAATGAGGCGGAAACAGCAGTAGAAGAATTGCAAAATCGAAATACGGCCAAAGGAGCAAATATACCTGGGCCTCAACTGACAATTTAATTTTGGTGGGGGCGAATGCCCCAATTTATTCGGCTTAAACCAAACTATAACTTAAAAAATAAAAAAGGTTGGTTGGAGTGGTGAAGGAGAACAGATTTGAGGTAGGAAGTGGTGCGGTGAAAGTCAAAGACGGTAGGGTTTGAGTTGATTTGACGTAGCATACGGGAGATTGGTTCGTTCGCGCCATAGGAGGTGTGGTGGGTTGGTAGATAGAAGAGTCGAGGGGTACGTAGGTTACGAGGGTTAGTCTTGAGGAAAATGGAGTTGTGAAGGGACGCGCATTCAATGTGACCTGAAAGGAGTCGATGAATGAAGAGAAAGTCTGCTGCATCTCTGCTATCTTCGAGGGTGTTTAAGTTGATAAGGTTGAGACGATTTTGATAGGGGGCAGATTAAAAGGATCGTCCCAGGGCATACCTCGGAGAGCAAATCGAAGAAAACGGCGCTGAATGCCTTCAATTCTCGAGATATGAACACGATGATATGGGGACCATACTTGACTGTCGTACTCTAGGAGGGGGCGAACAAAGGTAATATAGAGGGACCTGGTCACGTATGGGTTGGTGAATTCTTTGGACCACCGTTTTACAAAACCTAGTGCAGAGTTGGCTTTGAGGATTATCTCATCCATATGTAAACGGAAGTTGAGCTCGCTGTCACACAAAATGCCGAGGTCGCGAAGAGACTGTACGGAGGAGATAGGTTGGTTATGGAGAAGATAGAGTCGGGGAGGAGATTGGTTCCGCTTATGTGAGAAGGTGATGGATTGGCATTTGGCGATGTTAAGTTCCAAAGAATTTTTGAGGCACCAGAACGAGAAACTATCAAGATCGTGTTGAAGGAGGAAAGAGTCATGGGGAGAGGAAATGGTTTTGAAAAATTTGGTATCGTCGGCGTAAAGGGAGACAGACGAGTGTTTGATGATCCTATCGAGATCATTTATGGTTAAAATAAAAAGAAGGGGACCGAGATGGCTGCCTTGTGGAACTCCAGAGGTGGCCAAAAATGGAGCGGACTGGGCTGACCTAAAACGAACACTGTAAAAACGGTTTTCGAGGTAAGAGGATATCCATTTTAACAATATGGGTTCAAAGCCGAGGGCAGACAATTTAAAGATAATTAACCGATGAGAGATTTTATCGAAGGCTTTGCTAAAATCGGTTGCAACTACATCGACTTCATTGCCATTCTCTAGGGCAGAGAGGGCAAAGGATACGAATTCAACGAGATTTGTGGTGGTTGACCTACCCTTTAAGAAGCCATGTTGTCTAGGGGAAATAAGTGATTTGCATTGGAAGCTTAGAGCTTCATACAAAATACTTTCGAAGAGTTTGGGTATATGGGAGAGTTTAGCGATGGGACGATAGTTGGTTATTTCATTCTTTGATCCTTTCTTGTGGATCGGGGTTATGAAGGAGGATTTCCAAGCCTGAGGAAATTCTCCTTGTGAAAGGGATAGACGGAAGAGATTAGAAAGGGCAAGGGAAAGAGAGGAAGAACATTTTTTAAGAAATATGGCAGGGAGGCCATCTGGGCCGGGTGTGAATTCGTCATTGAGTTGGTGTAATTTATATTCGATATAAGACGGGTTCAAAATATGAGAGAGAAGTGGGCCATTGGAGAAGTTAGGTAGGTAACTAAAATAGGATGGATCTGGTACAAAGGAGTCGTTGGTGAAGGATTGTTTAAAAAATGTGGCAAATAGGTTGGCAATGGTGAGTGGATCGGTTGATGACCTGTTGTTGAAAGAGAGGGAAGGAGGGTAACCATCGGACTTTCTTTTGTAGTTAACAAATTGGAAAAAGGACTTAGGGTGGTTTATAAGGTTGACTTGCGCATTGTTAAGGTAGCGCTGGTAAAGGGAATCGTAAAGTTCGGTGAAATGAAGATAAGCACCAAGATAGTTGGAATAGTCGGTAAAGGATCTGGTACGCAGGAAAACAGCCCATAACTTATTTCTCTTATTTCGTAAGGAACGAAGCTTGCGATTATACCAGGGAGAACTAGTAGATGATGTTTTAAGGCGGGAAAACGGAACGTAAAGGGAAAAAGAATTAAATATTTCTTTATAAAAATGGATAAGGCATCATTTATACTTAAGTTGTGAAAGTTAAAGAGGGATCTGCTGAGATATTCACTGATTTTGTGAAAGTTTGCTTTATGAATGGAATGAAGAGTTATGATAAAATGAAAGTAGAAGGGGGGGGGATGGTAGTTATCGATTGTTGAAAGAGATAGGGGACAAAGTGAGACTGAGGAGTTAATTGGATCTGTTGTGAAAATAAGGTCTAATTGCCTGCCCATAAAATTGGATATACCACTGACTTGGCATAGACTTGAGTCTGTTAAGCGATCTAAGAAGAGACATTCCTTGGCTGAGATGGCATTTGAAGCGATGAAAAACGATTGATCATCTGATGGCGTCCACTGTAGCTGAGGAAGATTAATGTCGCCGAAAATAAGGATATCATCAATAGGGTCTGACAGGTCAATTAAATGATCGATCGCATCAATAACAAATTGGTAAGATTCGATAGGTTGAGCTGGTGGGATGTAGCAACATATAACGTAAAGGGACTTGAGAGGCAGTGATATTAATTTGCGACAAAGTCGGCTTTAGAGGATGAAGAAATTGTAATGGGAGAAGAGTTAAGGCTGTTGTCCATCGCTAGTAGGACGCCTCGACAGGGGGAATCTTTATTTGTCATCGTCGCGGAAAACATTAAAAGTAGGAGGGAACAATTCCTGGTTCTTTATGTCGGGAATCAAATTGGTTTCGGTCAAGGCGTAGATATCAAAGGGAAGAGCATGCGATTGACGTAGGACAGCATTGGTTTTAGAGCGAAGACCTCTTACATTCTGGTAGTAAAATGTAAGAGGGATGTTGTGGGGTGGAGGTGTGAGGCAGGATGGTTTAAGCGCTGCCAAGGGAGGCACGTTATGGACGAAAAAATTTGTCGTGGTCGGCTCGGCTTCGTTGTAGGTGTGATACTCGTTTAGAGTGAACATAGTTGCCGAATGCAGCAAGGTCGTCTGCTACTTTCTGAGGGGACATGTTAAAAATCTCGTGGTACCTGACATAAAGTTTCCTGAGACTGATAGGGTCGGTAGGGAGGCCTTCCTGCTGGATGGAAACCATGACACTGGTTTTGGTTTTCCCTTCGTAGCCTGCAGTTGCGTCCTCCAAGTCGGTTGAGGTTCCGTTCTACTTGTGCGCGTCACAAATTCGAATATTCTGGGGGCATTGGTGTCCATTGGCTCTACACCTCCTAGCCATTTAAGTCGATGTGGCTGTACAGCTCGTATGTTAGTCAGTCGTTGAATATTCTCCTCCAAAGCCCGTCAACGCAAACGAGGCCGAATATTTTTCGAAGGATTTTTCTCCCGAAACGTCTGGGGATATCTTCATTCGCTTTTGACAAAGTCCATGCTTCAGCGGCATAAAGTAGGACTGGAATGGTCAAGGGCTTATATAGAGTCTCCTTAGTTTCTCCGGATAGGGCCTTAGGGCATTCTTAGCCGAAAGAAACAGCGATTGGCAAGAGTGATTCTTCGTTTTATTTCCGTTGGGGTGTTGTTGGCAGAATTCATAGCAGAGCCAAGGTAGACAAAGTCCCTTACTACCCCAAAATTATAGCTGTCGACTCTAACATTCTTTCAATTCGTCGATTTTGTGTGTCCCTTAATGTTGAAAGCATATTCTTGCTTTTGCCCTTCCTTTTTGGTAGCTTCCGTCCTAATACTAGCAAACGCATCAGTGACAGCCCGTCAATATCATCGACGTACGCTAGTAGTTGTACAAACTTTTGAAGGATTGTGAGTTCGGCACAAATCTTTCAAGTATGATGTCACAGAAGTCAAAAAACAGTGCGTCACCTTGTCTAAAACCTTTTTTTTTGACATCGAAGGTCTCGGTTAAGTCCTTACCGACCTTGACAGGGCAGCGAGCGTTCTCAGTCGGCATTCTGCACAGTCGGACGGAAGTTTGGCAGGGATGCTAAAACTAGACATGGTTCTATATGGGTCTTCTATATAAATCCTGTCATATGCGGGCTTAAAATCGATGAAAAGATGGTGGGTATCCACTTGGACTTCTTGATTTTTTTCCACGATCTGCCGGAGTGTGAAGATTTTGTCGATTGTGGACCGTTCAGGTCTAAAACTGCACTGATAGGGACCAATCAGGTTGTTTGCGAAGGGTTTCAGACGTTCGTACAATATGGCAGATAAGATTTTGTATCCAATGTTGAGGAGACTTATAACTCTCCTACTCCTCTCCTTTTTGTGTATCGGGCTGCATGGTGCTGAGATTCCATTCATCAGGCACACACTCTTCTGACAAGCTCTGTGAAATGAGTTGGAACATGCTGTCCACAAAGTTATTTTGAGCAGGTTTGAATACCTCAGCCGGTAAGCCGTCAAGTCCAGCTGCTTCAGCTTAAATATAACTATCCTTATTTCGTTTTTGTCAGGTGGACGGAAGTTTTGGTTATCATCGTCTAAGTCTAATGGCAGGATGTTGAGCTTCTTCGTCGTTATATAGTTTGAAGAAGAGTTTTTCCATATTCTGAGCGCCGACTCATTCCTTTTACCTGTCTGTAAAACTTCCGTACGTTGTTCTAGGGGTACAACCCCTCTTTCGTGCTCTTTTTTCTTCTTCTCGACAAGCCGATGTTCCTGCCGTCTTTTCTGTTCGTAAAGCGCACGGGCGGCTCTCGTCCTTCGTTTCAGCGCTGCATTCTACTCTTCTTGCATGTGCTTGCCGGCATTCATCGTCAAAACAGGGATTTCTCGTGGGTGGTCGGGCGAAACCCGAAGTTGAAGCGTCTCTGGTCTTCGTTTGTAAAAGTTGTTGAAAGATTTCAGTATACGCGTTCAATGAAGATTCTGGTGGCCTTTTATGATTGCAGCTCTTCTACGTTATATTTTCTCACAGTAGTCCTTCCTTGTTGTCGCGCTTGGGAAATCTACATCTGAACCTTGACTGCAACAAGGTGGTAGTCGAAGTCAATGTTGGCTTCCTGGAACATTCAGACGTCCAAAATACACGCCTATCGCAATCTGATCAATATGATTTAGGATGTGATGACCAGGACATGGCCATGCCCTCTTGTGTATATTGAGATGAGAAAAGCGTGTGCTTGCTATTCTAATATTTCTTCCCGCCGCAAAGTCAATAAGCCCAAGTCCGTTGCAAAACGTGGTGTCGGGTAGGCTATGCTTACCAACTGTCCTACCATAGATTCCTCCTTTCCTGTCCTGCTGTTATAATCTCCTAGTACAATTTTAACTTTATATTTCGGACATTGTTCGCATATCTTGTCGAGGAGCACGTAGAAACACTATTTGGTAGCATCGTCTTTGCCTTTTCCTGCCTAAGCCTGCCATAGTATACTTAGTTTTGCATCCTCCATAGATCCACTCCATCCCACCCTGGATGGCGGTAATATTTCCGTGATAGTAGTCAAGGACCTCTCCTAATTATACGGCTGCACATTACATGTTAAGGGCGTGAACATTCCGAAGATCGTTGTCCTTTAAACTTCTATTAGGGTCATCAAGAGTGACTCCATTTTCATCCAAGGTCATTAGTTGGCTTGTCAAATACTTTTAACTGTTCCATGGCTGGCTGTGCCCTTGTCATTTTAGCCTTTGAGGGTTTACTCATGCAATTACCTGGGACCACTACGAATTTGATTGTCGCGCTGCTGACCCAATCCAAGTTATAAGCCACCTAGCATATTCCGATCAATCGCCACCCAGGCCATCGGAAGCGCATTAATCAATGCAATTACAATTTACCGTTCAATAACTTTCCTCAAACACTTTTACTTTTCCAATTGGATTTTTTATCTGCACTCCACCTCTATTGGTCCTGGTTCTTTCGAGAACATTCTGTACCAACCAGCTGTCATACTATGTACTTTCCATTCTGACAGAACATTCGCTTTCACCTATTCTTCCAATGGATGAGTCTTACGCTTTTCACATATAGATAGTGCTGTTAACATTTTAAGTGGATATCACAATAGATCAACTAGATTTTGGTAGTATTGTAGTAACTGCTTAGGGATTCCATTTTCATGCATTTCAGGATAGGGCATTTAGATTTCTCCTCCTCTTTGTGGTTGAACATTCAAACGTTGCACGTTTCTTCCTATGGCACAGGGCTCCGTGATTATGTTTATGATTTTTGAGATAACTCCAAAGAGAAATTGTTCTTCTGAGGTTAATTAGTTCTCTGGATCGCTTGGGATCGAGCATGGGCGCATTTGAGCTTTATTTTTGAACCGTATTCTCAGCCAAGCTGACCCTCGACACGGTCCGGATGACACTTTGATGTAGCCCGGAGAACGAGAGTGCTCACACAAGACACAGATGATGAGGGAAAAATGTGGGTCTGGACCTACTGCTATCTCTACACTACAGCAAATAAAATAAAAATTATTTCTCAAGGGGTTAGGCCACTCTAGGATTTTCAAAAGATCGATTGATTTTTTTGCTTTCAATGGTCCCGTAGGACCTCAAAAATTATATCCCAAGAGATTATGGCCGGGAAATATATCGAAGTACTTGTTTTTCAAAGTATAGTACACGGCTTAGTGACTGCGCAATGTGAGTAGTGGAAGAATAAAGAAGATACCGAAGAATATACGGAATGGACACAAAATCATAAAGATAAGTACGATGTGAATCACGATGGATCAGCAGGAAAAATGGAGGTCGATGCGGTTTTTGAGATGTTTAAAATACACCCATTATATTGGTGACTGTGATTCTAGGACTTTCAAAGGCATTACTGATGCTAAGCCATATGAGAATATCACAGTACTCAAGAAAGAGTGTATAGATCATGTTCAAAAGCGAATGGGTACAAGCCTACGTAATATGAAATCGAATACAAAAGGTCTCGGTGGAAGGGGCAAATTGACGGGAAAACTAATAGACGAACTCTCTACTTATTATGGACTAGCCATTCGTAGAAACTGTGATTCAGTTGAAAACATGAGAAACTGTATACGGGCTACACTCGATCATAAATTGTCTACTGATGCAAAAGTGCAGCACGATAAATGTCCGTTCGGAGAGGATTCATGGTGCTCATGGCAAAAGGCTAAAGCTACAAATAGTTTGGCTGAGTACAAACATAAGCCAGCACTTCCAATTGACGTGTATGAAGCTATCAAGCCAGTCTACGAAGAATTGATCAGAGACGTTCTTCTTAATCGATGCCTCCATCGGCGATTATACTCAAAAATGTAATGAAAGCTATAATTCGACTGTGTGGGCATGGCTCAAAATCCATTTCTAGTGGTAAAACTGTTTTGGATATAGCTACGGGTATTGCAGTCTGCATGTACAATGTACATAATGAAAGCCATGGATTTAGAAATCGGCCCGAACAGCTACGAAATGTGATTTGAGATTGACAAAGAGCGCATGAAGCCTGCAGAAAAATCGCTGTCTGAAGCTACAAAAGAGTGGATGATCGCATTAAAATCCAAAAAGAAAAGAAATGGAAGAGTAGGACACTAGGTATTGCAAAATTGTTCATGACTTTCTATAACCTAAAATTTTAAACCGGAAAACTAATTCGCCAAAATACAGAGGAATACTCTCAGAAACGCTATCATCTGAACTATCAAGTACCCCGCGTTACACCAATGAGCTTGACATGAAAGTAAAGGAATTCACCCAGACCTCAATCCGGCTATGGCCGCTTCCTGCCCTCTTATTCAACCTAGAGGCCAGAAAAAGCCACACTGGTGGACATTAGCACTGGGACTGCTAAGAAACACTTGCAAAAAACTTTTCAACGTAGCAAAAACCACAAGAAAAATGACTGACTGGGACTCATACAAATAATCCCTCAAATTATAGAACTGAGGAAGGCAAAGCGATAATCCTGGAAGTCATTCTGTGACAAGAACACGGAAATCTCTGGGGCATCGCAGCTAGAAAAAATCCTCTCCACAAAAAGCCTATGATGCCTAGCTGTTTGAAAAAAAACCGATGGCTTCTGTGAAGCTCAAGTAGTGAATCACTCAACCTGCTAACAGGCCTACTGCAACCGGGACCAAAATTCATGGTCTGATTACATGAGACAAACTGCTCTGGGCGCTGCATAGCTTCAAACCATACAAATCAGCTGGTCCGGACGGTATAATACCTGCCTGCGCTAGAAAATATTATGAGGAGCTATGTAGAACTTATCCATATTCCACTGTCATGGAGAGAAGTCAATTTAGTATTCGTTCCCAAAGGCGGAAAATGTTCTCATGTTGTCCCAAAGGACCTCAGACCTATAAGTCATCATCATTTTTTCATCTGAAAACTCTAGAATGACTGATTGATATCCATATACGAGCTAAAATTGATCCAAGACTTCTGTCAACGGCTCAACATGTCTACTGCAAGAGAAAGTCAATGGAAACGGCTCTGCATTCACTGACTATCCACATCGAACGATCCCTAAAATATAAAGAGTACACAGTTATTGCTTTCCTGGACATAGAGGGTGCCTTTAACAACGTCAACACATCTGCAATCACGACTGCGCTGTCAACTCTGCAGGTTGACGACTCACTTGGGGAATTGATCGGTCTAATGCTAAACCGCAGGATAATCAACTCCAACCTGGGTGAGACTTCTGCTAAAAGATGTGTTAGCAGAGGTACGCCGCAAGGCGGTGTCCTCTCTCCCCTTCTCTGGAACCTGGATATACCTGGAGGTAGTAGCAGGGTGATTACCTATGCGGATGACGTTGGTATAACCGTTTCAGATAAGCATCTTCATACCATTATAGAACTCCTTCAAGTAGATCTCAATAGATTAACCCGTTAGGCAGTTAGCTGTGGATAGGGAATACACCCGTATAAAACTGATCTTGTCCTCTTTTCCAGGAAATACAAAATTCCAATTATAGACCCTCCCTCAACAAACGGTACCAGTTTAGCTTTCTCCGATACAGCAAAATATCTGGGTCTCATTTTTGACAGGAAACTAAACTGGAAACCTAACATTCAAGAAAGAGTCAATAAAGCCACAATAGTTTTATTCTCTTTCAGAAAAGCCATCACGAACAAATGGGGCCCTGAAGATCGCGTAAACCGCTGGCTGTACATCTCGGTCATAAGACCGATACTCACCTACGCGGTGGTTGTCTGGTGGGCGGCCTTAGGCAATGCAGATAAATGCAGCACACTTAACATGTCTGTGAATGAGCGGAGCCTTAAGTACAAATCTCCACGCGGCACTGGATATTTTGTTTCACTTGACACCCCTCTATATCTTCATCAGGCAAATGGCTACTAACCCATAGCTTTAAAGCGACAGTGGACAGTGAACAAATGTCGGGTTTTCCAATAAGGACTTGACAACTTTTTTCTTAAATAAAACGCAAACCATTTGAGATATTTAAAAGAATTTGTTATCGGCTTGAAGTACATTCAACACATTTATGAATGGAACTCGACTTCGTTCATATGGCCACTGCGGGCACGTTTGAAGCCGTCGATTCGTTGGACCCAATTTTCAACGACTAGGACACATTTCGGCCGAAAGCGTCGCTATTTCGCGTTCAATGTTGGCTCTGAGCTCTTCCAACGTCGTCGGCGTTTTGGCATAAACCAATGACTTAACGTAGCCCCACAGAAAATAGTCAAGCGGTGTTAAATCGCACGAACGAGGCGGCCAATCGAATGGCCCATTTCTTGAGATAACACGCTCACCATACTCACTCTTCAATAAATCGATTGTAGCGTGTGGCTTGTAGCACCATCCTGTTGAAACCACATGTCGTCCAAGTCCATATCTTCCAATTCGGGCCAAAAATAATCGGTGATTATGGCGCGATAAGGCTGACCATTCATAGTAACGTGTCGATCGTTATCGTCGACGAAAAAATATGGCCCAATAACGCCGCCGGCATGCAAACCGCACCAAACAGTTATTTTTTGTGGATGAAGTTGTGATTCATGAAGCACATGTGGATTTTCACCCGACCAATAACGCATATTTTGCTTATTGACGAACCCATTGAGCCAAAAATGAGCTTCGTCACTGAAGATGATTTTGCGATGAAATTCATCATTTTCTCCAGAACCCAATCGGAGAACGTACGTCGCTTCAAATGGTCCATCGGCTTCAATTCTTGAGACAGCTTGATCTTGTATGGTTGTCAACCAAGATCCTTACGCAAAATACCCCATAATGTGGTCTAAGCGATGCCCAATTCTTAAGAACGGCAGCGATATTTTCGACACTTCAACCAACCCATTGTCTCACTGACACGGCAACATCACACAACGAATATGTAGACTCAAATTTTTACACTAAACAGGCAATAATGTCTACTAGGGCGAGAATTACGACCGTAAATTGGAGTTAACGCTCTTAAAGTTGCAGTCACCGACTCCGAATTTCGGTAGAAAATTTTTATAATTTGCAGACGTTGCTCGTTCGTGTACTTTACCATGATGAAAATGTTGAGCTTACTGAATAAATTGACAGTGACAGTTTGATGATTAGTGAAAGAGTGCGTTCGCAAATTAAATTCAAAGTTGTCAAGTCCCTATTGGAAAACCCTTTATTTTCAACACACTAGGAATCCTTCCAGAGAACATCATGTACATGACTTTCATGTAAGCATCCCCTCTAGATCCTTCTGGGAGGAAGATGCTTTCATGGAGCACAAGTAAATCCATTTCTACACAGATGGATCTAAAACCGATAGCGGAGTTGGTGGGGGTCTTTTCTCAGATAAGCTAAATCTGAGCCTCTCTTTCCGTATTCCAAACCACTACATCGTGTTCCAAGCGGAAATTCTGGCGATTAAAGAAGCTCTATCCTGGCTGAAGAAAAAACGTGATATCTGCAAAGGATATCCGAGTCTTTTTGGATAGTCAGGTCGATATCAAGTCCTTGGACTCGGTCTCATCATATTCTAAAACCGCCCTTGAATGCCGATCATCTCTCAGAGCAGATCAACCTTCACCTTTGCTGGGTGCCAGGCCAGGAAGACATTCCAGGGAACTATAGGGCCGATGAACTCCCCAAAATTGGAAACACTCTAACTATTCTACCGGAAAAGGGTTGCAAAGGTATACGAATCGCTACGTGCAAACTAACATTATAGCTTGATGCCAATAAAAGAACAGACCCTAGGTGGACTGTTGGACAAAAATGTCTAGCGACCAAGCAGATCTGGCCAAAGCTGGATCTGAGTCTGATTCTTCTAAATAGGAAACATTTCAGCACTACCATAGTTGTTATCACTGGACACTGCCTCATAGGCAAGCACGCAAGAAGGCTTGTCGCATACAAACGATTTCTGTTGAAGCTGCATGGACGAGGAAGAATAGGAGACAATCCTCCACCTACTCTGTACATGTCCAGTTCTTTCCCAGAGAAGAAAACTTCACTTAGGAACTTTCTTCTACAACGACCTAAAAAATATAGACGTAAACAGTCTCATACGCTTCATCACAAGCTCAAACTGGTTCCGTTAGTAAGAGTGATGGTAATACCCGACAGTTGCCTACATAAGTATACGAGCTACATCTGATCGCAAGCTACATATGCAACAGCAACGACTTTACAATTGGCTTCCCGTTTTCTTTGTTTCTTTCTCTTCTTCTGTCATCAGCCATCAAGTAAAGAAGTGTGCCAATAAAGTATAGCCTTGTAAATCCACTTTAATCATTTTTTCTGTTAGCTGCGCCAACAGGTTATGGGCCCAGATCATAACCAAGGTAATTGACAGTACAAGTATCAATTAATATTTTTTGCTTGATTCGCGTTTTCCCCAATCCAATAATAATTTCTTCGGGCGCATTGCATAACTCAACGGAGAAAATGACACAATTTGGAGAGCGCAAATGGAGGCCATCCGGCACAAAATTCGGGCCATCAAATATGTAAATGGAGCGATATCCCAATAATGCCGGAGCAGAACAGACCACGTGGGATGAAAAGGACCTGGATACACGCGGTACGCGGTGAGTTGATACTGTCACTGGAGTACTTGACATGTCGACGGAACTCACCTAGTGCTTTTGCCGAAGAAAATTTTGATACATCGGCTGCAAAGTGAGTCTGAGAGAATTTTTTTAAAATTGACCAGTAATTTCATTTTCCCAGATAAATTAAATACTTCTGTCAATATTTCGGATGCTGCTAATTACAAAAAATTGTCTCGGATTTAGTTGGGGTCCGAATGTGAAGAATGTTTAAGACAATCAAATGTTTCTGCAGAAGATGCTAAAAATATTCGGGAAAATGCTCAAAATTTTTACATTTCGGAATTTTTAGATCCATGTGTAGCTCTGGATTTGAATAGAGCAGGACACTTAAATTCTTTGCAGATACTAAGTAATACTTTTTCAAAATTCATCAATCCGTGTGACCTTATGAATGAGTGGCATACTTTGCCCATGCATTTTAAGGAAGAAGACCGAAAAAAATTGAAAGAGGTTTGGAATATGACTGCAAGTATAAAAGATTATAAGGATGAATTTGTTTTCCAAAATCTTGCTAAATTGGCTGAGATTGTGTTATTTCTTCCACTTCTTCCATTCAAATGCGGAACGTGAACGCATTTTCAGCATTGCTACAGACGTAAAAACTAAACAAACGGAACTGTTTAGGCAGTGAAACTCTCAATGCAATTGCTGTCATAAGATCACATATGAAAGACGAGGATTTAAATAGTAAAACATTCAAAATTAATGAAAATCATTTGCGTTTAATGGAACACCAATGATCTGCTGTGAATACAGGAACTCTATGTACTGAATTAGTAAATAAAGGGTTTTCCAATAGGGACCTGACAACTTTGAATTTAATTTGTGAATGCACTCTTTCACTAATCATCAAACCGTCACTGTCAATTTATTCAGTAAACTCAACATTTTCATCACGATAAAGTACACGAAAGAGCAACGTCTGCGAATTATAAAAATTTTCTACCGAAATTCGGAGTCGGTGACTGCAACTTTAAGAGCGTTAACTCTAATTTTCGGTCGTAATTCTCGCTCTAGTAGAGAGGTACTAACAAGTTTAGTGCAAAAATTTGAGTCTACATATTCGTTGTGTGATGTTTCCGTGTCAGTGAGACAACGGGTTGGTCGAAAATATCGCTGCCGTTCAAGCGTCCGTAGCAATCGATCCAAATCAGTCAATTCCACGGCGTTCTCAAGAATTGGGCATCGCTCAGACCACATTATGGCGTATTTTGCGTAAGGATCTTGGTCTACACCCATACAATTCTGGAAATCATCCGGCTCAGTAACCCGACTCTTCCGACTCATGACTGGAAAGTCGCGAAACTGGAGGAACTAAGGGGTTCTTATAGATGCGCATTAATTGTGATCAATAAGGAATCCCTTAATCCTCTGGCGCAGACGAAAGGCATGATTCGGTTCGGATTCGAGTCCATACATTTAAGGGTGTACAAAAAGGATGAGCTGGATGCTGATAAGCAACCTCTTCCTCCTTTAATACCTGACATCACAACCTCGGATCTTGGAGCGTCGATATCCAGAATTGGATAGCGACGACTCCAATCAGTCCGAGATGACTATCAAGCCGTCGGTCTCCTCTTCTGACACACTGTCGGAAATGGAAACCGATGACGAAGCAATTAGAGGTTCTACACGATCAGAGATAGAAGATGAGCTCTTGGGCACATCTTCAAAATCGGAGGACCTCAACAACACCGTGGTGGAGGCGACTCTGGAGGCAATGATACGGTTTCTCCAGATTAATCTCCACCACTCAAAAAAGGCTTCGGCCGCACTCATTCTGCGTCTTTCCAAAAACGTAGAAGACATAATCCTAATCCAGGAACCATGGATTGCAGAAGGCGTGGTTCGTGGACTTAGGACACCCACATACGCTCCGCTCTATACAAGAGACAAAGGTAAGATTAGAACTTGTATATTAGTGAAACGTAGCCTTAATGTATTTCTACTTTCCAACCTCAGTGACCCCACTTAATGTCAGCAAATGCCCAGCGATAACCTATTCCCGTAAACGTCTACCTCCCCCTCCAAGAAACTACTTCATCTGCGATGAGCCTATTCCTTCCACTACCCAAGTACGGGATTCAAAAGAATTTTCCAACCCTTACGTTACAAAGTCCCTGTACATTACTTTTGTAAGGCCTCTTCTCGAATATTGCAGCCAAGTTTGGTCACCCTATAAACTAACCCACATTCAAAGAATAGAAGCAGTCCAACGCAGGTTTATCCGTTTTGCACTTCGTGGTCTACCTTGGGCCGATCCATATGGATTACCCCCCTATGAAAATAGGCTAAAACTAATTAGCATGCATACCCTAAAAAAACGTCGTGAAGTCGCTGATGTACTTTTTATCCACCAGTTACTGACTGGAAATATCGACTGCTCGACAATAACGCAAAATATTGCATTCACTCCCAATCCCCGTAATCTAAGATCTGTCCCACTCTTCCTGATCCGAACTCACCGCACCAACTACGGTCACTTTGAACCCATATCCAGAATGTTGCGCATAACGAACAACTACGCCGAAGTCTTTGACCTAAATAGCAGCAAACAAGAAATAAAAACAGCGCTGCTCAATATGCCACTCCCTTAACATCTACCCCGTCCACCATTTCTCCTCGCCCCATTAGGTTAAGTATATCTTTGTTAGTTTTTAAGTCTAGTTTTAAGTTTGGTTTGTTAATAAGCTTAATAAAGTTGTCCGGGGTAGACCCGGGCCAATAATAAAATAAAAATAATTAACCATTGCCAGACTAGAGACTGCCAAAGGCTCCTACCTTGGCCACGACCAAGTGGGCCCTCTCCAAGGTGATAACCTAGAAAGGGTGGTACTGGAAGCTGGAAGGCAAAAAACTGGCCTCATCATCGGATGCGACGCTAACGCACATCACACGGTATGGGGCAGTACCGACATCAATGATAGAGGTGAGTCACTTTTAGACTATATTTTAAGTACTAACCTCTTAATTTGCAATATTGGCAATGAGCCCACTTTTATAATTAGAAACCGACAAGAAGTGTTAGATATTACTCTTGTCTCCGACAGCATCACCCAAAGGCTAACAAACTGGATGGTATCGTCTGAACACTTCTTTTCAGACCACAGATACATCCACTTATGTCTGAGTGATGCTCCCCCCAGCCAACCAGCATTCAGGAATTACCGGAAAACTGATTGGCCAAAATACGGAGGAATACTGTCAGAAACGCTATCCTCTGAACTATCAAGTCCCCCGCGTGACACCAATGAGCTTGACATGAAAGTCAGGGAATTTACTCTGGCTCTCAATCAGGCTAAGGCCGCTTCCTGCCCTCTTATTCAACCAAGAGGCAAGAAAAAGCCACACTGGTGGACATTAGCACTGGGACTGCTAAGAAACACTTGCAGAAAACTTTTCAACGCAGCAAAAAGCACAAGAAAAGTGACCGACTGGGACTCATATAAAGAATCCCTCAAATTATACAAAAAAGAACTGAGGAAGGCAAAGCGACAATCCTGGAGGTCATTCTGCGACAAAATTACAGAAACCTCGCGGCTAAGAAAAATCTTCTCCACAAATCCTATGATGCCCAGCTGTTTGAAAAAAACCGATGGCTCTTGGAAAACCTCAAGTGATGAATCACTCAACCTGCTTCTGGACACCCACTTTCCAGGTAGCTCCCAACTCGCGGCCAGTAGCAGCCCAAACGGGCCTTCTGCAACCGCGACCAAAATTTATGGTCTGATTACGAGAGACAAACTGCTCTGGGCGCTGCATAGCTTCAAAACATACAAGTCTGCTGGTCCGGCTACAGAAGTCCTCAGATATTATTCTACCAGTGTTGGAAAATATTATGAAGTGTTGTGTAGAGCTCATCCACATTCCACTGTCATGGAGAGAAGTCAATGTAGTTTTCATTCCCAAATCCGGAAAATGTTCTCATGTTGTTCCAAAGGACCTCAGACCAATAAGTCATCATCATCTTTCCTTCTGAAAACTATAGAACGACTGATTGATATCCATATACGAGCTAAAATTGATCCAAGACTTCTGTAAACGGCTCAACATGCCTGCTGTAAAGGAAAGCCGGACTAGCCACATCGAACAATCCCTACGATATAAAGAATACACAATGGTTGCTTTCCTGGACATAGAGGGTGCCTTTAACAATCTCAACACATCCGAAATCACGACTGCGCTGTCAACTCTGCAGGTAGACGACTCACTTGGGGAGTTGATCAGTCTTATGCTAAAAAGCAGGATAATCAACTCCAAACTTGGTGAGACTTCTACTAAGAGATGTGTTAGCAGAGGTACGCTGCAAGGCGGTGTCCTCTCTCCCTTTCACCGGAACTTAGTGGTTAATGAACTGCTGATATACCTGGAAGCGGGTGGTAGCAGGGTGATTGCCTAAAGCTGGATGCCAAGAAAAGAACAAACCTTAGGTGGACTGCTGGGCAAACATGTCTAGGGACCAAACAGCAAACAGATCTGGCCCAGGCTGGATATGAGTCGCTCTAAGTGTCTGATCCTTTTAGATAGGAAACCTCTCAGTGCCATAATAGGTGTCATTACTGGACACTGCCTCATAGGCAAGCACGCAAGAAGGCTTGGCGCTTTTACTAATGATTTCTGTAGAAACTGCATGGACGAGGAAGAGACAATCCTCCACCTACTCTGCACATGCCCAGCTCTCTCCCAGAGAAGAAAGCTTCATTTAGGAGCTTTCTTCTACACCGACCTAAACGATCTTGAAAACTTAGACGTTAACAGTCTCCTACGCTTTATTATAAGCTCAAACTGGTTCCAGTAGTAAGAGGATCATAGATCCACGTGGCATCACAATGGGCCAATAGGCCTAAGTGGGTTGGTATTTCCAACAGCCACTCTTACCTAACCTAACCTACACCCATACAATATCAAGCTGACTCAAGAATTGAAGCCGATGGACCATTTGAAGCGACGTACGTTCTCCGATTGGGTTCTGGAGAAGATGCGCCAAGATGATGAAACTCATAGCAAAATCATCTTCAGTGACAAAGCTTATTTTTGGCTCAATAGGTTCGTAAATAAGCAAAATATGCGTTATTGGTCGGGTGAAAATCCACATGTACTTCATGAATCACCACTTCATCCACAAAAAATAACTGTTTGGTGCGGTTTGCATGCCGGCGGCGTTATTGGGCCATATTTTTGCGTCGACGATAACGATCGTCACGTTAGTGTGAATGGTCAGCGTTATCACGCCATGATCACCGATTATTTTTGGCCCGAATTGGAAGATATTATGAAATTTGTTACCAAACTCAGACAGATCCCAAGTACAAAAAAAACACCGTTCTTTATTTTAACAATTTAATTCAATTTAAATAGCAAGGAATTCAAGCAAAATGATTTGGCAAGCAAAGTTATGTTAATCGATCGTGGTTAAATAGCAACTGAACTCTAGTAACATGATCTCTTTACTTTGAACTCTAATTCGATTATGCACTCAACTAATACACAGATAAACGTATAAGAAAGCTGACATGTATTCGTTTATTTTTTAACATCCTCCGGCGCGTAATTTGCTTCACGTTCAGGTCTTCGAAAAATGGAGTCATTAGATAGTCGAAGCTCACAAGCTCGAACTTTACCATCTCGGCCTGGAAAAACCTTTTGTATGATGCCCAAATGCCAAAGAATTTTCGGCAAAGAGCGATCCTCCATGAGTACCACATCCCCAATAGCAAGATTAGATGATTTCTGATGTTTCGAATAATGAAAGGTTCTTGGTTATTGAAGGTACTCAGTGTACCATCTTGGCTTGAAGCTCGATATAAACAGCAGTTGTTCTTTCCACCTTAGACGTAAGTCTTTCGATGAATGGCTGATGAGAGTTTCGTTCACCACATCCTTCTGTAGTGCAGCTGATTTTGGACCTTGTAGAAGTTGAACAGGTGTAAGTGGGGATAAATCAGGAGGATCATACATCATACATCAGCAATGTATGTAAGCGGTCTGGAATTAACAACACTTTCGACCTCTATGAGAAATGTGTTCAGTTGATCAGTGCTTAGAGTCGCTCTTCCTACTGCTGCTCTCAAAGTTGACTTTACGACACCTACCAGCCGCTCCCAGAAACCTCCCCACCAAGGAGCACGTTCAACGATATGTCTCCAACATATGCGATTGTTAGATAAAACCGCCTTGAATTTTTCATCTTCGAGGTTTGCGTTAAGTAACTCCCTGGATGCCTTCTTAAATGTCGCTACGTTGTCAGACCAAATGATTGAAGGCGTCCCTCTACGAGGTATAAACTGACGTAGACCCCTCATGCAGATCAGTGGTCAGCTCTAGATGAACTCCTCTAATTGAAGCGCACGTAAACGGCATAATGTACGCTTTTTTCTTTTGACAAAAATCATAAGTAAAGAGAGGCCCAGCAAAGTCCAGCCCAGTGACGCTAAACGGCATGGAAAATGTGATACGATCCCTTGGCAATGGTGCAAATGGTTGAGTAGCAGGCCTGGCTCTTAGAATTTTGCAAACGGTACAGCTCTTCACAACAGAACGAACTAGTTGCCGCCCTTTGATGATCGAATACTTCGCTCGCAAACGAGCTAAAACTGCCGACACACCTCCGACAGACTTGAGATATGAGAAGACTACGGTAAAACAATTGGATGTGCATTAATTGATTCTGAGATCAAGTGTAGTCGTCCTCACACTCTTAGGTAACAGTTTTTTGGATCTAAAATGGGATAAAGCGTTAGCAATTTAGAATGTAATGGCATACCCTTATTCTGTTTTAGTGCTTTTGTTTCAACAAAGAAATGCAGCCGCTGCACTTCACTTATCCAATAACATTCTGCGTTTTCGATTTCTCTTGCTGACAAAGATGGGATGTCGTATACGGACTTGATTCTGTTACATCGTTTTTTCGCCTTGAAGACTTGAACCACTCGAAGACAATAAGCCTTGACTCGAAGTAGTTTTCTCCATCTACTGAATTTTGTGCAGTCTAAAATTGGTTTCATACAACTCGATGATTCTTCCTTGTCTTCTTCCAAGTCGACCAGAGGAGACACTGTTGGAAGCATCTTAATTGTGCCTTCTTTAGTACATGACCATGCGTTTTCTTCATTCCTCAGCCAATTCGGTCCCAACAACCACAGTTTGGGCTTCAGAAGAGTTAAGACATCAATACCTCTCGTCACAAGGTCTGCAGGATTCTGAGAACCAGGACAATGTCGCCATCTAGAAAGTTCACACAGCGTTCGAACTTCCCTGACTCTGTTCTCCACGTATGGTTTCCAGCGTTTTCCCACACCCACTATCCAACATAAAGATATTTTAGAGTCGGTCCATAGAAACTCTTCATTCAATTTTATTTGCAAATGTGACCGTAGGTATTTTAGCAACCTGGTAGCTACTAACGCAGCAGTAAGTTCCAGTTTTGGCACAGTCAATTCATCATGGTCTGCGTTTTAGAGTGGGGCTACCCTGTTCTTAGCACATATGAAACGAGTGCAGATGTTTCCTTTTCCATCGGTAGTTCGTAGGTATGCCACTGCTCCGAAAGCATATTGGCTTGCATCAGCAGAAATGTGTATCTGTGTTGAGCCTGTTTCCGTAAATATACAACGGGATATCACTAATTGCCCAATTTCTTTGATATCTGCGATACAATCGCACCATACTTTATTTAGCTCTTTTGGAAGTTCCTCATCCCAATCGAGCTTTCGACGCCATAATGACTGAAAAAGAATTTTAATGCGAACGACCCAGGGACCTAACAATCCCAGGGGATCATAAATTTTAGTCATTACCTTTAACACATTCCGCTTGGTTCCACTAACAGTGTGTGAAGTCAAAAGGCATTGACATCTACGGCTAATTCGTCCGAGTCCACAAACCAACGCAGCCTTAATACCTTTTGAACAGCCGGTGTAGCCGCTTCAGACGAGATTTTATTTTGAACAAGTAGACTATTGGAATTCCATTTCCCTAGACACATTGAACCAGTCTTCATAATTACCACAGCCTCACGTCTAACGTCTTCTGCTGTCGTTTCGTCATCAGCACTTACCACCAAGTCATCAACGTAGAAACTATTACGCAAAAACTTTACGACTTGGGGATGTCGTTGTTCTGAATCATCCAGTATTCTAGAAATTGTTTCTCAAAGCAAATTGGGACTACTTGTTACTCCGAATGTAACTCGAGTCATCCGATATGCCTGCACCGAAAGATCCCTTCGTCTTTTGGTGGAGTTAAATAGTTCCTTAAACCAAAAAAATCGATGGCTATCACAATCGGGTACTCTTAACCCTACCTGAAGAAAGGCTTTCTCAATGTCAGCTATTAAGCCAAATCTTCCACAGCGAAAATTTAATAACACAGTTAAGATTTCTGGTAGAAAATTTGTACCTACTTCCAGGTGATCGTTGAGAGAGAGATGATCTGACGTGTGTGCTGAAGCGTTAAAGACAATACGAAGTTTTGTGGTATCCTTGTCATCTGGTTGATGTACACTGGTTGATGAGGCATATAGTAAACACAAACTACTCGGACGACATGTGGTTTCAACAGGATGATGCCACAAGCCACACAGCACACGCTACAATCGATTTATTGAAGAGTAAGTATGGTGAGCGTGTTATCTCAAGAAATGGGCCAGTCGATTGGCCGCCTCGTCCGTGCGATTTAACGCCGCTTGACTATTTTTTGTGGGGCTACGTTAAGTCATTGGTTTATGCCAACACGCCGACGACGTTGGAAGAGCTCAGAGCCAACAATGAAAGCGAAATAGCGGCCGTTTCGGCCGAAATGTGTGGCTGAGTAGTTGAAAATTGGGTCCAACGAATCGACCGCTGCAAACGTGCCTGACATATGAACGAAGTCGAGTTCGATTCATAAATGTTTTGATTGTACTTCAAGCCGATAGTAAAGTTTTTGAAATATCTCAAATGGTTTGCGTTTTATTTAAAAAAAGAAGTACTATTGTGTTTTTGTAACATAAATAAAATATAAACCTTCTCGTTATATTTCTTAATTCGTTTTAATTTTCTTAAAGCAGGGGATCTTATGTTGCAGGCCTCTCAAAGTAACAATGAAGGAATCTTTTTTTAGTTGAAATACTTTCTTTTTTTTAATTGGAATCTCCTATTATTTTTCCCTACTCAACAGGAAATATCATATTCGGTTTTTCTTCAATTCGAAAACGGCAGCACTAGGCGGAACCCCTTAAATTTCTGTTTATTAAAATAAGTCAAACTATCACGTAAATCTTCCAACATTCAAACCATCGTGTTGTGTGCACCATCAAACCTACTCCAACCAAAACATGTATGAGATGTTGTATCTTTTTCATTTTTCCCTTTAGAATTGCCAGGTCAGTTCAGTTGAGAAATATTCGTTGTGCGGGTTAGATGTTGTCGGCTTGTGCTCTGAAACCGAACTTTCTATCTATCTGTCGACCTTAGCGTTTGTGTTCTTGTTTGTATTTGGTCAAAAGATTGTAATGTATCCATGCTTCAATGTGCCGACTACCGAAGGTATTTTAATAGCTTAATTGTACGAAATCGAAGCAATTTAATAGTTCGGATATCTACAGCCTAACAGCTGATAGTGTTGTTTCTACAAATTGCCCACGTCATTTTCCAGTTCCTCTTTTAATAAAATACTTTGACGTGCCCGTAGTAGTCATAGTAGACGTCGCCGTGAGTGTTGTATGTGATCGGAGTTAGCTTTAGCATTAGCATAGTGCGCTTAATAGATAGAAAACGACGAATACCGTACCTCTATCTACGAGTACGTAACTGTGTATCACTAAGGTGCCAAGGTGGGCCCTACACGCCAACTAACGCGTGAAATCATCCCCTAATTTCGCGACCGCGTAAGCACTATCCAAGGACAGAGGGGGACTTGTAAAACGGTGTTCTCCCCTTTGCGCTCCAATTTATTTCTATTTGTAAATTTGGAATTGTTCGCGGTACAACTTTATTTACTACCTCAAGGAGGAATAGATACGATACGATACGATACGATAAGATACAAAGTGTGCACATCCATACATACAATTCGAATGTGTGATGATGTAATTGGTGATAACGTAGAGTGAGCGAGTGTGTTGTTATGTGTTTCTTTGGGCGGGAATAGGAGATACCAACTAGAATCTTGTTTAGCATTGATTTTCTGACTAAGCGGCCACTGATAGTACGAGAATAATATAAGCGTATCTAATAGATTCAGGGGTGTATCTACCTGTTTCATAAATTCATCAATATTGTTGGATGGGATGCGATATGACTACACAAACACATTTGGAATGTTGAATTTGGAAATGTGCCGAATGTCTTCAGAATTTTAAAATGAAAATCTCCTCCTTTATGCAGCAGCCATCAGTGAAATCTTATACAAGTGCCATGTCTGCTCTGAGCAGTTGTTTAGTGTTACGTGTCTTTGTAGTGTTAATATTTAGTAATAACTGTGCATATGGATTCAATCTGGAGAATCGACTTCCGATCGTCAAGTATGGAGAGAGCTCAACCTACTTTGGATATTCAATAGCGACGCATGTCATTGGGGAATACAACATCGCGAATAACACTAAATGGTAAGTGCTTTTACTCTTTTACAAAAAAAAAAACGCAGACAAACAGACAGTCAGACAGACAGAAACGCCAGTGAGAGGTACAAAAAAGTCGTTTTTGTGTTAATTCAAAAAGTGAATGTTCAGGACAAAACGGATACGCCGAGCTCTACTAGTTATAATATGTAACTTCTGCTTGGAATCGGCGAAAGTGAATGTTTCGTTCTTTAGCCGCAAAATGAAATAAGCAATCTGAGATCTGAGATCATACTATCATGGCCTTAAGTGAGTCATGCAGTAACAACTGTTGCCAACAATTCCCTTACGCCTTTTCTCACTAATATGATTCAACGATTGTGGTGAAACTAATAGACTGTTACTATCTTAAAACTGAATCAGAAACCCCGTAAACCTATGGGGAACTGCGTCAGCTATTGCAAGTCAAGTATCAAAAACTACTGCGAAGCATGAAAAAAATAGGGACTCCTATCTATTCGCAGTAATCCGTTAGAGCGGGTTAGGTTAATAATAAATAGCTTAGTAGGCACTTCATTCTGAGTTTATATGGGACCCACATGTATGCATGTATTTATGTATCTATTCATTGGGATGCTTCCAGTACTGATAAGAACCAACAAACATACAAAACCTAGCAGTAGTCTGGCTAAAGAGATCCTCTAAAGATCAGTCGAAGAAGATCCCGAACCACTGACTCACCCAAGATTCTGAAAAGGAATTGCATAGGGAAGAACACCGGTATACTGTTAGAACTTTGCATTGCTGCGCTAAAAGCAGAGCGCCTTAGGTTGCCAAAAAGTGGAGAAAAGACCAAATACGGAAACAAGTCCTAAAAAAGAAAAGACCTCCGGTAATCCATAACAAAGAGTAAGATACCAGATAACTATTGGGGAAGTGCGCACAAAGAGACTAAAAAGCCGAATCAACAACAGCACTGGCATGCTCTTACACTACCCACAGAACAGACAGCAACCTGTTTTCTACGCTAATTCTTTCCGAATAAAAATAAAAGATGCGAAAACAATTCACTTGAAAAGAAGTCCTGGCAGCTGCGAACTACAATAAATAAAAACCAAGAAATCTACCTCCAGGTTCGGTGGACCACTAGGTCATACCAGCTAATTTCTCGTACACCGACCTCATAGTCAGAGAAAAGATTTCTAAAACAAGCGCATGACAATACGAGAAAGACAACTAGAGCAGACTTAACACCTTTTTTAGGAACTTTAACTGGTCTTTATGTTTTCTCGATAATAACGTGGATGCCGCTACTGATATGATCACGGACACAATTCTCTTTGGAATGAGTTCCTTTATCCCTCATCGGATGGAGAGTATCAAACCAAAGAAGAAGACATGGTACGACTCGAGCTGTAAAGAGGCTGTCAGGGTTAGAGAAATCTGACAATCCGATAGAAGAAAGCCGAAAAAAATTCAAACGTGCTAGGAATGACTTCAACGTCTTAGTTAAGCGTGGGAAATTTCAATACGTCCAAAAGCGGAAGCAAACTATACTGCTATGTCCCAAAGGTCGTTTGTCAAAAACATCAGAAATTCTGCCTCATCCTCCATCGAAACGTTCATTTATAATGACATTCCAGATGTCAGCTCTTTGGACAAGGCAAATCTGCTTGCTGCACACTTTGCGGGCAGCTCAACACTCCTATCGAATCTTCAATGGGATGAATCCGCTTTCGCACTCGTATAGTAGCAAGAGTATTTTCGTTTTTCTAAAGCTGGGAAAAAGCATTTATACAGCCCGTCCTATAAATGGCGAATCTTCTTCTCTCTCCTCCGATAGACACATTGCATTTACTTCTCGTCTTTCCAGGGTCAACTCTTGAAACTCGTAAACTTTGTAGCAACAGGTCTACTGGTGATTTAATGGCATGCCTTACCAAAAAGTGGAATCAAAGTCTACATCAATCTGGCGAAAACAAGTTTGGCATCAGCTTCTTTTGTCGAAAATGCGCCCATTTGGGATCGACGACTCTCTTCTTCAATGGATTCGATGGATTAAAGTTGTCTTGGATGGTTTCAAGTCTGATATTCACACAATAAATGCTGGCGTGCTTCAGGGCTCCATTCCACCACCGACAACCTTTTTAATCCTCATCAATGGTCTCTTGTTTGCTTCTTCTAATCCAATACATTCCTTTGTTGACGACAGTACTCTCTGCGTATGTTAAGCTCATTAAATTCCAATATTAACAGTATCACTAATTGGGGAACCCGCCAACAGAGTGGGATTTAAAACTTCTAAAACATGTCTGCTGTCGTGAAAGGTTTAATCTAAACACCCAGCCATTCCATAAATGGCACTTGCATCTTTGAAACTGAAAAACTTTCCATTCTCGGTATGTGCGACAATGACAACTTACGTTATCACATATTCGCATATTCGATGTTGCCAAAAATGTCTTGGTTTCCTCAAACGGTGTAAGATATATTTTTCCCCCTCTGATCTGGCCTCAATACTCGTACATAAGGCATTTATCCGCCTTTAATCGGGTCAGTTGCGCCCAAGACCGCTTTACACTAGAAATATAAGATTCAAAACCGTGCATTAAGACTCATAGGTGTTGCTAATATCATCCAGTCAATTGACAACCTGGAACACCGACGTAATGTTTCCTGCCTCACCTTGTACTATTGCTATTTTCACCACCATTCCGCCCTTTCAAACCTTCAACTGCACCTGTCTAGCTATGAATGTTGATCAGTTTACCCTCATATTATATATGATATTTTCCTGAGCCGCACAACTCGCTTATAGAATGCCATTATAACCTTCAAACATTTAAAACCAACGTTCACCGATATCTTTATTTCTTTCCTCCCTAATTTTCATTCGCCCGCGCTGTGTGGGAGCACTCTAAGGGTACTTCAGAAACCCTCGAGTGCATGTAGATTATAGAAAAAAAAAACATCATCGACCCGAAGATCCGGATTAAGCACCTACGAGTGATTTCAGATCAGAAGTAAGAAGGACCAACAAGCAGTTCCCACAGTATTCAGTCCAATACAAAATATTGAACACCCCAGGGAACTGGTAGGATATCTGCTTGCGACGGGCAGAAAATAAATTCTGATGTTGCGGTTCCTATATGGACGTCAGCAACAAGTATAGATATGCACAAAAGAAGCGAAGAAGATCGCTCAAATATGCTGAGCATAAAGAATATATCGGGGGAGGCATTCACCGTGACAGTCAGAATATTGCCTATCGGCCTGGAGACCAAGATATAAGCATCGATATATGCAAAGAAGAAAACGTCGTCAGGTTGGTTATCTGAGAAACTGCTCACTAAGATGCCTCAACCAAATTACGGTGGACGGCTGAAAATGAACACTTTCGAGAATACGAGTAGAATACTTACACAAATATTCATTTGGCAAACACCAAACCGCTGAGGATATGCTGTTGGAACGCGGAAAATATGAAGCTCTTGACGAGGGAAGTATGTATGAAAGACAGCATTACGTGGGATTAACGGTGACAAAATCGAACAGTGAGAGCTGAACTAGACGGAAAATCTGCAACCCATGAAAGAAAAGACATGACCTTAAAGCCTGGGCCTACGAAGAAAGGCCCTGGCAGGTTGTTTTGAAAGTGGCAGCAGATCGATAACGATGAGGGTTATAGCTTTTTAACATTCAGCAGCATGTAATATCAATAAAAGCCTCCCAAAAATATAAAATATATGATCTAAAGAAGTTTGTTTGCTTAAGAAGCCAGTCAACCAAAAATGGGCCTTCTATCTGAATAACCCCTGATAGTACCTCCGTGTTAATAACTTTTTCACTGTATTTTAGACTTAAATGCTACTAACCATCAAAATTCATAATGCAGCTGAGCTACATCCCTCAAGTCATGAGACCCGATCGTCCTGTTAATCCGGATACGCTCCAAACTGCCGTGTGAGAGGTTTCTGTCGTAGTTGAGTTTCCTGTCCATTGCTGTTCGAGCGACGTTGAAGATTAGCGGCACAGCTAGCTTCTGGGGGTATAAAGCCGTTAAAGCGTACACTCTTGTGGTACATATGATTGGGTTAATAAGCCCCGGAGATCAGGTTGCTTCTCGAGTTCACTGCTCTAGCAATGTGCCTTCGAGACAATGTCAATGTCAATTAGGTTCGTCCTGTTGTTAGGCAATCTTTTCTATAAAACATCCTCTCACGTTGAACCACACGGGATATTCAAATACGAGTACAAGCATTGGTCGGATAAGGGCTATGTAGCAGGTTAATTTCAGCTGCTACAAAACAGTCTCTTTCGAAGAGCACCTTTTGCTCTGGCTAGAGCAGCATCTATGTATATACTTGTTCAAATACGGATATTGATCTAGCCACATCCCAAGGTACTTTCTGGTATCCGCAGAGGCCCCAGCCAAAGGCATCCTCCTATTAGAATAGTCTCCGATTTCTGAAAGTTGATCTTCAACTTTCAGTCATCGCAATATTATTTCATTTTATTGAAGTCACGTTGTAAGACCATATTAATGATCGCGATCCTTGGAACTTATCTGTACGCTATGGCATGGTGAAGTGAGCTCACAAGATCACTTGTGTAGATGTTGAATAGGATCGGCTAAATAAACGCACCTTGTTGCAGACCGTTTCTAATGTAAATGTTCCAGCAGAAGTCGCATCGCTATTCTTCATTGAGCATACTAAAAAGAATATACGAGTACAGAAGTTGTTTACTTATGCCCAGGGTGTTCAATTTGAAGAATAGTCCTTCTAACCGTATGGTGTTGAAGGCCTTCTCCAAGTCAATCAGGCAGGTACCAGTGCATTGTTTCTCGTTTTTTGTTCCGCTGGATACCAGATACCAGTTCAGACGCTTATCGATTATTGATCATCTTATCGAAAACCTTACTGATATTTGGAAGGAAACTTATCGACCGGATATTCGCCGGATTGGAAGTGTCTTTATCCCTTTTGTGGATGGGGTGCACCACTGGCGTTTTCCAATGCGCTGAATAATTGAATTTATTCATTGCATTATAAAATAGTGTGGTGGGACTCTTCTAGTGGGACATGTCGCAAGCACAATGTTTGGTTTCCATCGGATCCCACTGACTTCTTCCTTCTAATTTGGTCGAAGGTCGTTTGAAGCTCTTCTTCCCAAAGGGGGTAGTTTTGCCATATTTTCGTTATTTAACTGGATGAAATCCGAGCTATCGAATTGCCAATTCTCTATTACATTTCAAAAGGAAGTTGTCATCATCTACAGCTTCTTCCGGATCTGTAGCGGGCAGATACTACTTTATAATTGACTAAATTTTATTTATTTATTTCATTTATTTATTTAGTTACCACTGTACATTTGAGAATATAAAAGATTCTTATAGACTACGTACAGGAAAAAAATTAATGGATAGGGTGCTTAAATTTAATGAATAATGAATTTCAAAGACAGACAATAAGAAAGTTCTAATACAATCGAATTGAATATAATTAAATTGAAAGGAAATATAAGAGTTATTAGAAAATTAATAAAAGATTGCTGAGGGCAGTTTCTTGAGTTCGAAATGGGTAAATTGTTCCATAAACTGACGGCACGAATGATAAATTGTCTTCGCGAGGCTAAGCAGGTATGCCTAAGCGGCCTCAATGAGTTAATGCAAGTTTTTTCAAATAAATATGATGGTTGTTACTTGTTTTTTATAGATCAAATTGAATTTTTAGGTGCAGTGCTACTAATATGATCAGCCCAAGATAAATTCGTACTGAAGATCATACTTAGGTGTTTCGAGTGGGGTACTATGGGAATTGCCTTGTTTTTGGTGGGGTTCAACATCAGTTTATTTTGTGAAGCCCAATTGGCGATTGCAGATAAGTCGTCGTTAATTTTTGAGATGGCATCATCGACAAGTCCTAAGGGAAAGCTATAATAAAACTGGACGTCGTCGGCATAGGTACGAGGGTTGACTGAAGAGTTTCCGAGAGAACAATGTTTCAAGATTTCTACATAGTCTACTTGTAACTCTACACACTTCTCCCAGCGATGCTCCCATTTCTCTAACCCGTCCAAATAGTACTTGGCGTTTTTCTCTGCAAAATAATTGCTCACGAAGGTGATTGCCTCCTCATTTGACGAAAATCTCTGTCCGCCGATCGCAGTTTTTAGATGAGGGAACAAAAAGAAGTCGCTTGGGGCTAGATCTGGTGTCTAAGGCGGATGGTCAAGCAGTTCAAACCGTAATTCATGGATTTTCACCATGCCAACCGCTGAGGTGTGAGACGGCGCGTTGTCTTGGTAAAACAGGATTTTCTTATTCTGCAAATGTGGCCGTTTTTCCGAAATTTCTGCCTTCAGCTTGGCAAGTAATGTTGCGTAGTATGCTCCTGTAATGGTTTTTCCTTTTTGAAGATAATCGATTAAGATAACTCCTTTACTATCCCAAACAACAGTCGCCATCATTTTCCCAGCCGAAAAAACAGTTTTTGGAGCCGGCTCGCCCTTTGCAGTCCACTGTTTTGACTGAATTTTTGTTTCGGGCGCATAATGGTGTATCCAAGTTTCATCTACAGTAATTAATCGGCGCCAAAACTCGGATTTATTGCGCTTAAACTGCGGCGACAGAGTGTTGGAAATGTTCATTCGAACACGCTTTTGGTTTAACGTAAGCAAACGCAGCACCCAACGCGCGGCAGCTTTTTTATGCCTAAAACTTGATTTAATATGTAACAAACACGTTCTTTGGACATTTTCATAACCTCTACTATCTCTCTCACTTTAATTCGGCGGTCGTCTAACACTATTTGGCGAACTTTAGTAAAGTTATCGTCAGTGGTTGCAATTTTTGGACGTCCCGAACGTTCATCATCTCCCAAGCTCTTATGGCCACGTTTAAATTCAGCTGCCCAAAATTTCACTGTGGTGAAATGATGGTGCAGAGTCCCCATACACAGAGTCCAACTCATTTTTGATGTGCGTAGGCGTATTGCCTTTCAAACACAATTTTTTCCATTTTCACAAAAAACACTCACATCAACTTACTCAAACGACTGTCAACTAGAAACTGGGCGTCCAAAATGACTGAAACTTCGGTAAGTAATTGTCAAAAGATGCACAACTAGCATTCACTAGCTTTTATCGACGAGTACCGATATCTTTACTTTGCGGTCGGAAACTTTTCAGACAACCCTCGTATAGATAGGACTTGACAAATTTGTTTTTAAATAAAACGCAAACCATTTGAGATATTCACAAAAAATTTATTATCGGCTTGAAGTACAATCAAAACATTTATGAATGGATCTCGACTTCGTTCATATGGCCACCGCGGGCACGTTTGCAGCGGTCAATTCGTTGGACCCAATTTTCAACGACTCGGCCATACATTTCGGCCGAAACGGCCGCTATTTCGCGTTCAATGTTCGCTCTGAGCTCTTCCAACTTCGTCGTCGTGTTGGCATAAACTAATGACTTAACGTAGCACCGCAGAAAATAGTCAAGCGGCATCAAATCGCACGAACGAGGCGGCCAATCGACTGGCCCATTTCTTGAGATAACACGCTCACCATACTCTTCAATAAATCGATTGTAGCGTGTGCTGTGTGGCTTGTGGCATCACTCGGGCCAAAAATAATCGGTGATCATGGCGCGATAACACTGACCATTCACAGTAACGTGACGATCGTTATCGTCGACGAGAAAATATGGCCCAATAACGCCGCCGGCATGCAAACCGCGCCAAACAGTTATTTTTTGTGGATGAAGTGGTGATTCATGAAGCACATGTGGATTTTCACCCGACCAATAACGCATATTTTGCTTATTGACGAACCCATTGCGATGAAATTCATCATCTTGGCGCATCTTCTCCAGAACTCAATTGGAGAACGTACGTCGCTTCAAATGGTCCATCGGCTTCAATTCTTGAGTCAGCTTGATCTTTTATGGTTGTAAACCAAGATCCTTACGCAAAATACGCCATAATGTGGTCTGAGCGATGCCCAATTCTTGATAACGCCGTGGAATTGACTGATTTGGATCGTTTGAAACGGATTCCTGAACGGCAGCGATATGTTCGACACTTCGACCAACCCATTGTCTCACTGACACGGCAACTTCACACAACGAATATGTAGCCTCAAATTTTTGCACTAAACTTGTTGTTGCCTGTCTAATAAGGCGAGAATTACGACCGAAATTTGGAGTTAACGCTCTTAAAGTTGCAGTCACCGACTCCGAATTTCGGTAGAAAATTTTTATAATTTGCAGACGTTGCTCGTTCGTGTACTTTACCTTGATGAAAATGTTGAGTTTACTGAATAAATTGACAGTGACAGTTTGATGATTAGTGAAGGAGTGCGTTCACAAATTACATTCAAAGTTGTCAAGTCCCTACTGGAAAACCCTTTATGAAAATTACAATGGGACAATACAGGCGGCAAGTCGTTAATGAACATGGAAAAGTGAAGAGGACCAAGAATTGATCCCTGTGGGACTCCAATGTTCACAGGACGGAAAGACGACAACTAAAGTCTAAAAAAGACCGCTTGTTTACGATTGGTGAGATAAGACAGAATGAATTTATTGCTCGAGTTTGAAAAATTGAAAAAAGTTGCAAGTTTATTACATAAAATTGACGGGATAACTGAGTCAAAAGCTTTGGAGAAATCCAAAAGCGTTACTATTGATAATTTGTCCTCATCGATAGCTTGCACAAAAACTTTGAGGGCTTATTGAAGCTAAACTGGTTTGAGAAATGTTTGAATTTAGCAGTCTTATCTTCTGGGAGACCTGGTTCCTAAGCAGTTTGAAATTGTTCAACATATCAATACACTATGACACTGCGGATGGAATTGGACATGCAGGGTTAGTCTCTGGGCCTAACACGACGGGTTCTTAGTGGAATAAATTTTTCAAAAGGATATTGAAGATTGGAGTTTAGAGTGCTTAATAGTTCATTCGTGTCAAGAACCATGTATATTGAGTGCCAATGCAGTCATTCATTTATAACAAAAATTTGACACATTTATGTTGCGAAAATCATAATATTGAAAGGAGTACAGAGTACAGGACACCAGATTGTGGTACGAAAACGCTGGAGCAGACAGTTGTTGACGATAATCTGGGTTTTCTTTTCACGATTACTCTCACTCTATCTTATTCCCATCAAGCAATTGTGTTTAAATGCATTAACTCTCCTCCCAGTGACTAGATTTCTGTAAAAATCACGAAGAACTATGTTCCGGGCTAAAAGATAGCGGCCAGTTATTCAGCTTCGATTTTATTGTCGTCTCGGCTAACTCCTCGATTGTGCGGCACTAGGTCCACTTTGTAAACTTCGTGGCATGCCGGGCAGTCTCAAGCTAAAACATTCGCTTCTCTGAGAGGACGTCATGTCGTTATTGGCCAACAAAAAGAAATTCATTGCGGATGTGTTTCCCTACAAAATAAAATTTTTCAGAAAATTCAAAAACGTGGTACTTTGATCACTATACTCGTGCAATCCAACCTTAATTTCAAATACTCCTGTTATTCTGCTGAGCAAATTTATTTTGTTTTGATGTCATCGTACTTATCGCATACCATTCTGCTCCTCCGGAACTTTTAAATATACTCGCATTAGATCCGTCTATATGAGATGCTCTCAGATTATCCAGACTTCTTCCAGATTGATGAGCAAAATCAGAGCGAAGGAAAATTAGGGAGGAAAGAAAGAAAGGTACCGATGAACGTTGGTTTTAAGTGTTTGAAGGTTATAATGGCAATCCCACAATACAGAGTACGTCTGAAAGTGGGCTTGAGGGTAAGCTTATGAGCATTCATATCTAACGCACAGTTTTGAGTTCAGTGAGGCTACCATCTCTGCAGTTTTTAAGTTATTTCTCCTCCAACACACAATTTGTCTTACTCTAATGGCTCACTATGTTGAGACAGTAGGTACCTATTAACCATGACCCCAAGGACAGCTATACCCGGCCTGGTGTTTACAATTCTTTTGTATTCGCTTTACCCATGCGTCAGTAGCACTAAAAGAAATTGGATTAGATCGACTTGAAATTCAACTGTTCTCAATTTTTTGATAATTTTTAAACCGGCATCTGTTCAAACATGTAACGACTCTTTGTTTGACCTTGTTCAACGAAGCAAAACAATTGGGAAATATTGATCTACCAAATGTCAGTCAACACTACTATCCAGAATGGTTTTTTGTGTTTCGTAGCTCTTAATCAACAGACTTTCCCACTGACAACCGAAGATAATTAGAAATTGATTTTCTTAAACATTTCAAACACGTACGTCGTACATACCAGCACCAGTAAATATTGAGGCGTGTAGGCATTTACACAAGTCTAGGGGTTGAATAATTCACCTGCAGAAGATGGCTGACTGAATACGAGAAGAAAAAAAAAAACTCTTAAGCCCGTAATGATTAATGTTTGGACATTAACCATTTGGGAGATGGCAAATCCAATTCCAAGAAAGATGATTCGCCGATTCGGAACAACCTAATGTGAATCACTTAATCATAAACAGACGAAAACGATAGCTCTTTCCGGAGTTCAAGTTCACTATGTTCATGTTCACTGTTTACCAGAGAATCAAGCTCTCCAACACATAAATACAAACACAAATTTGAATGGATAATATGTGCAAATTTTATTGAAATTAAATCCAAAGAATGTTTGTATGTTTGAATAGGCCAAACAGAGCAACAGCAACAACAGACAGAATTGCTGAGTCTTTGAAACCGGTATGCGGACCGAGCTCTACAATCACATTTTTTGTATTTCATATCTAAATGTATTCAGAGAGGCGAGTTAGTAAGTAATACTCGCACATATCTGGGTATGTACGGGTGTCGGAGTATCTGGGATGGGTAACACCAAAATAAAATTTCCAGATTACGGGCGTTTAAGTGCGACGCGACTGTTAATTTTATTTTTTTATCTATTTTTCTTGTTTTTTTTTCGTATTTCTTTCCGCAGAAGCGAACTGAATTTTGTACCTCATAGATACCTATTCTCGAATGCATACATATGTATGTATGTCGAGTGGAGTATTTACCCGCTGAGGTTAAATTTCCGCTGATTAAATCGAATTTGTAAATATTGACGTGACGGTGCATCAGATCGCATAGTGGGTACATTGTAGTGATTAAGGTTTGTGGACTGTGCTAGCTCTCGAGAGGGTTGGTTTCTTGCGAGCTAATTTCATTAAAATAAACAAAAACACGTGGAAGAAGAATGTTATTGCATCCTTGTTTCCCCAATTTGAAATTAAATGTTGTCCATGAGGTCATTCTTACTGGCTCCAATTGGGTTTGTGGGTTCAGAAAGACGATATTGCAGATATTCGTGCTTTTTTGGAACTGATTTAGAGAGCTCGTTATCTTCCAGCGCCTTCATGCAATTATTCAAAATTACTCTAAGTACAGTCACAACGTTGCTTATGATCCTGTTTCAATATAAAACCTTGAAAGACGATAGAAAGCAGCGGACTTTAACTTCGAATTTTACGATTTTTTCCGCTAAATACAATAAGACCCACTCATTTCCTCTGACGTTTTCTTTGTTAGCAACGCCAACAATATGGTTTTTTATGACCAACTCCACGCTCCTGCGTTATCTCACCGTGCACTTATATAGATACATACGAGGGCTGTTTGATGAGTACCCGGATTGGAAGATAGGTGGCGCTACTGAACTAAAATGACTGTACCATAATTTAGTATAACCTCTTTTAGCACGCCTGTAAAAATTTGGTGACAATCCGACGCTTAGTTTTGTTTTGACGTCTTTCCGGCCGAAGGCACGGTATTCGCCTTCTTTGGAGCACGTTCACTGGGTAAAACTCATTGTTTCGATTGTTCTTTGGTCTTTGGTGTGTACCGATGAATCCACGTCTCACCGAAGGTCACAAAACGACGCAGAAGCATGTCTTTGAAGTGGTGCCACGATTGCGCTTGTTCTCACTCATCGCGCGGATAGCTTTCTCATGCTCAAAATCTCGTACAGGATATGGCTAACATGTTCAACTCGTCAACTCTCGAATTTTCACTCGGTGGTCCGCCAATACGAGATCATGGATTTTGTCCATGGTTTCCTGTGTAATAACCGTTTTTGGGCCAACTGACCGACGTGCGGCCACGACGAAACTCTGCGAACCAATGGTAAACGGTTGTGCGGGAAGGTGAATGGGTCCCATACAAACCATCGAGGATAGGCTTGATTTCGTCGTAGGTTTTGCCACTCAAAACTGCTCTTTTTCCGTGATCGCAAAAAACACTAACACGATGTTTTGAAATGGGTGTCAAAACAAATTTTGAAAGGCGGGCCCAAAGAGGTTATACACTCATTTTGACTTAGTAGTGCCACCTATCATCAAACAGCCCTCGTAACCTATAACTCTAATATTAATGCTTCAGTAAATTTGTTCGTATACCATGATTTTTAAAACATTGACTACTACAGCCTAGAGCAAAGCATACATGGTGTTGATAGAGAACAGGGTTACTACTTAACCTTCCTCAGATCAAACCGAGTTTTTAAATCTTAACGTTGCATATTGGTATTTCGAGTAATTTCGTTCCAGATAAGAGAAAGATCGGCGTCAAACATTGGCAGTGAAATTCGCTAGCTATTACTGCAACGCGATCAGGGCTAAAAGCAATGGAAACGCTTCGGACTAGATTGTCACCATCAACTAGAACTTCCGGCGATAAGTCCCAGCATTTTTGACGGATGGCTTCAAAAAACCTCACAAAAATAAGTCTGGATCAGTTAAATCAAGCGATTTTGCCGGCCAGTGCAAATCGCCAACAAATTTCGGTTGTGGCTCATGCCATCCAGTCCTAATTTATCCAACTGTGGAAGGAAAAAATCGTTGAGAATGGCTCTGTAGCACTTGCCGTCCGATGACGCCTCCAGCGTAAACAGCACACCATGTGGTAGCTTTGAGTGGGTGTAATGGCTCTTCGTGGGTTATATTGCGGATTTTCGGTACCCCAGAAGGGATAATTTTGCTTATTAACATATCCACAGAGATGGAAATGGGACTCGTCGATGGAAATGATGTCTTGAGCGTAGGTTACACGCGCTTGTCGGTCAACAGCTAACAGCTGATGTCTGCATCGTGTTGTAAGGAAACATCTTAGAGTCATTCACCAAAATTGTCTGTAAAGACTGCCGATTGATGCCCAATTGCGTGGCACGTCGTCTAGTCAATACTCCGGGGTCCTCTGCGACATATTCAACCTTCAACAGCGGTGATATTCTCAGTAGATCGGCTGCTCCGGGTCCGGCCAGACCTTGCAGCATCTCGTGTTGTTGCATACTCTTCTAGGCGAGCGGCTAAACGTCGTAGTGTTTGCCCAGTTGGTGTCGGACGACCGGGAAATCTGCGCCGAAATTAGCGCTGCGCCAATACCACCGATGAATTATTTCGCAAAAAATCGTAACACTCGTTCTTTAGGAGTATAGCGATTCATGTCTTGTTGACGTGTATTTTGTATCAGAAATGTCAAAGTAGAATTGACATTTGCCGCCATTTGCAAAAATTATAGCCGATTGGGTGGTGACTTTTGCGATACCTTGTACTAGAAACAACGATAATCTTTACCCAGTTCTCACGTATCGATAGCCCTACCACACGTTACACAGACTTTTACAATACCACCTTGACGACGGGGATATTTTCCTATTAATGGAAATTAGTCAATATATTACCTGTCAATGAAAGTCTTAACAATAATGATTTCAGATCCATTTTTGTACTCCATTACAATCTAAGGCTTTCGAAACAATCCAAACAATTGGGTTTCCGTGCTACACACAGTCGCATGTCAGTTGTTTTAAATGTGACAGTCTTTGAACACCGATCATGTTGTCCTTTTTGTACTCTTAGACCATATAAATTTGTGTAATAAACTTTTGTCTTAGTACAGATTCTCTACTACAGTTTCCTATCTTCGACAAAGGAAACAAAGGGTCAAAATAAAGTCAAACAAAATATCTGCTTTTCTTCCGATCACAAGCGGGGTTCCACAAGGTTCAATATTAGGACCTCTTCTCTTTTCCTTATACATCAACGAACTTCCGTCTTTAATAAGAACATCAAATATCCAAATGTATGCTGACGATGTTAAATGGCTGAATAGTAGTCCACTGGGACTCATCGAACGCTGTGCCAATAAAATCAACAAGGTCTTTGATGATACCATATTACGTTGTCGGCTCTCTAGTTCTTCAATGTAATTTTTCATAGTATGCGACATTAGTTTCAGCGATTGGTATTTGTTGTAATTTCTCGTATTGCCTTTGCCTTTATTAAAGGTGTGCAGCGGATAATTCTTGGAATTGCTCGTAAACTAACTGGCTGAGGTAAGGGTCAATATTCGACGAGTATGTGATGGGCCGAGCACGCAATTTAACTGTTCGTGGGTTCAAAAGTTTAGACAAGAAGGGATAATGGTTAACTAAAATCTTTCGGGACCATCAACGCCAGCAGCGACGCCAGAATTTGTGGCTCAAAATCACGGCCTGTATTGGAATAAAAGGATCAACAGTGCACGTTATTTTGAAAAAGTAACGTTTCACCCATACAAGATGTAAATCATGCAGTCTCTCATCGAAAATGACTATTATTTTGGGACGTTTTCGAGCCTCACGAACGTTTGGAAACATATTGTTTATTGACATTTATTGATATGAGATACTGGTGCCCCGATAACCCTAGGGAATGCCATCAAAAACGTTTGTATTGTCCAAAAACGACAGTGTGCTGCGCAGTTTCTGCCCGGGGGATTACTGTCCCTTATTTTTTTAATCAGCGAGAGACCATCACAGCGGACGTGTATTGCCGAATGATTAACGAGTTTTTGGTCTCGAAATTGCAGCTGCTTCTCGAGTTCAACAACAGAATACAAGAAAGATCAGATGCACTGGTTTGGCACCCAATCGCCTCTCACCGCAGCGAACAGAAAAAGGCTTGCGTTTTGTTACCAACGTTTCCGTCTCATCGATCCTTCATCACGATGCATTACGTATTTATGTGATGCTGGCCTTTTGAAACACCGAGCAGGGAACTGTTGAGCTGACGAAATAGCCAAAATTAGAACCACTCTACCTATCCTACCTGGAAAAGGTATCCTCCGTATACCAATCGGTACATGCAAACTAATACATAAGCTGGACGCTAATAGAAGAACAAACCTTTGGTGGACTGTCGGGTCAATATGTCTAGCGACCAAATAAATCTGGCTATATCTGAATCGCTCTAAGGGTTTGATCTTTCAAAATAGGAAACATGTCAACGCTATCATAGGTGTCATCACTGGATACTATGATATTTTGAAGCAAGCATGCAAGAAGGCGTGGTGTTTTTACAATCGTCTTCTGCAGAAGCTGCAACTACTCTGTACATACCCAACTTTCTCCCAAAATTCCACTTAGAAGCTTCCTTCTACAATGATGTAAGCGATCTAAACAATATAAACGTCTCCCATTCTTCATCAGAAGCTCATATTGGTTCCAAGAGTAGATCACAGATCCATGTAGCATCACAATGGGCTAATTGGTCTAAGTGGGTTGGTTTTTCCAACAGCCACTCTTAACTAACCAAACCTAACCTAACCTAGTTCTTCCTCTTGGTTTATGGCAAATTTGATGCCGAGAGAGCTGCCCTCTTTCCTTGTTTAAGTTGTACCTGATGCCCGATTTGGTTTTTTTTTGTTTTGATTTCATTAGGAACATTTCAAGACTTTGTTTTTTGGGCACATTTATCCCACTCGTTCTCTCCAGACTTGGGCACCCTATTACGCATACAAACCTCATGCAGTCTTCTTCTGAAGAGTTCTTCCTCGCTGGCAAAACCACTGTGTAAGCTTTTTCATCAATCCTACTCTTTAGGACCCTTCCCGAGCAGATGGAAAACAGCATTTGTCCAGTCCGTCCCTAAAAAATTCGAATCATCTTCTCTCTCCTCCTACAGACCCATTGCACTTACGTTCCTTCTTTCCAAGGTCATGGAACTGCTGATAAATCGTCAGCTCATGAAATATCTCGAAACACGAAAACTTCTCAATGACCGGCAGTACGGTTTTCGTAGCAACAGGTCCACTGGTGATTTGATGGCATGTCTTACTGAAAAGTGGAACCAAAGCCTACATCAATCTGGCGAAAGCAAGATAAGTGCACTTGATATTTCTAAGGCATTTGACAGAGTTTGGCATCAGGCTCTTTTGTCGAAAATGCGTGCATTTGGGATCGACGACTCTCTTCTTCAATGGATTAGAAATTACCTTTCGGAACGTTCAATTCAAGTTGTCTTGGGCGGTTTCAAGTCTGATATTCACAAAATAAATGCTGGTATGCCCCAGGGCTCTGTTATGTCCCCGACACTCTTTTTAATTTTCATGAATGATCTCTTGTCTGCTACTTCTAATCCAATATATTCCTTTGCTGATGACAGTACTCTCTGCTTTTCATATTCGTTCCCGGACTCACGGCCCTGCTCTTCGGCTGTAGAACGAGAACGGCAGCGTATATCAATTGGCATCAACAGCATAATCAATTGGGGAACTATCAACAGAGTGGAATTTAATGCTTCCAAAACACAATGCATCGTCGAAACCGAAAAACTTTCCATTCTCGGTATGTGTGTCAATGACAACTTACGTTGGAATGACCACATATTTGATATCGCCAAAAATCGAAGTTTCCTCAAGCGATGTAAGAAATATTTTACCCCCTCTGATCTGGCCTCAATATATAAGGCACTCATCCGGCCAAAATTGGAGTACAATGCCCACATCTGGTCAGGTGCTCCTAAAACATCTCTGCACCTGCTAGATAAGATTCAAAACCGTGCGATAAAACTTATTGACGATACTAATGCCAGTCAATCAATTGACCCGCTCGAACACCGACGTAATGTCTCCTGTCTCACTTTGTTTTATCGCAATTTCCACCATCAGTGCCCCACTGAAATCGCCAGCAGCATTCCGCCCATTCAAACTTTCGACCGTAACACCCGTCTCGCTATGAATGCTCATCAGTATACCCTCAAGCCCATTTTCGGACGTACTCTAAAATATCGTGATTCGTTCCTAAGCCGTACAACTCGCTTATGGAATGCCCTGCCGATCTCTGTATTTCCTGGTTGTTATAACTTGCAAACATTTAAAAACAATGTACATCGGTACCTCTCTTTTCTTCCTCCCTAAATTTCCTTTGCCCGCGCTGTGAAGAATCACCTTAAGGGTACACAAAACTCTTGAGCGCGCGCTCAATTAGATGTTAATATGCCTCTGGCTCCTCTAAGGTTAAAAAGCCTGAATATGATTTTTTCAATTTAGTCGCTTTTTGCCCCAATTATTGGAACGAACAATACAATATCTTTATTGCATAGAGAGAACATTTACGTTTAACGTGAACAGTTGGCGTGGAGACTTAAGATCACGGGATGCCCTTACATTAATGGGGACCACGATTTTCGCCTGGATATCGCTTATCATGTTTCAGTAATACTAAAGTCGGAACCGGTGTTGAGAGCACGAGCTCCAAATTTGATGTGAGTCGAGGCCGGCCTAAAACCTCTTGCTGATCTTAGGGTCACGGCACCCAGCACTTATTGCAACTCCACATCGGATCAACCAACTTATGGAAGATCCTTCCTGCGATTTTATGCTTAAACCATAGTCACTATGAGTCTCCCCCTATTTACCTTACCTCTTCTAAGTCAGGCCCAGACTGAAGTTCGGCGGATAATGGTGGGACTACCGAAAATTAATGCCGCTCAACAGGACCCTATGACCGGCCGCTCATAACGTAACTAGTCAGATCGTAGCAATCTTCAGTGGCGTTAATCTGACAGCCATTACGATAATTTATTAGACGTCATTGATGGGTGTTGCCTTGGTAATTGGGCGAAGGCCCTCATTTCATAGGTATTATAAACGATGCTTGGGAACTTAGGCTCATGCCATTCCGGTCGTCCCGCCAAATGTTGTTAATGTTTCTTTTAACAACTAAAACATCATTCTCTTGTGTACTGTCGACGATGATTACAAGTTCCTTTATTTTGAGATATCATGCCAGGTATTCTGATAACGACGTTTTTAATTGCTGCAACTTTCACAGGCCATGAATAACATGCAACTTGCGCTTCACAAAACCCCTACTAGAAGGAAACTTACCAGTGCCACACGTTCTCATAGCTGCATTTAATCTTCGGTCAACTGTCGCAATGCCGAATTTCCATACCGAAGTTGAGAGTGCTCACAACTACCGCCTCAGTCGGGCACGACGCGCTATCGTGAATGTATATATTTGGAATAATGTCAGCACATTTCCAAGTGTTAAGAAGGCTTATAGCTTCGGACGCCGAAGTCCCTAAGCAAATTATTTTGTGTGGTGCGTACTGCATATCTTTTTGGTATCTACAAACATTTGTTTGTACACACCACCTAAATCATTTGACCCTACTAATGCCGAGGGTGCTATCATATCAGAGGCGACACATGGAACAATGTTCGCTGTGGAAGCAAACAGTTAAACGAATGCCAAAGAAATTAGTTTGGCAAGTTTTCTTTTAAACGAGGCGAAATTGGAAGGGCAGTACTGTTGCAATTTATTGATTTATTTTACCATTTTTTGATTCACTAATATTTCTTTCCCATATTCTCGCACTATTGCTCCAGTTAGTCGGCGTTTAAAGTCCTTAATTTGTCACCTTGCTTCTTTACAATGCAAAATTCAAGCAATGGATCAGTCTCCGATTAAAGAACTGGCAACAGATGTTGGCCATGTTGGTGTTCCGGTGTTCCGGTGTAGGAGTGCAACTTGAAGCAACCAGTACATCCATATCAATTGGGCTTATCGCACTAAAATAGATGGAAACCTTGTAGAACGAGTGAATATTTTGGAGCTGGTGTAACATTGATCTAAGAAAAACCAGAAAATTTCTCATACATACTCGTATGTAATTATTGTCATATTTAAGCCTATGTCCGTACCTCCTATCTGGTTTCATACTGGGAACAAACTGAATAAGCTGAGAACATGTGAAGCATCGCTGTAGATCGGTTTTAGAATGTCCTATCTGGTTTAGTTTATTTATGGTAGGAATCACGGTATTGTACTGAACCTCCGAAGTTGGTATGGATGGTAAATTTATGGGCATTGATAGCAGAATGGTACTGAGAATCTCTTAAAAAGCGCTTTAATCTGGTGGACGAATCGGTAAAATAGGGGGAGACACAAAAGACGTTAATGTGTTGGAATTTTGTTTGATTCCACTTTCCGGTGATATCATAGATATCATCGATTCACTGGTTCTCCCGTTGCAACTCATATTGCCGGTCATTAAGAAATGTTCCTGTCTTCCAGACAACATGTTTCAAAGTCTCTGTGACCCTAATCATAAAAAATGGGACTGCAATGGTTCTGAATGAAGAAAAAGAAGAAGATTAGTCATTCTTATTGATGGTCTGGGAAATGCTGTTTTCAATCTGATTGAAAAGCCTTAGGTTAAGTTGAAAAGCTTACGCAGTGGTTACTTACTCTTCGCATTGCATATTGTACTCGTTTAAGGGTTTAAAACGAAATCTCGCAGTCTGGGAGCATGGAGTTGACTTCAAACTCTGCAACAAGCAGAACAGTCATGTCTTACAAGCTGATAGTGGACATCAAGGATTTCATCTCTAATTGACTTTCTCCTATTGTCGGGTACGAAAAATCAGACAAAATAGACAATAGTCTGACGCGCCTAGATGGGATATTGTCATGGCATGTCAGGTTGATAAGTTAAAACCAAATCCAGGATACAAGTTACTGACTATTAACATCAGCTATGCAGCACACGTTCCAGCGGTTTTCTGTGGGGAAGATTTCAACACACTTTCCTTTGGGTTTTGACTGCCTACATTTTTGAAGCCGCACAGATATCGCTCAAAATAACGTCTGTTCTGCACCCGTTTTGCATCAGGGATTACATTATACATGAGCAGCTTAATCCAGACTCATTATACCGGCTATAGAATGCGTATTTCCCGGAATTATATCTGCATGAATGCGAAGGAATTTAGTCTTCCCTAGCACGTCTTCCCTATTTGCACAAGCTATAAAGTATCGGTAGTTCATCCCTATGTGATACCTTCAATTCCAAGAGCGTAGCTTCATGACCGCCGTTATTTCAACAATACTGTGTTCATCACGGAAATAGTTGTTTTGCTGCAAATTGTACGAGTAGCATTGTTGACTGTAAATTATTCTATGTTGCGACCCTAACGCACTCTCCACAAAAACTGCTCTGGCCTGCTCATCCACACCTGCGATGAGCTGGTATAATTTGGGCTTCCAGTCAATATTAATTATTTTCGAGTAGCTAGCTCTATCCATTTTTGGTAACATCCCGTTTTATGCCGTATGGCGTGTAGAGCTGCTTTTTTTGGTATTCGATAGTCTGGAATGTTTACAACTTTGAGTACGTAATTAACGTTTTCACGAAAAGTGGTGATAGTCCTGTTTCCAACATGAGCATATAAGTTGGCGTGTTAGGTGGAAGATGAAATGGTTCTTAGATAGTACTGAAGTGGCTTTTCATCAAACTTCGACACAGCTTCAAACACTCTATGCTTGCTACTATGGGCAATGTTTTTATTCATGAAGCATTTTTGCCCAACCGCATTGATGCCTGTTTTCACATCTCAGAAAAGACAAGTTTTTATCATCGAATATGGCTTCATTGTCTTTCAAAACACTCTCCATGAAGATCAATACATTTTTGTATGCGTTTGAACCAATTTTCGAATCACCTTTTCCACTTCGAACGAGGCAACTACAAAAAATGCTTTTTTAAACGCATCAACCGCTTCTCCAAGCGTATTTTTGATATGCGGGGATAAAAGGAAGTCATTGGGTGCCAAGTCAGAACTTGATGCTCAAAGAGTCACTTGTTTGGTTACTGATCCGTTTTCGGTGGTTGCTTTTCCTTATTTCTTGAAAGACTCCTGCAGACAAATGGTGATGTACCATTCCAAATTGACCGAATTGACAAATTATGCGATATTCAGCGCAAAGAAGTCTTTTTGACGCCTAAATGACAGCATGCCTAAATTTCACAATAAGTCATATGACGATCTTGCGATATCAGTTCCGGTACAGCATCGATGTTTTCTATCACAGCAATCGACTTTGGACGAATTTCGTGAAATTTCGTGAAATTCGTCCTGAAGCGAATGACGACCACGATTGAATTCGGAAAACCAGCGAAACACGGTGGCCCGGGATGGTATGTTCACGATTTAATTCCATCTTTTAGGCTAAGATATATTTTTCAAGTCTCAGTAAAAAAACGATAACAGCACTCGTATGTCTGAGCACGCATACCATTAAATCTGTCAAACTTAGCGATGCTGATGTCAGATTTGACGTATCTATACCGGTATCGCCATGTCACAAAACTTAAGTAGCAACCTACGTATCTTGATCGGTTTTCCACCAGTCTTCGATGTGTAAACGGCGGTAATCGCCGACAAAACTAGCCGCTCATGGTCTTATTTGGACCTCAAGTGGTAGTGGACTGGCTTCCAAATCGGAAGGTTCTGTGTTCGGATCCCAGCCTCGCCCGAAAGAAAAAATTTTCAGTTAAAGAAAATCAAGTATGATGAGTAGTTGACTAGAAATCAACAACGAGCCAACCTCCACTAAGAATTTAGTCTCCCCATTAAATGGAGCGAAATAACCACTGAGCCCAAGCATCTTTCTTTCTCTCTCTATCCCATTTTCCAAAAAAACTTAACACGTGTTTAGGCACTTTAAGTGTACTCATACCCACTTGAGTGTTAAGTTCTTTAAAAAAAAAAAATTGGAAAAAGTCAATAGTTTCCTAAGTTCTTTCTCAAGCCTAACGTTCTCGGCCTCTAACTTGGGTTCATCTTGTGGACCAAATCCTCTTTGTTATATCGTCAAATATAATCTATTAAAAAAGATCTATTTAGATCTTCTATTTCCCATTGTAGCTAAATCTGGTGTACCACAAGGAAGTCACCTCGGCCCTCTGATATTTACGGTATATTGGCAATCAATGATGAAGATTTCATCATCAAAGAATCCCGCATTACCATCTATGCAGATATATGAAAATCTATAGCCATACCTCAATACCCTTTGACTCTACAAGATGATTTGTTGGAGCATAATGCCAGCAAATGTCAAACTACACTTACAACTCCAAACACACTTGTGGCACCACCTAAAAGGACATATTTCATTGGCAATGAATTAACACTCTCTCTCATCTGTAGGTGTTACTCCTATGTACAACAAACGAAGATTCATTCGATTTGTATTACGGGGTCTACCTTGGACAGATATCTATAGCTTGCCCCGGTACAAAGACTATTTAAAGCTAATAAATCTTCAGCCCCTTAGAAAATTTCGAGAAGTTGCTGATGCACTTCTTGTTCATCGACTACTCACTGGTTGTATTAATATGTAATGTAATAACCACCCAACCTTAGGTCTGTGACCCTTTCGCCACTTAACGTCAAATAGAATCTTTCCAATTTCTCCCCTCTCTTATTTCTTAAAAAGTGTGCCTTCAATCTTTCGCACCTACTTTCCTCCTCTTTCATCTACCCCTCACACAAGTAGAATTCCCCATATTTTGTGCAGGCCTCTTTCGGCCTACTAAATGGATCAAAAAATGAAGTAACTACAATATCTACCGTCCCGTCGCTAAGCTTTCTCGCATACCTAAAATGTTCATTCATCATGGATTCCTGAAAGGTAGATCAGCTACTACAAACTTAGTTGAATACGTATCCTTTGCCCTTTCAGCCCTAGAAAATGACAAAGAAATCGATGCTACAGATTTTGCTAAGGCCTTCGATAAAATATCGCATCAATTGATCCTTTTCAATCTATCTTCCCTTGTTTTTGGCCCCGTATTATTAAAATTGATATCTTCTTGTTTGGAGAACCGTTGCTATAGCGTTCATCGTAGCTCAGGCTGCTCAACCCCGTCCTAAGCCACTTCTGGTGCTTCACAAGGCAACCATGGAGGATTATTAAACACTGCCCCCTATGCATTTACGCCGACGACACTAAGTTCTACAAACCTATTTCTTCACCCCAAGACTCTTTCTCCTTCAAGAAGTCCTCGATAGGTTTTCCACTTTGTGTCTAGAAAATTGCTTAGAGCTTAACATCTCCAAATGTCAGTCTATGACTTTTTAACGTAAGCCCAATCAATTTCCTCCTCTACAGGTTCAATCCCTTCGTGACCTCAGAATATTATACGATAGAAAGCTAAACTTTCGTTCGCATATTGATGAGATAATTCATAAAGCCAACTTATCAAGGTCACTTTACATTATCCTTGTCCGGCCCCTTCTCGAATATGCCAGCTTAGTGTGATCCCCCTTACAATGAGTTCACATATCCCGAATCGACAACATCAACGTCGTTTCCTTCGATATGCTCTTCGAGGACTGCCCTGCGAGGACCCCTTTATTTTATCTCCCTATTATGACCGCCACAAACTTCATAGCCTGAATACCCTCGAAAAACGTCACATCCTCTTCATTCATCGACCGCTGTCTGGTTTGCCCCTGCGTTTACAATTTTATTTCCGTCAACACTAGCCCTCGTAATTTACAATGTCCTCTTCTCTTCTAAGTTTAGTTGTTAAATTATATATTTGTATTAAACACAAATAAACTGTTCTGCGGTTGACCCGAACCTCATCAGAAGAAGGTGGCATCCGCTGAAATAGATTGTGTGTGGCCGTAGCTCAAGTGGTAGTACGAGGGGCGTTCAACATATTCTCGGTATCGGGGTGAAGCTGTGGTTGTATATATAAATTGACTTATTTATCAAGTAACACTATTATTTTAGTGCATTCATGTAAAATTTCATATAAATGTGATTATTAATTCGCATTTTATCTCCAGTTAAACAGAATCATAATGGCAACTGAGACGATGATGGTGAAAATTGAGCATCGCGCTGTAATTAAATTTCTCACTAAGCAAGGAAAAAGTCAAAAAACTATTCATGAAGAGATGGTGGCTGTTTACCAGGGTTCCGCACCTTCATTATCAACTGTGAAAAAGTAGTCAAGGCAGAGAGAGCATTGAAGACGACCCCCGCTCCGGCGCCCCAGCTACTGCTTGTACGGGAGAAAGCATCAAAGAAGTCGAAAAACTTGTTCTTGAGGATGCCCGAATAAAGGTGAAAATGATGGCAGAGATCACCAAGCTTTCAATTGGTACCATTCACACCATTCTTCATGACCATCTTAACCTTTCAAAGGTCAGTGCAAGGTGGGTGCCACGAATGCTCACAGCGCCTCAGAAAAAAGTGAGAATCGCATGCTGTAGAGAGCTTTTGGAGATGTGTAGTGAGAACGCGGACGGTGTTATATGGATCGAATTGTTACTGGGGACGAAACATGGGTCCACCACTATGACCCTGAAAGCAAACAAGAGTCCATGCAGTGGCATAAAAAAGGAACAGACCCCCCGAAGAAGTTCAAGGTCACTCCGTCTGCCGGGAAGCTCATGGCCACAGTTTTTTGCGACTCAAAGGGAAACCATCAACGCCACATCCTACGCTTCCACTTTGCATAATTTGCGGGAAGAAATTAAAAAGAAAAGACGGGGTAAACTCGCAGCGGGTGTGTTGCTTCTTCATGACAACGCTCCTGTTCACACGGCGCGAGTTTCCAAGGCTGCTGCGCGAGATTGTGGTTTCGAAGAAATCCAACACTCACCCTATAGTCCAGACCTTGCTCCTAGTGATTATTTCCTGTTGCCGGATTTGAAAAAATGTCTTCGTGGAAAAAGATTTTCGGATGATGAAGAACTCAAGTCGGCAATAAATGGGTATTTTGCAGAGAAAGAGGAAATTTATTTTTTTGAGGGTTTAAAAAAGCTTATCTCAAGATGTAATAAATGCATTGATGTTAGGGGAGATTATATTGAAAAATAAAAACAATTTAAATTGAATTCGCATTTTCCTTCATATCGATACCGAGAATATATTGAACGCCCCTCGTATATTGGGTTTCCAATCGGACGGTTTGGGGTTCAATACAAGCCGTGACTTTTTTTCAGGCCACTAAAATCTCGTGAGATGAATTGACAACATCAAGTCAATTTACACTAATAATCTGGTCTCCCCATTAAATGTTGGATGGCACAAATGGAGCGAAATAGCCACTGAGCCCAAACATTGTTCTTTCTGTTTCCGTTCTTTTTTCCGAACAACTTAACACATGCTTTGGCATCATAAGTGGTGTGGTCAGGTCATACCCACTTGAGTATTAAGTTAAAAAAAAAAAAAAAGCAAAATGCTGTTCGATCTTGGAAACCGTATCTGTCAGGTCTTCAAGGAGCAAATGCTAATCCAATTAAAAATGTCGTCTGGGGGCTTATGTAAAAAAAGACGTAAGGACAAAAAAACCAATTTCGCTGTTTTTAGAATTTAGCGACAGATACTGCGAAGATGAAGAAAAGTTGCCTGTAAGTTGTAGAAACGTTGGGAGGAGATAATTGGGAATGGATAAGAATGTACAACATTGTTAGCACTTTGTGATGTAAAGAAATGTCAAAAGTTGTTCCAATAAATGATTTGATTTTTTTTTTTGTTTTAAACTACTCGTATCATACATGCTTTTATCAAACACACTGTACTATTATTCATCTAAACAGCTTCGTTCTATGGAAGTAGATTTTGCACTATTGGTACTTGCTATTGTGGTTTGTCAAAATTAAGGGTGATGCTTAAAACCCACAAAAAGGTCTTACAATGTAAGGCTGCTGATGGATCTGTTCTGTAGATTCATGAGGTCTATCCATTCTGTAGGATCATCTACCAATGTCATGGTACACAGTAGAAATCCAACGAAGCTCTATGCCATGCTCTTTTGGAGGAGAAAAATACCATATTTAGGACTCGGCAACAATGTTTAAACTCAAATTCAACTGGGCGATTGCCTGACAATCCTGGATTGATGTTGATAAAAGCCGCAATACCATTTTGTTATCACAATTTTCGGAGAAAAAAACCTTCCACTGCTCTAGGTGTATCTGTAAAAGCTTTTTGAAGTTACAACCTGATAATGATTTCATAACATACTTGTACTTCTTAGATTCTTATATTTTTTTTATTTCCCTACTAATAAAAATTCTAAAATATTGAGGTAGAAGGAAATCAAGACGCTGTTACTACTAAAACACTTTCAATGCCGACCACTAAGATTATGGCTCTCTTTGTTCAAAAGTACGTGCCACGCAGTCATACTCTCTACTGTTGATAAAATATTTTAAATTCCAACGTTTTTAATTTAAGAAAGTTATAGTTGTCACCTTGTTGTTACGAAAACCAAAAAAAGAAAATGAACAACTATATATCTTATCTTATATTGAAGAACAACAATGGGTCATTGATCGGAAGTACATATTTGTTTGACGTATTATCATTTCAACATTTGAAAATTCAATATTGTAGTTTGCTTTTCGATATGTCTGTGTAATTTCCGGTCGCCACATAAACTCATACTTAAAGTTAAACTGCAAAAATCAACATACTCGTAATACGAACGGATTTGCCATTCCGTAGATATGGGCATTTATGGTAAGAGTATGTTATCGATTCACCTCTACGCCTTCCATAAACATTTAATGTCTATTCATAGAAAAATATTACTAACTCGATATTACACAATTTAGGCTCACTTTTATAACAACGAATTGGCGTTTCGTTTTCAAAAAATTATTGCGTAAAAGTAATGCATCGGGCCAGTTCCTTTCTTTACTTTCAAATTCATTTTTATTGCTTGGCATTCGTCAACATCGTGCACAAGCATCACCGAGATTTAACCAATGCCATAACGCATCGATCACTTCTCAGAGGCGCCGCCTCATGTTTATGAACGCGGCCTTTCCACGCGATCCCCTAACTATCCTTAACCTAACTTACAATTAGGATGAGTATGTTACCTTAGTAACGTACCGACCTAGGGGGAGAGCCAACCCTCCGCAATCACGGGACTGAAACGGAGAAGCTCCTGAGCATTGGCAACATACCCGTCGTAGATGAGCCCAATTATCAAGGCTTCTCCCATCAATGACGTTGTCTAATAAAAAGCGGGGATAGAGCAAAGTACTGGTCTTATCGTAAACATGTTCAGATGACGCTACCGAAGGTTGCTACGATTTGACCAGTGACAAGTTGCCGGTCATACGAGGTTTTGTTGGCGGCTGGACCATCGGTAGTCCCAACCAGGATTTAAATCACGGTACCATGGGAGTCAGGAGCCTCCTGGATCTCAGTCCGGGCCTGACTTGTTAGATGTAGGCCCCTTTTTCCTGTTGTTTTCCTGTTGGAAGAGTTGCAATGAGTACTGGGTGCTGTGACCCTAACAGATCGGATGGAACTTGTGCCTCCAACGCATGTTCTGCTTTGGTATTCTTAATACATGCGAGCGATGGCAAAGCCTATCCTTGCTCCCATGGATGTATGGCCATCCTGTAAACTTAAGTCTACCCGACAGGTGGTTACGTTAAAAACCAGGGACTCTGTCCCTCGCACCGCGGTGGCGCTGGTATATTACCGAGATACCATTACTGTTTTGCACTAACCCTTTAGCATCAATATGAAGAAATGCCTCTGGCGGAATAAAGCCCGATAGAAGTGAGCTCTCGTGGTACAGTTCATACCTTGCAACGTAGCTTCGAATGACCTTAATCAGGAAATTGGCAATCCTATTTAGACAAGCCCCATCGTAAACGGCTTTGTTGGGATAGTATTTTTTGAACTCTGATTTTGGTGTCCTGTGCAAGCCGAGACAGGTCCTACGACACTGCCTTTCAAACAACCGAATCCTTTCCATCTGATACGGCGCTACATTGAACCACAAGGGACAACCATACGTGATGACTGACCTGATTAGGGCCACATAAAATATGTCCTTCACTCTGGAAGCAAGTTGACTACTGTAAAATAGCCTTCTTGTCAGAGCTAAAGCCTGGCCGCAGCGAGACAATTTTTCAATTTAAGCCAAATTTATTTGGCTTAATACAAGCTTACAAATTAGGACTTAAAAACTAAAAAAAATTAAGGTTTAGCGATATCTAGAACTTATCACTAGGTCTTAAAGCTAGGGATGGTGAAGGAGATCGGATTTGAGAGAGTGCTGCGATTAAAAGCGAAAACGGATACGGTAGATTGGTTTGTTAGAGCCATATGCGGTGCGGTGGATTCGTAGATAAAAGAGACGGCGGCAACGTAGATTTCGAGGGTTTTTTCGAGTGTAAAAGAAAATGGAGTTGTAAGGGTATTCAGGTTAATGAGCTTGTGACGGTCTCGATAGGGAAGTAAGATTAGAGGATTGTTCCAGGGTAGTCTTCGAATATCAAATCGAAGAAAACGACGCTGGATGCTCTCAATACGGAATACATGAACTCATTGAAAGGGACACCACGCTTGTCTAGCATACTCGGGGGGTACGTGACTGATGTATAGAGATCTGGTCACGTACGGGTTGCAGAATTCTTTGGACCATCTTTTAACGAAGCCAAATGATGAGTTTGCTTTAGAAATGATCTCATCAATATGCGAGCGGAAATTAACTGACTGAACAAGGGATATAGGTTGGCAGTGGAGAAGCTGAATTCGGGGAGGAGACTTGTTGCACTTACGTAAGAAGGTGATCGATTCACATTTGGTGACAGTATATTCCAGTTTGGATTTCAAAATAAATTTTAATAACACAAGTCAGTCCGCATTAATTAATTTATTTTCATTGTCTGTGGCAGCAATGAAAGTCCACAGTCGAAGTCGTTCTACTACGCCAGATGCGTAGTCTGGATTACATTTAGTGTTGTCCAAATCTAGTAATATAGCCGGCGTTAGATAAGCAAACTTATCCGCCAAATTCTGTAGCTACAATGATTCTTTCTAACGAGGAAATCAGTTTCCGTCTCAACTCTTTTTCACAAGACAGGTTAGCAACTCTGGTTCCGCCATCAAAAATGTTCCTTCTTGTTATGCGCCTCTGAGGTTCCATGGAAATGTCAAGGTAGGTAGGTAGATAGGTCAGAGTGGCTGTTGGAAATACCAACTCACTTAGGCCTATTGGCCCATTATGATGCCACGTGGATCTATGATCCTCTTAATAATGGAACCAGTTTGAGCTTATGATGACGCGTAGGACACTGTTTACGTCTATATTTTTTAGATCGTTTAGGTCGTTGTAGAAGAAAGCTCCTAAATGAAGTTTTCTTCTATGGGAAAGAACTGGACATGTACAGAGTAGGTGGAGGATTGTCTCCTCCTCTTCCTCGTCCATGCAGCTTCTACAGAAGTCGTTTGTAAAAGCGCCAAGCCTTCTTGCGTTCTTACCTATGAGGCAGTGTCCAGTGATGACACCTATTATAGCGCTGAGATGTTTCCTATTTAGAAGGAGCGATTCAGATCTAGCTTTGACCAGATCTGTTTGGTCGCTATACATGTTGGTCCAACAGTCCACCTAAGGTCTGTTCTTTTATTGGCATCCTGCTTTAATACTATTTTGCACGTAGCGATTGGTATACCTATACTACCCTTTTCCGGTAGAATAGGTAGAGTGGTTCCAATTTTGACGAGTTCATCGGCTCTGCAGTTCCCTGGAATGTCTCTATGACCCGGCACCCAACAAAGGTGAATATTGAACTGCCCTGCGATCTCCATGAGAGATGATCGGCATTCAAGGGCGGTTTTAGAATGTAATGAGACCGAGTCCAGGGACTTGATGGCGGCCTGACTATCCGAAAATATGCGGATACCTTTGCAGATATCAAGTATTTCTTCAGCCAGGACAGAGTTTATTTAATCGCCACAATTTCCGCGCCTGGAATACGCTACAGTGGTTTGGAAGGTAGAAAGACAGCCTTAGATTTAGCTTATATGAGAAAACAGCGCCACCAACCCCGCTATCGGTTTTAGATCCATCTGTGTAAAGATATGTAGAGGGGATACTTACATGAAAGTCTTTGTCACACCAAAGTTCAGGTACGGTGTAATCGATGTTCTCTGTGAGGATTCCGAATGTATTAAGAATGCTGGCGTTGCCAATGAATAGCTGCAGTCGCAGCTACTTGCCTGCTGAAAATATCGAGGGGTGTTAAAGTGGACATAGACATGCTGTTCTTTGGACTCTGCTCAGTTTACTGCATTTTCTAAGGCCGTCCACCAGATGACATCAGTCTTATCACCGAGATGTATAGTCAGCAGGTTATGCGAGGCTTTATTGACTCTTTCTTGAATGTAAGGTTTCCAGTTTAGTTTTCTGCCAAAAATTAGACCCAAATATTTTGCTGTATCAGAAAATACTAAACTGGTACCGTTTATTGAACGAGAGTTTATAATTGGAGTTTTGTATTTCCTGGAGATGAGGACAAGATCAGTTTTATGGGGGTTTATTCCCAATCCACAGCGATCTGCCCAACGGGTTAATCTGTTGAGATTTACTTGAAGGAGCTCTTTAATTGTATTAAGATGCTTACCTGAGACGGCTATAGCAACGTCATCCGCATAGGCAATCACCCTGCTACCACCCGCTTCCAGGTATATCAGCAGTTCATTAACCACTAAGTTCCAGTGAAGGGGAGAGAGGACACCGCCTTGCAGCGTACCTCTGCTAACACATCTTTTAGTAGAAGTCTCACCCAGTTTGGAGTTGATTATCCTGCTGTTTAGCATAAGACTGATCAACGGCCCAAGTGAGTCGTCTACCTGCTGAGTTGACAGCGCAGTCGTGATTGCGGATTTGTTGACGTTGTTGAAGTCTTGGATCAATTTTAGCTCGTATATGGACATCAATCAGTCGTTCTAGAGTTTTCAGAAGGAAAGATGATAGACTTATAGGTCTGAGGTCCTTTGGGACAACATGAGACCATTTTCCGGCTGGAAATGCCAAGTTCTTCACACATATTTTTTTCATAACTTACAGCGCCATCTTCCTCTCGTTTCTCTATCCGTAGCATCTGCAAAGCATTCACTTTTTGAGTGCACAGTCTTATGTCAAGTTCCTTTGTTTGTAAATATTTTTGTGCGTCATTCACTTCATGTAGCACCGGTTACCAGAGGCCCAAGAAACAAAGAAAGGAAAATGACTGCATCATAACTAGCAAAGTTCTATTCTTGTGTTTAAGCTTTCACCTGTCTCTGTCAGTTTTTCCAAAGTGACGAGAATGTCTTTGTAATGATGCCATCTAATTTTTACGGCATCGCCTCTTGCACTCCAATGTGTGTCTTAAACCTTCAAACTTTTGCCTGAAAAGTCCGTAAAACTTTGTTGCCATTCGTGGGTAAACCGTCTGTCTCTCCTTTTGATGTCAAAGATCATGAATCTGAACGTGTTAATGTTGACGCTTCGGCGAAGTTTGTATTGATATGCTGAACAACATCCTGGCCTTGCTAAATGAGATGCAATCGCATATTTTCATCTATGTGTTCAGGCCATTTTTCAATATCATCCAAGTTTTGGTATTGAATAGCAGACAATGCCGATGCTGTATCAGTCTCTGTTTCTAAGCTATCGAAATCCATGTCTAGACATACAGATGCAGACTCTATCTAATTGAGTAGAACAATGTCAACATTTCTAACAGGTACCAGACCAACAGTGTCAAGTTTTTGTACTTTTTTAGCTTGCTCTGAGTTTGAAGGCACAGTTGTCTTGTAAGCCCAACAGGGATTCCCCGATTTCGTCGCAGTATATTTAATGGAAAACTCCGCGTTAATATGCAGAACTTCGATTTTTGGACCTGATCTGTACGCCAGTAAATCGTCTGCGTACGCTATGGCGTGACTGAGGGAATCCACCTTAACAGCTCTCTATTGAGGCGACGTTTGGAGTACCGTCTACTCTCGCGTTTTTCAGACACTTAACGATGCATAGGAGCTCTTCTTTATGAACGAACAAATGCGAGGAAGCTCGTTCATCAGCGATGACAACATATGCGGCGTCTTCTTCACTGAATACGGTGAAACCGTGATTCTCGGATTGCCAATTTTGAAATTCGTTGCGCGGTTAATAGTGACTTACCTAGCCCCTGTTGTCAATGTCGTGATTACGGGTCATTTCCCTTTTTACCTGCATCATTGCAGGTGTTTCTGGTCTCCAAGAAGAAGGATAATTTTCCCAGAAATATTCAAGTGTTGATCGTGTTTGCTGCTTTGCCATAAAGTACTCGGAATAGGATATTTCCTTTATTCGTTTATCCGAAAACCTGACTAACTACGATAATTACACGTGTTCCTCTTTGTACTGCGTGAAGGGAAATCCTTTGTTGTTTCAGCTGTTCGACAGGTATTTTTGAAAGAAAAAGAGGGATTCTCAAAAAATCCTTACACTTGTTTCTCAGAGTATTTTTGTGAAAAATAAAACGTTCTTCGAAGTTGGGAAGCAGTAACCTCGCTAGTAGGAAGATGGACGTGACTCAATAGCAAATTTATGAGCGCATTGAAACTCGATCGTTTTGCAAATTGACTCATAAAGGCACGTTTCTTAATTTGTAAAACATTTCACTCGTATTTATGGCAATTTCGAAGGCTTTTGCATGCTTCATTTATTGCATTAGTAATGTACTCGTATTCGTAACCTGTTTAGTATTTATTATTGAATTGTATGACTTTGGTGTCGAAATGTTTAATGAGGACAGCAATTGAAAAGCACGTACACTAGACTATTTATTGAGTGAATTAAGTTACCCGCTTCCCTTTTATATATTTACTTAAAATGTTTGAAAATGTCCTTAGCCTAAACATTTTGGAGATCCGTGTGCAATCACTTTCATCATCACATCATCAAAAAAATATGAATCCAGATGTTTTTCTGTAGCTGAGTCAGTGCAATTTCGAGTGAGCACCTTGTAGAAATGTAACATTTTACCATGAACTTAGTGCCCTAAGCAACTTTCAATATTAGGAAAATTTTAAAGGCAACAAACCAATATGATGTTCCCTTAAAACACTCTAACAAGATAATGAGCAGACCGTTCTGAGATCTATGAGTTCTGGAAGTTAGAAAAGATTCCAAGATGAGCTAGTTTGCTCAGTTTTTCAAGTCAAACACCATATTTCTCCATGACAGAAATATAATGAAGCCCCAATTAAAGTTACTTCCCAGGAGATCCACAATTTTGGGCCAAGATCTTGCCGAGGTTTTTGTATTTTTCATTTCGAACTGAGGTTTTACCACCATCGGTTTCTCAATGTGGAGAAGGTGCGTAGCTCTAATTACACTATCTCTTTTTACACCGTGAGACATTCGTACCACGTTTATTTGTCATTTTTCCTTTATAATTTTCTGATACATATGTATATGGCAGTCCAGCATTGCGATATTTAAGTTTCAGCGGCGTTTTTCTGTTGCAAAATGCTGCAGCGGTAAAAGATTATGCCGCGTCTGCGTAACCTCACGCTTACTTTACGATGATTCCTTGGAAATAAATGTCAGGAATTGGGTTTACGAGTTCCGAAGAATCGCGATGCAGATATTCGGTCTTTGTACGACAGATTCATAAGTCGCTATTTTCTTTGCTTTTATTCAGGTATTAAAGATTGTCCGAAGGTCTGTCATATCGTTACTTATGATAGCACTATCTTCGGCGTAAAGAAAATAAGTCATTTCGGACTCGTCAATACATATACTTACGAGTACTTACTTAAGGTGGCACTACAATCAGTCAACCAACAAGCATCTCCAGCCAACTCAATCTTTAGCTGACTGCCTCCAATTCCGCACGCTAAATTGGTTGAGGTCCCCTTCTACTTGCATGCGCCACCTGAGTAGCGGTTTCCTCTACTGCGCTGTCCCTCGGGGGCGAATTCGAAAATTGTTCCGACCGCAGAACTGGTGACAATCCGCTCTACATGACCCAACCACATTAGTCGTTGGACCTTCACTATTCCTGTTAAGTCGATGTTGCTGTACAGCCCATATAGTTCGACGTATCTCCTAGTCCAATCACCGTCTATGCCGACGGGACAGAAAACCACCCGAAAAATTATTCTGTCAGAACAGCATCATCCAATTTTAATAAAGACCATGCCTCTGCGCCATGGAACAGGACTAGGATTGGTAAGTTTTTATATGAGAGCTCTGCTAATTGCCTTCTTAGTCCAAAGAAGCAGCGATTGGCAAGAGTGATTCCTTCGTTTGATCTCAGGGGTGACGTCGTTGTCTGAATTGTTAACAGAGTGTAGGTAGATAAAGTCCTTACCTACCTCAAAGTTATATCTGTCGAGGGTGACGTTCTGTCCGAGACGTCGGTGTTGGGTGTGACAGCACACACTTGGTCTTGCCCTTGTTGACCGTGAAACCCATCTTCGCCGCTTTCGTCTTAATACTAGTAAACGCGCCACTGACATCACGCTGCATTCTTCCGATTATGTCAATATTATCGGTGTATGCAAGTAATTGGATGGACTTTGTGAGTTTTGCACTATTCTTTCCACAAATATGTTGAAGAAATCGCATGATAGCGCATCGCCTTGTTTAAATCCTTTCTGGACATCAAAGGTCTCGGTGAGTTCTTTACCGATCTTGATGGAGCAGCGTGCAGTCTCCATCGTCTTCTTGCCCAAACGGACGAGTTTGGCAGGAATGTCCAAACTTGATATTGCTCTGTACAGCCCGCCTCTAGAGATGCTGTCATGCACGGGCTTAAAATCGATGGATAGGTGGTGTGTATCGATTTGGAGTTGATGGGTTTTTCCAAGTGTGACTATTTGGTCGATGTTGATTTTCATGACCTAAAGCCATACTGATATGGACCAATCAGGCTGTTGACAAACGGCTTCAGGCGTTCACACATTGCGGCAGAGAGGATCTTGTACGTGATGTTAAGAATACTGATGCCTCTGTAGTTGGCACAGTTTCATTCATCGGGCATACTTACTTCCGACCATATTTTACAGATGAGTTGGTGTAAACTCCTTACCAGTTATCGTATGCCGCTTTGATGAGCTGTGCATTCAGGCCGTCCGCTCCAGCAGATTTGTTCGACTTATGGTTAGATAAACCAATCTTCACCACCGGATCGAGTGGACGGAATTGTTGGTCTTACATCATCCAGATTGAAAAGTTCATTCCAGCTGATAGTGGTATTTGGTTCGTCGTCGCCGTTATACAGTCTACAGAAATGCTCTTTCCAACTATGTTCCCTTGTACGTTTCTACAGGCTTCGGCTCGGGGTTTATGTCCGTGGCATGTTTTTCTACCTTTTGTAAAACTTCCGAATTCGTCTCAATTTCCTCGGCCGCACATATGAGAACCCGATGTTCGTCGCTTCTCTTCTGCTCGTAGAGCTCGTGAGCAATTCTAGTCCTTCTGTGCAGTGCCGCTTTGTATGTCTCTTGCTTAGCTGCATGTGCTTGCTGGCACTCGTTGTCAAACCAGGTGTTTCGCTGTGGTGATCCAATGAAACCCAGTAGCTTAGAGGCGAGATCTCTGATGGCTTTTTGGCAATGTTGCCACTGGTCTTCAATATTTGATGCTGACGGCATATGACCTCTTAAGAGATTACGAGAGCAGCGATCGGAAAAGGATTTGTCGATCTCTTTGTCCGACGTCAAACTTCTTCACCGTATCAGCTTGTCTTTGCGATGTTCGGGATATCCGTAACCGCACCTTGGCTACAACCAGGTAGTGGTCCGAGTCGATGTTGGCCCCTTGAAACGCCCGAAAATTCATAACACTGGAGGAGTGCCTTGCGTCGATCACAGTGTGGTCAATCTGGTTGACAGTGGATTAATCAGGAGATCTCCAAGTTCCCTAATGAATATCGAGATGTGGGAACCGCGTGCTAGCTACGGCAATGTTTCCTGGATCCGTTATCGCAAGCTATAATTTCCGACAGTGCTCCCAAAGATGCCCTCTCGTCATTGCTAGAGCACTGCTCATAGATCTTGCACAAGACCTCGTACAAACTATCTTTGGTGTCGTCATCTTTCTCCTCTGTGGGGGCGTGCTAATTTTGGCAAATTTAGCCTTATTACGTATTGTTACGAGGCGCTCGTTAACATGCCTCGTTAACTTCTAGCCAAAGTTTGCCTCTAGCAACAAATCCGCTTTCGAATAGGCGCTGCTTTTGCAGTCAATAACAATCACCGTAGTAGTAGATGTCGCAGTTTTTCATCCTCTTTTTTCCGGCCCATCCCATCGCGGTAATATCGGCCCATTCTTGGATGGCGGTAATATCTGCTTTGCAGCAATCCAGGGCCTTCGCTAGTTGTTCGGCTGCACGTAGAATATTAAGTGTCCTAACTTTCCACGTATAGATCCGAAGTTCGTTGTCCTTATTTCGTTTGCAGAGGTTGTCAACAGTAGATCTGTCCGTATCAGAGGTTTGTTATTTCTTTGTAACTGTTTTCTTTTTTTTCAATGGCTGGTGAGTTACCAGATGACATAACCATAAACCTGAGGGCCAGTTCCATTATAGATACTCCTAGGACGAGGGGTCGGTCAGACCGAATCCAGTAACCTGTTCGTGGATGTGAGCGCTGCCGTTGGCCCATTAACCATCTCTTTTTCAAGACCCTTACCGGCCTAACCATCAAATATGTCGGAGTAACACGAATAAGGTAGGTAGCTAAAAGTGGCTGTTGGAAAGACCAATCCACTTAGGCCTGCTGACCCATCGTGATGCCGCATGGATCTGAGATCCTCATACTCATGGAACCAATTTAAGCTTATGATGAAGCGAAGGAGACTGTTAACATTTATATTCTCTAGATCGCTTAAACCATTGTAGAAGGAAGCTCCTAAGTGAAGTTTTCTTCTTTGGGAGATTTCCTCCTTTTCCTCCTCGTCCATGCAGTTTCTACAGAAATCGTTTGTAGAGACGCCAAGCCTTCTTGCCTGCTTGCCCATAAGCCGGTGTGAGCTGAGATGTTTTCTATTTAGAAGGATCAGACTCTAAGAGCGATTCAGATCCCGCTTTGGTCAGATCGCTAGACATGTCTAGCACCCATAAGGTCTTACATATTTGTTTTATTTCGGGATTTTACTCCACTGTTGATTCCATCTGGGGAATTCATCCGCTGTCCCGTTTATAGCGCTGCTAATTTTGTCTGCTAGTCAGCACTCGGACTTATAAGTTCGGCAAATCGATTCCGGATGGACATCGACCAATACTACCCGATGGTTGCCACTTGGAGGTAAAATAAACACAATTGATGTGTAGAAACAGCTACAACACTGGGCATCGCCAAGTTGACTGGTATCGCGCATGCTGTTGTAGAGACTTAAGCTGAACAAGATTTTTTGTTTGCAAATGTAGTTTAGCGCAGTGATTTAGTGATTTACTATGGAAATGACACAACAACTTGTATCAACATTTCTGAAACAAGCAATAAATGGGCTGGTGACCATAACACCAGGCAAATTTGACTCAAGTTTTATAGCACTGACTGGACATGCGAGGACATCTCCATCACAAAAGGTTGAAAAATTATAACACACTCCAGGATAAAAAACAAAAATGTACAGATGATCATACACCCAATATGCACACGTTTTCTAATTACTGCCATAAGCACATTTGTGTACAACTGTGTACTCGGATGTCGTAAATACATGCGTAGATATGTTTTAACAACATCCTCTTCTTTTTTTGATAACACAGCAATATTCTCCAGCCATCTGCCGATAAAGGAAAACAAAAAGAAGGCAAAAAATAAATCCTAATTAAGGAAACAAACAAAGACTTCCTTTAAATCGCTTCAAAAAAAAAGAAGGAAAACAAAAAAAAAATTGCCTCATTCTGCGGCCACATGTTGTTTGCCATTAGACTCCAAACAAAGCTACAACGATAAAACATCTGCTGAGCCCGGCCACATGGAAAAAGAACAAAACTTCTTTCGCAAGGAAAACAAACAAAGTCCCATCCAAACGATTAAACGTTCTCATTAGTCGGCTTATTGTCTTAACCAGTGCACACGTACAGCATCTGACTTTAGGCAAAGTCCCTAGGGATTGACTCTATTGTAAAATCACGTTCAGAGATGGATACGAGTTAAAATAATAATCACACGTGGATCTGGACAAGGGCTATAGAAACTTAAATTAAATCATCAAATCTGGGGTGTGACTATGTACATATGTACATATCTGGGAAGTAAGGAAACGCCTCAAATGATTGATTAGGGGTGACACGATTCCGATTTCAGACAAGGTCTGATTAACTCCGCATAAATTCGTCTCAACACTTGCAAGTCGCTAGTCTTGTCGCTCTGTCATTTGTTGAAAATATCCTTTTAATGTGCAACGGCTGAATGGGCATACACGACTCCCACACGACTACTTGCATTTTGTTGTTAATCAGGATTCTTGCAACATGTTTTTCTGTTGCACGTGCATTGCTACTGCGGCTGTCAAAAAAAACATGCAGACAGGCGGTGGTCTATTATAGCAGGCTTTAGTTTGCCACACATGCATATGCACGCAGACACGAAGGGAATCGCTGAAATGTACTTTACTCCAATGTGCAAGCAACCGGTTGGGCATATGTCAATCACTCAGCTAGCTACAGCCGCTAAGGTGTTACAAGGAACCATCTATGCACGTCTTGGCAAACTATAAATTCAAAATCGTACCACAGCGGGCACGCTTACGCTTAAGCTTAAACACAGAAGGAAATGCTAACATAAGTCTCTACATACGACTACGTCTGTATGTGTCTGTACGTCTGTCCATATAGATAGATGTATGCTTGTGGCGGAACAAGACAGGCTAAATTATGGACAGTGAAGATAGGTATCCCGTGCGCAATTTTCCCCTACATCATGTCATGTCCAATGGCCAGCACCATCAGGCGGCGAACAGGGCAGCGCGAATTGTGGACACTTGGCCCTGTCCGTGGGCGATAAATTCCAATAGCACTCCCATGTGCACAAATTTGCCGTCAATAGGTATACCAGTATATTTGACCAGATTGGATTGCGCGTGCAGTAGGCACAGAAAGGCAGGCGTAACGCGCCCATCACCACTCATTTACCCATTCAATTAGCCCAAACATACACACACATGTACGCGTATGCAACCATATGTATTAAACACACACATAAAGCCACGTATTGCCTCAATGTGATTTGAATTCTTGGCACGAAATGCGGAACTAATTCCCAACCAACGGATGATGATAGCCCAAAGACACGACTTTGGTTTTGGTATTGGGAATCTGGGATGGTTTACTCTAGCTCAAAGTCAATCGGCTGCGGTCGGCAGTTGGTGGTTGACCGCCAACGTCGGTGTTATCAATCAGATTTACGAGTATATAAACGTACAAATCGATCCAAATGTTGAAAGAAAGCCTACATTGGCGTGCTGGGAGGGCTTAAACGACCTCGAAATCTGAAAACATTTCCCCACACACTGACGCTCATTATCTCAATGTGTTCTAAAAACTAAATACGAGTAGTTTTACTTTCGATGATGCGCGAGCTCTTAGAATATTTCCAAACACACTCAAGGGTCGATGTAGGGCCATCATTTTGACAGATTGCCTACGACTGACTACAAATGTGCACAACATGATGACGATGAGCCAATATTGTGAACGAACTGAAGACCTCGCTTAAATAAATAATTACTTTTACGATGACGATGACGTTGACGAAGACAAACCAAATGCCAACGGATCAGGGTCACCACTTGGCACTGTTGCTGTAAACATACGAGTACCCTTTTTTTTTAGAGACACATCGGAAGTGTCAGCTCCGAGATCATCCGTATTCGGCGGTGAACTTTCATCGGTGTTGGTCGCTATAATCGATTTTTGAATTAGATACTGATTTTCTAAAAAAAAAAAAACGAATTTTTTTTAAAAGCAGTCTTCGCAGATACTCGTACTCGTGTGTTGGTATTTTTATAACCTACACATGCTGGCCATAAATACGAGTATAAATATAAGTGAAGAGAGGAACGTGGATAAGATGTAGATTGTGGAAGGGGTAGATACAAAAACCGCTCCAAGAGCACGCATGATTGTGTAACCCTTTGACCGAGATAATCTTGGAAGAAGGTCTATTTTGAAAGGGAATCTATGTCAATTGTGATTGTTTTTGGAACTCAGATTTGTGGGATTAGAATTAGTATTCCATTGCAGTGCCTAACATTTATAGAGCTGGAGCAATTACAATGCCGATCGGATGTAGAGATGAATGCGTAATACATCAGCGACATTGTTAATCAATGAGTGTGTAGACGGCTTCCGGTTTGAAGTCCCCAGGACTTTTATCTGATTGTTTAAGTGAAAAATTGCTGATTCATCATTCGTATGTGTGTAGTGCATGTTTTCAAATTTTGCACTCTACAGCAATTTTACACGAATTTACTCGTAACAATGTCAATAATACAATCTAGGAGTTCGTATCTGCATATGCTATCAGACACAATAAAGATTTAAATGATGAAAAATTGTGAAATGCTTAAGAACATCTGATTAAGTGACTTTACATTTTGATCATACCTTCGAGTAGATGACACTTTGACCTCGAATGGCACAGGAAAACTTGAATTCAACGTCCGACATCGAATAATTAAGCTCCCTCCCAGAATTATTCTGCATTTTTAGCGTAGGTTGGTTGCATGAACCACAAAAGACCCATTTCTAAAGCCGGATTTTTACCGAGTTGAGCCACGATCACGCAACCATTATCAAGTACCATCCCGCTAGGTTCATAACATAGAATCCATTATTCGAACGACATATTGCTTTACGTTGGCGCTTGGGGCGTCTTAGCTCGCTACGTAACTACGAGTATGTTCACCGTCACATTACGTATAATCGTCAAGTTTTTCTTATTCATTTAGAGCATGTCATTTATGGTAACATTGGGAGTAGTTTTCCACTTTCCAAAGTGGTTTGGTAGAGCCCTCCACTCTGTGTCCTATTGTGAACAATTAAAAGCCGATCACTGATGTGAGACGATGTGGATATTGTAATACGTTCTATTGGTGTTGTCGACGTGCAACGAATACTCTCTTTTTTTTTTGTCGTCTATCCATCCCGGTTATTTTGCTTTCTCGTTCAAACATTTCTTCAGCGAGTAGATACGACAAGTGCAACATCATTCGAAACTGTTTAAGAGCCTTTGAAGTAAAACGCTTTGGTAAATCAGGAACTGGAGTGATTCGACACATTCCGCTCGTAAAATGTACTCAGCTTAAGGATACATATCCGAGGTATGTTCAGAAAAAAACGGGGATTTTAGTTTTTTGCCACAAGTTCTGTCACAAATGTAAAACGCTATGAAAAAAAAAACAGGAAACATTGAATTCAAAATTATTGTCTGAAAAGTTTCCGACCGAACAATGTTTCAAGACATTTTTTCTCAATTTTTTTTTTATTTTTCTAAATAGTCTCCTTGTAACTCTACACACTTCTCCCAGCGATGCTCCCATCTCTCTAACCCGTTCAAATAGTACTTGGCGTTTTTCTCTGCAAAATAATTGTTCACGAAGGTGATTGCGTCCTCATTTGACGTAAATCTCTGTCCACCAAGCGCAGTTTTTAGATGAGGGAACAAAAAGAAGTCGCTTGGAGCTAGATCTGGTGAATAAGGCGGATGGTCAAGCAGTTCAAACCGTAATTCATGGATTTTCACCATGCCAACCGATGAGGTGTGAGACGGCGCGTTGTCTTGGTAAAACAGGACCTTCTTATTCTGCAAATGTGGCCGTTTTTCCGCAATTTCTGCCTTCAGCTTGGCAAGTAATGATGCGTAGTATGCTCCTATAATGGTTTTTCCTTTTTGAAGATAATCGCTTAAGATAACTCCTTTACTATCCCAAACAACAGTCGCCATCATTTTCCCAGCCGAAAAAACAGTTTTTGGAGCCGGCTCGCCCTTTGCAGTCCACTGTTTTGACTGAATTTTTGTTTCGGGCGCATAATGGTGTATCCAAGTTTCATCTACAGTAATTAATCGGCGCCAAAACTCGGATTTATTGCGCTTAAACTGCGGCGACAGAGCGTTGGAAATGTTCATTCGAACACGTGTTTGGTAAGCAAACGCGACACCCAACGCGCGGCAACTTTTTCATGCCTAAAACTTGATTTAATATGTAACAAACACGTTCTTTGGACACTTTCATAACCTCTACTATCTCTCTCACTTTAATTCGGCGGTCGTCTAACACCATTTGGACGTCCCGAACGTTCATCATCTCCCAAGCTCTTACGGCCACGTTTAAATTTAGCTGTCCAAAATTTCACTGTGGTAAATGATGGTGCAGAGACCCCATTCAAAGAGTCCAACTCATTTTTGATTTGAGTAGGCGTAACAGCTCGATACTAAATTTTTTCCATTTTCACAAAAAACACTCACATCGACTCACTCAAACGTCTATCAACTAAAAACTGGGCGTCCAAAATGACTGAAACTTCGGTAAGTAACTGTCAAAAGATGCACAACTAGGATTCATTAGCTTTTATTGACGACTGCCGCTATCTTTTCAGACAACCCTCGTATTAGACCACAATATTGATTATTAAAAAAAATTGGATTCACTCGAAATGAGTGCTTTTCCAAACGGTGTGGCCATTCGGCTATAGCGGCGTATACGATTTCCATGGAGACCGTGGACGCTGCTCTGGTAATACTGTTTTAAGGCTTTCCAAATTTCTGTGGGGAGTCTTGCAGGCTATGTTCTCCCATTCTGACCACAAAGCATAATCCAGTGGATTCAGATCTGGACTCCCCGTCGGCCAATCTTCTGCTGCAATAAAGCCAAGAATATTAACTCTGAGCGACTCCTGCGTGGTTTTGGTTTTGTGCGCTGTAGCAGAGCCCTGTTGGAAGATCCAACTGTATCCAATGGAAAGGGCATTGGTCAAAACGTTCACAATACCCTCTAGCACATCTTCTTGGTAAACGTTTGCACCAGTTTTTACGCCTTTTTTTATAGAAATGGAGGGATTTGACAGGATGATGTCCACGTTGAACCCTTGGAACAAATTTTATCGCTTCCTTATGGCATAAATTTTGTCATTTTGTTTGCTGAAAACTTCTTCCACGGTAAAAATTTTCTCATCCGTAAACAGAACGTTTTCATGGCCATTGTTCGCGTGCCACTGTAAAAGTCACTTGCATTTTTCAAGCCTAATTTTTTTTTAGTTGATGAGTTAGAAGATGACTCGCGACCCGACGATAGGCTTTGATATACAGATCGTCCGAATCATATTAGACATGGATCTGCTTGATATATCTATTTCATTAGACATGATCTGCTTCCTAAGGGGATTTTTCCGAATTCGTTAACGCACTGCCTTTACTACCGCATTCGTACAGACGACGCGCAGACGATCACTTCTTGGCTTGCCCTCTACTCGAAACAATTTGCCGAAGCGAGCAATAGCCCAACAAACGAACATTTTCGATATTCCGAGTGGTTTTAGCAACTCGAAAATTTGGCCAGGACTCTTTCCGCACTTATGCAATGCTATTACCACGACTCGATTCTCTTTAACGCCCCACTCCATGTTAAGTGTTTGCAAACTGAAACCAAAACTGACTAGTATTCTTCACTAATCAGTGCATGTGTTTTGAAAAATTGTGTAACAGAACTTATGGCAGGACTAGGTACAATAGATTAATGTTGTCGCCTTCAAAATAGTCCCCATTAGATATTATGCACTTCTGCCAACGCTTCTTCCAATCCTTGAAACACTTCTCAGGCTCGACCTTTGGGATACCCTTTAGCTCTTTCAGCGATGCGCTTTTTTTCGGTCTTAGCGAGCCAGAATGCCTCTACTGGGACGATTGAGCCTTAGTTTCGACGTCATTTTCGTAAACACATGTTTTGTCATTATTTTTACGTTTCAGTAATTCTGCATCGTCGTTGACTTTATTTAGTGACTCCTGAGCAACTTCCATTCGCCGCTGTTTTTGTTCAAAGTTCAACAATTTTGGAACAAATTTTGCTGCCACGCGTTTCATACCCAAAACATTTGAAAAAATTTCATGGCATGAGCCAATTTCCACGTTTTGATCGGTTGTTGATGTGCTGGAGCGTCCGAGCGTTCGTCGTCTTCAACGTCTTCACTGCCATCTTCGAAACGCTTATACCACTCGTAAACTCTTGTTTTACTTATTCACACACCGTGTTACACTTTACTTCATTTTTTACACAAAATTTGATACAAATTTTTTGATCCATTTTAAACGAAAATCGCAGAGCTCATAAAAGCACGTCTAACCTTAGCGGCTGTCACAGACAAAGTAAACAAGGAATAGAGCTGAAAATTTTATCATACTTCAGGGGCATGTATACCAACATAATAAAAAAATTGACAATCGGACTCTCCAAACCCGGTTATTTTCTGAACACACCTCGTACATATAATGAAGGGGCAGTACTACTGTTCCGTGGAAGTCCGATTTTCTCGTCACCCTTTGGAGTATAACAACTCTTTGTAAGTTCCTTTTACTGGAATCTTTCAGTGCCTACAGTACCAGCACCCACGACGTCCACTCTGAGTACCCGATGCGAGCTTAAGCCGGACTTTCAGAGAGGTAGTGGTCCGCGGTGTCCTCATCATTTTCACAGCAAGCATGGCAGAATATTGTATCACCTGTGCCCAGCACATTTAAGTACATACCAAAATTTTCACGACGTCAGTAAACAACCTGCAGTCTTTCCTGCTGAGGGACAACAGGAACGCCGCTGACCTCCTAGAGACTACCTATCAATGGAAGCCTTAACCGAGGATGCAGGCAGATCTATTGACCCCATCTTCTCTGGAGAACTGTTATTATAGCGTTCGTTTTAGGACAGCCTGCTCACTTTTTGTGTCCCACAAGGCAGCCATGTAGGTCCCTTTCTTTTTCATTTTAACTACAATATAAACGATCTTGAGAGGATTATTAAACACTGCTCTGTATCCATTTACGCCGATTACACAAAGTTCTCCAAAACTATAGGTTTTCCACTTGGTGTATAAAAAATTGCTTTGAGCTTAAGGTCTTCAAATGTCAATCTATGACTTTGTCTAGTGAGTGGCATGACCTGTACCCCAGGTTCCATTCCTTCGTGACCTTGGAATATTGTTCGACAGAGAGTTAAACTTCCATTCGCATATTGATGAGTTAAACCTTGAAGCCAACTCATTGCTCAGTTTTATCAATCGGTGGTCTAAGGAATTTTGCAACCCCTAAGTGACAAGGTCACTTTATATTACCCTTGTCCGGCCTCTTCGCCAATATGCCAACCAAGTGTGGTCCCCATTCCAGCGAGTTCATCGACAACGTTCAACGTCGTTTTCTTCGATTTGCTCTTTGTGGACTACCCTGGAATGACCCATTTATCTTACATCCCCATCTTGACGGCCTCCTGTTTACAATTTTATTTCCTTCAACACAGGCCCTCGTAGTTTACAATGTCCTCGTCTCTTCTATATTCCAACCCATTGCACCTCTTATGATTCCAACGTACCAATCTCCTGCATGCTACGTAACGTCAACTCAAACATCCCCGTTTTTTATATTAGCTTGTGCACTTCTCATCTCAAACCATCCATCTTTCCATTAGTTCCTAACCCTTAATTTTCGTTAGATTTTGAGTCCAAGTTTTTAAGTTAGATTAAACTGGTATTAAGTCAAATAAATGAGGACGTTAACAACCACCAACTTAAAAATTGAATTAATTAACTTAAGAGCGAGTCCTGAAAAACTTGCCTGGAAAGTTCATCAGCGAATTTAGTTCCCATGATTCCGTTCTGACCATGGACCCAGGCAAGACTCAATGAATTTGGCCTTCCGGCTGCGTTCGGTGATGTCTTGTATTCTTGAACTCTTCTAGGTTGGCAGTCGTAAGGGCAGCATCGAGGCTTTAAGTGCAGCTTCGTCCCTTCACCGGTTCTTCACAACATATTTCGGTGCCATCATGATTGCGTATATTTTCGCTTGAAAGACAGACGCAATTTTTCCTAACGAGCAATTGTCCTCCTCCAAAAAGACATCAGCGCCTCCGCTTTTGAAGCCATCCGTGAAGACCCAACTGCATTTATTTGCTGGCTCAAATTCTGGCCAAAACTAGTCTTGGGCACAGGGAAAGTCGATTTCGTATTTTTTCCACAGCATTTTTTCCAATTGCATCAGACCGCATTGTCATTGCATAAGACCAGAGTCATAAGGCAGTCGGCGCACAAGGTCATCAAAGCTCCAGTGCGTGTTGTACCAAAGACCTTCTTTCTAAACGGAAGGTGGCTTTGAGAGTGCATCGTGCATGATATGAATATCAAGGGGAGGGAGATTTATCAATACTTCTGGAGCGGAGCCAGAAGCGCTGGGGAAAGCCTCCATGCATTCGAGGCAAACCATTCTTTGGAGTCTGGTAAAAACAGGAATAATATATTTTTGTCAGAGCTTATTCCACCAGATAACCGATGCATAGAATAGAATTGGCCTTATCATAGTCGTGAAGGTCCAGAGGACCCTTACCGGTGACAGGCCCGATAACTTCCCGAAAACTCCATTGCTCTACAAGAATGCCAACAGCACCTTAACATGTTTACTTAGTCCATAGAAATTGTTTATCCAGGATGACACCCAAATACCTAGCTTCTTTGTAGAACTGGATGGTGATGCCTTTAAGCACTAGATTAATCAGACCAGACAGCTTCCTCAGTTTTGAGGGGATTGACTGAGAGTCCATTTCGATTGAACCAAGCGGCCCTAGACACGATCTATCAAGCATTACAGCTTACATCATCCGCTTGTCAGAACTATTCAGCGCGTTAGGCAGAGAGTCGAACAACATGCACCATGGCAGTGGGGACAGAACTTCGCCCTGCGGACAACAGTCGTTTACCTCCGCCATCACATATTGTCACAGTCAGTATCCGCAATCAATGTTCTATTCACCAGCATTGCTTTTATTGACAAAACTAGTGATTCGTCTACGCCGTATTGTCTGGACGAGTTACACATGCCGTCAAAATGTCGATGAACTCAATTCTGCCTACCAGATTTTGAAGCGCACTCTCCACGTTGATAGGCGAGCGTGCAGTCGTCTTTTCCGATTTTCGGTATAAAGACTGCTCTCACTGCTCTCCAGAGTTTGGGTATAGAGGTCAGTGACAGGTTAGAAGTGAAAGTTCTCTTCAGAGATAACATCGGCTGATCTATGCCTTTTTATGGCACAATTGGGTAAATACCATCGGTACCAGGTGACTTAAAGCCATCAAAAGAAGCAACGTCATGTTTAATGACCTCATCCGTCAGCACAACCGATGGGCTATACCAGCTAGGGTTGTTGCGTTATTCGTGTAATAAGAGCAGATTGTGAGTTGCTTCTGATTAGATTACCTGGGAAGTGAGCCTGAAGTATGAGACGCAGGATCTTAGTGTAGGTACCATAAGATTTTCTGAGTGATTCCAGCCCGGTTGAACTTCCCCTTTTAAGGATTTTGCCCAGCCTACTGGTTCCATGGGCAGTTTCCATTTTTTCGCAAAAGTCTTTATAAGAGTCACTCTTAGAAATCCGAATGAGCTTCTTACATTCTTTTTGCTTCGATAAGTAAAGATTCCAATCTTCCTCCAAATTTTAAGTGAGCTATTTAGAAGTTTTCCGGCTTCTTTACGAAGGCGCTGCAGATCTGCGTTCCACCAAGGAACACCGAACTGCAGGATTGCTTTCTAGTTGGACATTCCATTAAGAGGCTACCGTTCAAGTTTTGAAGAGATTCTATCATTTGCTGTGTCCTGAGTTTAAGGGGAACACTGGGAGAATTTGTCGAGCTCTTCCTAAAATCGTGTCCAGTTGGTTTCTGAAGTCGACGTACGTTTGGTCTGACATGGAGATCTCCGATATCACTTTTCAACTAGTAATCTCCTTAAAGTATTCTGAGCATTAGCATCGCAGCATATGATAAGTAGCACCTTCCTGGAATCACAGTATTCAATGAGTTCTGCTACCACCTTCGGTGGTGGTGGTAGTAAGAGATTAAAGTCCTACAGCATCACGAGTATGATTTCTGTAAAAGCGATACCTTGGAATGCAACGCAAGATGTAAAAGGAGTAGATCGACCAAAGCCTACATGGGACGTTATGATCTTAGAGGACACACGTCAGTTTAAGCATTGCTCGACAAAATGACGCGCGGCATAGTGAAGAGCCTAGGCTCTATCAGAGAAAGATAAGCGAAAATAAGATTCGTAGTGATTTCCTTCCCAAATTATTTTCGCGTATGAAGAAAAAAGGACAGGAATATTGAAGTTTGGATTAGTGTAGGATCCTTGCAATTGTAATTGTTGAAATTTCAAGCATAAATCGGAAGTTGTTAAAACCATGTAACTGCTCTATAAAAAAAAGATTAAAAGAGAATGGCTATCAGCATTACAACAATAAATAACTACATTGTCAACCGCGTTAAATTATTCACTAACACATTTTTAATGAGTTCTTAATTGTGACCAAGGCTCCTCTATTTAATCTACGAGTACATATATTGATTCATGCCTGTACCACTACGATTGGTAGTTTAAAAACTTGCTCCATTGGAAGATGGCTGTTATAATTTTTGATGGCGCCAGCATATCGTATAAAATTTATCATCCTTCCGAATTCACTCGTTTATGTATTACAAAAGCTCCTCTGTCTGGAATATAACATCCTTTTTCATCCCGAAAATGTACAGAAATCAATGTACAAGTATGTATGTTGAATTGTTATTCTGTCGCTTGTGGTAAATTGTAATCCTTCCTTTGGGGCTACAGAAGGAAAACATTTCACTTTCCGGTGAGTCAGCTTGGATGATGTCTCGCCAGTGGGAAGGAAACTTGAAGATGTTATTGAAAAACCTCACACTTGTCATGTCTGGTGGTAGAGTCAGTTTGGCAAACTTCCGAATTTATTTATTTTTTTATTTTTTTGGAAATGGACTGTATGAAATTAAATGTGCAATGACTTGAATAGGGCTGTGTTTGCCATTGTCAGGAGTATGATTGGAAAAAAGAAATTGTTGAGAGGGTAGATTTTAAAGGGGAGTTTTGGAGTGATATGACATCGCATCACCTTGCGCAAATACTTTTGTGATAACAAAGGTCTGGGAGAGGTTGTTTCCGAACGTTCTCCATCGTCATTGTGCACGGGATACCAAGACTAGGCATGTCTCTATATAGCGCGTCTCTATTGATTCTGTCATACGCGGCTTTAAAATTTTGTCGATTGTGGACTTACTGGGATCAAAAGCGCATTATAAAGCCCAATCAGATAGTTGATAACATTGTTAAGGAGACTGATGAATATAATTGGCGCAGTTAAGGGGTTTTCCTGTCTGATGGGTCGGGTAAACTGTGCTGCGGTTCCATTCTTAAGGCGAACTTTTTGACTACCAAATCATGAGTTGGTGCATGCTGTCTATCAAGCTATCTTCCGCTGCCTTAAATAGTTTGGCAGGAACCCGAAATTGCTATCGTCAATTTATTTTGGTCGGGTGGATGGATCATTTAGTTTGATAGCGGAAGTTAGGTTGTCTGTGCCGGCTAACACTCGTTGAATTTGCCTAAACCTACTATTCTGTTTTGGATCACCTCACTAGTGAGACGAAGAGTTTCAGCATGACTCTATAACACTTTACTTTCTGGCGCATTTATCCAATTACTAAGAGTTTCCTCTAGAGCTATTACGACAGTGATAGTACTATCATCACTAAAAAGAGGAGAAGTCATTCCAGACTCGTCAATGTCTTGAACAACACTTATGCTGCCTTGGTTGTACTCTAAACTTAAACTATCCAATTATGTCCGCCGAGTGTGGTAACTTTAATTTTCACGTTTGGGGTACTTTTTAAGATCCTAGTACCGACCAAATGATATATCTGCAAACTCTACCGAACGCTATTCTCAAATGAATGAATCAATATTGGGTCTAAAGCCCATAAAGCCGCTTTATCTACCATGGAGTTTGAGATAATATTGCTTTCTAGACTTTCTAGATCTCTCTCTCTATATTTTCACAGCGTGTTACATAAGCCCTGCGGATCAGTAAAATTTATTTTTTATTCTTTTTTCCGGCGATGGCAGATGAAAATCTTCCATTAGACACTATGAGGATCGCAAGCGCGTGCTTATAGTAGTGTGAAATTCTTACTCACCTCCCTGCAATACTAATGTTTATGTTACCGCAACTAAGTTTCAACATATCAAGCAGTTAGACTATTAGACTCGTTTAACAGGTGACTTCCCGATGAATGTTACTGCATGTTCCGCTTTTTAACGCGGTTTCATTTTATCGCGATAGGTCCAAAGGTTTGGTCCTTTGGAGAGGGCGCTATAGTAATTTGTAGAACAGTATTGTTAATATTTCCGAGGTCTCGGTGTAAGCCGTTGTTTCTTATGTACCACCGTGTATGGACAATTTCTTTTAGCACTTTGTTTGTAAAATATTGGAATTCGTTTTCTTGGCACAACCCCAAAGTTCCCCAGCGGCTTTAGTACTTATTATAGGGACTTGACAAATTTGAATTTAATTTGTGGACGCACTCTTTCACTAATCATCAAACTGTCACTGTCAATTTATTCAGTAAACTCAACATTTTCATCATGGTTTACCATGACCACGAACGAGCAATGGCTGCAAGTTATAAAAATTTTCTACCGAAATTCGGAGTCGGTGACTGCAACTTTAAGAGCGTTAACTCCAATTTTCGGTCGTAATTCTCGCCCCAGTAGACAGGCAATAACAAGTTTAGTGCAAAAACTGCCGAGCCGTTGAGACAACGGATTGGTCGAAGTGTCGAAAATATCGCTGCCGTTCAGGCGTCCATAGCAAACGATCCAAATCATTCAATTCCACGGCGTTCTCAAGAATTGGGCATCGCTCAGACCACATTATGGCGTATTTTGCGTAAGGATCTTGGTTTACACCCATACAAGATCAAGCTGACTCAAGAATTGAAGCCACAAAATCTAACTGTTTGGTGTGGTTTGCATGCCGGCGGCGTTATTGGGTCATATTTTTTTTCGTCGACGATAACGATCGTCACGTTACTGTGAATGGTCAGCGTTATCGCGCCATGATCACCGATTGTTTTTGGCCCGAATTGGAAGATATGGACTTGGACGACATGTGGTTTCAATAGGATGATGCCACAAGCCACTCAGCACACGCTACAATCGATTTATTGAAGAGTAAGTATGGTGAGCGTGTTATCTCAAGAAATGGGCCAGTCGATTGGCCGCCTCGTTCGTGCGATTTAACGCCGCTTGACTATATTCTGTGGGGCTACGTTAAGTCATTGGTTTATGCCAACACGATGCTTAGAGCCAGCATTGAACGCGAAATAGCGGCGAATCAGGCTTGGTTATACTCGTAGTTCGTTCGAAAGTATGTGAATTCGGATGATGAGCAGGATTACACTTTCCATCCGAGGAGTATCTCCTGAATAGACAGTAAGCCATACCACTGCTTTATTTGCCACAGATGGTCGAAGTAGATATCTCCTCTTATCCGGCTGTCTACCGCGCCAGGATAGTTTAATCAGGGATCTGATTTGCGGAATCTTCCATCTGGTCGCGTCTAAGCTAAGTGGTTGTGCTGGAGTAATTTCTGGTAGTATGACTACATCAAGCGTGTAGTAGTCATTATGTAATGCCTTGATCCTGACTTGTGCTCGTTGGTAAGCGACGGTTATCGATTGAGCGATACCAGCAATGTTCAGATAGATGAAACTTCGTTTCAAGTGAAGTCACTGTGGAACGTTATAAAATATATAAAATTCAGCTGTGAGTAGGAGTCCATGTAGTGAATGTAATCCATGCAATCCAATGAATTCTGCTATTTCTCATGTCGCCTTTACCTTTATAAAATTGAACAAGAATGTTATCTCTTTAATAATTAGGCTCTCTTCGTTTTACTAAACTAAGACCCCGACCTATTTAAATCCAAAATATTCAACAACTTCTGCTGTTCAATCCTTTCTTTCATCGCAAACCTTGGGTTCTGTGATATCTGCGGTTTCCTTGCGTTTTCCGTGCGCAACATCCGACGCAATGGTACTAAACGGGAGTCTTTCGTCAAGTGACACGTCAAAGTACTCTTTCCACCTGTTGCAAATTTCATTGTTTACCGTCATCAAACATCCGTTTTCATAATACTAAATCCCTTGCGAGTTAATAAAAGTGTTAACAGTGGTTATTTATTGAAGGTTGCTGAGGCCTATCTCTACCTACTGCCAACGTTCTAAAAACTCTTTGAAGATTGCACGAAAGATCGCATTTTATCCTTCTTCAATAAATTCAATTTTTTCAATGACCAACAGTTCGGTTTTCGTAAATGAACATCTGCTTTACTGTGACATAAACGAAGGATTTGATGGACTGTCATTCAATTCTGTTGGACAAACTCTACAAAGCAGACTCAGACACAGAGTCAATCCATAATTGTTTCAAGTCTTATCTAAGACGACAGAAGGCAAACTTCAATGGAGTATTTAGAGAGGAGCTTGAAAATAGTATAGACGTACCACAGGGTTCCGTTCTAGGTCTTGTGCTATTTTTAATTAATATAAATTCTTTCATAACAAACTCTCTGTTTGAGTCGGTTATACAACGGGAACAGGACTTGCAGCTCTTAAGACAATGGTATGCAAAACATGAACTAATCACTGACCTGTAATTAAGTATATGGTATAGTGAACAAATTGACTCCAGTGCAGTTTTTCACGCCGCTGAATGTGAAGCAATTTACTTATCGAACCACTCTTGTGGGAAAAATAATTATTGCAGTCAAGTTGAATGCATTGCAAACTGCTTTAGAATTGAATCGGTAAATCATTTTAAATACTTATCCTGGTGTCTACATTGATAGGCATCTAAATTGGAAGATACAATTAACATAATTAAATAAGTATGAGTATTGATAGCTGCAACTCGCCAAACGTATAATCTAAGACCACATTGTTCAAATAAATTACTCACAATGATTTACTATTGGCTTGTAAATTCAAAGACACAGTATGGTATAACAAGTAGGGCAGGGAGTTATTTTAACACTCTTGAACCTCTTAGTATAGTTCAGAAGCATATTATCAGAATCATAGGTCGCAGAAATGGAATGTCAAGAAGCCGGCCCTTGTTTCATCACCTTCGAATCCTTCCGTTGAAAGATCTATACTTCTATTAGGTGCTGAAAACACTCTTTTTACGAAGAGGACATAGTACGACTCTCCGCTCCTCAGATTCATACGGCTTAAGGACGAATTCCTTGATGTTGCTGAACATAACAGTTGCAAATACAACACATTTCACACACTTTTCAATACGAAATAAGAATTTTAAGAGAAAAGAATATATTTTCAAAGAAAGTTAAAAAATGGCTTTTTACGATGGATAATTCAACTGTGAGAGATGTACAGGATCTTCCAATAGGGACTTCCGAATTTTGACAGTTGATAGCGGCCATATTGTTGAAGCTACATCTGTCAAATTGACTGTCATTTATTGGACAAAGCGTTCAACAACACGTGCAAATGATGAAATTGTTTTATCACAATGGGTGTTCTGGTCGCCTTAATCGTCCTAGCGAGCGGACTATTCACAGTGTGGTGGATAAATTTGAGTCCACTGATTCAGTAAACTATAATCCAACACCCGTAGGTCGACGAAACGTAAGATTTGCCGAAACTGTCGCTACTGTCCGTGAGAGTGTGTTCGGGAAAATCCGAGGCAGTCGATTTCGCGTCGCTCACAAGTTGGCGAATTTTGCGTCGTGACTTGGGCCTGTATCCGTACAAAATTCAACTGACCCAGGAGCTGAAGGTAAACAACCATAGACAACGATTTGTGTTCGCTGATTGGGCTCTGGAGCTAATTTTTATCGAAAAATCATCTTCAAAGATGAGGCCCATTTCTAGATGAATGGGTACGTCAAAAATCAAAATTGCTGACGATGCCAATCCACATGAGAACCAAAGCGTCCAATGCCGAAAAAGTCAGTGTTAGGTGTGGATTTTGGGCTGGCGGCGTCATTGATCCATATTTCTTTTCAACAACGTTGGCCAGATCATCACCGTCAACGGCGAGCGCTATAGGTCGATGATGATCCACATCTTTTGGCTTGAATTGGCTGATATGGATACCAACGACATGCGGTTTTAACAGGACAGCGCTACGTGCGACACAGCTCATGCCACATTGGAAATTCTGTTAAATTCTGAACTTTTTCTTGTTGGGTTTTCTGAAGTCGCAGGTCTATGCGAATAAGCCACAAACCACAGCGGCCTTCAAAGCCAACATAACCCATGCCATCGGTCAAATTCAGCCTGACTTATGCGCCAGAGACATGGAAAATTAGACATTTCGGATGCGCGCCACCCAGAGATGGGGAGATGCCACGTAATGGCATCAATACGCCTTTCAAACGCGTAAAAAATTTCGATGATATCTCACACACTTGCTTACTTACTTTAAGTGGCGCTACAGTCCGGGGTGGACCTGGGCCTCAGTCAACAAGCGTCTCCAGCCAGCTCGATCCCTAGCTAAGTTGGCTGCGGTCCCCTTCCACTTGCGTGTACCACCTGAGTTTTGGCCTTTCTCTACTATGCTGTCCCTCGAGAGCGGATTCGTAGACTTTTCGGAACGGAAAATTGGTGTCCATACGCTCTACATGACCCACCCATCTCAGTCTTTGGATCTTCGCTCTTCTGGTTAGGTCGATGTCGCTGTACAGTCCGTAGAGTTCATTCTTGTATCTCCTTACCCATTCACCGTCAATGCAGACGAGACCGAAGATCGCCCGAAGAATTTTTCTCTCGAAGCAACCAAGAACACCCTCATGCATTTTTGATAATGTCCATGCCTCTGCGCCATAGAGCAGGACTCGCGAAAGCGCCACTGACATCACACTGCTTTCTCCCGATTATGTCAATATCGTCGGCGTATGCGAGTTGGACGGACTTTTGAAAGATAGTGCCTCTTGTGTTTGCTCGTGAGTTTTGCTATATCTATTCTCTCAAGTACGAGGTGGAAAAAATCGAATGACAGCGCATCGCCTTTTCTAAATCCTTTCTGGACATCAAAGGTCTCGGTGAGATCTTTACCGACCATGATGGAGCAGCGTGCATTCTCCATCGTCATCCTGCACAGACGGACGAGTTTGGCAGGGATGACGAAGCTAGACATTGCTCTGTATAGCTCGTCTCTATAGATGCTGCTAAAGAGAGTCTCTTTTCTTGAGAATCGGACAAACAATGCTGGGGTTCCATTCATCGGGCAAACTTTCATCCGACCATATTTTACAGATGAGTTGGTGTATGCTCCTTACCAAGTCATCGCCTGCCGCTTTGAAGAACTCGGCAGTCAGGCCGTCCGTTCCAGCAGCTTTGTTGGGCTTAAGCTTAGATATAGCTATCTTCACTTCGTCCAGGTCGGGTGGACGGAATTGTTGGTCATCATCGTCCAGATTGAAAGGTTGATTCTGCCAGACAGCAGTATTTGGTTCGTCATCGCCGTTATACAGTCTACAGAAATGGTCTTTCCAAATCCTCAGTATTGACTGGGATTCTACCACGATGTTCCATTGTTCATCTCTACAAGTTCGGTTCGGGGTTTGCTTCCGTGGCATGTTATTTTTACCTTTTGGTAAAACTTCCCAACCTCATTCCTGGCAGATCTGGTTCTTTATATGCATCTTGCTTAGTTGTATGTGCTTGTCGGCATTCATCATCGAACCAGGGGTTTCGTTGTTGTGGACGAGTGAAACCCAAGACATCAGAAGTGCCCATGGCAAGTCAGTTTTTCATTGTGTAATTGGACCTCAGACAGAAAAATTCTGCGTGTGAAGGCATAACACTGACACGTAGATTTGGCTGTTGTAGAGTTTCAAGCACAGAAAAGAAAAATACTGTTATATACCTCGAATCACTCTGAGTGAAGAAAAACTCTCCGTCCTATTCGGACTCCCACCCCTGGAGAGCAAACATAGAAACCAAACACACCTGAGTTTCAAACCACTACAAAAACAATTTTCCTTCCTCCTCCTTCTAACTTTCCGCCCGCGCCATGGCAACAGTAAAAGGGTATCTAACCCCTTAGGCGCGCGTAAATTATATAAAAAAAATCAGAAGTGGCACCTCTGATGGCGTTTTGGCAGTGTTTCCAATGGTCTCCGATGCTTGATGCTGGCGGTATTGGTCCTCTTAAGAGATTAAGAGACACTCAATCGGAAAAGACTTGGCGATCTCTTGCGATTGTAGCCGTCTGACGTCGAATTTCCTCACAGCATTAGTTTGTCTTAGCGTAGTTTGGGATATCCGCAACCGTCCGAGTCGATATTGGCTCTTCGGAACGTATGGACTACCTGATTGATCAGGAGTTCTCCAAGTCCCCTTGTGTATATCAAGATGTGGGAACCGCGTGTTAGCTACGATAATGTTTCATCCCGCCGCAAAGTCGATTAGCCTGAATCCGTTATCGGAGGTGGTGTCGTGCAGGCTATATTTTCCGATCGTTCCACCAAAGATACCCTCTCTTCCTAGCTTTGCATTAAAATCAACGAGGATAATTTTAATGTCATAGCTAGGGCTCATAGGTCTTGTTAAAGAGCTCATAGAAGGCATCCTTGGTGCCGTCATCTTTCTCCTCTGGTCATGCGCCCATATAAGGCTAATGTTGGCGACTTTAGCTTTGGTGAAGCTCAGCACTTCTTATCTTAGTCTGCCTCCGACAACAAATCCGCATCCAAATAGGCGCTGCTTTTGCCGTCGATAACAATCGCCGTAGTAGATATCGCAGTTTTTCATTCTCTTTTTATCCGGCCCATCCCATCGCATTTCTTGGATGGCAGTTATGTCTGCTTGGCAGCAATCCAGGGTATTCGCTAGCTGTTCGGCTGCACGTGGTCTATTAAGGGACCTAACATTCCACGTGCATATCCGAAGTTCATTGTCCTTTAATCTTTTGCGTGGGTTGTCAACAGTAAATCCGTCCATATCCGAGGCTTGTTGATGCTTCGTAACTTAATTTTTTTTTTTAAATGGCCGAGCAGTTACCCCGGTGGCACAACCCTCAACCTGGAGGACCAGTTCCATTTTTTGCCCCTAGGTCAGTTACACCGAAGCCAGTAACCGCTTCCGGGATGTGAGTGCTACCGTTGGCCCATCTATTTTCCAAGACTCTGACTAAATCTTGGAAATGCTTACCGGCCTGATCTCCAAATATGTCGGAGAGGCCCGGCTAAGGTCTTGTTTTGTTTTGCCGACACTAATCCTGATTTATGGCTCAGGAAACTCGCCATTTGTCCCCTTCACTTCGCAATCTCCGGTGAGATTTCCATATGGCGCCACGGGAAGGCAAGTAAGGCGTATTAGCAGAGCTGCAAGATGTTCGTCTGCAGAGGCTCATTCTCGTTATTTAAAGAACCAGCACCTGTCGGAAGATGCTACTTCTACGAGGCCTAATACTAATTTGGATAATCCCAAGGATCAAGAAATTGTTCGTGGAACTTCATATCTTCGTTTGCGTCCCGATCGTGTTGCTATGCAAGATGCTACCGCCCAAATGGCCCTGTTGCAATTTATCTCGTCTGGTTTGAAAAAGGTTGCCGTACCCTCGACTGTGCATTGTGATCACTTGATTGAAGCTCAAGTCGGTGGTGTCAAGGATTTGGCTCGTGCCAAAGATATCAACAAGGAAGTCTACAACTTTTTGGCTTCGGCCTGCGCCAAGTACGGTTTGGGATTCTGGAAACCAGGCAGTGGTATCATCCCTCAGATCATTTTGGAGAATTATGCCTTCCCCGGTCTGCTCATGATCGGTACTGATTCCCACACACCCAATGGAGGTGGTTTAGGCTACTTGTGCATCGGTGTTGGTGGTGCTGATGCCGTCGACGTAATGGCTAACATTCCTTGGGAATTAAAGTGCCCCAAAGTTATTGGGGTTAACTTAACTGGCAAAATCGGTGGATGGACTTCACCCAAGGATGTCATCTTGAAGGTAGCTGATATTCTTACTGTCAAGGGTGGCACTGGTGCCATCATCGAATACCACGGACCCGGTGTTGATTCGATTTCTTGCACTGGTATGGCTACCATCTGCAACATGGGTGCTGAAATCGTTGCCACCACATCAATTTTCCCCTTCAATAGTCGCATGTCTGACTACTTGAAATCTACTGGCCGATCAGGCATCGCCTCCGAAGCCGCCAAATACCAGAAACAACTCTTGTCCCCAGACAGCAATTGCGAATACGATCAAGTGATTGATATCAACTTGGACACATTGGAACCACATGTAAACGGTCCATTTACTCCAGATTTGGCACATCCCATAAGTAAATTGGGTGCCAATGCTAAAAAGAACGGATACCCACTTGACATCAAGGTCGGTTTAATCGGCTCATGCACCAACTCTTCATACGAGGACATGGGTCGCTGTGCCAGCATTGCTAAGAACGCCATGAAGCATGGTCTTAAATCAAAGATCACCTTCAATGTTACACCTGGATCTGAACAAATTCGCGCCACCATCGAACGCGATGGTATCTCTGATACTTTGACCAAATTTGGTGGCACAGTTTTGGCCAATGCCTGCGGACCTTGCATTGGACAATGGGATCGTAAGGACATCAAAAAGGGCGACAAGAACACCATCGTTACATCATACAATCGTAACTTTACCGGACGTAATGACGCCAACCCTGCTACCCATGCCTTTGTTACGAGCCCTGAATTGGTAACAGCACTTTCTATTGCCGGTCGCCTTGATTTCAATCCATTGACCGATAGCCTTACAGGTTCCGACGACAAGGAATTCAAATTGGACTCACCATTCGGTGATGAATTGCCTTCAAAAGGATTCGACACCGGCATGGACACCTATGATGCTCCATCACCCAGCGGTGATAATGTAAAGGTGAATGTTGATCCCAAGAGCCAGCGTCTTCAACTCCTTGAACCATTCGACGTGTGGAACGGTAAGGATTTGGAAGACATGACAATTCTCATCAAGGTCAAGGGCAAGTGCACAACTGATCACATCTCTGCTGCTGGGCCATGGTTGAAATATCGCGGTCACTTGGACAACATCTCCAACAACATGTTCATTGGTGCTACCAACTCCGAAAACAACGAAATGAACAAGATTAAGAACCAGCGATCAGGTCAATGGGGCGCTGTACCTGATGTAGCCAGAGACTACAAGGCAAACAACATTAAATGGGTTGCTGTTGGTGATGAAAACTACGGTGAGGGTTCATTTCGCGAGCATGCCGCTTTGGAACCACGTCACTTGGGTGGTCGTGCCATCATTGTCAAATCCTTTGCTCGTATCCATGAAACAAATTTGAAGAAACAAGGTCTTCTTCCTCTCACATTCGCAAATTCTGCTGACTACGACAAGATCCAACCCACAGACAAAATCTCCCTCCGCGGCTTGAGCGGCTTGGCACCTGGCAAACCAGTAGACTGTGAAATCAAACATCCCGACGGCAAGGTCGACAAAATCAAGCTCAACCCACACACTGAACGATCAACAAATCGAATGGTTCAAAGCCGGTAGTGCCCTTAACCCTACGTCCTCCCTCAGGTTCTTCTCCCATCAAACAAAAACAAATCCTTCTCCTCTAGTGTAATCAATCGAACTTCTAAATATTTAAATATACTTAATTTGATTAGCTGGACGTCGTAACTAGTCCCAATTTGTTGGCTTAAGATCGAATGTAATTGTAAAATATACACACACGTGTATGCATCAGCTAAACTGCTACTATTGATAATGTTTAAAAAGTTTATTGCGCGACAATTATTATATTTCATTTCAATACAAATGAGAAAATGAGTTACAAATTTAACAAATTGTTTTATATTAATAAATAATCGTTGCCATCCATATCTCACACACACTTTGTAATCTGCTCAAGGAGACTCTTAAAAGTTACAGAAATTCCGAAGTAAATACATATGTTCAAAACCTGACGGCAGGAAAAGAAACAAATTACTCGCTTTGGAAAGCTTTAAAATGCTTAAAAAGGCCCAAAATCTCCGCGCCACCAATCAAGGTCGGTAATAACGAATGGGCTAAGGGGGATAAGGAAAAAGCGGAGGTTTTTGCCGACTATCTTGAAGAAATTTTCAAGCCCTCCGACGGTCCAACACTGGTACCCGACACCAGTTCTTTAGAAATAGCATATAGTAATTTTGTAATGACAAATGCAACTCTTGCTGAAATTAAAACTGTAATAAGGAAATTAAAACCAAAGAAGGCTCCGGGGTATGACCTTATTACCGGAGAAGTTCTGAAAATGCTACCTCAAAAAGCACTTATAAAGCTCTTACACATTATTAACGCGGCTCTGAGGCTTGAATACGTGCCAAGTCAGTGGAAAGTTGCTGAAGTCATTATGGTACTAAAACCAGGAAAACCTCCAAACGATAAAAAATCATACAGACCCATTTCTCTTCTACCGATCCTGTCGAAAATCTTTGAGAGGATTTTGCTAAAACGTCTTCTCCCAATTATCGAAAACCAAAATCTTATTCCCGACCATCAATTTGGATTTCGGACTAAGCATTCAACAATTGATCAGGTGCATAGAATTACTGATGTAATTGAAAAATCCCTGGAAGAAAAAAAAGATTTGTTCGAGCGTATTTCTTGACGTCTCACAAGCTTTTGACAAAGTATGGCATGAAGGTTTGAAGTTCAAACTGCGACGAATTTTGCCATTAAAGCTTTATAATATATTGACAAGCTATTTTGAAAATAGAATTTTTCGCGTTCGATACGGAAATGATGTTTCGAAATTTAAAGATATCCTAGCCGGAGTACCGCAGGGAAGCGTACTGGGCCCACTTTTGTACCTTTTATATACAAGAGATATACCACACGTCGAGGATACTGTTCTCGCTACTTTTGCTGACGACACCGCTATCTTAGCGGTTGGAGAATCAATAGAAGACTCAACGGCGAAACTTCAGACTGCTTTAAATAAAGTCTACGAGTGGACAAAGATCTGGCGAATTACCCTTAATGAGACAAAATCTGTACATGTTGACTTCACCTACAGAAAGATAAATCACTTGCCCATTTCTATAAACTCGGTGCGTATCCCCTTTGCAAACGAAGCTAAGTATTTGGGAATGACACTTGACGCGAAGCTTAAATGGAAAACGCATGTTAAAAAGAAACGAAAAGAACTAGAGGCCAAATACAAAGAAATGTACTGGCTACTTGGTAAATATTCCAAGCTAAGCTTAGAAAACAAGCTGCTTCTTTATAAGCAAGTGCTAAAGCCGGTGTGGACCTATGGTATACAACTCTGGGGTTGTACTAAGAAATCAAATATAAATATAATACAAACTTTTGAAAATAAAGTGCTACGACAATTTGTGCGTGCCCCATGGTTTATAAGAAATAATGACCTGCATCGAGACCTCGGAGTTCCTTTCGTGGAAGATGAAGTCAGGAACTGCGCACGAAAACATAAAGTCCGGTTAAGCGGCCATATCAACAATACAGTCCTAGAAATCTTGGACGAACGAAACATACTACGCCGTCTTCAACGAACTAAACCGTTGGACCTTGCGCGATAAATTGAAACCGCATTAAGAAAGCGGAATATGTAGGGTCTTTCATTGGAAAGTGTCCTACCAATCGTGATTAACTTAAGAAATAAAAACTGCTTGATAAGTTCTACTTAGTTGCGGTATTAAAATTACCGGCTGCTTCACAAGGGCCACTTGATGGACAACGCGTTGTCCCAACGTCCTAAAACCTGGGGAAAAAAAAAAAAAAAAACTTTGTTTTATTTAAATTTAACAATAGGAACCGCTTAATGAAAGACCCTTTATTACTAAATATTACAATACTTAAAAATGCAGAAAATTCCCAGACAAGAATATAAAGATATTAAGCGATATATACGAGTATCTACCTCACAACCGCAAGCTTAAGAATGAATTAATTAAGCTAACGATTCATTCGCTTCTAGTCACGTTAAGCTAATAATATCTATTATTACGAACCACGTTAGATTTTCTCTGTATCTAGAATTTATTACGTAAGCTTAACCATGTAACAATCTCTCAACAAAAAAAAACGAGTCCTTGATTAACACAAATAATCACCGCTCGCCTTATAGAGTAGGAAATTTATTATCATGTTGCTCCATTTATGCTGCCTCACAGATTGCAACCTCAAACCTGTATGAAGTTGAATTTCCTAATAGAATTTTCTCTATTTATTTGTTTTGAGATATGGTTTCTGAGATAAAGTCTTTTTTTGCATGTTTGTTTGCACCTCTTTTCAACAATTTCGTATCTAAGTACACGCATCCACTCGTATCTTTTCTGTGCCATAACTTTTGAATTATGACCCTCAAACTTATTACAAAGGCCATCAACTACTTTGTCCTTTTTTATTAACAGGGAAAGGTATCGTAATTAAGCTATGAACTTTCGGAACATTTTATTGGCCCATCCCATACAACATAAAATCTTAAAACTGCGGCGAGATACATACTCGTACATACTACCTGTATCGTGCAAGAATGCCGGTTTTCCCCAGTTTTTATGAGGCGCCCATGCGAATTTTTGTCACCTAGGTTAATATTGTCGACAAGTTGCATTAATTCCAAGCATTAATTGATTAATGGCCTAATTATGATTAAAAAAAAAATGTACATCTGGGTTATAATGAATGTAAACATGTAGTCAGTATGCAAATGAGATGGAGGTTATGAGTGTTTTACGCCAACATCAGTCATGCGCATATTCGAATGGGACTACCTACATCCATACATATGAATGTAAAACGTCATACGGATGATGTATTGCCCAAAAAACGGCAAAAGAAAACCCCCACAAAATGCCCCAAGAGAAAGTTGTAAATATTTACAAGAAGTGAAAAATGCGAAACGGAAACCATGACAGCAAACTGTGATTACAATCAAAATGCATGCAACGTAGAAAGTAAATTTCAAATTACTATCTGAATTTTGTTATTTATGTATAGAAGGAAATTATACTCGGAAAGCTGCTGCAAATAAGATCAAAATTAAAAGTTTCGTAAGCCGCTCGTATCATAGGTTTTGCCGGGAGTCTAGAGTCTAGAATTCGAAAAATGTGAGACCGGTCTATGGGATTTGTTTTTTTTTAAGTAAAATGGACACTTCTTGAGATATCTGTGAAACCTTTATTGTTTTATAAATTTAATTATTGAACACATTACTTTTCTCTGCTTGAAGACCCTCATCTTTTTCTCGAAATTTTCAGCCACTCTTTCACATAATTGTGGCTTTACCTCGGCGACTGCGACTTCAATGTTCGCTTTCAGAGTTGAAATTGTTTGCGGACGGTTGTCGTAGACCTAGCTCTTAGCAAAGAAAGAAGTCTAACGGTGTTTAGTTGCATGATCATGGCGGCGAATGGGTGTCTCCGAATCGCGAATTTACGCGCCCAAGAAACTTCGTACGCAATAACTGGATTGTTTCGTCACTAATATGGCACGTAGCACTATCCTGTTGAAAGTAAAGGTTAATCGAGCTTCGGCCACAAAAAAATGTTTATCATGTCTTGGTAACTCGTTCTACAGTTTCGCTACAGTCCGAGGTAGAGCAACAAACGTCTTCAGTTAGCTTGATCTTTAGCTATATGAGAGCAGTTTTGCATGCTACGAGTAAGTTGGTTGAAATCCCACAGTTTCCGGACCGGATCATTGGTGTTCATCTGCTCTGCATCCATCTCATTGTGGCCGTCGCTGTACAGCCCATGCAGATCGTCGTTGTATCTCCTCATCCACTCACAGTCTATGCAGGTGAGACATAAAATCACACGAAGAATTTTCCTCCCAAAGCAGTCAAGAGCACCCTCATCCATTTCTGATAAAGCCCATGCCTCTGCGCCATAGAGCAGAGGTTCACTTTTCTTGTTGGAGAGGGGGCTTTGCTAGGCACTGGGCTTTTTAACCCAAAGAGGCAGCGAATGGCATGAAGAATTCTTCGCTTAATCTCAGCCCTGGTGTCGTCGTCTGAATTGATATCAGAGCATAGGTAGACAAAGTACTTAACTACCTCAAAGTTATATCTGTCGAAGGTGACATTCTGTCCGAGTCGTCAGTGTTGGGTGTCCTTTCTGATTGACAGCATAACGTTGAACCCATCTTTACTGCTTACATCTCAATACACACGAAAGCGTCACTGACATCACGCTGCTTTCTTCTGATCATGCCAATGACATTGGCGCGTGACTTTTGCACTATTCTTTCCACAAAGATGTTAAAGAAATCGTATGACACCGATTCGCCTTGTCTAAATCCTTTTTTGACATCAAAGACCTTGGTGAGTTCTTTACCGATCTTGATGGAGCAGCGTGCATTCTCCATCGTCTTCCTGCACAAACACAGGAGTTTGACAGGTATGCCAAAACTAGACATTGCTCTGTATAGCTCGTCTCTATAGATGCTGTCACACGTGGCCTTAGAATCGATGAATAGGTGTTGAGTATCGTTTTGGAGCTGATGGGTTTTCTTCAAGTTCTGCCGTAGTGTGAAAAGCCGCACTGATTTGGACCAATCAAGTTATTGAGGAGCGGCTTCGGGCGTTCACACAATACGGCAGATATGATTCTGTAGGCGATGTTAAGAAGACTGATGCCTTTGTAGTTGGTGCAGTTCAGAGGGTCACCTTTCTAGAGGACCGTACAAACAATGCTGAGATCGCATTCATCGGGCATACTTTCGTCTGACCATATTTTATAGATGAGTTGGGGTATGGCGCTATGAATAGCTCGGCAGTCAGGCCGTCTACTCCAGCAGCTTTGTCCAGGTCGTGTGGACGTAATTGTTGATATACATCGACCAGGTTGAAATGTTCATTTTACCTGACGGTATTTGGTACATCATCACCATTATACAGTCTACAGAAATGGTACAACTATGTTCCATTCTTCGTTTCTATAGGCTTTGGTTCGGTTTTTATGTCCGTGGCATGTCCTTTTTACCTTTTGGTAAAATTTCCAAGTCTCATCCCTGGAGTAGCATCTCTCAATATCTCCGACCGCGCGCTCCTCATGCTCCTTATTTTTCGTCCTATTCGTCTCTCCTCTTCTCCTTGTAGAACTTGTGAGCAGCTCTAGTCCTTCTATACAGAGCCGCTTTGTATGGATCTTGTTCATCTGCATCTCTGATGGCTTTTAGACAATGCTGCCACTGGTCTTCGATACTTGATGCTTGATAGTGGTCCGAGTCAATGTTGGCCCCGTCGAACGTTCTCATGTCCATAATACTGGAGAGCTTTGCGTCGATCGCAATGTGGTTCTGGTTGATGTTTAAACGATCAGGAGTTTTACAAGTTCTCTTATGAATATCGAAATGGGGGAACTGCTTCCTAGCTTTGCACTAAAATCGCTGAGGACAATGTTAATGTAATAGCTGGGGCATTCCACTTAGGTCTTGTCCAAGAACTCGTAGCAGCTATCGTCATATGTCTCTTTTGTGGGGGAGGGCGCGCATATAAGGCTTATGTTGGCAAACTTAGTCTTTGTACGGATTGTTACTATTCGCTCGTTAACATGCCTCTTCCTCTACCAACAATTTAATTTAATTTTGGTGGGGGCGAACGCCCCCATTTATTCGGCTTAATACCAGCTATAACATACAAACTAAACTTAAACTAAAACTTAAAACTAAGGTTGGTTGGAGTGGTGAAGGAGAACGGATTTGAGGTAGGGAGTGGTGCGGTGGAAATCAAAGACGGTAGGGTTTGAGTTGATTTGACGTAGCATACGGGAGATTGGTTCGTTCGCGCCATAGGAGGTGTGGTGGGTAGGTAGTTAGAAGAGTCGAGGGGTACGTAGATTACGAGGGTTAGTGTTGAGGAGAATGGAGTTGTGAAGGGACGCGCATTCAACGTGACCTGAAAGGAGTCGATGAATGAAGAGAAAGTCTGCTGCAACTCTGCGATCTTCGAGGGTGTTTAAGTTGATAAGGTTGAGACGATTTTGATAGGGGAGCAGATTAAAAGGATCGTCCCAGGGCATACCTCGAAGAGAAAATCGAAGAAAACGACGCAGAATGCTTTCAATTCTCGAGATATGAACACGATGATATGGGGACCATACTTGACTGGCGTACTCTAGGAGAGGGCGAACAAAGGTAATATAGAGGGACCTGGTCACGTATGGGTTGGTGAATTATTCTTTGGACCACCGTTTTACAAAACCTAGTGCAGAGTTGGCTTTGAGGATTATCTCATCCATATGAAAAGGAAGTTGAGCTCGCTGTCACACAAAATGCCGAGGTCGCGAAGAGACTGTACGGAGGAGATAGGATGGTTATGGAGAAGATAGAGTCGGGGAGGAGATTGGTTCCGCTTATGTGAGAAGGTGATGGATTGGCATTTGGCGATATTAAGTTCCAACGAATTTTTGAGGCACCAGATCGAGAAACTATCAAGATCTTGTTGAAGGAGGAAAGAGTCATGGGGAGAGGAAATGGTTTTGAAAAATTTGGTATCGTCGGCGTAAAGGGAGACAGACGAGTGTTTGATGATCATATCGAGATCATTTATGGTTAAAATAAAAAAAAAGGGGACCGAGATGGCTGCCTTGTGGGACTCCAGAGGTGGCCAAAAATGGAGCGGACTGGGCTGACCTAAAACAAACACTGTAAAAACGGTTTTCGAGGTAAGAGGATATCCATTTTAACAATATGGGTTCAAAGCCGAGGGCAGACAATTTAAAGATAATTAACCGATGAGAGATTTTATCGAAGGCTTTGCTAAAATCGGTTGCAACTACATCGACTTCATTGCCATTTTCTAGGGCAGAGAGAAATCCACATCCAACTAACTGCTTCTTTTGCCTCGAAAACAATCGCCGTAGTACCTAGATGTCGCAGCTTTTCATCCTCTTCTTATCCGGCCCAACCCATCGCATTTCTTGGATGGCGGTAACATCTGCTTGGTAGCATTCCAAGGACTTCGCTAGTTGTTGGGCTGCTCGTAGCCTATTAACATTCCACGTGAAGACCCGAAGTTCGTTGTCCTTGTTTCGTTTGCATTGGTTGTCAACTGTAGATCCGTCCGTATTAGAGGTTTATTGTTGCTTCGTAACTTAAGTTTTTGTTTTCCATATCCGGGTATATGCCCCGGCGGTACAACCCTCAAGCCTGTAGGACCAGTTCACTTATAAATACTCCTACGACGAGGGTTCGGGTAGACCGAAGCCAGTAGACCATTCGGGGATGTGAGCGTTGGTCCATTAAGGGCTCACACGCCACCATCTCTTTTCGACTGAGTCTCGGAGATCCTTACCGGCCTGAGCTCCAAATATATCGGAATATCCCAGATAAGGTATAGAATGGTATAATGCTCGCAATAGAGAGCTATTATGGTGATTCTTGTCATTACCTGAGGAGATCTAGTAACCAGATATGCTTCAAAACGGACTTCAAAGAACATGAAAACATGTTCTTGGTCTCATTCGAGATTAAACATTAAAATTAAAAAAATAAAGACTCTTTCTGTCACACGAAGAAGCTGCCCAGGTTATTGTAGTCTAAAAAAAAAACCCTCTTTATTACTCTTACTATGAAGAAAGAACTACAAATTCTTATAGCTAAACCAAACAAGCTTGTCCAGAGACCGTAGACCAGAATCATAAAGAAAAAAAACCCCTTCTAAGGATTAGCGTATGCAATGTCAACTTCAACGAACTATGACAGGTACCCAGTCAGCACCTAGGCACCCATAATCTCTTATAACTTACTCGTAAAGTAGTTAACCCCACGTTTGAGACACTTCATTACGATAAAAACCGACAGTAAGTAGAAAACCTGTTTTCTCTCCAAACAAATTCCAACGACAAATACAAATACAAATACATACTCGTACTCCGCATCCGATGCTAACTACGAACTACGAACCACGAGAGATACTCGTCTCTAGAATTTATTTTTGGTGTTCCAAACAGCCACGAACTGATAAGAGACGACTCTCAGACTTCCCAAATGGCTTACATTCTAAAAACGAAAATTGAGCCAAAGAAACACTTAAACAACAACAAACAAAAGCAGCGAAAAAAAACAACATCAGAAGTTGAACTGAAAGACAAGACAATTTTATTGCTTTTATTAAAAGTTTTCCCTTTTTTTTATGAATTTCTGGTGCACTAAGTGAACACAAGCACATGGAACGCAACGGAAGGCACGACGTACACGATCATATGAAGAGCGAAAGACAAAGTGCAGGCATACGAATATAAACGAGCTTATGAAGTGTGATAAAGTCTACAATACTGTAGCTGTAGCTCGAATGCTGTACCTGTCGACGCGAGTAGCTACGAGTAAGCGCTACATGCTGGTACGTACCCGTAGTATCTACTCGTACCAGTACTTGTAGCCAGTAAATGGACTCGTTCAAAGGTGCAATGTTTGCTCAGGTTGCTTGTGACGTTTCGGTATGCTTTCAACCGACTTTTTCTTGACTCTGTTCCACCGAAGCACCGGCCACAATGCTGCATGCGGATACTTCATACTGTTGCGCACCCATCTGTGCATCTGTGTGGAAACAGAGAGTGCATCATCTTCATGACGTTTTCCTATGCACAGGTGCAGGTGATTGACGTCTCGAGACAACCGACCGCATTTGAAAGATAAAAACTCAGTGCAACTGAAATTCGTAACGACTTTGTGTGCCGAAATACGAGTACAAGCTGAGAAGAAGAGAATTTTGACACGTGACATGCTTTTGGAATGAAAAATATGTCCATGTATCAGTGGTTGTTGCATATTCATAATATGTTCCTCCGTCCTTACAAAATTGAATTGGACATCTTAACCAAACACTTGACATTCCGAATCTCTGGACCACCTTGCCGTCGCGTCGCGTCGGGGTGAACCAGGTAGCGCGGTCGTTGTTGTCAACCCAACCCAATGCCATTCCGTAATGCCATACATGGCGAGATGTATTCATATTTCCCTTGCCCATTCAAACGTCAAGTTGTGACGAAGTATTTTAATTTAAATATCAACCGAGGATGGCGATGTCGTCTTTAATTGGCATGCAGATGTATCGGATCCCAGATCAATATATCGACATGTACTCGTTTGTTTCTCAAGTGATTAGCATGATCATCTGTAGCTACGGGTAAGAATCCTCGCACATTTCACATGTCACTTACGGATTCTTAATTAACTCCGTTTTAGGATGAGTCCAAGAGTCAAACAGTCAGAGCTACTGGCACTTGAGATCGTACTCTCCAGAAACGTTGCGCATTTCAATATTCAAATGTCTGTTTGTGCATACGAAGATTGCAGAGGAACGATAGAGCAGCAACCTTCATCTGTTCCTACAACCAACTGAAGTGTTCAACTATGAATTAGGGTTGCCGCTTGTCCATTTGGAACCTAAATAGAATACAAGTCACTAGTCGGATTAGCCCCTATTGGTAGATCTTGGAAAAAACCCAAAAGGCCCATCGATTTAAAAGTCGATCACGACAGCTTTTATAGAAACGAACTATACGGAGCCATGTCTGGCTTCGTCATCCCTGCCGAGTTCATTGGACTATTCAGGATGACGATGAAGAATGCAAACTGCTCGGTACTGACAAAACCAAGAGCTGCAATGTCAGAAAAGGACTTGAATAAGACGATGTCACTTGACTTTTTCAACATTGCTCTTGAAAGAACTCTTCTGTTCAGATAGTGTTCAGAGGGACGCACAACATCGATGCCTAGGACAAAACGTCACTACAGTCATCTACAACTTGGAAGTATAATAGTAAAGGACTTTATTTACCTCGGCTCCACTATCAACTCCAACAACGACTCGAGCTCTTTCGAATCGTTGATTCTTTGGACATAGAATGGAACTGAGTAGTAAAGTAGTAAAAAAAAAGACTTCGTACACAACCCAGATCATTCTATTCCTGCTTTACAGCGCAGAAGCTAGGACATAAACGAAAGCGGATGAAAGTGCTCTTGGGCGAAACGTTTTTTTGTTAATTTTTCGGTCCACTTTGCATCAATGGAGAATGGAGAAAGCATTGCAACAGTGAACTGTACGACGATGCCGGTCTCGTCAGAAACCCGGTTTAAATGACTAGGTCGCCTTGAACGGAAAGATTTCGCCTTCAACGTAGAGAGACAACGGGAATGAGGACAACCTCATCCTAAATAGTGCGTACAAGTAGAAGGTGTTAGCAAGCTGCGTGTACACGACTGTAGGCAGCTGGTAAAACACCACGCTACCTGTGGAGGAATATTAGCTGACACACTGATTCAACCCAGACTGTGGCGCCATCTAAAGAAAAAAAAAGAAGAAGGCACTTAAAGACAGGCGACTGCTACTATCAGACTTAGTGGTAAAATTGTCTTTATCTTTTGTTTGGAAAGCATGAGAACTTATTAGTGAGACTACCGTCTTTGATCGGTGCGTAGTTTGGGAAGTTTTCAGACCTGGCCTGACTAGCCTAGCCTAGACCAGTCTTTCAAGTTCTGTTAAAATGATGATAATACCTTAGACATCATCCTAGCACTGGAACAAACATACTTTTCGGACACTCTTACCTCTAATTTATTTTTTAAATGTAAGTGTTGACGCAGTATGTGGCAGTACCAAATTAAGAGTGATCTTAGAGCCTTTATTGCACCTACTCAAGCTATCCCAAGGGATTTGACTACCCTTAAAATGTTGGTACACAGCGCGGACGAAGGAAAATGTGGAAGGAAAAAAAGAGGGATACCGATGTACATTGGTCTTGAATGTTTCCAAGTTATAACGAATGGGAAATAGAGAGGTCGGCAGGGCATTCCATTCCAGTTGTACAGCCTAGGAAAGCACCACGATATTTCAGAGTACGTCCAAAAGTGGGTTTGAGGGTATACTGTCGATTTTAATGGAGCAAAAACTTGGTTTTACGATTTTCTATGTTCTAAGGGGAGAGAATGACACTATTTAGGTTCAACTGGCTTGATGGCTTGAATATTTAAATGCGTCTTCAGTCTCCAGAGGATTTCCTGTCCTGTTAGACAAAGCGCCGTTGCTTGGCGCTTCATTTTTGTATTTCAGTGAAGTCGAAGTAGAAGGCACTTTTGTATAAGTGCACTCTAGTGCGAGTTGAAGAGTTTGACTCTTAGACTTTTAGACTTTTTTTAATAATCAAGAGTACCACCTGCATTCCTGTCGCTGTTGACGATTTTTGCCACTGGCACTGAGGATAAATATCTTACAATCTCTGATTAAATTCTCAGTACCCAAATCAGAGGTTCCCGAATAGATTTGGTATAAAGGAAGTTGGAATCGCATTTTATGTCTACGAATGCCGCCCTGTAGATTCATTATCGTCCCAAATACCAACAGCATTGTTTACTTTTATGCCCACCATCAGTGATTGAAATCTTTTTGCAAATTGTGGTGAAAAGGGGAGACTTCTTTGGCTCCTGGGCTACTTTTTGAACCATATCAATGGCAACTCTGCTATAAGTATCTTGTACTCCTATTCACCGTAGTCGCTTTCAAGTTTGTACAATCACGATTGTGCTTCTCTTGAAAGATTCGGGCGCATATTATGCCTTGGATCCGTAACCGTATCGACTGGTTGCCTTAGTGGTGGCCTTCTTTCCCCATAATTCCATTGAATTTGCCCAAGAGCCGACATACTCATAATAAGCGATTTCTGTAGCTCTGCCAACTATGCAATACTGCAGTTCAATAGACCTCATATCGAGAAAGGCCATCACTTTAAAGAGTGGGACGTGGACTTAATCGCAAAGGAAGCCAATAGTTTCGCGCCTAACTTCGATTGTTTAGAGGTTTCACTTCCAAAAGTGGCAGAGTACCTATTTCTGATTAAATCGTCTTCTTCTCCTCGTCATTCATTTTAATGAAGTGACTTCCTAACCTGATGTGACATTTACGAGTAGCTGAGGGGCCATCTGTTCCATCTCGTTTGATGTTTGTAATGAGAACGATGACTTGATCGTAATTAAGTCGACGAGTAAACAGAATGTGTACAAGTACTCGTACGTATTTGCTGGAAGAACGTTGGTGCCAATAATAAGTCCAACTCATCGCAATTGGGATTATGACTTCATGAATCACAAAACAAATTTGCGGACCAACGACGACGACGACGACGACGACGACGACTCGACGAAACGGACGCTTGGCGTCTTCAAGGAGCTTCATTGAAACGATTTTTCATAAATTTTATGATTTTAAGATTTCTTTCGCTTTCGAGACTACAATGTCCGGTCTTGTCCCAGTTTATTTAGATTCTTGGAATGCGTACGTACGTAAACGTCGATATGGTCGATGGGTATGGCTTTTGGGGTTTTTCAATGATTTACTTCGACGACCCACAACGACGACGTAGCGCCGAATGCTGAAATATCTAAATTTAGCATAAGAATTGGAAACGATTTTATTATACCATACACACAGGCAGTGATCTAAGTTCGAGTTGCGGATGTTTTTATTTATTTATTTCGGTTTATTTTGTTTTTGATTCTTTCTGAAAAATTCGCATTTTGGCAATTTGTCACTGAACACTGGGTGGGTGTCTGGCTTTCTGTGTGAATTCGTGCATTCTTATAATGAAATCAGATTAGTCATCATACTCGTATCTTCTCGAATTGCTGACCATCTGGCATGCAATGTTTTGCGCCGGGATTTTGGGACCAAAGTGTGCCTATTGTCCGGTGAATTCTTTAAAATGGGACAGATGTTGTGGTGATTCTCTAGAGCCCATCACTAATGCCGAAACAAAAGATTTTTTTTTTTGTGTTTTCGGGGTGTGGAAGTGCCCATTTTCAAGTAACCTAAATGAGGTATACAATAGATTTGAAAAGATTTTAGTTGCTGAAAATAATTGTAAATTGTTAACTAAAAACGACATTCAATGGGCCGTGAAATCGGTCAAAAGAAAAAAATCAATTTGCTTGGAAGTACTAAGATCCACTCAGACAAAAAAAAAAAAACAATAAACGTTTTAAGGAGTGCTCCTGCGATTGAGATGAGTAAAATACAAAAAGAAGGCAGAACTCAGTTTCCAAAAATGAATCTATGAGCTCAGTTTAGTGCCTTTTGTTTAAATTAATTTGAAAATCAGCGATGCTTGTCTTTAATACGCAGAAAATAGCTACAATGTTAGATTTGCCAGTGGATGGCAGTAGCACTGTTCATTTTCGAAAAATGTCTCAATACCCAATGAAGCGATGAGAATGACCTTTCCCACAACAATAGAATGTGCCCCACATTTCTCACTGTCCTAAAGAAGTTCAATTTAACCTAGAAAAACACAGAGAGTTCATCTATGTAGTTTAGTGGCGATATGAAGGCATTCGAAGACGTGCTCTGCATATTTATTCATATCAAGTGCTGGGGGATGTTTCGGTACAATTACGAGTATTTGCCAAGGCATTCGTATCCTGTCAACAATTAGGTTGAACAAAACTTTACTTCCACTGGGTAAAGCCGAAGTCACGTTTTTGACATGGTAATGAACTTGAAGATTTATTGCCTGTGTACGAAAGTGACTTTAACGCTGTTCCTTCTTTTTATACAAGAATTTTTCAGTTTATGATATCCTGTGACATTCCAGCGGTGATGGATGAATTCTTGCGTTGAATACAGATTTGAACCTGACCTATTTGGTTAGGTCATGTAGACGTCAAAGACAAATATATGCCACAAAATCAGTACTACGAGTGAGAAGATAAAGAGAGCCTCAACTCTTTTGATGAAATTGAGAATCTCTTTTTTTTGTTTTGAGATTTTGAGAGTTTCCCCGAAGTATCGTCTCCTTAAGGCACTTAGAGCCATGCATTCACATTAAATGTGTTCCGCAATTTCCTCGTCTTCCATGCAAAGATGACATTCAGTTTCCTGACCTATTTTGTGTAGGCGATATCGAAGATGGCATTGTTTGGTTAGAAATCCAACCAATCTTGTGACATCATACCTTTTGAGATGTAGGAAATCTTTTGATTTTGTGTGAAGCCCTGGAATATGGGATATACAACTCCTAACTCTTCATTGTTGAGTTAATTGCTGAATTCGAAATATTACAGAACGTCTCAGAGCCGATGAACGAATCAGCCGAACCGTTTCTAGCCAGCTTATCGGCTATTTTATTTCCGACAGTAGCAGGCACCCACCAAATTTTTACTTCGTTCTTATGAAAGAGATCCTGTAGTTTATTGAAACAGTGCACGACTGATTTGGAGTCAATGAGGTTAGAGTCAGTCTAATGCTTTAATGGCTGCCCATCAGAATAGGGATGGGGACCCTACATTACCTTATCGAGGATGAGATTTGTGCACACTTGAATGGCATGTATTTTCGCTTGCAATATGCTGGGACTACTACCAAATATACCAGTTTCAGTTTTTATGCATTTTTATTTTTTTAACTTAAATTACTCTTATATGCTAAACAAAAAACGCTTAAAAATTAGCTTAAATTACTTACAAATAATCTTATTCTAACTTACTGGCCCCATGCGGGCACTCTAAGTTAAACCTAACACTTAAACTATGTCTTTCGACGAATCTTACAGTCTAATTTTGTTTGTATTTTAACATTTATTACTACTAAAACTAAGAAAATAAATTATAAGCAAAAACTTAGTATATCTAACTTTTTTTAATTTTCTATAAAACTTAAAACTAAAAGCCTACAGACTACCTAAAAATAAATCTTATTCTACTTAAACCTACTTACATCTAATACGTACGCACACACATACATATATACGAGAGCGGGTCAATAAGTCCGTAACTTTTGGAATAAAACACAGATTTTTTGATAAAAAAATAATTTTATGTTTTCAACGTAGCCTCCCTTGAGCTCTATACACTTTGTCCAACGCTTCTCCAATTTTTTTATCCCTTCCAAAAAAAAATGATTTGTCGAGGTCCTCAAAATAGGCCTTTGTTTGCGAGATGACTTCATCATTGGAGTCAAATCTTTTTCCACCAAGCCATTTCTTCAGGTTTGGGAACAAGAAGTAGTCGCTCGGAGCCAAATCTGGAGAATAGGGTGGATGAGGGAGCAATTCATAGCCCAATTCATGGATTTTTGCCATGGCAACTGCACATGTGTGCACCCTTGCATTGTCTTGGTGGAAAAGAACTTTTTTCTTGGCCAAATGAGGTCGGTTTTTTTTTCAAATCGTCATTGAATCGGTCCAATAAGTTGGCATAATATTCCCCATTGATTGTTCTTCCCTTTTGAAGGTAGTCAATGTGGATTATCCCGCGTGCATCCCAAAAAACAGTCGCCATAACTTTATTGGCTGACAAACCCACCTTGGCCTTCTTTGGCGCCGATTCACCCTAAGAAACCCACTGTTTTGACTGTTGTTTGTTCTCTGGTGTATTGTGATGGATCCATGTTTCGTCCACGGTTACAAAACGGCGCAAAAACTCCTCCATATTGCGATTAAACAACGCCAAATCTTCCTATGAAGTGAAGCACACGAAATTCACTTTTTTCCATTTTCTCCTCAAATTAGTGAGTAGTCTGATAAAAATAGCTGTCAAACACAAACTAACTGACGCAGCAAGTTTAAATTTTGACAGGAGTCAACTGACAGATGCCTGTTGACAGGAGCAGTGTTGCTGTTTCAGTAAAGAGGTCAGAAATTCAAAAAGTCACGGACTTATTGACCCGCCCTCGTATATATAAATAATACATATATACTTAATATATAAATATATGTACATATATATATTTATTTTTCAACATTTTTTTTGTATTTATTCAGTTTTTTTTGGTTTTTACATATTTTTTTTTCTTAAAACTAACTTAATCCTAACTAAAACTATGTAAGCCGGCCATGGCTAAAAAAAACAAAAATTAGGCTGACCCGCTTTGCCTCAGATGAAGTTATCTATTACTTTAGACATTCGACGACGAAGCATCCTCTCCTTCAACAAGCCACCAAAAGTGTTGGTGCTGCCGAGCAACATCCCTCATGTCGCGACTCCCTACCGCCCTACTGAACCGGAGACGCTCCGCACTTCCGTATGCGGCGTCTCTGTCGTAGTTGAGTCGCCTGTCCGCAGCTGTTCGAGCGACGTGGAAGATTAGCGGCACCGCCAATCTGTCCTGGATCAGACCTTTGCTATCTAGGTAGAGGAACGCTTCTGGGGGAATAAAGCCGTCAAAGCGAACTCTCTCATGATACATATAATTGGGGTAGTAAGCCCCTGAGATCAGGTTGTTCGATGAGGCCATTGCTCTCGCAATGTGCGCTCGAGTCAACTTAATGACGAAATTGTCCACTCTTATTAGATTCGCCCTATTGTATAAGACCTCATTGGGATAGAATTTTATGTACCTAGACTCTGGTGTTCTGTATAAGCGAAGACAAGTCCTAAGACAAGCCCTCTCAAACACCCGAATCTTTTCCAATAAACTTGCTCTCACGTTGAACCACACGGGACATCCAAATACTAGCATGGGCCTGATAAGGGCCATGTAGCAGACCACCTTGACCCTCGCATCGAGTTGGCTGTTATAAAACAGTCTCTTTGTAAGGGCAAAAGCACCTTTGGCTCTGGCCAGAGCAACCTCTATATGTTTGTTAAAATACATTTCGATAAGCGAGTGGCTGTCCGTGTTGTCCGACGATAGAAAACTTTCGCCAATTCTTTCTGGTATCCCTAGAGGCCCCAGACAAAGGCGTCCTAAACAGAATGGTTTCCGACTTCTGAAAGTTGATTTTCAACTTTCAGTCATCGCAATATCGCTAATTTTATCGAAGTCACGCTGCAAAAGCATATTAATGACCTCAATCTTTGGACCTGATCTGTACGCGATTAAGTCGTCTGCGTACGCTATGGCATGGTGAAGTGAACCTATCAGATCACTCGTGTAAATGTTGAATAGGATCGGCGAATTTACCGCACCTTGTTGCAGACCGTTTTTAATGTTAAATGTACCAGCAGAAGTCACATCGACATTCTTCACGATGAACTGTCTACTGGAGAACATATTAAAAAGAATATACAGCAGTGGTTTACTAATGCCCAACCTGTCCAGCTTGAAAAAGAGTCCCTCTAACCATACGGTATCGAAGGCCTTCTCCAAGTCAATCAGGCAGGCACCAGTGCACTGGTTCTTGGCTTTGTTCCATTGGATATCAGAAACCAGTTTCGACGCAGCATGAACAATATCATGTCCCGCCTTGAAACCGAATTGATTATCCGGAACTATATGTTTGTCCTCAACCCAGTTAGTCAGGACTCTATTGATCACCTTCTCGAAAACCTTACTGATGTTTGGAAGAAGACTGATCGAGCGGAGATTCGCCGGATTGGAAGTGTCTTTATCCCTTTTGGGGATGCGATGTACCACCGCAGTTTTCCAATGCGCTGGATAATGTGCATTATTCATTGCATTATTAAACAGGGTGGTATAAATGTTCACCGCTTCTAGAGGGAGATGTCGAAGCACAATGTTCGGTATTTCATCGGTTCCCACTGATTTCTTACTTCTAAGTGATTCGAAGATCGTTTGGAGCTCTTCCTTCGAAATGAACGGGGGTAGTACCCTATTGTTGGTGATGACATTATTTGCCATATTCTCGTCACTGAACTGGGTGAAACCCGAGCTCTCGAATCGCCAATTCACAATTTCATTTCGAAGGTAGAAATTGTGCACAAGGACTCGATTCTCCAGATCGTGGTTCGGGCCAATGAAAACATTCGCCTTGTACACTTCCTGGAAAGTCGCTCCTATAGCCTCTACCTGCTCCTGCGGATCCTCGATCACAAAGAAGCTGTCGTCATCAACAGCCTCATTTGGATCTATGCCTGCTGCTATAACTATGTTCTCGTTGTCCGTCGTACGGTCGATTTTAAGACACGAAAGGTCGTTTTGATCTTTTCTCCGAAATATTTTATTTATTTGCGGGAACATATTCGGGTTGCTGGAGTTTACAGCTCGAATTTTGTTGTTCCAATACAAACTTACAGATGCTCTGTAATTTTCTTTTATTAAGACTTGGAGGTTTTTGATCGACGACTTTAGTGTCATAATCTCCGGGTTATGTCTGTCAGTAAACTGTCTGTACAAGGTTTTTAGTCTTGACAGCAGTCTACTTTTATGTCGGTGCAGTGCGTCAATAGTTGCGTTGCGGAATAAGTCTTCGTCGTCAGTGTATTGGTACCGAGGTATCGTTTTGCCCATTGTTCGTTTGAATGTCTCGTCCATTAGTCTTAGATACCTGTCAATCTCCTCGTTTGACAGATTTCTGTTGGACGGTGAGTAGAGCAAATTCGAGGAGAGTGCTCTAGTCAGTGTTCTGGTGAAGTGTTCCAACGCACCCTACTGTAATTGTAGGAATGCCTTTGGATAAACTCATCCAATTCCGCGATTTCGTTGGGAACAGTTATTTCGGTGCTGAGACCGCAATGGTCACTGTCATACACGAAAGTGCGTAGACAGTTTGTAGTTTGTTGGTTAGTGCATGTCAGTTGTATTCGTGAGTCGAACAGCGGAAGATCCAAATAAGACCCGTGTCTGGGAAACGACGGACTATCCGTCGCCTTAAGCCCGAGTCGATACATCACACTGTGCTGACCCCACCAATTGAATAGTAGGTTCCCTCTAGTATTTGGTGTATTATTTCCCCAATCACTATGTTTGGCGTTGAAATCCCCGCCGATAATAAAATAGTTGTCTTCCAATTCCAGCCTCAGGAATCGAAAAAGCGTCTCGAGCTCTGAGATGAATAAAGTGGATTGAGTAGCCTTAGGTGCATAGACAGACACCATGTACAGCCGCTTTCCACTACGGAGAGGGATATACACGATGCATGCTTCCAGCACCTGGAACCTACGTACTACACGACTGTATATTCTTTTAAAATGTATACCTTTTCGTACGAAAATTGCAACGCCACCTCCCTGAATGGAGTTGGGTCGGTTTCTCCGTACTATTTTGTATTTTCTGTGCCTCATTTTGTACCAAATATACCAGCACCCACCCCGGTGTCTATCTTTGACTAATCCGTGTATTACTTGATACCTTTATGGTTTCAGGTGGGACTTCTAGGCTTGGGATCACTATATTGAACTTTCTGCCGAATCACAGATTTCTAGGTGGGCGATCGCTTACCGCGCAGCTAATGTCAATCAAGCTCGGGGATTTTGGAGAAAAGATTCATTTGATTCATGTGATCTGAGTAAGTAATCTCTCGTGTTTGTAGTAGCCTGACCCGGCTGCGAATTGGCAGACTTTTTCATTAAGTAATGGAGTGGCGTTAAACAAATGAACGCTTCTATAACTGCTATGGGGCATGTGTGCATTCCGCCGGAACGTTCAATTCAAGTTGTCTTTGACGGTCTCAAGTCTGATATTCACAAAATAAATGCTGGTGTGCCCCAGGGCTCTGTTCTGTCTCCGACACTCTTATTAATTTTTATCAATGATATCTTGTCAGCCACTTCTAACCCAATATACTCTTTTGCTGATGACAGTACTCTCTGTTTTTCATATTCGTTCCCGGATTCATGTCCCTGCTCTTCGGCTGTACTACGAGAACGGCAGCGTATGTTAAGCTCATTAAAGTCCGATATTAACAGCATAACCAATTGAGGAACTACCAACAGAGTGAAATTTAATGCTTCCAAAACACAATGCTGTCTGCTGTCGTGAGCCATTATCCATTCTCCTCTTTCCATTCTCGGTATGTGTGTCAATGACAACTTTCTAAGTTTCCTCAAATATGTTTCCTCTTCTGAGCTAGCCTCAAAAGTAAGGCATTCATCTACCCAAAATGATAGTACAATGCCCGCATCTGGTTATGTGCGCCTAAAACATCTCTGCACCTGCTAGATAGGATTCAAAGCCGTCCGATAAAACTCATAGATGACGTTAATATCACCTAGTCAGTGGACAACCTCAAACACCGATGAAATGTCTGGTGTCTCTCTTTGTTTTATCGCTGTTTCCACCATCAGTGCTCCATAGAAATCGACAGTAGCATTCCGCCCCTTCAAATCTTCAACCATAACACCCGTCTCGCTATGAATGCTCATCAGTATATTCTCAAGCCCAGTTTTAGACGTACTCTGAAATATCGTGATTCGTTCCTAAGTCGAACAACTTGCTTGTGGAATGCCTGCCGAGCTCTCTATTTCCTAGTCATTATAACGTTCAGACATTTAAAACCAACGTACATCGGTACCTATCTTTCTTTCCTCCTTAATTTTCCTTCGCCCTCGCTGTTTGCAAACGTTTTAAGGGTTCCTTAGCCCCTTGAGCGCGCAGATTTCCCTTTCGGCATACTATTGATGAGTAGTTGATGATGGGTCGTATCATGGTTGTGTATATATCCAAAGGGTGACCTTTGGGGTTAATCCGCAGGTCTTACCATACATACGACCGCAAGCCCACATGGCTTTAATCGCTTTAGTAACTTTATTACTAAATATATGAGTTCCAATTTAGTTTTTTGTAGACAATCATTCCAAGATATTTTGCTTCGTTGGAGTACATAATTTCTGGACAGTTAAGTGAGATCTAGTCAGGTTTCTGATTTATTTTACGAGTGAAGGGAACAAGTAGCTTTACTGGCGTTGATTGAAAGCTGTGAGATAACCCTCCTTGTGGACAACCTTTGACAGCTGAGACAGAGATTTTAGTCTCACCAGAAGATATAGAGATTTTACGGTTTACGAGCATCGCCCTAACCCATCGTTTGGTGGGATGGTCAATACCTCTTTTGGACATGGCTTCCGAAATGGATTCATATCCGCTATTATCGAAGTCACCTTCAATATCTAAGAAAGCGCATGGTACAATCTTCTTTAGCCGGTAAGCCTCTTTAATATCTGTTACCAGATTTAGTGGCGCACCATCCGTGGATCTTTCTTTCCTGTATGGATATTGGTGAGGGTGAAGAGGTGAATTTCTCTGATGTGCAAATCGATAAGTCTTTCCGTGGCTTTCAGAGAAAACGATGTAAGAGGTTTAGGGATAAAAACTACGTTTTTGTGGGATGGGTATGGATTAGGGTGCGACGTATTTTTTAAAGTATTTTATTTAAAGTATAAAAAGCAGATTGTACAAATAATTTAAATTTTCTTTATTACAACGTCGGTATGGTGGGTAGCTGAAAGAGAATTGTTAAGAATTATGCCAAGGTTTTTGACTGTAATAGAAAAACATATTTTTTCGGTAGACAGATAAACATCTGGGTATTCCTCAATTTGTCCAATTTTCTTCCCAATTGATAAGCATAAAGTCTTTTTAGCATTTAATTGAAGCCCAAAGTCGCACTGCCTCCAGATCTTCATTTAAATGGCTGACAAAACTCTGTATACATGTTCGCGGGCTGGAAACGTATAATTGAAGGGGTAGGTCATTTATAAGCAGAGCGAAAAGTAATGACCCGAGTATTGAGCCCTGCGGGACGCCACAGTGAAGCCTGAGCATGCTTGATACTTTGCCATTTATATGGACCTGTTGATATCTACCGCTTAGATAATTTCTTATCAGTTTTACGGCTCTTATTCCTAAACCAAACCCATTAATTAGCTTCCGACAGAGCTTTTCATGGTTAACCGAATCAAATGCATTTGAAAAATCCAAAAGACATAGTAAGGTTACATGGGACTTGTCAAAGTTTAAACGAATGTCATCAATTATTTTTACAAGTGCAGTGCTACAACTGTGACTTTTACGATAAGCAGATTGATGTTGGCTTATTAAATTGAGTGAGTCTACGTGTGTCTGATCTCGAGAACCTTAGACAAACCCGGGAGAATGCTTATTGGGCGAAAGTCGGCCAATTCAGAAGGATTTGAATTCTTTGGAATAGGTATCACTTTTGCAAGTTTCCAGGCTGGGGGAAAACAAGATTTAACAATGCAACAGTTATAGATATGGGTGAGCGTATCTACCACATGCAGAAGTATTATTTTGATGAACTTCAATGAAATACCATCTATACCTATAGCGGTAGACTTTTGAAGGAAAATGTTGGACCTGAGTAGGCTGAGGGTCCACAGCTTAGATCTGTTTCAGTTGAAGAAGGATTAGGTAGAAAAGGTTTGCTTACAAAGAAACTATTTAGTAGATCCGGATCAGTTCTCTCATTGCTAGGAAAACATTTTTTGTCGGAAGTAATTCCCAGCTCACGCAATTTTTCCCAGAGATCTTGAGGTCTTGCATTGGTTTTAAGTTTGGAGGTGTAATAACGCTGCTTTTATTTACGGGTCTCTGCAGTTGTTAAGTTTCTTAACTTAACAAAGGTGGCTCTATTTATAGATGTAGGATAAGTCTTCCATCTGCGATAGGCTTTGTCACGAAGCTTCATGAGCTTTTTAATATTTGGAGTAAACCAGGGGCAACCAGGATGCTTAACAACCACCCACGGATTTGATCAACAATTTTTTTATTGAATGTTGACCGTCCCAACCCGCCATTTTGTTCTTTCTCATGAAAAAAAATTCTCTGAAAATTTTATACAAATGGGATAATATTTAGGAGTCGCTACCGCCAACCAAACTTTGCAGGGTGTTCCAGCAAATAATGGATTAATGGATATACTCGTAATTATAAAAAAAATTAAAATTAAAATTTGGTTTATAAATTAGATTTTATTTATTGAAAAACCATAAATATAAATTAAGATTATTACTTCACCCCATACATGTGAGTCCTTGGCAAATATTGGCTTTTCCTGTTCCCAGTTAAGACGATCTGGAAATGTAACCTTAAAGTTGTGCCGGAAGTTATATCGTGTTAGACATTTGTCTATTAAGTGTATTCCAAGCAGTTCATTTTTGGTTTTTTTGAATTCGTGAAGAATTGCGGCATGAACCAGTTTGGAATTGGATTCATCTTGTGTGATGAGCATGGAGTCATTTACCATTGCTTCTTTAATGAGTTCCAGATGAAGTGGAGGGATGCTTAGAATAACTTCAAGCCCTTCTGTTGAAGCTGGTGTAGTTTTCATAGCACCAGTTGTGCAGACACGGGCTAGTCTCTGTAGTTTGTTGAAATTGGCCTGTGTTGACCTCTGCGTTTTGTTATCGCCTTGTACATCCATAGTATCATTGTGGGATTAAGTCTGGTCCACAATGAGGTCCTGGTCTTGTCAATAGTCTTAGAAAGATGGGTGTTTCACGTAAGTTTTTCATCCAGTATGATTCTTAGATATTTGACTTCCGTCGAGCACTCTATTGTTCCACCGGAGAGAGTGTGATTTCTGATTCCTTCTTGCCTTCTTCTCTTAGTGCATCTGACAATGGTCCTTTTCTTGGGATTGAATTTGAGGCTAACTTTGGTGCACCATTCAGCGACTGTGTTCAAAGCCCTCCGAGATTGTGTCCTCGAATTTACTTCCGATTAGGGTAGCAATGTCGTCTGCATAACCTTGGACATAGAACCCATCATTGCTGAGTATAATCAGTAGTTCGACCATAGTAGAGGTGAGAGTACTCCTCCCTGAGGACATCCTTTCGTAGCTATAACACTGAGTTTATTGTTGCCTAGTGAGGTTTTTATTGTTTTATCGTCAACTCCCATGTTTTGGATGCCTCTATACGTATATCTGGGGGAATTCTGTATTATCAAATGCTCCTTTTATATGGAGGAAACAACCGACCGCTACTTTTTTCTCTCTGAGAGATTTTGCAATCCTTGTGGTTAGATTTTGTAGAGCGTATGTGGTTGATAGGCATATGGGTATTTATGAAAGGGGTTCAATTGCAGTGCGCTGCCTCTGATATGTCTATCCAGGATTTTTTCCATTGTTTTGAGGAAAAAGGAGATCAGACGGTCTGCATCGTACCTTGGGTATATATATTTGACAGCAACCTCCTTCCCCTTTTTTGGTAAGTATCCCCATGCATACCTAGCTCTGAATAGGTTGATTAGTACAGGTAGCAGTTGAGAGATGCTCTTTTTGTAGTCACCAGCTTGGTGATGGCTTGAATAGAGTTGATTGCCCAAGTTATTTTGCCTTCATGAAAGATTTCCTTTGCTGTATTCCAGTCTTCTCTGGGGAGTGTATTCTTGGGCTTCTGCAACTGTCATCGAGTTTGGGAAGTGTGTTTCGGCTAAGATCTGAAGAGTCTGTAGCCCGTTTTCGGCGTATGTAAATGTTCTTCTGTATATTTCCCATTCACCATTACGTTTAGCCTTGTTGAAGAACTTTCTAATCTCTGTTCTGAGTTTGGCTGGTTTTTTGTTCCACCAGGGGGTAAGTCGATTGCCTGTTTTCTCTTTTTCTGGGCAAGCTTGATGAATGGCTGTAGTGATTGCCATATTGAGATTTTCACAAGTTAGCTCAATATTGTCTATATCTCTGATGTTTTTGTTACATCTACCCAGGTTATCCATGAGTTGCTGACAGTATATGCTCCAGCTCCAGTCTGTGGATTTGGGTTGTCTGTACTTTCCAGATATAATAATACCTAGATGTGGCGATGGCCCGACAGATCTACAGACCTGTAGGGGAGAGACCAAGTATATTTCCTAGTCCCGCTATTGGCATGAGTCGTGCGTATACATAGAATCCTCTGTACTTTTGTCACTAACATAAGGTTGTTAGTTTTATTTGTGGAGCGTCTGACGATAGCCATGTACATCTATAGGATAATCTTGGGGTTAAGTCCCCATTTACTCCCAAATATACGGCTGCAAAAGAAGTAGAAAGCGATCGTTGCTTTCTTAACACGTTCTTCGATATCGAGCTTCCAACTCAGTTTACTCTGTAGTACGATACGTACCAATAGATATCTAGCACTGCTGCATAGTCGGAGAGTTGTCCCATCTATGGAAGGAAGGAAATTGTGACATTATCCTTTAGTGTGTGAACAGAACAAGCTCTGTTTTTGGCGCGATGATTCCCAACCCACAGAGCTTAGCTCATTCTCGTAGGATTCTAAGGGCATAGTTTAGAATTTCACTGATCGAGGGGATCTTATGCCGGGTATACAGTGCCTTTTATTCCTTCCCTTCTTAGAGTCAGAAGTAATAACACCGTGTTACCTAGTGTTGCGTTGATGCTCCTGTTGCGGGGCATATAGCTTATTAGGTTCGTTAATGCAAGATGAACTCCGGCATTTTCTAAGTTTTTATGAGCTTTTTTTCGAACGTGCTGACAACTTCATGTAGGGCCGTTTTCGTGCCTTTAGATTTTGTATAGGCATGCTGGTTCGAGGCTAAGTCTTCTGCGTGCAGTTTACTTCGAATATGAGTGTCGAGCAGTTTTCAAAAAGTTTTTACATTGAATGGTGTTAGGCTTGTAGGATGTAAGCGCTGCTGATAATCATGGGGTTAGGTTAGGTTAGGTTAGGTAAGAGTGGCTGTTGGAAATACCAACCCACTTAGGCATATTGGCACATTGTGATGCCACGTGGATCTATGATCTTCTTACTACTGGAACCAGTTTGAGCTTATAATAAAGCGTAGGAGACTGTTAACGTCTATTTTTTCTAGATCGTTTAGGTCGTTGTAGAAGAAAGCTCCTAGATGTAGCTTCCTTCTCTGAGAGAGAGCTGGGCATGTGCAGAGTAGGTGGGGGATTGTCTCCTCCTCTTCCTCGTCCATGCAGCTTCTACAGAAATCGTTAGTAAAAGCGCCAAGCCTTCTTGCGTGCTTGCCTATGAGGCAGTATCCGGTAATGACACCTATTATGGCGCTGAGATGTTTCCTTTCTAAGAGGATCAGACACTTAGATCGACTCAGATCCAGCCTTGGCCAGATCTGTTTGGTCGCTAGACATGTTTGTCCAGCAGTCCACCTAAGATCCGTTCTTTTATTGGCATCTAGCTTTAGTGTTAGTTTGCACGTAGCGATTGGTATACCTATACTACCTTTGTCTGGTAGGATAGGTAGAGTGGTTCCAATTTTGGCGAGTTCATCGGATCTGCAGTTCCCTGGAATGTCTCTATGACCCGGCACCCAACAAAGGTGAATGTTGAACTGCTCTGCCATCTCCATGAGAGATGATCGGCATTCAAGGGCAGTTTTAGAACACAATGAGACCGAGTCCAGGGACTTGATGGCGGCCTGACTATCCGAAAATATGCGGATATCCTTTGCAGATATCACGTTTTTCTTCAGCCAGGACAGAGCTTCTTTAATCGCCAAAATTTCCGCCTGGAACACGCTACAGTGATTTGGAAGGCGGAAAGAGAGGCTTAGATTTAGCTTATCTGAGAAAACACCGCCACCAACTCCGCTGTCGGTTTTAGATCCATCTGTGTAGAGATGGATTGACTTGTCCTCCATGAAAGCATCCGCCTCCCAGAATGATCTAGAGGGGAAGCTTACATGGAAGTTTTTGTCAAACCAAAGTTCAGGTATGGTGTAATCGGTGTTCTCTGTGAGGATTCCTAATGTATTAAGAATGTTGGCGTGGCCAAATGAATTATTTGTCCACTGTGTAGTCGCTTTAAGGCGAATAGCTGCAGTTGCAACTACTTGCCTGCTGAAAATATCGAGGGGTGTTATAGTAGACATAGACATGCTGTTCTTTGGACTCTGCTCAGTTTACTGCATTTTCTAAGGCCGTCCACCAGATGACATCAGTCTTATCACCGAGATGTATAGTCAGCAGGTTATGCGAGGTTGAAGACCCCATTTGTTCCCAATGGCTTTTTTGCAAGAGAATAAAGCTTTATTGACTCTTTCTTGAATGTTAGGTTTCCAGTTTAGTTTTCTGCCAAAAATTAGACCCAAATGTTTTGCTGTATCAGAAAATACTAAACTGGTACCGTTTATTGAGAGAGGGTTTATAATTGGAGTTTTGTATTTCCTGGAGAAGAGGACAAGATCAGTTTTATGGGGGTTTATTCCCAATTCACAGCGATCCGCTCAGCGGGTTAATCTGTTGAGATTTACTTGAAGGAGCTCTTTAATGGTATTAAGATGCTTACATAGGCAATCCGCATAGGGAATCACCCTGCTACCACCCGCTTCCAGGTATATCAGCAGTTCATTAACCACTAAGTTCCAGTGAAGGGGAGAGAGGACACCGCCTTGCAGCGTACCTCTGCTAACACATCTCTTAGTAGAAGTCTCACCCAGTTTGGAGTTGATTATCCTGCTTGTTAGCATTAGATTAATCAGCTCCCCAAGTGAGCCGTCTACCTGCAGAGTTGACAGCGCAGTCGTGATTGCGGATGTGTTGACGTTGTTAAAGGCGCCCTCTATGTCTAGGAAAGCAACCATTGTGTACTCCTTATATTGTAGGGATCGTTCGATGTGGCTAGTCAGAGAGTGCAAAGCCGTTTCCACCGACTTTCCTTTACAGTAGGCATGTTGAGCCGTAGACAGAAGTCTTGGATCAACTTTAGCTCGAATATGGATATCAATCAGTCGTTCTAAAGTTTTCAGAAGGAATGATGATAGACTTATAGGTCTGAGGTCCTTTGGTACTACATGAGAACATTTTCCAGCTTTGGGAATGAATATTACGTTGACTTCTCTCCATAACAGTGGAATGTGGATAAGTTCTACACAGCTCCTCATAATATTTTCCAACACTGGTAGAATAATATCTGAGGATCTCTGTAGCTCGGCAGGTATAATACCGTCCGGACCAGCAGACTTGTATGGTTTGAAGCTATGCAGCGCCCAGAGCAGTTTGTTTCTCGTAATCAGACCATGAATTTTGGTTACGGTTGCAGTAGGCTTGTTTGGGCTGCTACTGGCCGCGAGTTGGGAGCTACCTGGAAAGTGGGTGTCCAGAAGCTGGTTGAGTGATTCATCACTTGAGGTTGTCCAAGAGCCATCGGTTTTTTTCAAACAGCTGGGCATCATAGGATTTGTGGAGAGGATTTTTCTTAGCCGCGAAGCCTCAGAGGTTTCTGTAATTTTGTCGCAGAATGACCTCCAGGATTGCCGCTTTGCCTTCCTCAGTTCTTTTTTGTAAAAATTTGAGGGATTCTTTATATGAGTCCCAGTCGGTCACTTTTCTTGTGCTTTTTGCTGCGTTGAAAAGTTTTCTGCAGGTGTTTCTGAGCAGTCCTAGTGCCGATGTCCACCAATGTGGCTTTTTCTTACCTCTTGGTTGAATAAGAGGGCAGGAAGCGGCCATAGCCTTATTGAGAGTCAGAGTAAATTCCCTGACTTTCATGTCGAGCTCATTGGTGTCACGCGGGGGACTTGATAGTTTAGAGGATATCGTTTCCGACAGTATTCCTCTATATTTTGTCCAATCAGTTTTCTGGTAGTTCCGGAAAGCTGGTTGGCGGGGGGGAGCATCACTCAGACTGAATCGTAGGGTTTCGTTCGTTAACATCTCTTTTGCAAGATCCTGGTGTATTTAGCTTGTGCGCTGTCCCAGTTGCAGATATGTCCTTTGAAGTTAACACAAAAAATTGGATTGCATCGTACCTTCCAATACGAATATTTGTTGCAATCGAAGCCGATTTGGTGTGACCTCAGTTACGTCTTAGATTAAAGCTATTACACTGCAGATCAGATTGTTATCATCGGAACTTGATGAAGGTGAAGAGTCTGTACATTGGGTAATCCAGTTCAGGTTACCTTTCTAAAAGGCTTGCTTGTCTTTGTCTATCCAATTGAATGTGCTTATCGTACTTACTGTACTTGTACTTGTTCTAGAAAGATGGAGTTGTATATTTCCGCTGCGTTGTACTTGAGGAATGCTGCTAAGGCAACAAATGACTTGCAGTTAACCAATTTTTGCACTTCTTTGTGGAATTGTTTATTACTCGTAAACAGACATTTGGTTAGTCAAGTTTATACATTCACACTTCCAATTGCCGGCTTGAAATATAAAAGTAAAAAAAACCAACAACATCACTTAGCATGTGCATCTTATGAGTCATAAACTATTTCAGGCACAACCTAATCACGTCTCTTCCTAGGCGTCGGAATCTTATTACTCGCGAAACTGCTGCAATATGAATACATTTGTATGTGCATGTGCACATGAATGCTGTTACCTCTATCACGAATTCAATAATTATCAAGGAATCCATAATGCTTGGCACAATTCCTAAACTCCAATCAAATGCATCAGCATGCACTGAGGATTTAAAAAAAAAAAAAAGAAGAAACACGTCTAGACCGTCAGACTAAACATTCAATACTTTTTCTAATGGCTGCAACACACGCCAACATCAATATTGTCGATGATGATGAGGAAGATTAAGGCGTACAGCACACCGCCCGCATCACTAAAGTCAATTACTCTACCGTCCGGCGATCTGAGTATTGAAGAATGCCTGCACAAAGATACGAACACGTGACATCTGCAGCGGAAGGGTACCGTCAAAAAGGCGCATTTATGGGTCAATGCTGTCATAAATTGTTCTATTAGCGTGTGATGGCAGCAGTCTTATCACAAATGATATTACAACCCTTGCTAGATGGAATAGGGGTTCAAAATTTGAAGAATCCCGGCACCAGAATGTAAACGCTGTAAGCATATTTCCGCATTCGAATGTATCCGTAGTGTGAATTCCGACACCCAAGTAGGTATACGGTGTGTTCAAAGTTTCTAACTCTATTTGCAGTGTGATTTCTCAAAATGCTAATTGCTCTAACCAGTTGTGGATAATAGTTACGAGTATACATAATTGCAGCTGCAATCAGCTCTATTTGATTGAACTCGAAACAGAAACTGTACCATGTCGGAATTTTGCTTGCATCACTAGAACAATGCCACTTGGTTTGATTTTCCGCCATCGGTTGGTACAATAGTTGGACCACATACATATATAGTAGAGGTTTCCGTACCATGTGCATTCAATTAAATCCAGATGGCTATCACAGCAGCTTCGAAAAGACGGTAGAAACAAAATGTGGAACAACTTTAATTTCGTGTAATTGTTTCTGACTTTCGACCGAAACGTGTGTAGGTTGACACAAAAAATAAAAACGGAAAACAAAAACAGACCCAAACGACACAAGCACCCAAGTGAGTCTTGCATAAGTGCTAAGAAAACAACCTATGGTTTGGTTTGGTTTGGTGGATGTGAAAATTAAAATTAAATGATGCGTATCCACTTATGTATATCCTACCTACCTACCTACCTACCAACCACCCACTCATTCAAATGATCGTTTCACCATAGCAGACATTGTGTAGACACACCTTAGAGTGTCTGCCTGCAAGAGAGGGGGTCCTTTGTACTCGACTAGGTAGTTTGTTCGTAATCCAGTCCTCCCTCTGTGGATAATAATTAAATTCGTGAGCGGCAATCCCCTATTATCCCAAGACACTCTTGGTTCTTTTGCTGCAGAAGAAAATTATCCAACCGTCAACCACTCATTCAGTGGTTTACCATAACAAAGAGTTGTCCTTTTATTTCATCGTTTATGGATTTTTCAAGGTTCCCTTCGTAGTAATCACAATATCCATAAGTGCGAGTGTGTGCATTTATATGAGCAGCTATGACAGAGGCCAGAGGGTCATCATATAAGCAAAGGTAAACCATGCCATGCCACACAAGAAGCGACACGCAGGTATAATGACCAAAGGCAACGAAACCAATGAAGGTACAAATATGTACGAGTACATCCGTGAAAGGACAGTCTTTTGGGCAAACTTAAATTTGAGTTTCACGATATCTTTCCTCAGATACGAGATATCACACATGGTAATCAAATTAATTGCTGTCTCTTTGCAGTAGCGCAGATACATACTCGCACATGCATAGGTACATTCTCACATCGAAGTGAAGAGTGCTTGTGCTCCATCACTTCTCTCGCTTGGTTATTAAATGAGCAGTGTGACCAGATGAACTATTTAAATATGTTTCTGTTGATTTGGGACCTGTCTCAACCCCGGACTATAATTATACATAAAACTAAGTGGTGGGAGCCGAGTAGAGGACGTTTTTTAGGGACAGCTTGACGAGGTGGAAGTCGAAAAGAAGTTAGACATGGTTGAATTCCCGCAGCATTCTAGGCTTGGGTTCAAAGTCTCCGTAATTAGTTCGTTAAGGCTTGATCTATCAATTTTACCAGCTAAAATCTGATGCACAAAGCGTATATCAGCAACGTTTCTGTGCACAGAGAGTGCCTGTAAGTCTATAGGTTGGAGTCGATCGACGTACGCTAATCAGGTCAGAGAAGTCCTCGTAAAGCGAATCGGAGAAACATTGCGTTGTACAGCTTCCGGAGATTGTGTATGGCTTAATAAGGTGACCAAGCTTGAATACGGTATTCAAAAGACGACCGACAAATATTATGTAAAGGGATTTGGTGACATAAGTGTTGAAGAATTCCTTAGACCTTGTAATATCTATTTGGACACGCAAATTGAATTCCATACCACAGATTACACCTAGATCACGCAATACAGTTGCCAAGGGAATAGGTTGATTTAAGATTGAATAAGTCGGGTGGCTGGCAGGCGCTTACTAACGTCGGCACTTATTAACACTGAGCTCAAGAAAATTCATTGGACACCAAATACAAATCTCCCCAGATCATATCGCAGTGGAAAACAAACAGAGAGAGATGAGAAAAATCTGAAAATTTTCACGTTGTTAACGCAGACGGATATACATAGAATCGACATCGTTGATTGTTAGAATAAATAATAAGAGCCCGGAATGGTTACCTTGAGGTACTCCAGAAGAGGCTGAAATATGGTTGGAAACCATGGATTTATACAATAAAACTTGACTGAAAGCCTAGCGCCTTTACTATGATCTGTAGCAATCACATCTACCTCAACACATCGTTCTATTGCGCCCACCATACTTGACACAAATTCAGGGTAGGATGTAGTTGCACATCGATCTTTAACAAATCCGTGTTGATTTTGGGAAAAGATAGACTTGGAATGATAAAACATTGAGTCATAGAGATTACCGATCGAAGTTTTCAAGATTTCATCCTTGAGGCCTTTACTATGAAGAGGAATTATGTAAGAATTCTTCCAAATCATGGGATAGGTTCCTTGGGAAATGGAAAATTGAAAGAGAGCTGAAAGAGGGTTGAGTTAAATAAATTGCACATTTTGCACGGTATGGTATGACGGGCAACCTATCAGGTGGACTAATAATTATTGACATTTTCTAATTTCCAATGTTATACAAGGTTCACCCCTTCTTGACGGATGTTCTCCTTGAGATCTGCCAGAGTTCGGGGCTTAACCCGCTTCTTTAAATAACCCCATAGAAAGAAGTCCAGGGCAGTCGAACCTGGGGATCGTGCGGGCCAGTTGAAATCGAAAATATGCGATATCATACGACCGGGAAACCCCTGCTTTAGAATGTGCTCATGATGTAGCTCATGAAGTATTCGCCTTTGCTCCGTCCTATTGGAACCACATGTGCGTTTGAAAAAGTAATTCTGAAGCAAATACAAACGTATCCGGTTTTCTCCCCAAACACAGTTGTAAGACCGCATTGCTGTCTCTACTAGTTCGTTCGACACAGTGAACCATGTTCTTCTATGTCAAAAACTCCAAAACAAATATAACTTCTCCAAAGAATCTGCAAAGCTTATTTATTCATACCTGACAGAAAAGCAGCAATGTGTTGTGACTAATGATAAGCTTTCAAGTTTCCTTAGGATTTCGTACGGTGTTCCCCAAGGCTCAATACTTGGACCAATACTTTTTTCCCTGTACATTACGAACTGTCTCAAATTATCCATCACTCTTTGATCCATATGTATGCCGATGACGTTCAGATGTATTTGAGTGGGCATATTGATATCTTAGACGAAGTCTCGACGTAACTTCCTGTGCTTAAACCCATCGAAATCGAAAGCTCTCGTCATATATAGGAAAACACAAGTCCCGTCTACCTTGACATTGCTCCGGAATATTGCGGCAAAACAAAGTTGAAGTGCCACCATCCTTCTTACCCAACCGTAAGAAACAAGTACTCTCTTCTCAATTTGCTTACAAAGACAAAATAACTTTGGTTTCCTTTACAGAAAGGAAAAGGAGTGCTGGTATCTTCGCTTCATAAAAATAAGGATATCGATTCGGATATAAAAAAAAACAGAGGTCATAGAATTGTATAGCCACACAAAAGGAGGCGTTGACACATTTGATCAACTCGCTCATAACTACTCAGTCGCAAGGAAAACTCGCAGGTGGCCTCTCAGATATTTTTATGCTATGCTTAGCCAGGCCGGCATCAATTCAATGGTCCTTTATTCGCTCTTCGCGTAATTCGTCCCTCGTTAACGTTGAGATTTCTGCTATCAAACTGCAAACCGACAAACGCATTTGTATTCAACCATATCGAGTGCCGTTTGCGAAAAGGAGTATTATCAAGGATAAAGTAGAAGAGTTGTTGCAGCAAGGGGTAATACAACCATCTAAGTCGGACTACTGCTCCCCGATCCTCTTAACGAAAAAAAAGACGGAACTGATCGATTCTGCATGGTTTACAGGGCACTAAATGCGGCAACAACAAAGAGGAGGTACTTGCATCCCTTGCGCGAAAAATATTCTTCACATCCCTGGATCTGGCGTCCGGATATCACCAATTCAGAGTCTCCGATCAAAGCCGTAAATACACCGCCTTTGCAGCTAAAGATGGTTTTTTCGAGTTTACGAGGATGCCTTTTGGCTTAGTGAATGCACCTGCTGCATGAATCATGTCAAAGCCCACATGCCCAGAGGGGATTTCGTCTACCTTGACGATATTATCATTCCGAGCAAAACAGTCGACGAAGGCTTGCAGAAATTGGAACGATTCCTCAAGATGCGAAAGGGGTCTGGACTAACTCTGAACATGAAAAAGTGCGCCTTTCTGAAAACCAACCTAGAGTTCCTAGGGCACTAAGTGACTGCAGATGGAATCAAACCAAACCAGAGGAAAACAGTTGCCATAAGAGAGTTCCCGACCCCAAAAGATGTACGCGGAGTGATTCAATTCTTGGGTCTAACTGGATTTTTCAGGAAATTCGTAGAGAGGTATGCTATGGTAGCAGTGCCGCTAACCGACTTGTTGAGAGACGAAATGCAGTTCGAATGGACAGATCGACAAAAAAGGATGCACTTGCCAACCCACCAGTATTAGCGCTCTTCGACGTTGAGTGTGTTCATGAAGTACACACAGACGCTTCAGCTCAAGGACTCGCAGGTATACTGCTACAGCGGTCCAAGGAGGACAACAACCTACGGTCAGTAGCGTATTATAGTCGCAAAGTAACGCAGAATGAGAGTAAATATCACAGCTATGAGCTAGAGGTATTGGCTGTGGTGGAAAGCCTAGAAAGATACAGAGTATACTTACTTGGACGTGAATTTAAGGTATTTACCGACTGCGAAGCCATCGTAGCTACGCAAAACAAAGTTAAGATGATTCCGCAGATAGCCAGGTGGTGGCTTAAAATACAGGAATTCAATTTTAAAACTATTCATCAGCCGGGGAAGCGAGCAACGTACGTAGATGCGCTAAGCGGCCAACCAGTCGAGGAGCATCATGCACCAGAAGAAGCATCTACTCTGGTCCTCAACATAAATATCTCTGACGAGGAATGGATAGCCAGCATGCAATCAAGATCCAAATCTGCGCCACATCATAAACGTGCTCCAGAAGAAACAAGCGAGCAGGCAACTACAAAGGTAGTACTCAGTCAGAGGAAACCTTCTGTTCCGACGAATAGGCAAAGACGAGAAATGGGTGCCCAAAGCAACCAGATGGCAAATCCTAAAAATATGCCATGATGACTGTGGACACTTTGCAGAAGAAAAGACACGCTACAGCGAATACAGAATACCTACTGGTTCCCAAAGATGAGGCGGTTTCTGAAGGGATACATCAGATCATGCTTAGAATGCGCATATGCTAAGAGAAAGGGGGGAATGGCTGAAGGAGACCTTCGTGACTGGAAAGGGGGGTACACAACACACTACGTACTCTCACTGGTGGATAATTTCACTAAGCATGTAGTACTAAAGGCAGTGAAAGCAGCAACTACTAAGTGTGTCTTAAATGAGTTAACTGAGATATCTGGGTATTTTGGAGCTCCGGAATGACTGATAAGTGATCGAGGCACAGCATTCACGGCTAAAGAATTTGAGAAATTTTGTGAGGCAATGTGCATACAACACATCAGGATGGCAACGAGGACGCCAAGAGCCAATGGGCAAGTCGTGAGGATCAATAGGACAATCAGCGGTCAAGACTGGGCAAGCCAACTAAGGTCTCTTCAATTGAGTTTAAACTCCGTAAAGAGAAGCATGAGCTTCTGTTTGCGTACACGCCAAGGAGCATAACAAAGGATCCCTTACTCAGAGAACTAGAAGGCCGTACAGTCGTTGGACCGGATGAAATGACGGAAAGGAGATGCGAAGCGTTGAAAAACATCGTGCAGGATAAGGCGCATCAGAAGGAAAAATATGACGAAAGGCATAGAAGATCAAACAAGTACAAGGTAAATGACCTAATATTATTTGAAAAACAATCTGTCAGCACAGGTGAATCACGGAAGTTGGTGCCGCACTTCAAAGGGCCATATATTATAACGAAGGAACTGCCAAATGGCAGATATGTTGTTGAAGATATCCCGGGAATGCAGAGCACCCAAAGGAGGTTTACCGCGATCGTGAACTCGGACAAAATGAAGAGGTGCTGTGAGCCGCTAACCGATGCACTTGACTGCAAAGGCGAAGAGGACAATGGTATATCCACAGACGGAGAAGACCGCTAGGACACGCTCAACGTCAGGATGGACGAGCTGTAAGCCCCATCACATCATTTCACATCGAATGACATCCCACAACCACACCTTCATCGGATGACTACAATGACCCGTGGGCTCATGCTATTGGCCGTTTTAGTGGGCTGATCAACGAACCATGGCAATGAGCGGTACTCCCCATAAGACAACAAGTAGAATAAAAGGCGAACTCACTCCACTCGCTCCACTCGGTACGTGTCGTTCTTTATGTTTAAAATAAAAAAAATATAATGCCAGATGGATGCAAACAATCTCTTATGGTCACACTGGCTCATAATGTATCCGTTTCTGTTGATTCAAGTGTGAAAATGGGAAACATACTCGCAATAAGGGTAGCTAGAAAAAAGATCAATAAATTCAGGATTTTTGATTTGTCTATGGGGTGCCTACTCGTAGAGGGGTTCTGAAGTTTTCTCACGTCTTCCGATAATTACCGTAACGTTTGCTAACACTCGCCAGGAAGTCGAAAACAAACATAGATTTCGAAATTAAACAAAAAGGGACGCGAGAGGACTGCCACAAATATTTACTGCTTGGCCTTTTGGATGGAATACAAAACCCAATACATACGTCCTCCAATCCTCAAATCCAAACAGAAGCTCTCCAAAATAAGATAAACAACATTTAAGAACGTAATTGACCTAGAAATATCGAAAACCTTTTGGTTCAAGAGTATTATTGGGCAGACATGTGATGGTGAAGACGGCAAAGATGGGAATGAAGATACACGAGTACTTCTAAGCGGATCGTATTAAGGCATTCAACAGTCAACGGATCTTAAATGAAATCAATGACAGGCGTCTGGCATCGGTTGGACTTTGTCATTCGTCATCTCTCAATATGCACAAGCAGAACACTCGGTGACTTCATGGAATCTGTCATGATTTTTTTTTTCTTCTTTTTGTTGGATGCAACAAAACGCGGCGGCGGTCAGCGCATCGTCATCATCATTTGTAAATGTCCAAACGGATGGCAGTGGTCGGCATTTATATAGACAGTTAGGCAGGCTTTTCTACTCGTCATCTTTGCTCATGCTATGAATGCGACTCCGACTGCAACCACTGTGATGTGCATTAATTTGAAAATTGCATTTATGGTACTCGTATATCCGAGCCGGGTAGCAACAATGAGTACTGGGAGTTGGAGCTAGGAGTTTAACAGTGTTGGGCGACGCACGCGTGTAGGTGTTTAAGAAATCGCTAAGCAATCAAGCAATACATCATTTTACGCGAGGATACAATGACGGAAGTGAACCCCATTAACCCAGAAAAGAAAATATAAGAAAATGAGTAGTTTGACGGACCGTGGGCGATTTATCTGATTGTTGCAGCTGGAAAAGACGGATTGTTTTATTAGAATTCTAAGTACATACGAGTACTCGTACTCTCGTACAAGATACATTTGAGGCTTCATAGTTTAGGTTAATTGATGCTATTTTGTACTTGCTCTCTGTTGGGGTTCCTATAGTATTGAGCGAGCGGTGGAAACACGCGTATTAACAGACAGATGTTGGGCAATAATAGGGCAAGTCGTCGTTATGCAAAGTTGTGTACCTCAACAAAACATAACGGACAATCTGGAGGTTTGTTTGTATAAATTTTCTGTTTACAAAGAGTCAATGTTACATCTCCGTTGGATGTTTTGAAAGTTTGTTTTGTATTTATGTGATGGGCTGTGAGGTTTTAATTTGAATCTTGCTGTTGCAAGCCTTGACTTTAGCCATTTATTCTTTCACACTTAGTTAGAAAATAGAGAGTATGCAAATTAGACGATTGAGTGTGTAAAAATGTTGAGTTAGGTTGTGGGATCGTAGCCAATATGTACACATTTGTTTAGCTTGTTTAGAGCACTTTCACGTTCCTCAGAAGTTTGCTGCCCATACTGATATCATGAGAACAAGTATCTATTGCTTGAGTGGGATTTATGTTCCATCAAATGCTCGATACTAATTAAGAACTCACGCAGTGTTAAATGTCAACAGTTTAAGAAAGAAATTTATTTTCTGAGAGACCCGTATTCCTCGAGTAATTTTGATTTGCGTGCTGACATATTTAACTATGACTTATCACATACTTCTGAGTAAAATATGTAGTTTCCCAAGTTTGTTGAATAGCTGCTTGTGACCCTTTTAATTGGCAGCTTTTGTAACAATTAATTCAAGGGTTTTGGGCATTTTTCACAAGCTTATTTCATCACAGACTACTCGCGTTTCAAAGTGATGTACGTATCTGCATCTTTGTTTCCAGTTAATCAGTGATTTCATTTCCTGCAATTACTCACAGGACTCAATAAATGCAGCTGCAACAACAAACACCCTAGTGGCACATTCTTCATTGATTCAAGAGCCATCTGGGATGATTAGACCAAAAGCGGTTGTGTTCTGTTCCAGTGAAAGTTTTGCAGTAATCGGAGTTCCGATATCAATTTCCATTGCTTTCCTAAATTTCTATAAGACCTCAACGCAAAGTCAAGTCAATGGCTGCGCAAGGTGCCAAATTCCATTTCTTTTTAGATGAACTACTCGTATGTTCTGGAAGGCGTATCCCAGGATATACAAGTATCGCTGAGAGGAAGATTTATTATTGCATTCAGAGTGCAGCTAGGCGTTGTCAGTAAAGTTGCAATCTTTGGAGTTTATTTAAAGCAGCAGTTAGGTATCGAGATTTTGTCGTTAGATAGATACTCGCTCGAACAGATATTAATAATTCTTACTGTTAAATCCTTTCACATTCGTGAAGCATAATGCGGCAAGAAGGCCCGTGGGCCGTCCGTTTCGAAACTCTGCAATGTGTTTAAGCTAACTCCTAGATAAACCTCTGAAGCTATACTCTTTCTCGACTGCCTACTTAGGACAATCTGCTTTTCTGGCGTCGTTTAATATGACCAATTCGCTAAGCTTTTCCTTAATCTATTGAGGTCCACAGCATTTATGAATGGAGCAGCGGTCGATTCGTTGGCCCCAATTTTCAACGATTTGGCCACACATTTCGACCGAAACGGCCGCTATTTCGCATTCAATGTTGGCTCTGAGCTCTTCCAACGTCGGCGGCGTGTTGGCATAAACCAATGACTTAACGTAGCCCCACAGAAAATAGTCAAGCGCCGTTAAATCGCACGAACGAGGCGGCCAATCGAATGGCCCATTTCTGGAGATAACACGCTCACCATACTTACTCTTCAATAAATCGATTGTAGCGTGTACTGTGTGGCTTGTGGCATCATCCTGTTGAAACCACATGTCGTCCAAGTCCATATCTTCCAATTGGGGCCAAAAATAATCGGTGATCATGGCGCTATAACGCTGACCATTCACAGTAACGTGACGAGACGATGACGATGAAAAAATGTGGCCCAATAACACATGTGGATTTTCACCCAAACAATAACGCATATTTTGCTTATTGACGAACCCATTGAGTCAAAAATGAGCTTCGTCACAGAAGATGATTTTGCGATGAAATTCATCATCTTGACGCATCTTCTCCAGAACCTAATCGGAGAACGTACGTTGCTTCAAATGTTCCATCGGCTTCAATTCTTGAGTCAGCTTGATCTTGTATGGGTGTCAACCAAGATCTTCTTCTTCTTTTCCTTTTACTAGCCCTTTTCTCGCTACACGAACTTATGCATAACGAGTTTCCCATTTTTACTGCATCGCTACTGCTCCGCTTATGGGGTTGGCTAATGTCGCAGATCGCAGAACGCGTCTGCATACTGCTCGGTCCTGTATCGCTTCGGCGGTTAGCCCCAGGCGTTGTTGTGCATTTGCCATCTGAGCAATCCAGGAATTCTTTTTCCTACCTAGTTTTCTTTTAGTAGGAGCGACCGTAGTTGATATTGCCTTCTTAACGGGATTTTCCGGAGATCTTCTTTGAACGTGGCAATACCAGCTAATTCTATCCGACTCAAGTTGTTCGATTACCGAATTCTTTATGTGTAAACTTCCTCTAATGTGCGTAGATCTAATGCAGTCGCGTTTCATAACTCCAGTCGACATCCTTAACATTTTCATCTCTGCTGCCGTCATTTTATTTTTAAACGCTTCGTACGAGTATATTGTCCAGCACTGCGAACCATACGTAAGAGCTGGCCGAACCACCGTGGTGTAAAGTTTTCCCTTCAATTTAAGTGGAAATTTTCGGTCACAGAAGATTCCCGAATTTTCTCGCCATTTCATCCACCCCACGCTTACTCTGTGCCTTACGTCGTCGTCACATTTCGCTTCTACGTTAACGATTGATTCTAAGTACTTGAACCTAGTGGTTTTCAGATGAACTATTCCGTCCAACATTACATCTGGAATAGGTCGCAGTGGATCCGAAAATGGGCAGATCAAATGTTCCGTCTTTGAGCGACTTATTTTAAACCCGTTTTTCTCTAGCGCGTCTTTCCATTTACTTAGGACGTTTTGTAAATCTACGACATTATCGCTTAGAATAACTGCGTCGTCGGCGAAGAGAATCGATGTTACATTTGCTTCGTGCATGCAATCTTTCAAAAGATAGTCTAGAACCACGTTAAAGAGGAAAGGGCTAAGAACGCTTCCTTGATGCACTCCGACATTTACCGGAAATTCTCTCGTAAGTCCGGCGGTACATTTAACAGCAGTTTTGACGTTTCCATACATGTCTTGTATCATTCGTATATACGTCTCCGGTACCTTTTGATACCTCAACGCGGTCCATATGAGATCTCAAGGCACACGATCGAATAAATACCATGTGCAGATCTTTTGACGAATCCTGATGTTTTTCCACGAATCCACACTGGCTATCGTCGAGCTTTATGATTTTGCGAAGACGTTCGTTTAAAACTCTTTCAGCGATTTTCATCGTGTGTGACATCAGCTTGATTGAGCGGTAGTTGTTGCATTCTCGCGTGTCGCCTTTGCCTTTGTATAACGGAACCAAAAAGCTACTTCTCCATTGATTCGGCATAGTTTGTACGCATTTTATTTTATACAAGAGTTTCGACAGCCATTCACTGCCGATACATTCCATCTTCGATCAAAACTCTGATGGGATGTTGTCTGGTCCAGCCGCTTTCCCGCGTTTCATTTTTCCGATAGCTATACGTATTTCTTCTGTTGGAAAGTCAGCAACTTCTTCTTCGAATGGATCAGCTGCAGGGACGCGATCACGTGGAAACTGTTTGTTAAGTAGGTCCTTACAATATTCAAGCCACCTATCACAGATGTCCTTTTCGTTTGTTAGTAAGTGCCCGTAGGAGTCTTTAATGTATTTTGGCGACATTTTCGGCATTTTTTCGCCTTTGCGCAGCGAGTTTAAAAATACTTGGCACTTTACTATTGTACGACGTTTGAACTTCTTGAATAGCTTGTCTTCTATCTGCCGATCGTGAGGATATTTGTTAGAAGTCCTAGTAAAGGTTTTCCGCTGCTGCTGCTCGGGTTTGGGCCAGGACTCTCTTTGTAACGTTTTTAAGTCGCTCATATTCAAGTGCAAGTCGAGACTTTTCGATATCGTTACTCCGATCACATTTTGTCCACGCTTGAAATGCTTGCTTCTTGTCTTTCACAACTCGTTTGGTTTCGTCATTCCACCACCATGTTTCTTTCTCGATGTGATGATGTCCTGATATCGTTCCTAGAAGGGACTTTGCGTGTGTCATGCAACCAAGATCCTTACGCAAAATACGCCATAATGTGGTCTGAGCGATGCCCAATTCTTGAGAACGCCGTGGAATTGACTGATTTGGACGCCTGAACGGCAGCGAGATTTTCGACACTTCGACCAACCCGTTGTCTCACTGACACGGCAACATCACACAACGAATATGTAGACTCAAATTTTTGCCTGTCTACTAGGGTGAGAATTACGACCGAAAATTGGAGTTAACGCTATTAAAGTTGCAGACGTTGCTCGTTTGTGTACTTTACCATGATGAAAATGTTGAGTTTACTGAATAAATTGACAGTGACAGTCTGATGATTAGTGAAAGAGTGCGTTCACAAATTAAATTCAAAGTTGTCAAGTCCGTATTGGAAAACCCGTTACATAAAAAACGTAGATAATGAAGAGAAGACAAAAGTTTGGTAAAAAAACTTAACCTAAAAGTTGAAAATTTCGAGATAAACGCATTTTTCTGATGAAATTGGTCCAACGATTTTTCAAAATGTTAGCTTTAAAATGCCATAATTTTGGCTGGCGGTCATCGAACTCGATGAAATTCTAGTATTTTATGTACACTGAAATTTTCTTTTTAAAAATGTGCACAATGGTTTCTTAAGTTGAATCCGTTAGAAAGCTACGGTCTTTTAAGGAGTTTTACCTCGAAATCAGAGGTTTCTCACTTTAACGACATATAACTTGGAGGAGAGTGAAAATATACCTCCCATGCAATATATGTTTATTTTTGCCATAACTTCAGAAATGTTCAGCTATCAGGACGCAAACCTAAACTGGGACACCCTGTCTGTAGCGAAGATACTTGACGTGATAGAAGAAAACTAAGTACAACTTTGTAATCAGCGTACCTATTTAACTGTAAAACAGCTGAAAAATTTAACTCTACAGAATTTTTTTTAAAATTGTTCCTCAGTCTTACCAAAAGAACATATTGTCTTTATTTGCTCGGTAAACTTTGAAATTCCAAAGTCGAAAGCATTTTATTTGTACCGCATTCAAATTCGGATAATCCAAAAAATTTCTTTTACAAGAATTTGTCATATCTGCGAGTGAAAAAAAAAAACAACAACAACCGGGAACTGCTTTCCTACGAACGCCCCTTTTATAAAAAAAAAATGCCATGCCGCCTCATACAACCACATCACTAAAGGTTGCTCTGACTGGCCATGCGTTTAATTTGACCGCAATAATAAAATAAAATAAAATAAAGTAAAAACGAACAAATATCCAACCCAACTCTGGTTCATCACATACGCATGATACAAATTGTCGCTCATCGCCACCGCACGCCGGCCGGAAAGAGATCTTCGGTTACCATTTACAGTAGGACGCCACTATTTCACTGTAATCACCCAGGCCGGACCCAGCCTTTGGGTGACAATAATTAATGTTCCACATTAATTATAATTAACAAGATCGACAAAACGCGCTATATAGACTAATACTCGTAGATATAGAGATGCCCTTTCTTGGTGTGCATGCGTAGATAATATTGTATGCGAGTATCTGTCAACAATTCGAAAGTGAAAAGCCGGCAGAAATTGTAACGAAAATGGAATCAGCAGCGGTAGTATCCGTCGTTGGACTGCTGCACTCATATGCCATCTTGTAAAGTCATATGAAACCGAGGCGTAAAGTGATCTTGTCTAACGTCTGATGGAACAATGCCAACCGCTTTAAATTTTTATTTATTGTTAATTAAAAATGCAGCTCCCTCTCGTTACTGGTAAACATCATCGTCATCTTCGTCATCACCATCATCATCACAACACATCACAACATCACATCACAAATGACGATCGGTGCGCGCAGCTAGGTCTCACTTGAGATCTTTTGCCATACAACTTCATAACCTTGTCCCATAATAATCTAACCGTGAAGAGATCACCAAACTCGTTGACAACAGAGAATGGTCCGGAGGAGTTGAAACGAGTATAGGGCTCATCTTGGAGGTATACTTGTATGGTATGCCCTTGTACCCCCCCACATATGTACCTATATGGGCCCGTATTCGTATTCGTATACTTTGATTTCGATTGAATGCGAGTGGCAAAAGTCGAGAAAGTAAATCTAGAAACCGAAAACACGCCGTGAATCTGCACCACTATTGCCAGAGCCGGCTATCGGAGGGTATTTGAATTTATTATATGATATGATGAAGCGTGAATGCTTCGACGCGGTATCCTGTTTGAACATATGGGGGGCGTCATTGGATCGCTTTATACCTTCTTCGAACGGTTTCGATACAAATTTTTTTTTTTGTTTTTATTTTTGTGTGTGGAGCCGGACACATGGCGGATCCATTTTCTCGGAATTCGAGACCATTGCCATGGACAGTGACCAAAGTATAGAGGGCTTATCTGCATGACTCTGGGGACAGGAATATTTTATTCGTGCAGCGAATAGTCGTCTACGAGTTTGTATGAACGCGACTTCAGTGGGCGTCTGTTTGCTATCTTTTAATCCGATTCGGTTTCTTATTTACTCACGGGGCAAGGAAATAAATTTCGAATATTAAAGTTCTGAAGTGTGACAGTCACACTATACATAGATTTGTACATACGAGTACGAGTATGTGGATATAATACAAATAGTGTTTGATGATGATCTCTGTGGGTTTCAAGACGTTAACTGTCTGGGTTTATTGAGATTTTCAATTTAACCTCTTCAAAAGCAATTACTAAAGCGTAATGGAGTACTCTGGATCCCTTCTCCAAGGCAAAAGGAATTCGGAGGACAATTGTATGCTAAATTTTCCCAAATACCAAATACCAAGTATGCACTCGTGTATAATCCGGAAAAAGCAATTGGTTCACCACGTAGGTGGTATAGGAAACAACCATGATAGACCAAAGCAAATGGTAGGAAATAGACGGCTTAGATAAGCAAAGCGACAACGGTGAAAGATTTGTAGGTTTCTGCCGTGTTAATGGCCGAATCAAGTCGAAAGTTAAGAGGACAACAACTGAACTATGAAAGTGACGCTAGATCGGTCTGTTGCTAACCATTACGTTCGAAGGGGTTACTCAATCCAGCTTGAAAAATAAATTAGTTCACTGGCGAACACGAGGCGTGTGTCTCGTCTCACCCCAGAAACGGCACAAAACACAATTTTTCCATAGAAAAAACGGTGGACTTTAAGCTGCGCAAGAGAACATTTCGAGAACTCCCGTCGTAAGTCGTGGCTTTAGTTCCCGCACTACGAGGGTTGTCTGAAAGGTTTCCGACCGCAACGTAAAGTTAGCAGCACTCGTCATCACTGTGAGTCTTTTGACAGTTACTTACCGAAGTTTCAGTCATTTTGGACGCGCAGGTTTTAGTTGACAGCAGTTTGAGTGAGTCGATGCGAGTGTTTTTTGTGAAAATGGAAAAAACTGTGTTTGAAAGGCAATACGCCTACGCAAATCAAAAATGAGTTGGACTCTGTGTATGGGGACTCTGCACCATCATTTACCCCAGTGAAATTTTGGGTAGCTGAATTTAAACATGGCCATAAGAGCTTGGGAGATGATGAAAGTTCAGAACGTTCAAAAACTACAACCACTGACGATAACTTTGCTAAAGTTCACCAAATGGTGTTAGACGACCGCCGAATTAAAGTGAGAGAGATAGAACGTGTTTGTTGCATATTAGATCAAGTTTTAGGCATGAAAAAGCTGCCGCGCGTTGGGTGCCGCGTTTGCTTACCAAACACGTGTTCGAATGAACATTTCCCACGTTCTGTTGGCGCAGTTTAGGCGCAATAAATCCGAGTTTTGGCGCCGATTAATTACTGTAGATGCAACTTGGATACACCATTATACGCCCGAAACAAAAATTCAGTCAAAACAGTTGACAGCAAAGGGCGAGCCGGCTCCAAAAAAAGCAAAAACTGTCTCATACAGCGTTTGCCATGTCGAAACTCCATGAATTACGGTTTGAACTGCTTGACCATCCGCCTTATTCACCAGATCTAGCCCCAAGCGACTTCTTTTTGTTCCCTCATCTAAAAACTGCGACCGGTGGACAGAGATTTTAGTCAAATGAGGAGGCAATCACCTTCGTGAACAATTATTTTGCAGAGAAAAACGCCAAGTACTATTTGGACGGGTTAGAGAGATGGGAGCATCGCTGGGAGAAGTGTGTAGAGTTACAAGGAGACTATGTAGAAAAATAAAAAAAAAGAATTCGAGATAAAATATACAAGACATTGTCGGAAACGTTTCAGACAACCCACGTAGATAGATCTTATATGGCCTTGGCTCGAGATCATTTTCCAAGATTGTTCACATTGTAGACGGACAAAACCCGAACTGTTGCGATCGACACGTAATTGAGGATCTTTCGCCACACTTTCACTCACAGCGGCTACAGTTTTTTCTGTACATACATTAGTTGACGCGATGTTGGTTTTTGTATTATGAGAGTGTATGTGGTACGAAATTTATCGACAAAACGATGAATAGCGAACTGAATTCGTCGAGTAAGAAGATCAGAAAAATCGTGTTGTTTTCGAAACGTTTCATGAATGGCAGACCAATTTTAAAAGTATGATTGAATGACACAGAAACGTCTTAGTGATGATTTATCAGAGAATACTAAACATAAATGTGAAAAAATGACAACACGGTGGTGGAAAATCTATCAGTAAGAAAAACCCTTTACTTGTACACTGAGTACTAAAGGGTGTTTTTTTTAGAGGTATACAAATTCAATGTAAAATAGAATACTTGAAGCTAATGCTAATGTCTATGATATTAGCTTCATTTAATAGATAATTTTATGCCATTAGTGTTTATATATGATATCGGGCATATGCGTGCCACAGCTGGCTCGAATGCAGCGCAATCGTGAAGTCAAATTTTCGACAACTTTATCGAGCAACTGGAGCCGTATATCACCAATAACACGGCGAATGTTTACTTCCGAATCGCCCAACGTCTTTGGTTTATCGGCATAGACTATGGACTTCAAATACCCCAAAGAAAATAATCTAAAGGTGTGAGATCACAGGATCGTGGAGGCCAGTTCACAGCACCAACATGCGCTCAGCAAATGTTTCTCACAATAAAAAGATGGTGTCGCGCGCCGTGTGGCATGTTGCGCCATCTTTATTGAAACCAAAGCCATTCAACGTCAATGCCATTCAACTGAGGAACGAAGAAGTCAGAAATCACATTCTGGCCGGCATCGTCCTTCAAGAAATATTCGCCGATGATTCCACCAGCCCATAAAGTACACCAAACAGTGAGTTTTAATGTTACAACCAGCGTCTCGACAAAGGCTTCTGGATTTTCTCCACTCCAACAAAATTTTGCGTTGAAAATGAGGATCAAGCTGAATCATGTTTTCGGTCCATTCACCGAACTTACGACGCGTATAATGGTCACGTGGTTTCAACTCTTGCACAAACTGGATCTTATAAGCTTTTAAGCCAAGATCTTCCCGTAAAATCTTCCACAAAGTGGATGGGCATAGCTCCAATTGCTGTTGCCGATGGCGAATCGACTCATTCGGATTCTCTTCAACACTGCGCTCCGCAACGGCAATAACTTCTTCTGTTCGCACTGTTTGTCGTCTTTGGGGATGCGAAAATGATTCATCGTGTTCCGAATAACTTGCTCAGATGGACGATTATGTCGACCGTAAAATGGACGTAGCGCACGATAAGTTTTGGCGAACCGAACTATGGTTCTGCACGAGTTGTTCCCGCGTTAATCTATTCATCGTAAAATGGCAAAACGTACTAACCACAAATCAACTTTCAACTGTCAAATTGACAATCTGTAGAAGCAGTGTTGCCAGTTTGAAAACCAAAAATCACCCGTTATGCGTAAAGAGGATTAAAAAAAAACAAGCACTAAGTAATTTTGATAGAAAACGCAGGCTTTCAACTAAAAATTGTAAGTTTTTTATTGATTCATAAGGTGTACAGTATAAGGTTATGTATGGAAAAGCATATTGGGAAAATGGCCTCCACAACTTTGACTGTTTTGCATAAATGTGGCTGGATTTCATTGATACAGCTCTCAATTTGCTCTTGGGTAGTCGTGGGCTTGTTGGAAGAAACCGTTGACTTCAAAAAACCCAAAAAAAAAAAGTCCAACAGCGTTAAATCGCATGATCTGGCCGGCCAATTCAGATCACTAAAACCGGAAATAACACCAAAGGAAATGACTCATACAGTAATTGAATTATTTATTGGGCTGTATGGCACACAGCAATTTAGGCACAAAAAACTGAACGAGCACCCTTAACATTGTCTGACAAGCCGCATTTTCAAAGAAGAATGGTCCGATGAAGAATCCAGCCCGAAGTCCACACCAAGCAGGGACACGTTGTGGAAATTCTCAACAATCAGTCGTGGATTTTCTGAGCCCCAAATTCGACAATTCCGACAATTAACAAAGTCGTCAAGATGGAAATAAGCCTCAACGCTGAAGAAGATTTTGCTTTGTTGTTCCATAATCCATTCGATGAAGGCTCTTCGCTGTGTGTCAGTAGGCTTCAGTTCTGGAGTCAATTACACTTTGTATGCATGAAGATGCAAATCTTTCATGAGAATGCACTGTAGAAAGCTTCTCGAAATGTCCAATTCTTGATCACGGTGCCGAATTGATTTTCCTGGTCTCAGAAACACTCTCACGAACTGCTTCGATTTTTCGTGTTGAACGTCTTGCTGAAGGTCGGTCAGAGTGTCTAACATGACTAATAGATCTAGTCATTTTTGTTTTAAGAACTTAACACTCAAGTGGACATAAGTACACTTATAATGCCTCAGCAGGTGTAAAGTTTTTGTGGGAAATTTTTGGAATTAATCTCTTTACAGTTGATGAAGTTAAACCACCGTTCCGACCATATTTTGTGTTAAAATTGCGGACAGTAGCTGGCAAACCTTCATTATTTTTAAAAATGAAAACTCGTGTGGCGCTTCATTTTTAGTAACCCTGAACTGTCAGCTATCACGCGGTTTTTTTTTTTTTTTGGCAACACTTTACCGCATGAATGTCGCAAAATTCGAATCGTGCGTGCATTTTGGGACAAGTTTTATGTATTTTCAAGGTTCGTGAATTTTGAGAAAGCCCTTAACACGTTATACATATGACTTGCATAGGAGAAGCATACCAAAAAAACTGGCTACATATGAGGTCAAGTGACATGTGCTGCATGACGGCAAAATATCAGAGATAGGAATGTATTCATTTGCCAATGTTATGGAGAGTATGGTCTGAAGAAAATTTGATCATTTGAACACTTTGACCATACTGACGAAATTTGCTTGCTTTCAAGCACCATCCTACTGGTGTCGAATATGCAGTAGACAGGAAAATATTCAAAGCAGAGGCTACCATGGAGCTTAAAAAATGAACAAGAAAGTCACCTTTGTGAATAGATGTCTGCTCACCATTTTCCTTCACATTCCCTTGTCATGTAGGGAAGTTAAAGTGGCTTTCATTCCCAAAGGCGGAAAATGTTCTTATGTTTTCCCAAAGGACCTCAGACCAAGAAGTCTATCATTTTTCCTTTTTAAAACTCTAAAACGACTGATTGATATCCATACACGACCTAGAGTTGATCCACGTCTTTTGTCTACAGCTCAATATGTTTACTGTAAAGGAAAATTGGTGGAAGCGGCTCTGAATTCACTGACTAGACATATTGGACGATCCCTACAATATAGAGAGTGTACAATTGTCGCTTTCCTGGACATAGAGGGTGCCTTTAACAACGTCAGCACATCCTCAATCACAACTGCGATGTCAACTCTGAAGGTAGACGACTCACTTGGGGAGTTGATCAGTCTCATGCTAAATACCAGGATTATCAGCTCCAAACAGGGTGGAGCTTAGAAGCTCTTGATATATCTGGAAGCGAGTGGTAGCAAGGTGATTACCTGTGCAGATGTCGGTGCTATATACGTCTCAGGAAAGCATCTCAATACCACTAAATAACGCTTATAGCTAAATTTTAACAGATTAAAGTGTTGGGTGGATCGCTATAGATTGGGAGTAAACCCCCATAAAACTGATCTTGTCCTCTTTACCAGACAATATAAAATTTCAATCATAGACCCCCAGAAATATCTGAGTCTTATTAGGAACAAATGGGGCCTTAAACCTTCTAGAGGGTTTTCCAATAGGGACTTGACAACTTCGAATTTAACTTGTGAATGCACTCTTTCACTACATCAAACTGTCACTGTAAATTTATTCAGTAAACTCAACATTTTCATCATGGTAAAGTACACAAACGAGCAACGTCTGCAACTTTAATAGCGTTAACTCCAATTTTCGGTCGTAATTTTCGCCCTAGTAGACAGGCAAAAATTTGAGTCTACATATTTGTTGTGCGATGTTGCCGTGTCAGTGAGACAACGGGTTGGTCGAAGTGTCGAAAATCTCGCTGCCGTTCAGGCGTCCAAATCAGTCAATTCCACGGCGTTCTCAAGAATTGGGCATCGCTCAGACCACATTATGGCGTATTTTGCGTAAGGATCTTGGTTGCATGACACACGCAAAGTCCCTTCTAGGAACGATATCAGGACATCATCACATCGAGAAAGAAACATGGTGGTGGAATGACGAAACCAAACGAGTTGTGAAAGACAAGAAGCAAGCATTTCAAGCGTGGACAAAATGTGATCGGAGTAACGATATCGAAAAGTCTCGACTTGCACTTGATTATGAGCGACTTGAAAACGTTACAAAGAGAGTCCTGATCCAAACTCGAGCGGCAGCAGCGGAAAACCTTTACCAGGACTTGGAACAAATATCCTCACGATCGGCAGATGGAAGACAAGCTATTCAAGAAGTTCAAACGTCGTACAATAGTAAAGTGCCAAATATTTTTAAACTCGCTGCGCAAAGGTGAAAAAATGCGATGCAAATAACGTCGCCAAAATACATTAAAGACTCCTACGGTCACTTACTAACAAACGAAAAGGACATCTGTGATAGGTGGCTTCAGATCAGTCCCTGCAGCTGATCCATTCGAAGAAGAAGTTGCTGACTTTTCAACAGAAGAAATACGTATAGCTATCGGAAAAATGAAACGCGGGAAAGCGGCTGGACCAGACAACATCCCATCAGAGTTTTGGTCGAAGATGGAATGTATCGGCAGTGAATGGCTTTCGAAACTCTTGTATAAAATAAAATGCGGACAAACTATGCCGAATCAATGGAGAAGTAGCGTTATACAAAGGCAAAGGCGACACGCGAGAATGCAACAACTACCGCTCAATCAAGCTGATGTCACACACGATGAAAATCGCTGAAAGAGTTTTAAACGAACGTCTTCGCAAAATCATAAAGCTCGACGATAGCCAGTGTGGATTCGTGGAAAAACTCGGCCACACATTTATTTATTTTAAAATAAAAATTGGTGATAAACGTTGGGTACCTCAAAAGGTGTGCAAACAGTGTGTGGAGAAAGGGAACACGAAATAAATTGCAATTTGGTACACCTACGATTTGGCGAGAGCCCAAAGATCATTCAAGTCCGGACATAACAAGAAAAACAAATGTAACATAGAGTATCCTAGTTTATCATCAGCCATACGCCTAGTACCTCATTCAGCTGAAATCCCAGTGCCAGTTTTCAAAGAACTACCTTCTTTCTTACAAGAATACGGGTTTGGTGGAGATCGAAGTGACACCAACGATGAAGATTTTGAAATGTAAGATGATTTGGCCCGGGATTTGGGACTGTCTAAAAAGGCTTCAGAGCTCTTAGCATCAAGACTTCGCCAGTAAAACTTGCTTGAGAAAGGAGGTAACCTACTTTTGATCAAGAGAAATTGCATTTCTGCAATACTTTCGAAGTGATGGTGAATTTGTGTATTTCCATAACATAAATGGTTTAATGGAGGAGTTGGGAATTCTAGCCTATAACGCAACTGAGGCTGTTTATTGATAGCTCAAAGTGGAGCTGGAAACTTTTTTGGTGCAGTCCCAATAGGCCACTCAGTTTGAAGACAAATGGATCATCTGTGTTGAACTTAAAATGATATGCTTCCTTCTTGGCCAGCAACGCGGATATACCAAGTATCCCTGTTTTTTTGCGTATGTGGGACAGCAAAGCTCGTAAGAAGCATTGGCTACAGTCAAACTGGCCGCCAAGATCTGAACTCAAACCTAGTGATCCAAATATTCTATATATTTCCACCTCTGCATATAAAACTGGGCCTCATGAAACAGTTTGTTAAAGCTTTGCCAACTGTTTCAAGTACTCGTACCTCATCTCAGCATTTCCTCGCCTGTCCTTTGAAAAGATAAAGGCCGGTGTGTTTGACGGTCCACAGATTCGGCAGCTCATTAAAGATGAACATTTTATTGGGACAATGACAGAACTCCAAAAGAATGCTTGGTTGGCATTCAAAAACGTTGTCAAAAACTTTCTTGGGAAAATTACACAGAAATTGTCCAGAAACTTTTATAGAGCTTCAAAATGCTTGGGTGCAACATGAGCATCAAGGTTCATTTTCTGCATAGCCATCTGGCTGGTGAGCGATTCCACCAAGATCTAAGTATCATGGAGGCACGGTACCAAGGTAGATCGGTTGTACATATGTTTGCTGACTTCTGTCAGAATGACCACTCCAGGAAAAGCTATAAACGAACATTTTTACCTTAATGTGTATGCTTGCCGTTTTGTTAAAGAAATTTACTACTTTTATGAATAAAATTATTTTGTTTGGTAACTGTTTCCTTAATTTATTATTGTATGCACATTTTGTATGTTATTTAGAACGAAAAGATGATATCCTGTAGCTAAAAATAGCTTAAAAAGGTGACGTGATCGACAAAAACTGTGACCATTCTCGCATCATGTTCCCCAGTGTACGAGTAATTATAACAAAGTCGTGTTTGAGTGCAACGATGAAGAAAAATAAAATGTAGTGCTGCCGAATGCCGTGGCGTTTACATTAATTTTAAACAAATTGAACGAGTACGACTACGTTGAAGCCAAATTTGGACCCAAAATGTTACACTCAGAGTCTTTATATGGTCACTTGAATAACCATAAAGACTAATGAAAAAATACGCTCATGAATTATGTATTTCCAAAAATCATAAAAAATAAATTGTAAGATAAATCGAACTATTTGTATGCGCGGAATGCAATAAAAAACGACCTTGAATAAGATTGATGTAATCATTGACGACTAACTGCAATGTGCTTATGCATGTGGCATCTTAAGGCCCCAAATAGATGTTACCAAACCGAAAAGACATCGTCACCAAGTCGGTATACATACGAATAATTAAGAAGCATCTTGTCATTTACTGCGACTATCGGTGTGCCCTTAACAACCACATTAAAGAGCCACCAAAGACTATCCGGATTGCTTTTAGCCGTTGGATTCATTCATTATTAGAGTCAACTCGATTCACAGAACCGCCATCATTTAATCTGAAGTGATATGCCACAGTGTGGCGCTCCGATTTGAGTTCTGTTTTTTTTGTTAAGTTGGTAAATCTGTTGTTGGCATTCCCTCTACATCGTCATAGCTTGACATTTACAAAAGTTACGTGGAAAAGTGTTTCGGTAACGATTCTCTAAAGAAAACGGTCGTTTACCAGTGGCACGAGCGGTTCAAAAGTGGTCCTGGGTCAATCGAAGATGATGAACGCAGTGACAGACCATCGACATCGAAAACCGGCGAAAACATTGATGGAGTAAAAGAAATGTTGGTCAATAACCGTTGGTCAATAGCGGAGGACTTGAACATTGCCTATGGATCCGTCCAAGACATTTTGGTTAATGATTTGGGTTTCCGTCGTGTAGCAGCAAAGTTGGTGCCAAAAGACCTCAATTTCTTGCAAAAAAGAGACCGTGTTGACGTTGTAAAACAAATGATTTGCGAGGCTGAATCCGATCCCACATTCATCAAAAGGATCATTACTGGAGACGAGACGTGTGGTTATGAGTACGACAAGCAATCCAGACATCAGGCAAGTGAATGGCGTTCACCAAATAAGCCGAGACCAAAAAAACCACGTCGTTTTCAGTCAAAAAAGAAGGCAATGCTCACGGTTTTCATGGATTACAACGGTGTAGTGCATCATGAATTTTTGCCAGAAGGCCAGACAGTAAACAAAGAGTATTACTTGGGAGTTATGAGACGTTTGCGTGAAGCAATTCGCCAGAATTGTGGGCAGAAAACGCACCGTCGCACATGCAACAAATACCATCCAACAGCCACCGAATTCACCTGATTTGGCTCCCTGTGACTTCTTTCTGCTCAATCGAGTTAAAAAATCACTACGGAGAACGCGTTTCAGCAGCCGAGAGGAAGTAATGGAAAAATCGCAGGAAGCACTGATGGACATACCGTCTTGTTTCGAGGATTGGATCAAGCGCTGGCATAAGTGTGTTGCGGTCGATGGGGATTACTTTGAAGGGGACAATATAGATTTAGATCAATAAATTTAATTTCTGAATAAAATTTTCTATTTTGTTCGATGACTTCTTGCCATTTTTCTATACGTTCGTAGAACTTCTGATCTTTATCGTCAAAAAACTGAACCAAGTGGGATTTCACAGCGTCGTCATCATTGAAAGTTTTACCATCCAAAGAGTTTGGCAAATATCGAAATAAATGGTAATCTGATTGAGCCAACCAAGCTCCAATAATTTTTGGCGAGTCACCAAAGATGTATGTGGCCTAGCCTTGTCATGGTAAAAAATGACACCTTTTAGATGGACCAATTCTGGCGGTTTTTCGTTGACCGCTGTATTTAATCTGTCCAGTTGTTGACAGTACACATTCGAAAAATCTCCGGAACAAAATTTGTCAAACCAATTTCGGGACTATCTTTCTTTTAAGGCTTCTTCGCCATACGCATCACGTAACCTTTTAGCTCTTTCCTTGACGGAACGAAAATGCTCATTTTTGCATTCCATATTAAAACTGACGCCAAACTATTGGGTTGTACCACATGAAATGTCGACTTGGACTTCTTGAGTTGATTTCAGGATCTACCGGAGTGTGAAGATTTGGTCGACTGTGGACCTTCAAGGTCTGAAACCGCATTGATAGGGACCATTTTGTATCCAATGTTGAGGAGAATTATACCTCTATAGTTGACGCAGTTGAGGAGGTCTCCTTTTTGTGGATCGGGCATATAAGTACTGAGATTCCATTCATCAGGCATACACTCTTCTAACAAGATCTGAGAAATGAGTTGGTGCATGCTCCCAACAAAGCCATTCCCAGCAGCTTTGAACACCTCGGCTGGTAAGCTGTTCGGTCCGACTGTTTTGTTGGATTTCAGCTTAGTATTGCAATCCTTACTTCGTTCTTGTCAGGTAGACAGAAGTTTTGGCTATCATCGTCTAAGTCGAAGGGTCTATTTTACCTAAAGGCGGGATGTTGGGCTTCTTCGCCATTATATAGTCTGCAGAAAATGTTATTCCATATTCTCAGCACGACTGTGACTCTACGATTGCAAGACCTTTTCACAGAAATACGTGCAATTTGCTTCTAAAGCAAAGCAAGACTGACAACTAACAAATGTCAAAAGGAAAAAAATATGTCATTGACAGAACCCATTACAAAATATATCCAGAGACATCTATGTGTGAAATCGGCAATTACTTGGTTGCCAACCCAATATTATATTTGTGTTACTTGTTATTTAAAGCTCAAGCTCCAGCTAGTTTGATCGTTTGCCAGCTGCCCTAACTTTCACAGGTTTTTGAAGTTTACTTCCAACGACGTGCGCCGATCACCATTATGTGTGTTCTTCTGCTGGTGCGTCGTCTGTTTGGGTTCTTCACATGTTCTAGCGAAAATTGTAGACTGCTTTAATGTCATGCCAGATCTAGCCAGTAGCAATAGGTCAAACTCTAATGGGTACGAGGGCACAGAAAGGGCTCTACCGACTGATAAGCTTCTACGATATTACTAACAGCTAAGAAAACGAAGAAACAAAATCTTTCAACGTTGAGAGAAAAACGTTGAAGAAACCTAACAGGCTATGAAACTTAACAGCTACAGTCCGAGGTGGACCGGAGCCTCACCCAGCGCGATCTTTAGCTAGCTTCTTCCGGTTTCGCATGCTAAGTTGGTTGAGGTCTCCTTTCACTTGCATGCGCCACCCGAGTCGCGGTGGCGGATTCGAAGATTTTTCGGACCCGAGCGTTGCTGTCCATCCGCTTTTCAAGACCCTGTCACCTAAGGCGTTGGACCTTCAGAGATCTCACAAAATTGATGTCGCGGTACAGCCCATACAGCTCGTCATTGTATTCTCTCCTCCACTCACTGTCTATGCAGGCGGGACAAAAATTATCGGAAGAATTTTCTTCTGCAAACAGCCAAGAGCACTTTCATCCGTTTCTGATAAAGTCCATGCCTCTGCGCCATAGAACAGGACTGGGATTATTAAGATCTTATATTGGGTCCCTTCTGGTAGAGAGATGGATTCGCTAGTCAATTGACTTTTAAGCCCAAAGAAGCAGTGATTGGCAAGAGTTATTCTTCGTTTGATCTCAGCGCTGGTGTCGTTGTCTGAACTGATAGCGGAGTCTAAGTTATATCTGTCGAGGATGACATTCTGTCTGAGACGTCTCAATACTTGCAAAAGCGCTGCTGATATCGCACTGGTTTCTTGTGATGGCGCGTGAAATTTGTACCATTCTTCCAAGAATGATGTTAAAGAAATCACATGACCGACCGTAATTCTGCACAAACGGACGAATTTGGCAGGGATGCCAAAACTAGACATTCCTCTGTATATTTCGTCTTTATAGATGCTTACTTTCATCCGACCATATTTAACAGATAAATTGGTGTATACTCCTTACCAAGCCATCGTCTCCCGTTTTGAGGAACTCGGTAGTCAGGCTGACCGCTCCGTCCGGGTGGATGGAATTGTTGGTCTACATCGTCCAGGTTGAAAGGTTCATTCCGCGAAACAGTGGTAATTGGTTCGTCAACGCGTTCCACAATCTACAGAAATGCTCTTTCCAAGTTCTCTCTCTTTCCAAGTTGACTACGACCCAACTACGACATTCCCTTATTCGTCTCTGCTGGCTTCGATTTGGAGTTTGTATGCGTGTAAAGTTTTCTTTCGAATCTCATTTCATTCCCTCTATTCGCTTCACCTTTTTTCCTCCTGAGAAGCCGGTGTTCGTCTCTCGACAGGGATTTCGTTGTGGTGGCGGAGTGAAGGCGATATCTCTGATGGCTTCTTGATAATGTTGCCACTGATTTTCGATAATTGATGCTGGTGGCATAGAACCTCTAAATTATTAGGGGAGACTCGATCGGAAAAGAATTTGGCGATCTCTTGCGATTGTAGTTGTCCGACGTCGAACTTCATCACAGTGTTAGCTTGTCTTTGCGATGTGCGGCATATCCGCCACTGTACCTTGGATACAACAAGATAATGGTCCGAGTCGATGTTGGCCCTTGGGAACGTTCGGACATCCATAATACTGGACGAGCGCCTTGCGACGATTACAGTGGGATCGATCTGGTTATGGTTGATTGATCAGGAGTGTTCCTAGTCCCCTTATGAATATCAAGAACCGCGTGCTAGCTACGACAGTGTTTCGCCCCGCCGCAAAGTCGATTAGCCTGAACCCATTATCGCAGGTGGTGTCGTGCAGGCTATACTTCCCCACAGTACTACCAAAGATTCTCTCTCTTCCGAGCTTTGCCTTAAAATCAACGAGGACAATTTTAATGTCGTAGTTAGGGCACTGCTCGTTCGTTTTGTCCGTGAGCTCATAGAAGCTGTCTTTGATGTCGTTATCTTTCTCCTCTGTGGTGGCGTGCACGCATATAATGCTAATGTTGGCAAATTTAGCCTTAATACGGATTGTTACGGGGCGCTTGGGCATATTTGGGGAAACTCAAGTCTTCTTGTATAATATAACAATCGCCGTAGTAAATGTCGCAGTTTGTCATCTTTTTTGTCCGGCCCATATCATCGTATTTCTTGGACGTCGGTAACATCTTGTTCCGCTGCACGTGGCCCATTAAAGGACCTAACATTCCATGTACGAGTACAGATCTGAAGTTCGTTGTCCTTATTTCGTTTCCAGGGTTTGTTTACGGGAGATCCGTCCCTATCGCAGTGTTGTTGTTGCTTCGTAATTGTTAATTTTTTCCGTGGCCCGTTATTACCCTGACGGCAAAACCTCCAACCTGAATCGCCAATTCCATTATACGAGTATGTAGAGGTCCCTAGGACGAGGATTCGGTTAAACCGAAGCCAGTAACCCGTTCGGAGGTGTGAACACTCCCGTTGGCCCATTGAGATCTTTTCAGTCACCATCTCTTTTCCACGACCCTTACCGGCGTAATAAGGTAGGATAGTAGGATAAGGTCTCATATATGTTTTATTCCGCGATTTTACTTTGCCGTTGATTCCATCTGGGGAATTCATCCGCTATCCGTTTACAGTGCTGCTATTTTTGTCTGCTGGTCAGCAGCCGGGAATTTAACTGCTCTTTACAATAAGTTTACTTGCATCGGCTAACTTATTGCAACTGTTCGACGACGAAAATAGCATAGAGGGCGAGTATGTTATAAGGTTTTTGTGGCTCTTATTAGGGCTTTTTTTCCCTAGAATGTTATTTTTTATTTGGTGATAAATCTTTCGAGCATCATTACATCTGTAACTATCTAAAAACCAATTCGGAATCTGTACTTTTTAAAGGCCTGTACGTTTGGTGGGCAGTGGTGCACTCTACATATGTTTGTGCAAACTGCCATGTCTATGTTTCCTTCTTCAGAGCTTAAGTGGTATTCCACCAGCAAAGATTTTTCCAGTCTCTTGTGGAATTTGCTCAACGTATTAACCTACTTTCTGATCTATCAGTGATCCAAGTCGATGTTTCAGCTCAGAGGCTGCGAACATGCAAAATGCTCTAGATATGACCGCCATTTACAGCCCACATGAGCTTCTGATACATCAGAAAATGGAAACACAAAATTCTCTCCTGTTTACGATACCCTTATCAAAACTCAATTTGAGATTAAGAATGTTATACAACATAGAGACCATTTTTACACAATTCCTATGTTTCCAAGTGACGAACGAACAGAGCTGAAGTGTCTCTTGGAATAAGTTCATGTGTGGCTAGCCAGCAAGTAAAAGATAATTTCACAATTCGAATTTATTTATGATTCAAGAGCCTTTTTTGTTTATTATCGGTGTGGTCTTCCTTAAAACGGTGTTGTTATAGTTCTAAGGAATCTCCGTACTCTTCCATCACATAACCGATCCAGTTGATGAAGTTGGCCACTTCAGTAAATACGCCAGGATACGGCGCAAGACCACATGGCTTCATACTCCATGAGGATATCCCAACTTGACGGCTATTTACTAATAAAGGTCCTCCAGAATCTCCATTACACTGACCCTTACCACCACCTTCGACCCCGGCACAAATATTCGTTGGATGAATTGGAAAGATATGTCGCTTATCACATTCCTCCCGAGAGTAAATTCTCAGCCCTACCTGTTGCAAGTCCTTCTGAATTGTTCCTCTAGACTGAAAATATTGAGAAATAAACACATAAATGTACCAAAGATGAAGTCCTTACTTACTTACCTTATCCAATCCCCAGCCGATTAGAGTAGCTGGTGCATTTTCCGGCGTGAGCTGATACATACTTGGCAATTTTACTGGTTGCACAGACTTACCAAACACGAAAGGTATCTGCACTTTCAACATGGCTATATCATTAAGGACCGCTGGCACAAAATATCCTTCAAACACAATCACTTGGGTAACATTAACAATGTGCGGGCCGGAGCGAGAAATTGTCGTAACACCATACTGGATGTTCAGAGACTCAGGTCTGTTGCCGGCCACACAATGACCGGCGGTGAGTACCCATATGGAATTGAGAATCGTCCCACCACAAACGTGTGTGTTGGTGTAGGCTCGTCGAATGGACACCATAAAAGGAAACTCTTTTGTTTCGACTCGGGATCCATTCACAATACGAAAATCTATGTCGAATTCAAAACTGCTTCCTAGTAAGGCTAGAAGAGTGAGTACTCCTAGCATCGACATGATGCAACTACCTCTCCCCAAAGGATGGTGACTGCTCTTATATACTTAAGAAATATTGCACTTGTGGGTCGTTCATAGATTAATGCAATAATTAGGCACAAATCCGTGACTCGATGAGTTAAACGTAAACGTTTGGAAAATAATCATCACAAATTGTCAAGTGTCGTGTTGACCCAAGGTAACCCGTGTGATAAGTACAGCTCATTACGAGATGTGGTTAAGTAATTAAATTCAGAGAACCTGGAACAAATGGTCAAGTTTATGATTCAAAGCATAATGAAACAGAAACATCCAAGGCCACTTAATCTTAAACTTGAAATGCAAATGAGAATTCTTGTCTCCAGCAATTACGAGTAGACGGAGAGAAGTCTGTACGAAATTGTAGAAAATAAAGCTTACTCAATTCCAGTTGTTTGCAGAGCCATTAAAATAATAAAAAATGTGCGAATGATACAAAAAATTACAGAAAACCTTATCGCATCTACGCCTTAAGGAATAGAGAGTACCTCCAACTGAGAAGATATGACTGAGCATTTCATCTGTGATTAGATAACACTATGTAACAAAATAAATTTCTCAGTCCTTGGGATGTAATTGTTATTTTCTAGTCTGTTATGTCTTAAAAGTATGGAAACCACCTAATATTCCTCGGAAACTTTGCTTTTGTCACCAGGACAATGAGATTCATTAAAATATGCTAAAATTATGAGAAAAACGTGTTTGAGTCTTTTACTACAGAGAAAATCATACAGAATAGCACATATAAATCAAAACTAGATTTTATTAAAACTTCAGAAAACCAAAAACATAAAAGCAAATCAGAAGTGGGTGGTTTTTCGACATTTGCGTTTATACTGCGAGTCACTTTCTCTTATCAATCCCCAAATGTAATCTCCCATCATGTTCTTATTGTATTGTCCTTGGTATCGCCGCTCAAAGTCCATTATATCCTGATGGAAGCGCTCGCCTTGCTCCTCTGAATATGCTCCCATGTTCTCCTTGAATTTGTCAAGATGTGCATCCAGAATATGGAGTTTGAGAGACATCCTGCAACCCATTTTGCCGTAGTTCTCCACCAGACTTTCGACCAGCTCCACGTAGTTTGCGGCTTTGTGATTGCCTAGGAACCCCTGTACCACTGACACAAAACTCATCCGAGCAGCTTTCTCAACACGAGTGAGCTTCTTGGGGAATTCCTCACACTCGAAGATTTTCTTTATTTGTGGTCCAACGAAGATACCGGCTGTAACTTTCGCCTCAGAGAGCTTAGGGAACAAGTCTTGTAGGTACTTGAACGCTGAAGAATTTTTGTCGAGAGCTTTGACGAATTGCTTTATAAGACCCAGTTTGATGTGTAGTGGTGGCATCAGTACCTTCTGAGGGTCCACCAAGGGCTCCCACTTGACGTTGTTCCTCCCCACTGTGAATTCAGTTCGTTGTGGCCATTCACGCCTACTGTAGTGTGCACTGTCGTTCCTGCTGTCCCACAGGCAAAGAAAGCTAGGAAACTTGGTGTAGCCGCCTTGCAGGCCCATTAAGAATGTCACTATTTTGAAATCTCCGATCACTTCCCAGCCATATTGCTCATACTTCAATGCGTTCTGCAATTTCTTGACATTGTTGTAGTTCTCTTTAAGAGATACTGAATGCGCCAGAGGAAGAGACGGATACTTGTTGCCATTGTGGAGCAACACGGCTTTGAGACTCTTGCATGAGCTGTCAATGAAGAGGCGCCACTCTTTTGGGTCTAAATCAATTCCGATTTCCTCGAACAGACCGGTCACGTCGTGGTAGAAGCAGAGCCCATCTTCGCTGATGAAGAAGTTGGAAAATAGTTCGTGACGCTTCCTCTGACATGAGACTTTAACACTAGGATCCAGCAAATTCCACTGCATCAGTCTGGACGTCAAAAGTTCAGCATTGGACTTGGTGAGACCAAGATCTCTGATCAAATCATTCATGTCCTTTTGGTTGGGATAGTATGGGTTTCTGTTATCAGCTAGTAAATTAAATCCTTCACCTTCATTGTCTTCCTTACTCTTGGAATCAGGGCTCTCACAGGAAGACACCTGCTCTTTCTCTGGAGGAGTAGGAACGGGGAGGCCAGAGCTGTGTGGAACTGGAGCCATGGATGAAGGAATGTCAGGATACATGATTGGACTTGCTTTTTTGCCAGTCCGACGGTCAGTGGGTTCTCTCCAAACTCTTGGCACAGCAAACTTCATAGCTCTCTTTTCCCCTCTGTACCATCCTGCAAAAAAAAAAATAGAAAAGAAAAGTACCGTCTAATAAAAAAGTTAATAGAAACATTTATTTTACCCATAACAAAGCAATATAGTTTTAAAATGTCTTACCTTCCAAAGTCCTTTTGCAGTTTTCACAGGCGAAATGAGGTGCCCAGGATTTGTCTTGATCACCCACAGGCATGCCGAAATAAGCATTGTAAGCTTCGCACATTTTAAAACATGTTTCCAAGGAGTACTTTTTCGCTCTTGTTTTGATAAAATATCCGCAGACATAACAAAATGCATCTGCAGGATACTGCAAGTATTGAGAGTTGTTGAGTTGAGGCTTGCAGCCTCGTGAAGCCATGTTTGAACGAAATTATCTGTAATAAAATAAGAAACAACTCTCAATAAACCACAACAAATCTCTAATGTAGTGTGTACTGCATCTAGGGTTTAACCAATGTTTGTAAAATAGTTTTCAAATGCATTCTTTAATTGGTATGCTTTATTGAACATGTACATACAATATATAAGTATAGGCGATAACGTATTTTTCAAAAAAGCGCTGCCATGGTCACAAAAGCAAAGTTATCTTGGGACAATAGCTGTTTTCTATACTTTTGGGACCTAACTGACTAGGAAATAACAATTACAACCCATGGACAAAAATCTTGTTACATAGTGTAATTTACCTCGTAGATTGTCTTATCGCCAAGAATCACTCTCAAGGTGTGGCAAAAGTCATCATCATTTGCTGTGAATATTTGGGCCTCATCCACGTCGTGCAAGAGGCAGTAGGCGGGCTGCTTCTGTTGGAAGAAACCGCAGTTTCTTCTTTGAAAGCTCACGATAGCTCCTTGTGACCAAGTAGAGGTAATAGGTAGTGAACTCAAGACGTCCTCCATTGTATTTTCAAGATTAAGTCCATTATGTGCCCTTTTATTTCCTTGTTTCGGGCTTCTTGCACATCTTTGATAGTTGGCCGCTCAAAATAAGACATCCGAAACAACTTCTGGGCCGTGATATAGATTAACATTAAACTTAGCTGTTTCGAATCAGTATGCTTTCAATTTGTTGACACATTTTAGTAATTGCTTCATCGACGCCAATAATTTCAGCTCTTCTTTCAGAAGTGTTTCCATCATTTCTGTTTCCTATTCCAGGCTTAGCCTTGTTTATACGAAAGCCAAGACTGCTATGAGATTCTGTGTGAGTGCTTGTCTTCATATCTTCACGCCTGCCGCTTAAAAATCTTACGCATGCATGCAATATTGACAGTCGGAATCCAAGAGCAGTTGAATTCTTTGGAGATGTAACATCTTTAAGTAGAGTTGGCATCACTCCATTACTAAAAGTTTGATTTAAACAAAGTCAGTCCCGGACTCCCAGCAAGACTCCACTTCGTATTAAATGTAATATATGAGGCGTCTTGACTATTAGTATGCTTAACTTGGGTTACTTACTTACTTACTCGTATCAGGCTGGTAACCCTTAGAGGATCAAAGCCTAAACAACTGTAGCCTTCCATCCATTACGGTCCCGGGCGTTCTACTTCCAGTTGGAAAGACCAAGCTGCCTGATCTTTAAACCGGAGGTTCGGTCTTCCTTTTCTTCTCGAACCTGGTGGATTGGATTCGAAGACCCTCTTAGCTGGAGCATTATCGTCCATCCGCTCGATGTGACTGTGCCAATGGAATCGACGGATTTTTGCCTTCCGAAGTGTGTACACATCTTTGTGTTCGCGGTTGTGTTTTCTTCTCCATATGGTCTGCTCACAGATAGGACCATATATTCGACGAAGGATTTTTCATTCAAAAGATCCTAAAACTTATCTTACTTATCGTCTAACTTGCGGCTTCGTAGAGCAGGACTGGCAAGATGAACGCTTTGTACAGCATGATTTTGACTCTTTCCATTAGGAGTTTTGACCTAAGTTTTTTCGATAGTCGGAAGTCGCAACGGTTGCCTTGGGTTACTTCGTTTGTGGAGTTAACGTTTGCCCGGAGGTAGGTAAACTGCTTGACTACCTCAAAGTTGTAGCTGTCGATATTGACATTTTGTTCTAGCTGATGTGTGACGGAACGGTTTTTAATCGACAGCATATATTTGTTTTTTCCTCATTCACTTTAAGACCAACTTGTTAAGCCTCCTCTGCAATTGCCGTAAAGGCTTCGCGTGGCACGCTGGAAACGTGCAATCATATCAATATCATCCGCGTCCACACTGCACGGCTCATCGCGGGTTTTCCGGTGTTGTGCGGCACATTCGGAGCAGTTTTATCCTATCCTGTCATATCCTGAAGTCGATGAAGATGAAGAGGTAGTGGGTGTCGACTTGGAACTCGTTGGCCTTTTCCGCGATCTGCCGTAATACTCGTATGAAAATTTGGTCTGATATCAATTAACCGGGCCAGAAGCCGCACTGGTATTGGCTGACTTGTGTGGCACAGGATAGGATCTTATAGGCGACGTTAAGTAGGGATATGCTTCGATAGTTGTTATTGAACGTCGGATCGCCCTTTTTGTAGGACAGACAGAGCTGATATTCCAGTCGTCGGTCATGCTTTCGTCCTCCCATGCTTTGCAAAGGATCTGGTGCATACTCCGTGTAAAAACATTGCCTCCGGCTTTGTTGTTCTTCAGTTTTTGTACAGCTCTGCTGGCTTCTTCTAAGCTGAGCGAGAAAACTAATTCTTCGACTGGAGATGTGTTGTCCTCTTGCCCAGTCACTCTCTGTTGGTCATGATGTCCACTAAGCAACTGCTGGAAATGCTGCTTAAATACATCCACAATTCCCTGTTGGTTACTGTCGAGATTACCTTCGCAATTTCGAAGTGTTTAGAGACCCGTTGAAAAGACATTGACTGGGTTTTTGGCTTTTTTATAAAAGCTCCAGGTGTCTTCCCTTATCCAGCAATCTTCTTTTCCTTTTCTCCTCCCTTCTTCTGGACCTATACTCATTGTTCGCTGCTCTGGTATCACGAAGGAGCGTTTTCCTGTTTGTCACATCTGTTGCCTTCTTTTTTTGCACACAACCATCACCATACAACAAATTTCTTTTCTGGAGTGGTTGGTAGCCTAAGGTGTTTTCGGCCACCTCCTTGATGGAAGTGCAGCAATATGACCAAATGTTGTTGACGTCTGTGGTAGACAATGGCATATTGGAGAGTTTTTCGTCCAGGCGCTCTATGTAGTCTCTGTCTATTTCCAGTGTGCGTAGGCGTCCAATGTTGAACCTAAAAACAACATTGTTGTTGACAACATGCAGCTTTCTTTCATTTGACAGTCGAGCTCATAATCGTTCAAAGTCGACGTTTGCCCCTCTGAATATTTTAACATCCAGGATATTTGACGAGTGACATCCGTCAATAAGCACGTGGTCGATTTGGTTGGTGGTTGGACCATACGGAGTTAGCCAGCCTGCTCTGTGGATTCTTTCTGAGGGAACCTCGTGCTACACATCAATGTATTACTAGCTGTCACTAAGCCTGCGAGTCGCAAGCCGTTATCTGTTGCCGTGTCATAGAGGTGGTATTTTCCGATCGCTTCGCCAAAGATGTTCTGCTTAGCGATTTTGGCATTGAGGTTCCTGTGTACAATTTCAACATTGTAGGCAACATAGGCTCCGTCTAGGAGGTCAAAAAATTCCTCCTTTATGGGTTCTTCAATCTCGTTGATAGGGGCGTGAGCATGTACTCGTATGAAGCTGATGTTATAGAATCTTGCATTGACGCGGATCACAGCCGGGCGATCACTGATGGGCTTAAAATCGATGACAATCGATGCAATCTGTTCTCTTTATCACTCCCGATCCTATCCAGCATACTTCCTGGATTGCAGTAATATCCGCCCTATACTGTTTGAGGATATTTTTCAGTTTTTGAGTTGGTCCTTTGGTGTAAGGCGCTCTTACATTACAGAAGCATACTCTCAAATTGTAGTTCTTCTTCGCGCCGTGTTGTCTTTGATAAGGGGGTCCGTTCGTATCTGGATTGTGTTCATTCAAAATTTGTTTTTTTACGTGAGTGGATCGTCTGTCCACAGCACAACCGCCATTCTGGTCGGAGAGTTATCGCTACAAGCACTAGTTCACTACACAGCGGGTGCCGGGGTAGTTATCCAGAGGCGCCACGAGGAGGCTGCATGTCAACCTGGATTGGACAGTGACTGGGATCGCTCTGGCCTTCGCCGGGTTGATGACAATCACGAGCTTTACCATGTATGCTCGCTCCCTTGGGTTATAACAACTATTAATCCCTCGGTTGTGTGATCAAGCGGTCTTTTGCCAACTGACCCCAAATACGCATTCCAAAATGATTGAATTAGCCTTCCAAAAGTGCGCTGTACCTGAGGCGAGCATATTATGGGATCGCATCGCCTCTTCTAAACCCTTTTTAGACATTGAATGTCTCGGGATTTTTTTAAATCTTTATGGAGCAGTGAGCATTGTCATAATTCTCACGAATTCAAGATTTTCTGTTCTGCACAATTTGACGAGTTTGGCAGAGATTGTACAACTACACATGTCTTTGCATAGCTCATTTCTGTAGAAAGTCATATGCTGCACTCTTCAGCAACGCTCAGTTGGTTGATCCCAGCAGATCAGTTTTGGGTTTTTTTTTTTTTAAACCTAAGTACCCTTAAAATTCTTGCACATAGTGTGGGTAGTGAGGTACCGACATACATTGGTTTTAAATGTTTGAAGGTTATAATGGGTAGGAAATAACGAGCTCGCAGGACATTGCATAAACGAGTTGTAAGGCTTAGGAAAGAATCGGGATATTTCAGGGTAGGGTAACTGTGCTTGAGGATATAAACATTCATAGCAAGATGGGTGTTACGATTGAAGGTTTGAAGGGGCGGAATGCTAATTACGATTTCTATGGAGGCAGGTTTCAGGAGCACTTGTACAGCTGACAGCTTAACAAAGAGCCCTGGAGCATACCAGAATTTATTTCGTGGATATCAGCCTTGCAACCGCCCATAACAACTTGAATTAAACGTTCTGAATGGTAATTTGTAATCCATTGAAGAAGAGAGTCGTCGATCGTAAAAGAGCCTGATGCCAAACTCTGTCAAATGCCTTAGAAATATCAAGTACACCTATCTTGCTTTCGTCAGGTTGATGTACGCTCTGGTAAGACTTTTCGGATAGACATGCCGTCAAGTCACCAGGTGCTACAAAATTAAGAAGTGGTAGGATCGGAAAAAAACATTTCTCTAACCCTGACACCCTCCTTAGAGCTCGAGTCGGACCACGCCTTTTCTTTTCGGTTGATACTCTTAGCTCAATGAGGGATAAATAATCTGATTTCAAGGAGAATAGTGTAAGTGATCATATCAGCAGGAGAATCCACATCGTTATTGAGGAAACATAACCACCAGATTATAAGGGAGATATCGAAAAGTTGTGAGATACCCGATCAGCAAGGGTCCTGGCCGTTCGATGCTAGTGTAATGGTAAATTTCCTCACAGTATATCTCTGTTGTTGTGGCGTCTAAGATATATGATATGAAACTTAAAGTTATTTTGCCTGCAACTATTTAGTGATCCGAAACTCTCCTACAGACTAGCCGTTCAGAATATTCAGGCATCTAGAATCTTAAAGGAGTATATTGCTACGATCGATAGATTATCAAATGAGTTAACTGTTTTATAATCAGAATGTAAATATTGAAGTGTCCTAGCTTTAGTAATATTCCGCCCTGCAGAAAAGTCTTTTCTAAATTTAACGTTTAGATCACCTAATTGCTTATAGGTTTTGTCGAAGGGCTCGTAGAAACATTCTTTAGTAGCATCGTTCTTGTTCTTTTGCCCGTGAACATATATCAGACTTTTGTTGGCAAATTAAGGCTTGATATTGCTTTGGTCACGTGCTGAAAGCTTAGCAATTTTTGCCTTACAGAAAATCCGCACATAAACAGACGATGTGTTAGTTCTTTGTAGCAGTTACCGTAATTTATGTCACAGTTTCTCATTCTCGTTTTATCCGGAGATATTCACTGTTTGGTTGTTCATGATTCCAATGTTCTTTGTCCAAATTCGTACGTCATTGTCTGGTTTTCGTTTTGCGGGGTTATCAACAGTTAATCCATCCTTATCCAAGAATTGATTGGTTGCCTTAGCACAGTAGGGTTCTTTGCCAAATCCCTTGGTCGGTGGAAAGAGAGAAGGTACTAGGTGGGGTTAGAAGTAACCTCCTTGACCGCCAGAATGCGCTGCTACTGCAAAAAAGGTTATGGTGCCTTGAAGTTCGTTCATATTTAGGCAGACATGTCAAATTTCAGTGCGATAATGTCTTTAGTTTTGTTTTGACAGCTGATTGTTGCTGACATGTTTGGCATCATGTTGAGTATGGACAGAAACAATTTTCGTTCTCTCATAAAACATTATTTTTTGAGAGATTACAGAGAGATTACGTCAGATTACACCGTCAAATATTGGTTTCGAGAGTTTCGTGGTGGCCGCAACTTCACTACCGATCAAGTCCGCAGCGACAGGCCCTGCGGTTACAGAGGACTATGTCAAAAAAATACATGAAATGGTGTTGGCTGACCGGAAAATGAAGGTGCGCGAGCTAGCAGATACCACAAAGATTAGTACTGAGCGCACACACCATATTTTGGGCAATATTCTGCATATGAAAAAGTTATCTTGCCGCTGGGCAGGACCAAAAACACGAACGCGAGAGCACTTCAAAAGAGTGTTTGGACTTGCTGATGCGGAATTGGATTGGAATTGGATTAGAATTGGACCCACTATTACACACTAGAGAACAGAATGAGTGCCCGGCAATGGACTGAAGCCGGCACGAGTGCTCCGAAGCGGCCGAGGGAGGCTCGATGGGTCGGAAAGGTTATGGCGTCGGTTTTATGGAATTGTCATGGCATACTCTTCATGGACTACCTCGAAAAAGGAAAAACCATCAACAGCGAGTATTACTGTGCATTATTGGTGCGATTGAAGGCTGAAATCGCTGCAAAACGGCCTCACTTGAATCGAAAAAAAATTTTGTTTTTGCAAGACAATACCCCGGCGCACAAGAGCAATATTTCAATATTTTGAAAGACTTAAAAAATTTCTTACCGTAGAACTAGTTAAATGACAATTAAAGAACTCAAACACTTCCACCACCGCTGGTGTTACAACATAGGAGAAGGATGAAAACGATGCAGCGGCTTCGTCCTCCAGTTCCGTTTCTACAAAAGCTCTCGCTGAAAAATTCCTCTAGCATAAAGGGTCCGGCTTTTGTGCCAATAACGCAGCACCATACCTTTCACTTAAAAGCACTGCTAACGCAGCTGCCCGTTTGGAAAGAGCCGAGAGCCAAGGACATCGCCTATCATCTTATGCGTCTTCCTCATCAAATAATAAATACCCCTCACCATCACCGAACACAAATCCGAAACAGCGAACTTCAGCGGAACAACTTTCTCAATGTAGCACTAGTAATCATCATGATGAATCATTATCCCCACACCATATTAGTAGTAATAATAAAATTTACAATCCCGGGCGATTCAGTAGCAGCATTATGACTACTTCCCCAACGAATAATAACAACTGTACCAATAACCATCACAACAGCCAGCAAAAACAGATGGATTGTCTTCTAAAGTGTACATGTAATAGTTCCACTAGTGGCACCGCCAATATTGGTCCTCGATATAGCTCATTGAAATCTTTAAAATTAAGTGGGGCCAATGGTCTTGTTAGTGGCATGTTAAATTCTGGATCGAATGTATGTGAACGAAAATCTACGGCGACGACGACGAAAAACTCAGTTGCGATGTGACAACAAGCCCGGGCCGTATACAATCGAAAGACGTTGGTATTGTTACTGGGAGCGAGTTAATAAAGCAATGTGATGAATTAAAAAAAAATAGGTCCTGGTCGAACAAATCCGAGCCCAAGAAGAGTTGTAGCTACTCGAAATGCGGCTACAAGTCCTAATTTAGATATGCGAAAGCTTGGGTTGATGGAAATCAAACCAAAAGAAGTGATTGCCAGTAACAAGGCTGCACTGGAAAAGTCCAATTCGTTGGGAGAATCGAAACCAACCAAACAGTTGCGTACAACAAGAAGTCTTTCGCCGCGTCCTCCCGTGCGACATCAACACGCAATAATGGTCTCCGATGAAAACGATATTGTTTCTGTAAAGGTTTCACCAAATGAAGACTTTGAATTAGAAAATGGACTAACGACGCGAATTGCTGAGTTAAGTATACGTGATATGAGCGGTGATAGTAAGATTTCAAGTAGTAGTCCTGGATCTGTGGGGTCAAAGAAAAAGCACAAGACATCAAAAAATGAACAAACCTCTCCAAACATCACTGATTTTGATACAAAATTCTCATATAATCAAACCAATAACAAAAGCACAGGATGTTTGGTTTATGTGCCATCGGATCCGTGGTTGAAAATGTCCGATTTAGAAGTTAACTCGCTGCACAAAAGAACACATCTTCAAAAAATGTCAAAAGAAACTCGTTCAATTAGTCGCGGTAATTTAGAGCCGCTTGATAATGATCCATGGATTTGGCGAAAGCCACCACCAGATTCTGCTAATGGTGGTTCAAGAACAACTGCAACTGGTAATGTTAAAAAATCACCCAAACAAGAAATCTTTCGACAAGCTAAGTCATTTTCTGCTTCGAAATTTGAATTGGGCGGCGGTGAAATACCAAAAGGCCATCGACCCAAATTACAACGTTGTAAATCGCCTTTATTTATTGAAGACGATGTTCTACCACCAATATCGGCTCCTTCTTCGCCTTTTTTGAAAGCACCCGAGAGTCAGTTCTCACCCCCACCTCCGCCATTTACTGCTACACCACCACCACCGCTACCGCCACACTACATATGCAGCAATTCCCCTGTTACATCATCAGCTCACATTAAGCCAACAGTTACAACTGTTGAACCACCACAGCCTTTGCAACAGCCACAGCAGGCGCAACGCAGTTTTTTAGATGTCGTCAATCCTAACCTACTACAAGCACGCCATAGTTTTTCGTCAATATCACAGCGAGATGATGAGTTACAGTTAAACATTCGTCGTTTATCTGAACAAATGCGCAAAACTCAGGCAGGAAGTGCCGCCTTAATCACCACTAATACTGGTGCCGATTTTAGTGATTATCTTCGACAATTTCGTTGCAGTGAGGCTAAGAAAGCAGCAGCTGCAGCGCAAGCACAATCTCAACAGCAGCAGACCTTACATCATCCGCAATCGAAGGTGACACAAAATAATCTCGATTCAATGTTAGAGACTACGTGTTAAAGGAAACGCACGGTATACCCTTCAAATTCTCTAGTTCTTTTTATTTTTACTTCCTTCCCCCATTTCCTCATTTTCTCATCTCTTTACACACAGTAATAAATAAAAGAAAATAAATAACTAACCCATCGCACTCACCGCTAAAATCAATGACTTACGGCTCCAATTGCTGTCGCATCCACCGTATTCGCCCGATTTGGCTCCCTCGGACTATTATCTCTTCCCAAACCTCAAAAGATGGCTCATCAATAAAAAATTCAGCTCACGCGAGGAAATCATCGACGCCACGGAGGAGTATTTTGCAGACCTTCCGGAAAATTACTTTTCGGACGGGATCAAGAAGTTGGAAAATCGCTGGAATAAGTGTATCAAGCTAAAAGGGGACTATTTCATTGCCAATGAGGTTACTTTTCACCCCACCTAGTAATTAGCATCGGAGATATGATAGCGCAGTTGAAACATTAGAGGTTCATCGGCTAACATATCTGTTTCAGTACCCTGACTCTCCAAAGCTCCAAAGGAGTCTGCTATGCTGGGTGTTTACGACTCCTCATGAGGTTTACCTATTTCCGATATAAGCAACGCTGAACTGTTATTTTCTGCTGTTCAATACTTGCGCTTATAAGTTTGGCTAGTCAACGACGCACGTGGTAAAAGAAGCACAATTGATAGGAAGGCATAGTTAGAGGTCTGAGCATCGCTAGTGCCTACAACTACAACTATTGTATTTAAAAAATCTTCATACTCATCTGCCTAATTGGAAAACCATTAAGCACAAGTGTTCTACGATGTTCCATTCCACATTGAATAAACCGCCCTCGAATTCCATAGTCCCATTATAATTGCAATTCCAACTTATACAGATACTTATCCTTAATGGCACCGTAAAAACGAAGAATTTACAAACTCAAAACTCTAATTAGGTCGAAACGTCCTAATTAATGAAAACACAAAACATATGAAATTCCAGTCGATCCTTGTATGGAATTCTTGAAATCTCGATCCATGTTTTGTTGCGCTTCGTTTGGGTTCTCCTAATTGAAAAACTGAAAACACTTGGAGTGCCTACACCAATTCTTTTTTTTTTCCCCTCTGCAGTTCCATTGGAGGAAATATAAAAAATTCCTTTTGTCTTGTACGAGTGAAGTGAATGTGAATGCCGCCGATTGCCTCTTTGCCTCTCACCATCTTTTAACCCCAATAGCTGGTATCTTTTGTGGAAGCGGCAAAAGACAATATGAGATCAATTTTAGTGTCTGCGGTTTAATTAATATCTCCCGCCTTTGGCATAAATCACCGAAGAGTGCCGCTATGAAATATCGATTCTATTAAATTTTGTAACCAGTCACAGACAGGCAAACAATCCAGTAACTGGCAATACTCGGAGAGCATCCTTGATCCAGGTATAAAGGTGTGACAATTTTCTCCCTTGGGATAGTATTTTTTCGGGGAAAATGTACGAACAGGATGGAAAACGGTCTCTAATCGAAGAACAGGTATACAAATGCGAGTACAAAAGTACCTTCATCTGCGTATCTAGTATCCAGTATCCACTTATCCAGCTGCGCTTGCTGTTGAAAATGGGAGAACAACAATCTGTCTTGGTAGATTCATATCTCTGACGCGCTATTCTTGTTCGGCATGGGATTCGGGTTTCAAAATGTTTATAGATCCAGATCTGGATCCAGTATTCTTAACTACACCCATACTGGCATGTATGAGTATCTATCGACGTAGTAGGGGAACAGGACAACTGTGTTGTACAGTGGTGCTAGTAGTGATACGAGATCTCGATTCTCGTTTCAACGCATCCCACTGCAATGTGTTGAGTTGAGGTCCTTTTGCTTGCTGCTCAGTAAGACAACTTTGAACAAAGTGCGAGGGCATGTTTCGAGTAGCACCACGCCGAAAGAAACAACAAAAAATATATGTACACGTAAATGTTCGTGCCTCAGGCTTGAGCTTGACACACTGTAGTCTGGCAAACAAGAGTATACACAATCAGATAATTTAGACATGCAGAAGGTGTACCATAATTTGCACACGAATGACAATCACAGGGATACGTTCCTGCATCTGTATATTCTGGGGGCATTCTGTGGCACTAATCAAGTACGTCATTATCTACATAACTGCATGGAAGTGTAAGTACTCGTATATACTTGTGGGTGCTTAAGCAGGCAAGATCTTTAAAACCCCGTGTTCAGGAAAGTTGCTGACAGAAATTTAAATGAACAGTTATTTGGTATAAGGAAGTTACGCAATACAAATTATTTATGGTTAACCGGTTAATTGTAACAACAACAGGGCGTTTGGAGTATTAAAGTAGTTCACGTACAAGATTCAATGAAATAGAAAATCAAATTGACTGCGGATGTAGGCTTTGAAGAAGGAAACTTGGCAATAACTATCTGGGTTTCCTCTTTTTCTTCTTACGAGCAGCTTAAGTGAGCTGTGATAGGTATGTATGTGCAAGCTGAAATCTAAGGAAAATATTTTTCATCGAAGGAAAGACTGTTTGTAATGTAAACCAATATCAATTCCTGACAAGAAGGATTATCGTCACAAAATTAAATCGAAAGCAGACAAGTCAAACAAGGCCGCTTTAAGTTCATGTGCCCTCCAAATGACTGAGTTGTCAAAGAAACTTTAATACTTCTGGAAAGGACCGACATATCGATACTAAATGGTCTTTCATTGAACGCTTCCTGTCTTTAAATTTAAATAAAACAAAGTCTGTGAGGCCTATCGATACCATTATAGATATACAGTCCAATCCGCGAAAAGTCACTCTGCGGCGCAACCCATTCGATTGAATTTCCTCGTGAAGTCGTGAACCGCTGTTTCAAATTTTCATCAATTTTCGTGAGTTTCCGTCAAAAATTAAACAAAATGCAACCACAAATTGTTCTCTTGAAGGAAGGCACTGACACCTCTCAGGGCAAACCTCAGCTGATATCCAACATCAATGCCTGCCAGTCGATTGTTGATGCTGTTCGTACCACACTCGGACCTCGTGGTGTGGATAAATTGATTGTAAACGGTGGCAAGGCAACGATTCGCAAATGACGGAGCTACAATTATGAAATTGTTGGACATTGTGCATCCAGCAGGAAAGACTTTAGTCGACATCGCCAAGTCACAGGATGCTGAGGTTGGTGACGGTACCACCGGTGTGGTATTACTCGCCGGCGAGTTCCTAAAAGAAATCAAGCCCTTCGTCGAGGAGGGTGTGCATCCACACATCATCATCAAAGCCATTCGCAAGGCTTTGGCGCTGTGCATTGAGAGGGCCCCCGCCCAATTATCAAGGCTTCGCCCTTTAATGACGTTGTCTAATAATGAACGAATAACGAAAGTACTGGTCTTATCGTAAACATCTTCAGATGACGCTACCGAAGGTTGCTACGATTTGATCAGTCACAAGCTGCCGGTCATAGGTCTTGTTGGCGGCTGAACCACCGGTAGTCCCTACCAGGACTTAAATCACGGTACCATGGGAGTCAGGAGCCCCCCGGATCTCGGTCCGGGCCTGACTTGTTAGAGGTAGGCCCCCTTGTGGGAGCGTCATGGTGTCTGTGGTTTAAACCCAAAATCGCGGGAAGGGTCTTCCTTTGGTTTTCCTTGGTTTTCCTTTGGTTGACTCAATGTGGAGTTGCAATAAGTGCTGGGTGCTGCGACCCTAAGAGCAGTAAGAGGTTTTAGGTCGGCCTCGCCTCATACCAAGGGTGAAACTTGGGCCGGCAACACAATTCCAATTTGGTATCTAAAACAGTGAAAATCATTGGTGAGCGATGGCAAGGCGTATCCTTGCTCCCATGGATGTATGGGCATCCCGTAAGTTTAAGCCCACACGGCAGGTTAGGTTAGGTTAGGTTAGGTTAGGTAAGAGTGGCTGTTGGAAATACCAACCCACTTAGGCCTATTGGCCCATTGTGATGCCACGTGGATCTGTGATCTTCTTACTACTGGAACCAGTTTGAGCTTTTAATAAAGCGTAGGAGACTGTTAACGTCTATTTTTTCTAGATCGTTTAGGTCGTTGTAGAAGAAAGCTCCTAGGTGAAGCTTCCTTCTCTGAGAGAGAGCTGGGCATGTGCAGAGTAAGTGGGGGATTGTCTCCTCCTCTTCCTCGTCCATGCAGCTTCTACAGAAGTCGTTTTTAAAAGCGCCAAGCCTTCTTGTGTTCTTACCTATGAGGCAGTGTCCAGTGATGACACCTATTATAGCGCTGAGATGTTTCCTATTTAGAAGGAGCGATTCAGATCCAGCTTTGGCCAGATCTGTTTGGTCGCTAGACATGTTGGTCCAACAGTCCACCTAAGGTCTGTTCTTTTATTGGCATCCAGCTTTAATACTAGTTTGAACTTAGCGATTGGTATACCTATACTACCCTTTTCCGGTAGAATAGGTAGAGTGGTTCCAATTTTGGTGAGTTCATCGGCTTTCTGGAATGTCACTGTGGCCCGGCACCCAACAAATGTGAATGTTGAACTGCTCTGCCATCTCCATGAGATGGTATGATCGGCATTCAAGGGCGGTATTCTAATAATGAGACCGAGTCCAGGGACTTGATAGCGGCCTGACTATCCGAAAACATGCGGATATCCTTTGCAGATAGGACAGAGCTTATTTACTCCCCAAAATTTCCGCCTGGAACACGCTACAGTGATTTGGAAGACGGAAAGACAGCCTTAGATTTAGCTTATCTGAGAAAACAGCGCCACCAACCTCGCTATCGGTTTTAGATTCATCTGTGTAAAGATATATAGAGGGGATACTTACATGAAAGTCTTTGTCACACCAAAGTTCAGGTACGGTGTAATCGGTGTTCTCTGTGAGGATTCCTAATGTATTAAGAATGTTGGCGTGACCAAATGAATTATTTGTCCACTGTTTAGTCGCTTTAAGGCGAATAGCTGCAGTCGCAGCTACTTGCTTGCTAAAAATGTCGAGGGGTGTCAAGTGAAGCAGAATATCTAATGCCGCAGAGGGGGTAGACCGCAAGGCTCCGCTTGTGCATAGACATGCTGTTCTTTGGACTCTGCTTAGTTTAATGCGGTTGACTGCATTCTCTAAGGCCGTCCACCAGACAACCACCCCGTAAGTAAGTATCGGTCTTATGACCGAGATGTATAGCCAGTGGGTTATGCGAGGTTGAAGGCCCCATTTGTTCCCAATGGCTTTCTTGCAAGAGAATAAAGCTTTATTGACTCTTTCTTGAATGTTAGGTTTCCAGTTTATTTTCCTGTCAAAAATGAGACCCAGATATTTTGCTGTATCGGAGAAAGCTAAACTGGTACCGTTTATTGAAGGAAGGTCTATGATTGGAATTTTATATTTCCTAGAAAAGAGGACAAAATCAGTTTTATGGGGGTTTATTCCCAATCCGCAGCGATCTGCCCAGCAGGTTAATCTGTTAAGATTTACTTGGAGGAGTTCTTTAATGGTATTTAGATGTTTTTCTGAGACGGCTATGGCAACGTCATCCGCATAGGCAATCACTCTGCTACCACCCGCTTCCAGGTATATCTGTAGTTCATTAACCACTAAGTTCCAGAGAAGGGGGGAGAGGACACCGCCTTGCGGCGTACCCCTACTGACATATCTTTTAGCAGAAGTCTCACCCAGTTTGGAGTTGATTATCCTGCTTGTTAGCATTAGATTAATCAGCTCCCCAAGTGAGCCGTCTAAATGCAGAGTTGACAGCGCAGTCGTGATTGCGGATGTGTTGACGTTGTTAAAGGCGCCCTCTATGTCTAGGAAAGCAACCATTGTGTACTCCTTATATTGTAGGGATCGTTCGATGTGGCTAGTCAGAGAGTGCAAAGCCGTTTCCACCGACTTCCCTTTACAGTAGGCATGTTGAGCCGCAGACAGAAGTCTTGGATCAACTTTAGCTCGAATATGGATATCAATCAGTCGTTCTAAAGTTTTCAGAAGGAATGATGATAGACTTATAGGTCTGAGGTCCTTTGGGACCACATGAGAACATTTTCCAGCTTTGGGAATGAATACTACATTGACTTCTCTCCATAACAGTGGAATGTGGATAAGTTCTACACAGCTCCTCATAATATTTTCCAACACTGGTAGAATAATATCTGAGGATCTCTGTAGCTCGGCAGGTATAATACCGTCCGGACCAGCAGACTTGTATGGTTTGAAGCTATGCAGCGCCCAGAGCAGTTTGTTTCTCGTAATCAGACCATGAATTTTGGTCACGGTTGCAGTAGGCTTGTTTGGGCTGCTACTGGCCGCGAGTTGGGAGCTACCTGGAAAGTGGGTGTCCAGAAGCAGGTTGAGTGATTCATCACTTGAGGTTGTCCAAGAGCCATCGGTTTTTTTCAAACAGCTGGGCATCATAGGATTTGTGGAGAGGATTTTTCTTAGCCGCACACGGCAGGTACTTACGTTAAAAACATGAGACATCTGTGCATTGAGAAAATCAACCAAATGGGCGTCTCAATTGAGAAGGGTAACAACAAAGACCTCCGCAGTCTGTTGGAGAAATGCGCAGCCATTGCCATGAGTTCGAAATTGATCCATCAGCAGAAGGATTTCTTCTCCAAAATGGTCGTCGATGCGGTCCTCTCGTTGGACACACTGCTCTCATTGAACATGATCGGTATTAAGAAAGTCGTTGGTGGTTCTCTGGAAGAAAGCACAATCGTCTCGGGTGTGGCTTTCAAGACCTTCTCCTATGCTGGCTTCGAAATGGCGGCCAAAATCTATAACAACTGCAAGATTGCCTTGCTCAACATCGAACTGAAACTGAAGGCTGAACGCGACAATGCGGAAATTCGTGTAGACTATGTGAAGGAATACGAGAAGGTGGTTGATGCTGAGTGACAGATTCTCTACAATATATTGCAAAAGATTCACGATTCGAGTGCCAAATTGTCGAAATTGCCAATTGGTGATGTTGCCACTCAGTGGTTCGCTGATTGGGATGAGTTTTGTGCGGGTCGTGTTACGGAGAAGGATTTGAAACGTACCCTCAAGGCTTGTGGTGGTGCAGTGGTGACCACTGCTAATGACATCAACGCCAATGTGTTGGGTCAGTGTGAGTTTTTCGATGAAAAACAAGTCTGCGGAGATAGATTCAACAGTGGCATCTTGCCATCTCTGGGTGGTGCGCATCCGAAATATCCAATTTTCCATGACTCTGGCGCATAAGTCAGACCGAATTTGACCGATGTCATGGGTTATGTTGGATTTGAGGGCCGTTGCGGCTTGTAGCTTCTTCGCATAGAATAGGCGACTTCAGAAAACCCCACAAGAAAAAGTCTAACGGGGTCTAATCGCACGATGTCGGTGGCCAGTTCACATCACCTCCACGTGAGATGACCATGCAGGCACGTAGCGCCGTTCTTGAAACCACATGTCGCTAGTGTCCATATCATCCAATTCAGGCCAAAAGAAGTTGGTAATGATAGAGAACTCGACTGCCTCGAATTCTAGTGCACACTCTCACGGACAGCGGCGTTGTTTTCTGCAGATCTTGCGTTTCGTCGACGTACGGGTGTTGGTTTATAGTTTACTGAACCAGTGGACTCAAATTTATCCACCACACCGCGAATAGTCCTCTCGGTAAGACGATTATGGCGACCGTAAAATGGGCGAAGTGCGCGGAACGTTGCCCGAACAGAACACCCATTTTGATAAAACAATTTCGTCATTTGTACGTGTTGTTGAACGCTATGTCCATCCATGGTGGTTTGGTAAAAAAGACTGAATAAATGGCAGCCAATTTGACAGATGTAGCTTCAACAATATGATCGCTATCAACTGTCAAAGTTCGGAAGTCCCTATTGGAAGACCCTGTATAAGAGATTCTTGAATTACATTCGAAAGTGTGTCCTTGGCGTCAGATCTAGTAAAATGGACCCCTTCCTCTTCGTCAAACAAGTAAGAAACTCATTAACTTACTCTTTCCGGAATCCAACTGAAATTTGTAAAATGTACAAAATTGTAAGGGACTGTGACATACATAGGACAATCCCAAATTACTTATGGTGTCTAGCCCTAGACAAATATTTTAACTGTAAGAGTGCCATCGGTGGTGCTTTAAGATTTTGCCTTATGGCTACATTAAACGGGTGTATGCACTTTCATTCCGTATTGTACTGGACGTACGAGTATAGTAAGTAGATTGCGGAATATACTGGCATACATCTAAAGGCTACCTCGCAGTGAACCAATCTAAAAACAGGTCACTCGTCCATCTGAAGGACCAGAGGAAAATCAGACATAATTTTGACCAGACCATATCTTCCTCTAGTTTTGGACAACTGTGTCACAATTCGGCTAATCACCTCTAATCATCAGTTGAGTCAAGCGACTAAAAAATAAGTAAACTCTGTTCTAATGTCTATAGCTTTGCTACGAAACTGATCACCGAAGTCAGAGAAAACTGCAAAACCGATGAAATAGGAATGCCACAGTTCCAAGGTAGACCAGGTAGACCTCGAAGAGAAAATCGAAGAAAACGTCACTGGATGCTCTCAATTCGGGAGACATGAATTCGTTGAAAGGACACCACGCTTGGCTAGGGTACTCGAGAAAGGGGCGAACGTGAGTGATGTATAGTGATCTGGTCACGTATGGTTTGCAGAATTCTTTGGATCATCTTTTAACCAAGCCAAGTGATGAGTTCAATATGCTCATCAATATGCTAGCGGAAAGTGAGCTCCCTGTCGCATAATATGCCAAGGTCGCGGATATACTCAACAAGGGATATAGGTTGGCAGTGGATAAGGTAAATTCGGGGAGCAGACAGTCTTCTGACACTGAGTTCTAAGCAGTTCTTGATGCACCAGGTGGAAAAACTATTAACATCTATTTGGGGGATGATGGGATCATGTTGTGAGGAAATGGGTTTAAAAAAATTGGATCGTCAGCATATAGATCGTTAGCTGAGTGTTGAATGACCCTTTCAAGATCGTTAATAGTTAGGAAGAAGAGGAGTGGACCTAGGTGACTACCTTGAGGCACACCTGAAGTGGCCAAGAAAGGGGCCGATAGGGCAGACCTGAAACGAAAACTATAAAAACGATTATCCAGGTAAGAAGATATCCATTTAAGCAAAGGGTTCAAAGCCCAGGACGGACAATTTGAACAGGATTAGTTTATGAGATATCTTGTCAAAAGCCTTACTGGAATCAGTTGTTATAACGTCAACCTCTTTATCACTTTCTATGGCTGAGAGAATAGAGGACACGAATTCGACGAGGTTAGTGGTAGTTGATCTACCTTTCAGAAAGCCGTATAGATTAGGGGAAATAAGAGATTTGCACTGGAAGCTTAAGGGTTCGTACAAATTGATTTCGAGGAGACTGGGCATATGTGAAAGTTTAGCTATGGGGCGGTAATAATTAGTGACTTCGCTCTTTAATCCCTTTTTGTGTATCGGTGTTATGAAAGAAGACTTCCATATCTGTGGAAATTCACCTTGAAAGAGTGGAGAAACACTTTTTAAGAAATATGGATGGAAGGCCATACTGGAAGCAAATATTACAACGAGAGCCTTCATCTTACGTGACTATGCGAACACGTTAGTCACGCGTATATATCTTTTAAAGAATACCGCAAGGATCAGTGTTAGGTCCACTCCTGCGGAATCTAATGTACGACAGAGTGTTGCGACTAAGGCTGCCCGAAGGAGTCAGTATCATCGGATTCGCAGATGATATATGGTAGCTATCGCAGTCGTCGCAAAACACACCCATGAAGTTGAGTCAACCACAAACGCAGCCATTGTTCAAATAAAGCAGTGGCTCGAATATGCGGGTCTCGAACTGGCGGAACAGAAAACAGAAGCCGTTCTTATTACGAGTAGAAAAACCGTGGAATATGTCAATATTCAAGTCGGTAACCAGAAGATCCGATCGAAGGAAGTGGTAAAGTAAGCGGTAAAGGAGTGATGTTAGACAACCGGCTAGGTGAGGAAAAAAGCGTCAGCGCTACAAGCGGCACTGCCCAGAATACTACCGAATGTTGGCGGTCCGCCAAAAGGATCCTCCTAGCTAAAGTGGCTCGGTTATTCTATACGCGGCAACAGTCTGGGCAGATACGCTGAGAAGAAAAGATACAGGCCGGAAACTGTCAACGGTATACCGACTCGTTGCGCCAAGGACAATAAGCGGCTATAGGACGATCTCGGACGAAGCCGCATTTGTCATCGCTGGAATGATTCCCATCGACATCCTCGCGGACGAGATGAAGAGAATTTACCGCAGAAAACCTCAATCCCAACTGATGCTATGGCAATAAGAAGAATGAATCAGGAAGAAAGGGTACGCTCTATAGCCCTATGGCAATCTCGATGGAATAATGCCACAAAGGGCAGATGGACTCATACCTTGATTCCAAAAATCGATGTATAGATGAACAGAGCCCAAGGAAACTGCAACTATCACCTTACATAGTTCATCTATGGCCATGGCGGTTACCGAAAGTATCTGTACAGATTTGGCCATGGCAACTCCCCCTTTTGTCCTGAGTGTCCAAATCAGGAGGAGGATGTGTAGCACGCAATTTTCCTTTGCGACCGGTTCGTGGAATGGAGAGAAAATCTACCAGACCCCTCAGAGGTAATTAAGAGAATGGTGGAGTCGGAAGATTACTGGCTAAATATCTGCGGGTTTGTGAAAACTGTGCAGACCGAGCTACGGAGAATAGAAGCCGAAAGAAGAGCGGCAGAACCAGCCGAACAAATAGACACACCGGAGTAGCATGAATTGCTTGCCAGCCCCGCGAAGTAATACGTAGCGGCAGTTCCGCGGGGGGAGTGGTAGAAATGTGCAGGGTGTGGATTAGTACGTAGTCGCACTCCTGTCATCGAACATTCGGGCGTTTTGGTGCCACGGGCTACCGCATCTTTAGAAGATTACCGCATCTATTGGGGCAATCAAGAACAAAAAATATATATATATCTTTTAAAGGATTGTGCACGTGTAAACATGTTCACCACGCAATTCGAAAGAATTCGTAGCTATGCGCATGAGGTATTTTCTAGACGATGACATACCTAAGTAGTTAGGTGATGGAAATTCGTAGGGTAAGGCCTTGAGAGTCAACCGAGGATCGGTGAATTAGAAGCCACAAGTCTGGGGCCGTGAGGTGCAAAACTGGTAGCGTACCCAAGCTTGCGAAGCATATTTCTGCTACCACGGGGTTTCAGGAGTCCCTATATTTCTGTTTCACTGTGACCGCGCGGTTGACTCTTTATGTCGTCGTGGCTGTGGTATTCCAAAGTTGCTGAAAAAAACGTAAGTTTTATCTGCAGCTCGTTATGACTTGTTGCGAATCACGAAATAAACAAGGCATTTTACCGTTTGACTCGATATGCAGATGTACTGCATTGCAACTGGGCACTGTGATCCACAGAATGGTTGAGAACACTTCGGAGGGCAATTCTTGCTTTATTCACAACCTAAAATTGGTACTGGAGGTGAAATTTGTGCTCACTAGAAGGTTGCTAAATAATGCATTTTAGCGATCTCTCGTGCGGCGGCGCACCATGGCCATGAGTCTTCACGGCGCTTTTTTCTATCATAACACTGCTTTAAGTTTTGCATAAATTTTGATAAGCAATTGTATCGGTGTTAGTTTTGACTTACAAATAACTGACCATTGTATGACAGGTATTTTGTTTAAAGGTCTAAACTGAATTGGCAAGAAGTTTATGCCAACGACAACGCTTCTAAAGCTTATGAATAATTTTGGAACATTCTTCAAAACTATATCAGTTCTTCTACACAAACTCTTGTCAAACATAGATATCAAAATAGATTAAAGCCATGGGTAAACACTTCTCTTCTGAAAAGAATTAAATTAAAAAACAAATTGTGTAAAATGTGTATTACACGTCCACTTAATTAATTCTAATCTGAGAAAATGGGTTAAGAAAATGAGCAGAACCATAAACAAGAAAATATTGAACTGTCGCGACAACTACTACTGCTCCAAATTTCAAGATGCACAAAACAACTCTAAGAAGGAATGGAGAGTTGTTAATAGTATAATCAACAGCAATACTTCATGCAATTCCAAAAATATTGTGCTATGTAGTGAAGATGCTGAAATAGTGGAACCCGTAGCAGTAGCCAAAGAGTTCAATGAATACTTTGCTTCAGTTGGGTCTATGTCCCCTCAGTCTAACTTTAACACAATTTGCAACCCCTGTGTGTTTGGTCTCAGTCAGTGGAAAGAACTCCTGACTCAAAAACTCCAGGTCGTTTGGAAACGATGGCATTTGCAATGTCGTACTCAAGAATATTACGCCTAACTTAGTGGACATACTCGTATTAGCATATCTGTTATTTTCAGTGGAGTTTTACCTGACTACCTCAAATCTTCTGATATATTACCACTCTTTAAAAAGGGTAGTCGAAAAGATAAAAACAATTACAGGCCGATTTCTTTGCCATCTTCAATTTCGAAAGTTTTTGAAAAAGCGGTCAAAAGGCGCATGTGTGCGCATTTACAAAGAACTCGATTTTTCAGTCCGCAGTGCAGTTTGGGTTTAGGGAAGGACATTCCACTGAAGATGCGTTACTATTTTTTTGCAATTTTATAAACAACGCCTTGGATGGTAAAAAGTTTTGCTCCGGCCTCTTTGTCGATATTACCAAAGCGTTTGACATGGTTTGCAATGACATTCTTTCGGACAAGTGCTGTGGAGCAGGATTTCGTGGATTTTTCCATAATTGGTTAGCGACATATTTGAAGGACCGAAAACAAATTGTAAGAATAAGAAACTTCCTTAGTGATTATGAGGTAATTAACGTAGGTATACCACAAGGGTCTGTATTGGACCCTATTTTGTTTCTTATATTTATTAACTCCCTCTTTTCTCTAACTTTGGTAGGCAAAGTTGCAGCTTTTGTTCAACGAGCCCTCTTAATTTAATAGCAGATATAAATAATGAAATTGAATTCAAATTCCATTTCGGCGATTGCCCGCGCTTTACCCTTGTTACTTGTGCTTGTACCACTGAGCCGTCCGAACCAACTTTCCATGCAAATTCCTTATGCAGCTCGAAATGTTTTCAGGTTGAAGTTGTTAGGAACTTCAAGTACCTTGGCACAACAATTGACCAAAACATGAGTTGGGCTAAGCATATTTTAGACTTGAAACCATACTTGCCTTCTTTTATTCGGTGTTTTTATAGCTTTCGCAAGTTTTTTGCAAATGGGTTTTTAAAAACTGTTTACCATGGAATTTTCCACTCTATATTGCAATATGGAATTAGTTGTCGGGGACGTGCTTACACTACCAATCTAAAACCGCTTCTCGTTTTGCAGAAATGCCTAGCTAATTCTATGACATTGTTTAGGTCCTTGAAAATACTGCCATCAAGGCACTTGTTTTATTTTAGAGTCTCTAAGATCTTTTTTATGAGAGGTGGCTATTTAGAGAGTCTTATATCTGATACACCCAACTTACGTCGAACTAACCATCATATTGTTCAAGTCCCAGCTTACCGCACAATGCACATTTTAAACTCCTACCCACTTACGAGGGTAACTGTTCAACATATTCTCGGTATCGGGGTGAAGCTGTGGTTGTATATATAAATTGACTTATTTATCAAGTAATACTATTATTTTAGTGCATTCATGTAAAATTTCATATAAATGTGATTATTAATTCGCGTTTTATCTCCAGTTAAACAGAATCATAATGGCAACTGGGACGATGATGGTGAAAATTGAGCATCGCGCTGTAATTAAATTTCTCACTAAGCAAGGAAAAAGTCAAAAAACTATTCATGAAGAGATGGTGGCTGTTTACCAGGGTTCCGCACCTTCATTATCAACTGTGCAAAAGTGGTCAAGTGAGTTCAAGAAAGGCAGAGAGAGCATTGAAGACGACCCTCGCTCCGGCGCCCCGGCTACTGCTTGTACGGGAGAAAGCGTCAAAGAAGTCGAAAAACTTGTTCTTGAGGATGCCCGAATAAAGGTGAAAATGATGGCAGAGATCACCAAGCTTTCAATTGGTACCATTCACACCATTCTTCATGACCATCTTAACCTTTCAAAGGTCAGTGCAAGGTGGGTGCCACGAATGCTCACAGCGCCTCAGAAAAAAGTGAGAATCGCATGCTGTAGAGAGCTTTTGGAGATGTGTAGTGAGAACGCGGACGGTGTTATGGATCGAATTGTTACTGGGGACGAAACATGAGTCCACCACTATGACTTTGAAAGCAAACAAGAGTCCATGCAGTGGCATAAAAAAGGAACAGACCCCCCGAAGAAGTTCAAAGTCACTCCGTCTGCTGGGAAGCTCATGGCCACAGTTTTTTGGGACTCAAAGGGAATCTTGCTCATTAAATACAAAAAAAAAGGTGAAACCATCAACACCACATCCTACGCTTCCACTTTGCATAATTTGCGGGAGGAAATTAAAAAGAAAAGACGGGGTAAACTCGCAGCGGGTGTGTTGCTTCTTCATGACAACGCTCCTGTTCACACGGCGCGAGTTTCCAAGGCTGCTGCGCGAGATTGTGGTTTTGAAGAAATCCAACACCCACCCTATAGTCCAGACCTTGCCCCTAGTGATTATTTCCTGTTTCCGGGTTTGAAAAAATGTCTTCGTGGAAAAAGATTTTCGGATGATGAAGAACTCAAGTCGGCAATAAATGGGTATTTTGCAGAGAAAGAGGAATTTTATTTTTTGAGGGTTTAAAAAAGCTTATCTCAAGATGTAACAAATGCATTGATGTTAGGGGAGATTATATTGAAAAATAAAAACAATTTAAATTGAATTCGCATTTTCCTTCATATCGATACCGAGAATATATTGAACGCCCCTCGTAATTGTTTATTTTTCATTTATAATTTCTGTAATTTTAAGATATTGTTAACTTTTAATTTAATTAAAATATTGTCACCCCAGAATAATTAAAGTTATTAAAGTATCTCTTCTTGAAGTGGCATTTGACCCTATTTATTGCTATAATTAGCAAAATACAAATGTCACTAGATATTTTCTTAAATATCTTTATATTCTTTACGTTCTGTAACTAAAAACTTTATAGTTGTTAAGAAAATAATGAAATAATAATAAAAAAAAAGTTACAGAAATGTTGAGAACAGCTCGCGTTGCACCAGAATTGTTATACAATTTTCCAACACTTGTTCAATTGAACTGTCCAACAAGTACTTCTTGTATTGTATTATAGGCCCCTGGTAATCCGATACAATATAAATTTTAACTAGACAATTTTGGCCCGAGGTACAAGGATCTATGACAAGGCTATCTTAGTGGACATCATGAAAAACTACCTTATAAGCGGTAGCAATCCCAATCGATTTGGTCTCCCTTATAGTCTATTTTGCAGAAGTTATTGGGATCCAGAGGAGTAAAGCACTTTGCACCGAAAATTGTGCGAAATTTAAAATCCTAGACAAGCGGTCTGACATCCATGTAGTTACCACCTTGAACCCCTGATCAAAGTACTCTATGTTGTTTTTTTTTAAGGACCAATAGCGATTCCACATTTGTATTGTAGTTTACCTATCAACAATTGACTCTCAAGAGTATACGAGTAAATGATGACATAGGATCATCTTTTTTTAGATGGGGCATTCTGCATGAATTCGTGCATACATGAACTCTTTCCACCAAAGTAATCCCTCCAGAAGTATTCTATATCGTTCGACTGGATTTTTTTCTCGATAACATCTTTGACGATTTTGTGATTCTGGATCTACTCTTTGTTGGCATTTGTCGAAGACTATGTGATATGAGCGGCATGCTCAGGCGCCCTATTAGGCTTAACCCTTGCAATCTTGCCTCAGCACGGACATTCTCTTGTCTATTTTCTGAAAGGCATATAATCATTATGTTGGACTCATGTCTTCAATCGATTTGGTTAACGGTTGCGTTTATCCGTTTTGTAAGAGAATTTTGTGCCACTAGTAGTCCCTATTTCGCACAATTACGAATTCTGTATGTCGGAAGTCACTAATCGTTCCTGTTTCGTGGAGGTTCTGATATCGCATCATAGACAGACTCCACTAAGTGCCCATAATAGCCCAACTTGATAGGATATTCAGATTTTCGAAAGTCGGCATTGCGCATATTGGAACTATGTTATGTATTTTATGTGCATCTTAAAGATTTTTTCTGAATTAACGCAAGCCGTTGAGTAGTCTACAAGTTCTTCCTCCCAACCTCTGTCATTTCAAAATTGCTTAGATGCTCATTTTCCCTAACTTCCCTAACTCATTACGGAGAAAACTTGCCCTAGGAACACTGAGTCGTAGTCAACATGTTTCACTATGGAAACTAATATATGTAGGTGTTCCGACATGCGATTATGTATGTACAAATGTACAATGTTGCTCAAAATTAATCACCCAATTTTGTTTTTGAATTACTTTTTCACTAATTAAAAAAAATGATTTTGAGTGATGGAAATCTTTATTTGGACCTTTACAATTGTTTCTGTTACGTGGAAAAGATTATATCCGCCAAGTGGCTGCCGCCACACATGTGTGCCGGTTTTATCGCATTTTCCATGACTTTCCGCAAGGTTTCCGGTGATAGCTGTTCGTATTCCTGTCGAATATTCTCCTTAATGGCTGCGATTGTCCTGAGACTTGTTGGCATAAACCCGCGACTTGAAGTAACCCAAAGAAAGAAGTCTGGGATGGTTAAATCGGGCGATCTTGCTGCCCATGCCAAATCGCCGAAACGGGAGATTACTCCACCAGGATCCGCTTCCTTCACAATATCCATTGTGGCTCGTGCTGTGTATGCGATTGCACCGTCTTATTAAACCACATGTTCACCAAGCCCCGCTCATCCAATTCCGGTAGTAAGAAGTCCCCTATTATGGCGTATTGCCGATGGCGTCCTCAAAAAATACGGCCCAATCACTCCTTCCGTGTGAACGCCGCACCACACAGTGGCTTTGAGTAGATATAATGGTTCACACGCGGATTTTCAGTGCCCCAGAAACGAAGATTTTGCTTATTGACGTAACCGCTTAAGTGGAAATACGCCTCGTCGCTCATGGTGATTTTCGACACAAAATCGTCCTCTTCGTTGTTGAGATTGAGGATGGTTTTACAGTAATTCACACGCGGTCAAGTGGCATTAACTGATGCACTGTTTGCACTTTGTATGGGAACATGTGTAAGTCTTTCACTAAAATTCGCTGTAGGGTCCGTCTGGTGATGCCCAATTTCGTGGCCCGTCGTCTGGTTGATGTTTCTTCGTTCTCAGCGACATCGGCAACCACAGCCGCGATATTCTCGGCCGAACGATCAGTCCGGTGGCTGCCACGCCTTGCATGGTCTCTTGTGGTTCCACTCTGTTCGAGTCGAGTAGCTAATCGCCCGAATGTTTGCCCAGTTGGCGCGATTATTGGTCAAAAACATCGACACAATTATTCCTTGCTTTTGCGAACTATAGCGCTCCATTGCTCCATTGTCTGTTTGTATATTACAGCTGTCTAGTTCACAAATGTCAAATATGATTGACGTACGACGCCATTTGCAAAAATTATACCATCTTCCGATAGGGTGATTAATTTTGCGCCACCTTGTAGATGCTCCTTTTCCCTGACTTAATCAGTACGGATAAGTTGCTTTATGAATAGTGAGTCGTAGTCAACAAAAGCGCTGATTTAGTACTTGCGTTTCACTTATACTTATTATGATATAAACGATTACTGATGACGTAGGTGACATTTAAACGTACAGTTTGGCGAAATGTGAATAAATCCCGTCTCTTCTTCTTCTCCTCCGATATAGGGCTTAAACTTAAGCCACAAAATTGCTCTCGAAGCCAACATTTTCAAATAGACACAAACTTCGTCACACACAATCGAAATGTTAACAACGAACTTCCACTCAATTTCCAAGTCCAATTCCAACTTTAGTTCCAGCTTCAACCCCCAGCTCTTGTGCTGATTCCCATCAGGAAACAACTCGGAAACCAATGCATCCCACGTTTTGTTACTGCTTTCTTCTCTTTGAAATTGTTATGTAATAAATGGAAATATGATTTATTCTTCGATTCAATATAAATTCTAACCGCCTCCTCTCACAGCCATCGCATCCATTCTCATTTTTTCCATGAAAACCACGACTGCGAGATCCTTTAGCAGCCCGAGGGAAATCACGATACATCACCGTTGAAATGAGAAACATTCAAAACTGAAAATCTAAATAGCCTCTTAGCGCTCCAAAAGCAGATAAATTCTTAAACAAAAATACAAAAAACAAAAATCATCAAAGATAATGATGCGCAGTCCAAAATATCACCACTCTGTAAGCTGCCTCCAGATCTCCACCATCTTCATTGTCATGCGCGCTGATCTTTCCTGGAACGAGAGCCGCTCGCCTCTTGTAACATTGAATTGAAAACATTTTTTGGAGACCCGTGATATGCCACTAACGAGCTGTTGTGTTCTCTACAGAACAGTCGATCAATGGTTGTGATTTTCATAAAAGGCAACAGCGGCAGTAGCAGTGGCATCAGCAAAAGCAACAGAATCCACATTAAGGATGCTGCCATTGTCGTTGCCTCTGTCGTTGCCGCTGCACTGGTTAACCCACCAGGAAAGTGGACAAAAAGGATTTCTCGTTTTAAAATTCGTTTCATAGCTGCGCGCACCTCGTTAGCTCTGCTAGTGTTCTGTATTCGTTCACAAAAACCAACAAAAAAAAAAAACCACAAACGAATGTTGGTAAAGTTAGAAACCGGAGGCGGACGATGAAGACGACGACGACGTATTTATTTCAACAGAAGAGAATTGCATAGGAATGCGAGTATCTGGCAGTTTTCTGTTAATTGGAATCGAATAATCTAACTTTTAATGATTATTCCTTTTCACTGTGAATTCAGTCGTTGTGTATTCGTCTTGTGATCTTTCTGCAAGGCTCCAAGACCAAGACCAAGACCACGACTAGGAAGAACCTAAATGCAGTTTGACGTCAACACTATGATACATGTTATTCAACTCTCCTGAGCACCTCGGTTGCATCAAGAAGACAGGGGAACAATTCATTGAGACTATACTAAACAACGGTCTGCAATACATACTCGTAACATACATATAATATACTCGTACTTAAGAATCCATAGCGAGTAACAGTGTGTTGTTATTTTTCCATGGAGAATCTGGCTCGGTTTTTGCTTTGCTTCTTACCAGTTTTATTCTTCTTTGCTGGCCTTTGTCTTCAGTTTCATCTGTTTGTGTTGTTTAAAGTACAAAGTGTACAAAGTACTTGAATTGCAAAGACAATCAAAAGTCTGTCTTTGCGGCTAAGTGCTGCAGAGTCAGAGGCTAGGGCCAGCCGCAGAATCTGTCATTCTTTGAGACTGCAAACGACGCGATATCATCCATCCACTTGAACCGTTGCACTATATAAACAATCAATTTGATGGCCATGGAATGTACAGAAGGAAGATAAACACCACTTGTTTGAGTGGAGCTGAGGAGTTGGGCAGCTGTGGTGGATAGTGAGGTAGAGAAGTGACAAGAGTGGTGCTTGCAGTGCAGTCCAATAACCAATGCCGGTACTGCTTGATGGAGGTGCACGTGAGAGATGAACTTTTTTTCATTTCATTGTGCTGAAAACATGTGGCAAAATTGATTGTCAGTGATACGTTTGGGGTCAGAGAAGCAATGACAGTCAGTTGTATTGTGTTCGCCTTAGCGGAATTGGGCAAGGATGGCACGGCAATCGGCTTCAGGATCTTCCAAATAACAAGAGTTGGATATTTGGGCCTAAGAACATCTTACTTACTTACTTAAGTTGGCGCTACAGTCGGGTGTGTACCTGGGATTCAACCAACAAGCGTCTCCAGCCAGCTCGATATCTAGTCACTTTTGTGGTTCGAGAGCGGGCTTTGATAGTCAATTGCCTTCTTTGCCCAAAGAAGCAGCGATTGGCAAAAGCTAAGCTCTGGCGTCGTTGTCTAAATTAATATCGGAGCCTGGGTAGACAAAGCCCTTAGCTAAATCAAAGTTATATATGTCGAGGGTGACGTTCAGTCTGAGACGTCAGTGTTGGGTGTACTTTCTGTTGACAGCATATATAATAGTTGAACTTGCCCTCATTGATCGTTAAAACCATCTTCGCCACTTCCGTTTTAACACTTGCGAAAGCGCCACTGACATCACGCTGCTTTCTTGCGATAATGTCGGCATATCCGAGTAATTGGATGAACTTTTGAAAGATTGTGCCGCTTGTCTTGGCGCATGAGTCCTACACTATTCTTTTAAGAATGATCTGAAAGAAATCACACAACAGTGCATCGCCTCATCAAAGGTCTCCGTAGGTTCTTTACCGATCACAATGTAGCAGCGTGCATTCTCCCTCATCAACGTGCACAAACGAACGAGTTTGACAGGGATGCCAGAACTAGTCATTGTTCTGTATCGCTCGCCTCTATAGATGCTGTCATATGCGGCCTTAGAATCGAAGATCTGCCGTATTATGAATATTTGGTCGATGGTGGACTTTCTTGGCCTGAAGGCACACTGATGGACCAATCAGGTTGTTGACGAACGGCTTCAGGCGTTCACGCAAAACGGCAGGTAGGATCTTGAAGGTGACTGATGAAGAAGAGACTGATGATTCTGTAGTTGGCGCAGTTCAGAGGGTCTCCTTTCTTGAGCGTCGGACAAACAATGCTGAGGTTCCATTCATACTTTCGTTGTACCATATTTTACAGATGAATTGGTGTATGTTCCTTACCAAGTCATAGCCTGCCCCAGGTTGAAAAATTCATTCTGCCTACAGCGGTATTTGGTCCGTCATCGCCGTTCGCCGTTATACAGTCTACAGAAATGCTCTTTCCAAATCGACTGCGGCTCTACTACAATGTTCCTTTATTCATCTCTACAGGTTTAGGTTCGGGGTCTGTATCCGTGGCATATTTCATTTACCTTTTGGTATCTCATTCCTAGAGTAGAATCTCTCTGTTTCCTCGTGAAAAGCCCTCCTTTTCTCCTCGTAGAACTCGTGAGCAGCTCTAGTCCTTCTATGCAGCCCCGCTTTGTATGCCTCTTGCTTACGTGCATGTGCATGGCCGAGTGAAACCCAGCACATCAGAGGCAGCATCTACTTGATGCTGGCGGCATAAGACCTCTTAAGAGATTAATGGGGATTCGATCGGAAAATGATTTGGCGATCTCTTGCGATTGTAGCCGTCCGACGTCGAACTTCCTCACAGTATTAGCTTGCCTTTGCGATGTTCGCGATATCCGCAAACGTGCTTTGACTACAACTGGGTAATGGTCCGAGTCGATGTTGACCCCTCGAAACTCCCGGACATCCATAAAACTGGAGGAGTATCTTGCGTCGATAGCAATGCGGCCAATCTGGTTAACGGTGGATTGATCAGAAGCTCTCCAAGACCCCTTGTGAATATCGCGTGCTAGCTACGTACAATTTTTGCGCCGCCGGAAAGTCGATGTCGTGCAGTACTACTCTTCCTAGCTTTGCATTAAAATCGCCGATGACAATTTTAAGGTCATAGCTCGGGCACTGCTCGTAGGGTTAGTCCAAGTACTCGTAGAGGCTATAGTTGACGTCGTCATCTTTTTCCTCTGTTGTGGCATGCACGTATATAATAAGGCTAATGTTGGAAAATTTAGTCTTTGTATGGATTGCTACGTGAAGTTCGTCTACTTCTTGCCTCTAACAACAAATCCGCACCCAAATAGGCGCTTCCCACATCGATAACAATCGCCGTAGTAAATTTCGCGGTTTCTCATCCTCTTTTTGTCCAGTCTATATCTGCTTTGCAGCAGTCTAGGGCCTCCGCTAGTTGATTGTTCGGCTGTACGTGGCCATGCAGATTCAAAGTTCGTTGTCATTGTTTCGTTCGCAGGGGTTGTAGCCTGATGACAATTTAGCACAAAGATCTCGGATTATTCCCTTACAAAGTCCAATTGACGCAGTAATTGAAAGCAAATGACCATCTGCTTCTCAGTTTGAGCCTTACGTCGAATTGGACGTCGAACTTGGCCCAAAAAATCATTTTTGCTAACGAGGCGTATTTGCATATCGGCGGCTATGTTAACAAACAAAATTGCCGCATCTAGTGATCGGGAAACTTTCATGTGATTATCGAAGAACCAATGCATCTGCAGAGAGTGACAGTTTGCTGCGGATTTTGGAGTGGTGTCATCATTGGTCCATTTTATTTCGCAAATGCTGCTGGGAACGCCATTTCGGTCAACGGACTTGGACATGGTCTTGGACGATCTTTAGTTTGAGTATGTTGGCGCGCTATGCCACACAGCCTATCAAAAAATCAATCTTTTGCGAGCTAATTTCGGTAATGGTATTATCAGCCGCCTTGGACGTATAAATAGGCCCTCTCGGAGCTGCGATTTTTTTGTTGCGAGGTGCCCTTAAAGATTGATACTATGCGTATAAACCAGAAACGATTCAAGTCCTTAAAGCGAATATGGTCCGAGCCATTCGTGAGTTAGAGCTAGAAACAGTCAAAAACGTCTTGGAAAATTGCGTTGACAGGATGTGCTACTATCACGCCAGCCCAGGCAATCACATGAATAAAATTGTATTCCCGAACTAATGGGAATGCTCGCTTTTTCTAACAAAGTTATAACATACCGCAAATAATTGATTTTCGTTCATTTAATTTAATTTTTAAAAAGAAACTTGTATTTGGAGCACTCTGTACACTAAGCCAGTGCTCGCTTGCTGACGATTCCGATAATTGTCCTTTGCGCTTGATTCTGATTACTAAAGTATTAGACGCAGCTCAAATCAGTTTAGAACTAAGCCGACTTTTGGCGTTGTCATCAACCCCATGCAGAATAATTTCTTCGCGGCAACGTCTGGAATAGGCTCTTTGTACTCCTGTTTATGAAGTCTACCCGGATGTGCTTACGTAAGTGTGCTGCTGTACATTTGCACTTTCGAATACGGAACGATGAAAAGCGGGTGACAATAATATTTTCTGTGGTTGCGTTCCTCATTTCTGGATCGCTCTTTGGATCGACGGAGGATCTGTAAAAAAAATTGAAAATACAATCGCAAGGTAGGAAAACGAATCGTTACACATTCGTGGAAACCCTGTCTCCTAAGAGCAGTTATTTGATGAAGATAAGCGCCATATACGATGTAAATTGCCTCCGTTAAAATCGGCGTCCATTATTCGTAATCTGAGCTTCGCAATCAGTAAGCGGCTTAAGCTAGGTTCTGCTAGGGAAAATAAAAATAAACCGCGTTCAGGCCAAATTTCATAAAATCAAACTTATCGGCGTCCTCGCATTTGAAGAGGAGAACGGCTATGATACGAAATGAAGAAATTAAGCAAAGAGATCTGAGCTTTCGAGCACGTTATTACGATTCTTGAAGATTTTATTGCCATGACCCAAAGGAAGAAGAGAAGATCTAGTGCAAGGCTTGCAGAATATATAATGGATCACAATATAGAAGCGTATACTACTAGCTAGCTGGGTGTTTGAACTTGCCAGGACACTAACTAATATTATAACCAGAAGAACCTTCAACATTGATAACCTAAACCTGTAGACTAATATCGATAAGTCGGTAATCTCACATTTCCTATAACTTTCGCAATATAATTCTACAAGGTTAAGTTGAAAAGTGACATTATGGCAGAACTACGAGTAACAGCACACGCATTCGCATTGGTTATGAGTATTCAATAGTCGTTGGCCTAACTCAGTTACCTAGATACGAGTACTTGAACAACTCGTTATTTTACTGCCATATCTCACCCAGTCTACTAATTTGTAAGATACACACATCTATTCTGTTGGTCTGTTGCTCTGCCTGGTTATGCTTTTATGGCCCTGTCCGTCGATGACGATCGTTTACCATTAAAACGAGAATCTTGCACGAACGTTAGTGTACACCGATGAGATGGTGATGTGTCTACAAAGTGTCGTTGCATGAGTAAACCATTAAACTGAACATCTTGCCACCTGCTCTACATTAAATCCCTTCCAATTATTTGTTATCGGTTGGTCACTGCTGGATGGCATAATATGCTAATCACTTGAACAACCCAACACAAGCATAGAGGGACGACTGATTAGGATGCACATCCGATTCAAGGGCAACAGCACATTGACTGGACGAAAAACTGGCTTTTCCAGGCGGCATCTCCAGCTTTAGCTTCAGGTCCTCTCGTGTAATTGTAATTTACGATTTCGGTTGGCATTATCTTTGGCTCCAAGTAAATTATGCAGTAATCAGTTTTGTGAGCGCAAATTGCTTGCGGCCCCATGATTTCCATTTGCATGATCATCAGTCGGGTCAGTCTCAGGATCGAATTGAGGCTGAAACTGAGATTGAAATCCAAAACAGAAACGAAGACTCTTGTGGTCCTTGTGGCAACTGCACTAGTCTCACAGCATCAGTGCATCTTTTAGAGCGAATTCATGTTTTTAACTTGAAACATGCAAATGGGATTGTCTTCGAAAGCGTAACAAGTTTTCTTGGGAAGAGCGTGTAGCCTTGGGACATGGACCAAGTCAAAGTCATTGGCTGGGTTTCATCTTTAATTTGAGAATGATTGGATTTGTGACTGCGGGCTACACTCGTACTCGTATATACGAGTACATACCATTCATCTAGGTGGCGCTCGGCCTTAAACTCATTGCATCCGTAGTTCCTTGTCATTTGAATTAAATTGCGTGTGTGTGGGCACACATTCCATTCAATTACATAAGTCAGTCCTTTAGTTGCCCCCAGAGATTGCCACAGTTGGCAATTACGAGTATGTGCGATGGGGGTTCTTCAGATAATCCAATCACGTATCCGTTATGACTTGACTGAAACAACTTCATCATTCACTGGGCGAAATTACATTTGTTTACTTGATTGCCTTTTTTATTTGTTGCCAAAAAAAGAAGAAGAAAAAATTAACTAATTTGCATTTTTTTTCCCCCTCTTTCTCTGTCGTTTCAGGTGAGTAACATGAGTTTAAACGCGCGGACCGAAGAAGGAGTGCTTGGGGCCTGGGGAAGGTGCATCTTAGTGCATTTCTGTCACCAGAAAGGCTAATTTACATCTTGTTGGCTTCGACACTGAAGTACTGAGACACGGAGACACGCTGTCATTGTACCCATATAGCCGGTATGCCGAAGAGTTGGGTGTTGTTTTGAGACAACATTCCTGCCAAGTGAGTACGTTTGCGTTACGGTGGATATCTTCAGCAGGAGTATGTAATTATTCCAAGGAATCCTCATTTCAATGCTAATTTTTCATCAGCGAACCTGGTATTTATGGTGCACGTGATAATTGAGTAAGGTGCGGAAGGGGGCTTTTCGGGTTTTAAGTGGTATGCCACGGTGGAGAGAGTTCCTTGATTTTATTTTCTTTTATTTTTATGACAACATCGTATTGTTTCAAGAAATTCTGTAATTATAGGGTAAGTGCAATCACGTAATAAGGATCAAGGATCATACAAAATCTCCGCGCAAAGCTAAGTTAATAAAAGTTGGTGATTTTCCTTTGCGCTGATTTGATAGAAGTTAGGAAGTTCTTCTAACCAATTTACATTTACCCAGCGCCTTAAATATACGAGTTGTTGCTTCGTTCAACTCTTAGCTTCGAAAGCGCCTCTCTAGCGGCTAGTTTTAGTAATTCTGCTGTTTTTCCGCGCCTTTTCTTGTTAAACATGTCAGCTGTCACTTTGAAGCTTGAAGTCTATGGGCTGTCATTTGTTATTTTGGGAGAGATGACAACACTTCGCTCCGGTATGGTGGTCTCCACATTCGACTTGCCATCAGTTCTATTGGCTCTGACGTCCACAACAGCAAACTTTACTGCAGATCTCACATAATCTGCTATTGCTCTTTGCATCACAGCTCTTCTTTCCTGGCCATCTCTGGTTAGGGTTGGCAAGTACTCTTGTACCTAACCCAAAAGTTGTTTGAGAACCGCTCTGCCATACTAAAGCTTCTGTGAAGAGCAGCATCTTCATCCGAGGACTCACCCACAGGTTTTGCGCCGTTTAACGAACTAAGTTAAAAATGATTTCGCATTAGGGCCTCATATGTCCAAGGCAGTAAATTTATCGTCACCTCTACTTACAGAAGCATTCTATACAGCTGTTCATCTGTTGGGTTTCTGGGGAGTTGTACTCGTATGTTGTCTAAACTACACTTTACCGATCTGAGGAGGCGTCTCCAGTTTACTCCCATATGAGGTGAACCACTTTGTTGAAGACATTATAAAATTGTCCGCAACATCCTTCTCGACTAGACTAGGAAATTTGTGCCATTGTCGCTGTATAATTCGACTGGGGCTCTTCGTCTAGCAATGAACTTATGAAGGCTTAAGATACATGAGTCTGTTGATAATGACAATGTGAACCGCACGTATGGTAACGCACGTTATAAGGACACCCCAGCGCTTGTCTTATCTTCGTCGAATTCTCACCCGCATGGGCCCAATCAATCATGGTCTTGCTTTCTTTACTGCTACCCTTAAACAGGATATAGAAAACTGATGGCGATAGAACTTGTAATACCACGAAATGATAAGACTCGTAAAGTGGTGCTTCTTTGGCAGTATAAAAGGTCGCTTAGCGTTGAGGAACACCCCGGCTCAAAGTGCTCTCTCTTCATCTAAGTAAGGAGTTTTTGTGTAGATACCGCTCGGCATATCTCTCTCTCGAACAGAACCTGGCGGTACAAATTTCTCTCATCCTCGACGTATTCTGTGCTTCTTAGCCTGTCTTGCCCTTTTGCAACACCCTAGATTTGACTGCTACAAATCGAATAACGAATGCTTGAGCACGAAGCATCCGGGCCCAATTTGAAAACCGTTCTATATCTACGGTTCCCTCAGCGACTCTTTTTATGTGTAGCACTTGATGCCATACTACATGTATGGGCGATCGACTTTTGGGATAACGAAGAAAATCAGGGCCTCGATAGCACCTGCTCTCATAGGAAAGATCTAGATGCTTTGCCACTTCGTAACTTTGTCCTCCAGATTAGGCTTCGTTGGCACCCATTCGGACAAGTTGCTTAAGTTCTTTCTCCAATAGTTATCGAACGTACCCTTTGGTCTATGTAGTCTGCATTGCAACGTCTCAATTTAGTTTTTAAATTGGGATTTGAAGCCATTCTCTTTTCCAGGCAGACGAAACGTCTTTTGACCAAAGCTATCCGGAAGACCATCCTGGTCATATCTCCATAGTAAACCTACTTCGTATTTGTTACTATTTCATTGAGTTTTGTAGCGTTTAGTACGTTCGCGGAAAAGTTTGAGCGTGAGTACACTCTTTTGGATCTTAAACCTCCAACCAAATAGAGATCGATGCGAAATGAAGAAAACATAACCACCGTAGCGGCAAGTATCGAAGAAATGTCGATTCGGCGCGGATCAACTGAATTGGGTATCGTCAGAGAGTCAACCCGGCTTATTTTCCGGTTGGATTTGTGTCTACATCCGTAAAAGATTGTGCTGACGCAATAATTGAAGCTGGACGACCATAGACAATGCCATAAGTTCACTGATTGGGCGCTGGAAATGTTGGCCAGGGATTTGGATTTTGGCCAAAAAATCATCTTCTCGGACGAGGCCCATTATTGGAGCGAACACAATCCACAAGTGTTCGGCCAACCATCAATGCATCCACAAAGATTGACTGATTGGTATGAAGGAATGAGGAAGGAGACAAAGTTACTATCAATGGTCTTAGCTATAGAGCGATGTTAACCGACTTTCTGTAGTCAGAGCTCGACAACATCGATATATCCGAGCTGTGTTTCCAACAAGACGGCGCTACATGCCATACAAGCGACGCAGCGCTCGAAGTTGTGAAGGTGAAATTTGGCGACTGGGTCATCTCATGGCGAGCGTTCATCAATTGCCCGCCGCGATCATGCGATTTGACACCACTCGATTATGTTGTCTGGGTCTACGTAAAGTCTTTAGTCTGCGAACAAGCCAACCACTTCGGCTGAACTCGAGGCCAACATTCGACACGCTATTGCCGCACATATTGGAGCGATCGTTTGAAGTACTGCCAGCGAAGCCGAGGCGGCCATTTGAATGATGTGCTATTCCACATATAATGGCATAAATGTAGCTTCAAAAAGTTGTTGTTTTATTCCTGTCGTTCTTATCTCTTAATTCCGAGCACTCCGACCTGTTAGGGTGACACCATCTAAATGGTGGTGGTTGGTCAAATTGCTGCTGAAAAATCGGAAAGGTCGAACGGCTTCTGGAATAGGCACGCTTTAAAGTATGTATTACGGTGTAATGGGCATTTGAACAAGAGGAGAAGGTGTGATCCAAATGCACGACGATAGTGCTAAAAGCTCATTCCCCCAGAGACGACGATAAAGATCGTTAAAACTGGCACTGATGAAACAGTTCAAGTTCTCAGAACTGACGCTGCCCCGATGAACTGACACAATCGTTGGCCGCTTGAAACCGGCGCTGCAAACATCAAAGGTGTTCTAGTGGACGGAAATCGGGTTACGCAGTTAAATTCTACCTGATAAACTACTTTGGTGGTGGCTTTCCACTGTCCAATTCAAACCGGTGTTGGGCGGAAGGGGGAGGAAATGAACTGAAGGATCTCGCGTAAGCAGAGAATGTTTGCATTCAAACAGATGGCCTCAATATTGAAATCAGACCGCTTAGTGCATCAGCAAATCGAATCCTGAAAATCAATTCTCACAGTGAAAGCAAAGATTGGTACAACAAAGGCGAGCCATCTGTAGTCGTGAACTTCGACAAAGCTTCTGTCGAAACCTTTAAGTCAGGATAGGTATGATTTACATCTCTATCTCCTCCTTGGAAGGGTTAATTATTCATTTTATTTTCAAATGAGCACGGATAGAGGATGACGGCGTCATTATTTATGTAAAAAAAATCCAACCGCGTTACTGCATTCCAATGTGGAAAGCTTTCTGCGTTAAATACAAATGATAACCATACAGATGGATTCAGATGTTTAAGGGCTTTAACATCACTATATAGCAAGGGATCGGAAAGAGGGAGTACATTGTTGTACACTGTACGTTTCGATTTAGCGAATGCCAAGCTGGTCTTCTTCGTGAAAATTCGTTGTTTGTTCCTTTTGCCACACTGATACTTGCCTGCTGATTACAGGATTCAGGATGACCTTCTGCGTAATTGTTCTGGTTGCTTATTCCACCACGGTTCGCACCTTTTAACCACTCAACTTTGACTTTACAACTACTTCTAAAGTATAAATATATACCCAGTGGACTACTCGAATGAATGCAGATTTTGAGCATTTATCAAACAAAGAGCTAAATCGCCTTTGGCACAGATGTCCGAGGCACCTTGAGAGCAGTGTAGGTTACCCTGGAGTGCTTTAAGATTGGTCATCTTTTGCGATCATACTCCAGATTGCCTGTGTAGACGTAGGTTTATTGTCACCTCTCCGACGTACGTAGCAATCTCTGAAAGACTGTCCCTCAAATCGACTCTTTGTAGTGCGTACTACGTTTGTGGCCTTTGGTCTATTAGAGGAGGCTGCCCAAAGCGGTGGATAGCTGCTAGTGTTGTTAGTAGTTGTAATGAGGTCAGCCTGTGAGCCTCAGCTTACCGAATCAGTAGTTGGGGCACGAAACAAAAGGGTAAGATTATGAGTGAGATGTACAGGGCAGTGGTAAGGGCCAAAACATTCCGACAAGCTACAGGAGCTGGCCACAGACGCCTACTCCTGCATCATGTATGCCTCCGTGACTGACTAAACTCCTTACAAGTCTGAGTCGCTCAGAATGAAAAGATTCACTTCTTATCTCGGGGACTCGGAAACTACAGTACTAGAACAATCGACGTTCGGCCCCATGGTACTGACAAGAAGCGCAGATGCGCCTCTGAAAGTCAATGCAACTAGAGAGGCATCGGTCTCTATCGTAAGGCCCGTTTTACTGACAGGAAGGCTATTGTTGATATGCAAGCTTCAACTTAGTTTCTTATTATGACCAACTCCTAGATATTTGAGTCCATTGAAAAAACATGTAACCGTTCCGATGAGAATCATTGAGGCTAGGTATCTTTTCTGCTGAGTCCTTCATAGGACAAAGTAATAGCAAGTGGCAAGTAAAGGGTGACCAGATAAGAACGATAGGGAACAAATTTAAATAAAGCAGCGTCCGTGTGAGATATAAAATTGATTCTGGTACATCATTCAAATGGCCGCCTCAGCTTTGCTGGCAGTACTTCAAGCGATAGGTCCAATTTTGAATGACTCAGTCCGATATGTGCGGCGTTATTCCGGCAATAGCGTGTCGAATTTTGTCCTCGAGCTCGTCCAAAGTGGTTGGCTTGTTAGTGTAGCCTAAGAACTTGTCGTAGCCCCGGAGAAAATAATCGAGCGGTGTCAAATCGCATGATCGCGGTGGCCAATTGATGAACGCTCGCCGCGAGATGACTCAGTCTCCAAGTTTCTGCTTCACAACTTCGAGCGTTGCGTTGCTTGTATGGCAAGTAGCGCCATCTTGTTTGATATACCGATGTTGTCGACCTCTGACCACAGAAAGTCTGTTAATATCCATTCTATTTTAATTACCTACTGCACTTCTATAATGGTCCACTTCTCTCTCACAACTTGGATCCGTCTTATGTCGAATATAAGCTACACCAACTTAATGACGAATTCACTCCCGGCCCAGATGGCACCCATGTCACATTTCTTAAGAACTCTTCTTCCCATCTTTACCTTGCCCTTGATCCCTTTCACAGGGACAATTTCCTCAGGTTTGGAAAACCTCCTTCATAACCCCGATCCACAAGAAAGGATCAAAGAATGAAATAACCAACTATCGTCCCATCGCTAAACTCTCCCACTAAGCACTAAGCTTCCAATGCAAATCACTTATTTCTCCTAGACAACATGGCTTCCTAAAGGGTAGGTCAACCACAACAAATCTCGTTGAATTCGCATCCTTTGCCCTCTCTGCCCTCGGCTTCGAACCCGTACGTTTTTAAAGTGTCCGTTTTAGGTCATCCCACTCGGCTCCATTTTTAGCCACCTCTGGAGTTCCACAAGGCAGCCATCTCGGTCCCCTTTTTTCTATATTAACCATAGATAATCTCGATAGGATCATCAAACACTCGTCTGTCTCCCTTTACGCCGACGATACCAAATTTTTCAAAACCATTTCCTCTCCGCATGACTCCTTCCTCCTTCAACAAGACCTTGATAGTTTTTCGATCTGGTGCCTCAAAAATTGTTTGGAACTTAATATCCCCAAATGCCAATTTACCACCTTTTCACATAAGCGGCGGCAATCTCTTCTCCGACTCCAACCTATCTCCTCCGTTCAATCTCTTCGCGACCTCGGCAGTTTGTGTGATAGAGAGCTCAATTGTCGTGTACATATGGATGGGATAATCCTTGAAGCTAACTGTCTACAAGGTTTTGTAAAACGGTGGTCCAAAGAATTCACCAACCCATACGTGTCCTTTGTTCACCCTCTCCTAGAGTACGCCAGTCAAGTATGGTCCTCATATCATCGCGTTCATATCTCGAGAATCGAAAGCATCCAGGACCGTTTTCTTCGATTTGCCCTGGGACGATGATTTTATTCTGGCCCCCTTTCAAACCGGTCTCAACCTTATTAACTTAAACACTCTTGAGGAACGCAGAGATGCAGCCGACTTTCTCTTCATTAATCACAACTCTAATTTCCTCATCACTAACCCTCGTAATATACGTACCCCTCGTCTACCAAACCACAACACATCCTTTGGCGCTAACGAACCAATCTCCCGTATGCTATGAAAAATCAATTCTTTGACTTCCACCACACCACTCCCTACCTCAAATTCGTTCTCCTTCACCACTCCAACCAACCTTAGTTTTAAGTTTAAGTTATAGCTTGTGTTAAGCCGAATAAATAGTGGCGTTCGCCCCCACCAAAAATATAATAAATATCGCTCTATACCTGAGACCATTGACGGTAACGGTGTCTCCTTCCTCATTTCGAAAGAAATAGGTCCCATGATGCCGCCAGAAAACAGTCAATCTTTGCGGATGCATTGATGCTTGGCTGAACACTTTTGGATGGTGGTCGCTCCAATAACGGCAATTTTGCTTGTTGACAGAGCCACGGAGCCAAAAATGGGCCTCGTCCGGAAAGATAACATTTCCAGCACCCAATTAGCGTTGTCTATAGTCGTCCGGCTTCAAATATTGCGTCAGCACAATCTTATTCGGATGTAGGCCCAAATCCAGCCACAAAATAAACCGGATTGACTCTCTGTCGATGCCCTGCTACGGCGTCTATGTTTTTAAATAATTTCCGCACGTTCGGCAAGCGTGAAACGATGCATGATGAAATGGCAAACCTTACTGAATATTTTGACAGGTGAATGTCATTGATAGCTTTGACAGCTGCTGAAACATTTGGAATTGGAAAAACTATCATTGCTATCTGGTCATCCTATGTAACACTTCGCTTGATCCTTGATGAGGTGACATAATCAGAGTTAATGGCGAAGTACTCGTACATGTTAATGTTATAGTTATCTACTACAACGCTCTCTCTGACGTTCAACGTTCGCATTGACAACCAAACCTATTTTTGGTGCTTCATGGTGCAGTGTTTTGGACTAAAGAATGCAAGGAAATCATAGAAATACAAACCAAGATTTTCAAGTAGAAAGCTGCAAATCTACCTTAGAAAAGCAAAGCTGCGGTTTTACATTATGCCATTCACAAATATTGGTTTGCATTAGATCCAGAAGAAAAATCCGTAATTAAATAAGTCCCAATTACCGCAGAAACCAAGACCAACCGGCAATTTACAACATCACCCACTTATTAGACTTGGCAAAGAGATTATATCTCTGTGGCAGTACCACATTGAAAAGCCTCTTATTGGCAATTAGAAAGGCGGGAATAAGGATATAGTATTACTAATTGGTTCAAAAAAAAAAAAACAGAAATGTGCCCTGTTCCAGTCGTAACAAATCAACTATTTAACGAGGCAAACAAAATTGGACTTCTATTGCCTGCAGTTGAGTTAGAAACTGCAGTTTGCTGCGCTCTTATTGCGTACTGCATCCGTGGCTTCTTCCAAATTAGTTTCGTCTCAGTAAGTCCTGTCAGCGAGTACACTGAATTAATGATCTTTCACACAACCATGATTGCCCATGTTGTGTGCATTAACCCAATCTAGACACGTTCACGTCCATGATTAAAGGCTGCACTTAAAAAGACGCCAGATTGCTAGACTAGCAGATTGGTAGATTGGGTCCAGGCGACACTAAAAATGTTTAATCGTCAACGCTCTCATCACCTTAGCACACAGTGGCACGTTGTTAAAACAAGCCACCACCAGCACCACGTTGACAAGACATGCGGCAACTTTTCGTTCAGTTGCCAATTATTTTTGATATTTCCCCGAAGCACTGCCAACATGGACGACAGGCAACATATCTCCTCCTAGAGCACACACATTAGGATGACACGAGTAAGAAGAGAAAAAAACAAAGTAAGAAATCTCCAAACACAGAGACAGCGCTAATAAGACAGTAGATTCCTCACTTTGCTGTATGAAAGAATCAGACAGCGGCTGGCGCGGCGCTTAGTTAAAGCCATTAGCTCTGAAAGTACTCCGCTACCGTTGTCACCACCGACGCCGTAAAGTTCCACGCACATTGATCGAGGAAGTTACGCAGGCTCATTACCTGGTTGGACGGCTGCATTACCTTTGTTCCCCTTCAACCATGTGCGCCGTCGTGAAGGTACGGCTTACTTTTATTTGGTTTGGACACTATGCACTCTCTGTCATCGGGCTTGTTGTCTGCCATTTATAGAAGATTTGTTTGCGTTTCATTAAATTTACACAGTCTCTGTGCACTGTGCTCTGTGCTCTGTGCTCTGTGCTTTGTGCTCTGTGCTCTGTGCATCCCTCATTTTTAAGTGTGGTATGTGTGCATGTTGAGCGTGTTGTACACGAATCGACCCCAATGCTCCATGCTCGCTATATTTGGGCATCTGTTCGTGACTAATTAAAATAGTTAGATTCGACTTAGCGCCTTTACAATTAACAACAGCGTCGAACATACATTACGACTGCCCATTTTGATCCTGGTTTCGATTTCATTACAACACCTAGCCGTGATCTTAATTGATTTGACTTTTGGAGGAGTCATCCATGTGGGGTGAGAACCGGGAAATTGGTTCCAAAAATGGTGCCTCTGCCTACATGCAACATGCTAATTAGAAGAACTCACAATGCATTAGCTGCACTCTGTATACTCAATATTCATATACAAGTACATAGCCGTAAGCCATTGAACCCCGATTCCAGGAAGATGGGTTGGGCACTATACCAGCACCCACATGTCGTCATGCTATCCAAAGCCAAGCGGTAGCGCAGTCAATTTCATCAAAATTGATTGCTTTGGCCATTTGTGGGATCAATAGCTCCGATAGTTCCGTTTTGATTGGTGGCCACTAGCTTCTCCTGAATGCCAATGCCTACTACAATACATTAATCTGTTAGTGTTACTGTTTGCGAAAGTCATAAACATTTCGTTTATTGAAAGGAAGGAAGAACGTTGCCTTATCCAACAGCTGTGAGTTGATGTGGTGTGGTGTGCTGGTGGTAGGTAGCCTTTGGTGTAATTGAATTGATGTCCTATCTAGCCCTCGTCAAATTGCAGTTTGACTTAATGGTCAATCACGATTCCACAAAAGACAAGGGTGAGAGGTCAAGCAATCAGCGTAAATTGCCTCGACCGGAGAATAACAAACATGAAAAATGCCATAAAAGGACTCTCGACTGCGAGGGTGGAAAGTGGTTGTGTTCCTCTTGCGTACTAAAAGATTTAACGAGGCAATTTTCACACTCGAAATGTTCTGCTGGCGATGCTATTGTCTTCTCCAGCTAGAGTTTCCTATATGTTTGTACATATCCCTCTCTGGGATCGTATCGATTTCTTGTCATCGACGTGCGAAGTGATGTTGTGCCTTCGAACTCGATGTAGTCTAGATGACAACGATGCAGTTGCTGATGGAGACGAAGAGGGTGGTGCGTTTGCATTGCTAATCTTTGGCACGACTCTTTTTGTTAGTTGCTACACCAGCTAGGATTATGTACGTAGAACAGACCCTAAAGGAGAGCCTTGCGAAAGAGTACCGACGAGAGGCCAAACGTTTTAATGGTTCACGTTTGTTTTTTTTTTTTTTTTTTTTTGTAAACGTTTTCTGCTAGTCTTCTTTAGCACCGCAAGGGCTACGAGGAACAAGGATACCATTAAGGCACGACTATGGCGCACTAATTTGTTTCGTGTCTCAGGCAGATTCTAAATTTTTATTCGAGTTTTATGTAAATCGTCACGCGTTGCATTTAGTGGCAGTGGCAGCTCCACCGGAGTCTGGATTTTTGTTATTGCGACTACTTCTTCACTGGACTGGAAGGATAGAATGTAAAGTAAAAGAGTTCAGAAGCTATGTAGTGAAAGGTGAAAATGGAAATTTAATAGCTGCGCATGTGAAACGAGCCAGATGGACACTTTAAAATAACTTTAGAAGGCAGAGTGAGTTTTCGTTGCTAGAAGTATAGGTTTTCGATGCCAACGATGTCAAGCAGTTGTTAAGAATGAAGGACCAAAGTAGGTAATTCCAATCTGAAGCAGTTGCATGAGCATTCTCACTTGTTACTTTAACTACAATACTGAGCAGTGTATTCGTATGTTATTGAAAAGTGTTGATGATCGAAACAGAATATCCGAATCGATCTTGAGAGTACTGGCAAAAATGTGATTTTATGTCCTGCTGCTGGTATCTCATATGGTGGAGCGCAGTCCATGTTTTACGCCCTTGCTATTGCCCGTATTCAACAGCCATCAACTTTACTAGATTGTGTTTCCTTAGATTAGATTTCCTTGAAACACCTCATCGTTTCGGCACCCAATCTGTAGGTGAAATGACAATTGGTGTAATTCCCACCTTCGTGTTGGCTTTATTAAATAAAATTTTGTCCGGTCTATTCGCTGGAATATACTCGTCGGTAGCTGCAATTCTATCCCACCTCCTCCTTATCCTCGAAGGCCAGTCCAGGGGCCTAGCGGAACAACAAGAGAAAGAGCTCTTTCAGTCGTCGCTGAATGAGGAGAAAGCGTTGAGGTAAGTGTGTCACAGGACAAGACGGTTTCAATGTTGCTTAAGGGCAAATTGAATACAAGAAGTCGGCCTCCTGTGATACATATGAACGGCCTTAGCATTAGGTGTGTGACTGAGGTCAAATATCTAAGCATAACATTGGGAGAACGTATGAAATTCGTGCCTCACCTGATACCTGGTATGTTGAGTGTTGTAGGCCAGGTAAGGCGCATTCTGCGATCTGACTGGGGGCTTAGCAGGCCTTCTGTTCGTATCATTTATGATGGCCTTTTTGTTGCTTGTGCAACATATGGAGCATCGGTATGGTACGACAGGGCTATGACTGTGGATGGCCGCCGTCGGATTTTGGCTTACCAAAGAGTCGCCTTGCTTGGATGTGTTACCTTGGTGTGTTACCTCTTGATCTGGAAGTGATACGTCGTGGTATTGCTTTCAAGATCAGAAAACGTCTCCTTTTAAATGAGCGAGATTGGGTTTCCCCGACAGAAGTGGATGGCCTATCCTTTAGAGAGCGTAAAGCCTTGCTACATGTATGTGTTTTATCTAGATGGGATGCTAGCGCAAATGGCAGCGTTACCTATGGCTTCCTAGGGGATGTGTTGACCATGCGAGTAGTTTTACCCTCAGCCTGGGGTTTTTGTTGACCGGATATGGCTCTCTTAATGCATTTTTGCATAAGAGAGGGCTTAGCGAGGTTGCGAGCTGCTCATGTGGAGCTACCTACGAGGACTGGCTGCATGTTTTATGTGTGTGTCCAAATTATTCAGATGCTAGGAACTTGCAGGCATCATCTTTGATGGTGAGACCTACGATTTCAGTGGAGTTATCATTGACACCGTACAGTTTGAAAAAAAATCCGTAGTTTTGCAAGAGAAATATTTAATAGAAGACGCAGTAGGCAGTTAGCGGGTGGAATTATAGAATAGCTGAATTTTGATTAAAGGTTGCCAGTCCTGGGATGTAAATGGAAGTGACCACAAGGTTGCGAAGCTCAACCGGAAGCTATATTCTGGTATCACGGGAGGCCAGCGGCCCCTAGAACTTCTATTCCAGCCTGACCTAGGAGTAGGCCCCCTTGTGGCAGTATGGTGGTGGTTGTTGTTTTATACCCAAAATCGCGGGGAGAGTAGACCGAATTTAGCATATGTTCTAGGGTACTACCACCTGTGCCCAACCATTTGATTACTATGGAACCTATTGGTCTGGTCGATGTGGAGTTGCATTGTAACCGGGTACCATAACCCACAGAATGGTGGAGGTATTAAAGAGCGCTCGACCCTTCGCCAAAGGGGGAGTTCGTGCCTTACACACATCGGCTTGAAGTACAATCAAAACATGGAATGGAATGGAACTCGACTTCGTTCATATGGCCACCGCGGGCACGTTTGCAGCGTTCGATTCGTTGGACCCAATTTTCAACGACTCGACCACACATCTCGGCCGAAACGGCCGCTATTTCGCGTTCAATGTTGAACGCTGAGCTCTTCCAACGTCGTCGGCGTGTTGGCATAAAACAATGACTTAAGGTAGCCCCACAGAAAATAGTTCAGTTTTCAGTTTTCAATGCATTTTATTTTCTTACTAATTAACTCTTACATACTAACAAAAAAGAAAATAGTCAAGCGGCGTTAAATCGCACGAACGAGGCGGCCAATCTTGAGATAACACGCTCACCATACACCATGCAAACCGCACCAAACAGTTACGAGTATGTTTTGTGGATGAAATGGTAATTCATGAAGCACATGTGGATTTTCACCCGACCAATAACGCATATTTTGCTTATTGACGAACCCATTGAGCCAAAAATGAGCTTCGTCACTGAAGATGATTTTGCGATGAAATTCATCATCTTGACGCAACTTGTCCAGAACCAAATCGGAGAACGTACGTAGCTTCAAATGGTCAATTCTTAAGTCAGCTTGATCTAGTATGGGTGTCAACCAAGATCCTTACGCAAAATACGCCATAATGTGGTCTGAGCGATGCCCAATTCTTGAGAACGCCGTGGAATTGACTGATTTGGATCGTTTGCTACGGACAACTTCACACAACGAATATGTAGACTCAAATTTTTGCACTAAACTTGTTATTGCCTGTCTACTAGGGCGAGAACTACGACCGAAAATTGGAGTTTAAAGTTGTAGTCACCGACTCCGAATTTCGATAGAAAATTTTTATAATTTTCAGACGTTGCTCGTTTCTGTACTTTACCATGATGAAAATGTTGAGTTTACTGAACAAATTGACAGTGACAGTTTGATGATTAGCGAAAGAGTGCGTTCACAAATTAAATTCAAAGTTGTCAAGTCCCTATTGGAAAACCCTTTACTACCGGAAGGGCACCGATCAACGCATTGTTTTGATATCTCGTGGGAAGACGCACCGTGGGCTTGAGCCTTTACGGCAGGTACCTACGTTAAACACTAGTGACATCTGTAGTTCTATCCCAATATAGCTTCGTGGTGGCGTTTTCAAGTACAGGTCGTGGGTGTTACTTACAGTATGCTGCTGAATGAGACCATAGTTCAGCGCTAGATGTTTGTGAATTATTTTAGTGACATTGTTATATCTGAACGTATGGTCATACGAAGAAAGTGCACTACATCCGGATATAATGTCGCCAATTGTTTCACTACACTCTCCAAATATTTCCTTTAAAATGAACTTACGATGATTTTTCGAGACGATGACTTTGCCCTGTATAGCCATTACAAAACCTTCAGTCTCTGAGAATAGCATGCCTTACCAAAGCCATAAGTTTGGGTTTTGTTGACCGATATGATCCATTGCAAGATCTTGCGGATGTCCTCCATGTAAGGGCTTTGACTTCCACGCTGTGATAAGTTCATTCGATGTTTTGACGTTGTCAGGACAAGGAAAAGTGTCTGACTTCAGATGCAAAGGAGTAAAATCATCTTCAATTAGTATAATCGCTTTAAGTAGTGGCGACATTCTCACACCACCCGCTTTGAGAGGGAGCGTTGTTCGTTCTATTGCTCTTCGTGGATGCTGGCTGTTGACTCTTGTTAGCGATGTGCGAATCAGCATTTCGAGATTCCCTATATCATTTGGTGGCCACTTAATTACTCCAAATTAATATTCGTTTTCGTTTTCGTTTTTAATGCATTTTATTTTATTCATTCATTATTCGACGTCAAATTTACAATTTTCAATCTTAATTACTGTTGATTAACATCTATTAAAGTTAAACTAAGAAAAAATTAATTGTTTAAGAAAAAACTTAGTAACTGAGCATTTTTTTGTGTTTCCATAAAACTTATACTAAAGGTATAAATACTTAAACTAACTATTTTTGCTAACTTATACTAAACCTTAAACTACTTAGTCTAAATATACAATCTAATCTAACCTAATTGTTAGCAAACTTCAAGTTGCTAACCTAACAGCTAGCTAACCCAAGGTTCCCAACCTTCATACCTTAAAACTACCCTAACCTATGTAAGCCGGCCATTTTCTAAACATAGTATGGGAAATATGGCCCACTTTGCCTTCTGACTAGGCTAACCTTGACTTGAAGGAAACGACGAAGAAGTCGGGTCTTCTTCATTCAACCACCAAATATTTTGGTGCTGCAAGACAACATCTTTTTTATCGCGTTTTGAAACCGCCCTGCTAAACCTGAGACGTTCAGTACTGCCGTGTGCGACGTCTCTGTTGTAGTTGAGTCGCCCCTCACACACTGCACGAGCAGGTTAGCGGCACCGCAAACCTATCCTGGATCAGCCCTTTCATGTCTAAATAGGGGAACGCTTCAGGGGCACGAAGCCTTTCAAGCGCACACTCTCATGATATAAGTAGTTGGGGTAGTAGGCCCCAGATATCAGGTTATTGGACGAGGTCATTGCTCTCGCAATATGCCCTCGAGTCAACTTAATAGCGAAGTTGTCCACTCTTATTAGACTCGCCCTGTTGTATAGAACCTCATTGGGATAGAATTTTATGTATTCCGATTCTGGTGTTCTGTAAAGGTGAAGACAAACCCTAAGGCAAGCCCTCTCAAACACCCGAATCTTTTCCATTAAGCTTGCTCTCACGTTGAACCACATGGAACGCCCATATACCAGCATGGGCCGGATGAGGGCCATGTAGCAGATAACTTTCACGCTCGCATCGAGTTGGCTGCTATAAAACAGCCTCCTTGTAAGGGCAAAAGCACCTTTGGCCCTGGCCAGAGCAGCATCTACATTCTTGTTAAAATATAGATATTGGTCTAGCCAGATCCCAAGGTATCTGACTACATTTCGACAAGCAAGTGGCTGGCCGCGTTGTCCAATGATCGAGAATTTTCGCCAATTCTTTCTGGTGTCCCTAGAGGCACCAGACAACGGCGTTCTAAATAGAATGGTTTCAGACTTCTAGAAGTTGATTTTCAACTTCCAGTCATCGCAAAATCGCCTAATTTGCTCGAAGTCACGTTGCAAAAGCATGTTAATGACCTCAACCTTTGGACCTGTTCTGTACGCTATCAAGTCATCTGCATACGCTATGCTATGGGGAAGTGAACCTATCAAATCGCTTGTGTAAATGTTGAATAGGATCGGCGAATTGACCGCACCTTTCTGAAGACCATTTTTAATTTGAAATATTCCAACAGAAGTCACATCGCCATTTTTCACGATGAACTGTCTGCTGCTGAGCATATTATGAAGAATATACAAAAGTGGTTTACTGATGCCCAGTCTGGCCAGCCTGTAGAAAAGCCCCTCTAACCATACGGTGTCGAAGGCCTTTTCCAAGTCAACCAGACAGGCCCCAGTACACTGGTTTTTGCTTTTATTCCATTGGATATCTGACACCAGCTTATACGCGGCATGTATGACATCATGCCCCGCCTTGAAACCGAATTGATTGTCCGGAACTATATTTTTGTCCTCAACCCACTTAGTCAGGACTCTATTGATTACCTTTTCGAACACCTTACTGATATTCGGAAGGAGACTTATCGACCGGAGATTCGCCGGATTGGATGTATCTTTACCTCTCTTAGGGATGGGATAAACCACCGCAGTTTTCCAATGCTCTGGATAATGTACATTATTCAATGCATTGTTAAACAGGGTGGTGTAAATGTCTACCGCTTCTAGAGGGAGATGTCGAAGCACAATGTTGGGTATTCCATCGATTCCCACTGAATTTTTACTTCTTATTGTGTCGAAGATTTCGTGGAGTTCTTCCTTTGAAATGAACGTGGGTAGGTCCCCTTCATTGGCGATGACATTATTTGCCATATTCTCGTCACTGAACTGGGTGAAACCCGAGCTCTCGAATCGCCAGTTCTGTATGTCATTTCGCAGGTAGAAATTGTGCAGAAGGACTCGATTCTCCAGATCGTGATTAGAACCAATGACGTTATTGGTTCCATACACTTCCTGAAAAGTCGCTCCTATAGCCTCAACCTTCTCCTGAGGATCGTCGATCACAAAGAAATTATCATCATCTGCGGCTTCACTTGGATCTATGCCTGTAGTAGTCAGTATTCGTTCGTTGTCCGTAGTTCTAAGAATTTTAAGACACTGTAGGCCGTTTTGGTTTTTTCTCCTAAATATTTTGTTTATTTGCGGGAACATACTCGGGTTGCTCGAATTTACGGCCCGAATTCTGTTGTTCCAGTACAAACTTACAGATGTTCTGTAATTCTCTCTTCACAATATTTGGAGGTTTTTAATTGACGACTTCAGTGTCCTAACCTCCACGTTCTGTCTGTCAATAAACCGCCTGTACAAGGTTTTGAGTCTTGATAGCAGTCTACTTTTGTGTCGGTGCAGTGCGTCGATGGTACGAGTAGCATTGCGGAATAGGTTTTCGTTGGGTGTGTGTTCATACCGAGGTATTGTAATGTCCATCGTTTGTTTAATTGTTTGGTCCATTTGTTTTAGGTATCTGTCAAGCTCCTCGTTAGACAGATTCCTATTGGACGGTGGGTAGAGCGAATTCGAGGCTAGTGCTCTTGTCAAGGTTCTTGAGAAGCGTGTCCAGCGAGTTTTACTATAATTGTAAGAAAACTTAGGAACAAACTCTTCCAACTCCGCAATTTCATTAGGAATTGTTATTTCGGTACTAAAACCGCAATGGTCACTGTCGTACACGAATGTATGCAGACAGTTTAACGTTTGGAGATTACTCCCAGTCAGTTGTATCCGTACGTCGTATAGCAATAGGTCCAAATAAGAGCCGTATCTGTGAAACGACGGACTGTCCGTCGCCCTCAAACCAAGTCTATACATAACACTGTGCTGTGCCCACCAATTGAGTAGCAGGTTCCCTCTAGTATTTGGTACATGATTTCCCCAATCTCTATGTTTGGCATTAAAATCTCCGCCGATTATATAATAATTCTCCTCCGATTCCAGCCTAAGTAGTCTAAAGAGTCTATCGAGCTCTGAGATGACTCCAAATTAATATGTTAATAGAGGTATGACCCAGCTATTGATAGTCTTGCATTTGCTTAACCGTGTTTGAAAGTGTGTTGCTAAACTTCTTTTAAGGAAGCAATGATTAATACCTTTCAATTGTAGGAAACCTATGATAGAAATTTATAAGATTCACCATGCTGCATATCTTCGATGACCTGGTTATGGTCAGTTGGGCATCCTTCCTCGCTAGCATCTATTTGGCCTCTGACTAGATGGATCATTTTGCACTTTTCTCCACCAAATTCCATCTGGATATTTCTACTGAAGCTATTCACCACTTCTAGCATTCGGTGTAGTTTTTCTCTCTTGTTGGTATCGAGTTTTAGACCATCGACGTACAGTAAGTGGTTAAGTGTGTAATCGAAAGTATCAGTCTGAATGATAATCCCAGCTTTAATTTTGATCAACAATCTGAGTACTGAGGGCATCTCCTGAAGGATCCCTCTTCTTATGGATGTAGCTCTGCTTGTTGTTCTCTCTTGCAGTGTTCCATTTCTCCATATCTCCGTCTGTCACTGTAGGCAAGCGACTATAGCGGGGTCGATTTTATATACTTCGAATACTTTAATGAAGTACCCATGAATCACTGAAGGCCATACTAAGATTACGTTTCTTCTTCAATGCCAGACCGGGAATAACTGCGTCGATGGTTAATAGATCCTTGCAACCCACGGTTTCTCTCCTGCAGCCCTTCTGATTGTCTGGAATTATGATGTTTGAGGAGCAATGATGGTCTATTCTGTTTGCAATAATTTTTGCATAAAACTCGTACGTTGTGTACAGGCATGTGATAGGGCGATACTTTGAAGGATCATTGCATGGCTTTCCCTTTGGCAGTGAAAATTTTAGCCCTTGTGTCAGGAACTGTGGGGGTGAAATTGTTCGGACCAGCAAGTCAGTGAAACACTTCGCTAATTTCTCTTGGGTTGGGGCAAGTTTCTTTAGCCGGATGTTCTGTAGTTTGTCTGTACCAGGAGATTTCCAATTACTGGTCTGGGACAAAGAATCAGTATCACCTGCTTATTAGTTCACGTGGCAAAGGCGCGAGTTGCTCCAAGCTTTCAATTTCATCTGCGATCCATTGCGCATGCTCGTTATGTTCTTTGGAACAGCTCCAGATATTTTCCCAGAATCGAGCTCATAGGAACCTACTGGCGAAGGTGGCGATGTTAGTTTTCTGTAGAAGGCCCTCTGATTTTTATAGAAAAGAGCGTTTTCAGTTTTCCTGTTGAGTACGACAACTTTTTGTCCAGTATTTCTGTAATCTGGTCCCTAGTTATGGTTTAGCATGGCAGGGGTTTGACTACTTGCCTGATACGTCTGCGTTATGGATCTAAAAGGGTATAGTCTTGCAACATCTTGTCTCAACATCTCTATTTAATTTTTCAATCTCCTTTTCTATGTAGGAATAGTAGGTACGGGATAACTGGTGACTTGAGTAGTAGTTTGAATATCCTTTCCTAAGGCCCTTAAGGCTGCACAAACGTAAAGAAGAAAGCTGATACGGCCCATATGTATGTCTAGATCTAAATAATTTGGCAGAATTTTTTCAAGTTTGGCAGTCTCCAAGATCTAGGGTGTTTTTTGCTGTAATGCTGGATCCAAACCTTCAAATTCAATGAGAGTGAAGCTGGAGATATCTCTCAGAGTTTGAAATTCGGGTTCTGGTCCATGTGTGTTAGATGCTTGTTCTGTTTTCTCTAGAAGTCTTCTGTTGGGGGTGGTTGTCTGAAGTTGGTGGCGTTGGTATGGTTGATGGGTTGTAAACTTAACTGGGGGCGTTATTGGAGGCGAAAGATTTGCAGTCCTGCTAGAAGTGACGGATTGTCTTGTGCCGGATATTGTCGGCATAGGGGCTGGTCTTTCTTCGATCTCGACCATTACTTCAGCTTTGACTAGCTGTGATCGGTTGGTTTCGACATATTCGTCGGAGAGAATTACGTCGTTTCTTCGAGCTAGGTTGTCGTCGTTTATCCTGCCATCAAAGTCTCCATACCTTCCCGCCAATAAGTGAAACGTCTTTCTCCTATAGGTGGTCATATGTATATTGTGGGTTCTCACAGCTAGTTGCGACGTAGTAGCAGCGCAGGACAAATTCATTCATACCGTTGGTCCATTGGATGATTTCGTTGCTGCGCGTAGATTTGGCAGACTTATATGCAAATGGGAATCACTCAAAGAATCTTGAGTTCAAAAAGAACTAAGATATCTTCATTCGTCTAACACACTGCACTAGTAGTACGGACATGAGACGGGCCGTGGGTAAACTGCGCGCGAGTTATAAATTGGCCAGCACTTACAAATAAAACACAACTGTCACACGACTGACTCCTTATCTTAGCACTATACCTAGAGTAATACAAAACATTATGCAATGAAGAGTTGATAGTCACAATCATGTTGTGTTGCTTGCATTGCTAATGCCGTTACTGCCGAACTAGGTCAATCGATATCGCTAGAGCAATTCTGTTTCTGGGCTGTTCTATGCTTCTATAATGTTGGTGCTATTCACGGAACTCGTGTATTGTTCACTCACCCACGACGCCCCCTTTACCGTGCTCATTCCGTCTGAGTTTAGTGATCCACCACGCGCGTTACCTTCTTTCTTTCTGTTTCCTACTCCGAGTCTGTCGCTTTTTCGTTTCGCTCCCATGTCTCATTCTGCTCGAGTTCCTGTCGTTTCCTGCTGCTTTTTTATTTTATCGAATTTTTAGCATTCACAACGAGATGATGTTAAAGAGTGTTTGAAGTGGAATAATTTTATTGACTACTAGGGTATTGGTGGAAATAGCGATACAACATCGTGAAGCAATGAACACTGTATCCTTGTTGGATAATAATAGTGTCATTTACCAGTATTGAATGCCTTTTCTCTTTCGTTTCATCGGAGTTCGGAATCACCTCCTGTCGCTTTTTCGTTTCATCGGAATTTGGAATTACTGTCTAACGAGCGTTAAAAAGTTTCACTTTAAAAAAAGATTACCATGATCTGGGAGCATTATAAGACTCAGTGAATTCATCCTTCCGATTGCGTTCGAAGAACATTTGCATTCTTGAGCTAGTCTGGAAGTGAGATGGTGCAAAAAGTTCTTTAGCGCAGCTTTACTGTTGGTTCCCATGCAGATACTTTGCCCTCTCCATCGGTTCTTCACAGTATAGTTGATTGCCATTTTCGCTGTGAAAGCAGACGCAAGTTCTTATTGAGGAGTACAGTACAAATACAGACATACAGTCACAAGGAATGTCAACTTTGCAACAACAGGAGTTATTGTGCCATTGCGTCAGGCGGCAAATCAAAGATCAGAGTTAACGACAGAGCGTGTTGTACCAAAGGTTACTTCTTTCTAAATAGAAGACTGCTTTGATATGAGTATCAAAGGGCGGAAATGCTCTACTCTGCTCTGCTTCAGAGCCAGACGTGCTAAGAAAACCCCCGTGCAGCCAAGACAGACCATGATTTGCAGTCTGTTAGCCCTGGTGATTTATTTAAGTGAAAGCATGGGATATAACTGATCTTATCGTACTCTAAAATATCGTGATTCTCGCTTATGGAAAGCCCTGCCTAGCTCTTTCCTAGTCATTATAACCTTCAAACATTTAAAACCCACGTTCATCGACACCTCTCTTTCTATTCTCTCTAATTTTCCTTCGCCCGTTCTGTGTGCAAGCATTTTAAGGGTACTTAGATCCCTCGAGTGCGCCCAAATTATAAAAACCTCCGTGTAGGGGCCTTCTTCAGGGACAATGTCAATGTCCTGAGGAGCAAGGTACCCTATCAGCAAGCCAAAAGGGGCTTCGAGTTCTTCAGCGCGACATGTTTGGTCCAAAAAGGTGTGTTATCCACGACGTTTCATCTCCGAAACTCACCAAAAGACCATTTCTAGTCCTGATCGCATCTAGGGCTACCTATGCTTTAGAACTGTCGGCGCTCTATTTTGAATTTTCCGCCATTTTTTCTGTGTCTGTACGACCGACAACCGTTGTTGTTTGACAACTGTTGTTTGACAATAATAAGCTTTAGTCGTGGAGAATTACACGGACACATAACGCATAGAAATTGTGAAAATCCGCTACAAAAATGGTGAGATTTATGCGGAGAGGGTTGGAAAATGTCATGGATTTCGTTTTCGTTTCACCTTCTCGTTGCACAGTGGTCCGATTAATCGAAAAAATTTAAGCGATTGGGCCAGCTCAAACCCAGAAAAGACCTGTGAGTGTCGGACATTGGAGCAGTCAGTGTTGACCAGAATCCTTCCACATCGAGTTGCCATCGTCCTCAGCAATTGAAGCTGATTACAGTGAATTTTAACTAAAAATTTGCATTTGGATGCTTACAAAATTCAGTTGACACAAGCCAGTAGACCATGCGCAGCGCCAAACGTTCACAAAATGGATCTTACAGCAATAACAAGTGAATGGCGATTTTTCGGAGAAAATCATCTTCTCCGATGAGGCGTATTTCGAACTTGATGACTATGTCAACAAAGAGAAATGTCGCTTTTGATGAGTTGAGAATCCAAGAGTGATCCTTCAACGTCCCAGGCAACCACCACGAGGCACTATTTTTTGCACATTTTGGGCTTCCGGAGACTGCGGCTGGCAAAGCGATCACCGTCAACGGCGTTCGTTACCGTGAGATTATAACCGACTTCTTCTGGCCTCAAATTGCTGAAATGGATCCCGAAAACATGTGGTTTCAACAGGACGGTACAACTTGCCACACAGCGATCGAAACAGTAGAATTGTTGAGACGCAATTTGAAGGGAGAATTATATCACGCGACGGAGGCGATATGAATTGGCCACCAAGATCATACGATTTGTCGCCCTTGGATTTATTTTGTTCGGTTTTTTTTTTTAAAGGTGTATCGTAATAACGCAGCAACAATTCCTGAACGAGATTTGAAACGCCACTGATGAATTTGAGCCAAAATGTCATCACAATAACCAATGTGCGCCATCAGTCGCCAGGCAGCCATTTATCGGATATTGTGTTCCGTATATAACCTCCATGTCTACACTCTTCACACTCAAAGCACCAGAACTCCTTAAATAAATTTCCAAATAGGTAGTCTTAATGGGACTGGAGCACGCTTTACAACTGCATCATCTGCATGTACCTAAGCGTAGAGATTAGGGTTAGAAGCATCATGGGAGTGTAAAAGAATGAGGTCCTGCGGACAACGCCTGCTTATCACCATCATTACATATTTTGCACGCGATGTTAAGGAAATCAATGGCTTTATAGTTGGCGCAGATTTCATTACTTGTGGACCCGGCAAACGATGCTGATGTTGTTTAAAAAAGCTCGGTAGGTAGACCGTCCGGTTCGCCAGCCCTATAATACCCAAATTTGAATATTGCTAGCTTCACTTTATTGGGTGTGGGCGGGCTAACATTTTAGGTTTTATCGTCCAAGTTGAATGGTTCGTTCTATCTAGCAGCATAGCTTGGTTCGTCTCTGCTATTTAACAGTCTGCAGATATGGTTTTTCCTTATCGTTAGCACTGACTGTGGCCCTTGTGGACCCGGCAAACGATGCTGATGTTGTTTAAAAAAGCTCGGTAGGTAGACCGTCCGGTTCGCCAGACCTATAATGCGCAAATTTGAATATTGCTAGCTTCACTTTATTGGGTGTGGGCGGGCGAACATTTTAGGTTTTATCGTGCAAGTTGAATGGTTCGTTCTATCTAGCAGCATAGCTTGGTTCGTCTCTGCTATTTAACAGTCTGCAGATATGGTTTTTCCTTATCGTTAGCACTGACTATGGCCCTACTGTTAACTTTCTGTTCAAGTCTTGATTTCATTTCTTTGTTCTGCGTGGTTCTCATGTATGTCCCAATAGAGCTATTCCCATGCTTGGCTAGATCTGTATCACAAATAAAAGCTACTTGCAGTGAGGGGCCGTAATTAGCTGTTTTTCTAAAATCATTATGATAAAGACAACGTTAGAGAGCATGAAACTTTGCGCTATCAGCTTATATGTTATCGCCATTTGGAGGTTGCTGACAAGCATTATAAACAAATCTGCAAATCATGTCAAGTACTGCCAGCAGTATTTATATTAATCTAACTAGAATGAGCTGGATGTTCATGTCAACAAAAGTGCTGATAAGTTAGTCGCTTTCTGATGCTCCTCTTAGGAAACCTAGTCGAAGATCGTTGAAAAGAGTTACATCTGCGAATGCCTTCCCATGATAGTTACAGTCGATTTCAACTAGTTGCAATCTGTAAGTAATGTGCAAAATATCATAGTTAACGAACATTTTCTTTATCTCTGCGCCGAAATTTACGACCCCAGACAACAGATACAGATTTAACTGCAAAACAACTCATCATAGCGCTTCCTCTTCTCGGTTTTTAGCCGCTCGCTTGCCATCATAAAAGTCAATCGTCATTCATGCTGTGCAATGCTCCTCGTTCAAAGTTTCTATGTTTCTCTGTCTGTACGTTTGTCAATTTGAACGTAACCACGTTTTTATATCTGCCGCTCAATCTTGTCACCTACCTACCTTAAAAGGCGAAAGAAAGCAACTTTCGGTTGGCGGCAGTGCAACGTGTAATTTGCGTCTGTCATAAATTAAATCGGTATTCAAGTATTGTGGGCGTCAGAACCGTTCACTGACATCTCACCTTCGTGTTGGCCGCATTGACGATGACGGCGCAACGAAGAGCCAGAAGAAGCATGACATAAAATTTAATGACAAAAAATCACGATCAGCCGTTGCTACAAACAGCCAAGCACCCAACCAGCCAACCATCAAGAGTCGATATTCCTGTTTGGCGGTGTTGTTGGTTACCTTAGCAGATTGGTAAATTGGTAGGCAGCATCCAGAACATGAAGGCGCTGTAACATAAACACCATCACCATTACCCACAACACTCTTACAATATGCAACTGCGGTAAATTTAAGTAAATACGAATATTCTGTTTTCCGTTCGGATCTGGAGCCATAGTGAGCAGTTTAAGCCCAAGAATCGCGACCGCAGTTAAAATGCAAATCTGGTGAAAAGAAAAAAAAAACACGAAAACTGCATGAGGATCGAGGAACTCTGCCAGATTGCACTCCCTTGGGCAGTGGAACGAAACCAAATCCAATCAAACATAATGAGTTGCTCGTACATCAGAGGAGCGACAAACCAATAAAAAAAAAAGACCAAAATCCATCCCATCTCGTCTGCCTACGCGATAATAATTGCAGCGCAGTGGTTAAGCGGGCTTTCTCGAATTGGTTTCTACCACGAATGCTGCGCGGATATCTCTGAAGATCTTCGATTTTGCGTTGGATCTAGTGTCCCATGAAGTCGACCGAAGCAATGAATACTCTCGTACATCTGAGATACGAGTACTGGCAAAACCAAACGTTTGTCTAACGCCTCCTGAAAGTTGGACTATTGGCGGATTGGCTGCTTGTCGTACCGTTCCTCCCGATCTATAAATCTCACCTCTGAAGCTAGTTCTACATCGTCCTCCATCGAAGATAATTTTAGCACCGCGGGCAATTTGTCGTTGCTTTTGAAACCAATCGGAGATAGAGAGTTTGCCCAATGTGTAGTCGAAATGATTTATCTTGCAATCTCGCACAATGTCCTTACAAATGCTCCCCTATAATTTGGTATGCTGTTTCTAAACACTTCCAGCATTGATGGAAATGATAGGATTACGAATGTCAGTAAGGATTCCATCTCAAGTGCGTGGTCGGTCTCCAGTCTCTAGATCACAATTGATTAGTAGTGGATTTCAATCTGGATATGCCATCGGGCATTGCTTGATACGCAAACAATTGTAATTACGGGCAATCGCACTGCGATTTCTCAGCTCAATGGGACAGAACACCACATGTTCAGATACCACCCACCCACTGGCATCTCGAGCAGAAACATTTGGCGGAAGAAGAAAGCCATAGTCGTATTAATCGACGCGACTGGTAAATAGAAATCTCTGCGATTGTTTGGAGAATTGTTTACTATGAGTACACTCGCGCCTGGCAGCAGAGGTGGTCTGCGGTCTGTTCTGGTTCCTGGGTTGAATGGAAAAAATGCGAACGCCTGCTTGCGATGCAGATGGGGGAAGCTCTTTGGTGGTTGTTTACGTCTGGTCTGCTTTATGCATGCAAGTTTAATGACCTGAATTTGATTTGCTTTTCTTAGATTCGAATACGTACGTTGTTAATTCATCGATCAGAAATCGTGGCTGGGAGTGTTGAACGACGAAGGCAGAGTAAAGTGGTTTTTGTGGATACACAATATGATTTTTTTTTTTATTTTTTAATTGCACTGCAGCTTGCCACCATGTGGACGCGTACGTAGGAGGGTTGTTTCTCAACTTGTTTTGGGGCTCGGGAAAGATTATTATTAATTTTTCAAATAAGGAGTGCTATTTTAAGGCAGCAATGAGATTCAACAATTTTTCCGGGCGATTTATCACAATTGACGCTGGAGAAGTATTGTAGGAATGTATGTCAGCAGTACTTCGAATTGTTTACAACTAACAATAGAAGCCAGACGGATTTATTGTTTGCTGCTGGAGTGTATTCAGTGGGTTAAGGAAGGTCGCTAATTTGCTAGATTATAAATTCGCAGTATACTCGTACACACAAAGATTCAATCAGCTATGAATGGGGCGAAAGAGAATGCAACGAAACAACATAGGAATACAGAATTGGCGCTGCAATTATGAGCTTATATGTTAGAAAGCAAGGGCTGATAGTATAAAGAAGCGGATAGCCAGGAGACAGCATGTACAGAAAAGATAAAGGATAGTCTCCTCATTCTCCATGCAGCTTCTACAGGATTCGTTTTAATATACGCTACACAATGTTGCGTGCTTGCCTATGAGGCGGTGTCCGGTGATGACAAGGCCGTTGAGGAATATCAAACATGAGTTTGAATGTAGCAGTATCTTCTTTTGGTAAAAATGACAATGTAGATCTACGTTTGGCGAGCCTTTTGGCCTTTCAATTTTCTGAGATGTCCCTGGCCCTCAACAAAGGGCCGCTTTCTCCTTTAGAGGTGAATGAATTTCTTCCTGTAACACACTATCAATATCAGAAAGACGAAAGGACAAACTTAGATTTCTATTCAGACGAAAGTGTATTCCGCCAAGAATGATGGCGAATGGTACTTGGAAATGTTTGTTGAACTGTAATGGGGGTATGGCCTAGTCTAGTCTATGTTTCATGGAATGATACTGTGTGTACTCAGGATAATAGCGCGGCCAGAGCTTGCTGGTCTAGGTAGGTAGGTATTGCTGGCTCAACATGACCCCAAGTAGCACTAGTATGGGCCTTTTTGTTACCACGACTCGTGTGACCTGGTATGTGTTGTTGAGAATGTGAGACAGTCGGTGCTTATATTCAGCCTGTGGAGGCTGAATTAGATGTCGTATTCCTTTACCCGAGATGTCGTTAAGACCATCGAAGGATGGCTGGTTTTGTGCCCGCAGTCTGGGTCCTACTAGCGCCGGCAGCGCCTTCTCATGTTCAATGCGGCAGTGCCAATTCGTTCTATTTATCTATCTGTCCTATCATCCTTGATATGGCGCAGTTAGTTAACCCCCTAAATTGCAGGAGATCAGCAGGAAGTGTAAGTGGATTTGTCCTGTAACCGCTCCTAGCGGGATGTGAACCCTTGCCGCAAGTGAGCCGCGCAGGGCTGAGCCCCTCCTGGGCAGTTCATTTGGATGCTCGTTTCCTTTTATGCTAGAGTACTTTGCCCTAGAACCCAGAGCAGTTTAACCCTCAAGCGTTCACCCAGGTGGGAAAGCTCGTTTCGGCACTCCTGCACCAGTTTGGAGGATATGGTAGCCGAGTCGTTAGCTTTGATAGCGGCTTGGTAATTTATGAGGACAGAAATGTTTTGTTTGTGCATTGTGTTACGGGCGGGGTATGTGCAAGCCTCTCGGATTGCCAGTAGTTCCGCCTGGAAGACTCTGTCAAAATCCGGCAAGTTATATGATATTTTCAGTAATTCAGAGTAGACATCGGCCCCCACACCACAAATCATCTTTGATCCGTCGGTGTAGATGACCGTGTCGAAGTTCTTTACTACTTCGTCTTTCTTACACTGAGCTCTGGTGGGTTGGTTTGGGTGGTCTCGGTTGTTAATGAGTCCAGGATACGTAAGAACATGCAGTCCAGCACCCAGATTCTTTGAGCATGACTGCGCTGCATAGTGTGGTATTTTTTGTGTGTAGGTCTAGAAGCAGGCCCACAGTAAGGGCTTCTGTCGGGGCGTGCGTCCTAGATAGTTCTTTGAAGCCTTCTTAGTTTCGTTAGGTTGTAGCATTTGCTTAACGTCTGCCACCATATTGTAAAAATACTTCCATAAGCCATGTTTGGTTTTAGTCATAAAGGGGGAAACTTCACTGTTCGCAACAGTGAGAATTGGACGCAGTACGGGAGTATACGAGTACATCCACAAGGTCATCTTTGGTTGAAATCTCCACTTCTTTCCAAAGGTTTTGCTCCAGGTATAGAAGACGATGCATGCCTTCCTTAACCTGTATTCGATGTTTTGCTTCCACTTAAGCTTTTGGTCAAGCATGATACCCAGATATCTAGCGCTGGAGGATAGACTGAGCAGTTGACCGTTAACACAGGTAAGGGTAAAATTAGGTATTTTGATTTTGTATCAGTTTTGCTCGGGTTCACACCAAGGTCATAACTTGCGGCGCAGGCGTTTATGTTATCTAGAGCAGACTCCATGATTTCACTTATCACGGAAGGAAACTTCCCTAGTATCATCACGTCATCCGCATACGCGACAACTTTAACCCCTTGTCCGTCTAGTCTTGTAAGAATTTTGTTCATAACCATTAGCCAGAATAGAGGAGAAATAATGCCGCCCTGTGGCGTTCCTCTATGGGCGAATTCGGTTAAGTGACTGTTTTCTAGTGTTGTCTGAATAATTCTTGTACTGAGCATAGAGGCTATCCACTAATAAATTCCTCTATGTCTAGACCGATCAGAGATTTGTGAATAGCTTCGGGGTGTACGTTATTAAAGGCTCCCTCTGCTCGTATTTCTAGGAAGGAGGCTAGCGTTTATTCTCTGTAGTGGATTTTTCGATTTTTCGCAGTACCTCGTGGAGAGCCGTTTCCGTGAATCTTCCTTTGAGGTTTGCGTGCTGTGATTTGGATAGCGATTATTTTTCTAGGATGCTTCGCGTGTGGATGTCTAAGATATGGTCTAGAGTTTTAGGTACAAAGAAGGTTCAACTAATTGGCCTAAAATCCTTCGAGGACTCTTGTCCGTTTTTTCCTACCTTCGGGTTAATTACCACTCGAGCGCGTCTTCAAAAGTAGGGTACGTAGTTCAGTATTAAACAGCTTCTGAAAATTGAGGTTAGCTAGGTGTTGTTACGTTTTGCGTTCTCTTGCGTGACAGGTAGGTAGGAGACTTGAAAAAGGTGAAGCTGTTAATAGGCCAGGAAATCTTTTTCTCGGGAATGATTGGATTAATATTGCTGTGAAAGGCAGTTGGTACTTGCCGGGACCTGCCGGGTTCCGTACTGATATCACTGCATCGGGGAAAGTGAGTTTTCAACAGGAATTCCAGGGCCTCCGCAGAAGATTTTTTCCATTATCCATCTGACCTTTTTAGAAAGGAAGGGTTGGAATGTTCCTGGTACGGAATTTTGCTAAACCTGGCGGTTTCTATTGAATGGCAATAGTGCATCCAGGCAAGCTTCTTGGATGTCTTGGCTGCCGGAAGTTGTGTTTGTAGCAGAGAGCACGAGACTTTGTATTCAATGTCCACTGCCTCCTCGAAAATCTTTGCCTCCAGTTCTTCTGTTGCTAAGGTGTTTATTTCAAGACTTGGCCAAACGTGGTCAAATTAACTCTCTTAGGGTTTTTAATAGGTTTAGTGGTCTCGGCTTCGAGACTCAGCTCGATGAGAATCATTCCAGATTGGAAACTCTCCAAATTTGGACCCTAAAGTTGTCATAATTTGTTTTGAGTGTAATATCTAGAGCACTTTGAAAGGCAAAGGTTGCGGTCGTGCGCTTATTGCAGAGAGATAGGTTAGTGGTTAGAAGAAAATTGAAAAGTGACTCATATCTTTGATTGTCTTCTGTTCTTCGCCATACTGTCTTCTTCTCGTTGTCTTCTTTCTTACGGTGGCTATGAGTTGCGCTCCAGTTCCTCTTGCGTTGCTGGTCTCTCATGAACTATGTATGCTGGTGGAAGGAACGTTGTTTGGTTCACATACTCCAGTTTAACATATGTCTTAGCGAGTATGCATGTTCTGGGCTTACAGGTCTTGAAGCCCCTCTAACCCAAGACTCCTGGATAATCACGATGTCAAGCTTTTCCTCCCTTAGGAAAACATGCAGTTTATCGGAGGCACACCTTGAGTTCCTCAGATTAGTCTGTATAACCTTCAGCATTATCCATTTTGTCGGTTTCGACGATGTTCACATCGTCCTCAGAAAAACTTTAAGCTTGTCGTCCATGATGCCTAACCTAAGTTTATGGTCTGCTTTCTCTAGTACTGCTAGGTACTTTTTATTGATGAGGAACAGGAAGGGCATATTTTTCCTATGGCGGTCCTCCACCTTAATGACTTTCCAGTCATCCATTGGAACCGACGGGTTATGGAGTTTAAAACATTGGAAGAGCCAACTCCCATCTATCTTCAAATGCGGGCTCTGGGCCTTCTTGGGATATCATGAGCTGTGATAAGGTTGAAAGCTTGAATAAATCCTTGGGGAATTGGTCTTCGCATTTGATTACCCGATTATCACCTAACCGTCTAGGCGGAGTCAAAGCAAGGCAGAGGTCCCCCTTGGTTGTCCATCAGGTCCATCATCATATCGGAAAGCTTGCCCTCAATGCTTCCACACGCCTCTGCTGTAGCTTTCCCGTTTTTGGAGAACTTGTCCACTAGTCTGACCACCTTTGTTAAGGGTCGCTTTTGAACATCACTGAACGAGGACGTGGTTGGTTTGGTCTTGATTTTAGCAACCTTGGTTTTCTTCGTCTCGTCTAGAGACCTGTTGCGCTTCGTGGCCTATCTTGTTTATTCTTCAGGTACTCGTTTTACTGGTCAACGGTTACTTGGAATTTCACCTTGTCTGCCTGGTCCTTTTCGTGGACCTTCCCGGCCGCCTTATTTTTGGCGATCTTGTCTAAAACGAAGGGGGCCATCTGGCACTTGCTCTTCATAGCTTTCCATCCGGGCCTATGTTTTTTTTCTGTTGTTGCTCTTGTGCTGTTGGCTAGCTAGTGGTCATAATGCTAATTTTAGCACTCATGCTGCTTGGTGGACAGAGAATTGTCTCCTAACTGAAGCCCACCATTTCGTCCTCTTATGTGGTGTCAACCTCTGCCAGCCTCAACTAGTCTTTTGTTAGATTTTTCTCTCTTTCTTGTCTATCCATATTTGTTTTTTAAATTTTGTTCCCACCAGTAAGACCGGAAGGGGGTCCATTCTGGCAGAGCCATCTTGCCAGGACAAGGCACGGATACAACCGACCAGTTTGGTTTATCCACTTACTGGCTATGCAACCGTCATACATCGGCTTGAAAGCAGGATTTTGAAAGGGGTATACTCCCGACATCTTAACTTAAAGGTTGTGTTGCTCTGAGTTTCGTTCTAGGTACAATTATGTGTCTGTAGGCATTCAGGTTTTGGTCTTGCAATCAGCTATCAGTCCCCCTTCCACATGTCCCGTAGGCTTACTATAAGCCCTTTCGCTCCGACAAGGCGGCAACCCAACGTATGAGCCTTGCTAGTCTACTGTGAGACTGAATTTTGAGGAACAGTAGAACTGCTCTATGTCAAATAAAGCAGAACATTAAGTGCGCTAGTACACACATGCATATCGTTGGACATTGTGTTGCTTTTCGCGATCTAGACAGTCTACTAGACAAGCACCCCATACTTTAGCATCGTATGTCGAATGGGGCTGTAAAACCCATTTCTATGGCTTGAGCGCAAGAGTGTTATTTTAGCTTGTTTAACTCTTTCTTGTCTGATAAGTTTCCAAAAATGTGAATGGAGGGATGACGAATATACTATCCAAACCGATCTGTCCATCTTGTTACTTTGTTGAGAGCGTATTGTGGGAGCTACTTTATAAAAGCGATACGGCAATATCGAAAAGAGCGTTAAGTGATGTATGGCCCTGTCTACAACGAGGAACAGGAGATTTAACCAAGAACATGGACGTATTTACCTAGATACCCAGATACCCAGAATTCATCGACTCAAATGGCTGGAGAGCATGTAGAAGAACATTCAGATCGGGAAGTCATCGAAAATAGCAAAGGGAAAATACAGCAGCATATTGGCTGGCATGCGCAAATGAAGGGGGACCTCAACCAACTTGACTAGCCAAATTGCAAGCAGCAGGTGGAGAGGCATGTTGGTGGAGAAGCAGGTCCATTCCGGACCGTACTTAAATATAAGTAAATAAGATGAGATTCTTTGTTATATACTTTCAGGGAAGTCCTGTAGGAAATGCAATACCTTTTTCTAGATTAACAAGTTTTCTACAGTTTTTTTCAAAGCCGTCCTAGTACTGAATGCCACTAATCTTGCTCTTATGAACCTTACAATGAATAGCACAGTGCAACCACAGAGAAACAACGCAAAAAAAATCAAAAGCCTTCAAAAATATACCTTCAATGCGTTTCCTTTTTACATAGCTCCGCTTTTGAGTCTTTTTGACACGACTCACTTTAGACTTGTGACTGCGTTCGGGCCAGCTACACACCTTTGTGATTAATAATTTCTGGATAGCCTTAGGCGCAGATACTTTCCATCTTTTCTTCACAATAAATGTAGTTCATTGCTATAATGCATCTGAAGTCTTTGGATCAATAGAACGTAGAAGACTATGACTTCTAGATCCATGGGACGATGTCTTGCCGAAAGCACCATTATTGTGTAGTTTTCGTAGCGACATATTTATTTGAAGTTCTTATTTAATAAATTGAGCCAGACTATTTAGCTATCCTGGGAAGTGAATTTTTACTTTGAAAGAAATTGACTTAGAGCTCAAACCTAATGTGTCAATCTCTTATACGTCAAGGACTGTTTCTTAGACTAGACATCATCGGCATACTTTTTCAATTGGTTTTGCTGCAAAACGGCAATAGATTTTGTATCCCGAAAGCCAATTAGACTGGGAAATCCTGCTCCATTTCCTACCTGTTGAGTAGGCTGTTATACTTAGACATCGGAAAATATGAGAAGGGTTCCACACTTATGTGTCTTTTTGGTAACTCGTCTGCTCATTGTTTACTCAATGTCTCTGTAACCTGGGAACTAATTACTCAAATCACATAGCAATGCAGCTCTTGCTGATTTAGGTATTGGTTTCGTTAAGACATTACGCACAAGAAAATTTAAATCAGGAGTTGTTTTCGACTAAGGATATAACCCTTCTACCTGATTATGGCGAGTTTTTAAACCGCCTTACTCTGGTCCTGCTCGATAAAGTACCAAAAGAGGCTTCTATGAATGCGAAAGATTGATCAAGTTCCATTTGGCAGACTTCCGCGGACCCCCATATCTGGTCTCTCTACATCGTCTGTTATTGCCTTAAATCTGATAATCTAAAACCCGCTGTTTGCTTTCACAATAATCTAAAAGCACTTTGAAGACTTACCCAAAGAAAGTAGGTGAATCAAACAGACTCGACAGGTACTAAAGCAACGCAATATGACAAGCTTTACCATCATCAGTACAGAAAAAATAAAAAATACGATACAAGCCAGGCAATGTAGATCAAAGACAATTTAGGCCAGCAACCTGTTTATCTGATCATCGATATGCTCTAGTTCTGAAAGTCTAAATGCGTGTGCAAGATAAGTCCGTACATTGAACCAACATATCTCTGTTCCCCTAGCTTTACTTTTGCCCAGATATTGATCTTCTTAACCCGCTTTCGTGCCGTTTACTTCACGTTGCGATACCCATTTCTCAGAACACTCATCACAACAAGCTTACATCAGTTTTCCAATAATGCTGACTTCAACAACAAAGTAAGTTAATTTTAAAGATCATTAAATTCAATATGGGTAGCGCTGAATGCAAGTACTCGTATGTAAGTACGAATACAATGACGAGTACCCAAATCAACAACAAGCACGCCTATGAAACTGAAAGTCCCCATGCCCGTGCCCGTGGCCGCCGCCACACCAGACTTTAGAACGACCAGAGGAGTAATTAAATTTCTATTGTCCGCAATTCGGGGTTCAATGGAAAAGACTCTTGAGTCGTAATGAATATTTAACTTGCTGACTGTGAGAATTAGTTTTGGAGGGAAGTGGGATCTGCTCTTTGCCACAGACAAAATGAATTAACAACGGCCGAAATGACGGACGAAAGACGGACAGACGGTCGTCCACACGAGCTTAACGAACTTAAATGCCATTGAACTTGGTTTTGCGGCTGATCTACGCCTATCTTTTAGTGCTAGTGCTGCTTCGCATTCAATGGCATGATGTACGAGTACTCGTTGCTTTGACGTAAGTGTATCTTGTGGATCTCTTGGATCTGATCGTACGTTGATTGTCATTCCTCGTAGGTTGGCCATTAATTGGATTCCGATAATGACAAACGCTTACAAACAACTGGCTCGACTTCGAATTTAATTCGAATGTCCTTGTAGATAAGCGATTGCTTGCATTCTACCGAATGACCTCGATTTCAAAGCGCAATCGCCGACATATTGTTGATTTTGAAATTCATATCGAACACGATTGAGGACAACTGACAGCAGTTCAATAATATGTGCCGCTGGTATTACTCAGACTCGTACTCATACTCGTACTTGGACTCAGACTTGTACTCAGACTTGTACTCGTACCGTATAGTATCTGGTATGGCTTTAGCATTTTCCAATTAACTAGAACGACCCCGTTTCGACTGTCACTTAACCTGATTGTGAAAGAATACGCATAAGCAACAATACCAAGCACGACATGAATGGGTTAAGCTAAGCAACCATCTCTGGGGTATCGAGAATGGTTGACTGCTGCCGACGCTTATCATTCTGAACTTGCTCTCCTCAGACAGTCTAATGCACTTCCCCGGTCTTATCAGATGCATGCATAATTAAATCCAAACGCATGTTTGTTCCTCTTTGGTTATCTCGAAGGGTACACTCACATTCTAGGCACACACTAATTCTTAATTGCCAAGTGGTTCTTGTTGCTTTATCAGTCGTACTTACGAATATTGCCGCGTAGTGTAGTGCTATGCTGTGGTGAAGTGCAACATGCACTCTTTCTAAACATTATGTTACACGCGTTCCAGATTCTGCTGCTCGTTCTTGTTTGTTCAATGTCTAAACACCGGATGCAATTACGTTGGGTTTCCCGGTGTCGCCGCTCGTTCGTACTCGTACAAGGCCTGACGCTTTTGATTAAAGCGCACACTGTGTCAACTTGAAACTCCAATTGAGCGGAGGAAGAAGCTGATCAGACTCCGAAATGAGTTTGCGTCCGCACTCCAATCTAAGCTAATTGTTGTGTTGTTCATCTGTTGGATGGACTCTGAGTTAAGACCGAGTCTATGGGTATCTCTGTGTTGCGTCACGCGATTGAATTCAAAAATTTCATTTAATTTTTTTGTTTTGTTTTGTTTATTTTGTATCCATGTCCATGTCCATGTCCATAAACGAGCAACGAAAGCCGGAGGCTCCGATTCGATAGTGATTGCCTGTTGTCCCCGTTGTGCTGGAAGTTTTCTTGAATTTTTATGGCAATTGTCGTGCTGGCTTGTGATAATCTCTAATCGCTATCATACGAGTACAGTTCACAAATTCCCTCCTCGTTACCGGGTACTCGTAACATGTGTTGCGTTGCGGTTTTCCTTGTTTGTCGCGTGCAACTGCTAACTGATTTGACTTGAAGACTCGAAGACTAGTACCGGCTAGGTAGACATCTCGGTGCCTGGGTCCATATAAGGGGTTGGTCACATTCTTTCTTTGGCACTGATTCATCCGGCCGGTTAACGCCGGCAGTATATACATTGCTTTCGACTAATGTGTTTGTTTCAGTGTCATGGTCAAGGGGAGCTCACTATGAATGAGTAAGCTGCCAGCTGAGTTGGGGGTTCCTTAGTCATTTGCGACGTTTGGACGGATGTCGGACCACAGACTATGCATATCGGACATAAGTAAAAAGGGAGTGATTTTGTTTTTCTGATTTTTCAGTCGAGCAAGGGCGATTGGAATGTCTAAGAATAAAGAAGTGGGTGTGGGAATAATATTTTCATGATATGGCATTCTATAGCTGTTCTGATAAAGGCAATCTAATGCTGTGTACGAGTAATTCTATTTGAAGCTCTGGTAATGTACGTATGCATATTGTGATATATTGTAGATAGGGTAGTGTTTTTTTTTTCCAAGCAAGTCCACTGCTTTTATTCAAAACTACAGATTGGTCACAACGCAGATTCGCGGAACTATTGTTATTTGTTGAAAGAATACGGCAACTATGTTTGCGAACAAAGACTCTGGACTGCTGCAAAGGAGATGTTAACGCCATTCAAGAAATGCGATGGGACGGATCGGATAAAAAGAGGACGAAAATCTGCGACATCTATTGTACTACGGCGATTGTTATCGACACCAAAAACAGCGCCTATTTGGATGCGGATTCGTTGTTAGGGGCAGACTTAGGTAAGAAGTCTTAAGTTTCCGGCATATTTAACGAGCCCCTCGTAACAATACTTATCAAGGCCAAATTGCCAACACGTCCCCACGAGCATTGCACACAACTATGCTATTGAAATTGTCGTGCGCAATTCTAATGCAAAGCTGGAAAAAGAGGACATCTTTGGTACTACTGTCGGGAAGTATAGCCTTCACGACATCACCTTCAATAATGGATTCGGTCTAATCGGCTTTGCGGCATGGCCAAACATTGTATTCGTATTCATAAGGGAACATGGTGATTTCCTGATCAATACACCGTCAACCAAAAGCAAGCACTATGAGGTAGTTCGACGTCGCAGCGTTTAATCGCAAGAGTTTGCCAACCAAATCCTTTTTCGATCGAGTCTCCCTTAATCCTCTTAAGAGTCCTATGCCGCCAGCATTTGGCAGCATTGCCAAAAAGCCATTTGAGATGTCAACACAGCGAAACCCCTGGTTTAACGACGAGTCCCGGCAAGCACGTGCAGCTTAGCAAGATGCATACAAAGCGGCGCTGCATAGAAGGACTAGATGAAAACCGGCTTCTCAGAAGGAAAAAGAAAGAACATGAGAAGCACTTGGTCAAGGAAATTGAGAGATGCTACTCCAGGAATGAGATTCGGAAGTTTTATCAAAAGGTTTAAAGAACATTCCACCAACACAAACTATGAACCGAAGCCGAAGAAGAGAACATAGTAGTAGAGTCATAGTTGATGCTGAGGATTTGGAAAGAGCATTTCTGTAGAGTGTATAACGGCGATGACGAACCAAATATCGTTGAACCTTCTAATCTGGGCATACCAACAATTTCGTCCACCCGACCTGGATGAAGTGAAAATTGCCGAGCTTGAATCCAAAAAAGCTGCTGGAGCGAACGGCCTTACTGCCGAGCTCTTCAAAGCTCCAACTCCTCTATAAAATATTGTCTGACGAAAGTATGCCCGATCAATGGAACCTCAGCATTTTTTGTAGGATTCTCAAGAATTAAGAATCCCCTCTGAACTGTGCCAACTGCTGAAGCATCAGTCATCTTAACATCGCTTACAAGATCCTACCTGCCGTATTGTGTGAACGCCTTGTCCACATAAATGTGGCTTTAGACCAGAAAAGTAAATCATCGACCAAATATTCACACTACGGCAGATCTTGAAAAAAAAAACCATGAGCTCCAAATCGATACACACCACCTATTCATCGATTTTAAGGCCGCATTTGACAGCATTTATAGAGGCGAGCTATACAGAGCAATGTCTAGTTTTGTAATCCCTGCCCAACTCGTCCGTTTGTGTAGGATGAAGATGGAGAATGCACGCTGCTCCATCAAGATTGGTAAAGAACTCACCGAGACCTTTGATGTCAAAAAAAGATTTAGATGAGGCGACCCAGTGTTATGCGATTTCTTTAACATCTTTGTGGAAAGAATAGTGCAAAACTCACGCGCCAACACAAGACGCACGAACTTTTAAAAGTCCTTCCAATTACTCGGATATGACGGCAATATTAACATACTCGTAATCAGAAGAAAGCAGTTTGATGCCAGTAGCGCTCTTGCGAGTATTGAGAGTGAAGCGTTGAAAATGAATTTAACGGTCAATGAGGGCAAGACCAAGTATATGCGAACAAGGAAGGACACTCAACACTGACGTCTTGGACAGAACGTAACCCTCGACAGATAAAACTTAGACTCCGCTATCAGTTCAGACAACGACACCAGCGCTGAGATCAAACGAAGAATAATTCTTGCGATCGCTGCTTCTTTGGGCTAAGAAGGCAATTGACTAGCAAAGTCCTCCCTGGAACAAAAAAAGTGACCCTATATAAGAACTTAATAATCCCAGTCCTGTTCTGTGGCACAGACGCATGGACTTTATCAAAAATGGATGAGAGCGCTCTTGGCTGCTTTGGGAGGAAAATTCGGTCTCATTTGCGTTCACAGGAGAAGATTTAACGACAAACTATACAAACTGTACAGCGAAATAGACTTAGCCGGAAGAGTGAAAGTCAAACAACTGAGGTGGCTGGGTTATATAGAACCGGTCCGAAAAGTCTTCGAATCTGACCCCGAGGGACAGTGCAGTAGAGGAAGACCGTGATGATGCACGCAGATGGGAGGGGACCTGAACCAGCTGAATTAGCAGCTAGCCAAAGATCGCGCTGGCTGGAGACGCTTGTTGCTTAAGTCCCAGGTCTACAATATATTTGTTAGTATACGAGTATTTCACCTTATCTCGATAACTTCCTTTGCTAAGTCGACTTACTGCCTCATGATCTCGATTGTTTTTTTTTTTTGTTTTTTTTTTTTGTGTGTTGCGTCCAAGGATGTGACAATCTTCGAAAGATACATACTAATAGCCCGTGCTATCAGCATGCAAGATTCGCAAACCCCAAGTACTCGATTTCAGAGGTGCGCCTACGTACTAACTCACAACCTGCACTCTTCTACCACTCTCCCAACGGAACTGCCCTTAAGTATTACTCCGCGGGGCTGGTAAGCACTTTATGCCATTCTTTCTCCGTTTGTTGGTTCGACATTGTGTACAGTATTTACTGTTCTTTATTGTATTAGAGATGCCGTCTTGTTTTGATTTTCATTAGTGCTCTCTCTTTCCAACCGCCCAAGTTCCTTCATTATTTTTGCCGCAGCCTATTTCACCGCATCCCATATTGTACTTAATGTTAGCATATGGTTTGCGATGTTTTCAGGAGTTGGTATCTCTCAAATTTCCTCCTCTAGTTCCCTGCACTCTGTTCTGAAGTGTGGGCACTGGAAAAATACGTGCTGTGCATCTTCCCTGGCCGCCCCGCAGTTTAAGCAGGAGGTAGATTCCTTCAGACCAAACTTGTATAGATATGATTGAAAGGAACTATGTCCAGTTAGGAGCTGACTTAAATAAAAATCTACTTCTCCGTAGATATATCGGGTATAAGTCGGTAGGTCCATCTCCCCTTTTTAGACTGGTTCCATCTCTCTTGCCACGCACCGGGTTCCCGAACTTTGGCATCGTAGGTGCTTTGTAGCTCAGTAGCGAGTATATCTGCTGGTAGCATTCCCGCAATGACATATGTAGCATCATCTGACACTGTCCGATATGCACAGCCCACTCTCAGAGCACATAGTCTGTTGACAGAGTTAGTCTTTCTTGCGTATGACTTAATTTTCAATACTTTCGCCCGTATTGGTACCGCGTACATTGTGACTGACTGCACCACCCTTGACAGAACTAGTCTCATTTGTTGTCTGGGTCCTCCTATGTTTGTCATAATTATTTTGGATAAGGCAGCGCTCACCTTTGCGGCTTTGTCGCACGTTCTTTTAAGGTGTTCCTTGTAAGTGAGCCTAGCATCGATCATCATACCTACATAGGTATCTGATAGCCGGTTTTGATGTTATATCGTGATCGCCCACCCAGTTGGTGATTGTTTCTCTTTCCTTGCAACTGGTTACCAGAACTGCTTCCGTTTTATGTTCTGCCAGCTCTAACCCAGCTGTTGTCATCCACCGTCTAACTTTTCGAATACATTCATTGCTAATGTCTTCTATTTCTTCCAGGTGTTTCGCCGCCACAATGGGCCAATAGGCCTAAGTGGGTTAGTATTACCAACAGCCACTCTTACCTAACCTTCGCCGCCACAACGATTGCAATATAATCTGCAAAGCCTATGAATTTAGCCTCAATCGGGATTCCAAGTCTTAGACACCTGTCGTACATAATGTTCCATAAGAGAGGTCCTAATACCGACCCTTGTGGAACTCCGCCAGTTTTGTGGTACTGCCTTACTCCATCGTCGGTTTCGTAGAGTAGGAACCGATTGTCAAAGTAACTTAGCATGATTTTTATCAAAAACCATGGCACCATCATTGGCCTAAGAGAGTGTACTATAAGCCCCCAGTTTGCAGAGTTGAACGCATTTTTGAAGTCCAATGTAAATACGGCGCTGTAGTTTTTGGTACCACGTCTTCATCTTCTGCCCTGAATGGCTTCTTCTAGGGTCCTTCCGAATAGCATCTACTGTAGAGCGAGACTTTCTAAGTCTATACTGCTGGTTTCAGAGCCCTCCGGCTTCATCTATTGACACCTTCAGTCGGTTGCATTTTATTCGCTCCAGTATTTTACCCATCGTGTCTAGTAAGCTTATGGGACGGTATGACGAGGGCTCATCTGGTGATTTATTCCCTTTGGTTCCATTGATCTAGAAAAACCCCTTCTGTTAAACACTTGTTATACATTTCCACGAATGCTTCTGTGTTTATTTTGACGGCTAGCTTAAGGACCTTATTTGGTATGCCGTCCAATCCAAGTGATTTATTATTGCTAAATCGTTTGCACACATCCAGAAGTTCCGCTTGCGTAACTAGTGGGATCTCACCTACTTCCTGCGTTGGTTCTGTATGCTCTGTTGGTGCTTGCGGTGGAAATAATCCCAACACTAGGGTGCCCTAGAGCCCTGTAGTTTTGTGATGACCGTCCTGTAGGCGGTACCCCAGGGATTAATATCTGCTTCCTCGCAGAGTTCTTTAAAGCTGCTGTGCTTGCTTCTCCGAATGGCTAATTTAAGGTCCCTACCCCTATCTTTGTATTGCACCTGTAAATCCTGGTGGGAGTGCTGACCTCTGGATCGCTAGCATAGGCTTTTAGCTATATGGCACTTGCTGCGTAGCTCTGATATCTCTTAGTTCCACCAGTATATTCGTGGCCGGCGGTTTATTGACGTTTTCCGTGCCATAGATGTGTCGCAAGCCCTAGATACTGCTTTAGTAACCTCCTCAGCCATCGTGTTTGCTGCTCCTGGGTTTATTGTGGATTCTCCAAAAATCAGGAAAAAGGTGTTTTCGTCCAGTGTTCTTCCTTGCTTGCACTGCAAATAGGATGGCCTGGTGGTCACTGTGGGTGTAGTCCTTACTGACTTTCCCTATAGTCTACGCTTGTTGGGTCACGCCTAACACTGCCTGCTCGAAAGCATCTTGCATAAGAAACTTCTTTGGACAAAACATGTCTGCTATTGCCTTTGTTGTAGTTAAAAGAGCTTACGGCAAGACATCCGGCTTGTCACCTTGTCCTCTGAATCTACACGACTACTGTAAGATAAAATATATACTCCGGTTGTCTGATGAAATAAGCTGTCACTGCTGTTTTTACCGGGCCCCGACGAAAGGTTTGTCTCGGCTGCATGGGGACCTCCTAGCTTTCACTAGAATTGCAATGACTTTGACCTTCACTACTGATGCCGTGCTACCAAACCTCCTCACGTTGGGAAAGTTCGAGATCGACACTGTCTGTACCCAGGAATGGTTTCGAATTATATCTGAACCAGGAAAGGGATCAATCGGTAGAATGCGGCGCTGGTGTCGCACTTTAGGACTACAATGTCAGATGTCACTCCTTGTTTAAAACAAAACGTGTTTCTCGGGCATATACGCAGTCCTGATCGCAATGAACTATACGAAGTATTTGCGCTCGCAGATAGGCCTTGCTTATCACTTCTAAGGTAGAGCGGGATGGCGGCAGACCAAGCAAATTCTTCCCTATGCCTCAAAGGTCTAATGTCCCTCAGTAAAGAAAACTATAGACCTCTTAATGGCGTTGTGACGGGGAACTACGATTTTGCTTAGCACCAAAATGTGTTAGGCATAAGTAATGATGACACTGCGGAGTGTCCCGCCTACATTCGTCGCTGGTGGATGATTCTTCTGTAGATATTTTACTGAAGCGTTTACTCTTCTTTCTATGAAACACCTTTGTCTTGCATGTGCCTATCACTTCGTATAGATAATGTTAGTAGCCATTCTGTGGTCGAGAAGAGTCAGCAATATACGACGAATATATTTACTGTGACGCCTATCAGAAATTTTATAGACAAAATAGTTGCATTACAAGCGAAAAGTCAAGCGCAAGATCTCTAGGCTCGACGTATTGGTCTGGAGGATGTAGTGGAAATCGGTGCTTAATCCATGGAAGTAATACTTTAGCACAATAGAACTCCTAAGAACTCTGAAACATTGAAATCTATTAGGAGGATTCCAGATAAGCTGGAGAAATTTATTTCCTGTATTTCGTGTGATAACGCCCTTATTGTAGCGCTATCCTAAGTCAATGTAGTAAGTTCTGTTGCGAAAAAATGTTGACGATAAACTAAGTTAAAGATTAAACTTGAAGATGGAACCATATCTGATTGATTATCAGAGAGCATGGTACCAATTCGAATCCAATCAGAATATCTCTTCCGGCTTTCGAAATTTAAAGTTAAGCTCACCGTGCTTGGAACCAATCTGCCGATTAAATAAGTAGACCTTCTCCAATCAAACCTTTTTATCGTTTAATTTATGTTTATTGCTTCATGTGATAATCGTTAATAGTGCCATCAATTTTCTTTTCACGACTTTTTAATCTCTTCTGTCTAGTGTAAAACGAAATAATCTCCTTAATTCCACAAGCATAAAAAAACAACGACATACAAACGATCAATAAAACATTTCAAATGCAAAAACATCAACTAATATCTCTATGATGTCTTTTCTGATGTTGGTCTCTGAAATACCTCGAAACATTACCACCATTCCAGCTGCGTCATAAGAGTTGAGTTGACCGGGGTGCTTACTTCTCGACGGCACTAAATTACTTTTTTTTTATTATTTAAACCCATAACCAGTCATTTAGTTAAAAAAAAAAAAATTGAAGAGGCCCCTTGCGTTTAGAAAGTCTTTCCCTTTTTTTTTCAAAAATAAAACATAATCTCTCTCATTTTACCATACATCACCGACAAGTGGAAGAGTATGGATTGTTTCAAGTGGTAACACACTTCAATCCATTGCGTCTTGGAGGCAAAAACACAATAAATTAATGGATGACTGGACATGCATCTGGTGCTCCTTTTCAATAAAATCGAAGAAATCCAAAACTCTCAATCGAAATTTGATATTTTTCCATTTTGAATTTCAATTTCAATTTGTGTTTCCAATTTTAGGGCTTGAGATGGCGCATTCGTACGAGTACTCATGCGGTTCATGTGGAAACTTATTACACGGTCTCGTAAATCCCCAAATAGATCGCGCTACTGTGGCAGTAATTAGTCACGCTGCGAACAGTAGCTCGACGTAACCAAACTAATCGGCAACACGAGTCGTGACACCAAATTGGAATACTTACACCGATTGCCACCGTAGTTAGGATCAGATATCATCTTGGGTATCGAACTCGTAGTTTGAAGTAGTTTGAAATGTCACAATTAATCTGGAGTTAGTCCGCCGCACGTACAGGTGTACTGCCACGATAATTGCTTAACTGTTATTTTACTAGTAAATTTGTGTTTTAATTTTTTTCTCGAAATCTAATACGGACACGGATGTCTGCTCTAAAATCACTGAAACTAACTTGGCGCTATTTTTTTTTTCTTTTCTATTTTTAGGTTATTGGTTGGTGCGCCGCTGGGGAAGAATCTGCAGCCTCAATCGAATCACTCGGGTGCATTGTACAAATGTCCAATAACACAGAACCAGAATGACTGTGAACAAATCATCACAGATGGCCGTCGATGTAAGTTTTGAACCAAAAACAAATCTTAACTTAAAAAAAAAAAAACAAAAAATCTCTTTCGGTTCGTAATTTCGTGTCATTTGTGTAATTATTTTTTGTATTCCCAACTCGAAAACTGGTGAAGGGCTTTCCCAAGAACTATCGCTAGCATTTGTTACGTTACAGTCCATGTAAATTGTGTCTAAGGACTTAAAATTTAAATAAATTGCAGAAGTAAGATTGAACGAGAAATTGCGATTTTCTTTTGCATAGAAAATTTGTAAATAATATTTACTAGAACATTTTATTTATTTTTAGTAATTTTAATTGTAAATTAAAACAAAAACAATCTTTTCCTTTTTTGTAAATTTTTTTTCTTTTTGTACAATTTCGTATAGGGTATGGTTTAAACTTTTTTTTTTCTGTTACTCTATAGAAAAAGAGAATAAGATATCTTTTTGAAATATTGTTTGTTATTGTTTGGATAGTACTTTCAATTTATGTTTTAAGTTTTAAAATGTTCTTTGGCAATGTTAACTATTTTTGTCTTTAATACAAATAAAATACTGAAATGCTGCTTTGTATTCGATTTCTAAGTACATGCAAAGAAATAGTCTAAAACTAGTGTCAATTATAGACTTTTCCAAAGATATAAATACAGTGAAACCTCCCAAAGGAAACAAGCTAAGATTATAACAATCCCAAAAGAGAAACCAGTAGGCAACTTGTCAACTGAATATAGACCTATCGCTATACTTCCATATTTGTCAAAAATATTTGAAAAAGTTATACACCATGAAATATCAAGTTTTCTTCTTTCCACCTACCAGTCTGGATTTCGGAAACACCACAGCTGCACATCAGCTCTTCTAAAATTATCCGACGACATGAGAGTTGCAATAGACAATAAACAAATCACCCTTATCGCTCTCCTAGAGTTTTCTAAGGCCTTTGACACCGTTTATCATGAACTGCTTGTATCAAAATTGTTAAACTTCTATAATTTCTCTGCATCAGCCGCTAATCTCATACGGTCCTATCTGGTTTAAAGAAAACAAGCAGTTCATGTAAGCAATGCTGTGCCAGATTATATTGCAATTTCAGTTGGTGTTCCACAAGGATCCATTTTGGGTCCCCTACTTTTCGCAATTTTTATTAACGATCTTCCCATAACGAATTCACACCCGGCCCAGATGGCCTCCCTGCCATACTTCTTAAAAAATGTTCTTCCTCTCTTTCCCTTGCGCTTTCTAATCTCTTCCGTCTATCCCTTTCACAAGGAGAATTTCCTCAGGCTTGGAAAACCTCCTTCATAACCCCGATCCACAAGAAAGGGTCAAAGAATGAAATAACCAACTATCGTCCCATCGCTAAACTCTCCCATATACCCAAACTCTTCGAAAGTATTTTGTATGAAGCTCTAAGCTTCCAATGCAAATCACTTATTTCTCCTAGACAACATGGCTCCTAAAGGGTAGGTCAACCACCACAAATCTCGTTGAATTCGTATCCTTTGCCCCCTCTGCCCTAGAGAATGGCAATGAAGTTGATGTAGTTGCAACCGATTTTAGCAAAGCCTTCGATAAAATCTCTCATCGGTTAATTATCTTTAAATTGTCTGCCCTCGGCTTTGAACCCATATTGTTAAAATGGATATCCTCCTATCTCGAAAAACTTTTTAAAGTGTCCATTTTAGGTCATCCCACTCGGCTCCATTTTTAGCCACCTCTGGAGTTCCACAAGGCAGCCATCTCGGTCCCCTTCTTTTTATATTAACCATAAATGATCTCGATATGATCATCAAACACTCGTCTGTCTCCCTTTACGCCGACGATACCAAATTTTTCAAAACCATTTCCTCTCCCCATGACTCTTTCCTCCTTCAACAAGATCTTGAGAGTTTCTCGATCTGGTGCCTCAAAAATTCTTTGGAACTTAACATCGCCAAATGCCAATCCATCACCTTCTCACATAAGCGGAACCAATTTCCTCCCCGACTCTATCTTCTCCATAACCAACCTATCTCCTCCGTACAGTCTCTTCGCGACCTCGGCATTTCGTGTGACAGCGAGCTTGACTTCCGTTTACATATGGATGAGATAATCCTCAAAGCAAACTCTGCACTAGGTTTTGTAAAACGGTGGTCCAAAGAATTCACCAACCCATACGTGACCAGGTCCCTCTATATTACCTTTGTTCGCCCCCTCCTAGAGTACGCCAGTCAAGTATGGTCCCCATATCATCGTGTTCATATCTCGAGAATTGAAGGCATTCAGCGTCGTTTTCTTCGATTTGCTCTTCGAGGTATGCCCTGGGATGATCCTTTTAATCTGCTCCCCTATCAAAATCGTCTCAACCTTATCAACTTAAACACCCTCGAAGATCGCAGAGATGCAGCAGACTTTCTCTTCATTCATCGACTACTTTCAGGTCACGTTGAATGCGCGTCTCTTCACAACTCCATTTTCCTCAACACTAACCCTCGTAATCTACGTACCCCTCGCCTCTTCTATCTACCAACCCACCACACCCCCTACGGCGCGAACGAACCAATCTCCCGTATGCTACGTCAAATCAACTCAAACCCTACCGTCTTTGACTTCCACCGCACCACTCCCTACCTCAAATCCGTTCTCCTTCACCACTCCAACCAACCTTAGTTTTAAGTTTTAGTTTAAGTTTAATTTGTAAGCTATAGCTTGTATTAAGCCGAATAAATGGGGGCATTCGCCCCCAACAAAATTGAAATTCCCAAAAGCATTAAAAGTTCAAATTTTCACATGTTTGCTGACGATATTCAGCTCTATTTAAGCTTTGAGAATGATCTTATTGATCATGCTACTTTGAAATTTAATGATAACCTAAAACGTATTCATTTCTGGGCAGATGAAAACATTCTGCAGCGTTCAACCCAAGAAAAACGAAGTGTCTTCTCATAAATAGAAACCCCTTATCTCTTATCAACGTACCTTCAGTTTACCTTGGTAATGAACTTATCGAATTTGTAAACAAAGCGAAAAATCTTGGTATTTGGTTGAATGCAAAATTAACCTTGGACGACCACGTTTGCTCAGTTGTGGGAAAAATATACGGATGTCTTAGAAATCTCTCCCAAACTCAAAGCTTCACACCAGCAAATACGAAGCTCATGTTGGTCAAGGCCGTGCTCATTCCTCTGATAACGTATGGCTGCGAAATTTTTTGTTGCACCGGCGCCTTTTCCAGACGTAAGCTCAACATTGCTTTTAACAATGTTGTGCGATACGTATACGGCCTAAATCGTTTTGCTCATGTGTCGGCTTATACCAAAAATATTCTTGGTTGCACACTTGACCGATATTTTGACTACTGCACAATCAAATATCTACACAGGATTGTAATCAACCAACAGCCCCAATACTTATATGATAAACTAAGGTTTTTGCATTCAAATAGATCTTTAAGTTTAATTGTACCTCGTGTTGCTTATCAAGTTACCGAACAACAGTTTTTCATTCACGCCATTCGCCTTTGGAACTCACTCCTCACAACTGCGGTCAAACATCACCAACTGCAGTCGTCAGAGAAGCATCAAAAGACAACAACAGCAGCCAAACATCAAACATCAGGAACAGCAGCCTACTGAAGTGCACAACAAAATTGTAACAACAACTCAACAAGCTAAACTGTCAACGGGTAAAGCGCCCTGTAAACGCTAAAACTTAGTAATAGTAAACGTGGTACCACTAACCAAGTTTTAGCTGATGTTGATCGTCTGCGGACTGGTACGCGTACCAATTTTTTGGTCTCACCAACATCAGAATTTGGTCTCACTAAAATCAAAACTGGTTTGATTTTTGTCGCTGTTTGTGGGCGGAGTTTTGTGTTGCTGATACTACTCTATGCTTGAGCGTATGCGCTCTCATCTGTCAACATTTACTCGAGCAAGCTATTTTATCAGTGAATTTCGTCGTGTGAACACATAAAATAAACGTAAAAAAAGGCGAACATTCCAAATACTGATGTTTGGAAAGAATTTTTCAAGTGTTTTCACAGCCTACCATCTTTGTGGAGAGATGTGTTCTATAGGGTTTTCCAATAAGGACTTGACAACTTTTTTTTTTAAATAAAACGCAAACCATTTGAGATATTTTAAAAACTTTATTATCGGCTTGAAGTACAATCAAAACATTTATGAATGGAACTCGACATCGTTCATATCGCACGTTTGCAGCGATCGATTCGTTGGACTCAATTTTCAACGACTCGGCCATACATTTCGGCCGAAACGGCCGCTATTTCGCGTTTAATGTTGGCTCTGGGCTCTTCCAACGTCGTCGGCGTGTTAGCATAAACCAATGACTTAATGTAGCCCCATAGAAAATAGTCAAGCGGCCAATCGACTGGCCCATTTCTTGAGATAACACGCTCACCATACTTACTCTTCAATAAATCGATTGTAGCGTGTGCTGAGTGGCTTGTGGCATCATCCTATTGAAACCACATGTCGTCCAAGTCCATATCTTCCAATTCGGGCCAAAAATAATCGGTGATCATGGCGCGATAACGCTGACCATTCATAGTAACGTGACGATCGTTATCGTCGACGAAAAAATATGGCCCAATAACGCCACCGGCATGCAAACCGCACCAAACAGTTATTTTTTGTGGATGAAGTGGTGATTCATGAAGCACTTCGACCAACGCGTTGTCTTACTGACACGGCAACATCACACAACGAATATGTAGTCTCAAATTTCTTCACTAAACTTGTTATTGCCTGTCTACTTGGGCGAGAATTACGACCGAAAATTGAAGTTAACGCTCTTAAAGTTGCAGTCACCGACTCCGAATTTCGGTAGAAAATTGCTCGTTCGTGTATAGTACTTTACCATGATGAAAATGTTGAGTTTACTGAATAAATTGACAGTGACAGTTTGATGATTAGTGAAGGAGTGCGTTCACAAATTACATTCAAAGTTGTCAAGTCCCTATTGGAAAACCCTTTATGCATTCTTCGATGTTTTCCAATTTTGTTGAAAACTTATTTTCTGTTAGTAAGTACCTGGTACCTTATAACTTCTTGGTTCATTGGAGTATTGTCCAAAGCGATGTCCTCATCATGATGGTGGTGCGATATTTCGTTTAAGATGTCTTCATCAGTAGCCTGACCAAAACAAATTAAATTATCGTCACAGCGAGCATATTCTTGTAATTCCTTCTTATTTCTTATAAGATTCTCTAAAGCATCGTTCCCTTGAACTTCTTCAACTTGATCTTCTTTGCGAACCATAAATTTCGCCTAATAAAATTAATCGATAAACGTTCAAGTTTTCATTACAATCTTATACATTCATCTTTCTAAAACAGTTTACGAGTACAATGGATATCGGTTTTACTAATCACCATGTGCAAGGCGCTAAAAAGTGTTATTAACTTCGCAAACTCATCAACGGTTGCATCTCCTTTAACTGCTGTTATTTGTTTACGAATGATAATCTGCCTGTAATGTGACTTAGAACGGTGAATCATTCCCTGGTTAACTGGCTGAGTAATAGAGGTAGTGTTCGGTGATAAGAACTGAATGTTTATATTTTTGAAAATTGTCGTTGTCTTATGACGAGATGCGTTATCAACAAGCAAAATGATTTTGCGATTTTGATTTATCATTTCTCGGTCCAATGATGTTAAAATATCGTCTCATATAGTTTGCGTCATCCAAGCCTTGCGTTGCGAGTAATATAATAAAATTCTGTTTTTAAACACCTTGGATTTTTTGATTTTCCCACGATGATTACGTTTTTGTAGTCCCCAGTTGTGTTACAAATAAAAAGAAGCGTCATGCGTCTGTTGAAGATTTAAAGCCTCTCATTTGGTGTCCTTTTTTGTTAAGTGTTGATGTCGGCAGGGCTTTAAACGCAAGTTCACTTTCATCAGCATTGAAAATATCAACTGCACGGTAAATTTGGGAAAACTGTGTTGGAAAAATCTTACACACTCTCTACGCTTGTGTGTTTTTCTTACACAAATTCCTTCGCGCTTTTGCCAGCGGCACAACCAGCCTGCAGTTGGACTAAATTCTTTGCGAAACGGACCGATCCACTTTGCTGTAAGCTCCCTTCCTGTCTCGTTTCGATTTCATTCTGCATGTTTTGGATTTTTCCAAAAAGATTTGCTTTTGGTGAATAATTCTGTTGATTGTCGACTTTGAACATCCATATTTTTTTACACAGATCGTCTTTAGAAATGGAACGGGTTTCATTCAATATTTTTAGTTTTTGCTTCAGCGACAAACTAGTATTTTTATGGCTACTCATTGTCTGTAGGAGAAAATGAATTAAGATCCAAATGAAATTCCAAATTAAAAACAGAAAAATTACCTCGAAATTTGGCATTTAATTTCACCGGGGGTTAATTTCTTGTATGACAGTTCATTCCATACCCAAAAAGTGATGCCAAATTCATATTTAGTGCATTTAGCTCACTTTAGTCTAATTCTTGATACATATTTTTTTTAAAGGTGCATTTAACAGAGAAAAACTTAATGTATTTTAAAATAAGTCACAGAAAATCTCAATGCAATTAACCAAGAAACACAACTAAGCGGGACGCACTTAAACGGGAAAAGTTGTGTATATTTGAAATGAAATTGTAAGTTTGCTTGAACGCAATTAAACGGGAAATGCATTTAAACGGGGTGCAACTAACCGGGGACTACTCTGTGTATGCATATTGGAACTTATGATTTTTTTTAAAAAGATAAGCCAATCAAAGAACAAAACAAAGAACGCAGTAAGAAATTGAATTTAAAACAATGGCCAGATCTCAGTTAGTGAACTATATGATGACTGCCCCGTTTCCCATATGCCAAAGCCTTTTATACCAGCGCATCACGTGATAATCAAACGACAAACTATACGGTCGCATACTGCTGTTATTTTGGATGTTGTGGGAAGAGGTTTTTACAGCTCGTTCATTCTGACTTAAGACTCGCCCTCGAGTAGGCTGGATCGGAAACCTGTACAACAAAGTTCTCAGGTTCAGCTGTATCTGTTTCGCCTTCGGATCTCTTCATCTTGTCCGAACTTTCTATCGACTCGAATTTCCTTTGGGTCCGCTGTTGTCCTGCAATATCCCTCAGGACATATCGGTCATTTGGCAAACACTTTCACCACGATATATGGACCCCTGTAAATTGCATCAATCTTTCGAGACTCACCTGTTGCTGTTCACGCTCTATCAGTACTAAGTCATTTACCTCATACGTAATTGGTCGTTTATGACTCTTATTGAAACGTTCCTTCTGCTTTTGCTGGTCTATGGCTATATTGTACAGGGCGGTAGATCGCTTCTGATCCAGTAGCAGTACCTTGTTTCCAGCGATTCCCCTAGGTGTATAGGCAAACATCAATTCATGTGGGTAATGTCATCCTTGTGGTTGCGCTCCTCGCCGTATTCAAACTCCATTGAATGCTCCTCAACTGTTGCGCCCAGTCCTTGCCAGCCGTATGAGTACACTTGAGTCCTGCTAGAACTATGCGGTTGACCCCCGCAACTTGTCCGGTAGCCCGTGGTGTTTTAACGGCAGTATTTTCTGAATTTGTTCGCCGTGAATGCTGTACCTCTGTCGGTGATTAAACGCTTGGGCATCCCCAAAGTATTCTCTGACCTCGTTAATAACAGTTATCACCCCCTTAGTATTGGTCGTCCTTACCGCTTTCAAAATCGTGTATTTGGTAAAGTTGTCCACCAATGCTACCAAGTGTTTAGTTCCTACCTCTTCCATTTATAAAAGGTCCAAGATGATCTAAATGTACCATATGATAAGGTATTGGCACTCTCTTCACCCTCTATCGCTCCACCCTTTCTCTTTGAATATGCACACTCCACACATCCCTTGACATAACCCTTGACAAGGCTCCGCATTTTTGGAAACCAATACGTCTTTCTCAGCCTTTCAAGAGTTTTGTCGAAGCCCATGTGCACAGCCTCATCGTGACACATTCGTAGAACTCGCCATCGCCAAAAAACTTTTCAGCATTTTTTCACTCTCTCCAATTATTTCGTATAATTTGGGCATTTAAACATTCAAGGACCCGAGCAGAAGACACTGCAGAATATTCGTCGTCGGACTCAATTTCAATTTCGGAGTCGTCTTCTTCCCAATTTAATGATAATCACTCACATATCTGAACTTCTTAATCGAAATCAACGAATTGTGGCGGAAAATCGGATAAGGCGATGTCTTGAACTGGCAGCTTCAGAAATGACCTAAATTGATGCTGGAAAACCACACGATCGGACACAATTTGAAATGGTTTTCTCGCTAACCTTATCCCAAGCTTTCTTTAGCCGCCGACAACCGTCTAGTACATTAATTTTTGAAGTCATATCTGATACAATTTCCGACTCATTAATTGTGGATATTAGATGATCCAACATAAGGTTCAGATTCTTTATAATGCCTCCGTTCAATGGCTGCAAGTGGGAGGTACATTTAGGAGGTAGAGACTTCAGTTCCTGAGAGGATAATCGCTCAATATTTGATGGCATGGTGCGTTATCCAGAGAAGAATTTTTGTTTTTTCTTTTTGTAAAGTTTGGTCAAACGGAAAATAGGTCCGGTGTCATCTATAATTTTTATTATTTCTCCAATCGATGTTTAGAAGCTGCTGAGTGTTAATATTTTTAAATGTCCCCGGCTTAGCAGGTTTTGCTATCACTAGAAATTTTTCTTTTTTGTTTCCAAAGCGTTGCAAAGGAGTGTGACCGTAAGTCTTTCCTTTGAATGAAAGCACTTCCGATTCACTTTTCAGACTCTAACGCAAAGATTTAGATGGTGGTATACGAAAGAATAAACCAGTTTCGTTTAGAATATAGATGTTGGCAGGCATATAATTTTTGCACAACGCATTAATTGTTGCTCTGCAGTTTTGAACAATCTCCATATTTTTCAAGCCATTCGTTTGAGTAACCGATTACTGCCGAAATTCCAGCAAACCTAGTCTTCGTTTGCAAAATTGGTCTTGAAATTGGGATGTTTTTTGACCTTGCTAACTGAAGCTATTGATAAACTTCCTTATCCAGCTCCAGCGAGCACGATGATTTGGATCTTTTTCGGGTTAAGAGTTCATAATTATTCAAAGATTGTTTGATTTTATTATTTCAGCATTTCCGACATTCCGGAGCACTTGTAATTTCTACCTCTCTTTGCTTTTTGTCCCAATTTGGAGTTTGTTTTTCAGGCAATTCTAACGAAATCGTTGCGCCATAATCGAATTCAGAGGTGCCTCGTTTTCAGAGGTTCACTTATACGAAAAAAACTAAGTGTATGCATGAAGTGCGATTCATTTCGGAGGTGCCCCAATAACAGAGTGTCCCAATTAGGGGGTTTCACTGCATTTAATTATTTACAAAGATATAGTGTAATTGATTCGTGATTGTCAGACTGTCAGACAAATTGAAATATTGATCAATAGCAATTAATTCGCAATCACAAACGTACGACGCTTGCAAATACGTGGAAACCAATGCAATTGATGCTGCTTGATTGATTCAAGAACAACACATCTTCTGATTGAAATCTCTTAGAAAATTTGCTGAATTGTTGGGAGAAAAATCCGTTTCCCATCAATTTACAAGAAAATAGTATAAAAACAACACAGTCGGCAATTAGGAAGTCGCCTTGAAAGGTACAGAGTGGATAACTCCTCTATCCGCTATTTAACATACAAGACTTGTTGAGCGCAACGATAGTTATTATCTTCACTTATAACTACAACCACATTAATCTACGTTAACCTTTCGGCACTTGCTAATAGCTGTGATTTAATATTCGTCAAGATCAATTGGCAAGCTTTTTATCTTTAGCCTGAATCCTTACTACATATTTCGCTAAAAAACCAACACCTATATTTAAAGTGGACAAATTGACCATGTTTTAGAACTAAAATACACTTTCACCATATCCTCTGACCATTTGTTCTAAGTGTCATTATGACACTTTGCATCTTGACGTGTTACTCACCACGAATTTGTTAAAAAATAAATTCAATAAGAGCAGCACCATTTCTGATGCACGGATGTACTCGTATACCACCTTGATCAAAAAGATATTCAGAAAATTAAAAATACAAGTTTATTCATCTAAATCTATATATTGTCCCCTTCAAAGTAATCCCCATCGACTGCAACACACTTATGCCAGCGCTTGATCCAATCCTCGAAACATTTTTTACATTCGGTTTACGGTATGTCCGTCAGTGCTTCCTGCGATTTTTCCATTACTTCTTCTCGGCTGCTGAAACGCGTTCCCCGTAGTGTTTTTTTTTTTTAACTCGATTGAACAGAAAGAAGTCACAGGGAGCCAAACCAGGTGAATTCGGTGGCTGTTGGATGGTATTTGTTGCATGTGCGACGGTGCGTTATCATGGTGTAAAATCCACAAGTTTTCTGCCCACAATTCTGGCGAATTGCTTCACGCAAACGTCTCATAACTCCCAAATAATACTCCTTGTTTACTGTCTGACCTTCTGGCAAAAATTCATCGCACTACACCTTTGTAATCCGTGAGTATTGCCTTCTTTTTTGACTGAAAACGACGTGGTTTTTTTGGTGTCGGCTCATTTGGTGAACGCCATTCACTTGCTTGATGTCTGGATTGCGTGTCGTACTCATAAACACACGTCTCGTCTCCAGTAATGATCCTTTTGATGAATGTGGGATCGGATTCAGCTCCGCAGATCATCTCTTTTGCGACGTCAACACGGTCTCTTTTTTGCATGAAATTGAGGTATTTTGGCACCAACTTTGCTGCTACACGACGGAAACCCAAATCATTAACCAAAATGTCTTGGACGGATCCATAGGCAATGTTCAAGTCCTCCGCTATTGACAAACGGTTATTGACCAACATTTCTTTTACTCCATCAATGTTTTCGTCGGTTTTCGATGTCGATGGTCTGCTACTGCGTTCATCATCGATTGACTCACGACCACTTGTAAACCGCTCGTGCCACTGGTAAACGACCGTTTTCTTTAGAGAATCGTAGCCGAAACACTTTTCCAACGTTCGCGCACCATTAAATCCGTTTTTTACGCAAAATATAATACAAGTTCGTTTTTGCAAATTTAAATCTATTTCTAAAATTGTAAAAAATCGCCAACACACACAAAGATAGATGTACTCTTGGCTACATAACTTTTGCAAATGCCAGACTATGACGCTGAGATGTAGAGGGAATGTCAACAACAGATTTACCAACTTAACAAAAAAACAGAACTCAAATCGAAACATGAGAGCGCCACACGGTGGTAGGTTAAACAGTTTTTGTAATACTGTTTCAGTCGGTCGGTTGGCGTCCATATTAATAAAGAAAATTCACTTCTTCAAAAATTCGACGCAAACGCATTTTCTGAACTCTGAAAACCGTCGCAATTCTTATGTAATATTTCAAACTTTTTTTGTTGGACAACTCTGTAGTCGATCTTCTACTTCTTCTACACTTCTTCTCTCTGTATTATAGGCAGAGCAGAACAAAAATAGCTTTTTCTGCTCTAAAGTAGGAGTTTTGCAAACACAATGTGGAGTGTACCTACTCTCTTCGAACCAGAATTGCAGAAACCTCTTATCAACATTCACACTCCCATTCAGAGGGAATCTCCTAGCTTTTGAAAACCATATTTCACAGTTAGTCCTGCTTTAGTAAGTTCCTATTTAAATTCATTTAAATTAGTGCTACAGACCTTGGTGAGACAGGACCTTAATGAACAGTTCTCCCCATTCAGAATCATCTCGCACAAGTCCCCACCATTTGTTCAATTACTATAGTTCTGCGGGTCATAAGAGGCGAGCCTACTTTGTTGGTGAGTGTTAATTCACTGAACATTCTTTCCCCCTAATCTGACGAATTCAGGCCTTTCCGGCAAATTCTTCTTGATTCTGGAGCTCTTGTTTGTTGTGATTTGTCCTTCAAAGTCATCTTGGCAATCTCACTTGGAATGTTGGCATGTCATCACATCATGTTGACGTGATTTTCATGTCCAGAGTCCACGCAAGTATTTGGTAATCAACTAAGCGCATCCGCGTTGCAGTTTTTATCGTCAGGCCTATATATTATTCTGAATCTATATACGTTCAAAAACACGCTCCATTGACGCATCCTGAACTGGATTAAACAAACCAATTGTGTAATTGCTTAACGCCCGCAATATTTGTCAGCGGTTCCTTGTCTACTTGCAAGCAATCTAAGGAATTCGTGGTAGTGGGCCAGAAAGGACTGCAATTGTTTTTTTGTCAGTTGATGGGCGACGTCATTGACAGTCTATCAAGTATCCGAGGAACATTACTGGCCATATATCGAGCTGGCACTTGTCCTTTCGTAATCGTAGTCCAGCGTTGGTTACGAGTTAAGCTAGTTAAACATGTAGTGTTTACACGAGAGAGTGAACTGGTAGCCATCCAGTTGCTTAATTGCAGATGCTGACACGTATGTTAGCCGTCGAAATACTTCTCCTAAAATTTCTACCAGATCTGAAGAGTTTCTCCTCATGTCACCAAAATACATGGCGACACCAGGCATTCCTAGCAGAAGATCTTCCACACCTTTTAGAAAAATACCTGGTGCCGTCGAAATACCAAATGAAAGCTGCTTTACGCACCCTTGTGAGTTTTTAACATGAGAATTTCTGGCGCTTCGTCATCCACTGCCATCTGATGATAAGCCTGGGCCAAATCTATTTTAGCGAATTTTTCTCCCCGTGTAAGTATATATAATCGAAGGCGTCATGTCACATGTATTCAGCCGGTTCTAAAGTTCCCAGTTTAACCTGCTTGTCTAGACCCTCATCTATAGACTGCCGCTGTGCGCAGGGGTTCCTAGCTGGAAGCTAGGTTGGAGGTATTGCTGGGTCAAGAGTTAATGTAAAATATTTTTGTTGTGGACAAGGTCGACGTATGTCAAACCTATAGTGGGAATACGATTATTTCCATAATCAAACAGATGCAAACCTCGATACATGACCTTTGGCAGATTATTATTCCAAATTTCCCTTGTGTTGCTATCCGATAGCAGCATGTGGTTTGAGCCCGTGTCAACTTCGAACTCGCACTGGACTCCGTTTATTGTTCTTGTAGCTACTTTTTTCGAGTTTTGTTGTGGATGGATGACATTACTTTGCTGACGCTTTGTATTCTTACCAACGTATGAATAATTTGCATACGGCCACATCTGTTGCCAGGCCGTCCTCAGGTGCTTGTTACCACAGACATAATAGCTGAGTATTTTTTGAGTTGTGTCAGACTTGATCTTGTCTGCACTTCGGAAATGTGGTTTCGTCATTCTGGCCTTGATTGGAATGTAGCAGCTGATGCACTTTCCTGGATCACTAGTTGGTCCTTTGCCGCGGTCTCCACAATCGCTAAGTCTTGCACGGAGTGAAGAGTTAGTTTACTCTCAGCCTATAGAGCTAATTCCCTAGCTCATAAACAAGCCGATTTCTTAGCATTCGATCTGCCACTTCTCCACTGAAGTTGCAGTCTATGATTAAATGACGAAGCTCTGCAATGCATACATGTATCCAGCCATTGATTCTGTAGGTTGACGTAGTTGTGAAATGATTTATCAATTGCTCAAGTATTACCACGTACTCTACATCTTCAATTCTTTTTGGCGAGATAAGAGACTCTACCAAATCGAAACACTGTGCCCTGCATACCGTAAGAAAAGTTTTGTTTTTTCTGCTTCTCGATTCTGTTGTCTAGAAGGAACATTTCAAAGCGCCATTTGTACGAATTCTATGTCAAATATTTCTGGATCCAATAGAGGCCATTGATTAAACTTATTGGATGATCTTGTAGATCATGTATTCTCTTCTGATTTCACCTTATGTTTCGGTTTTACTGACATATGTGATTTTTCCCAGTGTAGAATAACTGCCAAAACTTGTAGTAGAATGTCAAACAAATGAAAGATTGCTCTAATAAGCGGATTCCTTCCTCGTCGTGATATATATGTTCAACATTTACAGAACTAACTTTGTTAGCCGAAAGGCGCAAAGACAAAAGTGCAACTACATTTTTCCACTGACAACTGGTGGCTGTCATTTATGACGTCTGATGAAATGGCAGAGTTCAGGCACTAACTCTCCTAGTAAGCCAACTTTGACAGTCATCGCCTTTTCGATTCTAGAAAGGAAATCCTCTTAGGACTGCAGCAGTTCGAGCTTGAACTTTTCTGCGGTGTTTTGATGTCCGGGTTATCCGCATTCCTATTTCGCCCGAAACAAAGTAAGAAAATCTTCTTAGGATTGTAACAGTTCGAGCTCGAATTCTTCTGAAGTGTTTTGACGTCCGGGTTATGCACATTCTTACTCTGCCTCAAACAAAGTAATAGTCAAAATTAATGTTGGCTTCTGTGAAAATTCAGACGTTAGAATAGTAGAGCTTTACCTTGCATTGATCGTCACCTAATTACCTCTCCCCTTAGGCAATTTTCATCAGTCCGTCTTCAAATGTCGTATCCATCCATAAATCCTGTGTTTTCTAACTCACTTGATGAAATTCGACTTGATACGGATAGGAACCGTTCGCCCACATGCCCTACCCTCTATTACATCCCTCAGTCAGTAAAATCTAAGCTTTCGCGAATGCCTCTACAGTTTTTTCATTTTTTGATGCTCACTCGGAGGGTCAATGTTCGAATCCTACCCATTAACAAGTTTTTCAAGTTTCTCATTTGTGTAATTGGAACTATGACAGAAAAATTCTGCGTGTGAAGCCATAACACTGACACGTAGATTTGGTTGTTGTAGAGTTTCAAGCACAAAAAACTAGTGCGAATTATAACCTTCGAATCATTCCGAGTGAAGAAAAAACTCCCTGTCCTATTCGGACTCCCACCCCTGAAGAGCTAATATCGAAACCAAATACAACTGAGTTTCAAACCACTACAAAACAATTTTCCTTTCTCCTCCTTCTACCTTTGCGCCCGCGCCCTGGCAACAGTAAAATTATATCTAACCCCTTAGGCGCGTAAAATTATACAAAAAAAAAAACCCCAAAAAATTTCAATTGACCTGAGCTCCGAATACTCGTATGTCCAAGTAGCTGAAATAAAATTACTCCAAAAGCGAGCTTGGAACTCACTGCTGACTCCATCGACATACATCTTTTGACAAAACCTACTTCTCACAGTCCAGTAAGGTCCCAATCACCATACGGCAATGCGTCTGTACATGCTATATTCCGCAGTTCGACTCCTTTTTTTCTCAAACTCCAAGGATTGTCACACTGATTAATCAGATTAACCTTGTTGCAACCCACATACTCGTAAACACTAGCATATTTAACAAGTTTAGGTGAAGGTTACCTACTAGGTTTGATATTTATATTTTTTTCTTGAATACGCTAAAATTTCGGCAGGGAATATTTCCGGTCTAAAATCAAATACGCATAACTTTTGATAGTCTCTATAATAGTATAAGTATTTAAATGATTCCTCTTAAATTGTGGGTTGAGCAATACGGCAATGCGATATTCCGTCTTAATAAGACTGATTCGTATGCTTTCATTTTCTAAGGCCTTCATCCAATTATTATTAAGAGTTATCTGAAACGGAGTCATGTCGTTGAGTTGCTCTGGACTCGTTAATGTGATGCTTCAATGGAAAATTTTCCACAACATTAAAAAGCCTTGTTGAACTCGAAACTTAACTTCGATATCTTCGGTAATTCTAGTTGTGCATTTAGCTTTTGTTTTAACGGAGCATGTATCATTCTTAGATAGATCTCGAATACATTTCTGGGGTGATATTAAATTTTCGACTTGTCTAAGACCCTCTCGTATATTTTAATAGCGTGCGACTTTAGTTTCGCTGCTCGATAGTTGTTGCAAATTCTCGTGGCGCCTTGCCTTTATAGATTACAACAGGGAAGTTCTTCCTTCACTGTACGAGTAGAAGGCAACTAATCGGATCTCATCATTCTATTACACAAAGTCGGGAGTCATTTGAATTCAAGAATTCCAATTGTCGCCCCTAGTTCGGAGGGTATGTGATCCAGTTCAGCTGCACGTCCCTGTTTCATTCTTTTTACACTTTGCTAATTTTGCCTTCCGCAAAATTTTATGGTTTCCGTGGCCGAGGAAATGCAACTGCACTTCAATTCTTCGTTAAGTAAATTAGTCCTTACATCAATTGCAAATTTGCCTCTTAGCAGCTGCCTTTGCTCTGAGTGAATATAAGTATTGCGGCGAGTGAACTCCTTCCGAGTATTTTCTCCGAAGAGTCACAGTCTTAAAAATATTACCATGTGTGTTGCCCTTTTTCTATTGCTTTTCGCCTGCTTATAGATTGCATTCTCAAGACTCACTTTATTGATTTCACTATTTCCGCTGTACCTGATTGACGCTTAAAATGCCTGAATTTTGTTCCTTAGAGAACCTCCTGATGAGCGCCAGTCAGCTATCATCTAATTCTTGCTCGTCAGGTGAATTAAAAAAAAAAGGATAAATCAATCCTAAAAATACAAAGCAGAACTCAGATAAAATAAATGTGCTTGATTTTGTTTTATAACAATTTAAAATTGAAGAGAATAAAAATCAACTTTGTTCTAACAACAATACAAATAAGAAAATGTTCTAACAAGCTATCCAAACTTATAAAAATTTGTAAATAAAATCGTAAAACAAATAAAAAAACAATTAATTCAAACAAACAATTATAAAATATATTTTTAAGTAAAGTTTAATAAAATTATTATTTTTTCTTTCTTTTTTTATTGTCCTTTTCCCTCTTCGTTTCCGGTCTTATAATGGATTTTCGAAACTACCTACAAAATTCAAAATATAAATATTTTCACAATTTTATATAAAATATATAAAAAAAAAAAAAAACAAAAACAAATAATGTCTATATGAAAAAAAAAATTGTAGCGCCTGGCGGAGCTTATGAACCTTGTAAGTGGTATGGGTGCTTTATTTGTTACATGGACTTGATTGTCTAATTTTTAACCGTTTTTCTTTATTTATTTGTTGTTTTTAAATTTTTTGATACAAAAAAAAATTGGCTAACCATCATTAACATTGCATACCTCTACATTGTTGTTTAACTCATTGATATCGGAATTTGTTCCACAAATTTAACTTCAAAATGTATTAATTTCAGTTTTTTTGTTGTTGTTTTAGTTTGTTTATTTTTTTAGTTCATATTTAAACAAATGTGTCATGTGTCAGCCATATCGAATACAGTATTATTTCTTTTCTTGATTACGGAAGCTTTTATTTGCTTTAGATATCAATTCAGCTTGATGCTGACGGTATCAATCAATCAAAAGCTTTGTATGTCTGCTTATATATAGTTCCAACTTCAATACATTTAAAAAAAATATATATATATGGGACGAGATTTTAAACTTTTTAAATTGTGAAGTTAAAATGTCTTTTTGTCGTGATAAGTCAAAGGATCCTTGGCTAATTCTCATCCTTTTCTTTGATTCAGTCAGATTTTACCTTTGACAAATTGGAATGAGGTTCAAAGTTGTAAATGGAAGGGGAAATGGAAAGTCAAACATTGGTTTAATTATGTTGGTACTACAGTCTGACAAGGTCAACGATCTGCGTATGTGCAATTCAAATTGGTTGACGGCACCACCTTAAGCAGAATCGTTCATTGCCACATTATCTCTACAACGTTGATTCAAGGGTTCTTCAGCCCGCAGCGCGGACGCTTTTCCACTCTATGCTATGCATCTAAGCTATATTAGTCCGTTTGATTACGTCGCAGTAAATAGCAGTATATTGGTTATTAAAGCGCTTTCTTCATCAAATCGTAAACGTTCCCAAATGTCCTCTAAATTATGTATCTTTTCTCGAAACTACTGAAAATGTCAATTCTTCAAAACTGTGGTACTTTTTTACTCCCAGAATGTAAGAGGTTTTCTCTTTAAAACCAATGCTGATCTACGCTAATCGCATGCTCTTCCCTTTGATATTTAAGCCTTGACTGAAACCAATTTGATTCCCTACATAAGGAACTAGTAATTGTTCCCCTCCTACTTTTAATGTTTTTCGCGAAGACGATCCTACCGTCCTACTGGCTATCCACAACAGCTTTAACTCTTCTCCCATTACCATTTCTTCATCCTTTAAAGTCGACTTTGTCACAATAAAAGGAACACTCCCCTTCAAGTCCCTTTACGTTATTCTTGCTACATCCTACCAGCTGAGCCTATCGAATTCCACCAACTTAGTATCGATGCAATCGACCTGTCCGACTCTATTGACGATATCTTTATTCTCGGCGACTTTAATCTTCCTCAGCTACAGTGGACACCATCAGATGATCAATCGGTTTTCATCCCTTTAAATGCCAACTCAACTAAGGTATGTCTCTTCTTAGATCGCTTAACAGACTCACGTCTATGCCGAGTTAGCGGTATATCCACAATTAGATCTTATTTTCGCAGCAGATTCAATTAACTCCTCAGAGTCACTTTGTCCCCTATCTCTCTCAACAATTGATAACTACCTCTATTTCTTTTCTCGTTTTTTCATAACTCTTCTGTCCAGCCCGCTCCCACCACATTTCCTCAGGCTTGGAAAACCTCCTTCATAACCCCGAAAAAAAGGATTAAAGAATGTAATAACCAACTTTCGTCTCATCGCTAAACTCTCACATATACCCATACTCTTCGAAAGTATTTTGTATGAAGTTCTAAGCTTCAAATGCAAATCACTTATTTTCCCTATGCAAGATGGCTTCCTGAAGTGTAGGTCAACCACCACAAATTTCGTTGAATTCGTATCCTTTGCCCTCTCTGCCCTAGAGAATGGTAACGAATTCGATGTAGTTGCAACCGATTTTAACGGATCTTCAAATTGTCTGTCCTCGGCTTTGAACCTATACTGTTAAAATGGATATCCTCTTACCTGGAAAACCATTTTCACAGTATTCTTTTTAGGCCAGCCCACTCGGCTGGATTTTTAACCACCTCCTCAACATGACCTTGATAGTTTTTCGATCTGGTCCCTCAAAAATTGTTTGGAACTTAATATCGCCAAATGCCAATCCATAACCTTTTCACATAAGCGGCGCCAATCTCCTTCCCGATTCTACCTTCTCCACAACCAACCTATCTCCTTCGTTCAATCTGTTCGCGACCTCGACATTTTGTGTGAACATCCGTTTACATATTGTAAAATGTTTGTGTGGGTACAAATAATAGAACTTATTCTTTTCAATACAAATCCCTTTATTCAGTACAGTTACAATTCACTATTTAATTCTTTCTCTCGGTACAATCCAATTTCTCAACCACTTATACTTTTCTTATCTTTTACTTAAACCACTTAATCACTTCTCCTAATTAACACTTCAAATTACACTTTAGAACTGATTTGCATACCTTGGGGATGCTGGTATTTATACTCGAATGACATACTTCGAGAACAATCCTCTCGCCATCCAGCGTCCCATACAATTTCCAATTTGCTAGAAAATTCGATTCCACTCTCCAGTCGAGACTTTGTTATTCCAGTATCAACATTTTCTGCTAGATGTCGCTGCTCACAGTTAAGTGGTTATCACATTGCTCCCTCCCTACAGTTGTTCGTCCCGAACAACTTCGTCATTCAGCATCCCGTTGAAATGACACATTCTATCCAAATGGACCACATTAAATTTTCCTCGATCCCCACGCTGGATCCGGTAGACAACGTCATTAATGCGGGTTATCACCTTGTATGGACCTTCCCAGTCCTGTTGCAATTTTGGTGATTTGCCTTTCTTACGCTGAGGATTATACAGCCAAACCAGATCTCCTTCGTTGAAACCGGAAGATTTCGCCTTGATATCGTACCTAGTTTTCATGCGGCTGCTTGCTAGCTTCATCTTTTCTCTGGTGTCTTCATGCAATTTACGAATCCTGCTGCGTAAGTCATTCACGTACTCGTTCACCTCTTTGGGCTCCGTCGGTGGGGATCCAAATTTTGCTTAACTTGGCAACCGAATTGTTTGACCAAATAAGATCTCGGATGGTGTGTGCCCTATTGAGCTATGGACCGCGTTTCGATAGGCTATTAAGAAGAGGGGTATGTGTCGATCCCAATCCCGCTGACAGTTGCTGACAACCTTAGATAGATTCTCATTCAAGGTCCGATTGAATCGCTCGACCATTCCATCAGATTGAGGGTGTAGTGGCGTTGTCCTTGTCTTTCTTATTCCCAAATATTGGCATATTTCCTGGAAGACTTTGATTCAAAGTTTCGCCCTTGATCAGAGTGCAGCTCCATTGGGACCCCAAATCTGCTCACCCAGTTGTTGACTATCTGTTCGGCTACGGTCTTAGCCTCTTGATTTGGGATGGCAAACACTTCCGGCCACTTACTGAAGTAATCCATGACTACGAGGGTATATCGGTTTCCATTAAAGGTTTCGGGAAACGGCCCAGCGATGTCGATGGCTATTCGTTCGAAAGGTGCTCCGACATTGTATTGTTGCATTTGTCCATGTGGCTTTACTTTTGGACCCTTGGTAGCTGCACATCTTATGCACTTTTTGCACCAATTCTCGACATCTTGTTTAGCACTTAGCCAATAGAAACGTTCCCTTACCTTTTCCAACGTCTTGTTTATTCCCAAATGGCCTCCTGAGATTCCGTCATGTATTTCATGGAGCACTTGGTTGACTCTGGACCGTGGCACAATTAGCTGCATACGAGATGTTGTCCCATCTGCACTTTCCCATTTTCTCTTCAGCAATCCATCTTGCACAAAAAGCGAGTCCCACTGTGCCCAGTATGCCTTCAGAGTTTGGCTCCGATCTGATATCTGCTGCCAGCTTGGTCTTTCCTCGTATTCTTTCCAGGCCAATATTGGTTCGATGTCATTGTCTGCCTGTTGGGAGGAACGGATTTCGTCTATACTCCAACCTTTTATTGGCTCAGTCCTGATCATTTAGATAGTTGCCTGTTCTTTTGCTTCTTTACGATTGCAGTGTTCGCATTTTACTCCGCACGGTCGACGAGAGAGAGCATCAGCATTTGAGTGGAGTGTTCCCTTGCGGTGTTGCACTTCAAAGTCGTAGCCCTGCAACTGCTCGATCCATCTTGCAGCTTGGCCTTCAGGGTTCTTAAATTGGAGTAGCCATTTCAGAGCTGCGTGGTCTGTCCGGAGAATGAACTTTTGTCCGTAGAGGTACTTATGGAAATGCTTCGTAGCCAGAATTAAAGCCAGAAGCTCGCGCCGGGTTACACAGTAGTTCCGTTCAGGTCTGGAGAGTACTTTGCTGTAATATGCGACCACTTTCTCTTGACCGTCATGAACTTGGGAGATCACAGCTCTGACCCCAACATTGCTAGCGTCTGCGTCCACGATGAACATTTTTCCGGGCGTGGGGTAACCCAAGATGGGGGCTTTGCACAGCTGTCGCTTCAGTTCTTGAAGTACTTTTTCGCATTCTCCAGACCACCTGAACTGTCGGCCTTTTTCCGTAAGTTGATGCAGGCTCTTCGCAATGCCAGCAAAATCCTTTACGAACCTTCTGTAATACGTGGCGAGTCCCAAGAAGCTTCTCAGTTGGTGTTTATCTTTTGGAGAAGGCCAACTTTTCACGGCTTCGATTTTGTCAAGATCCGTTCTTACTCCTTCCGCTGATATAATGTGACCCAGATATTTTACTTCCGGACGAAACAAGGCGTACTTTTCCGGGTTGAGCTTTAAATGAGCACTTCGTAGCCTCTCAAACACTTCTTTTAGATTTTCGCGGTGCTCCTCGTACGTCTTACCTATGACGATAACGTCGTCCAAATATACTAGGCAGGTTTTCCAGGTGAGTCCTTGCAATGTTCGTTCCATTAGTCGCTCGAAGGTGGCCGGAGCGTTGCACAGTCCAAACGGCATCACTGCAAACTGCCAAAGACCGCTTCCTGTAGTGAAGGCAGTTTTCTCACGATCCGCACGATTTATCTCTACCTGCCAGTAACCGCTCTTCAAGTCAAGTGTTGAAAACCATTTCGCTCCAGAAAGCATATCCAAAGTGTCATCGATTCTCGGAAGTGGGTAGCTGTCCTTTTTAGTGACATCATTGAGACGTCGGTAGTCTACACAAAATCTCGTGCTGCCATCTTTCTTCTTCACGAGGACCACTGGAGATGCCCACGGACTTTGCGATTCTTCAATCACTCCCTCAGCTTTCATCTTCGACATCATTTCGGCAACTTCTGTTTGCTTTGCCAATGGAAGACGCCTTGCAGGTTGACGGATTGGTCGAGCGTCTCCGGTGTCAATGTGGTGTTACATTTAAGTGGTTATCACAATATGGATGGGATAATCCTTAAAGTCTACTCTGCACTAGGTGCATAAAACGGTGGTCCAAAGAATTCATGTGTCTCTATATTACTCTACATCTCTATATTCGCCCCCTCCTATAGTAGGCCAGTCAAGTGTAGTCCCCATATTTTCTTCCATTTCCTCTTCGAGGTACTCGTATGGGCCGTTTTCGAAAACGTCATTTGATCGTCATTTGCAATACTTAAGGGTTGCGAACATCAAACTGCAAACGTCATTTGGTATCGTTGATCTGTGTCATCTACATGATTTTTTTCTTGCAAACGCATTTGACGTTTTCGAACAGAGCAATCATCCTTGAATGCATGTTATTACGCAGTGCAAATTTCTGGCTGCTTTTTTGCAGCGCATATGACGTTTATGAACATCTGTCCTGCAAACACTGCATTATCGAACATGCTGCAAAGGCAGTTTGATTTCTAATGTCGTTTTCGAACAAATGACTTTTGCAGCTTGCGTTTTAGAAAAATTTTGCAAAAGCAATTTGATGCAGATGACGTTTTCGAAAATGGCCATGCTCAGGACTGATCCTTTTATTCTGCCCCCCTATCAAAACCGTCACAACCTTATTAACTTAAACACGCTCTTCTTTCATCGACTTGCGTTGAATGCGTGTTCCTTCACAACTCCATATTCCTCAACAATAACCCTCGTAATCAATGTATCCCTCATCTCTTCTGTCTACCAACCCACCACACCTCCTATGGCACGAACGTACCAATCTAACGTATCTTCATTTAAATGGGTCTTTGCAAAATCAATTCGCAGTTCCTGGTTTTTCGGAGAAATAAATGCCTTTTTCAGTTATACTCGGCTTCGAAAGCCTGCCCGATGTAAGACTCTGCGAATTGTTATTCGGTGAACAACTTTTTTTAATGAATCCGCGAAGTGGTCCGCCAATTTTTGTGCACTTATTTTGGGATTTTTACCAATTTCCTTCAAAACTGCTTGGCTGTCCCTGTCTAAAATCTTTCTTGGACATCCAGACCTCATTTTGAATAGTTCCGCTTTCATTATAATTTGCTACGATTGTTTGAACAATACTTCGACTTAATTTCAATAGTTTTGATATCTCACTGTACGATTTATTATCTTTTCTATGTTGCATTACTAAATTTCTTACCGAAAGTGGAATTTGTTTTTTGCCAAATAAACTGTTTGCACAAGTGAAATACAATTAATGAACTGAACTACCATATGGTATGCTAGGCAAAAAACGATCAAACAAAATATAACTGTAAGCTACATTATTAAGATAACTGCATTTTGGGTAGTGGTAATAAGCTACATACAGCTTGTATGTACAATGGACTTTTGTTCCACAACATTTGAGGTATTTGTTTGTATGAAATAGTAATGAAGACAATAGATAGCAATAATAGTTTTTCCAATTGTTATGTTTTAGCAGCTGTCAAAGTTACTAATGACATCCAGCTGTCAAAATATTCAGCAAGATTTGCCATTTCATCATGCAGAATGTATTAAAAGATATTAACGAAATTCCGGTTCGTAAATTTCGTCGTTGTCATCATAGTTTCAGTGTGCAGACAATTCGTCGCAGCGTGGAAAAGTTTGAGCGTGAATACACTCTTTTGGATTTTAAGCCACCATCCAGACAGAGATTGGTGCGAAATGAAGACCCAGAAATGTCGATTCGGCGACGATCGGCTGAATTGGGCTTCGCCAAAGAATCAACCCAGCTTACTATGCGATTAGATTTAGGCCCACATTGGTATAAGATTGTGCTGATGCAAAAATTGAAGCCGGACTACCGGAGATCCGGATTTTGTCCAAAAAATCATTTTGGACGAGGCCCATTTTTGGCTCAGCGGCTATATCAACAAGCAAAATTGCCCATTATTGGATCGAGCACAATCCACAAAGATTGACTGTTTAATGCGGTTTATGGCATGGCGGCATTATCGGAACTTATTTATTTCGAAATGGGGAATGACACACCGATACCGTCAATGGTCTCAGGTATAGAGCGATATTAAGCGACTTTCTGTGGTCAGAGCTCGACATCATTGATGCCATAAATGCCGACATGCTACATTCCATAAAGGCGACGCAACGTTCGCTCATAAGTTTTAACTAGACGGTGTTACATATTTATTATCGTATAAGGTGCACCCACCACCTGTCAGCTCCGCGGTGTCGTCATCACTTTCGCAGCAAGCCCTGAAAAACTTTCCTCTGAACCTTGACTAGCAAGTTCATTTCCCGTGATCCCATTTTGACCTGGGACCCAGACAATGGACACAGAATTTAGCCTTCCGACCGAGTTCAGTGATCTCTTGTATTCTTGAACTAACTTGGAGTTCGTAAGAGGATTCAGCAAGGCTCTAAGAGCAGCTTGGCTGTTGCTACAGATGCAAATGCGACGCGCCCCCTCCACCCGTTCTCCGCAATATAATTCGCTGCCATCAGGATTGCGTAAATCTCCGCTTGGAAGACAGAAGCGACCTTTCCTAACGTGAAGTGAAATCCAACGTTGTCGTCCTCCACCAGCACCGCATCCTGTATTGATTTTGGACCCGTCCATGAAGACCCGACTGCATTCCTTTTCTGGCTCAGATTCTGACCGAAACCAGTCCCGGGCACAGGGAAGTCGATTTCGTATTTTTTCCGCAGCAAGAGCTCTGGTGTCATTGCATCAGATAGCGTGTCCATAAAACCATAGTCATAAGACAGCCAACATGCAGGGTCATCAAAGTTCCAGTGCATGTTATATCAAAGACCACTTCTTTTTAAATGAAAGAGAGAATACATCCCATGATATGAATATCAAGGGGAGAGAGACTCATCAATGCATCTACAGCGAAGCCAGGAGTACTGGAGGAAGCCTCCGTGCATTCGAGACAAACAGCTCTTTAGAGCCTGATAAAAGCAGCAATCAGGTATTTTCGTGAGAGCTTATTCCACCAGGCAATCGACGCATAGGATATAATTGTCTTCATCATAGCCGTGTATATCCAAAGGGCCCTTCTCGGTGACAGGCCCCATGACTTGCAGAAGCTCCTCTGCACTGCCAGAAGGCCGACCACGCCTTAGATGCTTTTGACGTAACATGTTTAGTCCAGAGAAGTTTGTTATCCAGGATGAAACCCAAATACTTACCTTCTTTGGAGAATTGGATGGTGATGCACTAGATGGGTCACATCAGGCAGTGTCCTCCTTATCGTAAAGAGAACACCTCAGTAATTAACCCTCTTGGATTACCTCCAATGCCTTGTTAAAATCTTTGTGTTTGACGAGATCTGTTTTGTCATCTGCATAAGCATATACTATGCACTTCGTTTGTAGACAAAACAAACAGAACCGGCCATAATTTGGAGCCTCTCAGCACAACAAAGGCAATCGGCCTTTCTGTACTTTTCTATTAGTTAGATAGTTTCCGATCCGGTTTGTCTGCACTCCTCTCACACCAACTCTATTGAAAATTTCCATTAAATTTGTAGGCGATATAGTATCGTAGGTTTTCCTAAAGTCGACAAACATCACAAGCCCCTGATGATTTTTGTTAAGGCCTGCATTGACCTGCATTTCAATAGCTGACAATATTGACAAATATGATATTGATATTCTCGGTGTTGCTTTGTGCAACTGCCTTGTAAATTGGCCGGATAATCGAAGTTTTCCTTAATTGTGGAAGATGGGCTTCTGTAATTCTTCAATTTGTCTTCAAATGGCAAAAACCTAAACAATCGCCCTGGTGAAACACCCAATTTTCTTGCAAAAGCCAAGAAGGCCTATGAAGTTCGTGCCGAAGTACTTCCCTAAAAATTTTCTTCGACTATGCGATAGTGCTTCGTATCCACACAGTATATGTGTTATGTCCTCAACAGCTTGCAGATAGCCGCAGAATCTGGGGATATCCGTATTTGACAATTTGAGTCCCTTTGCGTGTTGCCACTTGCAAAGTGGCACTGGATACCCTGTGCCCTTCAAGACTTGACCACCTTATTCAGTCTTTGTGATTTTTTCCTCAATAGTGCCCCTCACTATGCAAAGGGGTGGTTTGATATTGGCAGCCTCACTATTTTTGAGTAGCCCTCCTTTTCTTGCAAGCTCGTCCGTTTGTTCATTTATTTTAATACCGCAGTGTCCTGGCACCCAGCACAGTCTTACCCGGTTCTGACTGCATAGTGCCTTGCGAGAGCCCCTGACTGTATCGGAGTTGACGTTGATTGATTCCATTGCTTTGAGTGCGGCCTGGCTATCGATGTACGAGTAGATAGCCATATCTCTTTCGGATACCGATCTCATCTGCATTAGCTCAGCCGCCCTGAGGACAGGTAGAACCTCTGATTGGAAGACACTGCTTGCGTCCGGTAGTCTTAAAGACACTCTTTACTCTTAGACACTTATCTTCTGAGATTACAGCATATTTTTTCCCAGTAAAAAGATATGGGGATATGACTCCACCCTGAGGGGTTCTCCTTCCTACGGACATTTTGACCGAGCTTTGCCCAATGGAACAGTTTATTTTCCGGCTTGCAAGCATATTGCAAACCCAGTTAGTATCGCAGACTCTCCGAAGTGTTCTTCTCTATTTTCCCCACCACCTCGTGCAGGACGGTTTCTACAGGTTTTCCTTTCATATATGCATGCTCAAAAATCCATTACTGCATCTATTCTTAATGTGAACCTGCAATAATCGATCCAGGGTTTTAAGCATATGTAAATGATGACAGACTTATTGCTCTGAAATCTTTTGTTGTTATATGCCCCTGTTTGCCAGACCACCTTAATTTCCCCCTAAGCTAATGGTATGTACCCTATTTTTAGACTGTGTCTAAGAATTTCCATAATTTTTTCTATTGCTAATTCTGGTGCTTTTTGTAGCATAATCGGTAGAATGCCATCCGGACAGGGAGATTTGTATTAATAAGAATACCTATTTCCTCTTCGGGGAGAGAGAGAGAGAGAGAGATCAATATTCCATCAGTGTTGCCAGAATCTCTTGGATACTTTCAGCCCAGGTTCCGTCACTTTTCCTGAGGTAGCTAGGAACGCTCGCTTCGTTTAAAAGCACTTTGCGTAACCTCGAAACCTCGTCTGTTACCGCGGTAGATTCGCAGTACTTCTGCCATGAAGCCCTTTTTCCTCCTCGAAATTGCTGCCCGTACTGCTTTCTAGGCCCCGTATTAAGGACTCTTCATGTATCGGCTTTTAGTTCCCGATTCTGCACATGGAGTAGTCCCAGGAGCTTCTCAGGGTACATGTAGGGACACGGCGAAACGCATACCCATGCTGCCGGTAGAGTGTACTTTGCCAACTCTGCCGCCACAGAAGACTTATTCCCACAAGCTACAACCTTGCGTTCGCCCGTTTCCTGTGGCGGATAGTTCCTTCCAAAGGACGTCTTGGAACTTCTGCTCGACGTTTTTCCTTCAAAGAAATTTCACCCGAATGAAATTTCGAAAACCAACTTTGACATGTTCGAGCTTTTACTGTGACCTCTTCAAACACTCTCCACAAGTTTTTTCTGCTCAATGTTACAATGTTTATTCTTCACTCATGTTGGCGGTTCGGCAACTAAATAATTATTGACTTACTTGTGCAAAACCTTACATAAGTAACATACGTCAGGACTAATAGACTTACTACTACACCTAGTAGTCCATCTCTATGGACAGTATCGGAAGCCGTCTTTCAAATCAATGGAAATAATCGAATTGCAATTTTCCTGGGCTCGAAATGCCACTCAAAACCGTTGTATTGGCTTGTTGACAGAGGGTCGTAATAGTTTGGTATAGAGAGGACTGATACCTTTGTAGTTGGCGTCATCCAAAAGGAATCTGTTCCTTCGATTATTTGTTCTATAATGTTCATAATTTATGTTGCGGAGCATATCCAAGGAATCACGCACCCGACGTGTCAAGTAGTTTTTAATGGCCTGCCTGTTCGGGAAAAAATCACTTTTATGAAATTACTTATCGGCGTGACTACACAACTAGAATAGCGTCATTGTTATTGGCTATGAATTATTATGTGTATGTTATGTGCTCGTATGCTAAGCCTCCAACGCTGGCGATTAGAATGCGACGAATTCCGATAAATTCTGTCAGAAACGGCTATTTGTCGCCGGAATTATATCGAATGTGACTGTTTAATGAACAAAAATAAATTATTTGCTTTCCAATCTAAACAATAACTACAATACACATTCAGTCGGCATTCGTCAATTTAGGAGAATGTTGCTCAAAGGTTACCAACCTCCTGTAAAAACATCTTCATAATATACTTGTATATAAAGGGTGATTCATTAAGACTTGTTTTTTTTTTTTTAATTTTAAATAAAGCACATAAAATGAATTTGGATGGTAGAAACTTTATTGTGGCCTGAAAGAGCAGTGTCTGATATTTACTTTTTAAATACTATTTCGTGTAAATGGTGCCCGAGACTACGCGGTACATGGTCCATTCTGAAGGTCCAATTTTGGATCACTGCTTCCAGCGTTGCGACCGGTATTTGCTGAATAACGTTGGATAGTAGCTTGCTTATCGGCAAAGACTTTTGACTTTACATAACCCCCAAGAAAAAATTATAAAGGTGTGATATCACACGATCTAGGTGGCCAGTTTATAGGTCCGCAACGTGAAATTAGCTGTCCACCAATGTTGTTTCTCAATATTGCCATTGTTTCGCGCGCTGTATGTGCCGTAGCATCTTGTTGGAACCAAATGTTGCCGACATTACGGGCTTCAATTTCTGGCAGCAAAAAGTCCGTTCTGTCCGGTCTCATATTTAAAAAAATACGGACCGATGATTCCACCATCCCATAAACCACACCAAACAGTGCATTTTTGTGGATGTAGCGGCAGTTCGACATACTTTTCAGGCTGTTCGTCTGCCCAAATGCGGCAATTTTGTTTTATTTACATAACCGTTGAGCCAGAAATGAACCTCATTACTGAACAAAATTCGATGCGAAAACCGCGGATCTTCATTGAGCTGTTGCAGAACCCATCGACTGAAATATAGGCGTAAATGCAAGTCTGGCGGCTTCAATTCTAGAACGAGTTGGATTTTGTAAGCCGTTAAGCCAAGATCCTCTTTTAAAATTCGCCAAGTTGCTGAATACGATAAGCCCATATGTTGAAATAGGCGTCGAATCGATTGCTCACGATCTTCAGCCACACTCGCCGCCACAGCCGATGCCAAATGCTCTCCTCACTACGGACTGAATGTGGTCTATTTGGTCGCGTGTTATCCAATAACGTACACTGAGACTCGAATTTGCGGATGGTAAAAGCAATAAGGGACTCGGAAGTTCGATGATGCACAATATATGTTGCTCGAAGCGCACGAAAAACCCTTTTCACAGAACGCTGATTTCCATAATACAGCTGAATAATTTGGAGACGTTGTTGAGGTGTGAGCCTTTCCATGATGAGATTTGTCAAACAATACTGAATAAGAATAACACGACACCATGAGGCCAGTTACGCGTGATCTGGAATCTCCTGGAAAGAATAAATTTACGACATAACTTTCGAATACAGTATCGAAATCACGGTTTTGTACCCTTGGATTTTGGCAATCGGATTACGAATTCTAACTACGAGTATTATGGTTTATTTTCGGTGGAGTAGACAAAATCAAAAACGCTATGTAGAGTCCTTTTAGCAGGGTTTAGTACTTGCGAGCCATTTAAGATCTCAAATCAGCCTTTAATGATCACCAGCATGCTTTGGCAATGCAGTTGAATGTTTGGTTAAATTTTGAGCCGATATTAGCAAATAAATACCATACATACTCGTACGTAAATTTTGAGACAAAACCTTAGATGTTTCATCAGACATTATGACTGCAAACCTTATTCTAATTGTGTGACGGAGAAGAGTTAAAATTTTCAAATAAAAGTGTTGCTAAGTTAAAGCGTATGCCTTAACCACATAGTAAGACAACAAGTAATCGGCATCCATTTTTTGTTTTAGTATCCTTAAAATGTTTGTGCACAGTGCGGGCGAAGGAAAGTTATCGAGAGATACCGATATACGTTGGTCTTAAATGTTTGCAAATTACAATGACGAGGAAATAGAGAAGTCTGCAGGGCACCTATGACTGAGAAATATTGGCATCACCTATGAGTTCTATCGCTGGCTTTTGAAGGCTATCTAGCAGGTGTAGAGATGTTTTAGGCACACCTGACCAGATGTGGGCATTGTGTTCCAATTTCGGGCGAATGATTGCTTTATATGTTAAGGCCAGATCATAGGGGGACAAATATTTCTTACACCACTTGAGGAAACCTAGACACTTCGCAGCATTTTTGGCGACATCGAATATGTGGTCATTCCACCGTAAGTTGTCGCTGATACATACCAAGAATGGAAAGATTTTCGGTTTCGAGAGGAGAGAGATGAAAATTCCTCTGTATAAATGCTGTTTTCCATCTGCTCGCAAGAATACCTCTTCAGAAGAAGGGGAGATATACCACCTGAATCAGAGTCTTAAAATCCTTAAGTACTCTTGCCATAACGCGACTGCGAAAGTGGATTCATCCCATTGAAGATTCGACGCTCTCAAGTGTAGGCGAAGACAAAGCACAAAGCACAATCTGGAAGTGTTGAGCTGACCGCCAAATGAGCAGCAAACAGATTGGCCTTTTCTAAAGAGCTGACAGCTGAAATAATGAAGCAGAATTTCTAATGTTTTTGACCAACGACGTATTTAAATTTCACACGTTTGTGAAAGGCATTGCAGTCATTGCTGGCTCGTTTGAACATCTGTCGAGTTGGTCTTGTAGGATTGGATAAACATTTCTCCAACCTTGGGAGTATCTTTACAGTTCAAGTCGTATCATGTCTTTTCTTTTGGTTTGATATTCTTAATAACTCTTAATCGGATTATCATTCCAAGGAAAGTAGTGTTTTGTGACACGCCATCAACATCGTTATCGAGAAAACGTGACGACCAGTTAAAATTCTTAAAGTTGATGTTAAGTTCAATAGCTATGATTAGGAGATTACCGCCTGAAAAGTACTATCGGATGTTTCTACGTCACACCGTACGAGTAGATACATCGAATTCAAAATCGGTTGCTCACTCACTTCCCAAATGACTTAATCAGAATCAGCTCACAACCGTATTCTATCAACGAAGTTGCTTCACTGCTATTTTTACCAGAGTCCAAAGATCATTTTGTCTTGGAGGATTTCCCTACCCGTCGTCCGTTTAAAGAGAAGTGGTTTTTGGTACAACATAAACTTCAATTTCAATGACCTTGTACGCCAATGGTCTTTTAGCTGTGGTTTCATGGACATGCCATCTGTTGCACTGACACCATAACTTCTTTCTGCACGACGACATCTATACTCGTTAAAAAAAACTTGTCTCTGTCTTCCAAGCCGAGATAAATGCAATCCGGATACCTAGTTCGATGGTCCCCGAGACTACCATATAAAAATACATTTTCTGGCGAAATTCGACTTTATTCATCAACATGGTCTCTAGAGTGATTCAATCATTACAGCGCCGCTCTAAAATTTGTTATATATGCCTTCCTTGTATAACTATTTGTCCAACCTTTCAAAATACGCTTAAGTTTCGATGTTCACCTCTTCATTGGACCCATATCTCTTTCGGGCGAGTATTTTTTTGAGGTTTGCGAAAAGGTAATAGGATCCATGTTTCATCCGTTGTCACATACCGCATGAAAAAATATTTTTATTTCGCTTAGACAGCTTTAAACAGCGCTCGGAATCTTCAACACGTTGTTTTTAGTCCAGCTTTTGGACACCCAAATATACTCGTACAAAATATAATGCACACGGTCTATTAATATCCTTACGATGTCAGCTATCTCACGCGCTTTCGCTTTATGGTTGTTCAAAACGATTTTGTGGAATTTGTTTTATTTTTTCCGGTAAACCAGTTTCATTTTGGGCGCCTAAAGGGTTATCATCATTTGGGTCTGCAGTGACAAATGATTGTTTTCGAGGGATCACTCACTCACTCACTTACGACGACACTTTTCAAGCCATTCTTGAGTTTTAACGGCTTTTTTTCTATCAAATAACATCAGTAACTCGTTTTCGTAAATCTTATTAGGGTCGCCATCTATATGTCAGTATTGGGGCCTTTCAAACTACCTGTTAGGAGCTGAAACATTTGCATCTCTAGCGACAGCCAAATCCTTGCTGAACACTCTCATGACTTCCAAGCTAGTTCGACAATGCAAGACTTTACTGGTCGCAATCAGAAGGGTGAAGTCACTCAGTCATGTTTGGGTTCCAGGTCACGGGAAATATAATCGCTAGACAAGACCCAATGCAAACTTGATAAACTTTGCGTTAGAATTGCTTGTGTCCTAGTTTCATACGAGCATAATTGGCGATGACACGGATCTCCACTTTGCCAGAAGACCAAAGACATGCCTCCCGACGTCCCTAAAGAGGACAGCGTCTTTCTCGGTGTCGGTAGCGACGATCGTAGGCTGCTCACTGTCATCGTGACATGGAACTACGCTTTTCTTAAGCATCTAAATGTGTTGCACTTAATTGGCACAATATCCCGCGATTCTTGTTGTGAAAGGGATGACGACACCGCTGAGCAATATCTCTGAGAGTTTTCGGCCTGCGATGGATCAAGCTTCTGGTACTATAAGCACGTTATCAATGAAGGTCTTACTTATCTTTCTATGAAAGTCTGAGAAATTTCAGTAAAACTCCAATACATGGAGTACAATGGACTAGTTCTTTGTCTGAGTGCTCTGTTTCGACAAAAAAAACTTTTCGTAAAGGGTGTAAGGGTAAGCAACCAGAATGCATTCCCAGACTTATTTTGACAAGTATTTATCTTCAGATCTTGCAGGGTTGCATTAATTTCTGATTTTAGGTTGGTGCTAGAGCTAATTTTGAGCTGTTTAACTAATATGTCATACGATGCGGGGATTTCTTGATATTTTTTAAGATTGATAAGTCAGTTTTTTTCTGACGAGGATTAGGCTTTTCTTCATGTCGGCTACTCTACTTACCAGCTCCTAGAAACGTCCATCTTATTAAAGTGAACCAAAGTGGTTTATTACCGATTATACTCGTATTGCTGAAGCTGTCAAGTTTCCATAAATTTCCTAGATTGTCCACGGGAAAGAACGATAACATAAGCACAAGTAAAGTACAAATGTGCATGTGCCATTGTATTTGTAAAGTGTCAAGTGTCATTATGCTTTGACATTCATGTTGTAGACAGAGAAACAAGTAGTTGACAACAAGCAATGGAGCGATACACGCCTGAAGAACTCGGAATTATTATTACTGGTTATTTGACCAATTTCCGGTCTGTTGTTTTAACGCAACGTGAATTTTGTCATCGTTTTTCTCGTCGTCCTGTACCATGTGAGCGAACAATTAAATTTAGCTTAGCGTCTCGTGCAAACTAGCTACACTAGAGGTGTCGCAAGAAGTGGCCGACCCCGTATTGCTCGGTCGACCGAGAATATCACTGCTGTGGCTGAGGACGTCCGAGAGAGTCCACAAACATTGACGAGACAACGACGCACGTAATATTGATGATGTTAAACGATTTTTTCTGAATCACCAACTTCTAGGCCGTATGAATTACAGTTAGATCATTAGATCTGACGGCATCAGACTTCTTCCTTTCGGGCTCTTTTAAATCTCGCGCTCACCATAATACACCATAAAACCTTGCAAATCTTGAGCCAGGAGCCAGATGTTTTGCGAGCAAAAATTCAAAATGCCGTAAAACGCGCACAAATGTGCATCAACTCAGAGCATGTCATCAATTTTACATCTTCAAACAAACAGAGCCCTTTTTTTTCATTTCTAGCAAAATGGCAGCCAATTCATATTCTGACATATGTAACTGTTGCTCCACATTGTATTACAAGTGCAGAATCCTAATTCGATCTACAATAGATCACAACTTAAACCTTCTTACAAGCATTAGGAACATGTCTTAACTGTATGGTAACGGTAAATATGCAAACACGAGTACATAACCGCATATATGCCAATTAAAATAATACAAAATTGTGAAGCGAATATTCAACAAACTATGGACTTGTTCCGGAACTATCGTACTTCTTCTGGCTCCGTATTTATCCATTCAAATAAACAAACCACGGACTTCTGCATCTCAGGCAGCAGCTACTTACAGCGTTTTGCATCTGCTGGCATCGATTTCATTTTTCCACAGTCTGCTGTAGACCAAATGCTTGCTTGAACCCACAACGAAACACTATAGCTCCTACTGGGAGCTGTAGTTGTCGTTAAATTTATGACCAATGCTAAATTGCGGCAGAAACAAATTTTTTATTGCTACCTCGCGCTGTATGTTGACGACCACAGCAACCGAGTCAGATTCACTTCTCCAATTGATTAAAGATATGGTACTCGTACATTACCATTTGAGGGCTTTCCACAAACAATATCCAAACACAAAGTGAAAGGGCTACAGCAGTGACTGTAACTTCAACTCTAACAAATTCTCCAAGGCCCATTAAGTTCGCGACTCTACTATCTCGGTTTTAATTGAATTTCAATAGACCCCATCGGGAATAGCAAACGCAAATGCGAAGCAAAATGCTGGACACGAGTGGTCATTACTCAACCAAGTGTCACTTGGAACTTGGAGGTCTCTATGGTTTGTAGGCATGTACCCATGGAGCATATCACAAACTTTATGTACCTACATATGCTCATACATACGAGTGAGAGTATATCAACTTGGGATTTGCATCGCTCATGCAGAGGTTGACATGTGTTTTCTGGAACACCTACGCATAGCTTTCAGCAGAAAAGTTTTTCGTGATAACCATGAGAGGAGGATCCATTTACCACTGAGTGCACAATTACCAGGCACCAGAGTACCTCTGACAAACGAAAAATCTTCTAACGTCTCGGACCCAGATCAAGACGAATGGAATGGATCTTTCAAAGCGTGGGCATTTTGTGAAAGGTTTATGGTCAGCAAATTGGAACTCACTTCATAGTTCATTTAAAATGTTTTCAGTTAAAAATTCGCAACACATTGCCTAATGCATGCTAATGACTCACCCCGACACCAGTGTTCTAAAGTGTTCCCATGTTGTCCTAGTTTTTTTTTTTTTTTTTTTCTCTTAAGTTAGAGACAGAAATGTTGAAGCAGAAGAACGACCAAACAACAAACCCCATAGAATCTATAAATAACTTATGACATAAATACTCACTGGGGATAGGGTGAGCAAGGCACCACTAAGTACCAAAGAAACAGCAGACTCTTGTGCTGTGTCCCGAAAAAGTGGATAGAGTCTTCGGGATTCGAGGGGAGCTTTATGGGAGTCATAAATTACTTGAAGGCGAATTCCTCTTTTGCCATGCCGGTCGCCAAAACTATGCGGATGAGCATGATGTAGCATGAACAAAACAAATAGAAACGCGTCGTCATTCGCAACCATGCTGAAGGATTTTCAGAATTTCGTTAATCGCCTGTAAGTGTCGATCGGGCACCACGGGAACGGAAACATCGGGTACGAGTGTAACTGGAAAAGGAGATAGAACGGCGCCTCTTGGAGTCTTGGGGTGCAGTTCATCTTTCGGGTGCCTGGGTATTTAGTATTCCGTGTTGTTTGGGAATTTTTTGCGCTTGGGTGAACATGTGGCGTGCCCCATCATTTGGATTGACGGCATAACGCTTAGCTGAAGCTGTAAATGGTGAAATATGTGCTGCAACAGCAGAGAATGTCAAATGAAAATCTAGGCAATGTCTGACAAGAATTTGAAGACTAGTTTTTGTTTCTTGTGTGTTGGAAAGCGATGCGGAATTACAGGGTACCTACTCGTATGAAGTCATGACTCATGAGTTTGTTTTGAGTTTGGCGAAACGAGATTCTCAATACACAACGTGCAGCTTGGCGAAAGTATGCTCGCACGACGTGAAGAGCTAAGTGGGATTTTAGTAAGCACAGAAAAAATAATCGGATATTCTGGTCATACCAGACCATGTCATTCGTATTTCGGAGATCGAGTCAGACTCTGATAAGTTTTATACTAATCAACAGATGGTTTTAGCAAACAAATGTGCTTAACCACAACGTATTCTCGTTACTGGGGTTATGTTGAGCGGCACGCGAAGATCTTCGCTTTGTTTGAATACTAGTTTTGTTCAAGGATTCAATGAGTTTCTTTACTTTCATTTCAATAAATATTAGTCAGCTACTCGTTGCAAATAGTCTGGGTACGTGTGTTTGGTGTGTCACTCGCTAACTTGAAAGATGTACGAGTAATTACGAGGATGAATTAATAAGTCCGTAACTTAATTAGAAAAACAACACTTCTCCAATAGCCCAGGCTACTAGCATGCGCGATTCGCTAGCCTGATTGCTCAATCGCGGAAATAAGTCTGCAGACTAAGCTACACCCTACACACTTCAACCACACTCCTCGCGGCGCTGTCGTAATCTATGCTATATCTCCTATATATGCTGCATCTGCACGTCTTATTCTTTCGATACTTAGCAGCACGTTTTGTACATTTGTTATGGATGCGCAAATCTCCATCCAATTTGCTTCGCACCGCAACATTTGGTTATTTATTGACTGTGGGCTTGGTATGGCAGTTCTCCATCTTCTGTTTTGGGCAGTCTGGACAAAAAGGTGAACTATCGTACCGGAAGGGGTAACACCGTACCCAGATACGAACTGCGTTAGCTAGTAGTTACATTCCCCGTGTCTTCGACTTATCCAGTCTTGGATTGCCGGTATTAATTTAAACTTCCATCTGCCTTTTGGTGTATTAGTCCAACGGGCCTGCCAAATAGTTATTGATGCTGGCTTTTCTTCAACTGCCTGAGCGTCTTGTCTGCAAGGATGTCAATGGGGTCCATTCCAGCTATATCTTCGTCTGAGATGGTTCGAAAACGACTAATTGTCCTTAGCGCGCAGAGTCTGTATCTGTAGTCTGTAGACATCTTCGTTCTTAGAGCCTCTGCCCAGACTGTGACGGCATACAGAAGGATTGCTGTTGTTACTCTGAAAAGCGGAATTCTTCTAGTATATCCAGGCCCATTGATATTAGGCAATATACGCGACAGAACTGCCGGTATTTTCGAGGCTTTTTCACATACACATATACTCCTAACCCAAGTGCGTTTTGTACTGCAGTTATCCAACAGTCCAAGGTACTTAATTATTTCTTTGGACGTGATGATTTGGTTACCGATCTGAAAATTGGAAAATTCAATGGTTTTCCGACCTGTTATGCGGTCAGCTTCGGTTTTAGCTTTTATTTGAGCGATTGATTCCACTTCATAAATCTTGTTGGCTACTACCACCTCGGTAATGAGGTCGGTCGGCGAATCCGATTATCGTTACTCTCCTGGGCAGTGTAAGTCATAAGACTCCGTCATACATTATATTAAATAACAGTGGCCCTAGTACCGATCCTGTTGGACCCCCATAACTCAATACCTCAGCTTCATGTTGTTGAAATAGTTCGTCACTATCCTCAGCAAATAGTATAGTGGGGGTGTCCATCCTATCACGTGCCCTTCTAATGGAAAACAAGCTCGCAAAGTTAAAGGCGTTTTTAACATCCAGTGTAACTACTGCACAGTACTTCTTTGTGTCGTAGAGCCATCTTTCTTCCTCTGGCACCCTTTGCAATATCAACGGCCACTCGTATGGCATCAACAGTTGAACGCTCTTTTCTGAAGACAGATCGATTGTCTTCTGCTACTACCCGGCTATTATAAATTATCCTCTCGGGAATTTTTCAAATTGTGTCCAAGAGGCATAGGCATATCCCTAAGAACATGGCTCATCAGAATGCTTCTTTCCTTTTGTTAGCAGAAACAAATGCTGTGTTTTCCATTTTTCGGGAAAGGTTACTTCTTCTATAGTCTTTTTGACGGGATGGCATCCAGGTCGAGGGATTTTGCTCTCGCCTATCTGTATGCATACCTGTTCAGTATGAACTGACTTCTCTTACGATGTTGCACATAGTGGCTGATGTTTGTGGGATAAGATGCTCTACTATGGATCTCAGAATTTTCGAGCATGTTCCCGGGGGTCCTACAGCCTTTTGGTTTCGCCATTATTATTTTATAGACTGAAACTCATGGATTTATGTCGGGTTCCTGATTTATTGTGAATTACTAGATGCCGTGAAATTGTCATTTCGAAGGAAAAGGAAGAAGCCAGGCCTCATGCGGCTAATGCTGCGATGTAAAAATTGTGATTACTATATTTTTAGACCTCTCAAAGAAGAGCTTGGATAACGTCCACCAGAACGAAGCAGTGGAAGCGTTTGTTCCTAACAGATATTTTTGAAGCATGTAGTTTTGCTTTGCACTAGTTAGATTGCGTCTCGTCAGTCTAAGAGTCTGCATCTGTTGTTAGAAGTCTGGTCTCCAACTTGCACGATGAACTTTGCGCCGAGCCTGTAAGCATTTTGCCCGAAATCCCAGATGGAACAGAATATCACGAATAGAGCACCCTCATCAATTTTTGATAAAGTCCATGCCCCTGTTCAATTAATTGCCTTCTTAGCCCAAAGAAGGAGCGATTGGCAAGAGTACTTCTTCGTTTGATTATAGCGGAGCCTAGGTAGACAAAGCCCTTACTAACCTCAGAGAAATATCTGTCGAGGGTGACGTTCTATCCTAGACGTCGGTGTTGGGTGTCCCTTCTTGTTGACAGCATATAGTTGGTCTTGGCTTCATTCATCGTTCTCCGCTTCCGCCTCAATACTCAGGAAAGTGCTACTGACATCACGCTACTTTCTTTCGATTTTGTCAATATCGTCGGCGTATCTGACTTTTGAAAGAGTTGTGCCTCTTATGTTGACGCGTGAGTTTTGCATGTCTAAACCTTTTTTTAACATCAAAAGTCGTAGTGAGTTCTTTACCAACTTTGATGGAGCAGCGTGTATTCTCCATCATCATTCTGCACAAACGAACGAGTTTGGCAGAGATGTCAAAACTAGACTCTGTATAGATCGTCTCTATAGATGCTTTCATACGCGGCCTTAGAATCGATGAATATGTGGTGTATATCGATTTGGAGCTCATGGGGTTTTTTCCAAGTTCTGCCGTAGTGTGATGGTAGGCTTTCCACACTGATATGGACCAATCAGGTTGTTGACGAACGGCTTTAGGCGTTCACACAATATGGCAGATAGAAGGCAATTGTAGGCGATGTTAAGAAGACTTATGCCTCTATAGTTGGCGCAGTTGAGTGTGTATCCTTTTTTTAGTGGGTCGGACAGATGGTGCTGAGATTCCATTCATCAGGCATTCACTCTTCTGACGAGATCTGGGAAATGAGTTGGTCTATGCTCTCCACTCGGGCGGCAAACCGTCAGGTCCAGCTGATTTGTTGGATTTTAGCTTATATATTGCTATCCTTACTTCGTTTTGGTCAGGTAGACGGAAGTTTTGGCTATCATCGTCTAAGTTGAATGGTTTATTTTGCCTGATGGTAGAATGTTGCGTTTGGTTGCCGATTATACAGTCTGCAAGAAAAGGTTATCTACATTCTCAGCGCCAACTGTGACTCTACTACAAGGTTTCCTTTATCATTTTTACAGCTTGTGTACTCGTACAAGTCCTCTTGCCTTCACACGTTATTTTTACTTGTTGGTAAAACTTTCATTTTGTAATTTTTTTTAATTGAAAAGCTCCGCTCCAGCAGCAAACTTATTTGGACACAACATCCGAGTATTGACTCGCAAAATTATTGATATATTGCAACTGCACGGATATGAAGAAAATTATCTCTATCTCTTAAGACTCAAAGAAGTAATTCATCTCGACTAGATAGGGGCTATCCCTAACTCGTTGGCTTAGCTCTAGATGTACTGATCAGTTTCGATTAAAAAGAAGTCGCACGGAAGTTTCGATAGCTTTCGAACCAACTGTTGCGCGTTCAAATAACCCAAAGATTTTGTGTGAAATTTTCCAATCTTACATTTTTTGAGCACAAGTAGTCAGATAACGCATTTATGCTGGAAAGGTTATGTTCATTTCTTATGTAACGCAGTAAAGCAAGTGTCAATTATCCGGGGACTACTGTGTATGTATAATAGCTTCCGTCGCATTTATCAGTCATCCTTTCCTTAATTTATAATTTTCTGTTTTCCCAATTCACTTAGCGTAAAACTGTTGTATTTTATAAAAAACACAGGAACCGCCATGTACATATGTATCATACACGCTCATGATATCCATGCCTTCACTGTTGTCTTTTTGTTTGCCATTTTTGCGGTCTATCTTTGCACTCATCGCATTCATCATCTGAAAAAGTATTTCCTCCGAACTTGTACAATCCGTGAGAAATGCGGGACCAGCCAGGGTCTTGTGGATCACTTTGAGTATGGTACGTCCTAAATTGGACCAGCATATGTAGATGTCTGAAAGGGCTTTGTAAATGGTTGTATTTAAAAAATCTTGTTTGTTTCTTTTAATTTGAATTAACGTATCTTCTTTGATATTTGTAGATGTACGTAGATTTCTGCTTTATAAATACAAACAATTTCCTACTAACTTAGCGCTTCTACTAACCAAATGGCTTGTTTGTAGCTTTTGCTTAATTTGTAAATAATTGCATTAATAAGTTACTCAGTTAGTTCTCCTTCAATCATCTCTCTCTTTGTCTTCGATTTTTGTTGATACATATTGTTGTTATTCTTCGTTTTGGTTTTTTTTTTTTTCTTTACTCGTATTTGATTTTAATTAACATTTATCTCCGCATCCAATACAACTGCTAATGTCTTATTTGCAACAGCGTACGATAGCGATGACATTGAGGAACTATCGCCGGCTTCGGACGACGAGATCAAGGAGGGACAATGGCTTGGGGTGACAGTTCGATCACAGGGTCTTGGAGGCAAGGTATGTGTATAATATATGTATGGAGCACTTATACGAACATCGATAACTGATTATCGCGTTGGTTATCGAATTTCGTGGTGATTGAGTGCTTTTTTTAGTTCTCGGATTGACATGCGGACCCTTGGGGTAGTCATGGCTTTTATTACTCTATCTTTGATCACCACCAGATTCATCCAATGCATTCGATTATCTATTGTTTTTGTTTGCTTGCTGTTTTTTAGGTTCTGGTTTGTGCCCATCGATATATAACGAAGATTCGAGATAATCAATACGGGCAAGGGCTATGCTACGTGCTGACGAACGATCTAAAGTATGATGAGGTCTATGAGCCTTGTAAGGGCCGCACCGTTCAGAGGTTTGTACTTGTATTGTATATCGAATTTCTTTTGATTGTTTACACATATTCGGAATTGGAATGGGTATTTGAGAATTGGGAATTGGGAATTTTATGACAGCCACACATAGCCGGCCGAGACGATTGAGATGAATGATTAATTTAATTTTGGCCCTGTGTTTGAGTGGAGCATTTGTCAATCGGGGAAGATGTTCACGAGAAGGTAAACGACCCCTTTATTGGTTGAACGAATGATCATTAATTGAATAACTTACTTTTTTTTTAATTGAATTACAATTGAGTGTTACTATGATGGTTGGCCTTGAGTATTCTCTATCATTTGACACCTTGGTCATGTCATTAATTCTATTTTCGATTTGCATAGAAATCAGTTCAATATGGTTTGTATGAAAAAGGCTAATTTAATTTTGTTGTAGGTACTCGTATATAATAGATTTAGTCTTTTGCTGTATATTTGCATACTCTCGAATACACCTGATCACATTTTTAAGGACAGAAACCAAACCAGACCCACTCCTCACCGACGAGCACTTAAATGCGCCATTTAGCCTTTTCAAAGTTAAAAGAGCAGCGATTCATCTAAAGTGAGGAAAGCTCCAGGTGACATAGTCTCTTGATTTTTAACGTAAACGCCTGTCGTGTAGACTTAAGTTTACGGGATGCCCATACATCTATGGGAGCAAGAATACGCCTTGCCATCGCTCTCTTTCATTCCATTGATACTAATTCGGAACTGCGTTGGAGGCACAAGTTCCACCCTTGGTATGAGTCGAGGCCGACCTTACTCTTACTGCTCTTAGGGACACAGTAAGAGGTTGGGTCAAACCAACAGGAAGACGCTTCCCGCGATTTTTCGTTTAAACCACAGCCACCATGAAGCTCTCACAAGGGGGCCTATCTTTTTTCTTTTTTTTTCTTTTTTATAATGAGCGCGCGCTCAAGGGGTTTGAGTACCCTTAAGGTGATTGTACATAGCGCGGGCAAAGGAAATTTAGGGAGGAAGAAAAGAGAGGTACCCATGTACATTGTTTTTAAATGTTTGCAAGTTATAACGACCAGGAAATACAGAGATCGGCAGGGCATTCCATAAGCGAGCTGTACGGCTTAGGAACGAATCACGATTTTAGAGTACGTCCGAAAATGGGATTGAGGGTATACTGATGAGCATTCATAACGAGACGGGTGTTACGGTTGAAAGTTTGAGTGGGCGGAATGCTACTGGCGATTTCAGTGGAGCACTGGTGGTGGAAATAGCGATAAAATAAAGTGAGACACGAGACATTTCGTCGGTGTTCGAGGGTGTCCATTGATTGACTGATATTAGTATCGTCAATAAGTTTTATCGCACGGTTTTGAATCGTATCTAGCAGGTGCAGAGATGTTTTAGGAGCACCTGACCAGATGTGGGAGTTGTACTCCAATTTTGGGCGGATGAATGCCTTATATATTGAGGCCAGATCAGAGGGGGTAAAATATTTCTTACATTGCTTGAGGAAACCTAGACATTTCGCAGCATTTTTGGCGACATCAAATATGTGGTCATTCCGGACCGAGATCCGAGGGGCTCCTGATTCCCATGGCACCGTGATTTAAGTCCTGGTAGGTACTACGATAAGACCAGTACTTTGCTCTGCACCCCCCCTCCCCACCACTTTTTATTAGACAACGTCATTGATGGCCGAATCCTTGATAATTGGCCGGGGGCCCAGCTCCAGGCGACAATCGGATTCCGTTCGAATTTTACAGCAACAGCTATACTGAATTGCCACTGCTCTTACAAAGGACTTTAATAGAATTTTTGGAAGTTTTGGGAAGCTTTAAAAGAGCGATAATCCAGCTAACTACAAAGGCATTTCCTTTGTAAATACTTCACCGAAACCTGACTGATTTTATCGAAAATTCCGGAAGAGTCCTAGATTCCTAGATCTGGATGGGGTTGATACGCAGGTATTCCATTCCATTAGAGAGAACGGAGAATCGGGTGCAATTCTCTCGAGTGCCTATGCAAAGAAACCATTAGCGGGAAAGAAATGGAAAAGGAGGGCTTGAATCCAACCGAATTTTTTGCGATGACTACGGGCACAGCTCGAGGACAAAACTCTATGTTTGCTTGGCACATATAACTTTGTAGAGGAGTGTGACCAAGTCCAACATTGAGGCGGTCTGAAATCTTATAGAGGGAAATTAGTGCAGAGCTCTCTTCGATATCGCTGAGGAAGTGGTGAACATCAGTTATGAGAGTATCCAAACGGTCAGGACAGATGACTTGCGATTTCGCACAGTGTCCGCAAAGTGGGTTGCACGTCTGTTATCGGAGGATCACAAGCGACATCGATTGGAGGTTTGGGGGTGAATCTTCAATCGATTCCAGCAAGAAAGTGAGGCCTTTTTGATACAACTTGGGTGGACCAATACACGCCCGAGTCGAAACAGGAGAGAATGGAGTGGAGAGTGGAGTGGAGTGGAGCGGCGAGAGGGCACCGCTAAAGGCAAAAACGCGGTTGTCAGCCGGAAAGATGATGCCTTTAACATTGATTTTCCTAACGATCGACACACAGTTAATGCACAAATTCTTGTGAATTACTATATGCCGCGAAATTGTCATTTCGAAGGAAAAGGAGGAAGCCAGGTCTCATGCGGCTAATACTGCGATGTAAAAATTGGATGCATTAGGATGGAAACCGCTGGAACATGCATCCTATAATCCAAACTTATCTGCTTGTGATTATCATAGTTTTAGACCTCTCAAAGAAGAGCTCGGAGACAAGAACGAAGCAGTGGAAGCGTTTGTGTCATCCGCAGAGGTTTTACGATGGTGGGATAAAAACGCTCCCAACCCAAAATAATCCAAATCCAATCCAAAATGTATTTCTTGGTGTGTTCTTTGGTCTCTGGTGTGTTGTGATGAATCCATGTTTCGTCCACGGTTATGAAACTCGTCCACTCGCCAACCGTGGATTTTATCGACCATCTCGGCATCACTTGTGCCGGTACGACTGCACCGAAATTGAGTAAACTAGTGGTGGATGGTTTCAGATGGATGGTTTTCAAACTTTTGTTTGGTTTGCGTGATGGTTTTTTTTGTGCAAAAAATAGTGTTTAATGAGCGCACGAAATCCACTTTTTCCCATTTTTACGAAAATTCTAGTAAACGTCTGTTTCAAATGGCTGTCACAACAAAACTGTTGTGTTCTTTTGAAATATGCTTCTTGACAAGCAAGATGTTGGATTCGAGGCAACGTCATCTATTTTAAGTTTCAGGGACTTATTGACACAACCTCGATTGGGATGTGACGAGCACATATCCAAATCTTCCGAAGACAGGCTTCAAGAGGAACCTTTGTCTTATTTATTGACATACAGGGGAAATTTTTTATTTCATATCGATTTTTAGAAACCAATATTGCTTGAGACTTAGACGGGTTTAAGACAAATGCATTTTTAAGAGTCCAAAGAAAAGCTGCATGCAGGTCTTCATTTATCCTACAAACAAGGTCTTCCATTAGACTTGAGATTTGTAGGTTTCCTGCATAAAGATGATACATTTTGACAAAAACTAGCAATATCATTAATATGTATCCAGAAAAGAATCGGGCCTAATATAGAGCCCTGTGGAACACCACGAAGCAGACCAAACAAATAGTTCGACAAGAGTTTCACCGCATTTTGTCTTAACCCAAAATAATAACGCAGGTTTTGCAGAGTATTTCATGATTCACTGTACCAAACGATTTTAAGAAGTCAAGTAGTAATAAGACTGTCAAATATGCCCGATCAAATTCTTGTCTGATATCTACTAAAACCTTTACCTGTTGCACAATTATGTTGTGGTCTAGATCGAGACCGATATGGAGAAATTAGGGAATTTAGGCGAAGGTAATCGGCAATCTGCTTGGTTATTAACTTATCAAATATCTTAGACAGAATTGGAAGTATGTTTATAGGTTTATAGGGTTCCTTTGGATTAAGTTTTTTAGCTACAGGTATAACCCAAGACATTTTCTAAGAATCTGGAGAGGTCAATGAGGTAAAACAGTCAGTGAACCGGAGATGTATTGCAAAATTAATTTTAAAATCCGAGGAGGTATTCGATCTTCACCGATTGTGTTGGGCTTAAGATTAGTTATGAGCCCAAAGACGTCGTTTTCCACAATATTTTCAATTTATTACAAAAAACAATTTGTACATTAAGACATTGTCTCTTATAGTACTAAGTAATAATATTTAGTAACAAAATGTTAAGTTTAAACAGAAAGAAGAGAAAAAATATAACAAACAAATTAAAAAATTATAAGTTTTAATAGTAATTATAATGCTAATAATAAGATAAAATACTAAAAAGGAAAAAAAAAACAAAAAAAGGGAGAGGACATAAAATAGTTGAGAAATTTGAGAAAGACTGAGGTAGAGTTGATAGTAAATACATACGAGTACGTTAAGAAGAAAAGTACACATGCAAGACAGTTTTGAAGCTAGCAATATTTGACAAGCACTTCATATGCGACGGTAAGTTATTCTATAGTCTAATAGCATAAATGAAAAATAAACGCGATGAATTGAGGTATTTGCAACGCTGAGTGCTAATGTTGAAAGTTCTTCTGGAAAGGGAAAATTCCAGTTTGGACTAAAGGTAAGGGGGTTGCTTTGTGTTTATAATTTGATGTAGAAATATGCAATTTCTAAAATCAAGGTACTTTCTCAATGTACAGGCAAGAAACCGGCATGAGAATTCCGAGATTCTACATACCGAACAGCATCATTATAAGCAACATGGAGCTTTCGAAAAGATAGTGAGTCAAGGTCACTATGGGTATTATGAGAGTGAGCACTAGTCTTCGGCGAGTATTCCAGGGGGTATAGTTGACTGGAATCAAAAGTTTACGCACGCATCCGTACACGCGACCAACAACGCGTTATAGCCAGAAAGCTTTCGGTTTATGGTGAAACCAAGACTTGTAGCCACCTCAACTAACATAATCTTACTACCGGCTAAGCAAACATCAGGAACTAGACTTAGCTCAAAAGACTTGTTTGATATCGGATGTACTTGGAATTTGATGGGTTCAAAGCTAATCCATTTTTAGTTGCCCATTCAACAATAGAAGCAAGATCCTCATTTAGTAGTGACACTAGATCACCTATTTTTTTAACCAGATGAGATAGGTAAAGTTGTACATCGTCTGCATAGAAATGAATAAGTGCGTGCTTACAAATCGATGCTAAGTCATTTATGTACAATGTACATACAGAACAAAATTGGGCCAAATATTGATCCCTGCGGAACCCCTTGAGAAACTGACCGGAGACCTGAGCGGTTGTTACCAACAACGACTATTTGTGACCGTCCACATAAAAAGTTTCGAATGAGCCTTACAGCTCTTTCACTAAAACCATAGTAATTGTGCAGTTTCCAACAAACAATGGAATGATTCACTCTGTCAAAAGCCTTAGAGAAATCAAGCAGGCAACGCAGCGTCACAAATCCTTTGTCAAAATCTTGCCCGATATCATCCAAGATTTTTACCATGGCGGAAGAACAGCTATAGTTCTTCCTAAAGCCCGATTGGAATGGGCTTAGCAGGGAATTTTCAGCCAAGTGTTTCTGAATTTGTGACTCTATTACCTTTTCAAGGACCTTAGACAGGTAAAGTAAGATACTAACAGATCTGTAGTCAGAATCATTGGAAGCAGTGTTATTTTTAGGAACAGGTACAACCTTAGCACATTTCCATGCCAGAGGAGTAGTAGATGTTGCAATACAAGAATTGGTTATATGTGTTAGATGCCCTATGACGTGCGGCAAAATAAGTTTTATGAAAAGTAGTGACAAGCCGTCTTCATTTGATTTTAAACCTTTAATAATACAAAGGACAACTACTTCAAAATCAATTTCCTGTTCAAAGCCACTGCTGGAGACAACGTCATACTCGAAACAATCGGCAGCAACATCATTTGAAACAAAATAGTCGTTAATTTCATCTAAATCAATAGTGCAGCTCCTGTCACTTACTTACACCAATGCCAACTTGGCGTAGATTTCTCCACAGTACCTTGGAGGGTATAGAAGTGCTCAGTTTAGATGAATAGCTTAGATGCACGAACAGCATCGGTTGCAGCGTTACGAGCAGCTTTGTATCTGTTCCAGTTAATCGCGCTTTGGTTACGCTTCCACTTACTGTACAGTCTGTTTCGCTTCTTTAGAACACCAACTACCCCTTCCGTGAACCAGGGACACGCACTGTTTCGGATCGCGACGATTTTTGTTGGTACATGATTATTAAATAATTGCATTACAAGCGTCTGGAAAATGATTAGCTTTTCATTTGGATCGGCAACCATTCTGCAAATCAACCATGGGACCGAGTAAGGTCTTCGTTTAAATTAGTACACAAATCACTAGTGATGACTACTTCTTACATTTGACAAGAAAATGTTCCCAGTTCCTTGAAGTTGGTCTTTCTTTCCATTTGTGATACAGTTTCCTTGGCTTATTAATGGAGTCGAGAAGCTCAGAAGAAAATCACCGACATTTAGAATTTTTAATTTTAACTGTCTTTAGTGGCACATTTTTATCAAATTTCAATTTATTTACATATAATGAATGGGTTGTATATCTTTTATAGTGCATAGAACTTTATAAATACTACAGCGTTTAAACTTAATACAAAAATAGTTATAGTACTTATATATCATAGACAGTAGGAGTGGGAATAGATGGGAGAAGAAAGAAATGTACAATACATACAGAAAAATAGTAATTTTAGGTTAAGAGAAAGAAAGACATTATTGCTGTTTTGAAAGCTTTAATGTGAGATGGTAACGAATTCCAAAGTTGAATCGAGTAGACAAAGAACAGACAGGATGAGTTTATGTAACGAAAAAGGGGTGTAATAATGTTTAGTGTTCTGCTAGAAAGAGCGCGTATCATTTTTATTGTTTCATGAAATAACAGTATGTGGTCGCTCAATTTACATTGTACAATTTTCAGAGATTCGACATATTTTTGTCTTTCAACTGTATCATTATGTATAAACTTATTTAACGTATAAACAATATGGAAAAAATAATTAATAAATATTGAGGAAAATCATGAAAAAAAACCTGAAATCAAAGCAAAAAAAAAATAATAATAATAATAAATAAATAAATATATAAATATATATAAAATGTAAAAACTAACAAAATAGATAGATAAGTAAATAAATAAATAAATAAGTAAATGACAAATATATAAATAAATAAATAAATAAACAAAATAGCAAAGAAACAGAAAAAAGGACATTATATGTCAATAAATAAATAGTATACAATGGATAAATAAATAAATTATAAATTACGTTATGCACAGACATAGATATATACAGATATATAATTACATAATTCATAAGCAAATAAATGTAACAGAAGCTTTGTTACAATCAATTAAATATATTTAATAAGCAAAATACAAACATGTAAATTAATGGGAAGTCGTAATAAACATATATCGATATTTAATAAACACAAAAAGAATTGTGACACGATTAATTGAGTTGATTTACAAGAGGATTTTCACAAATATTACATCTTAGCCTGAACGAGTCACTTAGCTTGCATATTCTAGAAGAGATCAATTCAACATTAGCTCTATCATGTAAATCTGTTGTGGAGTAATGCCAGGGGAGATTAAGCATCATCTTTAAAACTCTATTTTGAGATATTTGAAGCTTTCTAATGTAGCACTTAGCGCAATTACCCCACACCATACAACCGTACAATAATATAGGTTGGAAAATCGTTTTGTAAATTATTCTTTTGTTATCATTTGAAAGTGTTGATTTTCTATTAATAAAGGGATATATCATTTGTATTGCTTTGTTTACTTTGTTAATTGTTTCAAAAACGTGTTTTTTAAATGTCAATTTTTGATCAAGAAAAAAACCCAGGTACTTTACAAATGGCTTCCATGCTATTAGGTGGTCATTAATTCTTAACTGAATAGCTGGAAGAAAACAAGACTTTCTTTTTCGGGTGAAAAAGATAGCTTGGGTTTTTTCCACGTTCAGTTTTATTTTCCATTTGGACAAATAGCTTTGCAATATTCCAATCGCATTTTTTAAGTTCATCTCAATGTTGAGACCGAACTCATGCGAAGAAAGTATAGCGATATCGTCAGCATAAATAGCAATTTCACAATGCGGAAGATTTAGAATATCTGACGTAAACAAATTATAAAGGATAGGACCAAGCACTGAGCCTTGGGGCACACCTGCACAAAAACTGACTACATCAGACGCATTACTATTAACAAATACTTTAAAGCGACGATTTGACACAAAACTTTGAACGATTCTACAAAGAAATGGAGGAAAATTATTATTAATCATTTTGTAGATAAGCCCAGCATGCCAAACGGAGTCAAAAGCTTTCTCCTTATCCAACAAAATCATCCCAGTTGATTTACCTATTGCACGATTACTCTTTATCAGATTGCATATTCTGAGAGATTGATGCGAGGTACCATGATTACGCCTAAAACCAAACTGCTCATCAGGGTATATTTTTTGTTCTTCGATATGTTTGACAATTTTATCTTTCAGTATTTTTTCGAATATTTTACTCAAATTGCTAAGCAAACTAATTGGCCTATAGCTAACAGGATTATTAGGGGACTTACCGGCTTTTGGAATTGGGACTACCTTTGCTAGTTTCCATGCATCTGGAAAGTATTGCAACTTAAGACAGGCATTCATGAAAATTGTAAGAAATTTTATTACAATTTTAGGCATTTCTTTTAGGTAACGATTTTTGATTGTGTCAATACCACTCGTTGTTCTTATCTGCAATCGGTTTATAATATATTTGATGTCCATCTCAGTAACAAATTCATTTGGAGGAGTATTACAATTAATTTCATTAAAAGTACTTAGTGCGCCCTCAACAAGCGTAGTAGTGTTTGCGTTGTCTATATGTTGAGATACCATGTGATTTTCTGAAAACTTTTGGGAAAATACATTGGCCTTTTCGTTGTCCGCAACAAAGACATTGGTGTTGCATTTAAGAAAAGGTATTTGCTTGTTTTTATTTCTAATTACTTTGACTAAATTCTAGAATGGCTTTCCAGCTTTATCGAGGGTCTTCAGCTTATTGTTCCATTCTGAGTTTTGATGTGCCTTTATATTCGTACTTATTAATCTATTGAAATATGCTATGAGAGATTTTGAAATTGGTAGGCGATAGTTTTGCCAATTTCTCCTGTGGGTATTTCTAATTCTGATAAGATTTAGAATATGGCTCGGTAATTTCATCGCAGTTACTTTTTTACAATTTTGGGGGATACAAGAACTTGCTGAAGTATTAATGTGATCTGTAAATTGTTGAAGGATATTGTCAATGTCTCGTTTGTTTGTTAAAGCTTCTATGTCTGTTGGCATAATTAGAAGTTTTTCTTTTAGTTCTTTTCGAAATTTTACCCAATTCGCATTTTTGATATCTGCAAAGTATTGCACTTTTTCTACACCCGACCAAGAAAGCTTACAGAGAACTGGATTATGATCGGAACTAAGATCATTGAAGACAACAGGTTGCGAGATAAGACTAGAAACATTTGTTACAAATAAATCTATTACAGAGGGACTACTACGAGAACTGGTTGGTACAAATGTAGGACTAGTGGGAAACATTACAGATATTGGTGACATAATAGAGAGGTACGACAGAACATTCCCCCAGGAATTTGCTCTTACACAGCCCCAATCCCTGTGTCGGCAGTTTAAATCACCTCCTATCAAGAATTTGCAGTTCATATTGAAAAATTTTCTAAGCTCAACTTTAAATCTGCGCTTTTTTTCCTCTCTATCAAAGTTTCCTACTATTTTTCCTGGAAAATAGACACAATAAATCTTGATCGTTTTATTGTTTCTCAATGTTACTTCAATCTCTATATTTTCAATGTAGTTTGTTTGAATGCAAGGTACAAGCTCATGTTGAATTGATCTCCTAACCAGAATGGCAACACCTCCCCCTCTTCTATTACTCTATCCACACGATAACATTTAAAAGTTGGGGTCGATATCCGATCGTTTTGTTGATAATTACTCGTAAATTGTGTAAGAACGTGCAGTTTCTGGCGTTGAGGTACTGCTGAAGTGAACAGCTAAGTAAAGTCCTAGAGAATGTCGAGATGTGATCAAACATGCGTAGACCAACTTACGTTGGGACAATAAGTCTCGGCGGCAGTAGACATTTTCAGCGTAGGTAATAAGCGGTAAAATAAGCGTTTTGACCAGCTTCAGCACGAGCAGGGGTGAAGGCCTCGGTTAACCACAGTTTACGAAGACATTGTCCGTAAGTAAGAGACGATTGTCCGTGGCCTAACAGGTTATACTGTCAAGCTCCTCATTAATGCGTTGGACTAGATCGATGATGTTATTAATGACATATATGTTTGCATACAGAGGGAAGGTAATTTGCAAACATGCAGAAGAAAATTGAGCCCAACATTGATCTCTGAGGAACACCTTTTGAATAAAGCTTAAGACCTGATATAGATTTGCTCGTAATAACTTTCTGTAACCTATTTGATTCTGAAATTTCCAACAGAGTAGGTCGTAATCTACTCTATCAAAAGCCTTCTAGAAATCAAGCAGATAAAGAATCATCACAAATTCTTTATTGAAATTTCCGTCTTATTTCATCGATAATTTTAATTTTGGTGGGGGCGAATGCCCCCATTTATTCGGCTTAATACAAGCTATAACTTAAAAACTAAACTTAAACTAAAACTTAAAACTAAGGTTGGTTGGAGTGGTGAAGGAGAACAGATTTGAGGTAGGAAGTGGTGCGGTGAAAGTCAAAGACGGTAGGGTTTGAGTTGATTTGACGTAGCATACGGGAGATTGGTTCGTTCGCGCCATAGGAGGTGTGGTGGGTTGGTAGATAGAAGAGTCGAGGGGTACGTAGATTACGAGGGTTAGTGTTGAGGAAAATGGAGTTGTGAAGGGACGCGCATTCAACGTGACCTGAAAGGAGTCGATGAATGAAGAGAAAGTCTGCTGCATCTCTGCGATCTTCGAGGGTGTTTAAGTTGATAAGGTTGAGACGATTTTGATAGGGGGGCAGATTAAAAGGATCGTCCCAGGGCATACCTCGAAGAGCAAATCGAAGAAAACGACGCTGAATGCTTTCAATTCTCGAGATATGAACACGATGATATGGGGACCATACTTGACTGGCGTACTCTAGGAGGGGGCGAACAAAGGTAATATAGAGGGACCTGGTCACGTATGGGTTGATGAATTCTTTGGACCACCGTTTTACAAAACCTAGTGCAGAGTTGGCTTTGAGGATTATCTCATCCATATGTAGACGGAAGTTGAGCTCGCTGTCACACAAAATGCCGAGGTCGCGAAGAGACTGTACGGAGGAGATAGGTTGGTTATGGAGAAGATAGAGTCGGGGAGGAGATTGGTTCCGCTTATGTGAGAAGGTGATGGATTGGCATTTGGCGATGTTAAGTTCCAAAGAATTTTTGAGGCACCAGATCGAGAAACTATCAAGATCTTGTTGAAGGAGGAAAGAGTCATGGGGAGAGGAAATGGTCTTGAAAAATTTGGTATCGTCGGCGTAAAGGGAGACAGACGAGTGTTTGATGATCATATCGAGATCATTTATGGTTAATATAAAAAGAAGGGGACCGAGATGTCTGCCTTGTGGAACTCCAGAGGTGGCCAAAAATGGAGCGGACTGGGCTGACCTAAAACGAACACTGTAAAAACGGTTTTCGAGGTAAGAGGATATCCATTTTAACAATATGGGTTCAAAGCCGAGGGCAGACAATTTAAAGATAATTAACCGATGAGAGATTTTATCGAAGGCTTTGCTAAAATCGGTTGCAACTACATCGACTTCATTGCCATTCTCTAGGGCAGAGAGGGCAAAGGATACGAATTCAACGAGATTTGTGGTGGGTGACCTACCCTTTAAGAAGCCATGTTGTCTAGGGGAAATAAGTGATTTGCATTGGAAGCTTAGAGCTTCATACAAAATACTTTCGAAGAGTTTGGGTATATGGGAGAGTTTAGCGATGGGACGATAGTTGGTTATTTCATTCTTTGATCCTTTCTTGTGGATCGGGGTTATGAAGGAGGTTTTCCAAACCTGAGGAAATTCTCCTTATGAAAGGGATAGACGGAAGAGATTAGAAAGGGCAAGGGAAAGAGAGGAAGAACATTTTTTAAGAAATATGGCAGGGAGGCCATCTGGGCCGGGTGTGAATTCGTCATTGAGTTGGTTTAATTTATATTCGATATAAGACGGGTCCAAAATATGAGAAAGAAGTGGGCCATTGGAGAAGTTCAGTAGGTAACTAAAATAGGATGGATCTGGTACAAAGGAGTCATTGGTGAAGGATTGTTTAAAAAAGGTGGCAAATAGGTCAGCAATGGTGAGTGGATCGGTTGATGACCTGTTGTTAAAAGAGAGGGAAGGAGGGTAACCATCGGACTTTCTTTTGTAGTTAACAAATTGGAAAAAGGACTTAGGGTGGTTTATAAGGTTGACTTGCGCATTGTTACGGTAGCGCTGGTAAAGGGAATCGTAAAGTTCGGTGAAATGAAGATAAGCACCAAGATAGTTAGAATAGTCGGTAAAGGATCTGGTACGCAGGAAAACAGCCCATAACTTATTTCTCTGATTTCGTAAGGAACGAAGCTTGCGATTATACCAGGGAGGACTAGTAGATGATGTTTTAAGGCGGGAAAACGGAACGTAAAGGGAAAAAGAATTAAATATTTCTTTATAAAAAATGGATAAATTGTAATGGGAGAAGAGTTAAGGCTGTTGTCCATCGCCAGTATTACGCCTCGACAGGGGGAATCTTTATTTGTGCGGGTAGGATCGTCGTCGCGGAAAACATTAAAAGTAGGAGGGAACAATTCCTGGTTCTTTATGTCGGGAATCAAATTGGTTTCGGTCAAGGCGTAGATATCAAAGGGAAGAGCATGCGATTGACGTAGGACAGCATTGGTTTTAGAGCGAAGACCTCTTACATTCTGGTAGTAAAATGTAAGAGGGATGTTGTGGGGTGGAGGTGTGAGGCAGGATGGTTTAAGCGCTGGCAAGGGAGGCACGTTATGGACGAAAAAATTTGTCGTGGTCGGCTCGGCTTCGTTGTAGGTGTGATACGCGTTTAGAGTGAAAATAGTTGCCGAATGCAGCAAGGTCGTCTGCTACTTTCTGAGGAGACATGTTAAATATCTCGTGGTACCTGACATAAAGGTTCCTGAGACTGATAGGGTCGGTAGGGAGGCCTTCCTGCTGGATGGAAACCATGACGCTGGTTTTGGTTTTCCCTTCGTAGCAGACCGAGTCAGATTTGTCATGTAAATAGGCAAGAAAGAGACAAATGTTTTCATATATCTTTCGTTCTCTGAGCCTAGAGAGAGCATATCGACTTTCTGTAGTGCCATTGGTTTGCTGTGTTAGTTTAACAGTGGGGGGAAAAAGGGGATCAAGAATATGAGCATTGGAGGAGGGAGATAGAGATAAATGATTGGATATGGAGTTGGACGAGGGATGAGATAATGCTAATCATGGCGGTAGAACAGCTATGGTTAGCTCTGAAACCTGATTGACGCGGATTGAGTTGATTATTTAGCGACAGATGTTTCTGGATTTGCGATTCGATGAGTTTCTCGATCACTTTTGATAGGCAATGGAGTATGGATATAGGCCTGTAATCCGCAGAGGTTACGGCACTATCTTCTTTGATGATTGGCAAGACTTTTGTTCTTTTCCAACTTTCGGGAAATGTCAATGCAATCAAGCATTGGTTAAAGATATGAGTTAAATGGTAGACAAAATAAGTTTTATAAAACATATGGGTATACCCTCTACACCTATTGAATTTGATTTGATTGACAATTACCGACACAGTAACACCAACCTCTGTGATTACATTGAAATCTTCGAAAGTTGGTACAGAAACCCTGGAACTGCCAAGCTAATTCTGAGAAGGAACTAAAACTATTGGCACTGAGGCACTACTTTCGGGAAAACAGTTATTTAATTCTTCCACGTTCTACATGACAGTTTTCTCTCTGTTTGCCACAAGAAACACCGATTTTGCGCAGATTATTCCAGAGTTTTTCGGGGGTAGCGAGGTATTCTCTTTTGATGCATAGATATTTTGTTTGGATAGCCTAACACAAGAAGTGGCAATATTTCGCTCTGTTTTGTATGCAACCCAGTTGAGATTCGTTTAATTGCGCTTCCATTTATTCTATAGCTTATTACGAGTCTTTATTATTTGGATTATATCTGACGTGTACCAGGGACAATTACTCTTACGGATTCTGACGAACTTTTCTTAGCCCCACCAATGAACATGCATTGACTCCATCATATTGCATTAGCTTTTCTATATTCTTTTGGTCTCTATTAGAAAAATTAAATCGTGGTTAGATATACCGTCAAGAGAGATTTGATCACAAAAAAAACGTTGTCCACATCTGACACAGCGATGAGATCGAGTAGACTTGGAATTACGTTCGGTGCATACCGAGTAGGAGCCGAGACTTACCACCCTCGTATGTCGCTTTAATAATAGCTATTAGTTTTCCTGTTATGTTTCTCCTGCGTAAGACCTAGCACATAGCATCTCAATTCAAACTGTCGAAAGTCTTCCCGAAGTCGATAATCAATAAATGAAGGGGAGAGCTATACTCAACGCATTGCTCTATAATGATCCGTAACGTGTTTATGTGGTCGATGCAGGAGGATCCAGCACGAAAGCTTGCCTGTTAGACGTTGAATCTAAATGTTCTCTGATTCGTTCTAGAATTATTCCAGTCATTATATTGGCTACCTCTAAAGTTCCCACATTCCACCAGGTTTCCCTTTTTTAGTAGCTTGATGATCATCCTTCTTTTCCACTCTTGAGGAAATTCTTCACTATCCCACGCTCAGCATATGAGTGGCAGAAGCAGATCAGCCGTTGTATTTGGCGCCGCTCGGTAGAGTTCGACAGGGATGCCATCAATATCTGATCGCTGTCAGTATTTCAAAATTTCATTATAGCAAAATGTTCTCTCCATCTAGTGAGTTATTCCTCATCCGAAATTGTAGATTACCATCTACACTGGATGTTGTTTGGAGTTCCGACCACCAGTGAGGTCCATGGTGCTTTTGTAGACAGCGCTACTGCCGCACCTGTTTGCTGCTTCTTCCGCCCTTGAAGCCAATTTGTCGATGTACTAACACTTGTCACGTCTTACACTACGCACTTTCTTAGTCTTCACACGATATTGGACTTTTAGTTCGATTCTCTCTACTGCTGAGGCGGCTGCAATCTGAGCTTTGATTTGAATACGCTCATCGATTTATCTCCAGGTTTTAGCCGAAAGCCATGTGCGGTGACTTTTCCGCCTTTTACCGACATAGGTGCTTGCCCCAGTTGCAAACACATTTTTCACAGCATTGCTGAATGCTTCTGCTTCTAAAGTAAGGTGGTCTCTGAACTGTTGGCGCACTTGCGAATCTCTGAGCCTGTAGGTATGGAACCTGGTTGTTGTGGGCGGTTGCTGTTAACTGATGCACTGCGAAGGCGTGTATGAGCTAACATAAGATGGTGATCGCGTTCTTGTCCAATGTCTGCTCCGCCGTCTGTTTCGGACATCTAGAAGACAGTTCCTAAAGTGACGGCTGATCGCAATGTGTTCTATCTGGTTGGCTGTTCGCTGCCTCTATGTTATGCTTAAACAGCGTACTTCCAATGACTAAGCGATTGGTTTTGCAGAAATCCACAAACCGCTCAACGTTGTTATTCTGTTCTCCAAGGCCGTGAACTCTCATCACGAATTTAAGCATAGTTTTGCGCCTACCTACTTTGGCATTGAAATCCCTTATCACCATTCCCATTAGACGTTTGATTGTGGGCGGCGCCTAGTTGGCTGTACAGACTTTTCTTACTCTACTCTAGAATCTAACTGTCAATAACCGGTCACTGTGAGGTTTCCAGGATATATGGCTTATTCGCGCAGCTGGAGTTAGCATCAATCCTACTCTAGACGTCCGAGCACTTCCAGCTGGCTTGCCAGAGTAGAGCATGACAGTGCTTTTTGTTGGGGGCTGGTATTCCCCAGCAACGAACCATCTTATCTCACTCAGTCCCAGGATGTCGATATTACATAGTGTGAACTCGTGTTCAAAATGGAGGAATCTGGCATTATGTGGCCCTTCCTGGAGTGAGTCGAGGAAGGTCTTAACGTTCCAGAATCCAATCGTTATCCTTATTCGATAGCCACAGGTCGTCAACAAGTTATCCATCCGTATCCGAGGAGTTTGTTTCCGATTGGTAGCAGCTATCTTTTTTACGGTTATGTCTCGCTGGGCCATAGACCAATCGACATTTACCCTGTTTTGTGGCGCAGGAAACTCTCCATTCGTACTCATCCCGTTCGCAATTTTCGAAGAAATTCCCAGATGGTACCACGAGAAGGCGGGAGTAGACTGCAGAGACATGATAGTTTTTCCAATTGTTATGTTTCAGCAGCTGTAAAAGTTACCAACGACATTCAGCTGTCACAATATTCAGTAAGGTTTGCCATTTACACATGCATCGTTTTACGCTTATCGAACGTACGGATATTATTAAAAAATATTATCGAAACTCCTGTTCAGTCATCATGGCTTCAGTGTGCAGGCAATTCGTCGCTCCATGGACAAATTTAAGCTTGAGTACATTCCTTTGGATCTTAAGCCACCAACCAGACAGAGATAGGTGCGAAATTAAGAAAGCATAGCCGCCGTAGCTGCCAGTATCCAAGAAGACCCAGAAATGTCGATCAGGCGCCGATCAGCTGAATTGAACATCGCCAGAGAGTCAACGCGGCTTGTTTTGTGGTTGGATTTGGGCATACATCCGTATAAGATTGTGCTGACGACCATAGACAACGCCGTAAGTTCGCTAATTTTGCGCTGGAAATGTTGGCCAAAAAGTCATCTTCTTGGACGAGGCCCATTTTTGGCTCAGCGGCTACGTCAACAAGCAAAATTGTCGTTATTGGAGTGACCATAATCCACAAGTGATCGGCCAAGTATCAATGTGTCCATAAAGATTGATCGTTTTATGGCATTACGGTATCATCGAACCTTATTTCTTTCGAAATGAGGAAGGAAACACCGTTACCGTCAATGGTCTCATGTAGAAAACGATGTAACCGACATTCGGTGGTCAGATATCGATATATCCGAACTGTGGTTCTAACAAGACGGCGCTACATGTCAGATCAAAAAATTTATAAATAATTCAAATTTCACCAATTGCATGACATTGAAAAATTTCTTTGGAAATAAAATGTCGGTCGGCTACTCTCAACAATCCTGCACTTTGGATGGAACATGAGCATTAAGCTACATTTCCTCTTCAGTCATTCAGATAGTTTTCCTGGAAATCTGGGTGATTTAAGCGAAGAGCATAGAGAACGATTCTATCAGGACATTCGCATTATGGAAGAGAGCGATACCGGGGTTACTGAAATGCAAATATGATGGCTGATTTTAGCTTGAAAACTGGTATATGGTATTTTTTGTAAAAGTTTCTCCCCTTCTCAATAGTTAGAGCTGCTACTGGAAAAGGAAATTCAAATTTGGAATCATCGAGGCGAATACATTTAGATTCAGGTATAAAACTTCATACAACGACATCCATTATGGCTTCCTTCGCTGTTTTTGACAAAACGCATCGTGTCAGTCCCATTTAGGGCTAATGCTTCGAGCATTTGTGGCCCTATTTCCCCAATAACGCGATCAATATTGTTGACAACAATGTAGTCTCTCTCAATGATTCAATTTCGTACACAGATCTTAACAGCATTGACATTAACCTCGACAGTAGGGATGTAAGAAATTATTATTGTCTCCTGCCTTTCGATGAACCATGTATCCTTAATCCTTAAACAGTAAATGACGATCTCATTACTAAAACATAGTACAGCAATAAGGTCATGTTAAGGTTGACAAATTTGAGTATAATAAAAGTGTCACACCAATATCTTGACCAAAAATTCATTGTATTGTAGTTTATGTTGAAGTTCTCATTAAGTTCCCTATGCAACACGTGTAACTACCCTTCCCCAAGAAAAGGCCAAAAAACCATGACCCCGACAAATCAAATACTCGCACAATTGCTCTTAGCTACCCAGGGAGTGGTTTCTAACAAAGGGCAGAATGTACGAGCATATGGCAACCAGGATTGTTCTGTTATTTCGCACGACCTGTGCACAAACCTATTTGGGATAACGATGACAAAATTTGTATAATTATCGCCGCCTTACTCCAAGTGGAGTGGGCACCTAGTGATGACTTTAATTCTTGGTAAACATAAAGCTGACAGTGAGTCGTGCTATGTTGAAGTTTCATGCAAATTAAAGCGAAATTAATGTGTGCACAGAAAAAGGGTGAGGCACATCGTCCTTGCCATGAGCAACAAAGGACAACGAACAAGACAACAAACTCTAATGTCAGGTCAGGTGATAAATAACGAAAAAAATTAATTGTGTTTATTTGCAGAGCTCACGAGGACTATGGCTTCTGCCAAGTTGGAACATCTGGGGCATTGTTGGATGACAACACCATGGTGTTGGGCACGCCAGGACCATTTACATGGCGTGGTACAATTTTCGTCACGGAAATTGGAGGAGAATACTTAGAACGGGATAAGAATATGTACTATGGTGACCATTCGGAGAGTTCTTCACCTGTGGATAAGTATAGCTACTTAGGAATGGCTGTTACTGGTGGTCGATATTTCAATGAGAGAATGTCTTATGCTGCTGGCGCTCCCCGAAGCAATGGTCATGGTCAGGTTGTGATCTTTAATAAAGCCAACTCGAATCCGATTCCAGTGAAAATGATACTCGAAGGAGAACAATTTGCCTCTAGCTTTGGCTATGAACTAACCACTGCTGATGTAAATGGCGATGGTGAGCCAGATTTGATAGTGTCAGCACCTTTTTACTTTACCAAGAACGAAGGTGGAGCTGTTTATATTTACCAAAATAAAAAAGGGGTGCTACCCAACGAACCTACTCTCAAGCTGACGGGTGTTCCAGAAAGTCGATTTGGTTCGGCATTAGCTAATATCGGTGACATCAACAAGGATACCTGCGAAGATATTGCTATAGGGGCACCTTATGAAAAGCAGGGAGTTGTTTACATTTACTTAGGCTCACGACAGGGGCTCTCGGAAAAACCCTCTCAGATAATTCACGCTTCTGACTTAGGTAACATTCCGAAACCTCTCACAACATTTGGCAGTTCCATAACTGGAGGAACTGATTTGGATGAAAACTCATACCCTGACATTGTGATTGGAGCATATAACTCCTCGGCAGTGATTGCACTCTTATCGCGACCTATAATTAGTATTCAGACTAAAGTTCGCAGCTCCGAGTTAAAGAATATTGATCCAACGAAAGAAGGCTGCCCCACAGATGTATCAACGAACCTAACATGGTGAGTAAGAATGCAATACACATTACGTGCATTACAATAATAAGAAACAATTTCCCTTTTCTTACTTTTCAGTTTTTCATTTGAAGCGTGCTGCTCTATTGATCCTTATGACCAAACCACCAGGCCAACTGATCTAAAACTCATATTGACTGTGGAAGCTGAAACATTTTCCACAACCAAAAAGTTTTCTAGAGTCTTCTTCGACCGGGACAATAGACGAAGCAATGTTGTCAAGCGGGAAGTTACTGTACGCACTAATGGAATGTTAGACTGTCACCGAGTGACTGGTTATATAAAGGAAAACACTCGGGACATCCAAAGCCCCCTAAAATTCAGATTGAACTACACTATTGTTGAACTAGAATTACCTGATTCAGGGCTAAAGGCTCTAAATCCTATACTCGACCAAACTCAAGCAGATATTGAGTTTGAAGGTACATTCCAAAAGGACTGCGGCGAAGACAATGTTTGTGAATCAAATCTTCAACTGTATGCCGAGATCGACTTAGACAAAGAGAGTAAGTTCCTGTTTCACATGCTATTTGAGGAAAATCTAATTCAATTTTCCTATTTTCTTTTATTAGATGACAACTATGCTCTGATTCTTGGTGAACGTGCGGAACTAAAATTAAGCGTCAATGTGAATAACTCAGCAGATTCCGCATACGAATCACAGTTGTTCATTGTACATCAAAAGAGTGTAACATACATTGCAGCCCTTAAATCAGTAAGTTCGTCCTTAAACTCATAAAACCTTGTTTAACATGCTACCATCCTGCTTTTAGAATACCGCCATATGCAATCGATTCAACGAAACAGTGGTTTCATGCAGTCTAGGTAATCCGATGAGAAGAGGCTCTGCTGTGCATGTATCTCTTCGTTTCGATCCGAGTGGCTTGGAAGATGAAGAAACCAAATTTACTTTCGATATATTTGCAAATACAACATCGAAACTAGTACACGGTATGCCGTCCAGTAAACAAATTGTGAGAGTTGTAAGGCGAGCCGATTTGAGCGTAAGAGGATGGGCTCGACCCGAACAGTCGTTCTATGGTGGCGAAGTCAGGGGTGAAAGTGCCATGGAGCATCTGGAGGACATTGGAACACTAGTCACCCATACATACCAGGTTAAATCAAGATGTGTACTATTTTAAAATCGAAATAACTTTTAAATGTTCATACAGATATACAACGATGGTCCATGGAAGGCACCCAAGGTATTTCTTACAATCTACTGGCCTCATCAAGTAGCAAACGATAAAAAGCAAGGCAAATGGTTGCTGTATCTTGAGGATCTACCTATTGTTGAAGGTAGGACAATGTTGATTTTGAAAATTTATTTATTGAATACATTAATTGAAGATAACTTTTGAAAGCGTTGCACATTCTTTATACAATTTAAAGGTTCATCGGGAAATCTTTTGTAACAATCAATCAACTCCTGTTTTGCTTGATTAAAGTCCCTAGATGAGTAAGCTCTTTCATGGCGTTTTAGCATTAATTCTACTTGAGCGACTGTCGAGTTAAATTGATTCTCCATCAGTTCATTCGACTTCTGATGCAAACGTTCGATTTCTTGACACTTTTGCTCGTACCAGTCCTTTGACAGCGAAGCAGTTGAGTCTCCGTGCTGTTCAGCAAAGCTTTTGAGCTGCTGGTCGACCTTTGGTGAAATGTTAATCACATTCTGTTGCGGTAGTTCTGGGTTTTCTATTGAAATCGCTCTAGACTCTAAATTGCCCATTGTAGTTGTCGAATCACTTATTTTCAATTCAAATCTGAATTATAATTCAGAGCAACCAAGATTGGAGCAGAAATATCAAAAATGTCGACTACTATTCGTTTGCCGTCTAGTGCGATCTAAATGCTTTTGTGTTGTGCAGCTGCCCTGAACATGCATTTCAGAAAAGAAACGAGTTCAAGTTTTCATGTCTTAACAGTAATAGCTGTCGTCTATTGCACAAATTCGGTACAAGTTTGGTAAAAATAAGAATATCTGTTTCTAAATTCCAACCGTGTTATCAGGACGATCTAGAAGAGCTCTGGATAGAAGTATGCAAGTTGATACATATAATATATAGGGCTGGAACATACTCTGATACGTGCCAACTAATTTGTCATACAAAGGCAAGGTTTCGTCTACCCTAGATTTTATTCACAGCCATGTCCTGCTGCACTCATAAATTGTCAAATGCATGAGCATGTGTTAAGTTCTTCGGAAAATTGAACAGAGAAAGTAAATGAAATTTGTGGGCTCAATGGCTATATCCCTCTATGGATTTGTATGCCACAAATGGAGAGCACTAATTTATAAGTTTTCCGTAAGCAAATTATCCACTATTGCTTTATACACAGAAGCTTCAAACTGAGCAGCAATTCGACCTTCGTGTTGTTGAGACCTTCGCTGCGGAAATGAGCCGACGCCAACACCCTGGACTTGTTTTTAATTTCTCACCATGTTAAGTAGACTGTTTATGAGCTATCCCCTCTAGGCTCGTCGGACCATTATGTCATATCAGCTAATTTCTTGTAGATGAACCACACATTTAGAGAAAAGATTCCTAAAAGTAACATAAGGCAATACGGGAAAGAGAATTGGAACGGACTTAACATCTTCTTTAGGAGTTCTGACTGACGATAACGACGTGGATGCCGCTGAGAAATATTAGAACTGAGGCAAGAAATATTAGAATATTCCAAAGGTAGTAAAAATTGGTGGTCGTTCGTCAAAAACATCAAAAATTCTGACTCATCCTCCATCGCAACGCTTATTTACAATGACATTTCAGCTCTCAGCTCTTTAAACAAGGCCAATCTGCTTGCTGCATACTTTGCGGCCAGCTCAGCTCTTACAGATTGTGCTTTGTCTCCGCCTTCATTTCAGTGCGTCGAATCTTCAATGGGAAGAATCCACTTTCGCACTCGTGTAGCAGCAAGAGTACGTAAAGATCTTAACATACTCAAGTCCGCTAGTCCTGATAGTATATCTCCCCATCTTCTGGAGAGGTGTTCTGTCATGCTGGCAAAAACACTGCGTAGGCTTTTTCATTAATCCTACTCTTTAGGACCCCTCCGAGCAGCTACAAAACAGCATTTGTCCGGCCCGTCTTCAAAAAAAAGGTGAATCTTTTCTCTTTTCTTTCCAAGGTTGTGGAAAAGCTGCAAAACTGTTAGCGCATGAAATATCTCGAAAGCTGAAAACATCTCAATGACCGGCAGTACGGTTTCCGTAGCAACAGGTCCACTGTTGATTTGATGACAGGTCTCACAAAAAAGTGGAACCAAAGCGTACTTCAATCAGCCGAAACAAGATAGTTGCACTTGATATATCTACGTCATTTGACAGAGTTTGGCATGAGGCTCTTTTGTCGAAAATGCGTGCATTTGGGATCGACGACTCCCTTCTTCAATGGACTAGAAATAACCTTTCGGAACGTTCAATTGAAGTTGTTTTCGATTGTTTCAAGTCTGATATTCATAAAAAAATGTTGCTGTACCTCAGGGCTCCGTTCTTTCTCCGACACTCTTTTTAAATTTCACCAATGATCTCTTGTCTGCTACTTCTAATCCAATACATTCCTTTGGTGACGACAGTACTCTCTGCTTTACAAATTCGTTCCCGGAACGAGAAATGCTGCGTATGCTAAGCTGAATTAATTCCGATACTAACAGCATAACTAAATGTGAAACCACCAATGGAGTGGAATTTATTGGTTCCAAAACACAATGCTGTCTGCTGAAATTTAAATTCCGACTCATTATCCATGCATGGGACTTCCATTCTCAGTATTTGTGTCAGTGACAACGTACATTGGAATGACCACATATTCGATGTCGTCAAAAACGCTACGAAATGTTTGGGTAAGAAATATGCTTATTTCGTGAATGGTAACACCTAGCTCATGTCTGATTTCACAGATAATTAGTTTTATCCTTCCGCTGAACGAATATGGTTGTGTATACGCTTGAACAACGCTTCGCTAAGTGGGCCTGCGATCGACTTAGAGAAGATGCCGATTTTGCCAAAAAAATCATCTTTTCAGATGAAGCTCATTTTGATCTTGGCGGGTATGTAAACAAGCAAAATTGTCGCATTTGGGGCACAGAAAACCCGCACGCATACATTGAAAAGCCGATACATCCAAAACGAGTCACTGTTTGGTGCGGATTTTGGTCCAGAGGCATAATTGGGCCATCTTTCTTCGAAAATGAGCAAGGAGTGGCCGTTACAGTCAATGGCGATTGTTATCGGGCCATGTTGAACGAATTTTTGTTCACAAAAATTGAAGAGGAAGGTATTGGCAACATTTGGTTTCAACAGGACGGCGCTACGTGGCACACAGCCGAAGCTACACTCGATGTTTTGCCCCCTGTTTTTGAAGATCGCATTATCAGCCGCAGAGCTGATGTCATTTGGCCACCTCGGAGCTGCGATTTGACACCGTTGGACTATTATTTGTGGGGTGCCGTAAAAGATAAGTGTTACGCCGACAAGCCAGAGACAATTGACGTTTTAAAGGAAAATATTCGTGAAGCCATTGGTGAAATACAGCTGCACACAATCGATAATATGCTTAAAAATTGGACCGATCGTGTAGGCTACTGCATGGCCAGCCGAGGCAGCCATTTGAATGAAATTATTTTCCATTATTAACCGGAAGGATAAAACTAATTATCTCTCAAATCAGACATGAGCTAAGTGTTACCATTCACGAAATAAGCGCTAGTTAAAAAAAAAACGTTAGATGGCGGACCCTTTAGAAACACATAGGTGATGCGAATATCCCTCACTCAAATAACACCGACATAATGTCCTCTGTCTCACCTTGTTGTATTGCTATTTTCACCACCAGTGCTCCACCGAAATTACCAGTATCATTCCGCCTCGTCATACCTTCAACCGTAACACCCGCCTCGCTATGCTCATCAGTCCCACTCAATCCCACTTTCGGACGTACTCTGAAATATCGTTCCTAAGCCGTTCAACTCGCTTATGGAATGCCCTGCCGAGCTCTCTATTTCCTAGTCATTAGATATACTCGTAACTTGCAAACATTCAAAACCAAAGTACATCGATACCTCTCTTTTCTTCCTCCTTAAGTTTCCTTTGCCCGTGCTATGTGCAAACATTATAAGGGTACTAAAAACCCCTTGAGCGCGCGCTAATTATATAAAACAAAAACTACAATTTTGATGAAACCTGTTCTCCACTATGTTTTTGTACAGAAAGAATGTCCGTTTTTAAGCTTTGTTATATCTAGGTTTAGAAATAGACAGACGCTCACATTACATCCTTTGAGACCAATTTATTCGCAGAAGCCCTTGGCAATAATATGCTATGGCCTAGTACAATCAAAATTACACTATAATTTGCTTTCACTTGTTACTAAAAAAGACACAGTCAAAAGTATCTGGACAAAAGTACTCCACTTGTAGTTTTTTTTTTTACTTTTCGCCAAGCCAACAATTGGTTGGTTATTCTTTTAAAGCGAATCTTGCGGGATCGTAAGCATTTCAAATCAAACCAATTAGAATATTTAAATTGTAGAATGTGTGCACTTACCGAAATGTGTAGTTTATAGTTCTTAGAGGTTTATTTTTAGTATATGCTAAGCACCCCAGCTAGACGGTACTCGTCCCTTACTTAGAGAGCTATTAACATTCCAAAACATAACTATTTCTTGATATTACCGTGTTAGCAACCTAAATGTGAATTTATTCTCCTCTTATTCACTTTTGAAATATATTGGCAGTATAAATACAGTGGGTTCCAGAAAAACGTGCACTAAATTACTTTTTTTATTTTATTCACACTCTCATGTTCTACATCTCTTGTAATTGCCTATCACGCATTGTTTTTAGTTCCTCAGTATATTTCCATAATTCGGCGGTATAACATAATTACAAAATGAGTGGAGCTTTTTAAAATTATTCCGAAAATGTTTTCTTAGTAACTAACCGAAAACGGCCGCAAAATATTTAAAAACAATGTCGATGATGGGTCAAACACAGGGACTAAAACAAACATAAACAAAATCTTTGGATTGTTTAGGAAAAACCCCACAATTGGTCTGAGGAACGCAAAATAAAAGTTTTTCAGAAAAGGAACTAAAGTGTTCATCAACACAATGCGATGCCGTTTGGCAGAATCTGGTACTAATCTGGAGTACCAAAGTTGGTCAACGCAGAATTTAGACCAGGAATGGAGCAACATTATTTAGATATGAGTCATATTTTCTTGTTTATAATTATTGTTGGGAGAAATCCATGTTTCTGGAACGCACCGTAAAATATCCAGCAGAAGTTCATGTTTATGGATGCTTCTCAGCCAAAGGATTCGCAAAGTTAATATTATTCACACAAAACCTTGATGCATAATTCATGGTAACACATTGGAGTCGCCCCTGCATGAGCTGAAAAAACGAAAATGGTATAGAGACGTTAGATTGGCCGTCCCAAAGTCCTGACGCGAATCCAATAGATGGCTTTAATAAAGCAGAGGCTTAAGGGGGAAAAAATAGCCACGCTGAAACAACTTGCGCGGGTCTTGAAGCAAATTTATAGAGGCCTAAGTTTAGAATATGCACAAAAATTTGGTTGCACTGGATGATGACAAGCAATTAGAAATAATAATGGTGACTGGACTGACTACTAATATAAAGGCTTTTCCAATTGGGACTTGACAACTTTGAATTTAATTTGTGGACGCACTCTTTCACTAATCATCAAACTGTCACTGTCAATTTATTCAGTAAACTCAACATTTTCATCATGGTAAAGTACACGAACGAGGAACGTCTGCAAATTATAAAAATTCGGTGCTGTCGGTGACTGCAACTTTAAGAGCGTTAACTCCAATTTTCGCCCTAGTAGACAGGCAATAACAAGTTTAGTGCAAAAATTTGAGTTTACATATTCGTTGTGTGATGTTGCCGTGTCAGTGAGACAACGGGTTGGTCGAAGTGTTGAAAATATTGCTGCCGTTCAGGCGCCCGTAGCAAAAGATCCAAATCAGTCAATTCCACGGCGTTCTCAAGAATTGGGCATCGCTCAGACCACCTTATGGCGTATTTTGCGTAAGGATCTTGGTTTGCACCCATACAAGATCAAGCTGACTCAAGAATTGAAGCCGATGGACCATTTGAAGCGACGTACGTTCTCCGATTGGGTTCTGGAGAAGATGCGCCAAGATGATGAATTTCATCGCAAAATCAGCTTCAGTGACGAAGCTTATTTTTGGCTCAATAGGTTCGTCAATAAGCAAAATATGCCTTATTGGTCGGGTGAAAATCCACAAGTGCTTCATGAATCACCAGTTCATCCACAAAAAATAACTGTTTGGTGCGGTTTGCATGCCGGTGGCGTGCGTTACTGTGAATGGTCAGCGTTATCGCGCCATGATCACCGATTATTTTTTGGTCCGAATTGGAAGATATGGACTTGGACGACATGTGGTTTCAATAGGATGATGCCACAAGCCACACAGCACACGCTACAATCGATTTATTGAAGAGGTATGGTGAGCGTGTTATCTCAAGAAATAGGTCAGTCGATTGGCCGCCTCGTTCATGCGATTTAAAGCCGCTTGACTATATTCTGTGTGGCTACGTTAAGTCATTGGTTTATGTTAACACGCCGACGACGTTGGAAGAGCTCGGAGCCAACATTGAACGCGAAATAGCGGCCGTTTCGGCCGAAATGTGTCCCAGTCGTTGAAAATTGGGTCCAACGAATCGACCGCTGCAAACGTGCCCGCGGTGGCCATATGAACGAAGTCGAGTTCCATTCATAAATGTTTTGATTGTACTTCAAGCCGATAATAAAGTTTTTAAAATATTTCAAACGGTTTGCGTTTTATTTAAAAAAAAAGCTGTCAAGTCCGTATTGGAAAACCCTATATTTTATACTTTAATAAAAATAGTTTTTTTATACGCACGTTTTTGGTGAACACACTGTACATTTAATGCTAAGTATATATTTCGCACATGTATCTCTTTTTTTATATAATTTACGCGCGCCTAAGGGGTTAGATACCCTTTTACTGTTGCCCGGGCGCGGGCTGAAAGATAGAAGAAGGAGAAAGGAAAATTGTTTTTGTACTGGTTTGAAACTCAGGTGTATTTGGTTTCGATATTAGCTCTCCAGGGGTGGGAGTCCGAATAGGACGGAGAGTTTTTTCTTCACTCAAAGTGATTCGAAAATTATAATTCACACTATTTTCTTGTGCTTGAAACTCCACCACAGCCAAATCTATGTGTCAGTGTTATGCCTTCACACGCAGAATTTTTCTGACTGAGTTCCAATTACACAAATGAAAAACTTGAAAAACTTGTCATGGGTAGGATTCGAACCTTGACCCTCCGAATGAGAAGCGATTGCTAGTACCACTACACCACGGTCACCCCATCTGCATCGCTACCGCAAAGATTTTGGGGTTAATAAATTATGAGGTGCTTAATATCATTCTACAGATTACCTCGTCAGTGAGATCGACAGTTTAATCATGAATTTGCATTCAACTATTATTCTTTCGGCTTCTACTTCGTAACACTGTTGAAACTTGAGGCTCTATGGCTTCTTTGACAATTTTCGTTGAACATGACAATACCAGCTTATTCGTTCAGCCTAAAGCTTGTCCACTGTCGGTTTCTAAACATAGAGCCTTCCTCGAATACCTATACTTCTTATTAAATACCGTTTTGTTTTCTATTTCTCGTACACCTTCGAGCACTGCAATGCGTATGTTAGAACTTCAAACTCCAACGTTAACTTCAAATTCTCCGGTTACTCCCGCTCTACATTTTACTTTCGCTTAGACGTCATCGTATATATTACGTAGCATTGTTAGAAAGAGTTTGTATTAAAATACAAACGCATTCTTAAACTTTTTTCATGATCTGTCAATTTCAAAACGTCAGTCAAGGTTCTCATGGTGAAGTTCACGAAGGAGCAGCGTTTGGAAATTATTAAAAATTACTACCGAAATTCTAAGTCGATGGTCGCAACTTTAAGAGCGCTTGCTCCAATTTTTGGTCATAATAATCGTCCCACCAGGCAGGTTGTGCGTGCTATAGTTGAGTCAGCACTGTTGAATATTCCTGTGCCAGTGAGACAACTCACCGGTCGAATTAAAGAAAATATCGCAGCCGTAAGTGCTTCAGTTCAAAATGAGCCAAGTTAATCGATCCATGGAATCGTTCACAGGAATTGAGAATTTTCCAGTGCATATTATGGCGTAAAGATCTAAGCCTACACCCTTACAAGATCAAACTAACTCAAGAACTGAAGTCTCTTGATCATTTGAATTTCATCAAAAAATTATCTTCAGCGATGAAGCTCATTTTTGGCTTAATGGCTGGTTATTGGAGAGTAACAAACCCACATGTGTAAGACTCCATTATATCCTTCATTATAAATTTTATATCCAAGCGCTGTCGCTGTAAGATTTCTGGAAATCCTATCAAATGCTGTCGCCAATGCCAAGGCTACTACTATGATACTCGTAATCAATAAATGGGTCTATAGATTTTAAAAGTTCTGAGTCGACTCTCCCATCTGAAGATAGTATCCTTTCTAATATTTTGTTGCCCATATTTTGTAATATCTTCCAGAAGGTAATTTAACTAATATTAACTTACATCGTATATTTTCAGGTGCACGTCAGGGTGAGTGTACAGTAACGCCGAATATTGTCAATCCTCTTAAGTTGTCTCGCCGGGTAAGAGCATCCATGACCCATGAAGACCTGCGCTATGTTCCCGAACCATACATCCTCAAACCAACCAACAAATCGCACTATTATAACCGTCATAACTACTTTGAAAAGCAAGAAAAGCTAGATTCCATCGAAAAATCCTCAAACACAGCTCATCTAAATCGGGTACGCCGTGACAGAGCTAAGATTATACGTGCCGAAAGTCTTACAGATGAAGATGGCAAAAAGCATGATGTCGTCGTGATGGATTGCGAAAAAGGCACCGCATTCTGTATAAAAATCAACTGTGAAATCTCCAATATGCCACAGAAGACAGAAGTGTATGTTCATGTGAAAGCTAGGCTTTGGAATTCAACACTTGTAGCTGATTACCCACGAGTGGATCTGGTGAGAATAGTATCCAGAGGTCACGTTCGTATACCAACTGAGTATGCAGTCGAACAGATCGACTCTGATGACCGAGACTCGGTAAGCAACATTATTAAATCATATCTTAAGTTCCTAATATATTAAAAATAACAAATCTATTTCTAGGTGGAAACACGAGCCTATCCAGAACTGCTTGATCAAGCGCGAGACACAAAAACATCTCTAGAGATCATTATTGGGTCTGTTATTGGTGGCCTCTTAGTATTAGCAATAGTCACATTTATTATGTACAGATATGGCTTTTTCAAGCGAAAAAGACTTCACGATCTTACGCTCAGTGGTAATATTAAGAAAATGACCGACGACGAAATGCCTGAGGAGAAGCCATTTTTAAAAAATAAAAACAAACGAGTTTTCTAACGAACACGTTTTGTGCACATACCATTGGCAGGGTACTTTTAGGAATAATAACGTGAAGAGTAATTCATCAATCAAAAGACTTGCTGTGATGATGGTATAGACCATTGTTAGAGTACTATTACTATTCCCGATCAAATAACCGTTGGACTTTTGCCTTTAAATTCATAAATTGTAAATAATTCGAATAGTCGTGTTTATAAATAGCAAAAACAAAACAAAAAAACAATTAACGCTGTCAAAATGATGTTCTTATGATACTCCAACCGAACAAGAGGACAGTAAGGCTTTCTTTTTGCTTGTCAACCATATATTAGAATTCATTATCTGCTTCTCCCTACAAATGAAGATAAATTTCCGGTTTCTCTTCTTCCTTTTGTCGTTATACACTTGCCGATTCATAAAGTGATCGCCACAGTACGGTTCAATCCTGTTCTTGCAAATGAAGTTAAGTTTTTTGAAAAAGTGCAGTTTAACCTATTAGTCCTTTTTTTATTACGTACAGTATGCTTTCACCAATACATTTAAGGGGAATTTTTCCTTTTCAACTCAAGATGCAGTAGCTTAGAAAACAAACTCTGCTTTTGGTTTGGTTTCGTGTCGGGAGATAACAGCTCGAAGCATGTTTATGAAGTTCGGCGAAGGAGATTTTTCTCCAAAAGATTAGCTAAATAGAAGACCAGGGGAAATTATATATGAAGAACCTCCAGCTATAAATGTTCCTTTTCGTATTACAAGTCTTGGAAAGGTTGAAAGTTGTAGATTATTCTATTCTAAAACTCGAGAAACTATCACAGCCGAGTCATACTGTAGAGAGATCGACATAAAGCATTGAAAATTCAGCCAATAACAGCCTTCACCGGTAAATAGGCATAGCCCCATTCTGTAAAGTGATATGCTGCATAGAAAACACTCCTGAACCACGGTTGGGATATGAAGTTTTGCTCATTCACCCTTCTCACGAGACTTGTCCCCTACCGACTACCTCCTTTTTCGAAGTTGAAATAATCGCTTTCAAAATAGGCAGTTTATAAACACTAGATGAGATGAACACATTCAACACTTTACGAGTATGATCCAAAAGGATACGACTTTGTTTAAAAAGCGACATATTTGCTTTAATGTAACGTTATAAAAAGACGACAGATGTAAAAGAAGATAGTTTAAAGAATTTTTTAAATAGTGTCGCTTAATTTTCCACAAGAAAATCGGCAATTTCAGACATGTGTAACAAACTAATACATATGTGCCTACCAACTTTATTATTCAATGACTTTTGCTAAAGTATTTTGCAACCATCCACGCAACGCTTCCGCATTCAAGTTTGTCATTTCTTCGTGAAATAAGCTTGGTTTATTTCATGAAAATCAGACCCTTTTAGTAGCCCCACAAAAAGAAATCGACCACCGTCGAATCTGAAAAACGAAATCTACATTTTTCGAAATAAGCCGGCCACTGAGAGGTTCTCGAATTAGGGTTAGCATTATACGGAACTGACGGACGTAACATAAATTCTCTACCATGATCCGGTACATACGAGTAGACCTAGTAAAATTTTGTAGATGTTCATCATCATTTTCCAAAAATTATAGACCGATGAATCTTATCGGCCATAATTCGACGCCAATAAGTGCATCCTCTTCTTATTTCTTAGGTGGCGTTACAATTCAGGGTAGTTGCGCACTCCAAGTCGGTTAAGGTCTAAGGTCTGCTTCTACTTGATGGCGCTACCTAACTTGAGATGTCCCTCTGCAGGCCGAAGCATTGGTGTTCATTCGCTTTACGTGCCCCAGCCATTTCACTCGACTGATGCGCAGTTTTCTGACAAGGTCATTGTCGCTGTACAGTTCACATAGTTCGTCGGTGAATCTTCTCCTCCAAAGTCCGTCAATGCAAACCGGACAGAATATTTTTCGAAAGAATTTTCTCTCGAAATGACTGAGGATATCTTCAACCGCTCTCGATAGAGTCCATTCTTCAGCGCCGTAGATTAGAACTCGGATGATCACAGAGTCCTTAGTTTTTCGGGATAGGGCCTTACTGCTTATCTCAAAGAAATACGAGTAGCGTTTGGCAAGTGATTGTTCAGTTTGTTTCTGTTGAGGTGTTGTTGATAGAAGTTATAGCAGAGCCAAGGTAGACAAAGTCCTTTACTACCTCGAAATTACAGCTGTCGATTGTAACGTTCTGTCCAATTCGTCGATGATGTGTGTCCTGACTTGTTGATGGCATATACTTAGTTTTGCACTCGTTTACCGCTAAACCCATTTGGCAGCTTCCATTTTGGCCATTCCAAAAACCGCTTTACTTTGATTGCCTTTATCTGTAAGGCACTGTCTGTAAATACGTTTGAATTGTCAACAATGTCAATTCTCCTCATATTTTACACTAAAACATCATCCGCATTGCTGTTTACATGCTCGGACAAGTATTGGTAATTCACTTACAGTGTACTCGTGAAGAGTTTAATAGCTTGGAGAAGGCTTAGTAAAGTTTGACATATGTACATATATGTTATGGCACAGACTTTTGAAATATTGTGCCTCCAGTGTTCGCTTGTGAGTTCCGCAATTCTTTCACATATCAAATTTCAAAGTCACGTGGCAGCGCGTCACCTTGCCTAAAACCTTTTACGACATGCGGCCTTAAAATCAATGAAAACATGGTGGGAGTCAATTTGGACTTCTTGAGTTCTTTCCACGAACTGCCGGAGTGCGAAGATTCTGTCGATCCTGAACTTTCCTTGTCAGAAACCAAACTGATGGGGCTAATCAGGTAGTTGGGGAAGGGTTTCAGACGTTCACACAATATCGGATCGGGCAAACGGTGCTGAGATTCCATACATCAGGCACAAAGTCATTTCCAACAGCTTTGACTACCTCGGCCAGTAAGCAGACCTGACGGTTGGTTAGGTGGACCTGCTGTCGTCGTATAAGTTAAATGGTCTATTCTGCCTGTCGACGGGATGTTGAGTTTCTTCGCCGTTATATAGTATGCAGAAATAGTTTTTCTATATCCTCAGCACCGACTGTGACTCCACTAAAAGGTGTCCTGCTTCATCTTTACAGTTTTCTGTACGGGTCTTCTTGCCGTGACACGTTCTTTTTACCTGTTGGAAAAACTGCTGTACGTTATTCCTGAAGTACAATCTCTCATCGTCTTCAATCGCGTGGTTTTTTTTTCTTCTTCTGGAGAAGCCGATGTTCTTCCCGTCTCTTCTGCTAATATACATAGCTCACGAGAAACTCTCGTCCTTCGCTGACATGCCGTTTTGTACACCCTTATTCTGCTATACGTGCGGATCGAACGTTCCCTTCACCTATTTGATTCACTTACACTTCGAATCGGTATTCTGCTATATGGCGGGTGAACAGCCTTACCGTTTTCTATTTCAAAGTTTCGAAGATTTAAACGTCACCCGTTTGGAAATTTAAGTTACATTTCAACTGTGTAATTTATGTGGAAAGAAAAACAAATATGGATAGTGCACCACTTTATTTCAAGTTTGACTCGGAAACAAGAGACTCTAGAGGATATTCGATTCGTGCGTATAGTGTTTGACTTCGAACGAATAGCAGGATCGGACAACTCGTATTTGACATAAACATTCCCCCCAGCGTATAGCAGAATAGGGCTGGTAGGCTTCTTGCTTATCTGCATGTGCTTGCCGGCATTCTTTATCAAACCAGGGATTTCTTGATAGGGGTAGGGTGAAACACAGCGCATCAGTTGCGGCGTCTCTGATGGTACGTTGGTTGCGTTGCCACTGGTCTTCGGTACTTCATGAGGCATAGGGGTTCTTCAAAGATTTTGGGATATGCGTTCGGCGAAGAGCCGGGGCTGTCTCTTGCGATTGCAGCTTTTCTTCGTTATATCCTCACACAGTAGTTCTTCCTTGTTGTTCCTTGACCAAAATTCAAAAGCCTTACTCCGTTCCAAACCGTGGTTTCGTGTAAGCTACGGTTGCCAACTGTCCTACCAAGAATATCCTCTTTTCCTACCCTGGTGTTAAAATCGATTTTAAAAAATGCAAAAGTGCATCTAAGAGGGTGTAATTTATGCAGCACTCTAGGACTCGACGTACTCTTAATGTTTTTAAGATGCGCTTTTGATTGACATGTCCGCTAGTAGATATTAATGGATCGATATTGACACCCTTCAAAGTTTCTTCTTTGCGAATAGGCCTATGAACATTTGGTTTTGATAGGTCAAATACAGCAGGCCGCTCTTCGAGTGATTGAGTTTCTTATCATATTTTCACCAGGACCTGTTGGAGTATTAATATGTCAGCAGAATTTTCTTTGCGTAGAAACATAAGATCTTTGCGAGATATAATAAAATTCGCGTACTTACACACTAAATGTGGCTTCTATGGATTTTCGTAAAGATCTTACAGTCTGCAAAAGCAAAATAATAATAATCAAACTCTATAAGTTGCACATTAAAAAAAAACAGTGAGTTAAACTTTGCCCACCCTACAACTCTACTCGTAATTTTTCAAATTCAGAGCTTTTCTCAGCGATTGTCTGATTAGTGGGTGGTATACTTACGACTATAAAAGCAGGACTTCTCTTCAGAAAGAAACATTATTGAGACCTGTTCCGGATCAGATGCTTCTTAATACGCTAAATATTTCTACAAAACTTGTGTTTTTTCTGACAAAATTCTTCTGTGATAAGAAATCGAAAGCAAAGCCTTGCCGTTTTGGTTAGAACCGTGACACAACATAAACAAATTACCTAATCTAACCTAATTTATAAGCAAAAACCAATGGATTACTTAATTATGAAGGTAGCTACATACTGCTATACTCGTACAATGCTTCTTATTTTTAATTTCTTCACGGATGCCTTAAACTTAAAACCTTATGTTGTAAATAAAAGTAAGCATTTATGATTTAGATTCTTACACATATGATTTGTATATTGAACTCGAAAGTATTACTATTTGTTTTTGTTTTTTTATTTTTATTTTCCTTAGAAACTTTAATAATATTTGTACAAAGTTAAGTTTTATATGATTCAATATAAAAATGAACTGCTTATAATGCGAATTTAAGATTTTAAGTCGTACGAACGTTGAAAATATGCAAGTCAAGATTAAATGTATTGGATATATTTTAATACAATATAATGTAAAATAATGACAGAATCCCGAACTCCACATTTGTGCTTATACCGAATCGATTTGATGCTGGTGTTATTCGATTTAATAATAATTATATAAATGTATGTTTTTAAAACAGTGTATTAAGTTATTTTTTTTTTAAAAATATAGCAAAGTAAATTTAGCATACGTACTAAATTTAGTTCTAAAGTAAGATTGTTATTTAGTAAAAACAAACGAAGATTTTATGATGTACATACACGCACAATAAGGGGAAAACAAACAAAAGAAAAGGAAATAAATTAAGGTATAATTTTTTAAATAAAATCGTCGAGTTTGTTTTATCTCAAAAAAAAAGAAAACGAAAAGGAAATTGACAGAGCGTCGCACAGTGTTTCGACTATATGGATTTAGGTGGAAAAAAGTCATGCCACAGACTAGTAAAAACCGGTTATTGAGCTTCCAGAGAAGAAGGCAAAGATCTCAAATCTATAATATTTCCATGGTTTTCTCGCTCTTTGTCTAAACTAACGGTACATTTCCAATGAAGCAGTAGCATTTTGTTTACCGATGCCTCATTTGACAAGTACCATTTGTGGTTGACGTTGTAATATTGAGTCTAATCCATAGACTAACTATACCTAGATATCAAACTTTCCAGATATTGGAAAATCAAAACCGGTTTTGTACTGATCGTCCCTATCCGTGTGAACCTGTCCGTGAATACGTGAGAATTGTCAATAATGTCAAAATTCGAAAAGTTTTACGATTGACGTCACCCATATAAAAATGACGCGGTGAATTTCGATTTTGACATTTCTCATATTTACAAATCTAATTTCGTGTAAGTTGCAAAAAAATTTTATGTTGAACAATAATTTTGTTTATTATATTTTCTAGGACAACAAAATAAGAAAAATTTACACATTTGGACCAAAAAGAAAACATTTTCCACAGAATACTGCGGCCACGAACAGATTGCCTTGGATTGGAGGTGGCAAAAGCAGTTGGAAAAGTTTGTTTACATTTTCTTGTGAGTAACTACAAACATTTTAATTTCAAAATAATTTATTTTACTTCTTTTTTACAGTAAGAACAATGAATCTAAATGCACCATTCAAGAGCTTTAAGAAATGTGGATGAGTGATCTAACTAATTACATGTAAGTAAAAAGAATACATTTTCGTATAGCAATACATATAATGCCTTTTTCCTTGCAGATCCAACATTTGAAGTGCAATGGTTTCAAGAAAAGCGTTCCCAGTGTGGAACCATCGTGAGCTGATCAAATAAATGTGAGTAAAAAGAATACATTTTCGTATAGCTATACATATAATGCCTTTTTCCTTGCAGATCCAACATTTGAAGTGCAATGGTTTCAAGAAGTGGATGTAATCCTTGCATCCTAAGAGACACTTCTTAGTTTTTTCCATTTTATCTATATAAAATTTTTATCTATAAGATAAAAAGTAATTAGTTTTATTAAATTAAAACAATAGAAATTTTTGTCACTTACGTATTTACTGCTTCTTCAATAAATTATTGACATTTGTTCATTTCACCACGGTGTGGGTAAGTTTTTCGCTTCACCATGAATGTTTTCATCAGGAGAGCATGTTCCGAAAAAATGTAAATTACAATTCATGAATAAATTGGATTATTAGATTAAATGGAAAATATTGTATTAACTTTTCATACGAAGTAATAAATAATAATTAATGATCATTTTGACTGTTTTTATTTGTGAAAATAGAACAATAAATAGAAAATTAATGCTTTATAGGTCCATTTAGTACGACAGCGAATTGACCAATTATTTTTTGAAAAAATATGGATGTGACTGGACAATTTAGCTTATATTTAATGCTTTTGTATTACTAATTCCATTACTAACGCAACATTTCCATATACTTTGCTCAATTTTTGCATCAAAAAATTTCCGAGAAGAAGAAAATCGATGTAAACACACCGCAGTACGTTTCACAAATATCACGTTGTAATTCTAAAATTTGGCTGGATTTTCGTGAATGTCAACGACATCAAATCGGCGTATAAATCTTATACCGTTAGAAAGAAACCTTTCGTCAGCGAAGCAAATAAAAAAAAAGAACAAAAGGACTTTGCTAATAAATAAAAAAATCTTCTAGGATTTTTTCAGAAGAGTCAAAATTTAGCATTTATGAATCAAATAGGCCTTCGAAAGCATGAAGACAACCAAATGAAACTTACAGTCCAAATACACAAGGCAAAAAGTAAAGCACGGAAATGGTGGTTGTGTAATATGGAGCTAAATATCCACTGTTGAGATCGGTAATTTAGTCACAGTAATTCAGAAAAAGAAGTATACTAAAATATTTAGAGCGAAAATTTGCTTCAAAGGACACATACAATGCTTATTGCGAAACATTTTTTACTCCCAACAGGACAACGATTTCAAGCATAAGTCCATATCCACATAAAGTCCCTCACTTGCTAGTAACGCCACCACATAGCCCCGATCTTAACCCGTTCTCTTTGGAACGCCTTTGGAATCATTAAACGATGAGGTTACGAAAACATGTCATCGAAGCCTCAGTTAAAAATTTTAATTTTTAGCGGAATGGCAAGAAATAATATGTGAATATATGGAAAAGTTGACGCATTCTATGCCAGACCGGCTTAAAGATGTTAACAGCATTAAAGAATACTCAACAAAGTAGTAGCAAAATCTGTTGAAAACAATTATAAACAAAAATTCCCTTCGACAAAACCAAATTAAGTTGGGATATCATTTCACATTGTTTGTTAAATTTTGGAAATTATTTTTAAAAAATAAACAATTAAAATACCACCGCTTTTGTACTTTATAATGTGTGAAAAAAAAGATTCTCGAAATATTTTGGAAAAGCTTTAAATTCAAATAGAAAAACAAATATTTTCCTTAAAAAACTAAAAAATTATCAAAAATGTTAATTGTACTTATCAGTATTATTTAATTAATTTATTTACTCAACACATTCAAACTAAAAGAACAGCAAGGAAATTGATTTTAAAAGTTGCCATTAATTAATAATCCTTTTCATTGATGTCCAGAGTACAGAGTTTGTGCCTAAACATAAAAAATGCTTATACAATTGACTCTCAATACAAGCTTAAGCTTGATTTCAGAATTGTAATAGTTTCAATTCATTTATATCTTCAAATGAAACTTTCAAAATATAATCCTTAGGTCCTTTTTTAATTCTATTCTGAAACGATCCCCTTTTTGTTCAATTGAAACTAAAAAAAGGGTTTTTTTAAAATATCTAATATCTTCACTTTTTCACCACGTTGAATTAAATATTCACCAGCGAAAAATATTTTTCCTTTTATTTTTGCCTTTATAATATATATTTAGCGAACATTATGTGAAATTTGTTATCATTTTAGCCATTCTGACAGGTTATAGAGATTGAGAATGTGTTGGTGATTCACTTACAGTGTGTCTGTGCGAAAGTTAAACGTTTGCAAAAGTATTAGTAGAGTTTGATATCTAGGTATAGTTAGTCTATGGTCTAATCTTTTTCAACTTTAATCAATTGTTCCTGTATCATGGACATTTCTTCTGAAGGTATTTATGGTTTACTTTGTAATTTTCCTCTTTTTCATTAAAAAACATGCTATAGAAAAACAATTGTTTTGAATTTATCAGTTTTTATTTAAATCATTAGTAAAAAAAGGCATGAGTAACAGTTTATCAGGACTTAAAATTATATGCATCTTTTAGAGAATTGAATCCTCTTTCCGAAAATTCAAACTGAATTTTGCGCACGACTTTGCAAATATTTTTATTTTTTAATTTTCAGGTTCACTTTGAGTTATTTCGCGAACAGAATTTTTTTGAGCAATGGATAAAATATCCCCAAAAAGTGAGGAATGGAAAAAATTACAGCTACATAGTTTTGACGCACAATCTTCTTGTTTCTAATAATGAAAAACAGAGGCTAAAACAGTATTAGGTTGTGGTCAGAAAAGATTTTTTATAAGTGGGGTAAAGCAGGCCGTCGAGTTGAGCTATTTTTTTGTACGTATGAAGAATGGCTGAATGGAGATGATATTATTTTATTAACGCGTGATTCCAAAGACCTTTATCTTGCCGATGATCAAGCTCCCCAAATACCTCAATATTTTGGTCGTCCTCCAAAATCATTTAATGATTGTTGCCAAAAAACTAAAATACAAAGGGTACAAAGGATACTCAATAATTTTACCTTGGAAGAAATTTTATTTGCTGCTGAACACTCTCAAAAGCTCGCGAGAAAGAAAGATGCTGCAAACATAATAAAAGGCTTGAGTGATGACCTAGATGGCGCTAAACAAATAAAAAATGCTCAGTTGTTAACTTCAAAAGAGAAATGCCTTTCCGGTGATGAGGCACTAGGCCTTTATCTTGATGCAAAATTGACCACCAATAGTTACAAACTATTGAGGAATGTAGCTCTTGGTGTAGGCCACGAACTGGTTCCTTCATTTTACTGTTTGACGAAAGCCAAGAAAAAATGCTTTCCACCTGAAGATTGTATTCAAGTTGATGAGATTTCTGCTAGTTTTACACTACAGTCCTTGTTAGATATAACTACCCAGCGGATTTTAGAAGCATTGCACCTTTCAGGGACAGACAAAAAACACACTCAGCAACGTTGATAAGTAAATGGGGATTTGATGGGAGTTCAGGGCATAGCCAGTGCAAGCAGAAATTCGACGACAAAACTGCTAGTGACGAATACCTATTTTTAGTTTATTTCGTGCCTTCGAAATTAGTTTTGGATGATAATTTTAATACCACGCTTTGGGTAAACGTCAAACCGTCATCTACGCGTTATTGTCGTGCAATTAAATTTATTTAAAAAAAAAAGAGACTTCGGCTTTAGTGCATCAAGAAGCAGAAAATATAAAAAGTCAAATCGAAAAACTAAACCCAACTGAATCTTCAAACCTTCTCGTCAAACATGTTCTTCTCTCAACAATGTTTGATGGAAAAATATGCAACATATTATCGGGTACAAAGGGGAATCAGAATTATTATATTTGTGGTGCTAAGCCCAGTCAAATGAATTCGCCAATTACTTGTGGCAATATAAAGACACAAAATTATGTTTATGGATTGTCTCCACTTCACGCACTTATAAAAACTTTCGAATGTTTATTACACATTTCTTACAGATTGCCTCTAAAAGTATGGCAAGTCCGAACAGTGAATCAAAACGTTTTCCAGGAAAGGAAAAATGTTATTCAACGAAGATTCAAATCTGAATTCGATTTGAACATAGAGTTGGTAAAACCTGGGTTTGGTACGAATAATGATGGAAACACTGCCAGAAAATTTTTTGAAGATTATGAAAAAACAGCCGAAATAACTAACCTTGATAGAGAGCTAATATATAAATTCCATATCTTACTTACTGCACTTACGTCTGGGTATGAAATTAATACATACGAATTTAAAAAGTTTTCGAAGAACATAGCAGCATCGTATCTCAGCCTGTATCTTTGGTATTACATGCCCGTTACAGTACACAAAATTTTATTTCATAGTGTTGATATAATCCAGCACATGATTTTACCGATTGGAAACTTATCGGAAGAGGCTCAAGAAGCTCGGAATAAAGATTGCCGAAGATTTCGAGAATTTAATACCCGTAAGTGTTCTCGGTATGCCACCAATAGAGACTTACTTACAATGTTGCTAATCTCATCAGATCCAAAAATCAATGAATTTAGAAATGTAATTGAAAAGAAAAACAGCCCTTTACCACAAGAAGTTAGAAAGTTATTGGTTATGCCTGCCTCTACTTCCTTATCCACTGAGGCGAGAATTCAGCTATGATAAGTGGTGTGATGGATCCAGCCATGAAGATATGTCAACAGATTAACCCATTTATTCCCAAAGACATTTAAAAGTAAAATTTCAAATTTTTGGTAGCATAACTTTATTAAATAGTGATAAGAGAATACAAAAATATGTTTTTTTATTTTTTATAAAATTAAGGAACTACTGTTTTTAAGCTGTACCCAAACAGGTACAATGGGAACATATGATTGCTAATTTTTTAAATGAAATTGTTTAAAACAATCTTTTTCGACACACAGAACTATGTTGCAGAACTCACAAACCCATCTGACTCTCATGTGACATACTTTACATCTAAGAGGCTTTTCAATTCTCTTAGGAAAATGGTGACTTTCAGTCAAAGCAACGCTTGCACATATGGATCTTTTTGATGTCGAGGGTTGTAGAATGGTATATCTTCTAAGATAATATCGAGCGATATCTCTTTGAAAAGATAGCAAGTCATCTTGGGAATTTGCTGCCTCTTTATAAAGTTTTCAAGCGTTCACCAACGTTGAGCTTAGCATGGACGTAAAAAGCGGCCACCACCACTTTTTGCCTCGAATTTTGATTTTGTAAACATTGACACACTGATCGTGTAAGTCAACGCCACCCATACCGTTATTATAGTCCGCAATAAGATTCGGCTGCTGAATGAATATTTTTTTTTTTCTGCTGATGACCAACGTTTGACGTAATGCATAGGCTGGATGGTATCAAAGTTTGTGCCCATGGTGACAACACTATTATCATTCCACTTGACAAAAAGAATATTATTGTTTTCGTCGTAAATGTGCTCAAAATGCCCTCGTCTCTCCTTTTTGAATTCTTTTTTTAGCTTCAATGGGCATTTCTTTGTTCGGTTTTCCCTTACCGTTCCAGTTGCTCTGAAGCCCTTCTCTCTCAACAACCGCAAAAGGTCATGAGAAGTAAAATAGTTGTCAAAATAAATTATGTGGTCAGATGGAAGCTGGACTTTTTCTAGAAGCTCAAGCACAACTCGAGATCCCAGTGGCATTTGTAACAAATTAGCGTTCACATTTTTTGCACCACAATATGTATCAAAGTTGTAAAGGTAGCCACAACTACTTGCCAACATCCAGTTCTTGAAACCAAAACGAACAGGTTTTCCTCTTATGAACTGTTTTGAAGAATGGTGGCCAAAATATTTTATCATGGCTTCATCAACGGATAATTTTTCGTGCATGAAGCCCCATTGCTGATATTTTTGGCACAGAAGATTCATAAGAGGTCTGAGCTTAGCCATTTTGTCTTGAGCATCTAGTTGATTGTTATTTGCGAAATGGATATATTTTTTTATCTCATAAAAACGATTTCGCGGCATGTTGTTTGCTACCAATGCGGTTCTTGTGTCTTCATCCATTTTCCAATACATGGACTCCCTGGGCATTGAATGGTAACCGCTATAGAACATAATTCCAATGAAAATTTCCAACTCTTCTTTTTGGAAATTGAGGCTATGGTGGTTATGTTGAGAAGCATAAAGTCTAGTTTGATTCAAAATCAATTCTTTTACTTCATTATCAAATAGCATTTCAAATATTTCGAGTTTAGATTTATTGTCTAAATCACACTTCATATTCATTTTGCTTATTTTGAAGTTATCAGAACAGTTCATCGTCATATTAGCATCTCTTTTGGACCAGTGTGGTTGGGTTTGAGATTGCTCTATTTTTGAAGCTCTAATGACTGATAAAGGAACTTCATCCTCGCTATCGAAATCCTCATCCCTTATGAAAATTTCAACGTTACCTGGAACGTCATTGGGTATGTGGTCATTTTCTAAATTTTCCGGTTCTATTTCCTCCTCGTCTGTGTTATAATCTGCATCTGGTGGTATAAATGTAATGTCAAACGCAGCGTTATGATCATCTTCTTCGATTGCATTGGTTGCATCTGGAAGATTATCGAATCTCCTTCCATAAAATAATGATGACGAGAAAGCTTTGAAATTCATTCTAAAAAAAAAAATGTCAGATTTTCCCATTGTACCCAAGCGGGTACACCTAATTTTAGGCGTGCTTACCTAGCGTTAAAACAAATGAACACTTTATTTTTAACTTTTGTATGATTTTATTATTCGTTTTTGATCCTTTTCCAAAGAAATAAATAGAAAATTGATAAAACAAATTATTTTTGCAATGCAAAATAGAGACCAACTTCCGAAAATTCGAGAAAAACGAAATTGCATCTAAGACGATGCAGTAAAAAAAACTATCGCTTTATATTTTTTACAGTAAATTGCACGCCTACTTATTAAAACCATATCAACAAAGAAAAAAAGTTCAAATTTCATCAAAACAAATTTGAAAAACAGCAACGGTAAAATCTTAAAGGTGCTCAATTTTCTGTACCCAAGCGGGTACAGTGGTAGTAAATGGGTTAAACTGGAAGATACCTAACCAATACACATATGCAAGTACATACATACCTATACATATAAATAAAGTGAATATAAATAAGATATAATACTGTGCAAAATACAAACTTTTAATAAAAATAATAAAATACCCAATAAAAACATTAAAATGAATTCGTTAAGCTAATAATGTTTACATAGTTGATATTAGTTAATATCTTATTTCATCATAAAACTTGTCAATAAAGACACTCATATGCGCTAAAATGGTTTTCATTTCCTCCATAGCCCATTTTTTTCGAGCACTCGCAACAAGAGTTGAATTTGAAACACTTTTAGTTGGTTTTGACTTTTTTCCACCTAATCCCATATAATCGAAACACTGTGCGTCGTCGCCTTGTCAAAGTCCTCTTTTGACATTAGATTCCTCCCTGGTGTGATAACCCACTTTTATGAAGCAGCATTCTCCATTGGCAAACTTGGCATGACTCTGCGAGATGTGTTCAAAAAGTAAGGTGACTTTATACTTTTATAAAAAAATATATTTATTTTTTCATCAATATTAATGCTGTCCCCTTCAAAGTAATCCCCCTCAGATATGATACACTTGTGCCAAGGTTTCTGCAATCCTCGAAGCACTTCTGATAAGCACTTTTTCGTATAGCCTTGAGCTCTTCTAGCGATGGGGTTTTATTTCTTCAATCGTTGCAAATCTCCGTACTTTCATAGGTCTCTTTATCATCATACGAGTAGATCATCATTGACGTCATTCAAGAGCTCCTGCGTGATGCTCATGCGACGACAGTTCTTCTATATCAAAATTAAGGAGTTTCGGAACAAACTTCGCTGACGCAAGTTGCATGCCCAAAACATCCGAAAAAAGCAGTAAACTGCTGAAAGATGTACTCTTGGCTACGTAACTTTTTCAAGTGTCAAGCTATGACTCTAAGATTTAGAGGGAATGTCAACAACAGATTTACCAACTTAACAAAAAAAAAATAGAACTCAAATCGGAACATTGGGAGCGCCACACGGTGCTTATTCCCTTTTGATCAAGGTGGTATGTATTGACTTTTATGAGTCAACTACGCACAACACTTAAACCACCTGAATTACACATAAACAGCGCAGTATGATGCGATCTTTTCCCACAATTGTATGCTTCCTTCCTATCAACCCCTGTTTCCAACAATAAATCGGTGTAAAAACCAAACTTATCCGCACACAGAGTACGATCACTGAACGGTAGAAGGAAAGAAAAATTTGTATCTGGGAAAAATCTAGTAAAATCCAGCACCATCACTTCCCACCAACCGATACAGTCGGTGTCGGTGGCAGTACCAACATTGGGGAAAAGGCTAAAGGAGGAAAAAGAAAACAAATATGCACAAAGGATTTTCCAATAAGGACTTGACAGCTTTTTTTTTTTTAAATAAAACGGTAAAAGTACAATCAAAACATTTATGAATGGAACTCGACTTCGTTCATATGGCCACTGCGAGCACGTTTGCAGCAGTCGATTCTTTGGACCCAATTTTCAACAACTCGGCCATACATTTCGGCTGAAACGACCGCTATTTCGCATTCAATTGGCTCTGAGCTCTTCCAATGTCGTCGGCGTGTTGGAATACACCAATGACTTACCGGAGCCCCACAGAAAATAGTCAAGTGGCTTTAAATCGCACGAACGAGGCGGCCAATCGACTGGCTCATATCTTGAGATAACACGCTCACCATACTCTTCAATAAATCGATTGTAGCGCGTGCTGTGTGGCTTGTGGCATCATCCTATTGAAACCACATGTCGTCCAAGTCCATATCTTCCAATTCGGGCCAAAAATAATCGGTGATCATGGCGCGATAACGCTCACCATTCACAGTAACGTGACGATCGTTATCGTCGACGAAAAAATATGGCCCAATAACGCCGCCGGCATACAAACCGCACCAAACAGTTATTTTTTGTGAATGAAGTGGTGATTCATGAAGCACATGTGGATTTTCACCCGACCAATAACGCATATTTTGCGTATTGACGAACCAATTTTGCCAAAATTGAGCTTCGTCACTGAAGATGATTTTGCGATGAAATTCATCATCTTGGCGCATCTTCTCCAGAACCCAATCGGAGAACGTACGTCGCTTCAAATGGTCCATCGGCTTCAATTCTTGAGTCAGCTTGATCTTGTATAAACTAAGATCCTTACGCAAAATACGCCATAATGTGGTCTGAGCGATGCCCAATTCTTGAGAACGCCGTGGAATTGATTGATTTGGATCGCTTGCTACGGACGCCTGAACGGCAGCGATATTATCGACATTTCGACCAACCCGTTGTCTCACTGACACGGCAACATCACACAACGAATATGCAGACTCAAATTTTTGCACTAAACTGGTTATTGCCTGTCTACTAGGGCGAAAATTGGAGTTAACGCTCTTAAAGTTGCAGTCACCGACTGCACCGAATTTTTATAATTTGCAGACATTGCTCGTTCGTGTACTTTACCATGATGAAAATGTTGTACTGAATAAATTGACAGTGACAGTTTGATGATTAGTGAAACACTGCGTTCACAAATTAAATTCAAAGTTGTCAAGTCCCTATTGGAAAACCCTTTACTTGAAACTGTGAACATATGTTCGGGACATGTGTACCAACACAGCAAACCAAAAAAAAATTGATAATCGGACGAAGATTGCCCGCGAAATTTCAAAAGTCACCTTACTTTTTGAACACACCTCGTATAGAGTTCGTTTCTATAAACGGTGTCATATGCATATGCGGCCATAGGATGGATATGTGGTCAAGTGAATGTGCGTTCTGAGGAAGAATTTCAAGGGCAGGATAAGCCTAATTCAGCGGCTGAGCATGCAACACATATGCCATAGACTTCGACAAATACGACAACCAACAAACAGTAGATGCAGAATCATACAATCATCAACGAAGTTATCGAGAAAAAATGCAGTCGAACGGTATAGAATGAGTCAGGAGGTATTACTTGATCTCAGTGGGATCTCAGGTTGATGTTGTTTGTGTGTCTGAAACTTGGTGCCATCCTGATATTGAGGAGAATGTGTATGATGTGGCAGGTTTTAAGGTTCACCGTGGTGATAGAATAGGTCGTGCTGGGGGAAACTCTGCTATTTATGTTCGCAAAGGTTTACAATTAACAGCGCAGGACTCCGGACTTGACTATTCGTTCGTTTACATCGTGTCCAAGTCTGAATAAATATTATTGGGTACGGCGTACAGAGCAGATCAACATGTGGACCATTTTCCAATAGTAAATGTACTGGAACAATACTCTTGCAGCGCCTCGCATTCGTGAATAGTTTTAAAGCGCTTAGTTTGTTTCCAGTTAATACAAGTATTCCTACTCAGGTAATACTATACAATCAAATCTCAGGTCGAAATTTGACATTGTTGACAATTCCCACGTATTCACGGACAGGTTCACACGGATAGGGACGATCAGTAGAAAACCGATTTTCCAATATCTGGAAAATTTGATATCTAGGTGTAGTTAGTCTATGGTACTGACTGGAATAATGTTCGGTTCCTTCAGTCAGTTCATGATAAAGTACTATCTCTTCAAGATCAGATTAGATTTCTTTTTGAGAAAACCTTGCTGTGAAGTCTAAGGTTATTCGTAGATCATAGCCACCTTGGTTAAGCAGTATTATCATACAACTGATGCAAGACCGAGATAGATCTTTTAATCTTTGGAGGCGACACAAACTTGAAATATTTCATCATGTGTATTGCCGTCGGCGTAATAAAGTGTCAGAGATAAGAGCTGCGAAAACTATCTACTACGAAAATAGAAAACCGTTTTGAAAAACACATGGAAAACCTTAAATTGGAAAAAATAACCCTAAAGTTCCTGAAGAAATTGATTGCGACCTTCTTAATCAAAAATTTGTCATAATGCCTACATCTCTCGCAATCGAACCCGGACAAAATACCTTTGAGCCATCAGAAATTGATGCCCATAATGAATCTTTTGGCTTCATATGCGTAAGTGATGCAGACTCTGTTGAGGCTGTATTGTCAATAAAGTCTACTGCAACAGGTATCGACGGAATTGATCCCAGGTTTATAAAACTTCTGCTTCTTTATATTCTGCCGTCCGTGACTCTTATTTTTAATCACATAATTACCACCTCTGAATACCCGCGTGAAATGAAAAAGCCAAAAATTATACCAATCCCTAAAAAAGCAAGACCCATTGCAGTTCTGCCTTTTTTGAGTAAGGTTTTTGAAAAAGTAATTTTAAAACAAATTCAAACGTATTTGACATCGAAAGACTTCTTAGCAGTTGTCAGTCGGGATTTCGTCCTAAACATACCTGCAAAACTGCCTTGTTGTCCATAGTTGACGACATAAGGAAGTCGCTAGATAAAAAATTTGTAGCGTTGTTGATACTTTTAGACTTCGCCAAAGCTTTCGATAGGGTGAATAACGTTCTGCTAGAGTCAGCAAAGCTAATGTACTCTTACTTAATAAAGATATTGCTATGTGTTGTGGTTAACACAAAATATTCCAGCTTCCTTAAAGTTTCGTGCGGCGTTCCACAAGGATCAGTACTTGGGCCTATTTGGTTTTCAATTACATAAACGATTTGTCTCTTTTTTCTCGACGTTCCCTGTCGTTGCGCAAATTAACGGAGAGTTGAATGATATCTTGCTCTAGGCCCAACGTAACTTTCTGAACTTAAATCCCACAAAATCTAAAGCCCTAGCCATAAATAGGAAGCCACTAGACTTCCACTATCGGAAAGGTTTGGGGAGGTCTTCGATTGCTCCGGTCAATGAAATTTTTTACACCACCAACAATAAGGAAAAAGCTGACAAAAACGCTCTTACTTCCAATTTTACTATATGGATGTGAGGTTTATGGTAAGGTTGATTGTGGAAGTAAAAGAAGGCTTAATGTTATCGACAACAATATTATTCGCTATGTGTATGAACTTCGAAGATTTGATCACGTATCAGCTTATTCAAAAGGTCTCGGCTGCTCATTGTTTGCATGATATAATACAAACACATCAACCTGAGCTTACTCTTGTACTCTAAAGTGCCACTTCTTGACAGATCAACTACAAAGGTGGAATTCCTGGTACATCGTTCGGATCACCGATTCAAGGACTTAATGGATGCCAGGATGATCGGTATGATCAACGGAAAGTCGCATGTCTAGAATTTTAGAACTGTACATCGAAATTTCGGACAATTTTTAGAGATATTCAAAAATGAGTATTTCTTCTTGTAGGGCAACATTAGGTGCAAAGTGGTTTGCTCTTCTGAATCCCAATAAATTTTCCAAAACGATCTATAAGGGAGACCAAATCTATTGCCATTGTTAGCACTTATAAGGTAGCTTTTGATGATGCCCAATAAGATGGTAATGTGTGGTCTTGTCACATGTCTCGGGTCTACTATACCTTGAGACAAACCTCTCTATTTAAGTTTTAACATATATTGCAATATTGGATTACCAGGGACCTGTAACACAAAACAAGAAGTACTTGGTGAACAGTTCAAGTGAACAAGTGTTGGAAAATTGTGTAGCAAGTCTGGTGGCACTGCAACGAGTGTTGTAGAATCTTTCAATAAGCGGAAAATTTCTTACACAGCATTTTTGTAACTTAAAGCAGTGTTGAGATACAAAAAAGTATTTAAAATATATTTGGTTGGTAGAATTTATCTCCTTAAAGGTGTGAATTGGATATTACGCGTGCTTTACCTGGGTACCTGGGCCACGGTGAGTCTCTACACGAGAGATCACATACAGTACCAATTTGAGGTTGTAAATAAGCAAGAATTGCCCTACGAAGCACTTTCAACCATTCTATGAGTCTCAGTACGCAGTTGCAATGCTGCACATCTGCACATCCAGTCACAAGAAACTTATATTTTAGTCGGCAACTTGGGAATACCATAATCACAACGACACTCTCATAAGAGGGCCAACCACGACGTCAGGTTGAAACTGAAATGTAGGAACTCCTGATATTCCATGGTAGTAGAAATAAGCTTCGCAATCTTGAGTACGATACCAGTTGTGCACCTCACAGCCCAGGATTTGTGGCTTCTAATGCACCGATCCTCGGTTGACTCTCAAGGTCTTACCCTACGAATTTCCATTACCTAACTACCTAGGTATGTCGTCGCATAGCTACGAATTCTTTCGAATTGCGCGCTGCAACCAAGAGCATTATTGAATGTGATGTCCATAGCTTGCAGGTCCTTAATGTCCGAATAGATGGGGAAAATCATTCAATTATGAAGGGACCCTCACGAGCGGCTTCATTCTCGCTTGTACCTCTAGTTCTCACACTTACCCGTGTAACATCAATTCGTGAACACATTAATACGTGAACACGTTTACACATGCTCAATCGCTTGAAAGATATATACACGTGATTAACGAGTTCACGTGAGATCGAAAGTTCTCGCTTTTTAGTCGCCGATGTTTGGCAATCGCATCAAGCTTAAAAATAAATTTGCAAGTAACTATTACAGCAAGTGCAATTCTCTTAGAGATTGAATAAATGTCCGAGGCTGTGCCACTTTTAATATGATCGTCGATTTTGCAGTTTTCTGATCTCGGTGCCCAGGTTCTACAGACCTTAAAACAGAGTTTAGCGATTTTTAGTCGCTTGACTATCCCTTTGAATCCACTGCAGCCTTTTGGGAGCGGGAATTGATTAGCCGGATTGTGACGCAGTTGTCGAAACTAGTGGAAGTTACGGTCTGGTCAAAATTTCCTTTCCTTTGGTCCTTAAGAGGGACGAGCGACATGTTTTTAGATTGGTCCACTACGAGGTAGTTTTAAGATCTATGGCAGTGTATTTCGCAATCTATTGTACTTACTATATACATATGTATGTCCAATGGTACGTGATGAAAGTGCATACATGTTAACAACAAATAGATCAAAAACCCAACGGAAGTTCCAATGCACGCGCTTAAGTCATTCTCACGCTTTTCCACCAATTCATCATTTTCTGCACAAACAAAAGTGCAGTATTACATCAAGCAGACGACACCTGAGAAGCATTGGGTGATGCAATACCTGAAGCAGCAGTAGAAGTAGAAGTTAGACGTTAAGACAGAAAATTGTAGTTAGTTAGTTCTTAATTGGAATGGAAAGAATAAAGTCGATTTTTTTTTAATAAATAAAATTTATATTTATTTAACTTACACCAACCTAATGTAACTATAAGGGAAGATCTTAAAGCTTTACCTATGACACTCATGCAGGCTAATCTTTGCGCATTCTCTAAAGACTTACAGCACAGATAATAAATCTATACAGATGTCTCATCCATATGGGAAGTTTTGTCCTATGAAAATGAAATCGAACTAAAAAAAAAGCTTTTTTAAAAAGCTGCAAAGAGCAGAAAAATCATTTTATTTCTTTTCGCTTTTTGCTCTTGCCACTTGTCACTCACGCATGCAAAGTCGTTTATCATGCAAACCCGTGAACGAAAGAAATAAATAAAAAAAACCATACGTTGACGTTGCCCAGCATAACCGGTTTACTTGGGTTTATGTACGTGTGCTTGTTATTTTGTTTGTAACTTGTTATGCAATGTAAATTAAATGGTGGTAGGAATATAATTTTGAAGATCATAAGATCGATGTGCTCGAGGGGGTGGGTATGACGTTGCACCACACTATAAAAGTGGTTGATATTTGAAGCACGAGGTGTTAAGGGCTAGTACATGTTATGGGGTTGGAGATATACGTATGTACATGAGCGCTAGACCATTTTTCCCGATTTTAATTTTGCGCTCAGGACATTAAGTACCTACAAAATTTGATAAATTTCCAAGCATTGAGCAGCATCGAACTTATTCGGAAAATGTATGTATATGTTATTTACGAATACATATTTGCTCCCTTTTCTTTCAAGTTAGGTAAAAGGGAGTTTTTAAAACTGTGCGCAAAATCTTCAATTCCGAGACTCGGGGAAGTTCGAACAAGTGGAATGGGATCTCAACCAATTTGGAGTGCAGCACCGCTGGAAACAGCTGGCGAGAGATCGCGCCAGGTGGAAAGGCTTGTTGGTTGAGGTCCTGGTCCACCCCGAACTGTAGCGTGGTAGGTATTGACTTGGAACTGGATAGTTCTTTCCAAGATTTTCCAGGCCGGAAGTCACACTGCTTTCGGTAAATTTTTGTGGACAGAAGAGACTTTACGTGTTCACATAGTACACTGAATAGAATCATAATGCCGACATTAGGCAAACAGATCCTTCAGAAGCGGGCGTTATCCATCGTCATCCTGCACAGACGGACGAGTTTGGCAGGGATGTCAAGACTAGACATTGCTCTATATAGCTCGTCTCTATAAATGCTGTCATAGGCAGCCTTAAAATCGATAAGCAGGTACCCACCACCTGGTGGATCTGGACTGCTTGGGTTTTCTCCAAAATCTGCCGGATTGTGGAAATCTAATCCATTGTGTACCGCACTGATAGGGTCCAATCAGGTTGTTTACAATGGCTTCAATCAAACCAATCCCAGAAGAAACATGTTTTTTATCAGTGGTTTTGTCAAATGAGTCCGGACTGGGCCCCGTGCGACTTTTTTTTATTCCCCAAACTCAAAACTTACCTTACGAGTAAGTTACCGCTTAATTGGGTGTATCACCAAAATAATAACCCCAAACACACCAGTAAATTGGCTAAAAATTGGTTTGCAATCAACATTAATCATGGAGTGGTCTGCTCAGTCTCCAAATCTTAATATCATTGAAAACTTATGGGCTGATGTTAAACAAGAGGTTTTTAAGGCAAAACCAAAAAAGTTGGTGAATTATTGACTACAGTGCAATCTACATGGTCAGGTATTTCGAGAGAGAGGTGTATGCGCTTAGTCGACTCTATGCCACTTCGTTGTACTGCAGTTCTGGCAAACAAAGGGCATTCAACGAAGTATTAAGCAAGTGCAACATATTCAATTTTCAGTATTTTCTTTAAATTAATTTTGCAACAATGAACTTGTATTAAATTTTGCGTAAAAAAACGGATTTAATGGTGCGCGAACGTTGGAAATCTTGGAAAAGTGTTTCGGCAACGATTCTCTAAAGAAAGCGGTCCTTTACCAGTGGCACGAGTGGTTTAAAAGTGGTCGTGAGCCAATGGAAGATGATGATGGGGGTAAGCGAAATGTTGGTCAATAACCTCAAATTAACAATCAGAGAGATAGCGGAGGATTTGAACATTGCCTATGGATCCATCCAAGACCTTTTGGTTAATGATTTGGGTTTCCGTCGTGTAGCAGCAAAGATGGTGCCAAAAGACCTCAATTTCATGCAAAAAAGAGACCGTGTTTACGTCGCAAAAGAGATGATTTGCGAAGCTGAATCCGATCCCACATTCACCAAAAGGATCATTACTGGAGACGAGAAGTGGGTTTATGAGTACGACACGCAATTCAGACATCAGGCAAGTGAATGGCGTTCACCAAATGAGCCGAGACCAAAAATACCACGTCGTTTTCAGTCAAAAAAGAAGGCAATGCTCACGGTTTTCATGGATTACAACGATGTAGTGCATCATGAATTTTTGCCAGAAGGCCAGCCAGTAAACAAAAAGTATTATTTGGGCGTTATGAGACGTTTGCGTGAAGCAATTCGCCGAAAGAGACCACAATTGTGGGCAGAAAACTAGTGGATTTTGCACCATGATAACGCACCATCGCACAGTGTCATCATTATTCGTAATTTTTTGACGAAAAATGCAACAAATACCATCTACCAGCCACCGAATTCACCTGATTTGGCTCCTTGTGACTTATTTCTGTTCAATCGAGTTAAAAAACCACTACGGGGAACGCGTTTCAGCAGCCGAGAGGAAGTAATGGAAAAATCGCAGGAAGCACTAATGGGCATACCGAAAACCGAATATACAAAATGTTTCGAGGATTGGATCAAGCGCTGGCATAAGTGTGTTGCAGTCGAAGGGGACTATATAGATTTAGATTTAATTTTGTATTTTTAATTTTCTCAATAAATTCCTTTTCATCAAGGTGGTATTTTAGGTTTTCTATAAGAATGGTTAGTTACTTAATTTCAAATTCAATACGAAGTCTTTAGAACATTAGAGAAAGAAAAAATAAGTAATTAAAATACAGGTGCTATAAAATTTGTTTTATTGTAAAATAAAAAGTTAAGTATCTAACACTGCTATTATTTTGCACACAGGTGTATCTGCACTGCATATTAATAACACGAATAATATTTTGCTCGTCAAACTTCAATTACAAAATGTAAAGAAACATTCGACTTTTCCCGCCTTTGAATTGTTCTTTCTTACATACACACCCATACGGTCAAACAAAATACCAATTCATGAAAAATTACATAATTTCCTATTGCAGTCGAATGAAATCAAACAGCCAAGTCTTCATACCACTTCCCGCAAACCCCTTACAATTGTTTTTCATATTCCTTTTGCCACTGCCCTCAACTTGTGGTGAGAAAAAAAAAGAAATCGAGCGAAAATAAAAAAGCTTTACATTATTCCGAAAGTTCGTGTCGGCTGGACGAGTGTCGGCTAGCCGACGAAAATGGAACATTTTTTTCTACAGCGATGAGACATCTGTATAGATTTATTATCTGTGGTTAAAATATTTGCTGGACACCATACCGCTACAACCTACTAAAGTTTGGGTCTAATGACCGAATTATAAAGCCATTAAGCAATTTGGGGTTGTCGTGTCATGTCCTATGTTCCACATATTAAATATTTTACAGATTTTAGTTGGATTCCGGGAATTGAAGTTTTACTAATTTAGAGAGCCGACCAACTTAATTAACAGAACTCGCAACAAGACAGCAAGAATCACAAAAATTAACACGGGTCACTAGCCAATTGGCTCACAGGCTGGCAAGTTAGGCATTCCTTTTAACCCCCACTACATAGATGTCACGAAAAGGAAACGCTTTTCCACTTTCTCTTTAACTGACCAGCAGTAGCTAGAACCAAGCATCGCACACTTGGCAAACCGTTTTTCAAGCAGATTTCTGGCAAAAACATAACACAATGTTGCAACATTATTAATATTCTGAACTCCACTGGATGAAAAAGACGCATCCACAATATTTATGTTGCTAGTAGGACTTTACCAAACAACCACTTCTACCTACCTACCCTATAATACAAATAAAAAAATCAATAAAAATATTTAGAATACTATGGCAACCCTTCGAAACAAATTTACCCTGACATTCAAAAGCTTTTGCAAGCTCATGACGTCACGCAATCAGCTGTTATTGCGAACTTGTTATCTTTTTAATTTTTTTTCAAAGCCAATTCCTGACAGTTCTGTTCTGTTCTCAGTTTTTTTGACTAAATTTTCGTGATGTGATTTGGTGCCAAAGATTTTCCTGAAATTACCTACTACATTTATCAAAGAAAAACATTTATCATAAATCTGTCGATTAAATCTAACTGTAATGTGCCAGTGATTCGTGACGTGAAGTAAGAGAAACTCTAAATAAAAAAATTCATTTTGCTTTCAATTATCGGGTTCTTGGTTGGGTATCTGGAATCGCGTTTAATGTTATGTTTATATAACCAGTTATGTATCTCAATGTTATCATGGAAATTTTTCTTCTTGAATTCACAGTGCTGAATGACAGCGCAAATTTGAATTAGATTTCAAGCAACTGTCGCGTGTTTGATCATCCAATTTCGCGGAAACTGACATCTGCGTGAATTTGAGTGGGTGCAACGTAATTCAAGGTCGCATACACGTGTTAGAGCTTTTGTAGTTCCCCTTCCTGTTTCGCTTTGTTTACAGTCATCTAGATCTGTGTCGTCACATTTAACAATTTGGCTCTATGCCCGTTAGTGTGACCAGAGTATGTCGGCCTTAAAATTATCTTACGAATAATCTTATCTGTCAATTAGAAAATAGTTTTAGAAAATAACTTAGATGTCATATCTTTTCAAATTTATATAAAACTTAAAACTATGTCTCCATTCCACTTAACTGCAATCGGGGTGGTGAGCTCTCTTAGTCTCTCGCAACGGGTGGTCACCGCCCCAATTGCTATTTCGGAAGACTGGGAACCGTTAGTATTGTGCACAGGCACCACCGAGACTTAACCAATGCCATAAAGCACAGGTCACTTCTCAGATGGATCGCCTCAGGTCAACGAACAAAGTATATTTCTTTAGTAACGTACCGACCTAGGAGAGTGAGCCAACAATGTCCCCTTCTTGAAGCCACCAGAATTCGGTGTACGGTTTTACGGCGAAATCTCTGCAGTGTCGGTGGTATATTACCGGGATACCATCTCTGCTATAGCATCAATATGGAGAAATGCCTCTTGCGGGATCAAACCCGATAAAAGTGAATAAGCCCCAGGCTATTGTTGTTGGTCATTGCTCTTGCAACGTTTCTTCGGATCACCTTAATCAGGAAATTGTCAATTCTATTCAGACTATCCCCATCGTAAACTACTTTGTTGGGATAATATTTGTTGTACTCTGATTCTGGTGTTCTGTACAAACCGAAACAGGTCCTAAGATACTGCCTTCCAAACACCCGAAACACAACCATAAGCGATGACTGGCCTGATTAGGGCTACATAGCATATGACTTTCACCATGGAGACAAGTTGACTAGTGTGAAACAGCCTTGTTGTCAGCGGAAATCCTTCTTGGGAAGGCTATCTCACTACGCTTCTCATCGGTAATGGCAAAAGACTATTGGTGACTTCGATTTTTAGACCTTATCTGTACGCCAAAAAATCGTCTGCATATACTATGGCGTGATCACTTGTGTAAATGTTAAACCCAGTTGTAAGTAGTTTCTAATGTCAAAGATCTTGCTAGAAATGACGTTGCCACCTTTTACAACGACCTTCCTTTCCAAAAGCATGTTGTACAATAAATCATCCATAGCAGAATTTTCGGCATATCCTGGTCAATTTATAGAACAGCCCCTCTAAGGATATGGTGTCGAAGGCCTTTTCAAAGTCAACGAGGCAGTCACCAGTACACTGGTACTTGCATTTATTCTATTGTATGTCGGAGACTAGCTTTAACGCAGCATGATTAGTGTCATGCCTCGTCCTAAACCCAAACTGATTTTCCGGAACTACGGGTATATTATTTTCCTCAACCCACCTTATCAGCGTTATATTGACCACTATCTCGAATAACTTGCTAATATTCGTAAGTATACTAATTGATTGAAGATTAGTGGGGTTAGTTCTAACTTTATCCCTTTTCGGGATTGGATGTATCACTGTCATTTTCCAATGCGTCGGATAATATGCCGCGCATCATTAAATCGTGTAGTAAATACATCCACTGCTTCCAATGACTTTTGGAATATAGTCTGCTCCCGATGACTTTGTTTTTCAGAGACTCAAAGATGCACAGGAGCTCATCTTTTCGGAAGAACAAATGCGAAGAAGCTCGTTCATCGGCGATGATAACGTCTGCCGCAGAAATCGTCCTTATCTCATCTGGGTGTGCTCACTAGCTAGGTTAAGTTGCCCTTGCACTTTACAGCGACACTGTAGGAGAGGTTTTGTTCTTTACCATGTTTAGCACATGGGGTGGATTCGAAAAATTGAAGACATGTCCCAGCGGTGTTAGCCTCTGTATAGCCTGCACAGCTTATTGTTGTATCTTTTCCTCTAAATTCATCGATTTCCGTTCCTCAATCCAGAATGATGCTGCGGTACCCTTTTTACAGTCGCATTGTCATTTCAGTTAACAGGGGACCTCAGGTAGACTATAGCTGTAAAAAGTCTTGTTAATTTTTTCTTTAACTGAAACACTCGTACTCAATTTAATTTAAATAATAACTTTTTATTTCTTTTTCTTTTTTATTCGCTACTACAAACTCAATTCCCCTTGACTGCCCTAAACTGACTAACTAATCTACTGTCAAATCTTCTCTCGACGAATGTGTTCAGTGGTGCCACTTTTTAGCATTCATGTTTTAGACGTTTAGTGTTTCCACTTTTAGCATGTATGTTACATGGTCTTCCTTTTTCAGCGATTATTTCAAATCCTAACCCTAATATTCCCAGTTGCCGTAACGAACAGGCGGGCGAGGAACGCGTGAGCTACGTCGTGGCTGACTACCAACAGGCCCATCCTGTTTCTGAATCTACATCAGATTCGTTCGTGGTGAGAATGTCTCCGTTGACTTCAGCATTGCCACCACTAGATCCGTCTGGCGCTTTCACTGCATAATTCTCAGCAGCAGGAGATTCATTACCATCCTTAGCAGCATTTCCCTCACCATATGCATTCGGGATAGCATCGTTATTTCTGGAGTCCTCCAATTCTTGTCTGCTATTTAAAGTAACCGCTAGATGACGGCGGTTACGTCTGAAGATCTGACCAGTTGACACGTCCAATACCAAAATCGAGTGGTCATTGACTCTACCAACTACTCTACCATAACACCATTTCGTATTTTTCCTAAAAATAACTTTTTGGTCAATCTCAAGCTTGGACAAGGGGCGGGTCTGAGGGTCATAATACAGCTTTTGACGTTCGCGTTTTTTAATTAACTTATCTTTGATAACATCTTCCGAAACCCTCTCCCGTAGAAGAAGTTTAGTACTAATTGGCGCCTTTGTTTTAATTCTCCGCCCAAAGAACAATTGGGCTGGCGACATCGACATGGAAGCGAGTGGGGAGACGTTATACTCCAGTATTCGGTTCTCAAGTTCTTGCGGACAACCCTCCTCCAAGCATCTCCTCAGCAAGTTCTTTGCAATTGCTACACCTTTTTCGGCTAGTCCATTACTCTGCGGATAACCCGGACTTGAGAATGTCAATGTGATGTTGGCCCTATCAGCGAACTGATGAAATTGACGACAATTAAAGGGTGAGTTGTCAGACCGGATTTCCGAAGGGTAGCCATACCGGACAAAGACACTTTCCATAAACTTGATAATCGACGTCATCGATTTGTCCTTCACTTCATCAGCCACTAACCAGTTTGAATACGCGTCCATCATTGCCAGGTAATCTTTACCGGCTAGCTCAAACATATCAATTCCAAGCACCTGCCACGGATATGCGGGAATCTCCTGCTGAGTAAGTGGCTCTCTGGGGTTAGCTCGAGTATATTTTTCACAAATGAGTCACTTTTTAACGGCCAGCTCTATATCCTCTGCCATTTTAGGCCAGTAGAATAGTTGTCGAGCTCTCGACAGCGATTTTTGAATGCCCAAGTGCGGCTCATGAATCATTAACATAATATCTTTCCGCAGAACTTGAGGAACAACTAATTTGTCTCTAAAAAACAGTAACTCTTCTTCAAATTTAAGCTCATCTTTTATCTTATGATACTGTTTAATCTCACAATCCAACTTTTTAACCTTCGGCCAACCAGCTTGCAAATACCTGGCAACTGACCTCAAAATATCATCTCTCTGTGTCGCTTGCGCATAGATGGCCTGATTATGATCTGACATACACACTCGCTTTCGAACTGAATGAATAACTGCCTGTAGCTTGCGATCATCCTCTTCCATTTGTTTAACAACCGCCCGTGACAAACAGTCAGCTACCGGGATATTTTTACCAGGCACATACTTAATTCGGATGAACGGATAGTTTAGTAGTCTCAGGAACAGCCGCTGTAGTCGCGCAGATACATCGTCAATTTCTCTCTTCATCAGTACCTCTAGTGGTCGATGATCAGATTCTACTTCTACTTCACGGCCGTATACAAAATAGTGGAATCTCTCACATGCGAAGGTGACTGCCAGCAATTCCTTTTCTATTTGCGCCCACCTTTGCTCACTGCTTGTAAGACTACGAGATGCATATGCAACCGGTTGGTTCTTCTGCAATAGCACTGACCCCAAACCATCCTTTGATGCGTCGGTTTGTATTACTATTGGCAGTGCCGGGTCAAATATTCTTAATACTGGCCCTTCAGTCAGGTTCTTTTTTAAAGCGATAACTTCTGCCTCCTGCTCCTTGCCCCAACGCCACTCAACATCCAGTCGTGTTAGTTCACGTAGTTTTGCCGTTCGCTGTGACAAGTTTGGCAAATACCGACTTACATATTTCAACATCCCGAGGAATCGAGCTACATCTGATTTATTTTCAGGCAATGGCATGTTCATGATGGCCTCAAGATATTTTTGACTGGGCCTGACTTGCGATGCTGAGACCTGTTGCCCCATAAAACGAACCTCAGCCAGCGCTAGCTGCAGCTTTTCCTTATTGAATCGGACACCGTTGTCACGCGCAATTTGCAATACCTTCCTTAAAACGGTATTGTGCTCTTCCACTGTCCGACCGGCTATGAAAATATCGTCGAAATAAATCTTCACGCCGGGAATGTCCCCGAAAAGTTGCACCATTTTGCGCATAAACAGTTCCGGCGCGTTGTTTAATCCAAACGGAACTCGATTCCAACGATAACGGCCAAATGGAGTCATAAAGGTTGTCAAGTCAGCACTTTGGTCATCCAGTTCCAGATGCCAGAACCCATTTTTAAGATCCATGACTGTAAACACAGTCATGCCGGCTAATCGCCCAATGATAGACTCCGCTGTTGGAATTAAAAAATGTTCTCACCGAATACAATTATTTAACGGCTTTGGATCCAAGCATAATCTGAGAGATCCATCTGATTTTTCCACAATTTGCAGGTTGTTGACCCAATCCGTTGGATAGTCAACCGGTGAAATAACTTTTGACTTCTCCATCTCCTGCAAAGCTGTCTTAAGACGTTGGTGAAGGCTTTCCGCAATTCGTTTGCGATATCGTAATACAGGCACAGAGTCAGGTTTTAGATTAATGTGACACTTCTCAGGCAACTTACCTAACCCATCAAACACATCTCCAAACTCGCTAATCAGTTCTTTAGCTGCTGATCTGTAATCGTTTGAAATTGAGTTAACCGCCACCTTTCGCTCAATCAACCCTAAGCTTGAACACGCAGCCCGACCTAATATCGGCTGTAATCCACTGTCCACCACCTCAAACAAAATGTTCCTCTTACTCTTTCGAGCCAAATCAAAACAAGGCAATGTTATTTGACCAAATGTCTTCAACCTTTCATTAGTATATGTTAATAATTGTGTATTGGAATTACAAATTAAGTGATCAAATTTCATTTTCTTGATAGAGTACAATGGAATGCAATTAGTATCCGCCCCCGTGTTCAATTTGAAGTTGACCTTGACATCGTTAAAAATTAGGTCATGAGACCATGGCCTATCTATACTGTTAAAAGAATTAATTCGTACTACATTACTAACTGCTAAACTACAGTCCCTATGCAGCCAATTACAAAATTTCGAATTACCTTGATTAAAATACCCAGCTTGGTAGCGCAATGCATTCCCGTGCATTTCGGTCGAAGTGCGCGTGTTCGACGCTCCCTGGTTTGACGTGTCTTCCTTCTCTTTTACTTCATGGATCGAATGAATCTCTGTTGAGCAGCAAACATTGGCAAAATGACCCAAACGTTGGCATCTGTAACACTTCGCCCCTTCTTTTAGTGCTGGACAAAACTTCCCATGATTACCGCTTGCATTTCCACCACAACGTCGACACTGCCTCTCGAACCCACTTTTTGTCATGGCCGGACGCTTCTTCTGATTCTGCATTACATCCAATTTCTTTTGCGGTATATCCAACAGCTGTCTGTTAGTAGCTGCCAGCTCCGCTGCCTTACATCGGTTGATTGTTTGATCTAAGGTGTCATCACGATTCTCCAATAGCTTTGCTTGCAATCGTTTATCGGCCACACTCAATACTATGCGATCACGAAGCATGCGGTCTGCATATGACTGCTGACACCCAGTGCATATAAATTCGCAGTGACGCATCTGAAGCCTCAGCTCTGTTTCGAACTCAGTAAACGGCTGAAGTTCTTTTTGAACGATGGAATTAAATTTGAAGGACTCCATAACAGTATTCCTCTGTGGCAAGCAAAACTCTTCAAATCGACGTAATACTTCTGTCATTGAAACTTCAGGGGCACCCTCCTCCGCCGCTGGTTCACCATCAAACGGTTCATTAAACAGTGTATTGTACACGTCTATTCCCTTCTCTCCAATCAAGTGAAGAAAAATTGCAATCTTCACATTATCCGTTTCATTATTTCGACCAGAGGCAAGCATATAAATGTTGAACTTCTGCTTCCACAAAGGCCATTGTTTTCCAGCCTCTTCGAAATTCATCGGCGATGGCCCCTGCAAATTTGTCTGCGCTGCCATGTTCTTGATTATAGTTATCGCACAGAATAATCTAGAACAATTTACGATGAATAAACACCGTTACTCTTGCTGTGCCGTTACGTGCCGGTTAATACATAGTCAGTTTTTCACTTTTATGTCCTTTCACTTCACCACTTTTGTGTCTCTTGCTTTTGCACGTAGATTTTGTGTAAATCACACCTGACTCCATGTAAAAAGTCTTGTTAATTTTTTCTTTATCTGAAACACTCGTACTCAATTTAATTTAAATAATAACTTTTTATTTCTTTTTCTTTTTTATTCGCTACTACAAACTCATTTCCCCTTGGCTGCCCTAAACTGACTAACTAATCTACTGTCAAATCTTCTCTCGACGAATGTGTTCAGTGGTGCCACTTTTTAGCATTCATGTTTTAGACGTTTAGTGTTTCCACCTTTAGCATGTATGTTACAATAGCTTTACAACCTTTGTTTCCATTTTAACTGTCTGTTGTTACATATCTGTCGGTTCGTCGGTGTTGCATTTATTGTCGCCAGTAAACGCGTAATCTATTTTGGTCTCATTCGTTGCTAAATTCATCTTTGACATTTCTTTGCATTGACATGCTGATTTCTTCCTAGGAATTCAATGGAATTCAGTCTTACAGACTTTTGAAATATTGTGCCACTAATTTACACACGCCTAAGGGGTTAGATACCCCTTTACTGTTGCCATGGCGCGGGCGGAAAAGTAGAAGGAGGAGAAAGGAAAATTGTTTTGTAGTATTTGTAGATGTAGGTGTAGGTGTATTTGGTTTCGATATTAGCTCTCCAGGGGTGGGAGTCCGAATATGACGGAGAGTTTTGTCTTCACTCAGAGTGATTCGAAGGTTATAATTCACACTTGTTTTTTGTGCTTGAAACTCTACAACAGCCAACCCCTTTTAAATATTATCATCACCATTCTTGTTCGCTGACTACTCCAGTGCAGGCCGGTGGATGTCAAAAGATGAAGTTTTAGTCTTAGTGTTCTTACCATCTCGAGACACTGTTCCGACCCGGTCGATATCGCTATGCATCGCTGTTTTTGTTTTTTATTTTTTGTTCTTACCCGGGCTTCAAACCTAATACGAGTTGAGTGCGCACCAGTGTGAACTAAATGAAGAAAAGGGAGTTTCAAGTGAACCTTTAGTACGACACAGGTTGTCAACGAAAACAAAATTGGGTTTTAGTTCACGTACGTGCCACAGCTGACAGCAAACAAAGCTACCTACAGTCCCGGTAGTGTAATTATCGACTTTCTTGGCGCAGAACCAGAGCATGTGGAGAAGCGGGCGCGTTTGGTAGCGATGCCAAAACTGGAGATAGCCCCGAATATTACTCGTACCTGAAATCTAAGCAAATTTTCATAAAATCTGCCGCAAGGTCTACAAACACGCTTATAAGGCCCTTACACGATGTTAAGAAGACTTAACCCCATGTGGCTGTCGAAATTCTGATGGTTTTATTTCTTTAGAATTGAGAAAACGATGCACACTCGTAGACTTCTACTATTTCTTCAGTGTTTTAAGGTCCAAGAATTCTTCATTCATACCTTAGCTGCAACCAAGTGGTGGTCCCAGTTTATGTTTGTTCCTAGAAACGTTCATTCATGCAGCGGACTAGAACTCTTTAGTTATCGGAAGACCAGAGGCTCCGTTTGCAAAAATTTGAGGTTTCAAAAAAGAGTGCCAATATTTTGACATTTCACTCCGCTGTGAATGCGTTGATCTGTAATCCGTTTACTAAGGGCTTTTATGCAGTATACTCGTATGTTTTTTTAACTGCACTCTTTGCATAACCTTGCATTCAAAACACTACTATGATTTTAACACCGTCCTTAGGGTATTGCCGTTGTATTTGATCGAAAAGGTTTTAAAAGCTTACTTACTTACTCAGTTCGCAATTTTCTGACTAGGTATAGTTCGTCGTTGAATCTTCTCCTCCAAATCCCCTCAACGCAAACAGAACCGAATATTTTTCGAATGATTTTTCTCTCGAAACGATTACGGATATCTTCATCTGCCTTCGATAGAGTCCATGCTTCAGCGCCATAGAGTCTATTTAGTTTTACGGTATAGGGCCCTACAGCGATTGGCAAGAGTGATTCGAGATTCCCACTGTGTATGTCGAGATGAGGAAAGCATGTGCCTGTTATAGTTATACTTAATCCCGCCGCAAAGTCAATAAGCATGGGAGGTGCGCCAAATCTTCGCTACGAACCTAATTGTTGCACTGCTGGGCCAATCCAAGTTGTAGTCCCCGCTTTTGGAAGCTATAATTGCGAAATCATTTCTCTTTTCTGCGGATGCATGAGCGCATATCAGGTTTTTGTCGGAGAGTTAAGCCTCAAAGCGGATTGCAATCTTCCATTCCCTTTTTGACTTTGTAGCAGTTTGTTAGTTTCCCATCCATCTCATCTCAATAAGTGATATCCCCTTTATAGAGCCTTTTTTTGTTTACTTTTTATCTAGCTACAAAGTCTTCCAGTTCAGAAACTTACACTTTATACGATTTGACTTATATATCTTTTTTTTGTCAATGTGGATCATGTTGATGAAGCAATTCAGTAATCAGAAGCCGAGGTGGGAGCTAAGTTTTAGAACGAGGTCGATATTGATTTGCTCTGCAATGGTCGGTATTATCAGGTCTCTATCCAGTAAGGATTTTGGAAGTGTCACCATGAACCTATGATTGTTCGTAGAATTCTAACCTGGAACCGTTCAATGAATCCCAAGTTGGAGTTGTTTTCTGAAAGAGCTGTATGCCATACATCCGTATTAAGACGGACTTTGCTATCTAAACTTATGGTGGAGCATTTGTTAATCATTCAGTGCAGATTATTCCCTTGTACTCGTAGCTTGATTTGGTTTCGTTTGGATTTAAGGTGTTTTTTCCAGATAATGCTTCTATCGAGGTGGGTTCTGGGTATTTTTTGATTATTTCGGTTGACTAATAAGAAGCATTTGGGGTCACAAAAGTGGACATTGTTAGCCTATAGTTCGATAGAGTGTCTGAGGTAAATCGTGTGTGACTAAAAATACGTACTACTGCTCTTAAGCTATAGTCTTGTTTATTTTCTGGAGAAGACCACGATGCCAAACTTCTTACAACGTCTGCGAAACGTCTCAACGGTTCTCCGCAAATCGGACCCCTTTCCAGAACCCAAAAATTACTCCAATTTGCTATTATTAGTAAATCTCATGAATTTATAAATTTTCTTTTTAGGTACACTTCTTTGGGGACCGGCTAAAAGTTCCTAAGTGAGAGGAAAATCGAACAACATACCAAAAACAATGGCATCAACGCTAATAGGTAAATTTAGAGTAATCACCACGCGGTATCCCATGATCAAGGGAATGATCTCATATGCAGTCCTCTGGCCTTGCGGTAGTATGTTCCAACAGCTGATTGAGGGTAAAACACTTGGTAAGAATATTTTTCAATAGATCCGACCCCTTAGACTTAGTAAACACCTTTATCAAAAGCCACATTCGACTGGAACCGATGCCTGCGTTTCAGCATATTCGGTTGCTTCTATGTTGCTCCAACTCTTTACGGCTGGGTACGATTATCAAGTGTGATGTGGCCTACAACTAGCTTCAAGGTTGCCATAACAAAGGTAATTTTCAGAACTTATTCTAACTGAATAGAAGTTTTAGAAACTTCGCTATCAATAACATTTTTTTAGGCATTGGTGGAGCAGGTATCCTATGGTCCCTTTGCTATGTCTAGCTTTTATATCGGCATGAATTTATTAGAATTGAATAGCTTCGGCGACGGTGTCGCTGAGTTAAGAGAAAAATTTTTTCCAACGTTAAAGGTAGAATTGTCTTTCATAACCAACCTACGACTAATACAATCTCTTTTTTCTTGAATAATTACAATTTCAGGTTGGATTTTGTATCTGGCCAATTGTGCAGACAATTAACTTTTCGCTTGTGCCCGAACGAAACAGAGTTATGGTTGTAAGTATAGTAAGTGTTTTATGGACGACATTCTTGGCATATGAAAAACAATTGAAACTAGAATCAAAGAAGCTAGAATCCCAACAGCCAACCACAAAGGAACTATAAATAGGTACAAACACACAACTATTAGAGAATTTTATGTATACCAACGATTTTGATGTATAAGTGTTATGTAGACAAATATATTAGAGCATTTATTTTACAGAAAATTTTTATTGTTTTCAATGAAATCGATTATTTATTCTTTCAGGTCTTCTCTTGACTTGAAGATGCTTTTCTTTAATGTGTCTAGAATCGTATCATTCAAAAGTGTCCCTCAACAACTCATTTTGTGTAATTGTTTGGCTTCGCAGCGACCCGTTCGCCTCCATCTTATTCGAGTTCGAAACTAATGTACAATATTTCCTATTATTTCCTTGACCTAGAAATATTTTCCTTTAATTAGTATCCTTCAGCCAGCATGACGCTCTACACTTCCGCTAACGTACTTGTATCTTACAGCAGCATAAATATTCGCGCAACGACTGCAGGCACGTGTTTACAAAAATAACCGAATATTTCGAACACAAAAAAAAAGACAAACTTTCGCAAGCTCTTCAGATGTAACTAGTTCAAATTAAGATAGATTTGTGCAGTCGGACAGTACTTGAATCTCTCGCCAGAAGACTGCATTTCACTGTAAGTGCACTCGTGCTCGTATTTTATTGAAAAGTTGGTTGAATAACGTTTACTTTGATTGGCCATTAAATAGTGAATAATTTACTGTGCGCGATAAGATAGATATTAATAGGAGCCCTCTTTAAATAAAAAATTGATGATTAACTGCATCATCACTGCGGAAGTGATGAAATAGTGGCCTTCACCTTCCACTTGAATTAGACAGTGTGACTATAGCGACTGAAGTGTAAAGTGCAACCCCTCTGCTTTAGAGTAAAAATAGCTTCACCCGTGCGGCAGGGAAACTTTTAAGTGAATGAAATCATTTGTGAATTGCAACAGCTGTTTCTACATCGTTTTTGTTTTTTCGTTTTCGCGCTTTTTAAAAAAGAAAATCTTTAATTTAAGCAGGATCTTGTGTAGTTTCTGAAACGGCAGACAAAAAGACGTTGATTTGGCCTTTAGTGTGTAACCAGGGTGTAGTGGGTATTGAGTTATGAATTTCAAAACTATTTGACGTAGCAGTCAAAAGTGTTTGGTACAAAGAAATCTATAATTCGGCGACAAAGCATGCCAGCTCATTTTGACTATCGCTTAGAACCAGCCTTTTTCAAGGAATACTCGTTTATTGGTAGCAAAGGTTACTTCTTACAGATAGCGAGCAGGATGTGTTACGTTGTTCACGCGAAGTAACTCATTTCGAACATTTCCTTGGTGTATTTCGTCTTTGACTTTGAATTCTCTGGATACACCCGCTGTACATTTACCTTTCGAAGAACTAGTACATGTTCGCTACTTTTTGAAACCTTAACGCACAGGTGCGTGTGCTCTAGATCAATGCATATAATGTGCAAAGCAGTATTTATGCATTATACGAGTAGATGCCACCCTAAACGCTGCCTTCATTTTCAGAAAGCGTGTGTAAACAATTTAAGGGTACACAAAATGTGAATGAAATTTGGTTATACTCGTATTTCACCTTCGACTCCCTAAAGTTCGTATGGGAATGGAAAAGAGACCTAGGGCTCCACTGCATTGACACCCGATCGTCTCTTATAATTCTATTCAACAAAATTGAGAGCCATTTAAGAGGAAGTTTTGCAATTATATCGAAAGGAATGTATTCCGGTCAGACTGGATGTCCCAGATATATCTTTCAACTACATCGCTTTTGAGTTTTGTCGTCATATGGAACAGCGGAAATCCAACAGCCCGACATTTGTTCATTCATTGTTCCACTGAAAAACAGGCAATTGAATCGTTGGGTCACAGTTTTAAAGGTATTAGTCCGTTTGCTTGTTATTCGACGTCACACCTCTTCTGATGCTCGCCGCATGCTTAGAGATTATGAGGGGACACTTTCGAAGAGGCTCTGCTGCTGCACGCCTGCTCTCGCTAGCGATTTGGTATTTTTTTTGTTCACGATGTATGTATCATGATATTGTATATTTAAACTCAAGACGAACTTTATAAGTTTCGTTATCTTCTCTATACTACGTCCTCTATGCCCTTTTCGCATCAACGGGGATCAACATTTTACTTATAAACAGTTTCGCATTTATATAGAAGGCGACTGCACACAAAACGGAGACCTTGTAAAAATTTTGGACGCATTACGTCCCTCTTGCTCTTGAATTACGACGAAATCTAAATTAGAATACGCCATCTACCCCGGTCCCACCAGTGTCAACAACCCTACAACTCTATCCTGATAATTCACACAACAATGGGGCATTTCAATTATCCTTTTATAGTCTACAACTAAGCCATCTATGATATCTGCGTGCGAACTTAAGTATTGAACCACAAACCTACATCAACTTGAATCATTTGATTCGTCAGATTGTGTCATCCATTACTCTTTCGCAAGCATGCTTTCGTCCATTAGTACTCGTACACATGTTGGCGACGGTATGGAAGAAGATGAATTCTCAGAATCCCAAAAAGATTTGGACATTCGTAAGGAAGGTAACGAGGAAGTCGGCATGGGCTCCGAAGACGCTGAAGTTGAGTGTGCTGACAAATATTAAGCTTGTTCGTCAAATGCCAGGAATTCACGAAGAAAAAATTATAAACGTTCACGTGAGTCTTTCGAATCGAAATCTTACAGCTTAAGCCACAGTTTTCTGTCATGATTTTCTTACGTAGTTAACGACAAAGCCTAAATATTCGACACGATGACTCCATTTAAATAGATGTCGGGAGTTGTATTGGACGATTTGCAAAACGCAAAAACGACATTGCCGAGTTAACACCTTAATTGCCTGAAGGGCAGCTACGTCATTGTTTATGATAGCGGTATCATGAGCGACAGAAAGACATTTGTTTTACTGATAGGAACAAGAAAACTCTTCTTCTACTGGTAAGGCATCAGATCGTCTGTTATCATTTAATTGAACCAAATCGCGTGCCATTTTAACCCATGATTTCCGACTGTCGCCTATGCTTCGGAAGGTGAAATATTACTGCGTGGGGATTATCCATCCATAGAAAATTTCGTTCGACTGCTAAATATTTCAGCAATTGAACGTCTTCAGAGTTTTTTCTTCATTGTGCCGCAGTTTTGAAAATAATAACTCGTTTGCCCGTACTACGTTCAACTTCTTCTGCTTGTCGTCTGCTTATATGCTTTGAGGATACCTCTTCTAATTCGTAGAACAATGCCTCTAGTTTTGTCGCTTGTGCTACCGCCTCCTTTTAGCAACGTTCAAAACGAACTTTATCGCCTTTTCTATTTCCGCAATACTTCTGTTCCTTATCATCACTTTCATTTCACCATTCCACCACCAGATTATGTACGAGTATGTGGAGCCGGCCTTTTGAAACATCAAGTTGCATTATTCTTCCTTGATCCTTGGTTTTTTTTTTATTTTTAAATAGCGCGCGTTCGCGCGGGCGAAGGAAACAAAGATATAAAATATATAAATTTTGGCCCCAGCCTTGCAAATTTGGCCTCTTTATTTATTTAAGTTGTATTAGTTTATTTGTTCGACTGATGCTGGTTTGATTGGTATATCTCTGGTCCCTTCATGGAAAATGTTATCAGCAAAAGTCGGTGCTGTCTTGCTTCTGTTATTCAGAATACTTACGTACTTACAATCCGGGGCGGAACTGAGCCTCAAACAACAAGCGTCTCCAGCCAGCTCGATCTTTAGCCAGCTGCTTCCACTTACTTGCAACACCTTAATCGCACTCTTCGAACACTTCGACCGGAGCATTGATTTTCATCCGCTCTACATGACCCAGTTGGACTTCACTCTTCTGGCTAAGTCGATGTCGCTGTACAGCCCATACAGTTCGTCGTTGTGTCTCCTCCTTCACTCACTGTCTTACAGACGGGACCGAAAATCACTGGCAGAATTTTACTCTCAAAGTAGCCAAGAGCGCACGCATCCATTTTCTATAAGGTCTATCCCTCTACGCCGTAGGACAGGATTGGGATTATTACGGTCTTATATAGGGTCACTTTTGTTATTCGAGAGCGGGTCATAATTTGCATTCTTAGCCCAAAGAAGCTACGATTGGCAAGAGTTAATCTCAGCGCTGATGTCGTTGTCTAAATTTATAGTAGAGCCTAGGTAGACAAAGTCCTTAACTACCACGTTAAATTTATATCTGTGGAAGGTGACGTTCTGTCTGAGGCGTCGGTTTTGGGTCTCCTTTCTTCGCCGCTTCAGTCTCAATACTTGCGAAAGCGCTACTGACATCACACTGCTTTCTTCCGATTATGTCAATATCATCGGTGTATGCGAGTAATTGGACGGACTTTTGAACTATTGTGCCTTTCTCAACATGAAAGATCTCGGTTATTTTTTTACCGACTTTGATGGAGCATCCTACACAAATGGACGACTTTGGCAGGGATGCCAAAACTAGACATTGCTCTGTATAGCTCTTTTTTAGGTAGCTCATGCGATTTTTCCAAAATCAAGATACGGTAGATAGGGCCTTGTAGACACAGAAGATTGATGCATTTATAGCTGGCGAGGTTCAGAGAGTCTCCTCTCTTGAGGATCGGACAATCGGGCAGTCAGTGGAGCTCGGCAGTCAGGCCGTATACTCTAGCAGCTTTGTTTGACTTCAGCTTAGATATGCCCATCTTCACCTCGTCCGGATCGGGTGGACGGAATTGTTGGCCTACATCGTCCAGGTTGAAAGGTTCATTCTGCCTGACAGCGGTATTTGGTCCTTCATCGCCATTAGGAGTATATAGTCTAAATCCTCGTTCGTCTTGCGTTCGTGGCATGTTTTCTTTTTTGTAAAACTTTCGAATCAAATTCTTCGACCGCGCGCTTCTCATGCTCCTTCTTTATCCTCCTGAGAAGTCGGTGTTCATCTCTCCTCTTATGCTCGTAGAGCAGCTCTAGTCCTTCTATGCATCGTCGCTTTGTATTCTTAGCTGGTCCGCACTCATCCTCAAAGGATTTGGTTGGGTTGGCCGAGTGAAACCCAGCACATCAGAGGCGGCATCTCTGATGGTTTCTTGGCAATGTTGCTGCTGGTCTTCGATACTTGATCCTGGCGGCATAGGACCTCTTAATAGATTAAGGGAGACTCGATCGCAAAAGGATTTGGCGATCTCTTGCCATTGTAGCCGTCCGTCATCAAACTTCCTCACAGTTTTAGCTTGTCTTTGCGATGTTCGGGATATCCGCAACCGTACCTAGGATACAACAAAGTAATGGTCCGAGTCGACGTTGGTAGTTCATGATACTGGAGAAGTTCTTCGCGTCGATGCTTTCAATCTGGCTGACGGTTCATTGATCGGGAGATCTCCAAGTCCATTTATGAGTATCGAGATGCGGGAACTGCATGCTGCTACCACATTGTTTCGCCCCGCCGCAAAGTCCATTAGCCTAAATCCGTTATCGGAGGTGGTTTCGTGCAGGCTATACTTTCCGATAGTACTATCAAATTTGCCTTTTTTCCTAGCTTTGCATTAAAGTCGCTGAGTGCAATTTTAATGTCATTGCTAGGGCATTGCTCGTAAGTCTTGTCCAAGAGCTCGTAGAAGCTACCTTTGGTGTCGTCATCATCCTCCTATGTGCGGCGTGCGCTCATATAAGACTATTGTTGGCAAATTTAGTCTTAATACGGATTGTTACGCGTTAACGTGCCGGAAACCCAAGACTTCTTGCCTAAGTCTGCCTCTAAAACAAATCCGTTGGTCAATTAAGGGCTCATCCGCAACCATCTCTTTTTCTAATTTAGTCTCTGAAATCCTTGCCGGCCTGAGCTCTAAATTTGTGTAGGAGCACGGACAAGCTCTTATTTGCTTTCTTTCACTGTTGATTCCATCTGTGGAATTCATCTGGTGTCCAGTTTATAAGGGGCCCCCGTCCAATTATCAGGGCTTCGCCCATCAATGACGTTGTCTAATAAAAAGCGGGGGCAGAACAAAGTACTGGTCTTATCGTAAAAATCTTCAGATGACGCTACCGAAGGTTGCTACGATTTGATCAGTTACAAGTTGCCGGTCACAGGTCTTGTTGGCGGCTGGACCACCGGTAGTCCCTACCAGGACTTAAATCACGGTACCATGGGAGTCAAAAGCCCCCCGGATCTCGGTCCGGGCCTGACTTGAAGAGGTAGGCCCCCTTGTGGGAGGGTCTTCCTTTGGTTGATCCAATGTAGAGTTGCAATAAGTACTGGGTGCTGCGACCCTAAGAGCAGTAAGAGGTTTTAGGTCGGCCTCGACTCATACCAAGGGTGGAACTTGTACCGGCAACACAGCTCCGAATTGGTATCAATGGATTGACGGAGAGCGATGGCAAGGCGTATCCTTGCCCCATGGATGTATGGGCATCCCGTAAACATAAGCCTACACGGCAGGTGGTTTACATTAAAAATCAGACACTATGTCCAGTTTATAGTTTTATCTGATGGTCAGAACTGGCATTTATAAGTTTGGAAAGTCGATTCCGGAAGGACATCGACCACTACCCTATGGTTACCACTTGGATTTAAAATAAGCAGAATTGATGTGTGGAAATAGTTACAACACTGGGTATCGTCAGATTGACACCTCTCAGTGCCTAGCCTATTTCTGCAGCATCTCATTCATGTATCTTATCAAAGTGTATCCCCACGTTTAGCCACAGTTTCCCGTATCTTTTGGAGATGACCCACAATCCATAATTTCACTTGATATCCGCAATTACTGTACAAATACCTAATTATTGTACAATAGAACGTTATCACGATGAGTACGAGCAGCTTTCTGAACCGAATTAAAGTATTAGCCACAAAATATCCCATGGTAAGGGGTATGGTATCTTACAGTCTCATATGGCCTACGAGCAGTATTATTCAGCAGACAATTGAAGGCAAGAGTTGGGGTGAGTGCACAATCAAAATTAAATTGATTTCAATTTCAAACAGAATACTACAGGAAACTACGACTGGTGGCGATGCCTACGATTTAGCCTCTACGGTGGGTTCTTTGTAGCCCCAACCCTTTACGGCTGGGTTAAAATCTCGACAGCAATGTGGCCCAAGACTTCATTCCGAACGGGAATTGTGAAAGCTGTTGTTGAGCAAATTTCCTACACTCCTGCTGCCATGACTTGCTTCTTCTTCATCATGAGTTTGCTGGAAATGAAAACAGTGCGAGAAGCAGCTGCTGAAGTGGGAAACAAATTCCTACCCACATACAAGGTGAGTTTATAGATATCAACCACTGATATGAAGGGTAAAACATTTTCCTCTTTTTTTTCGTCTAAGGTGGCTCTGTGTGTTTGGCCTGTGCTGGCAACAATCAACTTCTCCTTGATACCCGAGCGTAACCGTGTGCCTTTCATAAGCGTCTGCAGCTTGATGTGGACGATATTTTTGGCCTACATGAAGCACCTACAGCATTCGGAGAGCGAATCGAAACAACCTTCGTTGTCTTAATGGAGTGTTTTCACTTTGTTTAATTTTTTTTTTTATTTAAAATAAGTTTAACCTATGCTAAGCCAAATATAATATATGATACCGCATCTAACAAACGATTTTTTCATTCGCTGCTACTGTGACTGAGAGCACGAGGGACAGCAATCGGATCCATCCTTTAAGGTCACTTCACATAATTCGTGTTCAAATATCCGGGGACACAACTTCATCTCGTCGATTTGAGAAATCATTTCCGACAAAGCCTCTGTTGAATTTAAGTCGAATATAAGGCTTTGCTCGTTGACCAAGCGATTACCGAGTAAGATTTTAGCTTGACCTTGACAATTAACTGTTATCATCTTTGTTGTGCGAAGAACAGATGGATCGACGTAGGAAAAGAAAATAGCACTGCGCTCGGGGCATCGGTGAACACCCCACAGTGTGTTTGGGAGAACAACTTCATATATATCATCGTAGAGATGCTCGAAGAGCTCTTGTATGTCTTCTACTCCTTGTATTTCTATTGTTTCCAAGTGTTCCACTTCGCCTTCGGGTACACTTGCTGGAGCTTTGGTACTAGGGCCATTTTCTGTTGGAACTTCTTGAATTTCGTAAACTTCTTCTATCTCTATGTGCTGCTCATCATTCAGAAATAATTCTTCATCCTTTTCTTGTGACGAATTTACAGGTACAACTTGTTTAGTATGTTGCAAAGTTGGAGAATGTGCTTTCAACACTTTGCGACGCTTCTGTGTGACGACCTGCAAAAGATTGGATTCAAATCCGAATTCAAATGGATAATTCTATTTGCTACCACATCAGTTCCGAGATTGCGACAGGGAACCGCTTTAAGCCGAAGTCTAGGTCTTCCTCGTTCGATTTTGTATACCAAACCATTGATCACATTATCGTAGGTTGTGTAGACGTCTTCTTCGTTAAAATGCCGGTCGCATACTTTGTCGTGACTCTTGAATGGTCGGACATTTGGAAGAACGGCTAACCAGGCTTTCAACAGCTCTTTGTCCTTTTCAAAACAGAAAAAAAAGGAATCATTATTCAAAATCAAGTGAACTGGATGGTTGTTTCAATAGTGGGTTTTACCTTTGGAGCCGAGAACATCCTCCGTTTGGCTACTCCTTTGCAGAGTTGGTCACATCCTGGTATGAAGCAATTCCGCATCTTATTTTAATTTATAAATGTTTAAAAATCGGTTATAAATGATACGAGTGCGCCGTGCTTTCGTAAAAATATTTCCTTTCCAAACAATTTGTTGATAGAAATACTTGACAATTGTTTTTGACAAATCGCATCGCATATGACGCTTGCTGTTGCTCCCAAACTGTACGGTAGAACGAAAAGGGGTTGCCATACATCGTGTTTTTGCTTTTTCAAATTACTCGTACTAGCATGCCACTTTGTAACAAATAATCGTTTTATTGCTTTCATAAGTGGCTATGTGTTTGGTCACATCAAATTGAATTTAGTGAAACCGCTACTCAGAAAAGGGTTTGTTCAACGGGGCATATTGTCACACTAACAAGTAGAACAAATGTTGTGACGTTTTTCAATGGAAAATGGAAATGACGGTGAATCTGCTGCTCATCTAACGCCCTTCTTCAACGTCTCCAACTGCGCGCAAAAACTTGTAAACATCTGTTTTAACCTTTGAGCGGCACCTTAGGAACAGTTTATTCCGTTGACTCTCCGGATCAGAATCGAATACTTTCCAGACCAGAGTGCTGGTGTTCATCCACTTATGCCTGTGTAATTCCTTGACTACATGGTTCAACGTCTCTTTACAGCTCGTATACATTGTTGAGTATCCTCGTTTAGGACCTTGCAATATAGACAGAGAGAGGACAATATATTCTCCTCAAAACAACCGAGGACATCTTAATTTGCACCCAATAGAGTCCATTCAGAGTATGAAAATATCAGATGTGGCTCTGTATCGTTTTTTGACATCAAGAGTTCCGAAAAGAAACTTGGGGCTTTCCCCATCATCATTTAGCCCAATCGGGAGATTGTTTTTGAGATGTCGTGAGCTAAGTGAAGTTTAGAGAAAAGCTGAAAGAGGATTTAAATTTCTTCGATCTCTTTTTCAGGATCTGCTGAATATTTGATCGGTTATGGGTCGAGATCGGCCTAATACTGTTGATCAGATATCCGATGCTAAGTGGGCTCAATTCAGAGTGTCTTATTTTATGTAGAATTGGGTAACGCTCCTCTGATGTGATCGAACTCGAAAAATCATCCAATGATTTCATTTTCACCTTTCTAGCTCCGGTAGCCGTCTTTACTGGAAGCATCTATGTTATTTCCGCCTGCAATCCTATCGCGTGCATTCCGTGCTCGTCCTATATAAGAAAACTGTCATTTTGTCGTGGTTTTGCTGATTTCAAATCAGCTCTGCTCCGATATTTCAGCGTCGCTCTAAACGCATCTTCTTTATCTATTGAATCGGGTGTTTCGTGATAGTGATCGGGTGTACTTAATACACCCAATTACCATGCTGTCTTGTCCCTTAAAATTATTAAACTAAATATTTAATCGTAAAAGATCCTGATGTACAGGAGGCTTAAGACTTCTTTGCAAAGTCTGCCATGATGACGGTTTCGTTTTCTTCCTCTTTTTGTTCGGTCAGCCGCATCCGAGACTTGTTGTTTCGCTTTTTTGCTCAGTTTTCCACAACACAAAATTTCACATGTACAATACGTAATATACATACGAGTATATCCGAAAACGAGTGGCTTGGTTTAGTCTTAAACATAGACTAACTATAACTAGATATCAAACTTTCCAGATATTGGAAAATCAAAACCGGTTTTCTTCTGAAAGTCCCTATCCGTGTGAACCTGTCCGTGAATACGTGAGAATTGTCAACAATGTCAAAATTCGAAAAGTTTTACGAGTGACGTCACCCATATAAAAATGACGCGGTGAATTTCGATTTTGACATTTCTCATATTTACAAATCTAATTTCGTGTAAGTTGCAAAAAAATTTTATGTTGAACAATAATTTTGTTTATTATATTTTCTAGGACAACAAAAGAAGAAAAATTTACACATTTGGAGCAAGTAGAAAACATTTTCCACAGAATACTGCGGCCACGAACAGATTGCCTTGGATTGGAGGTGGCAAAAGCAGTTGGAAAAGTTTGTTTACATTTTCTTGTGAGTAACTACAAACATTTTAATTTCAAAATAATTTATTTTACTTCTTTTTTACAGTAAGAACAATGAATATAAATGCACCATTCAAGAGCTTTAAGAAATGTGGATGAGTGATCTAACTAATTACATGTAAGTAAAAAGAATACATTGTCGTATAGCTATACATATAGTGCCTTTTTCCTTGCAGATACAACATTTGAAGTGCAATGGTTTCAAGAAAAGCGTTCCCAGTGTGGAACCATCGTGAGCTGATCAAATAAGTGTGAGTAAAAAGAATACATTTTCGTATAGCTATACATATAATACCTTTTTCCTTGCAGATCCAACATTTGAAGTGCAATGGTTTCAAGAAAAGCGTTCCCAGTGTGGAACCATCGTGAGCTGATCAAATAAATGTGAGTAAAAAGAATACATTTTCGTATAGCTATACATATAATGCCTTTTTCCTTGCAGATACAACATTTGAAGTGCAATGACATTTGTTCATTTCATCACGGTGTGGGTAAGTTTTTCGCTTCACCATGAATGTTTTCATCAGGAGAGCATGTTCCGAAAAAATGTAAATTACAATTCATGAATAAATTGGATTATTCGATTAAATGGAAAATATTGTATTAACTTTTCATACGAAGTAATAAATAATAATTAATGATTATTTGTTTTTATTTGTGAAAATAGAACAATAAATAGAAAATTAGTGCTTTATAGGTCCATTTAGTACGACAGCGAATTGACCAATTATTTTTTGAAAAAATATGGATGTGACTGGACAATTTAGCTCATATTTAATGCTTTGTATTACTAATTCCATTACTAACGAAACATTTCCATATTCTTTGCTCAATTTTTGCATCAAAAAATTTCCGAGAAGAAGAAAATCGATGTAAACACAACGCTGTACGTTTCACAAATATCACGTTGTAATTCTAAAATTTGGCTGGATTTTCGTGAATGTCAACGACATCAAATCGGAGTATAAATCTTATACCGTTAGAAAGAAACCTTTCGTCAGCGAAGCAAATAAAAAAAAAACAAAAGGACTTTGCTAATAAATAAAAAAACAAAGGATTTGTCTTCTAGGATTTCTTCAGAAGAGTCAAAATTTTGCATTTATGAATCAAATAGGCCTTCGAAAGCATGAAGACAACCAAATGAAACTTACAGTCCAAATACACAAGGCAAAAAGTAAAGCACGGAAATGGTGGTTGTGTAATATGGAGCTAAATATCCACTGTTGAGATCGGTAATTTAGTCACAGTAATTCAGAAAAAGAAGTATACTAAAATATTTAGAGCGAAAATTTGCTTCAAAGGACACAAACAATGCTTATTGCGAAACATTTTTTACTCCCAACAGGACAACGATTTCAAGCATAAGTCCATATCCACATAAAGTCCCTCACTTGCTAGTAACGCCACCACATAGCCCCGATCTTAACCCGTTCTCTTTGGAACGCCTTTGGAATCATTAAATGATGAGGTTACGAAAACATGTCATCACATCGAAGCCTCAGTTAAAAATTTTAATTTTTAGCGGAATGGCAAGAAATAATATGTGAATATATGGAAAAGTTGACGCATTCTATGCCAGACCGGCTTAAAGATGTTAACAGCATTAAAGAATACTCAACAAAGTAGTAGCAAAATCTGTTGAAAATAATTATAAACAAAAATTCCCTTCGACAAAACCAAATTAAGTTGGGATATCATTTCACATTGTTTGTCAAATTCTGGAAATTATTTTTAAAAAATAAACAATTAAAATACCACCGCTTTTGTACTTTATAATGTGTGAAAAAAAAGATTCTCGAAATATTTTGGAAAAGCTTTAAATTCAAATAGAAAAACAAATATTTTCCTTAAAAAACTAAAAAATGATCAAAAATGTTAATTGTACTTATCAGTATTATTTAATTAATTTATTTACTCAACACATTCAAACTAAAAGAACAGCAAGGAAATTGATTTTAAAAGTTGCCATTAATTAATAATCCTTTTCATTGATGTCCAGAGTACAGAGTTTGTGCCTAAACATAAAAAATGCTTATACAATTGACTCTCAATACCAGCTTAAGCTTGATTTCAGAATTGTAATAGTTTCAATTCATTTATATCTTCAAATGAAACTTTCAAAATATAATCCTTTGGTCCTTTTTTAATTTTATTCTGAAACGATCCCCTTTTTGTTAAATTGAAACAAAAAAAAGGTTTTTTTTTTAAATATATTCTATTATCTTCACTTTTTCACCACGTTGAATTAAATATTCACCAGCGAAAAATATGTTTCCTTTTATTTTTGCCTTTATTATATATAGTCTTAAAGAGTATTTTTCAGAGGTTGTTTTGTAGTCTGTTGTCCAGAAAAGATCTTGATCTTGAGTAGAACGGTTGGATATGACTAATTTTCAGAATGTATTAAAACCAGCACTTTAGTTTGTACTTAGATTGCTAAAAAACTAGGCACTCTAGCACTTTTACCTACTTAATTACATAGCGGGATGGACCTGGAGCTCAACAAATAAACCTCTACAGTTATTGCGGTGTTTGGCCAACTCCAGTTGCCCACTTGAAGATCGTTGAGGCCTCTTCTACTGTTTCCCGGGTAGAAGTTGAAGACTCTTCGAGCCGGACTATTAAATCCATTTTCGCTACAAGTCCCAACCACATCAAGCAAACTTTCTGGACCAGGTTGATGTTGCTGTAAAGCTTGCAGAGGCCGCTGTTATATGTCTTTATCCAAAACCAGTCAAGGCAAACGAAATTTTCACGCTGAAATTAATGCGATCAGGGATATCTTCATCCGCTTTTACTTCCGTATTTACTTCTGCGGCATAGGAGGGGTTTGAGATAATGAGTCTCTAATACAGAATATCCTTATTGGATCTTGGCAATAAGGCCTTGCTCAACTGACTTCTTAGGCCAAGGAAATATGTCTGATGAACTGTCATTGTCATAGCAGAGCCGAAATATAACTGCCTATTGAGACGTCCAGTACGATTTGTCGACAATGCGTCTCTTCTTGTTGATATCATATTCTTAGTTAGTGTTGCCCTCATTCACAGCTAAGTCCTATTTTTCCGCTTTTATTTGAACACTTTCAATACAAACTCACTAATGTTAACTCGCTTCGTTCTGCCATTGATCTACTTACGGACACCGTAGAAACTTACGGCAGTGAAAGACTCGTGGAATGGTTGGTTCGAGCTAACCTGATACTCACTAAAAATCATCTCTTGCATGTTCATCGCCCGCTCCACCCTTTTTTTTTCGTTATTATCGATTGAGCGTAAGCGCCTACTGTCTTGCATGCGTCCTCTATACTCAAAATTGCGGAAACGATATTTTCGGGCGTGATTATCAGGTCCAGCCGGTCCCCTAACAGCTGTCGTTGCTGATGCAACCTTGCGTAAACGAAGAACGTGTGCTCGACAGTATTCTCCTCCGCAGGGCAATAGTCTCATCTGGATGATGCTTTAACTTTCATGCGGTGCAGATATGCGTTGAACTACCCTTACCCAAAGAGAAGTCAGATAGGATGGGTAAGGTAGGTATGATAGTAGTTCTCCTCACCGTGACTTCGCCCAAGCAAATGGTTCAGCACCGGTACCAGTCGGTGTGTCCAGGTGGACCACAGGCAGGTGCCCACAACCTCGTCATTCCTGCTGACAGCACTCCAATATTCTGTTTCTTCTTCCGGATACAGAAATTTATCTGTGCGTACCTCCACGGGCATGTTTCTCGCGACTACCATAGCGCATAGCGGCTGCTGAGGAGACGGTGCGATCCGACTAGACGCGTTGAACCGAGGTAAAGCGCTTTCGGATACCCCTTTTCGGACAATGCATCCGCCCAGACTTTGGCGCCGAACAGCAATATAGAATTGGCGTACCTAGTACCCTTTTTTCGTCTCTCTCAGGCCACCAACATTGGGCAGCAGCGTAGAGAGTGCGGCTGCTACCTTTCTGATTTCATCTGCCGTTCTTCCTACGTATTCCCCAAAGGTGAGTCTACCCACATTCCGAAATGGCAAGGTACCGGGCTCGCGCGGATTACTGCACCCGCAACGTTCAGACGGAAATTCCCGCCGAATTATCGTTACTTGGTGAAGATACCCGTTTTTTGGATCGCCCGCCAGCTCAAACCAGCAGGAAGTCCGTCGCTCTAGAGACCGCCCACCGTATTCTGCGCTCGGCCTTCTTTCTTCTAATGTGTCCCGACCAGTGGGACATTATCCGCATTTCTAGTCGCAGGAGTCCGTTGTACACGGGATTCCAGAGATCGGGGCCCAGTGTCGTCTCTCTTTGTTTTTCTCTCGTGTCGTACCGGAGTTCTCAATCTTGGAGATGGCTAACTAGTGTCTTTCGAAGGTAACCCGGTACATTTTGCCGCCTCAAGGCCTCTCGGATGTCGACCCATCTTGTCAAGTTAAATGTGTTCTTAACGTCTACCGCGACCAAGATGCCGGTCGCCTATTTCACTTTCACAATCCGAGCGACACTGGCGGACCCCATACCAATTATTATCATAGAGATGGCAACTCTATCTTATCCTCGCTCGTAGCATTTTCTTCGAGATTTTCCCGGGGATATACAGCTTACACAGAGGTCGGAATGAAGATGGAGTCAAGTGGGTTGATTTGCCCTTATCCAAAAGAACTAAAAAGGTGTATAGTCCGGTACGTGAACGCACATTGAACATGTCTAGGAGCACATGTGGTGAGATGAACTTGTCCCGGAGCAAGGTCTATTTGCAGAAGTGGTCTCGTGTAGACTACGTGTATTTAAAAATACCCTGTCTTCCCATATAGGAGCTAAAATCGATCTAAATGCCACTTGTATGGCATTCCTTGTAGATTTTGTCGAAATGCACATGCACAACCCCTCAACCAATAGGGTCTCTTCTTGGAGCACTTTAGCAATAAGATCCGGATACCCTGAATACTCTTCGGCTGACTATTGACGCCATCGTTGAATCAGTCACTCGAATATACCTGTCTTTGTGAGGCTGGGACGCTTTTGGCAAAGCGTTAGTGTTGCTATTTTTTGCTGTTCAATACTTGTGCTCATAAGTTTAGCAAGTCAAACCCTGTTGGGACGAGACCGAGAGCAGTACACGGTGCCTACGAAGTTACAGGACAGACCACCAGCAAACAGTTTATCCTGCGCGGGGAAGTAAAGACAGCACCTATGTGGGTAGAATCTAGAACAGGGTGTGAGTGAAGTATCTTAAATTGAAAGAGAAAAACTAGAACAGAATGTTTTCTTTAATAGTCACATGAATGCTGAAACTTTGTGTCCAATAATACTCCCAAAAATATATAAAAAGAGATCCTCTTTGAGTAAAAAATAAAGAATAAAAAAAAAATCTGGAAGATGAGGATCAAAGCAGTCCTAAGTAACACTCATTAGGCATAATGTGATTACTTCCTGGGGCTCTCATTTACCGCCCACCTTCATTGTGGCGAATTCATTGCTCAGCAGCTTCATAACATCGGCATGTTTGAGATCGGGCCGCTTAAACTCCTTGTACTTGTCCTTGACAAATTTGGCAAATCCAGTTGGCTCCCTCACCGGAGTAGCTATAGTGTTGCCCTCCTTATCCTTTTTGTTGAGGTAGACCTCAATCGCCCCATGGCAGTAGGAACATCGAATGTTTTCCACCTTCTTTGACTTGGAATGCGCATGTGATCTGGAGTTTAGAAAAATTTAGTAATTCTTTCTTAGAAATTTAAGGGTTTTGGCAAAGAAATTCCTTACTTGGCTCCACACAAGGTGCACTTGTAGGTGTACTTGTATTCGATGTCGTACTGATGGCACACACCAATTTTCGGCAACTCAGGAAAGACTTGATTTGCTTTGCGAGCCCAGGCTTTCCAAGTTGCTCCGTGACCTCCTTCGCCGTTCAGAATCCATGTGGCTGCATGGCAAAGTTCGTGGATAAGTGTACATCGCAGCCGATCAGCGCTGGTCAACACCTTTTCACTGAGTTCAATCACACAAGTCCGTTCTCCCAGTCTAAAAAGAAATGAATCATCGAATTGTCGATGGAGTGGAGAGTGAGAGATAACCTTAGCTTACCTCTTTTTATTCATACAACGGCCAGCCGTGTTTGTCAGTTTCTTGTTCCACTGAATGGGAACATCCAACTCCCTATTGAAACACTTCGTTATGTAAATCTCATAAAGCTTGTTGGCTAATTCGTCTTTCTTCAAGCGAAAATTGTCTCTATAATGCAGTGCGTCCGGATGGCAGAGTGATCTTCCAACACAAACTGCAGTAAAGTGAGGAAAATCTGAATTACTGGACACTCGTTGCTTCTACAAATGTACTTACCGTCGAGCGATTTGAGGAAACCATACTTGTCCTTGGGAGTAGCGCACAAGTCGCCAATAGCTTTCTGTTCTTTGAAAGCCGAATTTGGCGTTTTCGGCACACTAGGACTTCTGCCACCTTCAATGGACTTCTGTCCCTGATTGCCTGGTCTGGTCTTTGGCGTTTGGATTTTAAAAATCGGGTGTCCTGTCTTCACCGACTCCAAGTACTTATTGAATGGCTCGAATTTGGCAGGCATTAGGACACCAGAAATAGAGACGCTTTCCTCGTCCTTGTCAATGTGTTGCTGGCGTTCTCTGGGCGAATCAAAGGGCGCCACCAAATTGTCATCATCGTCATTGAGGTTGGCAGTGAATAGTTTGCGTTTTGTTTTGCCACTTGGGGTCCATTCCAGCTTGGGTTTATCCTCAAATTTGCAACTTTTCAGGATGTTCTCGAGGCGACGGTTAAATTTTTCATCTGGAAAGAAAACGTTTCAGAAAATTGACAGAGTATGCGCATTGAAAGCCAAATTTACCATGATTCGCTGGGGGACTATTGGAGATGTTGTGCTGAATTTCCACCTCATCTTTGCTCAGGTCTAAGTACACTAAATCATCGTCCTTCTTTCTACGCGATGAATTTACTTTGCCCCTTGCACGTGTGCCTTTGGCCGGGCTCTTGTTTTCGAGATCACTTTTGTTAGAAGTATTCGAGGATTTGTTGCGATCATGAGAAACGTTTTTACTCTCAGCCTCGGTGTCACTGTCTAAAAGAACCCGTCGTCCTCGTCTACTAATTGGGGTTTTTGCTGGAATAGTTTTTTTAGGTTTTCTCGTGGACTTGAGCTTAATTTCCTCTTCCTCTTCTTCATCAGCAGTTTCGCTGTCGCTCTTAGAATGACTCCAGGACTTGTCATCTCCAGAGGCATTCTCCCCTTCAGACTCAGTATCACTGTCGACAATACGCTGCAACCTCTGATGTATTTGTCGACCACTTTTAGTGGTTACCTCCAATTCGGGGGCTTTCCGAGGGCTAGGCTCTTCAACGATTCTCCCGGGCTCGCGAGCAGACCTGGACCCAGTTCGGAGTGTCTTTGGAACCTTAAAGGTCGACACAGGTGTAAATGGCAAACGTGTAGAATCCAAGTCTTGTGGGATGTTCTTCCGGACTATGGTGACGATAAGTTAAAAGAGCAAATCAGGAGGAAACCAAAAATACTTACAAATTGAGAAATCACCGAGATTGCTTTCGTCCTTCGATGCCAGTCCTGGTTCTGAATCAGGTATGGGATCTGGATCTGGATCAGGTATGGGATCTAGATCTGGATCAGGTATGGGATCTGGATCTGGATCTGCTGGCTGAGGGACATTCTTTTTTGTGGATTTGCTCTGAGCGGTGTTTTTGAGGGAACGCATTATAACAGGTGTTTTCCAGCTGTCGCCATACAGCTCGTTGAGAAGTCGCTCCGCTCTTGTCATGAAGTTGACTGGCGACTTTTCTTTTGCTTTGGGTGACTTCGCGGGGATGTCACGTTCCGGTGGAGAGTGTGGAGGGTCCTTTTCTGGCGGTGAATTAGAAACATCCCTTTCAGCTACTGGCTGCGAATCATTTCTCTCTTCTCCATCGATGGAAGTTCGAGATTCTTCCCTTTCGGGAGAAGAGTTTATGATTTCTTCGATCGCCATCGAGCGAGATTTTGCCTTTTGCGCGCTACTTTTCGGTCCCTCATCCGTGAGATCACTTTCCGATTGATTGCTGCTAGAGTGTGCTGTAGACTCAGACGTGGTGGTGGACTCTTCCAGTTGCTGCGAGACCTGGATTTGTATTTTAATTTTGGCGGAGATATTTATTTTGAATTGAGGGTCGTGGTCCGTCGACAGTGAAGATTCTTTTGAGGTGTGGACAGATGGGGAGCCGCTAGGTCTCAGTGCACTTTGCGTTTCCTTCTCGGTCTGCTGTGCTCTCTCTTGTTCTGGTTTTTCATCCACTTCCTCTTCTGAAGTCTCGGCAACGGTCAAGGAGTCATCTGGTATGGAATTTGACGATTTGTACATGCTGTCATCAAGCAGTTCTGACGCAGCGTTCATCACCGGATTGTAGTGTGGAGGGCTCTGCAAAGTGTAGCTCATATCTTCAGTATCGTTCTTGGCTAGATTTTTGTTAACTGAAACGTTTTGAGGCGTTCTAATCGGCTGCCTTATAGAATTCTCCGCATCTGGACTCATGGACTCTGTGTCGGCTTTCGCTATCTGTCCCGCAGTTTCAGCACTACGTGAGTCGGTGTCCATTGTCATGGGTTCGGTGTCGGCACTGGCAATCTCCTTTCGTCTTCTTTCGTACTCTGGATCTGGCGAGTCAACAGGCAACCCATAGTTCCTTCGTACATCGCGTAGAAAAGCTGCCATCCGATCAGCTTTACCCGTTTCTTGAGATTGTGGAATATTCGCTGCTACGGTTGGTGTTACATTTGGTTCGAAATCACCATCTTCATCGGAGGAATCTGAAATAGTAATCGCCTCGTCGCTACATTCACTGGAAGATGGAACTGATATGAGGGTTGGGGGTTCGGTTTTCTTCTTCATCCGCAACAAATCGGAAAATCTCTGTCCATGACCCATTTTTTGGCTCTCCGTCGATATAATTTGACTGACCTCATTCGAACTGATTGTTATTGGAGCTGCCGATGTCACAGTCAGGGAACTTACCCGGGTAGACAACTTCTCGATCATGTCGTTGAACTCGACCTTTACTTGGGTGTTTTCCATTCCACTTACCAACAATGCCTCCATTTCTGTAGACTTGTCAAAGTCCTCTTCTACCTCTGAGCAGTTAGTTGTGTCTGTAATGTTGAGCCGTTTCTTGGATGCGGATTCTGAGGAATCTGTCCGCAGCAGCATATTTTCGGTGGGCTTTTGTGGCCGTGGTTTCTCATCGTCCGATTCATCATCAGTCATTAAGTCGCTCAGCAGATTTCTGCTCACATTCGAGCGTGAAGCCTGTTCCCTTATTTGCTGTTGCATTTCAGTGTTCTGTTGCTTCTTTTTGTGTGATGAAAGTGTGAGCTTTGCGAATTCTAGCGAAAGGTAGGGAAAACGCTTCTGATGAACAGAGTTTGTTGGAGGCTATTTTGAGGTACTTACTTTCTTTGATTTTGGCACGGCACTTTGTCGGGTCAACCGAGTGCACCAGCTTGTAATTAGTGTCCATAAAATAGTAAAAATTAAAATAAAACAAATAAAAGTCAATGAGCTTGCATCAATTTTAACTTGAACTCTTTAAATTTTATAGTCAAAACAAAACGGTTGCTAGTTTTCCACAAGCCTTCCAGTCTACATTAATGGAGAGTAACATACGCATACAAACTGTGAAGTTGGTAGTAGATGACTGTTTTTTAATTCCTGAATTTAATATATCTTGTGATAATTATTTTTGGGCGAATATCAATTCATGCATAAAAAATGGTTGCGTATGTTTTATTCGCGCTTTTCTCAATCATGATTGACTACTTTTACCCAATTATTACGCACTGTGGGTTAGGTTAAGTTGTGACTAGACAGTAAATTGTGATACCATTAGCAGATCGTGGAAGTGTGATGACCTAGATACTCCTGGAATTAAAAGATTGTTTTTAATAAATTTTGTAAAGGTCCGTGATCTTCACAGAGCTGATATCATTTAGACTTATCGAGTCCTTCATCAGTTAAATGGACCGAGTAATCGCCCATTTGGTGGTTGAGTTGTGTAGAAACCAGGGAGGCCCTGAGAGGTGTCAATCAGTGTTGCAACTGTTTCTACACATCAATTGTGCTTGGGAGATATCTATAATGGCCCTTCAGGTTGGAGGTTGTCATCGTAGAATGTTACGCCACGTGCAGTCGAACAATTAGCGGAGGCTCTGGACTATCTACGTCGGCAATTGCTATCAACCGCAAAAGCAGCGCCTATTTGGGTGCAGATTTTTAGAGACAGACTTAGGCAAGAAGTAATGAGCTTCAAGCATGTCAACGCATAACAATCCGTACTACAAAAGGTCTTACAAGCTCTGGCACAAGACTTACGAGCAGTGTCCTAGCTGGGAAGAGAAGGCATCTTTGGTAGTGCTGTCGGAAAGCATAGCCCGCACGATACCACCTTCGATAACGGATTCAGGCTAGTAGACTTTACGGTGGAGCGAAGCATTGTCGTAGCTAGCACGCGATATTCACAAGGGGTCTTGGAGAACTTCTGATCAATCCACTGTCAATCAGATTGGCCTCATTGCTATCGACGCAAGATACTCCTCCAGTTTTATGGATGTCCGGGCGTTCCGAGGGGTCAACATCGACTCAGACCATTCATTACCCAGTTGTCGTCAAAGCACGTTTGCGGATATCCCGAACATCGCAAAGGCAAGCTAATACTGTGAGGAAGTTCGACGTCGGACGCCTACAATCGCAAGAGATCGCCAAATCATTTTCCCATCGAATCCCCCTTAATCTCTTAAGAGGTCTTATGCCGCCAGCATCAAGTAGATGCTGCCTCTGATGTGCTGGGTTTCACTTGGCCACCATAATGAAACCCCTGGTTTGGCAACGAGTGAGTGCCAGGCAAGCACATGTACATAAGAAAGAGAGCTGCTCACCAGTTCTACGAGTACAAAAGGAGGGCTTTTCAGAAGAAAAACGATGGAGCGTGGGAAGCTCACGGTCGAGAAAACGGAGAGTGGCTACTCTAGGAATGAGATACCAAAAAGTAAAAGAAACATGCCACGGATACAGACCCCGAACCTAAACCTGTAGAGCTGAATAAAGGAACATTGTAGTAGAGCCGCAGTCGATTTGGAAAGAGCATTTCTATAGACTGTATAACGGGGATGACGGACCAAATACCGCTACGAACTTTTCAACCTGGAAGATTTAGACCAACAATACCGTCCACCCAACCTGAGGGAACGGCCTGACCACCGGAAAGGAGCATACGCCAATTCATCTGTAAAATATGGTAGAATGAAAGTATACTTTATGAATGGAACCTCAGCCTTATTTGTTAGATCCTCAAGAAAGGAGACCATCTGAATCAATCTTCTTAACATCGCCTGCAAGATCCTCTCTGCCATACGATGTGAACGCCCGAAGACGTTCTTCAACAGTCTGATTGGTCCATAGCAGTGTGGCTTTAGGCCAGGAAAGTCGGTTCAGTTCAAGGTCTACCCCGGACTGTACTGCCACATTAATTAAATAAGATTGAGGTTTTGGGGAGTTGGAGCTGATGATTAAGGCCCACGTCAAAGACCGCAGCGAAACCTTAAGTTAGTAGAGAAGTATTTTGCAGGCTCAATCTTATAAGGATGATCGGATTTATTTTACGAAATGCTGCTGGTACAAGCTCTGAAAAGAGACTTTTGGGTTCAACACTATTCTCTCGCTAGTAACTTTCTCCGATTATGCAACTATTTTCCTGTATTTAGAAATTCTGATTTATCTTATTTTTCAATTTGTAATCAACAATTTCAAACGTTAATAAATGTATAACTCTTTTTTAAGTTAACTAATCAAAGGTTTATGACAATTTTATTTTAAATTGTAATAGATTTCAGTTCCGATTGGAATTTCCATGTGTTTCATTTCCCCTATTCGATTAAAAAAAAGTCACTTTGACACTTCTTCCATTTGACAGCTGCCAATTCGACTTTTGCTTGTTTTGCTATTTAGGACGCAACATTTTCTTTTTATGTAAATTCTGCAGAGAATTAAAAAAAATAAAACATGGGACGACGTTCAATAAATACCACTAAAAGTGGTAAATACATGAATCCAACAGATCAAGCTAGTAAGTTACACGGAATCCCTTAAAATCTCCATTCCTTGTTACAGCAGGCTTTTTGTTGCAGGAAAAGAGGCCCGGAAAAAGGAGCTGAAGAAAAATAAACGCCAGAGGCAAATGGTCCGGGCTGCGGTCCTCAAAAATAAGGATCCAGCCCAGATTCTAGAGGAAATGGAGAAAATCGACGAAATGGGTAAGTGAGTGCCTAACATCAGTGATCTTGCCTGACCCTCGTTTTGCATCAGAATACAATGTCCTGCAGCCGTCACCCCTGAATGAAAAGGTTCTCCGAGACAAGCGCAAAAAGCTGAAGGAAACTTTCGATCGTGTAATGCGGCTTTATGTAAGTAAATTGTCCAGAAAATTCTCATTTTGTATTAAAGTTCAGTGAGATGCGCGTTAATAACATCTTTTGATGCAGCACACTGATGACCCCGAGCACTGGGCCGACTTAAAGCGCAAAGAGGTCGACTACGAAAAGAAGCGCTTGAAGAAGCAGCAGTACTACGAAAGTGTGAAGCACGCACAAAGTGTTCAAATCGACGAGATCCCTCTTCCAACACAGGTGGGTTGTTTCCTACATTCGTGTGGCAGTTTGTTATTGTATATTCTCTTCTCAGGGTAATGCCGTTCCCGGTGTGATTCCCTTCCCTGGACCACCAAATCGTTTGCCACCACCACCGACGGCTTTGTCACTGCCACCATTTGCACCTGGTGCGCCTCCAGGAACTCTGCGGAAACCAAACGAACTGGTGGGCAACCAAACTAACGAATACACTTGTTTGTGTTCTCTAATTAGAGGTTTATACCTTTCTCTTTGTAGCAGCAGCAAAAGTCAGAAGAAAAGCCCGCGGAAAATAAGAAGACAGAACCACCTGGAGTGCCCCCAGGTCCTCCGCCCAATCTTCTCGAAATGTCAGATCTCGATACCGATGCTGAGGATGACGAGCCACTGCAACGAGAGCCCAGTAAAAAGCCGCGAACAGACGGCTCCAAGGGCAAAGACGGCGAAGATATCCCGAAGCCCAACGCCCTCCAACAGCGAATGCTTGCTATTTCTGGTCAAAACATTGACGACTTTATGAAGGAAATGGAGAATGTGCACAAAAAGAAGGAAAAGGAACGCGCAGCAGAACGCAAGGGTAGTGAAAGTGACACCAAAGATGACACAGACGAATCCGATGACAGTTCTAGTGATGAAAGCGACTCCGATCAATCGAAATCCGATGATCCTAAGCCCGATACATCACATGTGGCTATACCGCTACCCCCAGCGATGCCTGCAGCTGTGCCAGTTCCGCCGATGGCATTACCGAGTGGACCACCACTTCCACCACCAGGCGGATTGCCACCGCCGATGTTATTCCGACCCCCGCCTCTACGACCTGGTATTCCACCAAACTTTGGTATTCGTATGCCACCTGGACCACCACCTGGTCGCCCAACTCTTGGTGGTATGCCTCCTCGTATGAATATCCGCATGCCACCTGGTCCACCGCCTGGCCTTCCACCGCGCATGATGCATTCAAAGAATCTGCCACACAAGGACACAAAGGGTGTGACGACGATTACAGCCAAACCTCAGATAAGGTGAACTCCAACCATCCGTGATACCGTAAATATTTGTGACAGGTTTCCTTCTCTTCTTTTCATATAGAAATCTGAGTGCGGATGTTACAAGATTTGTCCCCTCTACGTTGCGAGTGAAGCGTGAAGACAAACCAAGGAACAGCAACAAGACAAGGCAGTATACACAGGAACCTAAGCCACCAATGGAATTGAATAAGGGGGCCACAAAGGACGATGCTTATATGCAATTTATGAATGAAATGCAAGGTCTGCTGTAGTGTTGCCAATTTTGCGGCACACTTAAGTTAAATGAATCTAGTGGATGTACAATAAATTTTCAAACTATCTTAAGCTAAATGTTTCGGTGTGTCGGAGCTTTATTTTCGGAATTTTCAACTGGTGTCCACGTTCTGCATAAGAACTGGAAGCTGGTAAAATTTTGGGCACCGTGTAGGTAGACCGTTACCTGCTATTGCCCATTTTAAGCTATATCGCTCCACGTAGATAGGTCCAAGGAGGCGATTGGAAAGAGTCATCTTTCGTTTGATCTCTTTGGTGGCGTTATTTGATACAGTGCATGTTGTTAGTAGAATGGTTGCAATTTTGGCGAGTTCGTCGGCCCTACAATTCCGTGGAATGTCTGTGGTCCAGCACTCAATAACGTTTTTCATCAGCTACAACAGGACCACTTCGCCAAAATTTCCATTTGGAACACGCTACAGTGATATGGAAGGCGGGAGGAGGGATTTAGATTTAGCTTATCTGAGAAAACACTGCCACTAACCCCGCTATCGGTCTCAGATCCATCAGCATAGAAGTGGATTGACCTGTCGGCCATGAAAGCATCTTCATCCCAGAAAGATGATGCTTACATGAAAGTCTTTGTCAAACCAATGTTGGGGCATAGTGCAATCGGTGTTATCTGGAAGGGCCCCTAGTGTGCTAAGAATATTTGTCCAATGCGTAGTCGCTATAAAGCGAATAGATGCGTTAGCAGCCATTTGCTTGCTGAAGATATCGAGGGGTGTCAAGTGAAACATCTCGAAACACGAAAATTTCTCAATAACCGGCAATATGGTTTTCGTAGCAACAGGTCGACTGGTGATTTGATGGCATGTCTCACCGAAAAGTGGAACCAAAGCGTACATCAATCTGGGGAAAGAGCTTGGCATCAGGCTCTTTTGAGATCGACGACTCTCGTCTTCGATGGATTAGAAACTACCTTTCATTTCAAGTTCTCTTGAATGGTTTCAAGTCTGATATTTAGAAAATAAATGCTGGTGTACCCCAGGGCTCCGTTCTGTCTCCGACACTCTGTTTAATTTTTATCAACGATCTCTTGTCTGCTACTTCTAATCCAATATACGTGCTCCTTTGTTGACGACAGTACTCTCTGCTTCTCATATTCGTTCCCGGACTCACGTCCCTGCTCTTCGGCTGTAGAACGGTCAGCGTATGTTAAGTACATTAAACTCTGATATCAGCAGCATAACCAATTGAAGAACTATCAACAGAGTGGAATTTATTACAGGTTGCAAAACACAATGCTGTCTGCTGTCGTTAAAGCGAAATTTAAATTCCGAGCCATTATCCATGAATGGCACTTGCATCGTCGAAGCCGAAAAACTTTCCATTCTTGGTATGCGTTTTAGCGACAACCCTTCAAACCATTAACCGCAACACTCGTCTCGCCATGAATTCTCATCAGTATACTGTCAAGCCGACCTTCGGACGTACTCTTAAATATCGTGATTCGTTCCTAAAGCCTTATGGAATATCCTGCCTAGCTTTTTATTTCCTAGTCACTATAACCTTCAAACATTTAAAACCAACGTTCACCGGTATCTCTCTTTCCATCCTCCCTAATTTTCCTTCGACCGCGCTGTGTGCAAACATTTTAAGGGTACTTAAATCCCTTGAGAGTGCGCTACTTAAAAATATATATATATCCAGGCCGCGGAGGGATTAGAACTTAAGGCTTCGCTCATCCACAGACATGTATTCCTTTTGGCATTGATTAGTCTGTTGCATTTGGCTGCATTATCTAACGCCGCTCACCAGACAAGCACTCCGTAGGTGAGTATCGGTCTTATAATAGAGAGTGGGTTATGCGAGGTTGAAGACCCCATTTGTTCCCAAGAAAATAGAGCTGCTGTAGCTTTCGTGAATGTTAGGTTTCCAGTTTAGTTTCCCGTCAAGAATGAGACCAGATATTTTGCTGTATCCAAGAGGTCTAGATTAGAACCGTTGATGGACGGATGGTCTATGATTAGAATTTTATATTCCCTGGAAAAGAGGACAAAATCAGTTTTATGGGGGTTTACTCCCAATCCACAGCGATCCGTCCAAACGGGGTAATCTATTGAGATTTAGTTGAAGGAGTTCTATAATGGTATTAAGATGCTTATCTGAGACGGCTATACCAACGTCATCCGTCACCCTGCTGCCGTCCGTTTCTAGGTATATCAGCAACTCATTAACCACTAAGTTAAAGCGAAGTGGAGTAAGGACACTGCCTTGCGGCATACCTCTGCTAACACATCTTTTAGCAGAAGCCTCACCCAGTGTTGAGTTGATTATCCTGCTATTAAGCAGTCTTATCAACTCCTCGAGTAAGTCATATGCCTTCAGAGTTCACAGCGCAATCGTGATTCCGGATGTGTTGATATTAAGTGATCGTTCGATGTGGCTGGTCAGTGAAGAGCCTTTTCCACCGACTGTCCTTTACAGTAGTCATGTTGAGCCATTGACAGAAGTCGTGGATCAATTTTAGCTCGTATATGGATATCAATCAGTCGCTCTAGAGTTTTCAGAAGGAAAGATGATGGTGACTTATAGGTCTGAGGTCCTTTGGGACAACATGAGAACATTTTCCGGCTTTGGGAATGAATACTACATTGACTTCTCTCCATGACAGTTGAATGTGGATAAGTTCCACACAGCTCCTCATAATATTTTCTAACACTGGTAGAATAATATCTGAGGACATCTGTAGCTCGGCAGGTATTATACCGTCCGAACCAGCAGACTTGTATGGTTTAGCGTTAAACCCAAGAGCAGTTTGTCTCTTGTGATCAGACCATGAGTTTTGGTCTCTGTTGCAGTAGGCCTGTTTGGGTTACTACTGGCCGCGAATTGGGAGCTACCTAGAAAGTGGGTGTCCAGTAGCAGGTTGAGTGATGCAACACTTGAGGTTGTCCAAGAGCCATCGGATTCCGCATCATCGGCATCATAGGATTTGTAGAGAGGATTTGTCTTCGCTGCAATGCATCATAGGTTTCTGTTATTTTGTCACGGAATGAGTCCCAGTCAGTTACTTTTCTAGTCGTGGTAAAGATATGCCGATGCCAGCCAGTAGGAGCCTTTGACAGCCTCTAGTATAGCAACGGAGTGATGGAGGTTAATCTGGGGAAGCTGTAGGATCATTTCTACAATCTACGAGAGAAGCCACCACCACGGTATTATTCGAGTCCTCCGATTCTGAACATGTGCCCACGAGCTTATTTTCATTCTTTTTAATTTCTTGTCAGTGTCGATTTCAGACAGACTGACGGAGGTGGAGACTGTCGACTTGGTTGCCAACTCAGAAAGATTGGAGTCGTCGCTTTCCATTTCAGGAAAGGAGATCGACGCTCCGAGATCTGAGGGTGTATTAACTGCTTCAATTAAAGAAGGAGGAGGAGGAGGTTGCTCATCGTTTTTGTAAACCCTTTGGTTTATAAACTCTGATCCGAACCGAATCATGTGCCAGGGGATTAGGGGATTCCTTATTGATCAGTTTCGCGGCATTCCAGTCATCAGTCGAAAGGGTCGGGTTGCTGAGCCTAATGATCTCCAGAATGACTTATGGGCAGCAGGGTTCAGCTGGGGTTTAGGTGCGGGCTCTAGGTCGACTAGGGATGTCCCCTTTAGCCACGACCGTTTACTTTCGCATCCGGTTAGACCTCCCTAATCCATCTCCGGCTTTTGTGTAAAGATCGAAAGCTCTTTGATCGGCACAAGCGATAAGCTTGACATGGCCTTGGTAGCAACTAGTATCGTTTGTGATTAGAGGATTTTCCGGGGTTTTTCCACATGATGGCCAAGCAGCTGCCCGAAAGCTTTAACTTGACCAACTGACACTGTTCAGGTGAAATTGATCCGTCGACTTTTATCGATCACCGCGATCGCTATTGCGTCTTTCAGGACTTCGTCAAAAGACCTCAGAGATGTGCTATTGGAAGGTTCTGGGGAGGTTTTGACGCTTTTAATATGAGCCTTTTGGGAACCGACACCGTGTCCTCCAACAATCTCTGGCGCTTGGGGGAGTCTATCAACGTTTTTGGAACTCCGTCTTATGTAGAGCACCTCTGATTCCTCTTTTGAGGGATTCATTTTAGTAGTAGAAGTAAGTCAATGGCGTGCCACATACTACTTCTAGGGGTGGAGGAAATGGCTTTCCACAGTCTTGTCACTTAAGACTTTGGGGTTTGGCTCGTTGCACTTGCCTTTAGAAGGTGCACCATGGGCTGCTACAGTTTTGCCCTTGTTCAGCATTGTAGGAGACTTGCTGGTAGTCGGTGCAGTGACCGTATTCCCGTAAGGTATTGAAACAGTACCGCTCTTGAATATTGTTTTTGTTTTAGAAATTAAAGATATTGGATCCCACGAGTAGCGGAGAATGGAAGGTCTATCTGTACAGAGATCGGTTGAATATATCATATACATATAACGCTAGATAGGCCAGAACTCTCCAGGTATCCGGATACTCCATTCACGGCTGAGCTACTTTTAAAAATACTGGTGACCAACAATGCCAAACGAGGAATACATGTTGCAGACTAAATAAATACGAGTAGTTACCATCAACCACTCCGGTTTCACATAAAAAGATCAACACTCAAAGAACAGAAAGAAATAATTCGCCATTAACCTCAAAGTTCCAACATAAAAAGGACAGGCCCTTCCCGGAAAGTATTACAGGTACACTTTCCTACAGAAATCCCAAGAAAAGATGGAAAATTGATTAGGAAATGATGTGTGTTATTCTACTCACATTCAACTCTCAAAGTCAGTAACCAACCAAATGCAGAGTTCAAGCTCTGTGACAAGTCATAATGCTTCAATTAGTTCAACAAAGAACATAAGAGTGAAAGCAAATAAATTGCAAAATGACGTTACGAATTGTAATGGAAATTGTTTATAACAATGAATGAATCTTTTAAAATAATAAAAGTCTAATCACTGATTCTAGAAGCTCTCTTCCGTACGCTCATACATTCATACATACGTCTCCTCATTTAATTTAGATGCACTTATTCATAAAATTGGAGGCAAGTCAGACGTACCATGTTTTATTTATATGAGCGTATGAGTACAGAATAGATTAACGCGTCTTGTGTGATTCATGGGACTGTGAAAGTCTTAATATTACGAACAATGAACAGGTTATCGGCTCCTTCTCATATTTGTTGCCAACGCTAAGGCATCCACCTGACTAACGTAACGATAAGTGCTCTCTTCTACGTAGCACAAAGTGAAGTACATATACTCGTACATATTAATGGGTCGTATGTTGTTGTCAGCCGGTGCCACATCCATTTACCTGCCTGTAAAGGTAAACCTTGTTGAGTTCAATCTGGTTTCATGCGAACAACATCAACAGTAGCTTCAAAAGACGAAAGGATAGAGAGAGTCCCAATAATTTGACAGAAATTACCATGTTGTGGATATTTGTCACGAATGTATTAAAGGAGGGTACTGATTTATTTATGGGTAAACTTGGGCCTCAACTAACAAACCTCTCCAGTTAGCTCGTTCTTTAGGCTGATTGCCTCCAGTTGCACACTCCAAGTCGGCTGAGGTCCCCTTCTACTTACGTACACCACCTAAGGTGAAACCTCACTCTACTTTGTTGTCAATTCAGGTTATAATTGAAGACTCTGCCGGCCAGAGCATTGCTGTCCATTCGCTCTACATGCCTCAGCGACTGATCAGCAGTTTTCTGACTAGGTCGTTCGTTAAGTTCGTCGTTGAATCTTCTCCTCCAAAGGACATCAACTCGAATATTGTCCATTCTTCAACGACATAAAGCAGGATTGGGATGATCAAGGTCTTATGTAGAGTTTCCATACTTTTTCGGAAAATGGCCTTACTACTCAATTGCCTCCAAGCAGAGCCAAGGTATACAAAGTCCCTTACTACCTCGAAATTATAAAGGGTGTTTTTTTTTTAAAGGTTTGCTATTTAAACTGGCAACACTGCTTCTACAGATCGTCAATTTGACAGTTGAAAGTTGATTTGTGGTTAGTAATAGTAAAGGGACTTGACAACTTTGAATTTAATTCGTGAACGCACTCCTTCACTAATCATCAAACTGTCACTGTCAATTTATTCAGTAAACTCAACATTTTCATCATGGTAAAGTACACGAACGAGCAACGTCTGTAAATTATAAAAATTTTCTACCGAAATTCGGAGTCGGTGACTGCAACTTTAAGAGCGTAAACTCCAATTTTCGGTCGTAATTCTCACCCTAGTAGACAGGCAATAACAAGTTTAGTGCAAAAATTTGAGTCTATATATTCGTTGTGTGATGTTGCCGTATCAGTGAGACAACGGGTTGGTCGAAGTGTTGAAAATATTGCTGCCGTTCAGGCGCCCGTAGAAAAAGATCCAAATCAGTCAATTCCACGGCGTTCTCAAGAATTGGGCATCGCTCAGACCACATTATGGCGTATTTTGCGTAAGGATCTTGGTTGACACCCATACAAGATCAAGCTGATTCAAGAATTGAAGCCGATGGACCATTTGAAGCGACGTACCTTCTCCGATTGGGTTCTGGAGAAGATGCGCCAACATGATGAATTTCATCGCAAAATCATCTTCAGTGACGAAGCTCATTTTTGGCTCAATGGTTTCGTCAATAAGCAAAATATGCGTTATTGGTCGCGTGAAAATCCACATGTGCTTCATGAATCACCACTTCATCCACAAAAAATAATTGTTTGGTGCCGTTTCGACCGAAATGTGTGACCGAGTTGTTTAAAATTGGGTCCAACGAATCGACCGCTGCAAACGTGCCCGCGGTGGCCATATGAAAGAAGTCGAATTCCATTCATAAATGTTTTGATTGTACTTCAAGTCGATAATAAAGTTTTTGAAATATCTCAAAATGTTTGCGTTTTATTTAAAAAAAAAGGTGTCAAGTCCTTATTGGAAAACCCTATAATAGACTAACGCCAATTGTGCAAATTGTGCAAACTTATTCTGAAAACCATGGTTTGATTCGCCAAACTTATCGTGCGCAACGTCCATTTTACAGTCGACATAATCGTCCATCTGAGCAAGTTATTCGGAACGCGATGCATCCTTTTTACACCACGTACACTCTAGTGGATAACACGCATCCGCAAAGACGACAAACAGTGCGAACAGAAGAAGTTATTGCAGTTGTGGAGCGCAGTTTTGAGGAGAATCCGAATGAGTCGGTTCGCCATCGTGCACAGCAATTGGAGTTATGCGCATCCACTTTGTGGAATATTCTACTTGGCTTAGAAGCTTATAAGATCCAGCTTGTACAAGAGTTGAAACCGCGTGACCATTATACGCGTCGTAGGTTCGATGAATGGGCCGAAAACATGATTCAGCTTGATACTCATTTTCAACGCAAAATTTTGTTCTCCGATGAGGCCCATTTTTGGTTTAATGGATATGTAAACAAGCAAAATTGCCGAATTCGGAGTGGAGAAAACCCAGAAGCCTTTGTCGAGACTCACAACCATTGACACTCACTGTTTGGTGTGCTTTATGGGCTGGTGGAATCATCGGCCCGTATTTCTTTAAGGACGATGCCGGCCAGAATGTTACTGTCCATGTACAGCTCTATAGAAACATGATTTCTGACTTCTTCGTTCCTCAGTTGAATGGCTTTGACGTGACAGAGCCTTGGTTTCAACAAGATGGCGCAACATGCCACACGGCGCGCGACACCATTATTTTATTGTGGGAAACATTTGCTGAGCGCATAATTTCGCGTAATGGACCTGTGAACTGGCCTCTAGGATCCTGTGATCTCACACCTTTAGATTACTTTCTTTGGGGGCATGTGATAAACCGATAAACCAGAGATGTTGGACGATTTGGAAGTCAACATTCGCCGTGTTATAGCTGATATACCGCCCCAGTTGCTCGATAAAGTTGTCGAAATTTGGACTCCACGATTGCGCTTCATTCGAGCTAACAGTGGCGCGCATATGCCCGATATCGTATATAAACACTAATAGCACATTAGCTTAAAACTCTAAAAAAAACCCTTTAGCCCCCGACTGTGAATTTCGGTCCAATTCGCCCCTCTTGTGTGTCTCTTCCTATTGACAGCTTATATTTACATGGTTTTGACTTCATTTACTGCTTAACCTATTTTGACAGTTTCCATTTCAATACTAACGACTGCACCCACTGAGTTCGGCTAATTGTTTCAATAACATCGCTGTAGTTGGACGACTTTTAAAAGATTGTGTCTCCGGGCAAGCCGGTCAAAACTAGGCATGCCTCTATGTATAGCTCATCTCTATAAATGCTATCATATGCGGACTTAAAATCAATGTAAAGGTGGTGGATATCGATTTGGACTTCTTGATGTAGATCTCTAGGATCTGCCGGAGTGCGAAGATTTGATCGATTATGGACTTTTCTGAAACGGCACTGATATTGACCAATCAGGTTGCTGATAAAGGGTTTCAGAGGGTCATACAATATGGCAGATAAGATCTTGTATCCGATGTTGAAGAGATTTATATCTCTATAGTTGGCGCTGTTGGGACACCTTTTATTCAAAAAATAAGAGTGAAACAAGGGTGGTTACGAGAAATTACGGCTTGAAAACAACTGTTGTACTGTAGAGCCTTGATGGCTCTTTTGATAAAATTGTTCACCACATTTTTGGGCACTTGCAGCTATCTTTAATAACCATTGTTAATTGTTATGGATCTTGCCTTTCAGTGCTTGAACTTGATTTGGCCAGGAAACTTTTTTCGCAAAAGAGCGAAAACCGTTAATCACGGTTCGATAGTGCATTCCATCCACGGTAACAGCCAAATTAACATAATTTTTGAAGAAATAAGATCCAATGACGCCTCTTGCCCAAAACATCCGTAACATCTTGCAGATAGATAGGTTTCTCGGTAATAATTCTTGGATTTTCTAAACAAGTCTAAAATGCGGCAATTCTGCCTATTACTTTTCGGTTAAATTCTTGAACAATTTCATGTCAATCAACACCCGATTGACAAAGTAAAGGCACTGCTGATGGTCGGGAGGACAAAGTTCATGGGTTACTTCAACTTTATAGGCTTTATAACCTCAGTCTTTATGCAAAATTCTGTGGAGTGTTGTTTGTGACTTGCACAATTCCGGAGATTGACGTGGAGTTAACAAACTTGTGTTTTCGGCTACACTTTAAACAACAAAAGCAATATTCCTAGTTGCTCTTGCTCGAGGGGCACGATTTTTGTTCTTCACATCGCTATGGGTAATCTGTCTGAAGAGCTCAGATTTCTAAAGTCCTCGCCACATAGTCCTCCAGAAAGCCCCCGCTGGAATTTCTAGACGACGGCCTGTATGAGTGCGGGATGGCTGACCGTTGGCACTCATTCGCTGCAGCAGGTGGCACTTGTTCTTTAACCCCTTGGGTAATTTCTAAAAATGTTGTTTGTAGCATATGCAGAGCGATGTTTCAGTTCTTTAGGAACAATCGGAGTCCGTCGTGAATGCTGCCTGCTGAATTATCAGCCGAAAGTACATGATAAAATCGCTATGTGACCGTATATAGCGTGTAGGTGTTATTAAATCACCTGGAAGACAATTTCTGCCGCGCCCTCGTCTGTTTATGTCCCCTTTAAAGGACGGAGGCTTAGGAGAGTAAAAGGGAGGCATTTTACCCCATTTGTCAAATCGTTGTACTTGCTAAAGGTTCGTTTCTAAAGGACGTCCCATTAAGACAGCCTATTTTGAAATGGAGACTTGGTGATTATATATAGAACACAATATCTGACAAATGGCCGCCTTTTGACCAAATTTTCGATTACATTTTGGCATAGTGTCGGTTCAATTTCATCAATGGCGCATCGTATCTTGTCTTTCAGTTCAGGAATTGTTCTTAGCTTATTGGTATACACCTTTCCTTTCAAAAAAAGGCCAAAGAAAGGCGGTCTTAATAGGACACCCTATAAGTATTTGCATAGTTCGTAGTGAACTGGTTGATGTTGTGAGTTGATGTGAACTGATTGGATATGATCTGCGAGGATCAGCGGGTGATTCAGACAGTAATCGGCTAATCTTTGACGGTCAGCAAGTAACCATAGCTGTTTTAATAGCGTCTCAATTTGGTTCGTATGCACGTTTTTGTGAAGTAGGAGCCGGGCTGGCGAACTTTTTGTCAGGCGAAGAGTGTAGCCACAAGACGCGCTTAAGCGGAAGCTCTCGAGATGAATGCTCAAACTTGGTTAAGCGATACGTCTGTTGCAAAATTCCGCGGTTTAAAAATTCTTAATATTGTAGTTATTAGTAAAAGGGTGCCGGGCATAGACTAACTATAACTAGATATCAAACTCTACTAATACTTTTGCAAACGTTTAACTTTCGCACAGACACACTGTAAGTGAATCACTAACACATTCTCCATCTCTATAACCTGTCAGAATGGCTAAAATGACAACAAATTTCACGTAATGTTCGCTAAGTATATATAATAAAGGCAAAAATAAAAAGAAAAATATTTTTCGTTGGTGAATATTTAATTCAAGGTGGTGAAAAAGTGAAGATAATAGAATATATTAAAAAAAACCTTTTTTTTTGTTTCAATTGGACAAAAAAGGGATCGTTTCAGAATAAAATTAAAAAAGGACCTAAGGATCATATTTAGAAAGTTTCATTTGAAGATATAAATGAATTGAAACTATTACAATTCGGAAATCAAGCTTAAGCTTGTATTGAGAGTCAATTGTATAAGCATTTTGTATGTTTAGGCACAAACTCTGTACTCTGGACATCAATGAAAAGGATTATTAATTAATGGCAACTTTTAAAATCAATTTCCTTGCTGTTCTTTTAGTTTGAATGTGTTGAGTAAATAAATTAATTAAATAATACTGATAAGTACAATTAACATTTTTGATCATTTTTTAGTTTTTTAAGGAAAATATTTGTTTTTCTATTTGAATTTAAAGCTTTTCCAAAATATTTCGAGAATCTTTTTTTTCACACATTATAAAGTACAAAAGCGGTGGTATTTTAATTGTTTATTTTTTAAAAATAATTTCCAGAATTTGACAAACAATGTGAAATGATATCCCAACTTAATTTGGTTTTGTCGAAGGGAATTTTTGTTTATAATTGTTTTCAACAGATTTTGCTACTACTTTGTTGAGTATTCTTTAATGCTGTTAACATTTGGTTGTAAGTTTCATTTGGTTGTCTTCATGCTTTCGAAGGCCTATTTGATTCATAAATGCAAAATTTTGACTCTTCTGAAGAAATCCTAGAAGACAAATCCTTTGTTTTTTTATTTATTAGCAAAGTCCTTTTGTTTTTTTTTTATTTGCTTCGCTGACGAAAGGTTTCTTTCTAACGGTATAAGATTTATACTCCGATTTGATGTCGTCGACATTCACGAAAATCCAGCCAAATTTTAGAATTACAACGTGATATTTGTGAAACGTACAGCGTTGTGTTTACATCGATTTTCTTCTTCTCGGAAATTTTTTGATGCAAAAATTGAGCAAAGTATATGGAAATGTTGCGTTAGTAATGGAATTAGTAATACAAAAGCATTAAATATGAGCTAAATTGTCCAGTCACATCCATATTTTTTCAAAAAATAATTGGTCAATTCGCTGTCGTACTAAATGGACCTATAAAGCACTAATTTTCTATTTATTGTTCTATTTTCACAAATAAAAACAAATAATCATTAATTATTATTTATTACTTCGTATGAAAAGTTAATACAATATTTTCCATTTAATCGAATAATCCAATTTATTCATGAATTGTAATTTACATTTTTTCGGAACATGCTCTCCTGATGAAAACATTCATGGTGAAGCGAAAAACTTACCCACACCGTGGTGAAATGAACAAATGTCATTACACTTCAAATGTTGTATCTGCAAGGAAAAAGGCACTATATGTATAGCTATACGAAAATGTATTCTTTTTACTCACATTTATTTGATCAGCTCACGATGGTTCCACACTGGGAACGCTTTTCTTGAAACCATTGCACTTCAAATGTTGTATCTGCAAGGAAAAAGGCACTATATGTATAGCTATACGAAAATGTATTCTTTTTACTCACATTTGATCAGCTCACGATGGTTCCACACTGGGAACGCTTTTCTTGAAACCATTGCACTTCAAATGTTGTATCTGCAAGGAAAAAGGCACTATATGTATTGCTATACGAAAATGTATTCTTTTTACTTACATGTAATTAGTTAGATCACTCATCCACATTTCTTAAAGCTCTTGAATGGTGCATTTAGATTCATTGTTGTTACTGTAAAAAAGAAGTAAAATAAATTATTTTGAAATTAAAATGTTTGTAGTTACTCACAAGAAAATGTAAACAAACTTTTCCAACTGCTTTTGCCACCTCCAATCCAAGGCAATCTGTTCGAGGCCGCAGTATTCTGTGGAAAATGTTTTCTAGTTGCTCCAAATGTGTAAATTTTTCTTCTTTTGTTGTCCTAGAAAATATAATAAACAAAATTATTGTTCAACATAAAATTTTTTTGCAACTTACACGAAATTAGATTTGTAAATATGAGAAATGTCAAAATCGAAATTCACCGCGTCATTTTTATATGGGTGACGTCACTCGTAAAACTTTTCGAATTTTGACATTGTTGACAATTCTCACGTATTCACGGACAGGTTCACACGGATAGGGACTTTCAGAAGAAAACCGGTTTTGATTTTCCAATATCTGGAAAGTTTGATATCTAGTTATAGTTAGTCTATGGTGCCGGGCTACTGGAAATCAAAAAAACAGAAAAACAAAACCATGAAACCATGGAAAAAAAACCCGCAACCACACGGATGGTGGTTGGTAATCGAATGAAAGAGAATGCGCAAAACGGAAAGCAGGCCCAAAAGGGAATCGCAAGAAAACCGGAATTGCAACCAGCAGCTGGTTCCAAGCTGCTCACACCGGCTGCTCAGGAAAAGGGGGAAACTGAACGTAAACAATGGAAAAGTGGACGCCACCCAATTTTTATGCGAAATTGGGAAAACAAGATCGAATCAAAACAGATGAATTTTTCTCTGATGGGGACTTAATTAATGCAGATTTATTTATTATTTTTTTCTACTAAGCGGGGGATGACAAAGACCGTGTGAGTACAAAAAAAGGAAGAATCAAGTAAAGGGTATCGTGTAGCACCAGAGGGGTTGTGCACCTTAAAATCTTCTCAAACAAAACACTCAATTTAGCGGCCAATCAACGATCACGAAAACGGTGCCCCTTGGGGCCAACGTGGTCGCAAAAAAGTTTTGACCGTAACCGCTAAAGGGTTACGGTAAGGAGTCTTACGGGATCACCGAATCACAATTATTCCCACTTAGGTGAAGATTACACAAAGGCGTACATATGTATTAAAAATAAGATGCAAAGGGGTACTTAACTCTTTTCCTGCCTACTTGGGGGTCGCTTCTGTCTGGTTGTCAGGGGGTACTTCCCGCCGCCACGTAGAGAGGAAATTTTTCCCAAGAATAATGTTGAGGGGGCCCGTAAGTCTTCTTTCAGACAAGAATGAGGGGAATGGATCGTGGGGAATCGTGAGCTTTCGTTCACAATTATTGTTATTTTGAATTTCGGGTTTTGGGTGTTTTACATTTTATGTAGCTGGAAGCAAACAATATAGAATTTAGGTAGCTCGGCCATTGCTGGGGTGTCGACATCTTCGGGCATCAAGGAAGTCATTCGGAGCACGATGAATCGTTTTTACACCACGTACACTCTAGTGGATAATACGCATCCCCAAAGACGACAAACAGTGCGAACAGAAGAAGTTATTGCAGTTGTGGGTCGCAGTTTTGAGCAGAATCTGAATGAATCGGGCATCAAGGGTGGGAGCACACCTCCCTTCCGCCTAGCTCTATCCGGGGTAACTATATGGTCATAGGCCGAGGAAGGGAACTGGATCCAAAGGATCTAGTAAATCCCACCTATACAGTGGAGTCCAAAACATGACGGGAAGAAAAGAACGGGGACGAAACAAGAAAAGGCAGAAGGGCAGTGGGGTGACACAGTCAACAACAGGATCAAATTGATATTGGTGAATGATATTGGTGAAATTGTGGAGGTACGAGGAGCGGGAAGCGTGATTGCTTTGGGGTTTCTGAAGTCCCCATAAGGCTGCGACGAATTGTCTGCTTTTCACATCATATGGAGCGGGATTTACCAATTTAACTTCATGGCATTGCGTATGAGGAACTCGAATTCTTTCCCGGCAGCCTTTAGTTTTTCCGGTTGTAGCCAAAAAGCTTGGGTGAAACTTAGCGGACCGCTCCTCCTTTATAGTTTAAGGTCTTTGAATTCGTCTATACTTCGGGCAGTGAGGAGCGTATGTATTGGGGAACGCCATGTTAATGCCAGCTGATGAAGCGGTTCGTTTAGCGTTTACTGATAGCGACTTCGAGGGTTAAATAGATGAGACCTTTTTAAATTGATCAGTAAATCATGGGTTTTTAGAAAGTCGGCTGAAATTATGAGGGAATGAACATCGATGGCGATAGGCAAGCAGTTGCAATGAAGTTAGGCGAACATTTTTGAGCGACAGGTTGGTATTCCCTTATTGGCGATCTAGAAAATTCAACAATTAAGGTAGCCGTTCCAAGTCAGGATGAAGAGGAATCAACTAGGCTTAATTGGTCGCTTTTGACTAAAAAAGTAGGGTAGGAGGTACATTCTCAATCTCTGTATCGGCGGTTTGTATTTTTCCTTTAACCTTAATGGTCATGGAATGTACGGAGAGGGAAGGGTGAAAAACCAACAAATCGAGGAGTACCTGTTCGATCAGGGTGACTGTTCTGGTCTGGATCATCTCGTAGTAAAGTTGGTTTTCTTTCTTTTCGATTAGGGGTATGTCATGTTGGGTCCATATGTATTCGTAACAGTCTCAATTCGAGATGATAGGTCATAGCTCCGCTATACCAATCAGGAGATAATACCAAATGTCGATATCAGATTCCATTTAAGCATCCAAAGGCTAACGTAGTAGTTCGCTGAAGCGTGCATTTGTTCGTTGTTGACTGATGGCAGTTTCTTTTGAAGCTAAACACTGCGGGTTTTACAATGATTTACTTTCAACTCGGTTTCAAGTTAATTTTTTAACTAAGCTTGTAGAGCACGCAAGACAGAACCATCTGACATACTCGTATGTGCCTATACTCAATCAGAGATTTGCTTCAATGGCCGTGTTGCGCTAATTGCTATTTTATTACGAGCAGTACGAGCCTCAGTATGTATTTTCATATTAAAGTTAATTTAAATGCCTCGGCCTTAGAATCAAAAGCAAATATGTATATATGTAGTTCGAAGAGTTCTACCTTCATATTAACATCCACACGTAATACCTGGCTGATTCGTACCAATGGAGAGTTACATTGATCAAACCACACGTTTCTATTCTCTTGTGGGTTGTAAGTCATCCATGAAGTTTTCTTTGCCCAAACCGTTACTTACCTCTTAAAAGCATGAGAATTCGAATGGAATGGGATACGGTGACATAAAACGCTTTTCACCTTCACTACCCAAAGATGAAGAGATACATGTAAACAGGAACGATATTAATGCCTGCCTTATCTAGACATAAAACGATAATACAGTACATGTATATGCGTGCAAATATAAATATACATACTCGTATATACATGTGTAGGTGGGTATGTGCGCTTAAGAAACAAAAAAAGAAACCATAAAAAGGGAAAATAATTTTCTCGTAAGGTAAAAAGAATAGAAAACATCCGTTGGATACCGTGTTATCCTATCTCCCAAAAACATCTAGCACGTCGACGAAAATTTATTTCACGTGCTGTGAAAATCGGGAACCAAAAAAACATTTCCTCAACCAGAATGTTTGTTGTTAACGGTGCTGTTGACGCACATGTTCCGTAACATTATTTATTACCTGTGAATGGTTTTGAAATAGAAAAGTCAAAAACATTTTCCACCATCCATTTAAACGTTTTCTCACAATACATCTTCCGGCTGTCGAAACAGCGATTTTTTCAAATTCATCGATTTTAAATGGATCGGTCTTGCCAGTTACCAGTGAGTGCTCATTGAAAGGACTAAATTGAAAATTGAATAAAAGGTAAAGTCTGCTCAAGACAGTGTTATCCACGAACGAGAGGTATGGAAGAAAATTTTGAATGTCAGCATTTCAGGTATCTGAGAGGTGGGATTTACAAATTGCCTGCAGTAGTTGGGAAGAGAAATTGGCAGTTGAGGTGGTAGCAATAAACTTCAAACACTTTTTTCAAAACCATTTTTATTCGACCTGGTTATTTGCTCCCACGAAAATTAAGGCAGTGAGTTTCGAAATAATGAATCGAATCGGGTCGATCGCATCCATTTTAGGGAGCCTATGCAACTAAAATTTTCATCTTCAGTTTACTTTGTAAAACCAACCCAGCTCTTTGGTTTGTGCAGCTGGAAGCACAGTTCCACAACAACCGAGTCGCATCAGACGATTCAATCAATCATGGATTCTGAGATTTTGAATGAGATATGTATCAGATCTTGTTCAACAGCCCCCAGACATAGATAAGTATTGGGTTTTCCAATAAGGACTTGACAACTTTTTTTTTTAAATAAAACGCAGACCATTTGAGATATTTCAAAAACTTTATTATCGGCTTGAAGTACAATCAAAACATTTATGAATGGAACTCGACTTCGTTCATATGGCCAGCAGTCGATTCTTTGGACCCAATTTTCAAAGACTCGGCCATACATTTCGGCCGAAACGACCGCTATTTCCAGTTCAATGTTGGCTCTGAGCTCTTCCAACGTCGTCGGCGTGTTGGCATAAACCAATGACTTAACGTAGCCCCGCAGAAAATAGTCAAGCGGCGTTAAATCGCACTAATTAGACAGCCGACTGGCCCATGTCGAAACCATATGTCGTCCAAGTCCATATCTTCCAATTCGGGCCAAAAATAATAGGTGATCATGGCGCGATAACGCTGACCATTCACAGTAACGTAACGATCGTTATCATCGACGAAAAAATATGGCCCAATAACGCCGCCGGCATGCAAACCGCACCCAACAGTTATTTTTTTTATTGACGAACCCATTGAGCCAAAAATGAGCTTCGTCACTGAAGATGATTTTGCGATGAAATTCATCATCTTGGTGCATCTTCTCCGAAACCTAATTGGAGAACGTACGTCGCTTCAAATGATCCATCGGCTTCAATTCTTGAGCCAGCTTGATCTTGTATGAGTGTAAACCAAGATCCTTACGCAAAATACGCCATAATATGGTCTGAGCGATGCCCAATTCTTGAGAACGCCGTGGAATTGACTGATTTTGATCGTTTGTTACGGACGCCTGAACGGCAGCGATATTTTCGACACTTCGACCAATCCGTTGTCTCACTGACACGGCAGCATCACACAACGAATATGTAGACTCAAATTTTTGCACTAAACTTGTTATTGCCTGTCTACTAGGGGGAGAATTACGACCGAAAATTGGAGTTAACGATCTTAAAGTTGCAGTCACCAACTCCGAATTTCGGTTGAAAATTTTTATAATTTGCAGACGTTGCTCGTTCGTGTACTTTACCATGATGAAAATGTTTAGTTTACTGAATAAATTGACAGTGACAGTTTGATGATTAGTGAAAGAGTGCGTTCACAAATTAAATTCAAAATTGTCAAGTCATTATTGGAAAACCCTTTACAACCAATAACCACTTTTATCTCACCAATGTCAGTCGGTTTTATTTTGGATGGTTTTTTTTTTGACTTGCGAACAACTTCAAGTCGCTCATTTGTGGGGTTTGGAAGCTTGTTAAAGCAAAGGCTGTCATTACGACTGAATTCATTTTTTTTAATAGTCAATATTGTGGTCTAATAAATGAAACAATTTTGAATATACTCGTAATATGTTTACTGCTTTTTTGATAGTGTTTTATATTTGTAACAGAACTTATGGCAGGACTAGGTATAGTGATTATATTTTTATTTTAGTCTAAAGTTTAAACTCTAATGTCGTTTTCGTTTGGGCTTTTCTCCGCGCTCCGGAGAACAAAAGTGACGTAAAACCATTTCCCCTCATTTTTGCAGAATCAAAATTTCTCTCCTCGATTTTATGTCAAAATATACAATATATGGTGAACGTCAAATACTATTGTGTGCCAAACTAGGTGTCTGTTTTCGTGGAATCGACTGTGTTTGGCCAATTTATTGTTCTTAAGTGTTCAAATTGATTCGGAAGCAAATATAATTGAAAAATAAAGAAGATGAAAGCAGAATTAATACAATAAATATATTATTATCCTCATCGTCGTCATCCACGTCATCATCAGACGATGAAGTTCTTATGAAGGTTTAATTCGGCAGTGTTTCCAAAAATCTGACTACAAATTTCATTAATGTAACTGAAAATTACGAGGACATTGAAGTAAGTTTATAATAAAGGAAGAAAAGACTGTTATTATTAGTTTCAGGAGCATTTCAGAGTGCATAAGCAGACTGCCTGTGCCTTGACAGACCCATTTGCAAAGTCAGTGTTTAAAAGAAAAAAAACTGGAACAGGTAGAAAAAAGGAGATTCCAGCACGGATTCAAATATTGTTTACTTTAAAAACTGTTTAAACTTTGTATATATGATTCGTCATAGGTTTACAGGAAACAAAGATTCCTACAGAGAGGTTGGGAATCTGTTTAGCATTGCGATGTCGTCAGTTTACAAGATAATCGCAAATATTTAAGGAACATATTAAATATGCGAGGCTGCAAGAGAAAAAGCTACATGTTTCGCAGAAATTTGAACAGGTATTTATATTATTTATATTGGTTTGTATATAGTTTTTACTATAGATTAACCTTAGGATAGCAACACATTTTTCCCATACGCGAATAGCAACAGGGGTAATCTGGCACCCCAGTGTATTCAACTAAAATAAATAATAAGAAATAATCTCAAAATGCAACTTTTATTTTTAAAAACGTTTTATTAAATTCAGTAGAAAAATTAATTAAAATTAAATTAAAATTAATTTTTGGGAAAATTAACACAAAAAGTATATTTTTTATTAATTAAAACAGTTTTTGCAAATTTCACTGCGGTGTTCTGGACACGTTATCAACCCGCATTTTGCGCAAGCTGTCTTAACTTTTCTGTCACAGTTTCTTGGGCAAATGGCGCATCTTAACTGCTTCTTTAATTTTAATGGCGGTTCTTTAACTTCGAGCTGCTGGATGTCTCCTAGAACGGCTCGAATACTATCACCCAACTCTCTATGTAAATTTGTTTGCAATCGGCGACTCATATGTTGTTCAGCAAGCTGTAATGCTAACTGTCGAAAAAATATTTACGAAAATGTTTTGCTGGCTTATTAGGGTGATTAGCATCAATAAACAGGATCATGGAATTAATCACAGCGTGGTCTATCATACCATAAAAATACCGGAGTGGCCAACGTCTTGTACCTCTGCTGACACTATAACTGTGCATCATTTTGTCAAAGGTGTCAACACCTCCTTTAGTTGCATTATTATTATTATTATTATTATTAAAACTTTATTGACAAATAATAAAATTACAAATCAATAGTTATATAAATAAAGCACTAGCTACCAGGGCCTTTGGCTCATTGAGATATCTTAGATTAAATGATTATGTTCAGTCTTGAAACTATTTCGTTAACAAATTTTATGTTATTTGATGATATTACGGTTAAAAGCTCTTTGAAAGTTTTATTAGCGATGGATAAAGAGGTTGAATTGATGTGTGTGCATTGAAGGATATGTAAAATATTTAACGTTGCCCCTTGATTGCAGAAATTGCAATGAGGTGCTGGCTCTTTCGTCATTAAGTGTTTGTGAGTAGTAATTGTATGCCCCAATCTAAGTCGGATGTATTTTATTACCATAGGTCTAGGTAGTTCAGTAGGAAAAGTTGCCTTTACAGCTCCAGAGTTAATACTTGAATAGTGGTGCGAATATTCGAGCCAATTATACATATTTTTGTTTTTAATACAGGTTTTTATATAGTTTAATGTGTCCTTTTTGTTATATTGAATGAAAGAGATGAGCGGTTGTTTGAGAGCTAATTTAGCTTCAGAATCGGCATATTCATTTCCAACTATGCCTACATGCCCGGGAACCCATGCCAGTTTGATATTCTTTTTTTTGGTAATTAGTTTGTCCCGGATATCGGCTATTATGTCGCTGGAGTTATTGGTATTTTGAACTGCTTCTAAAGATGAGAGGCTATCGGTGAATATTAGGGTTTTTTTATTTTTTGCGGATTTAATAGCTTGGAGTATCGCGAAAGCCTCAGCTGTAAATGTTGAAGATGTAAAAACGAGCAGCCCTTTACTGACGACGCAGCCTTCTTCCGTGACTACAGCGTATGAGGTTCCATCGTTTGATTTGGAAGCATCTGTGAACAGAAAATTCCATCCGAGTCTTTTATGGTTCTCCTTCAATTCCTTAAACAATGCCTTGTAAATATCATTGTTGGTGTTAGATTTACGAGTATTATAATTTGAAAGGTTGGTTAAAATGGATTGTTTTGGGAGATACCATGGAGGGGAGTTAAGGTTAGTTTTGTGTCCTATATCAATTGGAATTTTAAGCTCTGTTGCCAATTTCAGTGACTTGCTCAAAACGGATGGGTATTTTGGGTTTTTTTTCCGCCTTAGTAGCATTTTTGTATCATCATGTATAGGTGTTCTGAATGATGCATTTAGTTTTAGAACGATTTTCCTAGTTAAGAACTCGATTCTTTCTTTTAGGTTAGGGAGTCCAGATTCGGCCAGTATGTTCTTGATGGGCGTTGAATGGAAGGCGCCTAAGCAAGTTCTTACAGCGGCATGGTATGGCGTAGAAATTAGTTGAAGAGATGCTTTCGAGCTTTTCCCATAAATTGGTAGACCGTAATCAATTTTTGATAAAATTATAGATTGAACAGCCTTAACAAGTGTGTTTACGTTGCAGTTACTTTTCTTTGATGAAAGAAACTTAATAATATTTACCCTGGTAGTAAGGATTCTCCTTAAATTAATACAATGTTGCTTAAAACTATAATTAGATTCGAATATAATGCCAAATATTTTTGAAAAGTTCATATTTTTGATACTTATATTATTAAATGTTACATTTTGTATTAATTTTGGACATTTATGTTTTTTACAAATATGTAATAGCTCACATTTAGAAAAAGATATCTTCGCCCCTGAGGTTTCACCCCAATCAACCAAGTTTTTAATTATTCTTAAATATAGGTGTGTTACTTCTGCTAAGTCTTTTAATTTAGAGAACAAAATAAGATCGTCTGCATAAAGGACGTGATGTGTTTGAGGATATGCCCGAGTTATTTTACTTATTTTATTGAACGCTATTTTGAATAAGATTACTGAAAGGGGGGAACCTAGGGGAATGCCATTTTTTAAATTATGAATTTGTGAGTAAATTTTATTATTAGTCTTAATGCGGAATTTGCGGTTGGTAAGGAAGGCTTTTATAAAATTGAAAACGTTTGGACCAATCTTCCATTCTTTTAACTGGTTTAAAATGACATGGATACCTATTCTGTCAAACGCTCGTTCAAAATCCACAGATAAAATCGAAATGTGATTTTTTTCTGAGAGAGCCGAGGAGATGAAAGTATCTAAATGAAGAAGTGAATCTAGGGTCCCGCAGCCAGGTTTGAAAGCAGTTTGGTTGGTGTCAATTAACTTATTTTTTTCCAGCCACCAGGATAAGCGTTTGGAAATTATTTTTTCTAAGATTTTTGAAATGCAGGGCAGGAGTGAGATCGGACGGTATCCTTCGATACAAGTATGGTCTTTGTTGGTTTTCCGTATCGGCACGATGGTTGCCACTTTCCATGTTTGCGGAATAACTCCACTACCAAGTATGTTGTTATACAATGACAATAACCTATCTTTGAAACAAGGTGGACTGTTTTTTAGCATTGGGTAAGTAATTCGGTCGAATCCAGGGGTATTCCCTTTAGCAGAGCGCAAGCTGGTTTCCAACTCTATAATGTTAATGGGAGATTCTATTAAGTTTGTTGAAGGAGAGATAGTGTACGTTGGCTCGACTTCCTGTAAGCACTTGTATTTCTCTGCAACGTAATTTGGGTGGAAATTGGAGTCATCTTGAGTGTTTTCCCAACATTTGGCAAAAAAGTCGTTGATTTTAAAGGGGCATGTGATGTTTTCTGAATCGGTTTTCATAATTTTAATTGTGTAGGGGACAAAATTTCCTGTAAGACTTTTAATATCGGCCCACATTTTTTTGGGGGTTGAATTTTAATTTATTCCCTCAGTAAATTTAGTGAAGCAAGATAATTTCGCTGTCTTAGCTGCTCTTTTAAATTGGGCATTGGCTTTCCGGTAAAGGATTAAATTTACATCGTTTGGAAACTTTTTGAATTTTTTGAATGTATCTTGTTTTTTTTTCGAAGGATGCTAAGATTTTGGTCCCACCATGGAACTGTTTTGTGGTGGGTCTTATTTGTGGTCTGAGGGATTGCCAAATTTGCCGCAGAGCGAGTTATCTTGGTAATAAAAGCGGATTCTTTATTCGTGTTAATGTTAGCTGGGGATGGTTGGGCAGAGATTCGGGTGGAGAGTTCGGCTTGGAAGAGATCCCAGTTGGCTAGGTCTGTAAGGAATTTCGGTTGTGACTTTTGTAGGAATGAACTGGTGTCTAAAGATATTTTGGTAAGAATCGGGAAATGATCACTACCATTTAAGTCATCGGAGACCTCCCAGGAAGATGTTTGGGTGAGGTGGGGAGAGATGAGCGAAAGATCGATGTGAGAGTATGTACCGTGGGTCGATAGGTGGGTGGGTCGCCCGTCATTCAAAATTGCTAGTCCGGAATTTGCGATGAAGTTTTCAACTAACTTCCCGCGATTATTGATACTGGGAGAACCCCATGCGGGGGACCAAGAATTAAAATCCCCGGTTATAAAAATTGGGGTTGTAATGTTTTTTACAATGCTTTCGAGATCATTGGAGTTAAATATTTGGTCTGGTGGAATATAAATTGAGATGATGGTAAGTTTGAATTTTAGTTCTATCTCCACAGCGAGGGCAGATATGTTGGAATCAATCGGAAAGAACTTGTGGGGTATTGCTTTGTGTACTAGAAGTCCAGTACCTTGTTTGGAGTTTGTGATGTGGGATAAGTTGTGGAATCTTGGTGAATATCCTTTTGGTGGAAACGGTTGAAAATTATGTTTGATATGTGTCTCTTGAATAGAGATAATACAAGGTTTTATTTCTTTGATAAGCAATTGAAGCTCATGATAGTTATTAAAATAACCATTCATGTTCCATTGCAGTATTTTTATATGGTTATAGGCGGTGGAAGGCACCTTGTTACCAGTACAATTTAATGTACCTGTAGAAGGCGCTCCCCCACCTGATGATAAAGTATTTATTATGTTAAGGCCTGTCATCTACGTCTATTATCATTGCACTTTGTGTTAGAAGAGAGGGTTTTTGATGAGAGATTTTACTCTGAGTGTTATTGGTATTATTAATTGTTGGTGTTGATGCTGAAGTATTTTTGGTAAGATATGCTTGTTGTAATTGTGGTAGATCGAGAGAGGATTTAGTTTTAACTTCATAGGAGGTTGAAGCAGAGACTGGTGGATATTTTTCTCTCGTAAGAGAAGTAGATTCACCTAATTGTTTTTGGATGTTTGTAATTTGTGTTGTTGCATGTTTAAGTGGGTTATGTGTTATGTTTTTTTCTTGTGATAATAAACCGGTTTTAGTGGGAATTTTTTTTTCGTTATCAGTGGTAGTGCAGTGTTTGGAAGAAGAAAAGGGAGAGGTTGTAGCGTGACTGGAAGAAGAAGAAGTGGCAGCGGCAGTACAGGGACTGAAAGAAGAAGAAGAAGTGGATGGAATGGGATTGCTTATTTCGCGGGTTTGATTTTTGAGTTTAGTTGAATAGAGATCAGAGGAGAGGGGAAAAGTTTTGGGGTTCCGTTCTGAATGAATGCGCCTGGCTTCAGCTAAGGAGCATTTATTTTTTGTTTTTGTCTCAATGATTTCTTTGCTTTGGATATATCTTGGGCATATTTTAGATGAGGCGGGGTATGAGGCGGGGTGGGTCCCAGCACAATTTGCACAGAAAGTGCGCGTGCAGCTTTTGTCTTCATGGGGAGGGAGATTACAAGTTTCACAAGCAGCTGGCTTTTTGCACCATTTTTTTGTGTGTCCGAGAAGTTGGCACACCGCATGGGGTTAGGGAAATATTCTGAGATTTTGGTTTTATACCAGCCAATTTCAATTGTGCTTGGAATTTGAAATAAATCGAAGGTGAATATCATAAGCCCTGTGGGGATTTGTTTCCCGTCTGAATTCATTTTGGTAATTTTGTAGACGTCGGTTATGTTTTGTGACTTAAGTTCACTCATGATTTCGGGTTCGGGAACATTTATAAGGCAGGGTGCATATGCAATGCCTTTGGAGTGATTGAGCTTAGCGTGGAGTTTTATCTCAACTGGGCAAATGGTTTGAAAGGCTTTCGATTTTATAAATTTGTCAGCTATATTCTGGTCTTTAGTGAGAATTAATAAAGAGCCATCCCTAAGCAGGGAGATCTTTTGATAATGTGTGCTGATTGAATCAATGATTTTTTTTAACACAAAAACACTGACAGAAGAAAGAGGTTTGTCTTTGGAGGTTATGTGTACAAAGCGAGGGTTTTTGTAAATTGTTTTTGTAGGTAGTTCAGGAAAATCGGAGAATATACGGCTGGATGGTTTCAATCTTTTATTCGGGGGGATAGGAGGGGGTTCAGGGGGGTCTGAAAGGTTGTACTCATCAAGACTACCGAACCGGTTACCCGATTTGTGGGCAGGCTTTTGAGCCATGCCGACAAAATGTGTTTTATTACAGAAACAAAAGTATTCACTTGGTATCTATTTTTATCGGATTAGGAAAAGAAAAAATGAGAAAATATGGAAAAACTCACAATTTATATTTGGAAGTGATAAAACTATGAAAAATGCAAGCACTTTGATACACCAAAGAAATAGGTCTGCACGGTTGGGAGGTCAGCCGATGACAGGTAGTTGCATTATAATTATGAATGATTATTGGTTTTTGAGTGTCATTATTGATTTCTTTTCTATAATGCATAGTAGATAGATAAAATTCTGAACGCATCCCTTTCACAATTGATACCCCGAGCATCACCTTTTGCAAGTCGCTGTATAGTGACGATATTTCGACATGCTTCTTGGCGGTGGTATTGAAGACCAAACGTGTCCATTTTTTCCTCTCAACACATTTCCCTGCAATTACGCTAACGGAATATCTTCGTCGTCATTAGAGCAATTAGAAATGATATCATCTTGCTGCGAATCCTCGGAGACGTTATCGTCCGTTTCCGACAACTCCACATCGGACACACTGCTGTCATCATCAGAACTATTTCCGCACACCTCTTGCACGTACTTTTCTAAAGTTTCAATTGATTGAAAAGCCATTTTGAACTGAAAAAATAAGAAGTTCGGAATAAAACCTAAAAAAAATATAGTAACATAAATAGCAACTGGGGTGACGTGTCACCCCAGCCCTACCGCAGCAAATTCTGACCCAGAACTGAAAGCTCAGCTGTCAATTTGAAAATAGCAAAAAAAAAGAGAGCGATTGTATAGCGGTAATGTGTGAAATGGAGAACTTTTTGTTTCGTTGGGGTGCTGTATCACCCCTGTTGCTATCGTAAGGTTAATATGCTTCAAATTTATTTTTACAGGTAGCAAATTTTCCAAATGTTTTAGCTTGTATTAATGGCTGCTACAGTCTTGTGCAAATTAATCTGAACAAACACTTTTTTCAAAAGCTATTATTATTTATTTAAAAAGTAAAAATAAGTAATAAATTATTAAAATTAATATTTAATGTGTCCACTCTTGGCTTTTGGCACCATTTTAACTCGCTTGATTAACACACTTGAATAACTGACTTGTTTTTGTCGTACAATCCATTTTTCTCAGCCTGGTTTTGCATATAGCCCATACATTTTCAATGGGATTAATGTCCGGCGAGTTGCCAGGCCAATCCAAATACGTAATACAAAGCTCAGCGAAAAATTATTTGACTTTTTTTGACGTATGATACGGGGCCAAATCTTGTTGAAAAATTGGGGTTTCTGCATTCAATTTCGATAGTAATTCAATATATTTGTCACTGTTCATCATGCCTGTTATTGGAACTATCAATCCTGTCCCAAAATAAGAAAAACAACCCCAAACATTTGATTACAAGATGTTTCACCGTCTGTTGGATATGGGCTGTTGAAAGTGGCTCACCATCATACTGATGTTTCGTACCCTATACGAAAAAATGACTCTCGTCCGAAAGAAGCACTTTTTTCCATTCATTCACTGTCCATTCTTTATATTTTCGAGCCCAAGTAATTCTCTTCTTTTTCATAGCAACAGCCAGGAGTTGTTTCTTCGGAGGTTTCCGTGCTTTTCGTCCAACCTCTAGAAGACGTCGCCGAACTGCTGAGGCATCCACGGCTGTTCCTGCACCCGCAAGATCTTTTTGCAAGTCGTTACTGCTTTTACTTGGATTAATACGACCGTTTCTTATAAGAAGAGCGTCTTCTTTCTTGGTGGTTTTTCGGTTTCGTCCACATTTCCCTGCTCGTTGAGGTAAAATCATGGCGTTTAATGATGTTGTTAACTGACCCTAACGATCAGGAAGCTACCTTCATTTACGACATTTTTGCTTCGAACTTACGTCAATATTTACTTTTTCAAATTGAGAAAAAAAAAATCAGGAAAATTATTTTCTTTTAAATATTTTTTATGTATGGATTTGTAAGTCATAAGTTTTTCGTTTTACTATTGTCAGTTGTCATACTACGCTGTTCTTCGATTAAGTTACGAAAGTGAAAAACTAAGGTAATTAAAACCATTTAAAAATTCAAATACTGGTACATATTTATTTTTATTGTTTATGTGAGCCATTTTGGTAAGTTCAAATATTCATACTATGTGAACATGTGTTACAATGTAACATGCACTTATCTTCTTGTAGCTTGTTTTGTTATGGACAGAAAAAGAAATGCTTGTGAGCTACCTAATGTTCTCAAGAAAAAACCTAGAAACGTTTTAGAAATAAACTCTAAACTAGATATTCTACAACGCTTGGAAAAAGGAGAAAAGGCAGTTCATATTACACGGTCTATGGGACTTCCTCAATCAACTATCCGTACTGTGAAGGCTTGTGTAAATAAGCTTCGTGGAAGTGCTGAAGTTGGAGTATCTACCTCAGGCACTACCATAACCAAACGCAGACCTCTTGTTATGGAGAAAATGGAAAAACTTTTATTTACCTGGATACAAGATTTGAATCATAGGAGAATTCCGATGACTACTGCTGTCATTCAGGCAAAAGCCTTGAGCTTGTTTAGCAAAGTAAAAAACCAAAATGATATGGATGATATCGATTTTAGTGCAAGCCGCGGATGTTTCGACAAGTTTAAAAAAAGATACCAGCTCCACAATGTCAAATTGAGTGGAGATACTGAAGCGCCGATACTGAAGCAGCAGCAAGTTTCCCAAAAAAATTCAAGGAAATTATTAAAGCAGGAGGTTTTACACCAAGCCAAGTTTTTAACGTCGATGAAACGGGGTTGTATTGGAAGCGTTTACTAGGAAGAACATTTATATCTAAGGCAGAAATCACAACACCTGGCTACAAAACGGCCAAAGAGAGACTAATGCTTCTTTTGGGAGGAAATGCATACAGAGATTTCAAACGGGTTGGGTTCGATATCCCGCTTTTTATATTCCTTTTTTTAAAATCCCGCTTTTTATGACCCTGTTTTTTATAATCCCGCTTTTTTAGAATCCCGTCTCTTATAACCCCGTTTCTTACAGTGCCGTTTCTTATAATCCCGCTTTTACAAACAAAACTAGTTGACAAGATATTTAAGCGGTCATACGAAGAATGCTAATGAAAGTTTGAATTCGACCGTTTAGCGATTGGCTCCAAAGCACCTACATAGTGGCCTGAAAGTAGTCGAGGCTACAGCATTCTTGGCTACTGCGTTATTCAATGAAAGAAATTCAGCCCTTCTAATGCTGATGAACGGACTGAAACTTGTAGTTGGCTCGCAGAGCTTTAATTTTGCTCAGGAAGTGGATGAGCGGCGCGTGAAAAACAGAATACACCCAGTGCATTGGAGACCAAGGAAGCTCGACAAACTCGTCAAGAGGAGATGTGAGCCCGCAATGATGGTTTGATGAGGAAGAAGGGTTGCTATATGGGACTGGAATAGCTGATTAACCGGTGAGCAGTTTATATCATTTATTACTGCCCTGAAGTTATCGTTTTCCTCTTTTTTTCAACTCGTGGGAATTCTAGCTCGAAGAGTTATTAACCAATCATTCTGAAAATTTGTGTGAATATTCCTTATTCAATTACAATCCATATGAACTAAACTGTGGGATGTAACTATTATCTAAAATATTTTATTTTTTTTTTCCAAAATGGTGGAAAAACATGACATTTTGTTCAAACACCTCAAAAACATGGAATTTTCAATTTTTGAGATCAGAATTTAGTTCATATTCTGAGAAAATATGTTACTAACAAAAAAAAAGTTTAAATGATTCCAGATAAATATTATGACTTCCGGATTTCTCACGACCAGCAAACTCTGATGGCTGCCTTCCATAGGCAGCAGCTTCTAACTCCATCATTAATAGCAGAAATGATTTTAAAAAATTACAATGTGTACTTCAAACATTAATATATCCTCCAAGTTCAGACAAATCCGGATTATTTCTTCCCTGTTAAAAAAAAAAATCACGAAAAACACTAAAATTTCGGCCTCCAACCTCCAGTTTTCTTCTCGACGAGATGAATTGGACTTGCCCAAGGACTGTGAGATGAATAGAAACAGAAACAGACAGAAACCCTTCTTCTGGAATTCTTCAAACTCAGCCTTAGCCTATTTGAACTTGTCACCAGCAAGTCGTCGTGGTCGTTGGACATTGTTGAGTTTTCAACTAGAACCATCTTAGTTACTGGCGGCCAGAATGAATGAACGGGTACAGTTGACGATGTTGTTTTGTCGAAGACATGTCTAGCTTTCCAGCCGATGACTAGCCCATAGTGTGCGAACAGGTTCGCCCCAATTATTGCTGTTTTGACATCAACAATAATGAATGGCCAAGTGATTGCTCACCGAAGAACCAGGATTAGGCGTGAGGGTCTTCTCACCATAAGTGTGAATCGGTGAGTTATTTTCTGTTGTTTCGCCTCTGTTGTTGTTGCAGTCTCTGGAACGAATTGTTGATTCGGAATCGAGTAGTTTTGTTTGAATTTGTTTTCGGGTCTTCATCATGGACATCAAATGAGAAACCGGCATGGGCGGATATATTGTTAACGAATTTTCAGCAATCTTAGACAGCGGAGTTAGCTCGATGCCCTAACTGGCAGAGAGTATTTCACGAGCGTGGCTAGGCATGCGTGCCATCCATAGACAACATGTCGTCCGGAGCATTTTGACCATCTCCATCGCATCTCCCTAAGTTGAGTTGTTTCTCCTTGAATTCGGTGAACCTAGATATTAAATGGTTTTTGAATGTCAAGTAAAGGGTTTTCCAATAGGGACTTGACAAATTTGAATTTAATTTAACTAATCATCAAACTGTCACTGTCAATTTATTCAGTAAACTCAACATTTTCATCATGGTAAAGTATACGAACGAGCAAGGTCTGCAAATTATAAAAATTTTCTACCGAAATTCGGAGTCGGTGACTGCAACTTTAAGAGCGTTAACTTCAATTTTCGGTCCTAATTCTCGCCCAAGTAGACAGGCAATAACAAGTTTAGTGCAAAAATTTGAGTCTACATATTCGTTGTGTGATGTTGCCGCGTCAGTGAGACAACGGGTTGGTCGAAGTGTCGAAAATATCGCTGCCGTTCAGGCGTCCATAGCAAACGATCCAAATCAGTCAATTCCACGGCGTTGGGCATCACTTAGACCACATTATGGCGTATTTTGCGTAAGGATCTTGGTTTACACCCATACAAGATCAAGCTGACTCAAGAATTGAAGCCGATGGACCATTTGAAGGGACGTACGTTCTCCGATTGGGTTCTGGAGAAGATGCGCCAAGATGATGAATTTCATCGCAAAATCATCTTCAGTGACGAAGCTCATTTTTGGCTCAATGGGTTCGTCAATAAGCAAAATATGCGTTATTGGTCGGGTGAAAATCCACATGTGCTTCATGAATCACCACTTCATCCGCAAAAAATAACTGTTTGGTGCGGTTTGCATGCCGGCGGCGTTATTGGGCCATAATTTTTCGTCGACGATAACGATCGATACGATACTGTGAATGGTCAGCGTTATCGCGCCATGGAAGATATGGACTTGGACGACATGTGGTTTCAACAGGATGGTGCTACAAGCCACACAGCACACTCTACAATCGATTTATTGAAGAGTATGTTGAGCGTGTTATCTCAAGATATGGGCCAGTCGATTGGTCGCCTCGTTCGTGCGATTTAAGGCCGCTTGACTATTTTCTGTGGGCCTACGTTATGTCATTGGTTTATGCCAACACGCCGACGATGTTGGAATAGCCCAGAGCCAACATTGAATGCGAAATAGGGGCCGTTTCGGCCGAAATGTGTGGCCGAGTCGTTGAAAATTGGGTCCAACGAATCGACCGCTGCAAACGTGCCCGCGGTGGCCATATGAACAAAGTCGAGTTCCATTCATAAATGTTTTGATTGTACTTCAAGCCGATAATAAAGTTTTTGAAATATCTCAAGTGGTTTGCGTTTTATTTAAAAAAAAAGTTGTCAAGTCCTTATTGGAAAATCTTATATTAATTTGAAAAATTTTGATTTTGTATTGACTTCTTATTTCAATACTTTTGGCAGAAAGTAGGTGCTGAATGAGATATATTTGGATGGAACACATTTCCCACGCCCCCACCACGCTTCCTTATATGGAAATTTTAAAATTGGAATGGAAATCAATTTTATATTTTTTTTTTAAAGGGGAAACCTAAGACCGAAGTTTTCTTGGCCTCGATACACATCCGGATCGAAATGATTAAGGGCTGCGATTGTCTGAGGCTTGTTGGCATAAACCCGCGACTTCAAGTAGCTCCAAAGAAAGAAGTCTGGGATGGTTAAATTGGGCGATCTTGATGGCCAAATCGCCAAAACGGGAGATTACGTGACCAGGAAGCGCTTCCCTCAAAATATTCATGGTGGCTTGTGCTGTGTGTGCGGTAGCACCGTCTGTTCACCAAGCCTCGCTCATCCAATTCCGGCAGTAAGAAGTCGTTTATCATGACCCTGTAACGTTTGCCAGTAATAGTGACCGTATTGCCGATGGTGTCCTCAAAAAAATACGGCCCAATCAATCCTACCGCGTTAACGCGACACCACACAGTGGCTTTGTGTGGATGAACGAAGATTTTGTTTATTGACGTAACCGCTTAAGTGGAAATGCGCATCGTCGCATTTTCGACACAAAATCGTCCTCTTCGTTGTTGAGATTGAGGATGGCTTTACAGTAATTCACACGCGTCTGACGCTCAGGAGGTATTAACTGATGCACTGTTTGCACTTTGTACGGGAACATGTGTAAGTCTTTTACTAAAATTCGCTGTAGGGTCCGTGTGGTGATGCCCAATTGCGTGGCCCGTCGCCTGGTTGATGTTTCTTTGTTCTCATCGACATCGGCAGCCACAACCGCGATATTCTCCGCCGAACGAAGTGCATGGTCTCCTGTGGTTGCACTCTGTTCGAGTCGAGTACCTAAGCGCTGGAATGTTTGCCCAGTTGGCGCGACACGATTAGGAAATCGACGTCGATATACACTTGCGTTGTATAGCGCTCAATTGCTTGTCTGTTTGTGTACTACAGCTGTCTAGTTCACAAATGTCAAATATGATTGACGCACGACGCCATTTGCAAAAATTATACCGCACAAACGAATAAGAATATTCACTCTTCTATTTGCACAGTCTCAAAAACCATTAAATCGCGCTTCTACAATTGTAAATCATTTCCACGTGCGCTCACAAGTATACTCGTGATATTGAAATGCGGATAGTCCTTCGCTGCTCGTATCATGCACATACTCGTACATACTCAATGTATACCTACACTTTGTAGGAATATCAATTGTAATTGAAGTGTGGAACAACAATAGAAATAAATCAAAACGGGAAGTTGCAATAGCCAATTTAAGCAGTGCCAAGGAGAGGGTGATTAAATTGCCTAAACGCTTTTCAGTTAGGCATGAGAAGATTAACAACAGCTTGATATCGTTTAAATCTCCGCAAATATGGTTTGGAACGATATTCGAATGAACATTAATATATACTCGTACTCGACAGTTTTATTAGAAGATTTACGTGGGTAATTAAAATTTGCATTAGGACGATTCATTTCACAGAAATCTATTGGTAGGTATAAGGCGACATAGTTTTCGCTTACGTTGGAAAATGGTAATTACCAATAATCTATAGGGAATACTCGTAGATGGCAACTTAAAAGTATGTCACGTATTTTATTGCCAAGTCACTTATTCGATACTTAGTAGAACTGATTCAATATTTGTTTAATGGAGCCACAATAAGAAGAATAAGGTTTAGGCTCCGATAAGAGTTTATTCCCTTTTAATGATAGTCTATTTTTAAATGGGACAGTTTACGTAAACAACCCAGTTTCATTAATTTATTTATTTTATCGCCACCTCGGGCAAGCTGAACTAGATAAAATGTACAACAGACAAAATGTCTAAAAGACATGCAACTTCTTTTGCCTCTTGGGGAAATGAAATCCTCATATTTTGGAGTATTTACGTGTAAACTTAGGTAATGATGAAGTAAGTACAATAAAGTAGTGTTCCCATAAAGTTTATTGTAGTTCTTGCTTAAGATCATTGTCATCCCTCTTAACTTGTGTTATGTCATACGGTCGGTTGGTTTTTGAAAAGAGTGCTTGGCTGCATACGTAGTGCCTAAAACTTTTATAAAGGTAAGAGTTCTGATCTAAAACTTAAGGATTAAAAACTTATTTCGAAGACACAGCTCAATTATACGTTTAAATTTATTCATCCATTAAATACGATTTTAACTTGGATATATGTAGGTTGCCATTAAATGACATTTACTGAACTCACCACTGCTGATTTTTATGACAGATGTCAAGTACAAACTAAGGCAATTTTAGCGCTGGAGTCATTTATCACACAACAAATGATTTTCCTTATTCAAAATTATTTGAAAATTACAATTCGCAAGGTTGTTGACTTTCTGGAAGCGCTTCTAAGTGGTTCAGCAACAGCTTAATATGCACATAGACCCAAAAATATCACTGCTGCAAGACAAGGCGTTCGAAAACAGGCAAGCACCTCGACACATCGGCGGAGTCAACACCTGGCCACTGCACCACTTTACGTAGCGTCTTTTTGGCTGTGGTATATTAGATTTTAACGTAAGTACGAGCTCTATATGATAAGTACCTGTGTTAGGCAAGAAAACGCATTAAAATTTTTTTTTTATTTATTTCTCAATATACAGCCAGGTTCCACATTTCACTTTCACTCGATATGAAATTAAAATCGATCGAAAATGAAATTTGGTGTTCTATATTTCACTATTATCGATTTCGATTTCAAATTTTTCGAAATTGAACCAAAGTGAAATTTTTGTGTTCCAGAATTCGATTTGCAAGTGATTTCAAATCGAGTTTGTCATTCTTTGTGAAATAGTGGAAGGTAGCAAACGTTTTTGAGCATGTAAGTCAGAAATTGCATTTTTAACAAGCTTATTTGGACAAAAATATATTTTAAACAGGGGTAAACATAAAAATAATGCGCAGGAGGCAATATTTGTCAAATTTATGGAGCAGCAGAATGATTTGGCAAGAGGATTTGTCAAAGGGGACAGAGTTCTCACAGAAGTTTTGTGGAAAGGCTTAAAAACTGATCTCAACAGTCAACTCAACTCGCAAAAGGATGCGAGTGGATGGAAAAAGGTAAATATGTAACTAACAAAATTAAAAAGAAGAAAAACTAAGAAGAAGACTTGTGTGTTATTTTGTGCAAAGGTTTGGACGGACTGGAAGTCTTCTATAAGAAAGAAACTATCGCACAACAAGGCCGAAGATGTATCAACTGGAGGGGGTCATTTAACAAGATTATGATATCATCCACGGAAGATGCAATTGCAAAAATTAGCGGAATTTACACAGTGGTTGAGGGAATTCCTAATACGATGGATTTGGCTTGATGGATGAAATGCAATCGGATACCGAATATGACAACCATAATTCCCAAAAGAACAGAAGAACAAAAAGCCGAACCTGAACCTACAATAACAGCAGGCAGAAAAAGAAAAAGACAAGCCGTAGGCAATAATCTAAATTATTAAAACAACGGATAAAATTGGTGAAAACATGAAGGGTATATTGGCAGCCTTCAGTAAATACGCTCGTGTTGCAAAGGATATTGACTACACATTAAGAAAACTACAAAGGTCCGTGGACTCTGTTCAAAATGCTTTGGAAGCAAACAATGAGGAAACGAAGAGGCATAACATAGAAATGGAGAAAATACACCAAGAGGAAATTCTCTTAAGAAGGAACAAGATAGAACTTAAAAAAATGAAGCTCGATATTTATAAGAAAAGCGAATTTCGAGACTAACCTAGCTAGTGCCATTTAGTGTATTAGACTGAATTTGTATTCCTTTTATTTTTAGTACTCAGAACTGTGTAAATATATTATTATTTTCCTTTAAAATTGTTAGTTTTATATGCATTTTATTTTCTTAACACTAACTCTTACATTCTAACAAAAAATGCTTAAATGCTAGCTTACAATTACTTAATAATCTTACACTAACTTACTGGCCCCACACAGGCACTCTAAGCTACTCTAAAAAAATTGTTTAGCCTTTTAAGTGTACTGAATTGAACTTTCGTTTCTAAAACTCAGAATTAAAAAAACGTTTGCATTGCTTTGTATTTTCTATTTAAATATTTAAAACAAATGGAATGAACTTTATCTCAACCGTATTCTACTGGCAATGTGGTCTCTTATTTCATTGGCTTCATTGAAATGTGCAACCCTTTCTATTTCGTTTTCAGATTCATTTTCATTTAATTCGTTATCCACCCCAATGTTTTCATCGTCTTCATCCCTTATCTTATAATGTCTACAAATGTTGTGCAACGCGCAACAAAAATTAATTATTTGTATCACTTTCTTCGGCTGGTATTTAAGACAACGGGCCAAGCACCTAAAACGGCTTTTCAAAACGCCGCTTGTCATCTCAACTACATTTCGAGCAGAGGAATGTTTTTGGTTAAATGCATGCTGGAAGGTTCTCGATTCTGGGTCTCTATAGGGCGTCAGAAGAAAAGGCTCAAGTGCACAGCCAGCATCTCCTAAAAGGCAAGAAGAACGCTCACCACTCTCATATCTTCTACGCAAATAGTTCCGAGCTTTGCTCATGCTATAGATAAGAGCATCATGACTTGAACCTGGACGACGCGCGTCGATAGCTTTTATAACCATGAAAATATATGTGATGTGCTATCTTTGACAAAGAAAACAACTTACAATCATCGCATTCATTGAAGAGTATCCTTTCCTATTGTAGTAACGCGCTGGATATTGATCCGTCTGCGAAATTCTAACATGTGTGCCATGAATGCATCCTATGATGCAAGGGATATTAAATTTGACCGAAAAATGTTGTTTGGATTTACTTAGTTCGTCGTCGTCTGACATAAATTTTATCCAAGTTGGATAAATTCAGTTTTCTAAAATTGTTAGTACTTGTGTTAAAAAATTCGACACAGTGCTTCGACCCAAAGCAACATCAGCATCTTTCCTAGTTGACCTTTGAAAGTTGCCTTCGGCAAGAAAACGCAAGACTGTGGCTAAATTCAAAATTCCAGGAATTGAAGATTGTTTAAGGTGTGGCTCAACAATTTGCAGTACCATTCGGAAGGTACATTTATTAAGACGGTAGTATGATATGAACCTATATTTTATGACAAATATGTAATTAAAACTATAGTTTTATGATCACACCAATTTTTAGATTTAAAAGCATACGCATTGCATCTGCAATTTTCAAAGGATTCGATACATCTCTTAGCCTTCGTCTCTTTATTTCCGCCTTTCGGTGTGCAATTAACACAGCATTCATTACAAAATCTTTTAAATGCTTTAAAACACGACAAAAACCATTTTTTTAGCAATCACAATTATTTTTTAAATGTAAAATAGTTGAACAATGCCCGAAATGGCAGATATCAGCTGTTTTCAATTTCACAAAAGTGATTTCGAAAAATAAATCGGAGTTGGCAAATCGATCGAAATGTGGAACACTGAAAATGAATTCACTCGATTTTCAATTTCAATTTCATTTCACTCGATTTCTGGAACCTAGCAGATAGTCTCCTTTCAGGCAAATCTGGAGAATAGGGTGAGTGAGGCAGCAATTCGTAGCGTAATTCGACTAGTTTTGCTGTGGCTCCGAAGTTGTCATGCGATTCCATCATGCCAAATTTTTGGTGTAGGATATTTTGTATGCATTCAATTGAGATGTGTGCAATGTCAGCAATCTCTCTGACCTTCACCCGACGATCTACTAAGACGATATCATGGATTTTATTAACCATATCCTCCGTAGTCACCTAAATCGGACGGTCTGGGTGCTCTTCATTAAAAACGGATGTTCGGCCACGCTTGAAATCATTAAACCATTATCTGATGGTAGTCATCGAAGGTGCATGGTCCTAATAAATGGTACTTTGATTGCCTCGCACGTCTCCCCATCCAAAAAAATAAATCGAATCACTGAGAAATCACTCTTTTTCCATGATTGCAAATAAACACGAACTCGATGACTTTCAACAGCTGTAAAGTATAGTATAGTATAGATTTTATTGAGACTTTTAAAATTAACATACCATGACTAATGTTCAACAATTCAATATTCTTATTAAAACCGACTTAGAATTGGTCAGCACAATTCATTATTTTTTTTTAATTCTAAATAAAAAATATGGAGAAAGCTATTACAGAGTTATATATAGAATAAACATGTTCGCTCAATAAAACATGTGAATTGAGTGGATGACTTAAAACTAGATAAAAAACAACAACAGAAAAGAAACCGAATAACTAAAACTAAAATGACAGGGGGCTTACTCAACCAGTAATGCCAAATCGCATTACAAAGTAAACTTAACAATATTATTAAGACGTGAGCTCATTAAAGCTATTTAGGAAGTAACATTATTTATTGAGATTTTATTTTTATTTTTAATATCACATTTTTACTTAAAAATTAAATCAACAAGTTATATTATGTACATTAATGATTCAGACTTCTGGTGGTAAATAAAAGAGATTAAATTATAAACTAAAATTGGGACTTTAATATCATAAGCACGCAAAGCATTAATATTTGCGTTTCTTCAAAGCAAACAAATTAAACTTGTATTTCAGTTATAGCTACAAATATATACGAGTACATACATTTTTTAATCTTGAAGTAATAATTTAAATTTTAAAAATATGAAAGTTTTATTTTAAATGATGGTTATGATAGTCATATTTTATTATTTATTTATTTATATACGGAAACATTTATATATTTTTCATTTGAAGATCAAAGCATTAACCTCTGTACGAGTATGTTAAATTACAGCTTTGGTTGTAAAAGTTTGATAAGTAGCATACATCATCTACTATTTCGAAAAGGTGAGTAGACCGTTCATTGAGGATGCTAATAGGGGACGAGTAATACCTATCCAAAACCGAGAATTCTATATTTTCACTGTATATTTCTTGTATAGAAGGATTGAGATGTGTCATAAGGTTTAGAAAACGATATTTAGTGTGACTCCGGATGTATCGTAGATCGTTTTATTTTTAATCCATTTACCAGAGGGTCTTCTGTACATTGAGATACATTTCCTTAATACTGTTCGCTCGAACATCTCAGGTTGGTGGGCTACTGTTTTAGATATTTGAAACCAAATGGCAAAACCATATGCTAAAAGTGGACGGATGAGAGTTTTGTGTACATTAGAAGCTTTGTTTTTGATTCAACTTCACGGGAGTTGAAGAGAACCTTTAGTTTGGCACGGGCAGTGTTGACGCTTAAGGCCAACTTGTGGCTTCACCCTAAGGTATAATAGTTTGACATTTTGCATGTTTTGGCTCCTTCCTATACTACTCCTTTTCCGGTATTAATAAAGCATTTTTTTTTCATGTCTTCTAAGGCAAGCACGCGTGTTTTATTTAAATATTGCTTTTTTTTCTCTGGCATCTTTCAGTTTTATTACTAAAAACGGTGATCGCGCAAACATTTGGTCCTTCGAGCCGGATATTACTTTATTAGTGAATTAATCATTGCAGTCGTTTCTTAATTAGTGAAATCCCATGTCGTACATACATATATGCTACCGCGTTGCATATCTCGCTGATCGGGAATCTTTGCTCACCACTTAACAAAGCGAAAGTCTATTAATCACATCACCGCAATTACCATCGAAAAAAAAATGAGCTGTCAGAGAATTAATTGATACAAACAATTTCGAGAAGCCGCTATTTAATCGCGCTGTAATCACTCTCTCCGTGACAAAGTGGTCATCAACAATCCACAAAAACGCATTTCTCAATTGAGACATAGTCAGTAATCGTCGGTTCATTGGTTGTGTCGAATTCATCAAAATAATTCGTGAGAACTATGGAAGTGCTAAAGCGACAACGAGCGGCTTTGAAAGGCCAAGTTACGAGAATCGGTACCTTCTGTGAATTACCGAATCCTCCTCTTACCCAGACCAAGGTGCGGCAAACGAGACTAGCATATGCGAGACTTCGAACGGGTTCAAGGTGAGATCGAAGCGTTATCTGAGGATATCGGTGAAATATCCGAAGATACGCAATATCGGGTTGACTTTGAAAACGCATTTTACACCACGCATGCGAAATTATCAGAGATGATTGCCAATTGCAGCGATGAGCGCACGGACGGTGAAAGTGATATAAATAAGTCATTGAAAGCATTAGTGGATAATCAGTGTTCATTGAATGATCTCGTGAAATCGATGATTGATACGCCGCGACGTAGTATTATGATTTCGAAGCAAGAGTCCTTTTCAAGACTACCGGAAGTAAAATTACCTGAGTTCTCCGGTAAATTTGATGAGTGGGTACGGTTTCGGGACCTTTTTAATGCAATAGTCGGTTCGAAAGATAATTTGTCGGGCGTCGAAAAGCTGGAATACCTCCAAACTCGGCTCAGAGGTGATGCTGCATCTATTGTTAAACATGTACCGCTCAGCAATGAAAATTTTACCGTAGCGTGGGAATTATTGAAATCCCACTACGACAAGCCGCAGTTTACAATGATCGCGCATCTGGATAATATTTTTGATCAACCAGTGATAAAGCAAGGTTCTCTCCCGGAGCTCAAACACCTATTCAGTACAACGACTGGTAATATAAATACGCTTAGCTCTTTGAACTTACCTGTCGATTCGTGGGGTACTTTGCTCATTTACGTGTTGGTAAAAAAGTTAGATAGTGACAACAAAGTGCTATGGGTGCGTAAAATTAAAGATATCGCAAGTCCAAAATTTTCCGACTTTAGCGAATTTCTAAAAGAGCGCGTAAATGAGCTCGAAAGTTTACAAGTGTCTCGTGCCGGGCGCGCTAATTTAGCCACTCGATCTACACCTAGGGAATCTGAAAAGCGTGTGCTCAGTGCTACCATATCGTCGTGCTTTAAATGTAAACAAAGGCATTTGGTTTACCAATGCTCACAGTTCCGCGATCTGGCAGTTCATACTCGGTGCGAATTCGTCAAAAATCATAACATCTGCCTACCATGGATCTCGACACACTGTTAAGGCAATTCTTTGAGCCCGAAGGCTTTGAAGATGGGTCTACAATTAGCAACGAGGTGAGTAATATTATTGAAGACCATTTTCGGTCAACGCATACAATTAACTCCGACGGAAGGTTCGTAGTTCGCTTGCCGTTTAAGAAAACGCCAATTGAGTTCGGTGACTCGCGCGGCACCGCATTGAAATTTCTCTACGCCATGGAGCGACGATTCGCTAAAAACCCTGGACTCAAGAATGAATACGTGAATTTTATGAGGGAATATGAGCGTTTAGGCCACATGGCGCCGGTGTCGCGACTCGATCTTCATCGGCAGTCATTTTATTTGCCCCACCATGCGGTAATTAAGCCCAGCAGTGTGACTACAAAGCTGAGGGTGGTTTTCAACGCGTCATGCAAGTCCACTAATGGGTTTTCATTAAACGATTACTTGCTTGTGAGCCCAACCATACAAAATGACTTGTTTACGTGCACGATTAAGTTTCGCAATCATAGGATCGCGGTCAAGGCCGATATCGCCAAAATGTATCGGCAGGTTCTCGTTAACTCGGTCGATGCCCATTTTCAAAGGATCCTATGGCGGGAGGAGGTGACCGAGAGTCCGCGTGATTATGTATTGCAAACCGTAACTTACGGAACGGCGTCGGCTTCATTTCTTGCTACGAGGGTACTGAAACAAATTGGCATTAACAATGGGCCGAAGTTCCCAAAGGCTTCGGAGATTCTTATCAACGATTTTTATGTCGATGACCTTACTTCTTCATTTGAAAGCGTAGAAGAAGCACTACTTATTAAAAACGATCTTAACCTCATTCTTCAGAACGCCGGAATGGTCTTCTAATTCGGCAGACTTCGTCAATACTATCGATGCCGAGCATCTGGAAATAGTCAGCGAGTTGTCTATAAACGCTGGAGGAGTGAAAACTCTGGGACTTCTGTGGGATACTAAAAGCGACATTTTAAAATTCTCCGTCTCCATAAGCACTATCGGCCCGCAGGTGACTAAGAGAGAGGTGCTATCGCAAATAGCTCGGATTTTCGATCCGTTAGGTTGGTTATCACGCGTATTAGTAAAAATGAAGGTCTTTATAAAGCGGCTTTGGGTCAAGGGTGTTGACTGGGATGAATATATTCCCTCGGAATTTTATAAAGAGTGGTCGGATTTCCTAACGGACTTAAGGGCCTTACAAACTTTGAGCATACCACGCTGGTTCCAGTCAAAGTATACGGAGTTAGTCGAGTTACACGGTTTCGCCGACGCACCGGAATCGGCATACGCGGCCGCAGTGTATTTTCGAGTTGTAGATGGTAAAGGGGTTCGTATAAGTCTCGTCTGTGCAAAATCTCGTAATGCTCCAGCGAAACCTACACTATCGATCCCGCGCTTAGAACTATGTGGCTGTTTATTGCTAACAAAGCTATTAACTAGGGTCAAGGAAGCTCTTGGGATTCATGATGTTGCTTGCTTCGCGTATACAGACTCAACTACAGTGCTGTACTGGATTCAAGGATACCCGCGAAAGAGAAATGTTTTCGTAGACAACCGTATATCACAAATTGCTTCTCAGCTTCCGACACCTATATGGCATTACGTGCGTTCCGCTGAAAATCCCGCGGACTGTGCAACTCGTGGTCTGATGCCGAGATATTTACAAGGTTTAGAGCTCTGGGGGAACGGTCCGTCCTTTTTGAGAAATGAGTCAATTCGATTTTGCGAAATTCCTGGCTACAACATATCCCCTAATGAGTGCAAATCGGTAGTCTGTTTAACTAACCCTGTGCGCGCTATTGAACCCGACATCTGTTCAAGATTCTCGAATCTTTATAGACTTTATCGCGTTATTGCTCGGTGCATTTGTTTATTTAAAAGGCATAGAAATCGTAGTACAACCCCTCGTGTTTATTATTTATCGCCTCTTGATATACACGACGCCAAGATAGCACTAGTAAGGCTTATGCAAAGCCACTATTTTGAGGACGAAATCAAGTGCTTATCCTCTGGCAAAGCGGTCTCAAGTAAGAGTAAGTACGCGCGTATGAACCCCTTTATCGATCAAGCGGGCGCGCTTCGCGTAGGAGGTCGACTCGAAAACGCTAACATTCCTTTTGAGCAGAAGCATCCGCTCATACTCCATAAAGATCATCATTTAACGTGAGTAATTGTTCGCGACTGCCATTTAAGCAATCTTCATGAAGGAATGCGGCAAATGACGTATCTTCTTTCCCTTAGTTATTTTATCATTGGCATTCATCATGTGATCAAGCGATGTATTTTTCAATGTACGACTTGCATTCGACAACGCGCTGTACCGGCGGGAGTATGTTGACGCTTAAGGCCAACTTGTGGCTTCACCCTAAGGTATAATAGTTTGACATTTTGCATGTTTTGGCTCCTTCCTGTACTACTCCTTTTCCGGTATTAATAAAGCATTCGTTTTTCATGTCTTGTAAGGCAAGCACGCGTGTTTGATTTAAATATTGCTTTTTTTTCTCTGGCATCTTTCAGTTTTATTACTAAAAACGGTGATCGCGAAAACAGGCAGTTTTACATTTTTGCAATGCTTTCCTGGCATGAATGTTCATTCTCCACCTCTCATGTAGGTGCACACCCAGATATTCAATCATAGGTTCCCTTGGGATGGTATTTCCAAATTAATTCGCATTTGGAGGCGTTTAAACTTATGCCCCAGCTTCGGGAATATGGGATATTAATTCCAAGGTGGTGTTCGATTCCCTCAATTATCGTATCGTCCGCAAATAGGATTGAGTTTGAAGAAAGGAACTGTGAAGGGAAATCATGTAAAAGAATGTTAAATGGGAGGGGACGGAAAATGGAACCCTGTGGAACGCCTGATAGTACCGGCACGGGGGTAGAAATTTTTTCATTCAAGTGAATACTTAGATAACGGATATTGAGGAAGCTAAACATCATTTTGATAAAATATTTCGGGAAGTTCAAAGAGATTAGTTTAAAAAGGAGACCATCAAATGCTTTAGTAAGGTCAATAGCACAAGCAACAGTGCAAGATTTGTTCCTGATATTTTTGAAGACTTCATTTTGTAGTTGCATAAGTGCATGTTCGGTGGAGTGCTTTCTTTTAAAACCAAACTGTACCATCGGTATAATATTTTGTTCGGAAATGAAGTTTTCTATTTTTAAATAGAGAACCCTTTCAAGTATTTTTCCAAGGTTGGGCAGTAGTGATATTGGCCTGAAATTGCTTATGTCATTTGAATTCTCCTTCTTTTTAATTGGGATCAGCTTAACATTTTTCCAATTAAGAGGAAAGTAACCATTATTTATATAATTATTAACAATTGGAGTTAAAAAATGAGGAATAATTGATTATAAAATTTGAGATATTATCTGGTCCAGAAGATTTTTTGCTATTGAGGTTATGAATTATGGATTTAATAAGGTCAGTTGTGGCAAATTCTTCCACAGTCGGAGAATATGCAGTATTGTTAAGAGAAAATTCAGTAAAAGGGTTTAAGGAGTTCCAAGCTAAAAAAGAACTTGTGCGGGTTAAAACTTCTAGAGTTAGTTCGGGATCGGTATCGGGAATATGATGTGAATATAAATCAGAGAAGAAATCTTGAAAGACGCTGGTTTTTTCTTGAGTTGAGTGAAAAGCATTGTTATTACATAAAATGGGGACAGAAGATTGATTGGTAGTACGTTTGCGACCAGTGATTCTATCAATTTCCTTAAAGACAGCAGGAGATGGTCTTAATTGGTTAAGTTTGTTTCGAAATTGTTTATTTAAGTGAATTCTGGTCTGATCTTTGATTAGTTTGCTTAAACAGCTGATGCTAGAAGAGAGGGAAATATATTCTTGATTAATTGTATTACCTTCCCTATGAAAGATTCTTTTAAGCTGGATTTTAAAAAATTCCCTAAGTTTCAGTAATTCACTAATTTCATGGTTGAGGTTTTGCCTTGAGGAACATAAATTAATTTTTTTTGAATGACAATCAAAACAGTCTTGGATGTGGTCAGAGAAAAGTGTTACAAATCGGTCAATTTCGATGTTGGAGAGATTTCTCTCTAATGGAATTTTTATTGAAATAAATTTCTACCGAAGATTTGGATTGAATAAAATCCAGTTTGTGTCACTGAATGAAATTCTCTATGGAGGGTCTGTAAGTAAAGGGGAGATGTTAGATAGCTCTAAGCCAAGAAAAACTGAGAAATGGTCGGAAGAAGGGTCCAAAGTTATACAACTATAGCTAGGCGAAGTGAATTGAGGGCCAAGAAGGTTTGAAGACACTAAATAAAAATCTATTGTTGACAAGGAACTTGGTCTTGTCGGTCTATTTGGAGAAATTATGTGCAAATCAAGAAAGGCAGTGTTTTGGTACCATGTGTATAGGTGGTAACCATTCAGATTTAACATAGAGTCACCCCAAAAGTTGCGACGAGCGTTAAAGTCACCCCGATTATATAAAAATCAAAACTGGACAGAAGAACCATTAAATCTTGCACTGCTCGGACTAATCTAAAACCCGTGTTACAAGGTCTGTAGAGGCTAAGGCTAAGCTTTTGTTGTTATTGGGATGTCCAGTTAATGTTATAGAGACAATGGTTGCAGAAATAATATTGTTTTGAAAAGGAATTATATTGTAATCTAAAGTATCTGGAATCAAAACACCGGTGCCTCTGCCCGAATCGTTACGTAAAAGGAGGTAATTATCAAATGTACGTCTCATATTGTGTTTTAGAAGTGTTTCTTGAACTAAAACCGCAGTCGGGGTGATATGCTTAAGAAACATATTCAACTCAAAGCACTTATCTATAGAGACTAGAGAGTTTATATTAGCAGTGATCATTTTAAAAATCATAAAAAATTGGGGTGGCCGTGGTGTAGTGGTACTAGCAATCGCTTCTCACTCAGAGGGTCCAGGTTCCAATCCTGCCCATGGCAAGACAGTTTTTCATTTGTGTAATTGAAACTCAGACAGAAAAATTCTGCGTGTGAAGGCATAACACTGACACGTAGATTTGGCTGTTGTAGAGTTTCAGCACAGAAAAAAATTCTGTGAATTATACCTCGAATCACTCTGAGTGAAGAAAAAACTCTCCATGCAATTCGGACTCCCACCCCTGGAGAGCGAGTATCGAAACCAAACACACCTGAGCTTCAAACAACTACAAAACAATTTTCCTTTCTCTTCCTTCTATCTTTCCGCCCGCGCCCACGCAACAGTAAAAGGGTATCTAACGCCTTAGGCGCGCGTAAATTATAAACAAAAGAAAAAAAAATGGCGTCAATGAAGCAATAAAACCCAGGTAGGCACCGGGTTTTTCAGAGTCATTTAGTTTGTTAAACGATGGCCAAAAATCTCTAACCTGAGTTATGAGGACGTTCAAGGGTAACCCAAATAATCTTAGCGATTCATTTCTAAAATCTCTAAAAATGGAGTTTGGATTAGATTCCTCCTTACATGTCTCTAGCGGATTTCCTTTAAGGATATCAGCATAGGAGAATGATCTCGAAACTTGTGTCGGATTCACAACTGTATTTTTGGGCTGAAGGACATATTTTGGGTCCTTGTCCGCCTCCCTCCGCAAGTATTCTATCCGTTTCGGACAGCCACTGAAATTTGCCGGGTGCCAGAAGAACCGCAGTTTATGCAAGATAAGCTTATTTTATCCTTGATGTTATTGAGAGGACTCGCCCCCAAATCGTGCGAATCTTTACACTTTACGCATCTAATTGGGAAAGCGCAGTAGGCACTAACGTGCCCAAAGCATTGGCATCTATAGCACTGGACAATGTTGTTTTTCCTCAGCGACTCCCATTTTATTTTATGATGAAGTACTCGTAAAAAGCGGATGTTTTTTAGCTTAGATAGGCTTTCCCTATCATCAACGACACAATGAAAAATACCAAGCTCTACGTTGTTTTCTTTTGACCATTTTGTAGCAAATGGTTTAACTTGTACCCTCAATGAAGGGTCCACTTTGGCAATATCATTTGCTATCATTTCATAGGTAAAACCATCTGGAATACCTCTCAGTAATATTGAGAACTTTTTTTTAGCTGCTTTGGACCAAATGAAAAAGCTTGAATCTTCATTTCACAAAAAACTTTCAGTAAATAGGAATGTAGATTAATGTCTTTAACAAAAATTTGTAGTCTACCTAATCCTTTGCCTTCAAATTTAACATCTAAATTACCACTAAAATTATTTTCTAAAAATAACAATATAGTTTTTGAGCTCCCGTCTTTGGCATAAATGGGAGGGCACCATTCGTTAATTTTCCGAATGTTTTGTCTGCTTTTCCCTATTTGAGGGGAAGTAGAAGGTTCATCTAACTCGGCCGAATCCAGAATCGAAAAGGGGTTGTTGGCAAGTCTAGAATTTGTCCTCTCCAGAGACGGGGACGTTGCATGTTTGACTTCTTTCTATGTTTTTTTATATTCTCGAAAGTTGATAAGTCGTCTTTTAGCAATCTTTATATTTGCATCGTCCGTCGGATTTAATGATAAAACACGATTTTCAGGTTTTCCAGTTTTACTTGGCATCACTGAAGCACCAGCAACTTTATTAACATTTTTTGCGTTCAATACTGTTTTTGAACCGCCACTAATAACAGTAGGTACAATCTTGCATCCATGGTTGTATCCAACTTTTTAGGCGTCGTGTATTCACCAATTGTTTGAAATATGGCTAATTTGTCCTCATTCGACAATAGCTTAGAGGTAAGATTAAAAGTCTTTTTCTTTTTAATTGTATCGTCAGGGGGACGATGCCCCTGTGACGATCTTTTATTTATATTTTTTTTTCACTCTTCACTTTTATTTATATCTCACAACACACAGGATCAGAAAAAACACGACCATTCACTTTGACAGCCAATGGCAGAATCTCTTCAACAGCTGTCAAAACAAAACTACTTGATACATCTGTCTGAAATTTTGACAGTCATCGTTGTAAAAAATGGCGCTATATGATGGCATACACATTTTGCATTAGTGGTGCCATCAGTCGATATACACGGGTACTTATCGTACAGCCTTCGTATTGCACCATTTTTGAATGTCTGCTTAATGTTAATTAAGTTCCACCAAATGTAAACATTTGGTCGTCGATGTAATTTCCTTCATTAGACAACACTTCGGCCCACCTCTCAGGTAACTTCTTAATTAATTGTTTGGCTTTGACGAAAAGAATATGCCAAGAGCCTCTTGGACATTATCCCGAGATCTAAAATTTTTTCCATCAAGGAAATTCTGCAGACTTCGGAACAAGTGGATGCACCATTTTTTCTTAACTAAAGTCCCGTAACTGCAGGTGGCTCTAGTGAGCGGGCGTTATCTTAATAGAACAGAACACAGACATTATTTACGCTCATTTTTGTTTTGATGCTATGTTGCGTGGCGACAAGCTGTATTTACATCTTACAAAATGTTTGAGGCATATGAAGGCAATTCCAAGCATTACTAAGCAGTTGCCATTATACGTAATAAAATTGTTGGCTCTGCAGGCCAAATTTTAGCGACCTTCAACACGGTTCTTAAAGTTACCAAATTAAATTAGCTGTCAAAATTTTGAAGAAGGTTTTCCATTTCAACATGCATCGTTTCATTCTTGCCGGCAAATGTGCAGGCAATTTGTCGCACCCTGGAAAAATTTGAGCGTGAGTACACTCTTTTGAATCTGAAGCCACCAACCATACAGAGATTGGTGCGAAATGAAGAAAACATAGCTGCCATAGCGGACAGTATCGAAGAAGACCCAGAAATGTCGATTCGCGATCAGCTGAATTGGGCATCGCCGTCTTATTTTGCGTTTGGATTTGGACTTACTCGTACATCCGTATAAGATTTTTCTGACGCAAGAATTGAAGCCGAACGCCTTAGACAATGCCATGAGTTCGCTAATTGGGCGCTGGAAATGTTGGCCGGAGATCCGGATTTTGGCCAAAAAGTCATCTTCTCGGACGAGCTGCATTTTTGGCTCAGCGGCTATGTCAACAAGTAAAATTGCCATTATTGGAGCGAGCACAATTAACAAGCCAAGCATAAATGAATCCACAAAGATTGTGCGCTTGCGCATCATCGGACTTTATTTCCTTCGAAATAAGGAAGAGACACCGTTACCGTCAATGATATCAGGTATAGAGCGATGGTAATATTCTGTGGTCATAGTTCGACAACATCGATATATCCGAGCTGTGGTTTCAACAATATGGCGCTATGTGGCGCCATACAAGCGACGCGACGCTCGAAGTTGTAAAGGAGAAATTTGCCGACTGGGTCATCTCATGGCGAGCGTTCATCAATTGGCCGCCGCGATCATTGCGATTAGACACCAGATTATTTTCTCTGGGGCTACATCAAGTTCATAGTCTACTCTAATAAGCCAACCACTTTGGACGAGCTCGAGGATAACATTCGACACGCTATTGCCGGAATAACGCAGCACATATTGGACCGAGTCATCAAAATTTGAACCGACCACTTGAAACCCTGCCAGCGAAGACGAGGCGGCCATTTGAATGAAAAGAATGAAAGCCAGAATCATTTTATATCTCCCACTGTTTTTTTTTTCCTGTCGTTCTTATTTGGTCATTCTTCACAATGCCGATTCTGAATTTCTGAACTCTAACTTTCTTCGGAGCCGAAGTACCGGGTTTACACCACTCCATAGCCTCTTATTTTGATTCAGGATCCTGGTTGTAGAGCCAAGTCTCATTTATAGTGATGACACGATGCACAAAATCCCTTTTATCCTTTCTAAGACTCTCTAGACGTTGCTGAGAATGTCACATTCGAATGTGTGTTTTTGTTCCATTGATAGAGCATGCAACATCTATTGTGTACACAGCTTTCTGAAACCCAAATATTGCTCACACTGCCTAATGAGATGCCTAGGGTTTACTCATGCGGTTATCGGAACCACAAGCACTACGATACGAACTTGATTGTTGCGCTGTAAGACCAATTCAATATCCAATCTTCTGCGCTATAAAACAGGACATTGATGATCACAATCTTGTTTCTCGAGAAAAAGGTTTGCTACTGAGTTGCGTTTTAAGCCCCAAGAAGCAACGATTAGCAAGAGTGATTCTACGAATAATTTTCGCGCTTGTGTCGCTTTGGGAGTAGATAGGGGAGACAAAGTTAATAAAATCCCCTATCACCTCAAAATTGCAGTTGCCTATAGTGACATTTGTCCTTCTGTTTTTTTTTTGACAGCATATACTCCGTTTTTCCTTCTTTGACCGCTAAAACTATCTGCTTCAATAGTCGGCAATAGCCGATCCATTGACAGCTCGCTGTCTTTTTCCCATCATGTCAATGTCGTCTGCTAAGGCGAGGAACTGAACAGACTTTTGAAAGATGGTGTCTCTGGACTTAGCTTGTGAGTTTCACACAATCCCTTTAAGAACGATGTTGGAAAGGTCGCATGTTTAGGTATTTTTCTAACTTTGAAGGTCTCGGTTTTGTCATTATCGACATTGACATTCTGGACAGTCGAATGAGCATGGCAAGGGATAGTAAAACTAGACATGACTCTGTATAGAATACGTCTCTATAGACGCTGTTACATATAGCTTGTCTTTAAGATCAATGAAGAAGTTTTTTATATCGATTTAGAACTATTGAACTTTTCCCAAAATCTGTCGTAATGTGAACATTTGATTTATGTTGGACTTTCTTGGCCTGAAATCAAACTGATAGGGACCGATCATACGACAGAGGATACTTATTCTCCAAATGGTTGGAAAATAAAACCAAGAAGCAGGATAAAGTCAAGCAGTCCGTCATACCAAAATCACCTAATAAGTTAGCAAGTAAATCTAAATTGCCAAACCCCACTACCTCTTTCCACAACAAACCGAGCTCTAATTGGAGTTTCAAAACTTAAGTTTCCCAAATTTAAAACCTCCCACCCATACTTCAACTCTCCCAATTCCACCTCAAACCAAGCCCCTACGTCAACGTGTCACTCTCGACTTAACCCCTACCACTCAAACTGCCACCACTCAACCCCTAACACACACGCCTTTAACTAATTTCGACCTCAGAACTGGAGCTAAGTATCCCAACTTCATCAGTTGTCGCATTTTAAACTTCACTTTTGGCATGCATTGCTTGCCTATCTGCACGATAAATCCGACTTGGTGTGCTACAAGGACAAAACAAAAACAATTAAGGCCTTCCTACCGGTGTTATCAGTCTCAGGAAAAATTTTATAAAGTTATACGAGATTTTCAACACGCTTCCCCAAAAATTTGCAGACGATCTTGCCGCTCTTCGCCACTATGTACACTCTAAAAGAGTCTCACACATCCAACGTACTCAACTTGACCACGATACATTTTTCCGAACCAAAAAAGTTATGCAAAAACCTTCCTCTCGCCTTTTATTGACTCTCCTTGTTGGGGTGTCCTACTGACCATTCACAACAGCTTTGAATCCTCTCTCGTTGCAATTTCGTTTTCTTCTAAGATCGACTTTGTGTCAGTTAAAATAACACTTACTCGTAGATGCTTGTATGTTATGTGTTGTTACATTCTTCCGGCTCAAACTATCGAATCCTAACGTCTTGGTATTGCAGCAATTGACAGTTTGATTGACTTATCGGACTCTCTTGATGATATTATTATCTTCGGTGATTCTAATCTGCCTCAGCTGAAATGGACTCTATATAAAGACTTGTCTTTTTCCATCGCTTCTAACCCCATTTCTATTTAGGAATGCCTCTTGTTAGATCGTTTCCAATTACATATATGGAAATGCAATTAGACCGTATCTTCACAACTGATGACATTAACTCCTCCTCTTCTTCTATCTCTTTCAACTATTGATAACTTTCGTCCTCCACTTCTTCTTTCATTTTTGCATAACTGTCCCTTCCAGTCGCCTCCCCCCGCAATTCACTCTTCCTACAATTTCCGTAAAATCAATACCTATCTAAGCAGGACTCTTTTCGAGTTTATCAATCTATCTCTGGTCGCTGCCCTGTCAATTTTTTACAGAGGAATATTCAAATCCATCTCCCTTTATGTGACATATTCCCCCCATAAAACATCTTCTATAACCCCTCTTTGGTATAATTTAAACTCCGCTCTCTACGAAACAAAACAAATAAGTTATGGGCAGTATTATTTCGCAGCCACTCTTCTTCCAACTACTCAAACTATTTAGGTACATCTCTTCATTTCATTGAACTCTACAACTGACTCTATCAACACTAACTGAATAGTGCGCAAACCAATCTTATAAATGACCCCAAGTACTTTTTTCAATTTGTCAATTGCAAAAGTAAAACCGAAGGTTATCCTTCCTCCCTCGCTTTCGAAACCAAATTCTGAAGTGATCCTAATACCATCGCCAACCTTTTTGCTACATTTTTCAAACAATCATTTGCCAACAACTCCTTCGCACCAGATCCCTCTTACTTCAATGACCTAACAAATTTCTCCGTTGGTCCCTTTCTCACTCGAAATTTCAATCCTGGTGTTTTAGAAGAAAAGTTACAAAAACTTAAAGATCACTTTCTACCTCGCCCTTTTTCTTAAAAAATTCTCTCAAACCCTTCACTAATCATTTCCTACCTATTTCGCCTATCCCTTATACAGGGAGAATTTAACCAGATTTGGAAAACGGCTTTTATAATACCGATACACAAAAAGGAATCTACGCATGAAGTTAACAATTATCGTCCCATTGCTAAACGCCCTGATAACTTGATTTTCTTAAAGGCAGATCAACTACCACAAACTTGGTTGAATTCGAATCTTTTGCAGCTTTAGTAAATGGCAAAGAAATCGATGTTATCGCTACTGATTTCGAGTTTGTGAAATAGAGAAAGAGTAGGAATATGTGTTATAGATCGAACTATAGACAGAAAGAATGTGTAACAATGAACGACTGATATTGCATTTCATAATTTGAGTCTTGTCTTGAGGCATCATCATTATTACTATTACTTGTAGTTTATTTTGTTTTATTCTTAAATACACTTACAGTTTAGCTAGGTTTTGTTTATTTTAAAATTAATTTGAACAAACTTAAGTTTACCTCTCTCTATTAGTTAGAAACAACCTGTGACCAAAGAAAGCTGCAAAACGTTTTTGTTTTTCTTTCTGAAATTTTGCGGAGCAAAAAAAAAAAAGCAGAGAAAACAACTTTACTCATTTTCGCTGTAAATGGCCAAATTTGCGTATGGATTTTCGTCAGCTTCCAGACGCGGAGGAGGCAGATTAGGTTGGATTGAAGTCAATAAGTCAGCAATGTTGGGAACGATTGAATTTGCGTCTTCGGCTGTATCGTTAACATCGCTTGTTGTGGAATTCGAAGCCGGTGAATATGCGGAAGATCTAGTCTCTTGAGGTGGTGTCTTCGGAAGTTCGACTTCAACACGATGAGGCTGGACAAATGATTCTTGTGAGGTACATTGTGTTCATATTCTTCTTGCTCTTCTTCAGTTGTTGTTTCCTCTTTTACTTGTCGTTTTCTGCGGTGAGATGTTGATTTTTTTGTTGATTTCCTTCGGGAACGTTTGGATGATTTTTTCTTTTTCCCCAGCGATGACGATGATTTGTTGGAAGCATTTTTGGTGTTTTTATAAGGCTTGCTGCGCTTGGATTTTCTCGAAGATGATAATTGTCGCTGAGATTTTCTACTGGCACTGGTTTTTTGCTGGCGGGATCCTTTAAGTGATTGCTTGTTACTATTTAGTCGGGATTTTGACCATGACGTGTCGGAGTCTGAACTTGATTCGGAACCCTCGGACGTTAAATATAGTTCTGAGGTTAATGTATCACTGTCTTCCATTTCATCGCTATCACTGGTTTCAGTATGTCTATAGTGGCGAACACGAAAAATGTTTGGCCGTGTGCTACGGTAACGACTTTGTAAGCCCATCGATGTGGATGCTCCTTGATTAAATTCTTCTTTGACCTTGGTTACTGGTTCATTAAAGGATTGCGATGTATTTGTATTTAATGTAGTCGGATCGGCAGTTGAACTTGATTCACGTTCGTCTAATTTTTTCTTTTTGGCTGAACTAGCATCATCATATTGATACTCGTATGCATCTGTATCAGAGTTTGATGTACTAAATGACTGATTGTTTAACATGGAGTTGGTACGCCTACGTTGCACGCGACGAGCTCGTGCCCATTTGCTCATTCCTGATGACATCGCTGTCGGAATCTGAATTTAAACTTACCATTTCTGGTGTGCGTATGTGGGGTGGCTTTTGTTCGAGAACGAATTCACATTCATCACTGCTGGTGGAAGATAGAATAATATTTGTTGGCCGCTCAACTGTTGGAATATTGACTACTTCTATTGTGGAAGTTGTTGTTCCTTCTCTTGTTTCATTACTTGCACCTCGATTGTGAGTTGAAAGATTAATTGCCGATGCCTGTGATGATGTCGATGTTGATGTCGTTGTATATAGATTAAAACCACCACCACTATTGGCACTCTGTTGATGACCTATTCGTCTACTTGTGCTTGCCTCATGATGTACATCATTTGTAATACTTTCAACATCGGAACCACCTGACGATGTCGATGAAAATTCTATAATTATTTCTTCAGCGTTATGTGCTGAATATTGAACAACTCGATCATAGCCAATCATATCGAATGGACTGCGAGCAAAGTTATTTAGCTCATGTATGAAATGCAAGGTTTTTGTGCCAAGGAATGGTTGCAGACGCCGCCTAAATTCCGGCGATAATATATTGCAGGTCATTAGCATATTGTTGATTTGTTCCATGACAGCGGACACATCATGCTCTGTGTTGCGCAGTAAGCACACAATATCACGGTTGATCCATGGCATTAGACGATGTACTTGCGCAGGGTAATCTCTGTAATATCTGGCACTACTCTCTCGTAGCCTTCCGGTAACATCGGGCACTGGCAGGGCGTACAATTTTCGGTCATAAACATATCGCCGCCACAGTTGACTTAGACTGCCACTCCCTGTTTCACCTTGTATAGTTTCCTGACTATACATATCCAGCAATTGAGCTGGCCCTGGTAACATTGGCCTATAACCCGCAGACCGATGTGTCTCCTGATTGATATTCGACGTTGATGACGAAGTCCCCGTCAGATCCAACGTATTTATCGATGGATTGTCCATGTAAAAGTTCACTCGTCCATCGTGGATCAAAGGTAATCGCGGATGCATGTGCGCCGTAAAAGGCGGAAAAATTTCCGGATTTGAGGAAACCGGCACCGGTTGTTGCACCAAATACTCTTCAAACTGATCTTTAGACTTAACATTATGGATGATTGCTTTAAATGTTTGCTTGCACAATGGACACTCGGGTTTCACCTTACTCCACTCCAATAAGCACTTGAAACAAAACTGATGCTTGCACGAATCGGTGAAGCACTTATTCTTACATCGTCCCAGGCAAATCGCGCAATTCGGTGGTGGAGAAAACGCACCATCACCTCGTGCCAATTCAGTCTCCTCGGAACTACTCGAAGTGTTCGATTCCGGTAATTTTATATTGAGCTGCGGTCCTGGTGTCGATGGACATTGCACTTCCGGATACGTTGGACTAAAGTCTGTACGAAAATCCACATCTGGCGACTCTGCCATCTCAACAGATCCAAATCCCAATAACAATTCTTAACCAAAAGAAAATTACTTTTCCTTTACTGGACTGTATAAAACTTCAAGTTCCTTCTTCTCTACCAACAAAATAAGATAAAATACACAAATAACACAATTCACGCACTTCAATTTAGAAAAAATCAATTAAACAGTCTTTTCGAACTCTTTTCGCTCCGATGGAAAGAAAACCCGAAACGCACGGAACACAAAAATTCGGAAAAATCACGATTTATAAATGAGAATTTGATGCCGAAGTGATTTAAGATCTATTCACAAACGATTAAGTTTAAATTTGTAAGCTTTGAACAATGTAATTTTTGAGTAGAAATGTTTTCTTTTGAACAGGAAAATGACCAAAAATAATTGTTTTCTGTTTCGGGGTGGAATGATTGCTTTTTAGAAAACTCGATATGGAACACGAATTAACTGATCCTCTTCAAATTGTCTTCTCTCCGCTCTGAAAATTTTCAATTAAATTAGATTTCTTCTTACCTGATAAACCGATATTGTAGTATTCGGTTTAGATCCGCCGTTTATGTTTCATTCTTGGCCTTATCTGGAGTACCCCAAGGCAGCCATTTTGGTCCTCTTCTCTTTATTATTACTAATAACAATCTTGAGAGGGTCATTAAACATTCCTCCTTCTCCCTTTACGTTGAAGACGCAAACTTATTTAATACTATTTCTTCTCCCCATGGCTCTTCAAGAATACCTTCACACCTTTCAATCTGCTGCCTCAATAACTGCCTATAACTTAATATAGCTGAATCACATTCTATAACCTTCTCGCGTAAATGCAACCCGTCTCCTCTATGGTCAACCAATTCCTCTGGTTCAGTATTTTCAAGACCTTGGAATATTATTCGACTGTGAGCTAACTCATCACATCACTTTATTAAACAGTGGTCCAAGGAATTTTCCAACCAGATCTCTCTATGTTATCTTTGTTCGCCCACTGGTTGAGTATGCCAGTTAAGCTTGGGCCCCCTTTCACCGTGTTCATTTTATTTCATTTCATTTACTAAATCGAGGGTATTTAACGTCGATTCCTTCGATTTCCCCTCTATCAGGACCGCCTCAAACATCTCAATATAAATTTTTAGAAAAACGTAGGAGTATTGTTGACATCCTTTTCATTCATCGACTGCTCTCAGGTTCCATCGACTGCGCATCCCTTTTCCACTCAATTTCTTTCAACACCAACCCACGCCCAAAAGAAGATATCGTAAGTGATTTAAAAAACAAGGGTTTTAAAATCATTGATGTCGTCAACATCGAAAAGCGAGAGAAACAAAAAATTGAAGGAAAGGATATGACAGCTAAACGTAGCCTTCCCCTCTTTATGCTAACCTTTGAGAACACTGAAAATACCCAAAAAATATACGATATTAAGTCAATCCTCAACATTATTGTTAAAATTGAGCCTCGACGCAAAAACTCGAAACTGATCCCGCAGTGTAAGCGATGCCAGGAATTTAACCATACGCAAGCTTACTGCCAAAAAGAGCCTCGGTGCGTAAAATGCGCAGGTAAACACCTGTCCAAAGAATGCAACGTAAGCAAACAAACCCCTCCGACTTGTGTTAACTGCAGGGGTAAACACGTAGCAAATTTCCGTGGCTGTGAAGTAGCAAAGGAGTTGCAAAATAGACGTGACAAGTTGTTTAAGCCACAAAAAGAGAATCCCAAAACTAAAGAAAAAACATCGGGATCTGCTCAAAATATCGTTAAAAACGCCAAGGCGAAAGTGATTGATTCCAGTGTTGAAAAGAAAGCATCGGAAAAACTTACATACGCTGAAGCTACCAAGCTAAAGGCAAAAGATTCCGGAGATCCTGCTTCCCAAGTATTTTCCGTTATACTCGCGCAGCTTGAGCAGCAAAACAAAATCAATGAAATTATTTTAGATAAGCTAAAGAAGTTTGAAAATAGGTTCAATAAAAAACGTCCTTCGCCTAAAAAAAAATTAAACGTACTCACCTGGAATGCAAACGCAATCTTAGAAAAACTTTATGAACTTGAGTTATTCCGTTTGATTTCCGAAACCCACTTGAAAAATGGGTCATCTGCAAAAATTAGAGGTTTTAAAGATTACTACGCGTATCACGCTTCGGGAAACGCGAAACTGTATACATTAAAGAGTCTCTTGAGCACAACGAAGATATAAAAGTAGAGCTCGAGTCTGTACAACTAATTGCGGTGCGCGTAAAATTGGTACGGAACTCCTTTACTATTTCAGCCATCTACTGTCCTCCACGATTTACGCCTTAAAAACATATATTTAAAAATATATTCAATTCTCTTGGATCGGCTTTTATGATTGGCGGTGATTTCAATGCCAAACACACTTTTTGGGGATCAAGATGTGTCTCCCAAAAGGGTAAAATACTCTATAAAGCATGTATGGAACACAATTGTGACTTCTATTCAACGGGCAAGCCGACTTATTGGCCAACAGATACAACGAAAATACCCGATCTTGTCGATTTCTTCGTTGTTAAAGGAATTCGTAACTCGGATATAAACGTTGATGAAAGCTTCGATCTTTCCTCCGATCATTCTCCAGTCATACTGACAATGAACGACACGTTTATTAAAAAACAAGGACCATTAAGACTAACTGGACGAAATACTAATTGGGAAGGATTCAGAAATGAGATTAATAATAACCTAGAACTAGACGTTTCACTTAAAGCAGCACTTGAACTCGAAATCGAAGTGGATTCTTTCGTTGAAATAGTCCAATGTGCTGCGTGGAACAATACACCTTGTCAACGAAAAAACACGGCTAAACCTAACTTAAACTACCCGCCTGAGGTAAAAGATATGATAAGAGAAAAAAGAAAAACTCGCAAAAGATGGCAAACAACTCGCGCGCCGCAGGATAAAACACGCTTAAACGGGCTCTGTAATCTGCTCAAGGAGACTCTTAAAAGTTACAGAAATTCCGAAGTAAATACATATGTTCAAAACCTGACGGCAGGAAAAGAAACAAATTACTCGCTTTGGAAAGCTTTAAAATGCTTAAAAAGGCCCAAAATCCCCGCGCCACCAATCAAGGTCGGTAATAACGAATGGGCTAAGGGGGATAAGGAAAAAGCGGAGGTTTTTGCCGACTATCTTGAAGAAATTTTCAAGCCCTCCGACGGTCCAACACTGGTACCCGACACCAGTTCTTTAGAAATAGCATATAGTAATTTTGTAATGACAAATGCAACTCTTGCTGAAATTAAAACTGTAATAAGGAAATTAAAACCAAAGAAGGCTCCGGGGTATGACCTTATTACCGGAGAAGTTCTGAAAATGCTACCTCAAAAAGCACTTATAAAGCTCTTACACATTATTAACGCGGCTCTGAGGCTTGAATACGTGCCAAGTCAGTGGAAAGTTGCTGAAGTCATTATGGTACTAAAACCAGGAAAACCTCCAAACGATAAAAAATCATACAGGCCCATTTCTCTTCTACAGATCCTGTCGAAAATCTTTGAGAGGATTTTGCTAAAACGTCTTCTCCCAATTATCGAAAACCAAAATCTTATTCCCGACCATCAATTTGGATTTCGGACTAAGCATTCAACAATTGATCAGGTGCATAGAATTACTGATGTAATTGAAAAATCCCTGGAAGAAAAAAGATTTGTTCGAGCGTATTTCTTGACGTCTCACAAGCTTTTGACAAAGTATGGCATGAAGGTTTGAAGTTCAAACTGCGACGAATTTTGCCATTAAAGCTTTATAATATATTGACAAGCTATTTTGAAAATAGAATTTTTCGCGTTCGATACGGAAATGATGTTTCGAAATTTAAAGATATCCTAGCCGGAGTACCGCAGGGAAGCGCACTGGGCCCACTTTTGTACCTTTTATATACAAGAGATATACCACACGTCGAGGATACTGTTCTCGCTACTTTTGCTGACGACACCGCTAACTTAGCGGTTGGAGAATCAATAGAAGACTCAACGGCGAAATTTCAGACTGCTTTAAATAAAGTCTACGAGTGGACAAAGATCTGGCGAATTACCCTTAATGAGACAAAATCTGTACATGTTGACTTCACCTACAGAAAGATAAATCACTTACCCATTTCTATAAACTCGGTGTGTATCCCCTTTGCAAACGAAGCTAAGTATTTGGGAATGACACTTGACGCGAAGCTTAAATGGAAAACGCATGTTAAAAAGAAACGAAAAGAACTAGAGGCCAAATACAAAGAAATGTACTGGCTACTTGGTAAATATTCCAAGCTAAGCTTAGAAAACAAGCTGCTTCTTTATAAGCAAGTGCTAAAGCCGGTGTGGACCTATGGTATACAACTCTGGGGTTGTACTAAGAAATCAAATATAAATATAATACAAACTTTTGAAAATAAAGTGCTACGACAATTTGTACGTGCCCCATGGTTTATAAGAAATAATGACCTGCATCGAGACCTCGGAGTTCCTTTCGTGGAAGATGAAGTCAGGAACTGCGCACGAAAACATAAAGTCCGGTTAAGCGGCCATATCAACAATACAGTCCTAGAAATCTTGGACGAACGAAACATACTACGCCGTCTTCAACGAACTAAACCGTTGGACCTTGCGCGATAAATTGAAACCGCATTAAGAAAGCGGAATATGTAGGGTCTTCCATTGGAAAGTGTCCTACCAATCGTGATTAACTTATGAAATAAAAACTGCTTGATAAGTTCTACTTAGTTGCGGTATTAAAATTAACAACGAAGGGAGGTGTTTTTAGTGAGTAAGAATCTCACACTACTATGAGCACGCGCTTCTGATCCTCATAGTGTCTGATGGAAGATTTTCACCTGCTCTCGCCGGGGAAAAAAAAAACCAACCCACGCAATCTACGTTGTCCTCATCTCTTCTATCCACCGGTCCACTGAACATATTATGGCTCCAACGAACCAATCACCCATATTCTCCGAAAGGTCAACTCAAACCTCTCCGGTTTTGATTCCATTCTGAGCACTCCTCGTCTCAAACAAGATCTCCTCCATCATTCCCTTGGTTCCTAGCTCTTAAGTGTTTCTGTTAGTTTCAAGTCAAATAAATGGGGGTGAACGCTGAGGTCACTCAAGACGAATAGATGTCAGCTCCATATCCAATGATCACCGGCTGCTTTAACCAGCACCGAATAGTTTCTGAAACTAGTAAACGGCTATAAAGGAAGGCAAAACTTCGTCAAAGATAGTTTTCCTAAATAAAAAAACTAGTTAAAAGGGCATTTCAAAGTAGTGTGTACTTGAGCGTGAGCTCTTTCACTGACACCCATTTACTCAGTAAGGTTGTAAGTGCATATTTTAGACTTACATTTCCAAGACTTTGCTTTTCTTTGCATTCGAAAATCATTTATTCAAACGGAAATACCAACATTTTCCTGCTTCCTTAAATTTCCTTTTTGTTTTTTTCAATTTGTAATTTGCATGTATAGCCCCCGACATACATCACGGTTGTGTTATTATATGGACGTGCCTTCAGTCAAACCATTTTCAGTTACGTATTCTGCTTTATTTGCTGTAATAAAAAAAATATTTAAAAAAAAAATTGTTAAATTGCGAACCGAAACATTCTGTCGGAATGTGAATGTGAAAATACCAGAGCCTCTTCAAGGAAAAGGAATAATGAGCATTAAGGTTGATTTACTGCACGCTCTGTGGTATGCGTTATTGCTTTAAGAGGATAACTTGAATCATTATAAATAAACAAACACTGACACAAGGCATTCAGCGCAATTTTTTTCCACATCGACTGGAGTGACTACAGATGGAAGGATATCTGCACCAACTTGACATTGGGTCAAGTCGAATCCATGGGCAACGTAGGGATGGCTCAACTCAAGGCAATGTGACATGGATAATGGGTGCTGGTTCTTTTTTAATTACAACAGTTGTTTGCCAAAGTAAATTTTGTGTGGCATCATTAAATTCCACCCAAATTTTCATCCTAGTCTGGCCATGGACAACGAGGTGATTAGACTAGGAACAGAAAATAAACACGACTGTTTAAGGTTGCAGAAGTACATACCTAGATAAGGTTAATGAAATTTGTAAAATGTGCGTATCATAATTTTGGCAAATGCTGCATAAATGACCAACTAGGACAACTTGAGTTGAGGTTTTGGAAGAACAAATAGTAGCATGTGGGAGTAGTGAATATTAGAATACTTTCAAGCCAGCTGTTGTAAGCTCTTTAATTATTGCTGCCGAGTGCTAAACAGAGAATTGACGCAGTGACCATGGTTTAGCTGGCTATTAATTCTTTGTGCTTTGGAGAAGAGAACAAATTGATAAAAGATGATGAAGCAACTGTTTCTCCACACCTTAAATCCGGCTTGTTACCCATGGGCTTATCCTACATTAGAAAGTAATTCAAAAATAATTTCCCCCAAATTATAACCCATTATCGTTTGTATCAATGTTCACAAATTAATAAAAAAAAAATCAGTCCACCTATCAAATGTAACTTAGATGCGTTGTTTGCTTTATTATTGACGCAATTCCTCTCTCTGTGTGGATTGGATGGATATTTCCAAAACCAAACTCCATTTACGAGGGCCTTGGACGCACTTAAAAATGTTTTCAAATAAAAGGAAAATAACATTTTGACAATTGCGCTTATTTTAGGCCCACGCATGCTATCCAAACTCGTCATTTGCCTTTATGATTTTATAATCAAAAAAAGTAAATCCTTTTGTACATGCACCCAGATAAAGATATTCGGTTTTTAGAATTCTAACGCTTCTTTAGCTTTCTCCTCCAATTGGGCTTTCAACGCATAATCGAAAAATACAAGAAACCACAATGATGAAGTAAATATTAAAAGGACGTGGATATTCACAGCTCCAGTAATGGGAGGGAACAAAAGGATACCAGAGGAATGTCAGTCCCTTTTTTTTTGCCATTTTTCGCATCCCATTTTGTACTCTTTGCCTTAAAACAAATCGGATGTACCATTTCCTGGATTTCTATTTTGAACATGACAATGAAGAAATATAATCTGACAGGCGCCGGAGAAAAGGGTTAATAACATCCTTTGGCGAGGGTTTTGGAAGATTTGAAGATTTTATACTCCCACGAAATTTGGGTTTCCCTTTGTTTCAGTTGGATTTTCTGTCTTTGAAGTGGAGTTAAAGATAATTGCAGAAGGGCGATATTAAAGAGGGATATTCGTAAATCCTTCTTTGAGATGAATCCTCGCACGCTTGAATTTTAAAAATTCTTTTGTCGACCGCCCTGCTTTTGTTAAGTGAATTGGAATTTTGGATAGGATTCACCAAAGCCTGAGGGTTCTAACGACATCGAACAAATTTCTGTTCAGTTTTCCCCATATGAGAAACTCCTTTTATAATTCATGGGTATTTAAATTGGTTTACCTCCTCACGATTTTAAACCCTACTCATGCAGGCTAAAATGGCATGAGCATGCCGGCCAGTAGCATTACACTGTGCTACTCCATCGTAAGGCTCACAACTCTGTACTAAAGAGATTAAAATACGCGACGAACCAGCGAATGGCCTTGGATAAAAGTAGACTCACTGTTGACAACCCTTGCAAACGTTTAAAGGACAACGTCCTTCGGATCTGCATGTGGAACGTTCGGACCCGAACATTAGAAGAAGCCCTTGACAGGAAGTGCGATACGACGACCGGGCATAAGGAGGAAAAAAAACTTTGATGTATACTCGTACCACCTCTTATTCGGAGGTGAGTTTTCCAAATGTGGGGAACTTAAGCAAGAAGTCGCGAGCTTCCGACATGTGAGCGATTGTCTTATGACAAGACAATCCGCATTAAGGCTAAATTCGCTAACATAATATGTGTCCATGCTCCTGCGGAAGACAAGGACGATTCCACCAACGAAAGCTTCTACGAGCTCCTCGACAAGACATATGAGCAATGTCCGAACTATGATGTTAAAATTGTTCCAGGCGATTTTAGCGCCACTATGGAAAGGAGGAACTCTTTGGTAGGACAGTTGGTAAGGATACCCTACACGACACTACGCCTGCCAACAGACTTGGGCTTATTGACTTTGTGACTGATTTTGCTATAGACGTAAAGCATGCCTCCAGTATTCTGAAAGTCCGAACGATCCGGGAAGCCAATATTGACTCGGATCACCACACTGAGGAAAATAACTATGAGAAACGCAGAAAAGCTGCGATCGCCGAACGCGTATCTCGAAATCTCTCAACAACTCCTATGCCGCCAGCATCAAGTACCGAAGACCAGTAGCAACGCTTCCAACGTGCCATTAGAGACACCGACCACCACCAAAAAATCAATGGTTTGATGAAGAATGCCGTCAATCACATGCAGCTAAACAAAAAGCCTAAAAAGCGGCACTGCAACGAAGGATGAGAGCTGCTCGTGAACTTTACGAGCAGTAGAAATAGGAAGAACATGGGCTTCTCCAGGAAAAGGAAAAAGAGCATGAGAAGCGCCAGATTGAAGATGTTGAGAGGTTGAGAGGTTATACTTCAGGAATAGTGTACGGCAGTTTTACTAAAAAGTAAAAAGAACGTGTCAAAGGAATAAAATCCATACGAAGTAAGAATATGAATATCTAAACTAAAATACGCACTTTGCATCGATTTTAAGACCGCATTTAACAGCATTTATGGAGACTAGCTATATAGAGCCATGCTTAGTCTTGGCATCCCTGCCAAACACGTCTGTCTGTGGACAATGACAGTTGAAAACGTTCGCTTCTTCGTCAAGGTCGGTAACGACTTAACCGAGACCTTTGATGTCAGGAATGATTTTAGACAAGCTGACGCGCTGTCATGTGACTTCTTTAACATCATACCTGAAGGAATTGTACGGAACTCACAAGCAAACACTGGAGGCAAAGTCTGTACAACTAGTAGCATATAACGATGATTTTGACATAATTCACAGAATTCAGCTGACGGTAAATTCGCTGGTATAGAGACGGAAGCTGCCAAGATGTGTTTAGCGGTAAATGGGAGCAAAGCCAAGTATTTGCTGTCAGCAAGAAGGGACACACAGCATCGACGGATTAGATAGAACATCAACCTTGACAGTTATAACTATGAGGTAGTTAAGGACTTTGCCTACCTAGGATCCGCTATCACTTCCGAAAACGACACCAGCGCTTAGATCAAACGATGAATAACTTTTGCCAATCGCTGCTTTTTGGGGCTAAGAAGGCAATTGACTACCAAACCCTCTCTCGAACAACAAAAGTGACCCTATATAAGAACTTAATAATCCCAGTCTTGTTCCATGCCGCAGGGCATGGACTTTATCAAAAATGGATAAAGGTGCTCTACCCCAGAGGGACAGCGTAGTATTGGAAGACCGCGATTCAGGTGGTGCACGCAAGTGGAAGCGGATCTCAAGCGACTTAGCATGCGAAACTGTAGGCAGCTAGCTAAAGATTGAGCTACCTGAAGAAGCCTGTTGATTGAGGCCCAGGTCCACCCAGGACAGTTGCACAATCTTAAGTAAGTACTTTGTGTTTATGTGCGCAAAGGATTACGAGCCAATGTTGTCTGCAAATCAACTGATAATTGTACATCGGATTACTTCGTTGTTAATGTTGTATGTGGTGTTGAGTGTGTGCTAGTTGGGGTAATCTACAGACCAAATAAACACATAGATATCTCGCGTATTTTTAGTGTACTGGATGGGATTTCTTGTTCCTATCCTAATATTATTATTACCTGCAACCTATTGTAATTTACTAAATGTTTGTGATTCCGTTCAGTTAATTGAAAGATTTAAAACCATTGACACCTGTTAATACATCGACTGCTACACATTTGGCATACGACCCTGCTACCCTTCTTGATGTGATCTTTGTCAACGATAGTAGAAAAGTCCTGCTCTATAGTCAACTCAGAGCGCCTGGCTTCTCTAAACATGATCTGATATTCTTAACATATGATATCCAATTGGAAGCAGCTAATCATGTCATTGCTTATACAGACTTTCAAAACGATACAAACTCCCCATGCTCTACGACACTTATCTGGCCCTTCGCAACATAGTTGGCCTTCGTATAAGGGCTGCCAAGCGGCCCCACTATGAACATTTCATCAATCCTGAAACCCAGCCTGGGAAAGTTCTATGGCAAAAACTGCGCGAACTACGCAATGGGAAACAGCGTTCAGGTGAAACTGACGAAGTAGACTGTAATGCTCTCAATTCGCAATTTGTGTCGGTCTCTGAACCCCCAACTCAATATTAAGACTCCGCACAGTTTACGAATCAGTCTAGCAATATATCTAGGTAATATATCGCAATATTACCGTTTTTATCCAAAGTATTCGAGAAAACAATGGTAAAGCAGATGCAAGCGCACCTAAGCGACAACAACCTCTTAAATCCCGCCCAATCCAGTTTTCACGCAAAAAGGAGTTGTAAAACTGCACTTTTGCTTGTTGTCGACGACATCCGCAATAACCTGGATACTAGAGCTCTTGATACCCGGGTATCCGGGTACACCCATATTTTCGGGTATTACCCGGGTACCAAAGTATCGGGTACCCATAAGGTTTTGGGCACCGATTACATTTCAGGTACCCGCGTTATTTCTCATGTTTCTCATATATCAAGACAGTTCAGTTCATGGCGTATCCACTTATTGAGTTTCTTTACCTTTCTTATGAGAGAAAGGTGTCGACTTATTGTCATTGGGGATATTCCGATGCTTTGTGCAATCTCCCGCACCGATTTCGTTGGGTCCGCATACACTGTTGCTCTTAAAACATTGTCGTCAACTAACGTTTTCCGGCTTCCCACGTGGTTCATTTTCGAGGCTGACATCTCCCGTACTTTCCAAACCAACGTCGTATAGTGCGTTCGTTTACCGCTACATCCTCAAATGCGTCATTAATGTTTTCCATTGCCAATGACGCCTTGTGTCCGATTTTAAATTCGTAAAGGGTTCGAATTTCAACTGCCAACAACATGGTAAATAATTCATAGAAAAAAATAACTGTACTTGTAACGAATCCTAAAATTCTCATACGGCGAGCAAACGTACCACTTTATTTTATAAAAAACGAAAATTTAACGTTCTGGCACAAATGTGCCAGCTCAACTGCTCATTCGGCATTGAAATTGCCATTAAACCTTCAAGCGGTTGAAGAACCAACATGTAATATAGCGAAACATTCAGCAATGGCCAAAGTTGTGGTAGCAAGCAAATTCATTATCTGGGACGAATGCACAATGTCGCATAAACGTGCGTTAGATGCTCTGAATCGCACTATTAAAGATCTACGTAATGACGCAAGATGTTTTGTGGGTGCATTGATTTTACTCTCAGGCGATTCCCGGCAAACACTACCAGTAATACCACGATCGACCGCTGCCGATGAGATCAATACTTGCCACAAATCATCGACATTGTGGCGTTATGTGAAGAGACTTCAGCTGACGACAAACATGCGAGTTGCATTGCTAAACGATCTATTTGCCGAAGTGTTCTAAAATCAACTGCTAACTATCGGTAATGGTCGTGTTTCTGTCGACGCATTGAATGGATTGATTTCGTTCCCCCAAATTTTTACAATTTCGTTTCAACGAAAGAGGAGCTCATCAATAAAGTGTTTCTGTTGAAAAATATTATTATAAGAAGTAGTTCTCACTATTGCCCCATATCTGGCAATACCAACGCTAGATAACCGATTCATCACAATGTCACAAATATGTCATTACATTAATAAAACGTGTTTCAAGCAGGAGGTTACGTTTCTTTCTTTGGCATACCATGCGGGGAACCTGATTCCTCCGTGCAAAATATTCGTGTTTCATAGTAAAAAGGTTTTTTCAAAGAACAATGGCACTGGCTAAGGAAGAATCTATTGCGAAGCTAATTTGTAACTTCTCCTCGAATTCCCAAGTCGCCAAGGCGAATCAGACAAAAGGGTACTTCGTGGGCCGAAGAAAACTCCTGGACGACTACTGGAGCAAATTTAATGATGCCCATGATATCATCTCATCAACAGAGGTAATAGAACATAATGAAAAAGATCTTCAGAGGTTGCTATCGGGTGAGCATTTTGCCAAAATTGAGTTCGCGTATTGCGAAGCCTTAGGAGAACTCAATGATCTCATCGACGAGATGTCCACGACTGGGCATGATACCATAGGTATGTCTCATTCAACACCAACCCGTCCCGTCACAAGCGGAGGCAGCAACGTCAACTCAACTTCGCCAAAACTTCAGCTGCCCACCTTCGATGGATCGTTTAACGAGTGGCTGAACTTCAAAGACATGTTTACCAGCTGTGTAATCAATGATACAGTGCTCTCCAATGTGCAACGATTACATTATCTCAATTGTAACCTTCGTGGTAGTGATTAGAGATGACAACTTTCAAACAGCTTGGGATATTTTACAAAGTCGATATGACAACAAGCGTAGGCTTGTTAAACAGTACCTTCGTGACATCGTAAAGCTGCCAATCATGACTACCGAGTCGTCTTGGAGCTTACGTCAAATTCTTGATGGAATCACGGAAGCTGTTCGGGCTCTGAAGCAACTAGGGCGGCCAACCGAGCAGTGGGATGATTGGTTAATTTTGCATGTGACAGAAAAACTGGATCCTGTCATAATTAAAGACTGGGAAACTTCACTTGATAGCGCGAATTCCATTCCCACGTACGCAGAGCTGGAAAAGTTCTTGGAAAACCGCCTTCAAGGACTGGATGCAATGGCTGCATGCTTTCGACAAAATCTAAGGGAAGTCAACAAAAAACCATCCAAAACACAACCGGTCCACAGTCATTAAGCAAATGTCAATCGATGTCCAAGTTGCTTTGGTAAGCATGCTCTAATGTTTTGTACTGATTTCAGAAAACAAACCCCAGGACAGAGACTGACGTGTGTGATGAAAGCGAAGGTGTGCAAAAATTGTCTCAAAGCTAACCATACACAACAGCACTGCCCATCGGATTTTACCTGCTTAAGATGTCACCAAAACCACACCACACAATGTTACACGACAGTATACAGGTTCAAGAGCCCAACGTAATCACAAACCATTTGCGGACAAACAACACCTGTGACCCCCGTCACCCTTGTGATTCACTCTGGGAATGTGTCGACGAAAATTCACTTGTAAAGCTAAAACCGGTTCTCCTAGCTACAGCTCAAATTGGAGTACGATCTGCTACTGGACATCATTTAAAACTTCGAGCTCTTTTGGACAGCGTTCCCAAGTTCCCAAGCTTCATTTATTAGTGAGTATGCGGTTCAACAACTTCGTCTTCGACGTACACGGCTGCTTGTGCCGGTGACTGGGGTAGGGGGATCGAGCGTTGGTAAATCAACAGGTCTGGTCGATATCTCTGTGAACTCTCTCAGAGAACCTGATTTCAACATTAACTGTAAAGCACTAATTTTACCACGCTTGGGTCATCTCATGCCCACTATGCGAATTGACATCAAACCATTTTCTAAATTGTTGGATCTTGATCTGGCTGATCCAATATTTCATGAGCCCGGCTCTATCGACGTAATTTTGGGAGCTGGTCTTTATGGCTCTCTTCTACACGGGGAAATTATGCAATCATCTGCTGGTGCTCCTGTAGCACAACGTACCCATTTAGGGTGGGTCATCTACGGGCGCTTACCCGAAACAGTAACTCAAGAGTTACCTTCAAGTCTTTGTGCATTTTCGCAAACTGAACTCGCTGACTTAATTCAGTGTATGTGGAAATTCAACGAGCACGAGCACGAGGACATGAAAACTGTTTCTAAAATGACTCAAGATGAACTCTACTGCGAAAAATTCTTCAAGAAAACGGTACAACGGACCAGATCTGGACGATACATCGTCAAGTACCCGCCTTGAAACTTTTTCATCACCAGCTACATCGCCTAGACCACAACCCAACAATGAAGACAATGTACCAAGAATTTATGTCAGAATATCTGAAGCTTGGACACATGGAACCTGTTTATGAGGATGTGCCACTTCAAGGTGTGTGCTACATTCCCCATCATGGTGTATACAAGGAGTCAAGCTAGACAACAAAGTTGAGAGTTGTCTTCAATGCATCCAGGAAGTACAAATCAGGTAAATCACTTAATGATTGTCTTCATGTAGGTCCGAAGCTTCAGAGTGAGCTCTCTGCAATTATTTTAAAGTGGCGTATTCATCGAATTGGCTTTGTGGCGATATGCAGCGAATCATATGGACAGATAACGAGGGTAGCCCAGCTATTTTCAGACTACTTACGGTCACATATGGATTAAACTGCTCGCCGTATCTTACAATAAAGGTGGTCCACACCCTGGCCAATGATGAAGAAGCTGAATTTCCTCAAGCTGCTAAAGTGCTCCGGGAATCATTTTACATGGATGACTGCCTCCAAGGCACTGATTCGGTTGAGACTGCTCAACAACTTTAGATAGAACTACAGAAATTGCTACAACGAGGAGGTTTCTTGCTACGAAAATGGAACTCAAATTCGACAGAGTTTCTAAAAGGAATAAGCACTTACGACAAGTTGAGCACCAAGGCACTTGGGATCTACTGGTATTGTAAAAGTCAACAAAACGTCAACAACTTTCCGATGTCGTCCTGATAACAGGCAAAATAATTTGTCAACAATTGTGGCTTTCTGGTATTTCCTGGGATGATCCACTTCCGGAACCTCATCAGCAGAACTGGATTCGATTTCGAGAAGAGCTTCCATGGATAGATGACATCAAAGTTTCTAGGTGGGTTTTCTCGTCACCAGAGGCCTCGAACTACCAACTACATGTTTTCTCCGACGCATCTACCTCTGCTTACGCGGCCGTTTCCTATCTAAGAGTCAAAACAGTTGATGGTGAAATTAAAGTGTCGATTCTCATGGCCAAAACTAAAGTAGCACCGTTAAAGAAGATCACTGTCCCGTGTTTGGAACTCAATGGAGCACTTCTTCCTTCGAAAGTAGCTACCAAAGTGCTCGACAACTTAAAGCTGACGTCAATTACAACTTACTGCTGGTCTGACTTGAAGACAATTCTCAGCTGGATCTGGTCAAATCCTGGAAAGCATAAGCAATATGTTGCCAACCGAATTACCAAAATCCAAGAGCTGACATCTATTGATGGTTGAAGGTATGTGCCCACTGATAGTAACCCTGCTGACGTAGCCTCCCGTGGTGTGTATCCTTCCCAGCTAGGGAACCTCGACATATGGTGGACTGGTCCAGACTGGCTAAAGAAAGACGAAAACGAATGGCCGAAACAAGGTGGCGACGTCAAAGAGGTACTTGAGGTAACTTCATTACTTACGCAAGCCCCATCCAAATTGACGGAGAATGTTGGAGCATTGGGACTCCTCGGCAGATACTCCAATATCGACACATTAGTTGGAGTTACATGCTGGTGCCATCGTTTTATTGACATCAAACTACTCGTAGGAAGACAACATTCTAAATCACGCTAGTGCACAGCCTCGGAACGACGAGTGGCCTTACATTTCTGGATAAGGTATGTTCAAAAAATACATTTTGCTAATGAAGTTTCTTGTCTCTCTCAAGGTAAGCCTATCAGTTCAAAAAGCAAGTTACTAAAACTAAATCCAATTATCGACGAAAGTGGCATCATACGATTGAATGGGCGACTAAGAAATGCTTGGCTGCCTATGTGTGAACGATTTCCTATTATACTCGTACTACCTAAGGAAAGCAGATTTACTGAGATGCTTATAGATCAAGGACATTCGTGTACTATGCATGGTGGCAAGCAAACAACGCTAAACTTTCTCAGAAGACGCTATTGGATAATCGATGGTCGGGCCTCAGTTCAAAAGTTCATTCGTCATTGTCTGACATGTTTTCGTCAAAAACCACTAATTACAACCCAAATTATGGGAAGTCTTCCCACTCCTCGTTGTACAGCTGCTGCTCCGTTCAAGCATTCTGGGTTAGATTATGCTGGACCTTGCGCCATTCGAACCACAAAAGGCCGAGGTCATCGTAGTTACAAAGGATGGGTTGCTCTCTTTGTCTGCCTGAGCACTAGAGCTATCCATCTCGAACTCGTGAGCGACATGACCACCGAGACGCTCCTTGCGGCTTTGCGACGCTTCTTTTCCACACGAGGATACAGCTCTAGCATCTATAGCGACTGTGCAACGACATTCTCTGGTGCAAATGCGGCACTCAAGGAAGATTTTGCACAGTTTCGAAAGCAGTTAGAGGAAGGCGCGCGGTCCATTGCGTGCAACGGTGTTTCATGGCACTTCATTCCACCTGGGTCTCCGAACTTTGGAGGCATATGGGAGGCCGGCGTCAAGAGCATGAAACATCATCTGAAGCGAACCATCGGCGAAGCAAATCCGACTTTTGAGGAATTGTATACCGTCCTCAAGCAGATTGAAGCTGTGCTTAATTCGAGGCCTCTGTCAGCACTGTCTGATGATCCTAATGACTTAGCCGCCTTGACCCCTGGGCACTTATTGGTGGGTGGCCCCATCACTGCCACTCCGGAACCAAACTTGTTAGATATCAAGACCGGTAGACGTTCACGATGGAGACAGCTCCAACAAATGCAGCAGGACTTTTGGAAAAGGTGGAGTTGTGAATATTTACATGAGCTCCAGGTAAGAAACAAGTGGAAACAAGCCAAAAGGAACATTAAAGCGGACGACCTGGTCCTGGTTCGAGATGAACGTGCACCACCCACTCAATGGCCACTAGGCCGAGTTTTGGTGGTACATTCTGGAGACGACGATCTGGTGCGAGTAGCTACGATCCGTACACAATCATCGATATTGAAACGAGCTATCTCAAAGTTGGTGATGCTTCCAATTGACGATGAGCCTACGGATGAACACGGTGGGCGGCCAGGGGTTTCGTCACAATAACTGGACGAGGTGGAAGTATGTGCAAGTGGTGAATAGACGCGTTATTTTTTTGCTCGGTGTTTATCACTATATATTTACGTGTTTCTTTGCTAAAAATTAATTAAAAAGTGCGCGAAAAGGGCAAGAAAGTCGTCTAAAGTTAAATAAATGCTTAAACCTTCAACATAAACATACGTACATTTATAAACTAAAATCTACTTTTTCAACGAAATCCGCCAAAAGTAAGTCGGTTCCACTGCTCTTTGTCTTTTTTATTCTCCGCTTCATTTCATACACGTACAAACACTATCATGCCGATCACACGTCAAACGATCAAAGAAAGTATGACATCACCAATACCTTCTGCTGCCCCAACACCAACGCTAAAGAGCACTTCTCCACCTTTAGCACACAAAAACAGAACTGCTGCAAACACATCCACAGCCACTGCCATTATCACACAAACTTCCGTTGCCACTGCTGCTAACAACACCACCACCTGCGCCCGACTCTCCCTGGAAACTTTGGATGACCGCCTAAGTAGACAAAGCGCTCTCCTAATCGAAGCCTTCGCTAAGGAAATCCAAAATCTTCGTGAAGACTTTGAATCCAAAATTGCTGAACTCCAAAACAACTGGTCCAGTCAGGTGGAAAGCATAACATCGAACGTTTTCCAGGTGACCAAACGTCTTGAGCATATGGAAGCCAACTCTCAAAGTGAAATCAATGCCTTGAAAGCAGAGCTTCATAATATAAGACAGCATGTGGATGCTGCTTATGCTAATTTATTCAGTGAGCTTTGTCGTACCATCGACTTCCAAACACCAACAATATTAAAAAACATCTTCCGATTACACCCCCGTGGAACCCATAACAATCGCTCTCCAACACCAATAATACTGCAATTCTCAAGCCAACACGAAAGAGACTCTATACTTCGAGCTGCTGCTCTTTATCGAAAAAATAAACAAAAAGAGCTTTGTCTCCGTGACTTAGGAATTGCTTCTGATTCCAGCTGTTTTATCAATGAAAGTCTCACAGGGAAAAATCGTGATATTTTACGCTCTGCTGTGAAACTGAAGAAAGAGAACAAAATATTCGCGGCATACACCAAGATGGGCCTAGTTTACGTTAAGTTAATAAAGGATGGAAGAAGCTTTGTCGTTCAAACTCACCAAGAATTGGAAGCTATCACCCAGAAAAAAGAAAACAAAAGAACCAACAATGAAAATACGGAGTTGCCGTTGTAGTTTTTCGCCCCACTACTTTTATTCATTCATTTTTCTTTTTTTAATTTTTTTTTTTTATATTTTTATAAAGATTTTATTTATGTTTATTTTTATTCACTTTCTTATTTTGAACACACCTGCTAACACAAAAACAATTATAAGCCCTCATAATAATTTAACAGTTTCAATGGTCATGGTAAGTTTTTCACTTTATTTAAACTTATTCTTAACTAGTCACTTAAAGGCTTCTGATTTTCCTACAAAAAATATATTCATAGCCACCCATCATGAATACGGGTAGTATATCAGGTACTGAGGAAAACGCAGTCGTTGGATCTAACGGATATATTGTTGGCATGATTCGTGCTCTCCAGACACAACACAAGGGAATTCATATCTGCCATATTAACGCTCAAAGTTTGTACCCGAAAATAGATGAATTTAGGCATATTTTCGTTGACTCTAAAATTGACGTCATATGTGTTTCTGAAATATGGTTTCATGCTGACGTACCAAATGAAATTTATAAAGTAAAAGGGTTTGAGCTTCTTCGGTCTGATAGGGTCGGTCGCGTCGGAGAGGGAGCTGCATTGTATGTTCGGAATACTCTCAATTTTGAATTTGCATGCAAATCAAGCCAGGACTGTCCTCTCGAATACTATTTCATAAACATCAAATGTAGTCATGAGAAAATATTGATTGGTGTAGTCTACAGACCAAATAACTCTATCTCTTTTGCTCCACTCTTTACCACCCTTGAGGAGAAAGGCTACATTTGCCACTAACATCATTATATGCGGCGACTTTAATTGTAATCTGTTAGATACATCCGGCTCCATAGGCTTTGTGGAACAAATGAAATCGCTTGATCTAAACCCAGTTAACACGTCTACCCCTACCCATTTTACGACCACTGCTTCAACTCTGATCGATTCAATTTTTGTATCCGATATGGGTAAAGTCCTGTTATATAGCCAACTCTCAGCACCTGCATTCTCTAAACATGACTTGATATACGAGTATATAACTTACCAAGCTAAAAATGACTTTGTTGAATCTAAAGTCATGTTTAGAGATTTCCATAACTTAAATTATGCTCAATTGCAAGCTGATACTATAGGCACAAGTTGGGAGCGTATTTATCGGATGCCCCTTGTCAATGATCAAACTAACTTTCTGCAGGAAAAAATTGCTTTCCTCTTTAACAAACATGTGCCGTTAAAAACAAAAACCTGATAGGCCCCCTCACCTTCAATGGTTTACCCCTAATATCCTACAGCTTATGAAAAAGCGTGATGATGCCTATAAAAGCTGGAAAAAATACAGAATGCCTGAGTTCTTAAATATATATCGCAAATTACGTAATGAAGCGGTTTCTAAAATAAGAAACGCCAAGCGTGTCTTCTACTGTCGGAAGTTCGGTAGCTGCTCCTCAGGCAGAGAGGTTTGGAAACATATCCGTGAACTTGGGTTAGGAAAACAAAGGCCTAAAACTCCCGATGATATAGACTGCAACCACCTTAACTCAACTTTTTTAATGTCAAGTGATCCACCCTCAGTAAGCTTAACTACTTTCGACCAGACACCGGATGATTGTAGAGAATCATACTTTGAATTCTACAGATTACGCGAGGAAGACGTTGCAGAAGCGGTACTATCGATCAAATCAAATGCTATGGGGATCGATGAAATTCATCCAAAATTTGTTAAGCGTCTGCTTCCATATTTACTGCCTTTTATAACACATATCTTCAACTCAATTTTAACGACGTCAGTCGTTCCCACTCATTGGAAAGACGCTAAAATTATTCCTATTCCAAAGAAATCGAATGGAAATGCAGTGGAATGCAGACCTATCTCAATTCTGTCATTCCTTTCAAAAGTTTTTGAGAAATGTATTCTCAAACAGATTCAAATCTATCTACAGTGTAAAGAACTGCTTTGTGAGAATCAATCTGGCTTCCGTCAAAAACGAAGTTGCAAGACTGCGTTATTATTGGTAATTGACGAAATTAGGAAAGCTATTGATGACAACCATGCTACAATACTAACGTTACTTGACTTTTCGAAAGCATTCGACACCGTTAATCACACTATACTTTGCTTAAAGCTCAGAAAAGAGTTTAAATTTTCATTGCCCTCTACAAAACTTATATTTTCTTACTTAGAAGGAAGACGACAACAGGTTGTAGCGGGAAACCGATGTTCATGCTATTTGCCTATAAAGAGGGGAGTACCGCAAGGCTCCATTCTTGGACTATTGCTTTTTTCGCTCTACGTAAATGAACTGCCAAAGGTTGTCGTGCATTGTGCAATTCATATGTTCGCCGATGATGCCCAGATCCACTTAAGTTCTCCCATATTTTTGGTTCACGAAGCCACTGCGCAGGTGAATGAAGATCTCCAGCGTATACTTGGTTGGTCAGCTAAGAACGAACTGCGTCTTAATGCCCAGAAAACAAAAGCACTTGTGATCCATAAAAGAAAACTGGACCTTACTCACTTTCCACCAATCCAACTAGCCCAAAGTCCAATAGAGTACGTCGACTGCGCCAACAACCTGGGCCTGATATTTAACCGGACCCTTACCTGGTCTACCCACATAAACGCCACTATAGGTAAGATATATGGTGGATTACGTACTCTCTGGACTGCACATCCTCCTAATACCGATTCTGCTATATTGTTCTGAAATCTTTTGCTGTCCCGACTACGACTCCAGACGAAAGCTCAATGTCGTATATAATAATATTGCCCGATTTGTATTTCACCTAAAACGATATGACCATATTTCCTTTTACTCAAAGCAAATCAGCGGATGTACATTTGATAATGTGCTCAAATACAGAACGCTAAGTCTCTTGCATGGCATAATTCAAACTAAGCAACCAGCATACCTATTCAATAGGCTACGCTTCCTTCAGTCAGGTAGATCATGTATGCTTTTTCAAACGAGCTATGCCTGCTTGACGTCTGAACGCCAATTCTTCGTAAACTCCGTACGGCTGTGGAATTCTTTGCCCATAAATATTAGGAAAATTAGAAGCATAAAACAATTTAAAACGTCTCTCTTAAAATACCTGGCCAATGAAACTAATTAGATTTAGAATTTTAAACGCTTAAAATGTTCAATTTGATTGTAAAGGCAATTGTTCTTTTCTATCCTTTTCTCTCTTTTACTTTATCTTACTTACCTTATTTTATTTTATTTTGTTATCACTTCCTGAATTCTTATTGTTATATATACTTGCACATACTTGTATCTGATATTTGAAAAATTTAAGGCTTCCACATTTAAAAGATTCCATTATCTTACCGTGTAAGCAATACTTACTTAGTAATAAATAAATAAATACGAGTATGCCATTCGAGTTTAAGCGAATCGAATGACAGTCAATAAATCACGGTCAACTGTATGTCGCATGTTCCCGTGTTGGAAAACCATCCGCTTTGATCGTTTTCGCACCTGACAACAAAACGAAAAATATCGTTTATCACAGAGTGCTTCAATTTTACATTACAAATTAACAACGTTGTTAATAGTAATAACTACCATTGCTTTCGGCTACAGCTCAGAGTACAAAAAAAATGTACTCGTTGCTTTGAAATAAATATGTACTCGTATGTATGATATATTGAACAGGAACACTGATGAATTTAATATAAATTTTCAATAGTTTCCTTCCTTTGTAATGGGCGTGTCGTATATCGTGCAGACGAAAAATGAAATTACATTTTTCAAGTCCTTGAATCAAGGCGATACTGATGGCATTGTTGTTCTTCGTTTGACAAAGGAATCGTTTAGCTTTGAAAAGAATTTGAGAACTTTGAAACTTATCATTCTTTTGACGAAGAGTATACGTTGGGATGTACATACTCGTATATTTATTTATTACGAGTAACTAAATATCTCTCCGGAAACGACATTTAAATTGATGACTGAATTCTATCGATAAATGGGGGAATTAATCGTTGCAATATTCGCACAATGGGATTTTAAGGAGAACAACTAACGGACATCGTCTGAGCATTAAAATAATAAAATCCGAGTAACGAATACAATCATTTGGTATCTAACCCTCGGGAACTGAAGCCTCTACTTAATTTTCACCATCCTCAGAGTGGTGGCCGGACGAAACGAATACTACGAGTACATATGTCGCATAATGTGCTTTGGGCGTCAATTGAATGTGTTATAGGGTTGAAGATAATTTTGGAATATGCGAATATCGGAGGCTAGAGGTTTTAATGGTAGATGAACTGAGAGGAAACTGAGTGAATGACCAAGCAAAGGGGTAATTGACATTTAAAGTCTAAAACGGCGGTCAGCGATGTATTAGCCCCTAAAGGAAAGCGTGGCTAGGGGTTGTTCATTAAATTAATAAACACCCCTATTGCGGTTGTCAATTAACAACAAATTGATTTTGATAAAATTTATCAATCAATTGAAAATTTGGTATTGTGTAACTCAATTGATAAAGTTTTGATCATTGTGAATGAAATTGACAGCTGAGAATTGATCACAGTTTTTTGACATTTCTCATTGACAATTCATCGTACTACCCAGGAAATTTTTTATATCGTGCCCCCGATTAAACAAATAATTAAATTAAATTCAGTACGAACCTTATAAAAATATGAGTTCGGTGGAATTGTGATTTGTAGATGAAGAAGATAGTAACAATTTCTTAGACGTGTTACGAAGAAGGAGGCAATTAAGAGATGCTTCAAATCCACTTGAATTGGAGGAAAGTATGTAAGTAGAAACACATGTATTCCTTTATTTAAAAAAATAATTGTCCATACTTTCATCCCTTTTAGCTTTATCAAGAATTTCCGACTGAACAAGCCGGCATTCTCATACCTTTTGACCGAAATTGAGGACAAATTGAAGCCTGCTATTCGGAATACATCGATACCAAGCATAATTAAACTCTCAACGGCCTTGCGAGTTTGTGCACACGGTTCATACCAGATTAGTGTCGGACTTGCCCAGTCTACAGTGTCCTTAATTCTAAAAGACGTTTTCAATACTCTTGAAACCTTCATTTGTCCTAAATGGATTAGATACGATTACTCCGATGCGGAAAAACGTAGAGCAAAAATACATTTTTTCGAAAAAAGTGGAATTCCTGGTGTAATAGGATGCGTGGACGGAACGCACATAAAAATTGCGTCACCTAAAAAACAATTACAGCATCTATATTACAACAGAAAAGGTTTTTATAGTTTAAATGCTATGATACTCGTAGTGAGTTTGCCATTAGAAAAAAGGAGATATTTTTTTTAATTTCAATTATTACACTTTTAGGTTTGTGATGATAAAATGAAAATTCGTTATTTCAATGCAAAATATACTGGGGTGGCAGCACGTAACTTGATACAATCGAGGATTGTTCATCGTCAGCCAACTCGAAACAAAACATTTTTGGCAGCACGTAACTTGAAACGAGTTTCATTGTGACTTGTACTCAAAAAAATGATTGTGAACTATGAAGTGAAATGTCAAATCGGTATTTCAATTTCAACTATTCTTTATTTGAAAAGTGGATAGAAAAAAGATGTTATTTTTTGATTCGGAGAGTGAGGACGAGGAAGTCTCTAATGCCAAAATAAAAAGAAGAGTTCTAAGAGATAACAGCATGGTGGTGCTGCACATGACTCGGCTGTTTGGAATAGTAGCAATGAATTCGATTTTTTAAAACAACAATTCAATGCTGGCGATGTTAGCACTCGATTTCTAGGTTTGTTAGTTTGTTTCCATGTTGTATCATGTATACATTATAACGAATAATATTAACATATTAAGATTTGTTTTTCGTTTTAGGTGACAGCGGATACCCTCTACAGCCATGGTTACTAACACCTTACCGAAATGCTGCAGAAGGAAGTGCAGAAATACGGTTCAACAACATCCATTCGGTAGCTAGAAGCCAAATTGAGAGAACTATTGGGATTTTAAAAGGACGCTGGAGGTGCTTGTCAAATGAGCGAAAACTTAGATTTGACCCAAGAACTGTCACCAGAATCGTAAATGTGTGCTGTGCTCTGCATAATGTCTGTACTCATTTTAGGGTACCATTAGAACAGAGTAGTTTAAGTGCAGATAGAAATATCACACAACCTGATATAATTTCCAATTCAAACATGAATGATAACTTATCAAGAATTGCTCAAAATATCAGAAATAATATTAAAAATTCTTTATGAAAAAATGTTTTTTTTTCAACTCATTTATTTTTAGTTCAATTTCATTGGAAACAAATAAATAAATCTTGAAAAAAATACTTCATCGATAATAAATAACTAAAAACATATTTCTTTGTAATATTAGACCGAAGCTTTTACTTTACTGCTGAGATTCTATTTCTCGAAGTCGTATACGATTTTCCTTTATTTTGGTGCTCAACATTATTTCTTGCAACCGCAAGCGTTCTACTCCGTTCTTTTCGTAAATTTCAAGCTTCTTCTTTTTTAGTCTGTACAGCTTCTCTTCAACCTCTAGTCTTCGTTTATGTATTTTTTGATTGCTGATGAGCAATTCATGAATTGCGTCCAATTTAGTGTTAATACCTTACGAACATTTGTCTTGTAAGTTGGGTTCCCTTAAATAAATTGTTTATTATAATATATTAAACGCTAAAATTAACTCACACAAACTACCTTCATATTCAATATCTGATTCTTCTTCAAGACTATTCTCCTCATTTTCAAAGTTCGAAGTTGTATTTGTTGCCGGAATATATGTGCTTTTAGGTTCGGAGCTCTTTATATTGTTTGTATCGTTATTATTGTTGTCAGTGGTATTATTGTGTGGGGCTCCAAACAATTTTGCTGTTAGGACTCCTTCAACAGCTGCTTCTAGACCGGCGCACTCGATTATTTTTTCTTCATACTCAACGATCTTTTTTTGCATATATGGACCTCCGCCCGTGCCCTTTAAATGAAGTTTATTACTTCTCAGTTTGTTTTTGACTTTATATTTTAAATCGCTCCAAGTCTAAAACAAAACACAATTTTATAAATAAATAAATAAGTACACTCGCATATTTAAAATCAAAACCTTTTTCCAATCTTTAATATCTTTTTGTGGAGGACCCTCTGTGTTCAGGGAATTGGATAGTCTTTCCCAGAGAAAACTGCTATTTTTCCTTCCTTGAGCCGTTTTCAAGATTCCTCGAGCTAAATCCTTATGATCGCTCATAAAATTTGTTATAATTTCTATTTGTTTTTTATTAATGGCCATATTTTGCTTATTTTCCATTTTTTAGTTGTTAAACGATAGGTATTTGCTATCGAGCATAAAGCTTTGTTTCGAACGTCATTTTCTAGTTTGTGTGCTGCCAACTTCGACGATACAATCGAGGGTAGTCGATTGTGACAAATTAGGTGCTGCCAGAGCTCGATTGTGTCGACTGAACTCGATTGTATCAAGTTACGTGCTGCCACCCCTGGCTCGACACACGACTCTAATATTTTTAATATGTCGAATTTGAAGCATAAATTGGAAGAAGAACACCGAGGGGGACAATCGAATACTTGGCTACTAGGTAGTTACTTAAAATGTTCATAGAATTTGTTAAGGTTATACTAATTTTCATTTTTAGGTGATGGTGGGTATGCACTCAAGCCTTTTTTAATGACACCTTTTCGTAACCCAGACCAGGCATCGTTAGAAAGTGTGTTTAACAAGAAACACGCTAAAGCGAGAAACATTGTTGAACGTACAATTGGCGTTTTAAAAAACAGATTTAGGTGTTTATTAAGAGCGCGGGAATTGCACTACAGGCCTGAAAAAGCTACACAAATTGCGAATGTTTGTGCAGCTTTGCATAACAACTGCATATATTTTAATATCCCTGAGCTTGAGGAACCTTTTAATGAAGGCGTGGATGTTGACGACGATGCGAACGCAGCTGATCTAGGTGAACCTGAAGTTTCCACAGAAGCTGTGACTATAAGACTGCAAATTCTTAGATCACTCTAATTCAAAATTTAAAATAAAACACAAATTAAAAAAAAAACACGAATATTTTATTATTAATAAAAAGAGAAAAAAAACTTAAGAGCAATTCATTGGTAATTAATTAAATGTTGTACTTTAATTCACTTGTTTTTCTGTTCAACTACTTCGTATTGCACAAAAGAATGATTTTCGTGTTGCACGAAAAAAGATTTAACTGTCCATAACATTTCGCTTTTGTTTTTTAAGCTCCAGAATTGCATTTTTAGTTCTAAGTTTTGCTTTTCTATCCCTACCTTTGTTTTCAATATTTTCTTTATATGCTTCCAATTTTTCTTTCTTTAAATTAAGAAGTTCTTCTTCTTGTTGTACACTTTTCTTGATATAATGCCCAATATTCCTAATGCTACTTTTAATATCACCCATGACATTGGTCATATTTTCATAGAACTGTTTTTGTGCAGAAGTTTGCTCCTCTAGAAGATTTTTGCGTTCCTCCATGAGATTTTTGCGTTCCTGTTTTTTTTTCCGGATTTCTGTGTTCCAAGCCCTCCATTGATTCCAGTAAAGAAATGTCCTTCACATCCTTGGGCACAGCCTCAGTTTTATTTGTGGTGGCATTCAAAATAACTTCTTCACGCTCCCACCCGAATTCTCGGCCAGGTGGATCAACACACGTATTTAGTTCCAGTATTTGAATCACAGACTCTTCCACATTATTGAAGTGGTGCAAGCGGTTCGGGCCACCCCCGTTGCAGTTATTTCTACTTTGTTTTCTGTTTTCTTTTTCTTTATTTTACACTTCATATCCGCCCATACCTAAGTTAATTACGATACTATAATAGAGCAAAGCAAATATATTTGCGAACAATTTACTTACCCTTTGCCATTTCTGCCATTCACGTTTTGGTGGACCTAAGCTGTTCAGCTCTATAGAAAATTGTTCCCAATTCTTTTGCGCTGCGCTTTTTGAGCAAATCCCCATTGCAATGTCCTGGTTTTCTTGCATCAACTCCACCAGTCGCCCTAATTGCTTACTATCTTGGACCTAAATATAACCAAAATGTTCTAAGTTATAGCGTTTAAATATTACGAGAACTTACATGTTTTCTTGAAGCATCAATCCTCGTCGTCTACAAAATCGCGAATGAATAACCAATTGACATTTAACAAAAAAATTGATTTCAATTGACAATCACAATACCACTTTGGCTCCATTTAAAATGGAAATTTGTTAAAAATTGACGATAGTCAGTCTATCATTGATAATTGACAATCGCAGTACCAACTAGTCAAATTTTTTGATAAGTATCGTTTATCGTTTATTTTTTGACACTCGCAATAGGGGTGAAACTCTTACGGATTTACAGAGAAGTCTTAATTCGTACTCATTCAGTCAATAACACGGCTAAACTTATTTCTTATTCGTTTTAAAGGCTTAAAGTTGCCCTCAACGCGATTACTCGGTTTGTCTTTAACCTTCGGAGTTTCGATCGCATCTCAACGGTGCTGCGTTCAATTATTTAAAATTATTCACTTGAAGCAACTTGACTTTCTGTTCAAAATTACACTCAACCATACCTGCTTGACATCGCGAAGGCAATTTTTGAAATATGCTGTCAATCTGGGGAATAATCTGCCAAATCATGTCTATGTCATGTCTATAATCAAATTCAGACAATTTTGCTCAACTTGCCGCGAACATTTCTCCAATCCAAACTGAACTTACTTCCTTTTACCCGACTGCAAAGGGATGTACGTTAGTGGGATTCTTTATTCCCTCATATCATCCAAACGGCTGAATGGATTTTAATAAATGAGGTGTCATTAGATTCTTGTGAATCACGAGAGTGACGTAGGGTATATTACTTAGTGTAAAAAATATAATATGGTGGCTGTCAGGCGACGTGACGATTTGTTTTTTATTTTTGCTATTTTGACACCATTCAAAGAATTTTATCCCTGAATCCTCATACTGAAATCGATATTACGGGCGGAATATCGCTGCGGAAAACAACTTGACGCAACTTGTAAATGAGCCCACGCAAATATATAGTCATACCGCCAACACACTGGACTTGTTTTTAACTTCTCAGCCTTCTCCCCTTCTTCTCTAGTCTCGTCGGACTACTGTGTCATATCAGCTAATTTCTTGTACACCGACCTTGAGAAAAGATTCCTAAGAGAAACGTATGGCAATACGAGAAAGCCAATTGGAGCGGATTTAACAGCTTCTTTAGGAATTTTGACTGGTCGTTATGTTTCCTCGATAATGACATGGCTGCCGCTACTGATATGATCACAGACACTATTCTCTTTGGAATCCCTCATCGGATGAGGAGTATCAAACCAAAAGAAAAGGTATGGTACGACTCGAGCTGTAAAGAGTCTGTACAAAAAATTGTACAGTATTTTTGGTCTTGTACAGAGGAAAACCGAAAAAAGTTCAAACGAGCCAGGAATGATTGCAACGCCTTTCTCAAGCGTGTGAAATTTCAATACGACCAAAAACTAGAAATTCTTCCTCATCCTTCATCCCAACGCACATTTATAATAACATTCCAGCTGTCAACTCCTTGGACCACCCCAATCTGCTTGCTGTACACTTTGCGGCCAGCCCAACACTTCCAGATTGTGCTTTGTACCAGCCTACACTTGAGTACGTCGCATCTTTAATAGGACGAATCCACTTTCGTAGTAGGTAGGACTCTTTAGGACTCTTTCCGATCAGATGGTAAACAGCATTTGTCCAGCCATTCCCATAAAAAGGCGAATCTTCCTCTGTCTCCTCCTACAGACCCATTGTACTTATGTCCCTTCTTTTCAAGGTTATGGAGACGTTGAAAAACTGTCAGCTTGTGAAATATCTCGAAACGCGAAATTTTCTCAATGACCGGCACTTCGGTAGCAACAGTCCGACTGATGATTTGATGGCATGTCTTACCGGAAAGATGAACCAAGGTCTACATCAATCTGTCGAAAGGAAGATAGTTACGCTTGATATATTTCGGGCCACTGACTGAGTTTGGCATCAGGATCTTTTGTCGAAAATACGTGCATTAGGGATCGAAGACTCTCTTCTTCTATGGATTAGAAACTAATTTTCGGCGCGTTCAATTCAACTTACCTCGGATGGTTTCAAGTCTAATAATCATAAAATAAATGCTGGTATGCCCCAGGGCTCCGTTTTGTCTCCGGTACTTTTTTTTTTGAATTTGACAACAATGACAACTTACATTGGTGTGACCACATATTCACCGATAAGAATAGGTCTGACCCTAGATCTTATCGGGGCATCAGCCTGCTTCCGGTACTAGGAAAAGTACTGGAAAGGGTTATGATGTAAAGGGTTTTGGAGAGCATGGCGGAACCAATGTCCCCCTTCCAATTCGGCTTTACAAGAGGCAAGTGTGTCGAGGATGCATGGTCTTTCCTAAAAGACAGAGTCCTCAGTAGCAGGGCCAGTGTGGTTATAGGCATCTTTATCGATTTTAAAGGTGCCTTTGATTACCTGAACTGGCAGAAAATAGTAACCAGGTTGCAGGAATTGTGCTGTCGGGAAATTGGGCTTTGGGGAAGTTAGTTTTCCGACAGAAAAGCGAGTGTGGTAAGTATGCACGACAGCGTCTCAATTAATGTTGAGAGAGGTTGCCCCCAGGGGTCCATCTGTGGTCCTTTTATTTGTAACCTGATGATGGATCCACTCTTGCGGCGACTAAACGAGCTCTGTGGGTGCTGCGCCTACGCAGATGACCTGCTCCTCATCCTTGAAGGCGAGTCTAGGGCCGAAGAAAGAGCTCTAGCAGTCGTTGCTGAATGGGGAGAGAGCGTGGAGTAAGTGTGTCGCAGGATAAGAACGTTTCAATGAAGCTCAAAGGCAAATTGAATGTAAGACGTCGGGCTCCTGCGATACGTTTGAATGGCGTTGGCATTAGATGTGTGACTGAGGTCACATATCTGGACATAACGATGGGTGAGTGTATGAACTTCATGCCTCACCTGGTTTGAACCAGACCACACATGCTGAGTGCTGTAGGCCAGGTAAGGCGCATTTTGCGATCTAACTGGGGACTCAACAGGCGTTCTGTTCGTATCATATACGATGGCCTTTTTTTTGCCTGTGCAACATATGAAGCATCGGTATGGTACGACAGGGATATGTCTGTTGATGGTCGAAGGCGCATCTTGACTTGCCAAAGAGTCGCCTTGCTTGGCTGTTTACCGGTGTGCGACACTGTCTCCACAGAGGCCATGCAGGTGTTCCTAGGAGTGCCACCTCTGGATCTGGAAGTGATGCGTTGTGGTATTGCTTTCAAGATCAGAAAAGGTCTCCCACTAAATGGGCGCGATTGGGTTTCCCCGGAAGAAGTGGATGGCCTATCCCTGAAGCAGCGTAAAAGCTTGCTACACGCATGTGTTCTATCTAGATGGCAATCTAGATGGGATGGTAGCGAAAATGGCAGGGTTACTTACGGCTTCCTAAGGGATGTGCTAATCATGAGAATTTTTCCTGAACGGAATTTTAACCTCAGCCTGGGCTTTTTGTTGACCGGCCATGGCTCTCTTAATGCATTTTTGCATAAGAGGGGGCTTAGCGGGGTTGCGAGCTGCTCATGTGGAGCCACTTATGAGGACTGGCTTCATGTCCTATGTGAGTGTCTCAATTATGCTGACATAAGGAACTTGCAGGCTATGGGCATCACCTTTAATGGTGAAACTTACGATGTCAGTGAAATTATCACTGATACTGTACCGTTCGAAAGAACCCGTACTTTTGCAAAAGAGGTTAATAGAAGGCGCAGTAGGCAGCTAGCGGGTAGATTTTAGAAATTTCAAATTGTTGTAAGGCCGCCAGTCCTGGGCAGTGAGGTGCCCAAATGGAAGTAACCTCAAGGTTGCGAAGCTCGACCGGAAGCTATATTCTGGTACAATAGGAGGTCAGGAGCCAACGGAACTATGGTTCCGGCCTGACCTAGGAGCTGGCCCCTTTGTGGGAGTATCGTGGTGGCTGTAGGTTTACACACAAAATTTCGGGGAGAGTAGACCGAATGAAACTTGAACATCTCATGGCTTAGCAAATGTTTGCTAACCATGGGATTGCTATGGAACCATCTGGTTTGCTCGATGTGGAGTTGCATTGCAACCGGGTGCAATGACCCACAGAATGGCGGAGGTATTAGATAGGCCTCGACCCTTCACCAAAGGGGAAGTTCGTGCCTTACACACGACTTCGAATCTAGTACTGGTGGTAGTACTTGTGCTACCCGAAGAGCGCTTATCAATGCATTGTTTTGATATCTTGTCCGAAGACGCACCGTAGGCTTAAGCCCTCACGGCAGGTACCTATGTAAAACAGACATCTGACCACATATTCGATATCGTCAAAAATGCTGCTAAATGTCTAGGTTTCCTCAAGCGATGTAAGAAATGCATCTCTCTCTCTGACCAGGCCTCAAAATATAAAGCATTTATCCGCCCGAAATTGGAGTACTATACCCGCAACTGGTCAGGTGCCCCTAAGACATCTTTGCACTTGCTAGATAGCATCCAATATTGTGCAATAAAACTCATATAAGTGGTGTCAATATTATACAGTCATTCGACACCCTTGAACACTGGCGTAACGTTTCCTCTCCCACATTGTTCTATCGTCCTTTTCACCACCAGTGCTCCACCGAAATTGCTAGTAGCATTCCGCCCGTTCAAATTTTTATCCATAACATCCGTTTTGCTTTGAATGCTCTTCAGTTTATCCTCAAGCTCACTTTCGGACGTACATTAAAATATCGTGATTATTTCCTAAGCTGTTCAACTCGTTTAGGGAATGCCCTACAGAGATCTTTATTTCCTAGTCCAACCAACGCACATCGCTATCTCTCTTTTTTGCCTCCCTAAGTTCCCTTCGCCCCCGCTATGTGCAAACATCGTAGGGGTCCACAAAATCCCTTGTGCGAGCTCCAATTATAAAAAAAAGATAGAAGACCTCGAGTACAAAATAATAACAAGTTAAATAGAAATGTATAATGCCTCTGAATCCATGTTGTCATTTGATACGTTATTTTCTATCATCTTCCAAAATCGCACCCTCAAGGCTGGGGACCATGACCATTTTCAGGAGAGGGACAAGAATGTTAAGTTTTTCATTTCATCTTTGTTTCCATTTTTTTAGCTGGTTTTTTGATTATAAAAAAAAAAAAAAAGCTGCTGCGATACCGATATTTTAGGATCTGATCCATTGGTTCATGTTATGAAAAAAATCGTATGGGAGGGTGTTTAAAGGAGTTCCTTCAGAAAAGAAAGTACCATCAATTATTTAGTTATAATTTCTTGTGTATTAAACCTAGAGAACGAGCTTGGTTCGACGGTCCTTTCAGAATCTTAGGAACAACTTTGACACTTAAGCCTTCCTGCCATGACAAATCAGCCAAAGAAAGGAAGGTTGATTATGGTTACTCATTTCCACCTCACATTAGTATTTTCTTATAATATTTAAATATTATTGGAGTGTCCTTAAGTACTGATTTAGGACAAACTGCTCCTTAAATTATAGAACGATATATATGTGTTAGATCAGATGGTAAGCAATAGCAATGAGGCCATTCGCATGTTGACCGTCGAAGGGACCACATCGGTAGTAGACGAAATAAAGTAAAAAACAAAAGAGAGAAACGTTGCGTATTATTTGGTTTTTTTTCTTTTCGCTTCACACATCAGAAGTGGGATAATAAAATTCAGCGCGCAAACGGGATTATTCATTCGTTTTCTTGCGGGATTTTTTTTGTCTTTGCGTTCACGCTCAGTGGTAGTACGTTAACGACGTGTGCGAGAAGTGCGAAGATCATCGCTGGTTGCACGGACGGTAAACGACGACGAAAGAAAGAGGAAAAAGAAAACCAGCAATCGTGGGAGAAGAATCGATGTTGTGCTGCTGTTGACTGAGTAGCTGTTGATTTTTTTTTCTCTCGATTGGTTTTGGTGCGTTGTTGCTGCTAGGCGACTGTTTGGGTTTACGACTGATTTTTTTTGCCTCTGGAGGTGGCCGTTAGTCTTTGTCTTTTTTTGGAGCCGTTGGATGGTACGAGCGGGACTTTGGTTTTGGCGAGTCGTTTTGATTTTTTTTGGAAGAAGATTGGTGACCCGACTGTGTGACCTCCATATTGTGGGACGACAGAATTTTTTTTTATTTCTTTTGAGTCGTAAGTATGGAAAGCAGCCAGCAACGTGCAGCTGATTATGCAGAGCTGAACCGAGATGAGCTGCGTGAAGAGCTGAGGAAGGATCAAGGTGGGCTAAAGGAGGAACTACTCAAGCGGCTGCGGGATGCGACGGGCGGCCAGAAAATTGTCAGAAGTGCAGATAGCGAGGGGACTGAACTCGAAGAACTGCGTAGGGAGATTGTGCGTATGAAGCAGGAATTGGATGCAGCACGCAAGTCCATGGCGGAGCGTCCAGCTACGACAGACAGGGGAACAGTAGGAGCTGCGGCGTCTACCATCGCCGGTCGAGATGAGAGAAATTGAGAATGGTTCAAGGAGTGACTTCATGGTGAGAGACATTACGGAGATGATTCAGGAATTCAACCCAAGGAGTAAGTCAGGCATTTCGTCATCGGCGTGGACCAGAAGAGTGAGGGACCTCCGCCGAATTTACCACCTGAATGACAAATTCTTGCTAATGGCTGCTACGACTAGGCTGGCGGGAGCAGCAAGGTTATGGAGCGAGGGGTCATTGCACGAATCTCTTGAGGAATTCCTCGTCGATCTTTCCGTTACCTTTCCAACGAATGATGATGCTGTAGATATTCACAATATGCTACGTGAGCGGCGGCAAAAACCTCAGGAAGACATCGAAGAATATATATTTGAGATGAAGAGAATTGCGTCACGGGGCCAGCTGGAAGAGTCAGCCGTTCTGAAATACATCGTACTAGGCATGACGGAAGGAGAGTGCTTGGAAGCGTGTCGAGCAACACCTCTTAGGACAATCCGTGACCTGGTTGACCGAGTCCGGTGGGTCGGTGGTCTGAAACCCAAGGCAAAGCGAGGAATAGAGGCCAAGACAGAAGTTGTGGAGGAACCAGCAACCCGGATAAAGTGTTTTCGGTGCCAGCAAACCGGGCACTTTCGGCGAAATTGTCCATTACCACGGGAGCAGGCGCAAAGCATGCAGCGGACCAATGCAGCTCCGAGGCGAATAGGTGGCCAAGCCCAGCTGATGGTGTAAGAAGACAGCAGTGAATATCTGAAGTTTGCAAAGGTGAATGGACACACGGTCACAGCGTTCATCGACCTTGGGAGCGATTGTGTAACACTGCGCAAATCGGAAGCAAAGGCCGGAAATTTGAAATTCACTTCGTACGAAACAAAACTGAATGGCTTTGGTGGGGGGGGGGCTGCATGACTATGGGTCGCATATATGCGGAGATCACTGTGGACCGCTTAACTTCTTGGTGCGAGGTTCTGATAGTTCCGGACAGCAGCCAACCATACCCGATGATAATTGGGCGAAGACTCCTAGATCAGCCGCAGGTAAGGGTAGAGAAATCTTTTAGGGAATTATCTATCAGGGACAACATGCAAGAAGCGACACAAGATACGCTATTGGTGGAGTAGGCGTATCCAAAAGCGGAGAGAAAGAAGCTGTTAGTTGCGGATCTAGAGGTGGTAGATGTAGGTGCAGCTAATCGGCAGATGCTTCAGGACCTGGTCGACATCTACCGAGACTGCTTCGCGGTCGGATCGGAGGAGTTGGGTGAGTCAAAATTGGGTGAGTGCAAAATTCAGCTCACGTCATCGCAGCCTGTGTGTGTACAACCGTATATCCTTCCGTTTGCAAAACGGGCGGTGGTCAACGAAAAGGTCAACGAACTCCTGGAACTTGGAGTTATTCGTCCATCTGCGTCGGATTACTGTTCGCCGATTGTCCTGACAAAGAAGAAAGACGGCTCAGACAGGTTTTGCATTGACTTCCGCGCACTCAACAAAGTCACGGTAAAGCGAAAGTTTCCCATGCCAGTAATCGACGAGGTGCTGACGTCGCTGAGTGGAAATTCATTCTTTACCATCTTGGACTTGGCGTCGGGCTACCACCAGATTCGAATGGAAGAGCAGAGCAAAAGGTACACGGCTTTCACGACGGACGAGGGATCCTTTGAGTTCAATAGGATGCCCTTCGGGCTGGTCAACGCCCCGGCTCACTTCCAAGCGTGCATGAACTTTGTAAAGTCACGATTGCGGAAGGGCGATGCAGAAATTTATCTGGACGATACCATTATAGCCAGTAAGACGGTGGAAGAAGGGTTGGACAAGCTGCGAAGGTTCTTAGCTGCACTACAGGAGTTTGGACTTACACTCAATGTAAGTAAATGCATTTTCTTTAAAACTAATATCGAGTTTCTTGGTTATGAGGTCGACAAAGATGGTCTGAAACCGAGCCAGCGGAAGACGACTGCGATCAAGGAGTTCCCGACACCCCGAAATATACACGAAGTGAGACAATTTCTGGGCCTTACTGGCTTCTTTAGAAAGTTCGTCAGGAACTACTCGCAGTTGGCAGCACCCCTCACGGAGCTGATGAAGACGGACAGGGAGTTCGTGTGGTCAATTCAACAGGCGGAGGCTGTACGGAGGCTTAAGGAGATTCTTAGCAACCCACCGGTGCTGGTGTTGTTCGATCCGGAGTGTGAACATGAGGTACACACTGACGCTTCGTCTGTGGGGTTGGCAGGAATCCTATTTCAGCGAGGGAAAGAAGACTCGGTCCTTCGCCCAGTGATGTTTTACAGCCGCAAACTTTCAGACGACGAGAGGAAGTACCATTCCTACGAGGTTGAGGTTTTGGCCATCGTGGAAAGTCTCGATCGATTCCGAATCTATCTATTAGGCAGAGAATTTAAGGTAGTCACGGACTGTGAAGCGATAGTAGCTACAAAGAACAAGCCGAAGATCATACCACGGGTGGGCAGGTGGTGGCTCAAACTGCAAGAGTTTTCATTCGAGACGGTGCATCAACCTGGGAGGAAGGCGGCTTATGTAGACGCGTTAAGTCGACAACCCGTGGAAGAGCCGAAGGAGGTGGAAGAGGCGTCGCTATTTGTCCTTAACCTACATATTACCAACGATCACTGGCTGGCAACCATGCAATGGCAGGACGACAAGCTGCGTACAATCATCAAGGAGCTAAAGTCAACCGAATCAACGAGTATGAAGAAACAGTTGCAGAAAGACTTCAAACTCAATGGAATGCGACTTTTTCGACTGGTGGAGGGTGCTGAGAAGTGGGTGGTGCCACATTCAATTCGATGGAGGATCCTGAAGTTGTGTCATGACGATGTGGGCCACCTAGCGGTCGAGAAAACTTTGAACCGAGTGCGACAAACATACTGGTTCCCAAGAATGCGCAGCTTCACTCGGGAGTATATAAAGGCATGCTTGGACTGTGCGTATTCGAAAAGGAAAGGGGGGATGATAGAAGGGGAGCTGTATAGTGCGGAAAGGGTGCCATTGCCATTTGACACCATACATCTGGACCACCTGGGTCCATTTACTTTAGGAAAGGGAGGAACTAGGTACGTTCTGGTGATTGTCGACAATTTTACGAAGTACGTCGTCCTGCGAGCAGTGAAGGCTGCGAATACGAAGGGGGTGCTCAATGCATTGACGGATATATCCGGCTATTTTGGCGTACCGAGACGATTGGTGACAGATCGAGGGACAGCGTTCACTGCAAAAGCATTCGAGCAGTACTGTGAATACCATGGAGTGCAGCATATCAAAACCGCTGTGAGGACACCGAGAGCAAATGGCCAGGTGGAACGGTGCAACAGAACGATTCTCGCGGCTTTGAAGTGTGCCCATTCGGCGGAAAGGGATTGGGGTAGCTACTTAAGGAACATTCAATGGGGGCTTAATACCGCAAGGAGTTCGACAACGAAAGCAAGTCCACGCGAGCTATTGTTTATGTACACGCCGAGAGACATCCTGGGAAATAAATTGCTGTTGGAGCTGGAAAAGGCGGAATCGATCGAGCCAGAAGAGATGGACCAAAGAAGGGAGAAGGGCGCTGCGGAACATCGAGAGGAGTCAGGCTAGCCAGAAACGGCGGTATGACTTAAGACACCGCAAGCCATCTAAGTACAAGGTGGACGATCTGGTCTTAATCGAATAGGAACCAGTCGCGACTGGTGAATCCCGGAAGCTGGAACCGATTTACCGAGGACCGTACATTATAACAGAGGAGCTGCCAAACGATCGCTACGTTGTCGAAGATATCCCAGGCATGCAGAGAAATCAACGACGGTTCAGTACGGTGATGAGCTCGGACAAGCTCAAGCCTTGGTGTAAGTTACCGGACGAGGGTCTAATTGGAGCGGACGATGATGCGGCAAATGGTGAGGCTAACTCGGAAACCACTTCTCTCGATATAACTGCTGGTGAAGGGGGTGTGGGGAGCGACCGCTTGGACCCAATCGTGGGGACATGATTAATTTAGGATGGCCGAACTGTTAGATCAGATGGTAAGCAATAGCAATGAGGGCATTCGCAGGTTGACCGTCGAAGGGACCACATCGGTAGTAGACGAAATAAAGTAAAAAACAAAAGAGAGAAACGTTGCGTATTATTTGGTTTTTTTTCTTTTCGCTTCACATATGTTACTAACTCTTACTATTATTAATGAAACACTGCCGAAAAATTGTCATCTTAGTCTTAAGTTGGAATTCAATAAAGAAAGATTGTAAGAAAAAAGGGGACGCATAAGATTTTCTAATAGCTCCGGATGCAAGAGTTATAACTCGTATGTGCCTCTTCTCTGAACAATTTTCAGTACACAATCATCGTTAACTTTACGAGGATCTTTCTGAAAACTGCTTACTTTCAGAGTTTCTATATATACAATATAAAACGCAACAAACGTTCAATCAAAATGTTGCTATGCTGTAAACAGATACCCATAAGAGGGTATACATAAATATCACGTGCTTCAACTAATATTTCGGTAGTGAGGCACATTAAAAAAAATAAATATTTCCTGTGTCCTGTTTTATGTGAATTGACACTTCATTTAACTTTCTAACACCACATCAAGAACCCTGCTCAAAAGTACTGCTGCCTGTATCTTGAAAACTTCAAATCCCAACCAAGGTCTGTCAAAATAAATTCCTTTAGGGCACAGATAGCCCTACTTTGCACTACTTTGAGCTTCGTCAGATTACACATATCCTTATCACTACTCTTTTATATACACTATTCGTATCCACTTCTTTCCAACCTTGGAGTGGAGTTCATAGTGTGATAAGCATGCTATTCAAATGCTTTGTCATATAAAGTAGGTGATAATGCGGAATATTTATCTCTATTCTATTTTATATCCATACAAAAGAATCAATGAACCTGCTTCATATCCTCACCATAAAAGTCAAGCCACATGGCATTGAGATTCTGTGTATATTCTACATGGTGATATGATATATACCAACTCGTACTAAAGCAGGATACCACCCATGTGATGTGATTCCACATTACCTTTCCGTTGGGGATGCACGTTTTCAGAAATATTCTATTATTGTCCTGGAATAGGGAAGCAAGTGATGGGAAAACACGTAAGCACATACTAAGCCCTGTAGAATACTGTATTTATGGGAGCCTTGTTTTGAAAGGCATTATTCATGTGATTCATATGCTTCCCGTGGGTTTTGTGGTTTACAGATCGACCTGAAACTTGGAACAACCCTTCAATTGTGTGCTGGTCTTGAAGTCACGTTTGGAATTTGTTTATTATGTGATTGATTCGCATCTAATTCAATTTGCTTTTCGGATTTACGTGTTTATCCAGAGATTTTTATCCACCTCGTGGTTTTTATGTATTTGCTAAAAAAAATTTTACCAGAAGGTAGGAGGTATAAATCATTGTTAGTTCTGAGAAAAATCACTAAAAACTTAAAGACTAAATCACCGGATAAAATACTAAGTTGCAGGATTAGTTACAGCAAGTATTTAATAAAATATTTCGCACTCCTTAATAGATACCTGAAGTGAGAGTTCTGGGATGATGTTTTGCTTATTCGTGAACTGTCGCTAGACCTCAGAATACGTGAACTTCAGATTCGGAAGCCAAACAATCAGGTCAAAATTGTTCTTAAAACACAAAGGCTGCGCTTGAAAGAATAAGCCCATTACGGCAGCAAGAAGGAATCGCTAGTACGGACAGCACTCTCTCAGATACTTCTGAACTTCAGAGGCTCTGCATACGCCTGCACGATCCTGCTGTCCGGAGTAATGGGGGCCCCTGCCCAATTATCAAGACTTCGCCCATCAATGACGTTGTCTAATAAAAAGCGCTGGCAGTGCAAAATACTGCTCTTATCGTTATGGTTTTCAGATGACGCCACCCAAGGTTGCTATGATTTGATAAGTTACTGGTACAAGCGGCCGGTTAAAGATCTTGTTGGCGGCAGGACCACCCGGTAGTCCCTACCATGACTTAAATCACGGTCAGCAGGAGGTTTTAGATCGGTCTCGACTCATACCAAGGGTGCAACTTGTGCCTCCAACACAGTTCCGAATTGCTACTCAGGAAGGCGGCAGGTGATGGCGAGGTGTATCATTGCTCCCATGGAGTTATCGCGGACTCGTTGCCCGAAGTAATGATTACCAGCCCATCCTTCTTTTCAATGGTTTAGTCTGAAAAGAAACGTTGGAAGAGCATTAGCTGGTCTTATGGCAAATTGACATCTAACTTTTGATTGATGTACAACGCATTTGATGAGCTATACTTTTGAAAGATTTTAGTAGTCAGTCTTGACACTTTTGGGAATCTTACTTGTAGCTTAAATCTTGCTGACCAGGGTCTTAAATTTGGCACCATAGATGTTAGGAGCCCCTAGAATTTCGGTTCCAGTCTGACAAACGGATGAACTTGAGAGGAGGGCTACTCGATAATAGTGAGGTTGCCAACATCAAACCACCCTTTGCATAGTAAGAGACACTATCGAGGAAAAAATCATAAAGACTGTCAACCTAAGGTTTAGGACGGCAAAAAATCTAACAAGTTAATAAAATTAAACAGGGATAAGCTTAGGACAGTAATATGCATCCTGACAGGACACTGTTTCCTGCGGAAATACGCAAAGATACGGATACAGATACGGATATTTGCAGATTCTGCGGTGGCCTTCTTAGCTTTTGCAAAAAAAAATTGGATGTTTCACCAGAGAGATTGTTTGAAGATAATTCGATGGGCCCGTTTTGGTGTTTGTCTGGTGGAATATCCATAATACCCCTGTTTAAACCTAACCTAACCTAACCCCATGTATGATGGCACACAGTGGACTTAAACATATCGGGTTTTCAATAAGGACTTGACAAATTGTTTTTTAAATAAAACGCAAACCATTTGAGATATTTCAAAAACTTTATTATTGGCAAACATACAATCAAAATATTTATGAATGGAACTCGACTTCGTTCATATGGCCACCGCGGGCACGTTTGCAGCGGTCGATTCGTTGAACCCAATTTTCAACGACTCGGCCGCACATTTCAGCCGAAACGGCCGCTATTTCGCGTTCAATGTTGGCTCTGAGCTCTTCCAACGTCGTCGGCGTATTGGCATAAACCAATAAATAAACTTAACGTAGCCCCACAGAAAATAGTAAAGCGGCGTTAAATCGCATGAACGAGGCGGCCAATCGACTGGCTCATGTATTGAGATAACACGCTCACCATACTCTTCAGTAAATCGATTGTAGAGTGTGATGTGTGTGGCTTGTGGCACCATCCTGTTGAAACCACACGTCGTCCAAGTCCATATCTTCCAATAGGGGCCAAAAATAATCGGTGATCATGGCGCGATAACGCTGACCATTCACAGTAACGTGACGATCGTTATCGTCGACGAAAAAATATGGCCCAATAATGCCGCCGGCATGCAAACCGCACCAAACAGTTATTTTTTGTGGATGAAGTGGTGATTCATGAAGCACATATGGATTTTCACCCGACCAATAACGCATATTTTGCTTATTTCGAACGCATTGAGCCAAAAATGAGCTTCGTCACTGAAAATGATTTTGCGATGAAATTCATCATCTTGGCGCATCTTCTCCAGAACCCAATCGGAGGACGTACGTCGCTTCAAATGGTCCATCGGCTTCAATTCCTGAGTCGGCTTGATCTTGTATGGGTTTAAACCAAGATCCTTATGCAAAATACCCCATAATGTGGTCTGAGCGACGCCAAATTCTTGAGAACGCCGTGGAATTGACTGATTTGGATCGTTTGCTACGGACGCCTGAACGGCAGCGATATTTTTTGACACTTCGACCAACCCGTTGTCTCTCTGACACGGCAACATCACACAACGAATATGTAGACTCAAATTTTTGCACTAAACTTGTTATACTTGTTATTGCCTGTCTACTAGGGCGAGAATTACGACAGAAAATCCGAGTTAACGCTCTTAAAGTTGCAGTCACCGACTCCGAATTTCGGTAGAAAATTTTTATAATTTGCAGACGTTGCTCGTTAGTGTACTTTACTGTGATGAAAATGTGGAGTTTACTGAATAAATTGACAGTGACAGTTTGATGATTAGTGAAAGAGTGCGTTCACAAATTAAATTCAAAGTTGTCAAGTCCCTATTGGAAAACCCTTTACATGGGAAGCTGCTACGTAAAACAGTTGACTTGGCTCAGTCCAATATTTTACTCCGGTTCACTTGGAATGAAAGTGTCAACGAGATCCCATCAACCGAGATGCAATTACTATTAAAACTGCAATGGAAAGATATTCCAACAGATGTACTACTGTTATGCATGCATAGAGGCAGCTGCGAACACTTTCCATTCATCGAAAATACTCATAAGACATGGTACGACGCAGACTGTGAAGGACGTCGAAAAAATGCGTTCGCCAGGTATAATCTCGCAATTAGGGAGTACAAATCCACCTGTAAAACAACGATGGAAATATACATGGTCCACTCACTCAGGATGCTGCCGCTAGTAAGGAATAGCCGATTGGATTGGAGGCTTGCAATAAGGCTTTATTTGCTTTATTTGCACGAGGTTCCCAAATTGAAGCTGAAGTATTTCCTTCACACTTCGAGCAATTGCTGATCCCCCCACCCAGCTCAAATCAAATCATGTATGCACTCCCCCATGTGGAAAACACTGATCTTGATACGTCGATGTCAGTGTAGGAGATTAAAACCATAATAAAAAGTTGCAGGTCAAATAAGGCTCCTGGGGGAGATCGTGTACCATATGAACTCTTCAAGCATGCCACGGGGGAATTCATACAAAAACTCGCTCATACGTACAACTTCGTTTACAATACTGGAGTAGTGATCCAAAGTACCTACATGTACGAGGACAACTTTGCAGCAGTGTGGAATGGTAAGAATAAGTCAAACTAATTCAGATCTGAAATGGGAGTAAAGCCCACAATTAAGCCCACTTCTTTTCTCAACCTTACTGGATGACTTGTCATCATACCTCGCTGCGGTTATCGTATTTAACGGTTTGAACATAAAAGTACTGATATATGAGGACGACGACGTTATCTTGCTTGCTGAAACACGAGAAGTGATGTAAATAATAGCCAACAAAAGACTCCTCAACTGAACCACATGGAATCTAAAAGTTAACACCAGTAATTCCAACATAATGATCTTTCGTAATGAAACAGAGCGTTATGCCAGATGTGAACAAGCATCATCAACCAGCAAGCATCACTCCCCAACTGCATTTCAAAAAGCATAGACGGTCTAAATTAAAAGAAGCCAAAATAGCCATCAACTCCAACTGGAAAGGTATCTTAGGGAAGAAGGACAACTTTTCGAAGCGTTGGCAAGATCAATCATGTGCTAGTGTAGGGTATTTGCCAAGAAGTGGTTGAAAAACTTGCAGAATATTTCTTAAAGGAAATATTCAGTCTATTGGACCTAGAAGCGTGAGCCCTGTTCTACATATGTTTACAATTAGGATCAATTTCAGCTACATGTCGAAGATCATGGCGCTTCGAAATTACAGGCTCCCTAAGAATTTAGCGACGCATCTTTTACGGCGTAAGGCACAGCGCTTTAGGGGATGGTCGAGACTATGTGAAGTGCACAATGTTCACTCCATGGAGGGACATATGTCATCCTGGAGAAACAACTTTCAGTTACTTCGGAATAGGTTAACGGAAACACGTTCAATATATTTGCAGAACGTACACAACAGTGTCAAACGAGAAACGTGTATCGTACCCTTTAACGCAACAGATGACTACGACTGATATGATTTTGACTGATTTTAAGGTGAGAGGTGAGCTTCTTTACATGAATTATATGCCACACCAAACCCGTCAGAATGAGGAATGTGCCTTTTACAACCAAAGAACGAGCGAGGATACTTCGCATTTCCTAGGATTATGTTTAACTCTTAAAACTATTTAGATGCGCTTATTAGGGAAAAGACTGTTTATTGCTTAATGAAATGGAAGGTATACTGTATACCATTAATAATAGGACTAAGACTGTAATGAGGGAAATTTCGCTAAGGTGTTCGCTTATTCTCTGATGCAGCCGCCCCAATTTCCGTATATACTCAGTGATACCACGCAAAATCGCTCGCATATATCATACTAACCTTATGTGTCCCATTGATAATCAAGACCACCAGGGTGAATTCCTTAATTAAAAGGAATTTGTGAATGATTTATCTAAAAAATTTCCCCTTTTTGTTAGTTAAGTACCTTTTGTGCCATCTGATCATGCATACTAAAATAGTTTACATCTAATTTCAGACATAAAAGTGAATGTGTCGTTTCTGGTTATGTTCTTGCTCCCAACGATACAACGCCAAATCACCTAAGTCAGAAAAGTGCTCACTATACGCCTACAGTAGTTACGACATGAAGCCGACTAGATATTAAAACTCCTGCCCGAAAAGTCTTCAATTTGTATTAAGTGGCGCCCTCAAAAGCAACCTAATGAATGGCCGTGGCTCAAGAGGTAGTGAATGGGCTTCCAAATCAGAAGGTTCTGTATTCGACAACTGCGCCGAAAGACATTTATTTTCCAGTTAACTAAAATCAAGCAAGATGAGTACTTGACTAGAAAACAACAGCAAGCCAATTTCCACTTACAATTTAGTCTCCCCATTAAATGTAGTATGCCACCCATGGAGCGAAAAATTGCACGTACAACTCATTTTTCATATTTCTATACCGCTAAAGCCCCAACGTATTTTAATAAATTACCCTATCCCATCCGAGTAACACTTAACTTAAATGTTTACATAAAAAAATCTAAGGACGGGCTATTTAGTATTGTTGTTGGATGCCACCCCATGGAGCAAAGTAACTACTGAACCCAAACTTCTTCCTTTCTCTTCCTATCCCATTTTCCAAAAAAAAACTTAACACATGCTGAGGCATTATACGAGTAAGTGTATTCATACCCACTTGAGTGTTGAGTTCTTTAAAAAAAAACAAATAAAAACAACTTAAAGTGCCCAAATTGACTCTGCGTAAAAAAAGGAAAGCACATACATACGACTACGAGTATGTATTTTATTTTAAATATTTTAATATACTGTAATGAGGAAGGGCATTGACTTTTAATTCCACTATATGCTATATAAAGGTTTCTGGCAGAAATGAATATCCCCAGCTGTAAATATCCCTATCTGTAAGGCGGTGGAAAAGTTCAACGAACTTATAATCGAGGATTACAAACATGCCTTAATAAAGGCATTCGTGGACCATAAAAAGGGCCAATAATTTGGTTTGCTGTGGCAAAGTCAAGGACATTTTCTATAGAAGAAGAGTGCTTTTTTCTACTTTAAAAAAAACTCTAACACATACGAATGCCACATTCCCTTTCCCTGATTGCAGCTGCTTTAGAGGGATGTTTCAAATACAGTCGAACCTGGATAAGTGGAATACCTCTTTTAGAGGTCCAAATTGTACTGCACCATCAGTTTTACTAAAGAAAAAAAAATATCTGACCTCTGTAAGCTGAACTCATATTTACAAAAAAGAACCTCTATAAGTGGGATGATGAGTAGTCGAACCACTGTAAGTGAGTCAGACTAGTGGAAAAATTTAATATTTTTTCTTCAAAAATATTTGCTTTCGACTCCTATCTTGGCTTCATGTCTCTCAGGATATGCGTATATTTTATAGCTCTGTTCAATTCCTTTATTGTTGTGTTAAGTTGTGCATTGATCAAAATGTCGAAACGTAAGTTGAACTCTTTATCAGTAAGTGATAGAGATAGATAGATAGTTTGATTTATTTAAAAATAATAATAACAATATAAAATCAGTTCAGTTTTTTTTTTCAGTTTTAAAACAGTTTTAAAACGACGACAAAACATCTTCTCCATCATTCAACCACCAGAAATGCTGGTGCTGCCGAACGACATCCCTCTTATCGCGATTCCCCACCGCCCTACTGAACCTGAGACGATCTACACTGCCGTGTGCGACGTCTCTGTTGTAGTTGAGTCGCCTGTCCCCAGCTGTCCGAGCGACATGGAAGATTAACGGGACCGCTGATCTATCCTGGATCAACCCTATCTGATCAAGGTAGAGGAATGCTTCCGGTGGAACGAAGCCGTCACAGCGCACACTCTCGTGGTAAAGGTAATTGGTAGTAAGCCCCAGATATTAGGTTATTCGTCGAGGTCATTGCTCTTGCAATGTGCCTTCGAGTCAGCTTAACTACGAAATTGTCCACTCGTATTAGGTTCGCCCTATTGTAAAGGACCTCATTAGGATAAAATTTTTTGTACTCCGACTCTGGTGTTCTGTACAAGCGAAGGCAAGCCCTAAGGCAAGCCCTCTCAAACACCCGAATCTTTTCCATTAAGCTTGCTCGTACATTGAACCACACGGGACAACCAAATACCAGCATGGGCCTAATAAGGGCCATGTAGCAGATTACCTTTACCCTCGTATAGAGTTGGCTGCTATAAAACAGTCTCTTTGTGAGGGCAAAACCACCTTTAGCTCTGGCCAGAGCAGCATCTACATTTTTGCCAGAATACAGAAACTGATCTAGCCAGATTCCAAGGTATCTGACTACATTTCGACAGGCAAGGGGTTGTCCGTGCTGTCCAATGATAGAGAACTTTCGCCAGTTTTTTCTGGTATCCCTAGAGGCTCCAGACAACGGTGTCCTAAAGAGAATGGTTTCCGACTTCTGAAAGTTGATTTTCAACTTCCAGTCATCGCAAAATCGTCTTATCTTATCGAAGTCACGCTGCAAGAGAGTATTAATGACCTCGATTTTTGGACCTGTTCTGTACGCTATCAAATCGTCTGCGTACGCAATAGTATGAGGAAGTGAACTTATCAAGTCGCTTGTATAAATGTTGAATAGGATCGGCGAATTGACCGCGCCTTGCTGAAGACCATTTTTAATCTGAAATATTCCAACAGAAGTCACATCACCATTCTTCACGATGAACTGTCTGTTGGTTAGCATATTATAAAGAATGTACAAGAGTGGTTTACTGATCCCCAACCGAGTCAGCTTATAGAAAAGACCCTCTAACCATGCGGTGTCGAAGGCCTTCTCCAAGTCAACAAGGCAGGCACCAGTGCACTGTTTCTTGCCTTTGTTCCATTGGATATCAGAAACCAGTTTAGACGCGGCATGTGAGATATCATGTCCCGCCTTAAAACCGAATTGATTATCCGGAACTATATGTTTGTCCTCAACCCACCTAGACAGAGCTCTATTGATTACTTTTTCAAAAACCTTACTGATATTCGGAAGGAGACTTATCGACCGGAGATTCGCCGGATTGGATATATCCTTTCCCTTTTTGGGGATAGGATGAACCACCGCCGTTTTCCAATGCGCTGGATAATGTGCATTATTCATTGCATTATTAAACAGGGTGGTGTAAATGTCCACCGCTTCTAGAGGAAGATGTCGAAGCACGATGTTCGGAATACCATCGGTCCCCACTGATTTCTTAGCCCTGATTGTGTCAAAGATCTCACGGAGTTCTTCCCTCGAAATAAATGGGGGTAGGTCACCCTCTCTGGTAATGACATTATTTGCCATATTTTCTTCGCTAAACCGGGTGAAAACAGAGCCTTCGGATCGCCAATTCTCCATTTCATTTCGAATGTAGCAGTTGTGCACCAAGACGCGATTGTCCAGGTCATAATTAGGGTCAATGGTATCAATGGTCTTGTATACTTCCTGGAAAGTCGCACCTATGGCCTCCACCTTCTCCTGTGGATCCTCGATCACAAAAAAGTCGTCATCAGCGGCCTCATTTGGATCAATGCTTGCTATTGTCAGTAACCGTTCGTTGTCTGTTGTCCGGGCTATTTTAAGACACTGAAGGTCGTTTTGATTTCTTCTCCGAAATAGTTTATTTATTTGAGGAAACATATTCGGGTTGCTGGTGTTTACAGCCCGAACCTTGTTGTTCCAATACAAACTTACAGAAATTCTGTAATTTTCTTTTATTAGCGTTTGAATATTTTTAATCGACGACTTCAGTGTCCTAACCTCCGGGTCTTGTCGGTCAGTTAACTGTCTGTACAAGTTTTTGAGGCTTGTCAGAAGTCTACTTTTCTGTCGGTGCAGTGCGTCAATAGTAGGATTGCGGAACAGGTCTTCGTTAGCCGTACGTCGATACCGCGGTATTGTAGTGTCCATAGTTTGTTTAATTGTCTCGTCCATTTGTTTTAGGTAATTGTCGATCTCCTCGTTTGACAAATTCCTATTGGACGGTGGGTGGATCGTGTTCGAGGAGAGCGCTCTAGTCAAGGTTGCGGAGAAGCGTGTCCATCGAGTCTTACTGTAGTTGTAAGAATATCTTTGGACAAATTCCTCCAATTCCGCAATTTCGTTGGGAACCGTAATTTCGGTGCTAAAACCGCAATGGTCGCTGTCATACACGAATGTGCACAGACAGTTTAGCGTTTGTAAATTCGTACCTGTCAGTCGTATACGTTCGTCGTACAGCAGTAGATCCAAATAAGACCCGCCTCTGGGAAACGACGGGTTGTCCGTCGCTTTAAGACCGAGTCTGTACATGACATCGTGCTGACCCCACCAATGGAGTAGTAGGTTCCCTCTAGTATTTGGCAAATTATTTCCCCAATCTCTGTGTCTAGCGTTGAAATCCACGCCAATTATAAAATAATTCTCGCCCGATTCCAGCCTCAGAAGTCGAAAAAGCGTGTCGAGCTCTGTAATGAATAGGGTGGATTGTGAAGCCTCAGGTGCATAAACAGAGGCCAAGTACAGCTGCTTTCCACTGCGGAGCGGTATCTAAATGACAACTGCCTCCAACACCTGGAACCTGCGCAACACGCCCTTGTACACTCTGTGAAATTTTATACCTTCTTTAATGAAGATCGCGACACCGCCTCCGCGTTTGGATCTGGGCCGATTTCTTCTTCTAACAATATAATTATTGTACTCCAGTTTGTGCCCATCGGTTAGCTTGGTTTCGCTAGCGAAAAGTACATCAGGAGTTTGGTCTTGTAGCAATTTAAACATCGCGGCTCTTCGTTCGATCCTAATCAGTGAAGTAACATTCACCGCAAGGCCCTTCAATGTCGGCGAACTTAGGACAACCACGATGGTTTGCGATGTGTCCCACGTTCCCACATAACACGCACGAGAGCTGCGTCCTATCAGATGCTCCGTCCCTACCCAGAGCACACTCCTCGGAACTGTGGTTCTTTGCGCACTTCACGCATCGAGGCTGCATTTGGCAGTTCGACGCGGCGTGCCCGAACCTCTGGCAGCGAACGCATTGTATAACGCCTTCGCTCCTTTTTAGTTTTTCCCAGTGAACCACCTGGTAGTCTAGGACATTGATACTCCTTAGACTATCCAGACGGCTTTCGGGACTGAGCTGCACCAGGAAGAACGGCAGACTCCGTTTCTCCCGCCTGGCTCTAGCTGTGGTAAACGGCTAGCAAGGCATTGCCGTCTGCCAGATTGACAATAGAACTAACATATTAATAAGTTTTGCATTTATTTACATTTACTATTTACATTTACAAACATTTTATAAGGTCCCTGCTAGTATATTCTCCCTATTTACAGTTGCTTCAAAGTATAATTTTGCAGTATCCATATACTTTAGTAACGTTTACTTCGTTGAGAAGGGATATCATTTCTTGTCTTTTCCAAAGAAACTTCTCCTTGTTTCCCTCAGAATTGGGGATATAATTGAGTTTTAGGAGTTCTCCGCGAAGTTTAAATATTGTTGATATTTCGGGAATGGTATGGATGACTTTGATCTTCAAGGTTGTAATTTAGTCGGCTATACGTACTACGATGTAGTGATCCCATCGCTTCTTCTACAAACTTCATTCTTGTCTGTTCATCAACTCTCAATATGAGCTGGTATAGTGAGTTCTCCCAGTTCATGGTTTCCGCATTCACCTGTACACCACACCCGCGAGCTAACTCTAGCCATTCTTCGAACCATGCTATTTTGTTCCGAATCGCGTGTAAGACCACTATCTTTGGAAGTCGGTTATCTGACATGTTGATAACCCTTAGTCTGTAGTTTACCTGCAATTTCAGCGTTTTAAGGAATAATGGAGATAGGCCTATTTCCAGCATAAGCATATAGTTCGGAGTCTTTACATGGAGGTGGAAGGATTTCTTAATGAAAAAACGTTGTAGTTTTTCAACTTCCTCATAAGGCTTATAACAACATACTTGCGCCGCGTAGAGCGTTACCGCCTCCGATGCAGCTTCAAATACTTTAAATTTACTGCTGTGCGTAATCTGTGGGTTGCTGAAACAGGTTTTCCACACTACATTGATGGCGATTTTAGATTTCGTGAGTTGCTCCTTCAGATGTCTTTTCCTACTAAGGCTACTTGTTAAAAGGATTCCAAGATACCTGTATTCATTTACAACTACTATACTTTCTCCGTTAAAGTGCCATTTTTCGTTGTAAGCAAGTCTACCACCTCTCTTTTTAAATATCATTATCTTGGATTTATCCAAATTCACGACCAGGCTCCATAGGCTGCAGTACTCATACAATTTATTAATCATCAATTGCATGGGTTTGGTGAGCTGGCCAACAGTACAATGTCGTTTGCGAACAGGAGGGCTTTAATGAGAATTCCTGCAATTTTTATTCCTCCTAGGAGAAAGTTCACTATATCGTCGATAAAGAGGACGAATAGATTAGGGCTCAGCGAACATCCCTGTTTTACTCCTGCCTCCGTCTGAAACCATTCTGAAAGCGTCTCGCCATTCCAAACAGCTTTCTTGATATCTTCATAATGGTTTCGTAAAACCCTTCCGAATTATGATGACATTTCCATGCTAATAACTTATAAAATAAGGCGTTTCGGTTCAAAGAATCGAAGGCCGCTTTGAAGTCCACAAAGAAGGCGTAGAGTTGTTTATTTCAGCTTAGAAATGTATCTGCTAAGCTTTTCAATACGAAAATGTGGTCGACAGTTGAGTAGCTACACCTGAAACCAGCCTGGAATTCCTTTAGCAGATTATTGACCTCTATCCATGTGGCTAGCGGCCTCTAAGAACGATATTCCCCGATAGTTAGCAGGATCCGATGTATCGCCCTTTTTGTGGATGGGGAAAATCAGAGTTTCTTTAAACCATTGGGGCACTATCCCATGATATAATATGCTGTTGTATAAGCCAATGGGGTTGTCTTTCAGCCCATTTGTGCTATATTTAAAAAATTCAGTTGGTATACCATCCGACCCTGCAGCCTTTCTATCTTTCAGACTAAGCAGCGCACCCGTGAGCTCCTGATGAGATATAGGGTCATCTAGAATGTTGTTTTGTATATCTGGCACAGCATATTGAAAACTAGGACCACCGATGGCTTCAGTATCCTCTTGAAATGATCTAGGAGGACATAAGGGCTAAGACCTCTGTTGATCACATATCTTCCTCCATTCCAAAACTCGGATGCGTTATTACAACACCCCAGTATGCACGCCTCTCTTTCAGAGTAGTTTCGCCTACTTTATCGGCAAACATCTTTATACTCCTGATCCGTTCTTGGGTAAGCCTTTTTAAGAAAATCAGTCTTAAGTCACGCAAACGACATCTTGCTTTCTGGCAATTTTTATCGAACCACGGCTCTTTATTCTGTTTGCGGGAGTTTGTGTGTACTGTAGGATAGGACTCCTTAATAATTTGCTCCATATCCTCTATGGTCGTAATATTTCTTCATTGCAACTTCTCATCAATTTTCGTTCTATATTAGTCGGCTTTGTTCTCGTTCCATATCATATTTGGTAGCACCCTCATATCTCTTATTTGCTCGTTTGTCGGCGTGGAGTGACTAGCCGTAACATTGACAGGTAAATGATCAGCGTATATGACTTGTTTGACTTCTAAATCACTAACGTGGTAGTTCCAATCTCTCCTTGCCAAATAGTAGTCTATAACTGGTGTCCCGGTAGCTCCAATGTATGACAACTCACCCCTTTCATCACTCGCACTTGTACCATTCAGGATTCGAAAACCAAAAGAATCACAGAACTCTATAAGCTTCCTTCCTCTCTCGTTACACAATGAATCCTTCGACCGTCGTTCTTCATAATTTTCCACAGTTCTCTCCTACTCGCGCATTCAAATCTCCAATTATAAGGACATTCTGTTCATCACAGCACATCATTACTTCCTGAAGATTCCCAAAATCGCATTTCCAATAATTGCAGTTTAGATATACCGGGATTATATAAAAATCCTTGCTGTCCAATCGCCGACTCACATATGTGAGTCGTTCGAACATTCTAAACTCACAACAGATGTCGAGATCTCTCCTAAAACCAAAATAACATCATCCGCTGGCTCTTCCTCTGGTGAATCTTCTTGTGGCGGGTATCCACTTATACTCGTAGTTTAGAAACTTATTTTCAAAAAGCTTGTAATTATTTTCTGTTGTATATGTTCCAAATAGGAATATAAATTCAAATTTATTAACAAAGTTATAAAATTCTTTAAATAGGGACTTATTACCTAACCCTGCTATATTATAAGACAATATTTTAAATTCTTTAAAATTATGACTATTTTTGTTTACTTTAGCATTAATTATAGAATGGCACACTGCATTACAATTAAAAACGATTTTGGAGCCTGGTTTCTCTAGTTTGGGAAGCAGTGTTGAGATTCCCGCTTGTGTTTCCACCAGATGCATTCTGTTCTCCACATTCTGTCACTGTCGCTTTCGTTCTGTCATTGTACATTTGTTGGAGTATTGCCTTTCCGTTCGCGCTGTCACACTGAATGTTATTGTTTTTGTCAAAATAAAAAACGTCGTCACCTGCTCTGAGTGTTTGCGATCGTAATTCAGTTTTTATGTTGCTGTTTTTCTTTATGACTTCCAGACATTTTAAGAGTTCCAGACATAATTATTTAGCCCTAGACTCCGGCTCCACTCCAACACTTATCAATAAGTGTTAAATTAAAGTTATTAAATGAGTTTGATAATGGAAAATCGAGAGAACAGATTTATAAGGAGATTTACGTGCCTAAATCAACTTTTTTCAAAATTTTAAAAGACGGGGAGAAAATTGAGGCTGGATGTGTTGAAGGTCATGGTAAATTGAAAAGCAATCGAGCTCCTGAACTTGAAGCCTGTGTTGTGTCATGGATTAAGCAGTGCTTCGATAAAGACAAGCAACTGTTGGTTAGAAGGATTTAAAAAAACATTTTTACATTACTCGAAAACATTTTTAACGCAGATGAGACGGCTTTATTTTTCAAGTGTCTTCCGGATAAAACTTCCATTTTTAAAAGCAACCCGTGTCATGGAGGAAAATTTATCAAGGAACGTGTTACAATATATAGGTGTGCCAATATGTCCGGCACTGAAAAGCTTCATATTATTGTTATTGGGCGATCCAATCGACCAAGATGTTTTAGAGGTGTAAAAACTCTTCCAGTAGACTACAAGGATAATAGACAAGCATGGATGATGAACGAGATCATCACATATTGGTTAAAAAAAATTGATAAACAAATGAAGATGAAGAAGTTAAACATTTTGGTATTTATCGACAATTGTACAGTTCACATATACCTGTAAGAACTGCAATTTATTAAGGTTTATCTTTTTCCTGCTAACACCATGAGTAAACTACAGCCTTTGTACCAATGTATTATACACAATTTTAGAACCTATTATCGGTAAGAAGTCGTATTTCACATTCTTAGTTCCATGGAGCAGAACGAAAGCCCAGAAATCAATTTACTCCAGGCTGTGAGATTTGCAAAGAAAGCTCGGTATTCCATTAGCGACACCAGAATAAAGAACTGCTTTAAAAAATCTGAGTTTAGAAAAGAAATATCCGAAGAGACTCAAGAACAGGAGGTGGAAGAAAATATGCAACCAGAAGTTACGGCTGAGGAATGTGAATCGTCTAGCCTGTTAGACGATGTTTAAATTCAAAAAACAAAAAAAAAAAACTCCGGTTTGCTATTTTCAACAAATATATTTTTATTGAAATAAGTGCGTTGTCTCAATGACAGCTGAAAGTGGACTGTCCCATTTTTCATTACTTCTTGCCCTTTTAACTTGCTTGTTTGCTTGTCGTGGGTCCATAATACCGCTTCTCGGGAGCGACACCTGTAATGTAGCCTGCCCCTCAGGTCCCAACATCTACTTGTCAGACTAGGAAGCACTATTCAACATTATTACCAACCTACGCCATAACTTGACATCCACCCACATGCTCATTCTATAACCTCAACTCTTACCAATCAGTAACCTAATTTTGTAATAGCTAAATAAATACGTGTATTAATACTAAAGTAGTAAGTGCCGAAACCAAATTAAATTTTTCAACAAAAATAATATGCCGAACGACACTCCCACTGCGGCAGCTGCAGACAATCTCTGCCAATTTCTGCGACCACCCAAACCAATTTTCATCGAACACGATAAAGATATGGCTAACGAGTGGAAACTGTGGAGACAGCAATATGAATTTTTTGAAGTAGCTACAGGTATGGACACCAAGCCTCAAAAGGTTCAGGTAGCGACGTTCATGTCCGCAATCGGATACTCTGCACTCCAAATATACAACACACAGCCACCGAACCCGAACAGGAAACTTGATGAGGTAAAGAATCTTTTCCAACAATATTTCACCCCAAAAATTAACACCACATTTGAGAGGTACAAATTCAACAAAATAACTCAAAAAGATGGCGAAACCATTGACGAATAAGTGTCAAGACTGCGATTACAAGCGCAAAACTGTGCCTTTGAAAGACTCAACGACAGCCTCCTTAGAGACCAACTCATACTCGGAATCCGTAGCGATGACCTTCGCACCAAACTGTTGTCTCAAAACATCGATTTAGAAAAGGCAATTCAATTCAATACAGAAATGGCTCAAAAGCAATCAGCCCAAATCATCAATGAAGGTGAAAAGACAGTAAATTTTGTTAAAAAGGGTAACACCTACAAAACTAAAAGATTTAACTGTCGTAATTGTGGGAAAAACCACGAAATTCGCAATTGTACTGCTTATAATCATGTCTGCAAAAAGTGCAACAAGAAAAATTCTGCAAAAGTAAAACTAGCAAGAATAGCCAGAAAAGTAGTTACACATCGACCAAGCAAATCAATGTTTGCGAAGAAACCGGAGATGACGATGACGATTCACTTTTTATTGGTACAGTATCCGAAAGCATCAACCTACATAACGATAACTTCACCGAAGAACTCTTCATTGAGGGTAAGTCCTACAAAATAAAATTAGACACAGGTGCCAAGTGCAACGTGCTGCCAAAACGTGTCATCTGTAAAGCATCTGGTCTCGTTCAGTAATCATCGAATACGAGTACTTGGCGAAGCACTAATACCATGCTCAATAGCAGGGCGATGCTGCAAAATGTTATTTAAGGTAGTAGCCGAAGACATCAAACCAATCCTCGGAGCCAATGCTTGCGAAAAACTTGGACTCGTCACCAGAGTTAACCAAGTAAAAACAGATACATCATATTTGAAGGCTTAGGGTGTCTCAAAGACTACGAATACGATATCGACTTAGTGGAGGACCCTTCATTCGTAATAACACCCCCAAGACGAATTCCACATAAAATTCGTGACGACGTCAAAAAAGAACTCGACAGAATGGTTGAAATGGATGTCATCGAGCCTATGAGGGAAGCTACTCAGTCCGTGTCGCCCATGTTCGTGGTTCGAAAAAACAACAAAATTAGAATCTGCATAGATCCCACATTTGTTAACAAAAATATTTTGCGCCGTCACCATCCTATGCAAACGATCGAAGAGATTACAGCTCAACTCAACGGGTCAAAGCTATTCACCCTGCTAGACTGCAAACGAGGTTTCTGGCAAATCCGAGTCTCCAACAGAACCAAGAAAATACTTACTTTTTCCACACCTTGGGGCAGATACTGCTGCAAGAGATTACCTTTAGGTATATCTGCTACCCCTGAAGTATTTCAAAGCATAATGGAGTCCCTCTTATCACATCTACCTAAGTTAAAAATTTCAAACGATGATATTCTAATTCATTCCAGATCTAGCGAAGAACTCCGAAAAACCACAACCGAAGTGATCAAAATCCTGACTGAGAAGGGCCTAAAACTCAATAAAATAAAATGCGTGTTCGAACAGCGAAAGGTCAAATACCTAGGACACATCATAAGCGAGCACGGAATGACAGTCGACCCAGATAAGACCGAAGCGATACAACGACTGAATTCACCAAAAAACAGAAAAGAACTCCAGAGAGTTCTCGGTAAATTCACCTATCTGAGTAAGTTCATTCCAAATTTTTCTGCATTAACAACACCACTACGCGCGCTCTTGGAAAAGTCGACTCCATGGGAATGGAACGACTCCCAAGAGAAAGCTTACACGAAACTAAAATCCGCCATATGTACCACTCCCGTGTTGAAACTGTATGACGTCAATGACGACGTCAAACTACAAGCTGATGCCAGCTCATCCGCGCTAGGGGCCGTTCTCCTGCAAAAGGAACAACCAATCGCATATGCCTCAAAAGCCCTGACAAATTGTCAAAAGAAATATTCCCAACTGGAAAAAGAGGCCCTGGCGATTAAATTCGGTTGCGAAAAATTCCACCAGTACGTGTGGGGAAAGAAATTGGTCGTCGAATCAGACCACAAGCCACTAGAAACGATCTTCCGAAAACAGCTCCACTCGTCTCCAGGCCGTCGAATTCGTTTAAGTCTTCTGACATATGATCTCGAAGTCGTATACAAAGAGGGCAAACAGATGCTCATGGCTGACCCGCTAACCCGAGACTGCACCTACGATTCACCACCAGATGACAACGATTCAGATTTACATGTTCAGCTTATCTTGTCAATCTCAGACAAAGAGCTCGAGAGACTTCTCCAATTAACCAAATCTGATGAAACCTGCAAACAACTGAGCGAATTAATAACTAACGGATGGCCGCGTGATATCGACCATCTCCCAAAAAACTTCTTTTCGGTTTGCTATTTCCAACAAATATATTTTTATTGAAATAAGTGTGTTGTCTCAATGACAACTGAAAGTGGACTGTTCCATTTTTCATTACTTCTTGCCCTTTTAACTTGCTTGTTTGCTTGTCGTGGGTCCATAATACCGCTTCTCGGGAGCGACACCAACTCAAGCAAGTGCAAAAGTAAATTCTACTTTTAAGTCGCAACTACCGCTACTCTTCGGCGACCGTGAATGATGATGCATTGTTTTGGGCGAAGTGCAAGTGCTGGCTATTGAAGTTCGTCGGTCGCAGCTCCCGCTATTTGGGACCGAGCACTCACTGCAAAATGAATTAAAATTGGTGCGTTGGCACTTGTCTGCATAACTGATGCTATGGTAGTTGATGGTAGTTCGATGTGCTGTGCAAAATTGGAAGTAGGATTGCCAATATGATGGTTTTCCTTTGCGCTGAAGAATCGAATGATGTTGTGAAAAGTGGTGCGAATTGTTTATTTGTTGTTGGCGGCAACATACTGGACCGCTTTCATCAGTCTTAAAAACTTGTCTCCAATGCTGATGACAGAGACAACGGACAGAGTTTGGTGATCGTTCTTCGGAAGGTGACGTTAGCTGTTCTCACTGCCGCAACTCGAACTTTCCCATCGTCGCCTATGTAGATTTTAGTGACCCTAACCATGGGCCACTTGAGTGGTGGAACAAGATAACGAGATCATTGATATTCAAATTGGGTTGCGATGTTTTCCATTGCTTTCGCAGCTGTAATTGCTGAAGATAGTCTTGGGACCATCTTCTCCAGAAGGTTTGCTGAATCCACTGAAGGAACTGGTACCGTTTCAAATGACCAATCGGTGTGCCGACTAGGAAGTGTCCAGGAGTAAGCGCAGCCAGATCCTTGGGTTCATTGGACATGGCCGTCAATGGTCTACTATTCATATCTGCCTCCACTTGATAGCATGTGGTGTTCAGTTCATCGAAGGATAATACCGCTTGCCCAACCATCTTTCTTATGTGATACTTGGTTACCTTCACGGCTGCCTCCCAAAGACCACCGAAATGCGGTGAACGTGGCGGGATCAAGCTCCATTCTATTCCGTCTTGCACACAGTATTGGCGAACAATGTCGTTGTGTTGTTCGGACATGAACAACTGGTGAAGTTCCTTCAGTTCGAGTTTGGCTCCTTTAAAGTTTTTGGCATTATCGGAATATATTTTAGAACACTTACCGCGCCTTGCGATGAAGCGCTTGAGAGCCGCTATGAATGCTGATGTCGTCAGATCCGATATTAATTCTAGGTGTGCTGCCTTGGTTGTGAAACAGACGAAAATTGCCAAGCACACCTTGTAGGGTGCGCGTCCTCTGATGCGATGTGATATGTGGTATATGTGATATATGATGTGAAATTACACATTGTGAATGACTTGACGAATGGTGTTTCGAGCGTTGAGGATCCAATATCGTTGCCTAATGATATTGTGCAACGTTTGAGGTCCAGCGTGTAGGTTCTTGCGATGATAGTATCGAATTAAGGTGATGATGAATTTGTGCGATTTTGGAAGCAAAATAAGATGGACTGCATCGTATGGTAGAGATGAATTGGATAGTCTTCCTCCTACTCGAATCAATTCATCCTTGATGAAAGGCGACAGCTGTTGCAGGGGCGAATGCCCCTTTGTAACAACCTTATCTCTCCGGCGAATGACTTGCGTTGGATTGTGCGAAGTATACAAAGCAGAGTGTCGTCGAACTCGTCTGGAGTGATTGAGTCGGTAACCACGGTGCTCTTCTTGTGCGTGTAATGATTTATAAATCTGAGAACGAAACAAAAGACGTTAACTAATCGTACGAAATTATTGTGATTTTTGTATTCAATGATTAGGTCGATGCTTGACTGCGCGAGAAGAACAACTTCGTGCCTACGTTGTTCGGGGATTTCATCCTCGGAATTATTCATTGCATGCAATTTAGGCCAATCGTTTTCGGGCAGCAACAGAAACTGTGGACCTTGAAACCAAAAATCGTTGTTGATCAGTTTGGCGGGAAACACTCCTCTGGATCAACGGGATTGTCGTTGGTTAGTACGTGACTCCATTCGACTCGTACTGAGCTACCTTGAATTCTTGAAGTCCTGTTGGCCACATACGTTGTTCAGCGTAATGGCTCCGATGCTGGATCAGCCAATACAATGGTGGAGTCCGTCCAGCAATGTGGTTGAACGTATTGGTTGTTGATGATACCGCTATCCCTTTCCAGCAGTTCAATCAGTAACACAGCAGCACACAATTCCCGCCTTGTGTTTTGTGTTTGATTATTACAAATAGCTATATACCTCGGAATTTTGATCTGGTTAATATCATTCAAGTGCCTCTTGTACTCCAGCCATTGTTTGTGAATGTCTTCAGGTAGGCTCTCATTCCAGTGCAACCGAAGTTTTCACATTGTCTGTATGAATATTTTCGCCTTTACAATGAATGGATTCAGTAAACCTAATGGATCGTAGAACTGCTAAATGTGCGAAAGAATGCTCCTCTTGTTTGTGAGTTGATTCCTCGGTTCCGTGTATGTGAAGAGAAAGCTGTCTTCGTGTGGATCCCATCCCATTCCAAGTGCCTTGATGAATTCGCTGTCGCCTACGCTGATGAAGGGTTCCTTGTCTTCTTTAGGAACGTCTGCGATTATACGTGGATCATTTGATGCCTACTTACGAAGTGGAAGTCCGCCCCGAAGTAGTAGTTCGGTTACCTCCTGCTTGATTTGCATGGCCTCCCGGAGGTCGTTTGCACTTGACATCAAATTGTCAACGTAGAAGTCACGTAATGTGACTAAGGCCCCAGTAGGAAAAGAGGAAGTGTTGTCTTCTGCGAGTTGACCGAGACATCTTACGGCGAGGTAAGGAGCACAACTCGTGCCATAAGTCACTGTCTGAAGTTGATACGTTTCAATCGCCTGAGTTTCATAGTTTCTCAATCAATCCTGGGGACTGACTAAGATTTGGAGGTAGATTTGCAAAATATCGGCCATGATGACGAACCGGTGAGTGCTGAAACGAATTAGGATGCTGAAGATGTCATTCAGTGATTTTCCTGATGCTGTTTTGCAAGGTGAGTCGAATACCACCCGCAGCTTAGTTGACGAGTTGTCGGGCTTCAGGATGCAATGGTGAGGAATGTAGTTGACGTTGTTGCGATATGCCGTTATTGGCTGAATTTTCACCATGTGCCCTAATCAAGCATACTCATCCAAGAAATGGTGATAGTCTTTCTGCAATTGTGAAGAACGATTAATTTTATGCTCAATAGCTACTAAACTTTTTCAAGCGATGTCATAAGAACTTCCTAGTGCAGTTCGATCCTCCCGAAAAGGCAATTGTACGATGCATTTATTGGTGACTGGACAGCGAGAGGTTGTATCTGTAAAGAACTTCTTACACTCCTCTTTTCAGTGGAGAAACGTTTGCACGGTGTGTGATAATCCTCAATGGTCCAGAACTTCTGAAGGAGTTCTTCGATTTGCGGTGAGGCTTTGTTGCAATTCTGTTGTGGTGAGAGAATGATTCGATGACTGACGCGGCAATTGGTTGTCTTTAGACACAATATTTGAAATCGTGTCACCTACGACCCATCCAAGAACCGTTTTCTGGATGCGCGGAAGATTTTGGCTAAGGTCTATTTGGCCCACTTGCAGTAAGTCGAAGTATTTGCCTGTTCAACGGAACAGGGAAGGTTGAACTGCGGGTCAGACGGTTTAATATTCGGTGAAATTCCCCAGTCTTGCTTGTTGATATGTCGATTCGGTTGAGCTAAAGCAATTTCTGGTAGTATGACTATATCCAGAGTAGTACTGTAATTATTAACAAGAAATTCAATACGTAATTGAGTGCAATGGTGGGCCGCAGTTGTCACGTCTCCATTGACGTTGAGACAGATGCGACAACGTTTTAGTTTTAAATGCTGTGCGATATGTTCCGTGATGAAATTGAGCTGAGAGCATAAGTCGAGAAGCGTGCGACCAACCACAGAACTTCCATTCTCATTACCGAAGCGCACTAATGCCGCTGAGAATGTAATCTTGCGAGGTTTTACCGGGATGAATAGTCTGTAAAGAGGTCGAAGGTAGAGATAATGTCAACTTTGAATTACATTGATTGGCAGCGGTTAATGACGATGGTCGTGCCGTAACTTCGACACCACCGTGGGCCATTTTTGGTGCGATAGATGAATCCCGGTGAAGCAGCGTGTGGTGATTGCCATTACACTTTTAGCACTTATGGATCGAGTTGCAGAGTGCACTTGAATTTAGGGTTAGCGCCTTTGGAATGATGAGGTTGCGAATGATTCGAGTTGGAGCTACGTTGGTGTTTGGCTTCGATGATGTTAAGAGTTTTGCATCTTATCTCAATGAAAGTGCAGAACTCCACCCAAGTGGGATAGCTGAAGTCATCTTCGGTCGATAAGCTAGTTGAATCCAGATTCTCAGCGAGCTTGTACGACGATTTTGATTCTTGTTTGGTCGTGACTTCGTCTTCCCATTTTGTTTGAGATTCAGTATCGAATTTGGAAAGAATCAAATGGAGTAAGAATCCGTCGGCAATTTGCTCCTTATTACCATGGTACGAATGGTTTCCACGGTGGGTTTTGCGATTGTTTGCACATCAAAAATGAATGCGTGTGCCTGAAATAGATGCCGTTTTTTGTCGTACCGGGCCTTAGTAGATCGATAGGCTTCTCATAGTTCTGGCCCGTGATCTCCAGTGACTGGATGACCTTTTCTGCACTTCCCTGGATACACGATCGCAGATGCTGAAACTCTTCAACATCGGACAGATCCTTGTTAGTATGGACAAGTGATGAAAACATGTCGAAAAAGTCCATCCATGTCGTGTGTGCTCCAGTGAAAGATGGTAGCTGGAGTTTCTACAGATGCAGACGAGGCGACGGTGATGCTGTTGATTTGTATGCGAAAATTGTCCAGCCGTTCTAACAGTTCGGCTTTCAACATTAAGTACGTCTCTTCATATGTGTCGTGCTTGCTGCTGTTAAACTCGTTGTCATCCAAGCGCTCGATCTGCGACTATACACTATTGAAGATTGCAAACTGTACCTCGAGCATCTGCAGCTTCGTGTCTAGCTGAAAGCGATTTAAATCCTTTACGGTGGCTGCGAGGTTATTTTTATTTTCTGTTTGTTGTCCCAGGGTGGCAGCACGTTACGACTTTAATGCCTTCAGCTCCGTGGACGTTGACACCATATCAGAGCCTATGTCGGCTATATTTTCAACAAATATATTTTTATTGAAATAAGTCTCAATGACAACTGAAAGTGGACTGTCCCATTTTTCATTACTTCTTGCCCTTTTAACTTGCTTGTTTGCTTGTCGTGGGTCCATCAACTCAAGGAAGTGCAAAAGTAAATTCTACTTTTAAGTCGCAACTACCGCTACTCTTCGGCGACCGTGAATGATGATGCATTGTTTTGGGCGAAGTGCAAGTGCTGGCTATTGAAGTTCGTCGGTCGCAGCTCCCGCTATTTGGGACCGAGCACTCACTGCAAGGTGAATTAAAATTGGTGCGTTGGCACTTGTCTACATAACTGATGCGAAATGATGCTACGGTAGATTATGGTAGTTCGATGTGCTGTGCAAAATTGGAAGTAGGATTGCCAATATGATAGATGAAGAAGATGACATTCTTGAAACTTGTGGACCTGTGTTGAACAACAGGAAGAGGTGTTTCTGACAAAACGTGAAGTTAAAACTACTTTAGATACATTACACAGGTTTTTCGAATTATACACTGTTTTTGAACAAAATGTATTCGATAAAATCTATGAACTTGAAAATAAACACTCAAGGGCAGGGTACAATTAACGATTTTTTTAAATGAATATGTAGGTACGTAATTTTCCTATTTCCTGTGTTTATTGCGAAGAATTTCAATTATATAAACAATTTCATTTAAATGTTTTCTTTTATTGCACGTACATACACATCTACTTAAAGTGAACTAACCGTTTTTTGTCTTTAAGTGAGTTTATAATATTATAAAATGTTTGTGTTCTTTTCAATAGATCTCGCTTTATTCAGTTACAATTCACTATTTAATTGTTTCTTTCAATACAATCCAATTCCTTTTCTTATCTTTTACTGAAACCACTTAATCACTTCTCCTAATTAACACTTCAAATTCAACTGATGAACTGCTTGCATACCTTGGGGATGCTGGTATTTATACTGGGAAGACATACTTCGAGAACAATCCTCGCCATCCAGCGTCCCATACAACTTCCAATTTGCTAGAAAATTCGATTCCACTCTCCAGTCATCAATGGTCGAGACTCTGTTATTTAAGTATCGAAATCGTCTGCTCTTCGAGTATCGACATATTCTGCTCCAGATGTCGCTGCTCACATTTAAGTGGTTATCACATTGCTCCCTCCCTACAGTTGTTCCTCCCGAACAACTTCGTCATTCATTGAAATGACACATTCTATCCAAATGGACCACTTTCAATTTTCCTCGATCACCACGCTGGATCCGGTAGTCAACGTCATTAATGCGGGTTATCAGCTTGTATGGACCTTCCCAGTCCTGTTGCAATTTTGATGATTTGCCTTTCTGACGCTGAGGATTATACAACCAGACCAGATCTCCTTCGTTGAAGCCGGAAGATTTCGCCTTCATATCGTACATAGTCTTCATGCGGCTGCTTGCTACGAGTAACTTCATCTTTTCTCTGGTCTCTTCATGCAATTTACGAATCCTGCTGCGGAACGTACTCGTTCACCTCTTTGGGCTCCGTCGGTGGGGATCCGAATTTTGCTTCACTTGGCAACCGAATTGTTTGACCAAATAAGATCTCGGATGGTGTGTGTCCTGTTGAGCTATGGGCCGCGTTTCGGTAGGCCATTAATAATATGTCGATCCCAATCCCGCTGGCAGTTGCTGACGACCTTAGATAGATGCTCATTCAAGGTCCGATTAAATCGCTCGACCATTCCATCAGATTGAGGGTGTAGTGGTGTTGTCCTTGTCTTTCTTATTCCCAAATATTGGCATATTTCCTGGAAGACTTTTGATTTAAAGTTTCGCCCTTGATCAGAGTGTAGCTCCATTAGGACCCCAAATCTGCTCACCCAGTTGTTGACTATTTGTTCGGCTACGGTCTTAGCCTCTTGATTTGGGATGGCATACACTTCCGGCCACTTACTGAAGTAATCCATGACCACGAGGGTATATCGGTTACCATTAAAGGTTTCGGGAAACGGCCCAGCGATGTCGATGGCTATTCGTTCGAAAGGTGCTCGATATGGACATTTGTCCATATGGCTTTACTTTTGGATCCTTGGTAGCCGCACATCTTAGGCACTTTTTGCACCAATTCTCGACATCTTGTTTAGCGCTTAGCCAATAGAAACGTTCCCTTACCTTTTCCAACGTCTTGTTTATTCCCAAATGGCCTCCTGAGATTCCGTCATGTATTTCATGGAGTACTTGGCTGACTCTGGACCGCAGCACTATTAGCTGCATACGAGATGTTGTCCCATCTGCACTTTCCCATTTTCTCTTCAGCAATTTATCGTGCACACAAAGCGAGTCCCACTGTGCCCAGTATGCCTTCAGAGTTTGGTCCGATCTGATATCTGCTGCCAGCTTGGTCTTTCCTCGTGTTCTTTCCAGGAAAATATTGGTTCGATGTCATTGTCCGCTTGTTTGGAGGAACGGATTTCGTCTATACTCCAACCCTCTATTGGCTCAGTCCTGATCATTAGGATAGTGGCCTGTTCTTTCGCTTCTTTACGGTTGCAGTGTTCGCATTTTACTCTGCACGGTCGACGAGAGAGAGCATCAGCATTTGAGTGGAGTTTTCCCCTGCGGTGTTGCACTTCAAAATCGTAGCCCTGCAACTGCTCAATCCATCTTGCAACTCGGCCTTCAGGGTTCTTAAATTGTAGTAGCCATTTCAGAGGTGCTTGATCTGTCCGAAGAATGAACTTTTCTCCGTAGAGGTACTTATGGAAATACTTCGTAGCCAGAATTAAGGCCAGAAGCTAGCGCCGAGTTGCACAGTAGTTCCTTTCGGGTCTGGAAAGTACTTTGCTGTAATATGCGACCACTTTCTCATGACCATCATGAACTTGGGAGATCACAGCTCCGACCCCAACATTGCTAGCGTCTGCGTCCACGATGAACATTTTTCCGGGCGTGGGGTAACCCAAGATGAGGTCATTGCACAGCTGTCGCTTCAGTTCGTTAAGGGCTTTTTCACATTCTCCAGACCACCTGAATTGTCGGCCTTTTTCAGTAAGTTCTGCCCCGCGAAGTTGGTGCTTAAGCATTTCCCGATTGATGGCTTCGGGAAGGTGGACTGGCTTCTTGGTAGCTGTTTCTGCCGGTTTCTTCCTCTATTTGCTTGTTACCACAGTGAGGGCAACCTTTTCGTCGCACCGGTTCTTTACACTGCCTTTGAAGATGCCCCATTTTATTGAAATTCCAGCAGCGCATTGTTCGTCTATCCCGTCGAGTATCTCGTTCCTCGGCACTAATTCAATAGATGCTACTTCCCTGACGAAATGTGTTCCCCTGGAAGCCTGATTGGATGCTTCCATCGCCAGGGCGAAGGCAAGTGCTTCAGCAAGGGTTCTTTTCCCGGCCATCCTTACTGCTGACTGTAGCTTTGAATCTGCAATTCCCCTGATAAATGCATCTTTTGCCATTTCGTCGATAATTTCCTTTGTCCCAGTCGTTTGCACAGGCAACCATTTCAAACTGCTTCTTATAAGTGAACCATGAGGTCTGGCCATCGAATGAGGGAGGCGTTAACTCTTTTCTCCTTGCACCGCTTAAAGAAAATTCTCGGAGTTTCTGTTTTCGCACTGCGTCGATCTCTTCTGCCAATTGCTCAACTTTTCTGTCCATTTGTTCGAATTTTTCGTCAACATTCTTCTCTATTCTTACAAATTTATCATCGATTTCTTCGAACTTTTGCTGGAGAATGTTCTTTTGTTCTTCTAGATTATTATTTTGTTCATCCATGTTCTGTTGAACACCGTCCAGATTTTTCTTCTGTTCGTCCATTTTTTGTTCGAGACTGTTCTTCTATTCGTCCATTTTTAGCAAGAGGAGTTGCATCATCGCAGCCATGTCACTGCCGGTACTGATCTGTTCATCCTCGTCAACATTAAAGGAATATGCATCAGGATCATGTCCCTCGTTGTTCAAAGCCTCCTGAAGTCGGAGCACCAAGTCACTTTTTCCTCCACTGGCGCTGAGGCTTCTCTTGCTCAACACGTATTTGAGTTGGACGAGGGTCAACTGCAATAGTTTTCGACCCATTCTAGCTTTTTCAGAGTCACAATTTTTTTTTTTTACATACACAAAGAGTCCTATCCCACTTCTGACACCGCTTATACTTTTCCGCTCTCCAGTCATAAATGGTCGAGACTTTGTTATTCAAGTATCGAAATCTTCTGCTCTTCGAGTATCGTGGTTATTGATTATAATTCATTTTACTGCTACCCAAATATTTTTTTTTACATTCACATACATACATATGTTCCTATAATTATTCAAATAAAACTCTTATTCTAACGTTCAGTTACCATTTCATAACCTTCGTGTTCAAATCAGTGTAACCAGTAATCTGGATGACTGGTATATCTCTTGTTGAAACGAATTAAAATCCTTTTTTTTTTTTTTTTGAAATTTTGAGCAATCTTTATTTAGACGTTCAGCGTCGGTTTAGGACTTGCTAAAATTTCCTAAATAAGTAATTCAATGAGTTTATTACAATAATATACAATATATGAAATCTTACATTTGTTTTCAGGATTTTCGTATTTTTTACAATATGATAAGAAATTTATTTTAATTTTTTTATTTTTCTCAAGTTCACAGCTCGACTGCTGAACTTATCGTATCAAAAGCAAATGGCCGATTTCGAACAATGGCAGATTTAAAACGTTAAATTTGCAGTGTGACCAGTAGACTAACAATAAAAAAAATATGTAGAAAGTGTAAGGCGCCATCTACCTTGTAGTAGCACCCATGATGCCAGATTCCTCAACGCCTCTATAAGTGGGACTAAAATAAATGGCCCAAGATATTCCACTTAACCAGGTTCGACTGTATTTAAACTGGAACAACATGGTGATCAACATAAACTGAGAAAAATTACATGATCTAAGATTAGCCAACGACACTAATACCACAATCCAGCATGGAATTAAAAGCAATGCTCGAAGACATCAGCCGGCAGTGCTCAAAAGTTTATTTATTTATTTATTTCATTTATTTATTCAACTTATATATTACTTACAAAGGAAGACTGAATAATCTTATACAATAATTTGTAAGCCTTTAGATTAAAAAAGGAAAAAAAAATTAAAAAAATTACAGAGAGAGATGGCAAAGTTAATATTAAAAAAAAAAAAAAAAAAAATAAGTAAATAAAGTAAGAATTAAATATTATAAAACAGAAAAAGTAGTAGAGAGTTGAAAAACATGTTCATATTATTTTCTGCATATTAGGTTGTAGCCAGTAGTGCGAGTAAGGACGACTTAAATTTGTTCGTGCTTGTCATTCTTCTCAGGTCAATAGGAAGAGAGTTCCAGAGCCGGACAACTTGAACAAAGAATTGACGCTCAGAAGTAAGACAATGGTATCTTGGTTGAACTAGCGAGAACGATCTATGCGATTGCAAGAACTGAAGTTTATTAAATAGGTAATCTGGCTCTCGAGTTTTTATAAGCTTATGCAAAAAACATAGCGATTTGTATTTTAGTAGGCTAGAGAAGGAGCAACCAGTTATTTGTTTAGAAAAGTGTGAGATATGTATGGATGTTGAAAATGTATCTTGCGATATTGTTGAAGACAATGTTAAGTTTTTTGAGACTATTATGGTCAGGCTTGCAAAAGATCTCGCATCCGAAAAGTAAAGTAGGTAATAGAAGAGTTTTTGCTAAAATTAATTTAGTTTTCGTTGGTAGAAGATGTTGAGTAGCCCATAAAGTACGAAGCCCACTATAAACTTTGCCGATGATAGAATTAATGTGAGTATCCCAAGAGAGATTCGAATTAAAAATCACACCAAGGTTTTTAGCGAAGACAGCCCCCTCTATGGGCACTTGATTGATGTGAACAAGCTGAAGGCCTGAGAGAAGATCAGGAGCTCTACGGTGTATGAAAATTACTTTAGACTTATCAGCATTAATTCGAAGGTCGTATTTAATTGACCAGTCATAAATTCTGGCAAGATCTTCGTTTAGGAGGTCTATAGCAGAGTTTGTTTCATCAGTGGGGCAGCTTATCATAAGTTGTACATCGTCAGCGTACATATGAATTTTGCAGTGTTTAACAATGTTTGGTAGATCGTTCACGTATAAGGAGAAAAGAGTGGGTCCCAGGATTGATCCTTGTGGCACTCCATTATGTACATTGTACACTTAAGAAATTCGAACTATTCTCACCAATGCAAACACACTGTTTTCTTCCACTTAAATAAGACTTGATGAGGGCTACGGACAAAGAAGAAAAAGCGAAAAGGTCTTTAAGTTTACTACAAATGACCGCGTGGTTGACTGCGTCAAATGCCTTCGAAAAGTCGAGCAATGATAAAAGCGATGGGTGATTCTTATCCAATGCGTTACGAATCTCTTCTACCGTTAATATCAGACTGATGTATAGTTAGGAGATCTTCGTTACTTAAATAGCAACGAATTTGTTTTAGTGCTAATTTTTCGAAGGCCTTCGACAAGTAAGGTAGAATAGCGATTGGCCTGTATTCAACCGTATTCCTCATTCTTTTCTTGGGGACCGGGACTATTTTTACTTTTTTCCATTCAGAGAGAAAGGTAGAAGTATTGAATATAGTATTAAAGAGGTGAGTAAAGTGAGGAAGTAAATAAGGCAAAAGCAGTTTTATAAACTTTGGGCTAAGACATTCTAGACCAGTAGCATTGGATTTTACTGAGAGGAGTGCTTCAACAACATCTACTTCGGTGACTCTATTGAAGCAAAAAGCCCCTTCAGTGTCATTTTCAGTGCTATACTCTGGGGAAGCAGGGCTGCAAGAAGGATTACCACATGAGGAGATGAAGTTCAGGTTCAGCTGGTCACAGTTAACATCAGTGGGGTCTACCATATTTTTCCTACCGATGCCTAGTTCGCGAAGATTCTTCCACATGTTCGTAGAGTTTCCCGGGGTAGATAGGTTGAACTTATGATTATAAAAAGCTTTTTTGGCAGATCTGATTTTCAAGACAACTTTGTTGCGCAATAAACGATATTCATTTCGGAATTCATCAAGACGAAACCTCCTCCACTTTCGATAGGCAGTGTCACGTTGGACTATAAGTTTTTTAATGTAAGAGCTAAACCTTTGAGGGGACTTAGATGTGTGTACTATTGCTTTTAGAGGGATGTTTTTCTCATATAGCTGTAACACATGTTGCTGTAGGAACATAACTTGGTCATCGACGGAGGCCATGTAGTAGATGCTATCCCAAAATATTCGGTTAACGTCGGAAAGCAGATTAGTATAATCTATATTATTATAATCACGGTAAAATCGTACCGGGGTGCTGCTAGATAGCTCTATGTTAAATGATAAGTATATCAAGTCATGCCTAGAAAACCCTGGGGCACCGATTTGGTCATAAAAGAGCATTTTAGAAATGTCACCAACAAAGAAAACGTCGAGAAGGGAACATGAGTCTTCCAAGTAGTGGGTGGGAATACTTGAGTTAACCGCTGTTAAATGAAGCGAATTCATATTTCCGATAAACGAGGCTGATTCAGACTTATTCAGTAGATTGCAATTCAGGTCACCGCAGATAACTATGTTTGAGGAAATACATGAAATGAAGTACAAGGATACAACTTGGAACCGAAAACCTCGAATATGTTGACAAATTTGTTTACTTAGGACAATAATACAAAAGTGGCCAAAAAACTGGAAATATGTCAAAAAGTGATGGAACAGACAAGGGTCAAAATCTCAATACTTCAAAGGATTACGAATGCAAATATTAGGGAACAAACAAAGTCGGCAGACAGCAAAGGAATTGAAATGTAATTGGGTAGGATATGTCATGAGATTAAACAACAGTTGGACAATTAGAACAACAAATTGGACACCGTACGAAGGACACGGAAAAGTTGGTAAACCACAGATTAGATGACGAGACGGCATCCGAAATAAACAACTTGAGTCATGTGGCGCAGAATATACAGCAATGGCAACTTCTGTGGGAGGTGTAGGGTCAGCCTTTTGAAACAAAAAATATATACGCATTTGTGGTGTTCACATTTATTTATGTCCCTTCACTGTGTCACGTCCAATAAATTGACCCCTTGTCTAAAATAGACCTTTTACAATCGTTCAATTAAGCCCACTAACTTCTCTTGAATACTCACAATAAAACCTGTTCCTACCAAATGTCCATCTAATCCCGAATTCCCGCATTCCACTTTCACCGAAAGCTCCCTAGTTCCCTGTGCTTTTGTTTTCATGGTAAAATTATTTGTTTTGTCCTAGAGAGGAAGTGTAAAAAAGTGGAAAGCCTTGTTAAGGTTGCAGATCATGTGGGAGTAGATTAAGTATGTATGAACGTCCATGTGTAGGTTATTCGCTTCGATGAGGAGCATAATTTAGGGGCAACCTATTTCTGCGAGATTGAATGTAGAGTATGAATCGAGTATACTAAGCTAGTGGGATAGAAAGCGAAGATGAAGCCGAATAAAGGAGAAAAAAGAAATGGGATTTAAAAAAAATAACTTAACACTTAAGAGCGTATTACTACTCTTAAAATGCCGGAGAATTGGAAAATTGGATAGAAAGAAAGAGAAACATTTTTGAGCTCAGTGGTTATTTCTCTCCATGAGTGGCATCCAACATTTAATGGGGAGAATAAATTATTAGTGTAAATTGACTTGGTTTAGGCAATTATTCATCTCACGAGACTTTAGTTGCCTGAAAAAAAGAACGCCTTTCGGGTACAGCTGGTATTGAAACCTGAACCATCCGATTGGGAAGCCAATACACTACCACTTGAACCACGGTCAACCGTGGAATTTGAATCAGCTGATCGGTAGGAACTCGATTAAAACGGTGTTTAATAAGAACACGGGAGGCAAACATTAAGCCTGGTGAGTGAGAAGCGCTGTTTTGTTGTGCAGTTTAGTTGAAAAGGAGGCAATTGGAACGAACTTAACAGATTCTTTAGGAATTTCAACTGATCGTTATGACGATGTGAATACAGCTGCTGATATGATCACAGACACTATTCTCTTTGGAATGAGATCCTTCATCCCTCCTCGGATGAAGAAAAGGCATGGTACGACTCGAGCTGTAGAGAGGCTGTCAGGGTTAAAGAAATGTTTTTTTTCGGTCGTACAGGAAATGTAGTATTCATTCCCAAAGCCGGAAAATATTTTAATGTTGTCCCGACGGACCACAGACCTATAAGTCTATCATATTTCCTCCTGAAAACTCTAGAAAGACCGATTGATATCCATATACGAGCAAAAATTGATCCAAGACTTTTGTCAATGGCTCAACATACCTACTGTAAAGGAAAGTCGGTGGAAACGGCTTTGAAATCTTTGACTTGCCACAACGAACGATCCCTACAATATAAAGAGTACACAAGGGTTGCTTTACTGGACATAGAGGGCACATTTAACAACGTCGACATATCCGCAATCACGACTGCGCTGTCAACCCGGCAGGTAGATGACTTACTTGGGGAGTTGATCAGTCTCATGCTAAAAAGCAGGATAATCAACTCCAAACTGGGTGAGATTTCTGCTAAAAGATCTGTCAGTAGAGGTACGCTGCAAGGCGGTGTCCTATCTCCTCTTCTCTGAAACTTAGTAGTTAATGAACAGCTGATATACCTAGAAGCGGTGGTAGCAGTGTGATTGCCTATGCAGATAACGTTGCTATTGCCGTCTCAGGTAAGCGCTCACACTCCTTCAGCTAAATCTTAACAGATTACGAGTAAGTCATTGGGCAGATCGCTGTGGATTGGGTGTAAACTCCCATAAAACAGTTCTTGTCCTCAGTTCCAGGAAATACAAAATTTCAACTATAATAAACGCTACCAGTTTAGTCTTTTCCGATACAGCAAAATATTTGGGTCTCATTTTTGACAGGAAACTATTATAAACTGGAAACCTAATAGAAAAGAAAGAAAGAGTTAATAAAGCTACAATAGCTTTATTCTCTCGCAAAAAAGACATTGGGAATAAATGGGCCTTCAAGCTCGCATAACCTACAGGATATACATGTCGGTCATAAGACCGATACTTCGTCTGGTGGACGGCCTAAGAAAAGGCGGTCAACTGCATTAAACTAAGCAGAGTCCAAAGAACAGCATGTCTATGCATAAGAGGTCTACTCCCTCTGCGGCATTAGACATTCGGTTTCTTTTGACACTCCTCGATATTTTCAGGAGCAGCTATTCGCCTTAAAGCGACTAAACAATAAACAAATAATTCATTTGGCCGCGCTAATATTCTTAATACATTAGGAATCCTCACAGAGAACATCTATTACAGCACATCTCAACTTTGGTTTGACAAAGAATTACATGTAAACTTCCCCTCTAGATCCTTCTGGGAGGAAGATGCTTTCATGGAGGACAAGCCAATCCATCTCTACACAGATGGACCTAAAATCGATAGCGGAGTTGATGGCGGTGTTTTCTGAGATAAGCTAAATCTGAGCCTCTCTTTCCGTCTTCCAAATCACTGTAGCGTGTTCCAGGCGGAAATTTTGGCGATTAAAGAAGCTCTGTCCTGGCTGAAGAAAAACGTGATATCTGCAAAGGATATTCGCATATTTTCGGATAGTCAGGCCGCCATCAAGTCCCTGGACTCGGTCTCATTATATTCTAAAACCGCTCTTGAATGCCGATTATCTCTCATGGAGATGGCAGATCAGTGCAACGTTCACCTTTATTGGGTGCCGGGCAACAGAGACATTCCAGGGAACTGCAGAGCCGATGAACTCGCCAAAATTGGAACCACTCTACCTATTCTACCGGAAAAGGGTAGCATAGGTATACCAATCGGTTTGTGCAAGCTAATATTAAAGCTGGATGCCGATAAAAGAACTGACGTTAGTTAGACTGTTGGGCAAACATGCCTAGCGACCAAACAGATCTGGCCAAAGCTGGATCTGAATAATCGCTCTAAGTGTCTGATCCTTCTAAATAGGAAACATCTCAACGCCATAATAGGTGTCATCACTGGACACTGCCTCATAGGCAAGCACGCAAGAAGGCTTGGCGCTTTTACAAACGATTTCTGCAGCTGCATGGACGAGGAAGAGGAGGAGGCAATACTTCACCTACTCTGTACATGTCCAGCTCTCTCCCAGAGAAGAAAGCTTTCTTCTACAATGACCTACACAATCTAAAAAATATAGACGTAACAGTCTCCTACGCTTCATCATAAGCTCAAACTGATTCCATTAGTAAGAGGATCATAGATCCACGTGGCATCACAATCGGCCAATAGGCCTAAGTGGGTTGGTATTTCGAACAGCCACTCTTACCTACCTACCTACCTACCTACAAGACCAATCCGACAGGGGAAAACCGAGAAAAGCTCCAACGAGCCAGGAATGACTACAACGTCTTTTTTAAGCGCGTGAAATTTCAAAACGACCAAAAACAGAAGCAAGAAATACTACAATGTAGTAGTAAAAATTGTTGGTCGTTTGTCAAAAACATTAGAAATTCTGCCTCATTCATTCCATGATCTTAGGAAGGGTATTCAGCAGACTGAGTGAGCGATACGACGAAGGTTCTCCAGGTGGTTAATTAACTTTCGCGTGTAGCACTAAATATTAATTTTTCGATGGTGTGGAAGAGATCACCTCATCTGGGCAAATTAAGCAAGTTAAAATCACGTAAGAGGGTAGTAAAGGCAAATAGCTTGCTCCCAGTAATAGCACAATTCACCTTTCTTGCTTAAAGTGCAATTTTCCGTGACCCTGATCAAACCAATCATATGGCATGGATACGTGTCTAGCATTGATTACCAAGGGAACAAATTTCCTGGATTGTATTTTTGACAACCAAATATGTGTACCTATCACTATATTACGAACTACAGCGAGTTTCACATTAATGGCCCGGAATGAAGTGTTCTTTAAGTTCCACCTTAACTCAGTACTTTCGAATCTACTGGTTGGATGGGTACATTGAACCCTTTTTCTGTTTATCAACAATTGCATTTGTCACATCACAAGAACGGTGTTCAAGCACAATTGACTCCAGGTTCCTGGTTCCAGCTATTATTATTTTAGTAACACCTTGCCATAAATACTCGTAATAACGAGATAAGATTCCGATAAAGTTATTTTGTAATGGCGGTAGTTGAAGGAAAACTCCATTTCTCTGCCCTTCTACTTACTCATGTATAATTTCCTCACATTCTAGGGCAACGTGCAGGAGATGCTTAGTACAATATTATTACTTCTGATTGCAACTTTGAAAATGTTTCCACAAACCTCTATATTAACTAAAAAAAAAAAGGAAAATCTCCCGATCAAATAGAAAACATAACGAGAATCCTTATCCAGAAGCTATGTCTATGTCTTCTATTAGTTGTCTCTAGTCGTAACTAACCTATATCAAGTGTTAGATCAATGGCAAGGAAAGCTATTTTGCATAATTGAGTACCAGTACGTGTCTGAAGTCTGGAAAACCAATTTGTACAAAAAGGTTCCAGGCGTATGCAAACCAAACTAGATTGGGTTGTCACGTGGAAAATCTCCAGTTTTGTTATTTGATATGTGCCGAAAAGGACCTCACTTTCTTAAACCGAAATATGGAACACTCGCAAGGAGCTTATGAAAATATATTTTCTGAATAAGTCGAGCTGAAACCTTCAGGCTATGCAAAACGTCTTGTGCCTTTTTTACGTTTCAGCCAGATAACGAGTGACATATGTAAGTCTTTTCCTTTTAAGTTAAATTATTCCCCAATCTGGGTTTTATGTAAATTAAAGTTCGCTCCCCAAGACCGAGTCAAGGGAGCATGTACATATATAATTGGAGGACGATTTATTTATGCTCGTCTACATAAGGTATATACCTACTCGTACATGTGTCAAATTGAGAATTCGCTAAATCAATGGAAGGAAGGAGCAAATTTCTTGTAATACACGCGGCAATTTCAGAGAAGGAGCATCAGTACAAATCACACAAAAAGAATCCATTAAGCGAAGTAAAGTGTATCATAAACCAACATCTGTGGTGGAAGCACTCGTGTGATACAAGTATCTCTATTTATTTTTAGCTTTTTTCCAATTCTTTGTCGCCGCAAAGTTGGGGTTTGATTGCGGAAAACATATTAAGCGCGTTCCTTGGTGTTGATTTCAATTTAAATTTAAATTACTGATTTTATCCTTAAAATTGCTCCTTGACACCTTCAAGGTGCCACCATAAGTAAAATGAAAATACAGAAAGAAAAGCCTACAAAGAAATGGGACATTAAATTTATGGGTGACAACGAACATTTTTACTTGCAATTAAATCCTGTGTCGTTTATATTTATAATCCAGGGAGACAAAGATGGGGGATTTAGTTTAATCCAGGAAGTAATACTCGCTTAAATAGCTGTAAGCGCTTTGCGCAATTTTATCTATGGAACTCGCAATGAGAAACGAAAATGTTAATAGGGTCGATTAATTAAAGTTCGTGGGAAAGCGAGCAGACCTTGCTGGTGGAGCAGCACTATTGGTATTACTCGTCCTTGATTACGTACTTCCTGTTAAAATACTTTCAGTAACGCTTTATAGAGACAAATAAAGTGCAAATATTAGGGATGCTTATTTGGATTCGCCGGTGGAAAATCGATAGTTGGTAGAATTGGGTTGATATGTCCGTCATTCCGAACTCAGTTTGTTCCAGAACGCATACGAGTTCTTGTTCATTTCACATGAGGGTGCCTATGGCCCAAGTGGTAGTGAATTAACTTCCCAAGCGGATGGTTCAGCGTTCAAATCCCAACCGGCTTCGAAAGATATTAATTTTCTTCAATTAATTAAAATCATGTAAACTGAGTAGTTGCTGTCAAATTAGACTTATAAATTAGTCTTCCCCATTAAATGTTGGCTGTCACCCTTGCAGCGAAATAGCAATTGAGCCCAAACATATTTTCCTCTCATACTATCCAATTTTCCGAAAAACTTAACACGCGCTCCGGCATTTTAAGAGTTGTCATATTGAAATCATCACACTGAAATTGTTACTACGGGCGATTTGAATATACAAAATTCTGGGTGGCTTCGACATTCTGGACAGACAACACCCAAAGGACAGTATGTTGAGATCTTCGCTGCAGAAAATAAATTGGCCCAGCTTATAAATGACCTCATACTTGTACCAGACATTGATAGACATACCGCAAACACCCTGGACTCTAACTTCTCACCCTGACAAATACAAGGACAATGTGGTATCCCCTCTAGGCTCATCAGACCACTGTGTTATATCAGCTATTGTAATTTCCAGTACACCAACACCACGATAAAGCCAACTGGAGTGGTGTTAACAACTTATTTAGGAATTTTAACTGGTCATTATGTTTCCTCGATAACGACATGGATGCCGCTGCTAATATGATCACAGACACCATTCTCTTTGGAATGGGATCCTTTATCCCTCATCGGATGAAGAGTTTTAAACTATTGTAAAAGAAAAGACACAGCACAACTCGAGCATAGAGAAATGTTTTTTCGATCCTTCAAGACCAATCCGACAGAAGAAAAAAGATTAAAGTTTGAACGAGCCAGGAATGACTGCAATGCAACGCGACCAACAACTGAGGCAAAGAATACTACAATGTCCCATTTTTGGTCGTTGATCAAAAAAACTAGAAGTTCTGCCTCATCATCCATCCCAACACTCATTTACAATGATATTTCAACTACCAGCTCTTTAGACATGGCCAATCTACATGCTGCACACTTTGCGGACAGCTCAACACTTCTACATTGTGGTTGATTGCGTCGAATCTACAATTGGACGAATTCACTTTCGCAGTCGTATAGATGGACTCTTTCCGATCAGATGGAAAACAGAATTTTTCCAGCCCGTCCCTAAAAAAGGTGAATCTTCTTCTCTCTCCTCCTACAGACCCACTGCACTTACGTCCCTCCTTTCCAAGGTCATGGAAGTGCTAATAAAACGTCAGCTAATGAAATATCTCAAAATACGAAAACGTCTTAATGACTGGCAGTATGGTTTTCGTAACAACAGGTCCACTGGTGATTTCATGGCATATCTCACCGAAAATTGGAACCAAATAGTGCATCAATCTGGGGAAAGCAAGATAGTTGCACTTGACATTTCTAAGGCATTTGACAGTTTGGCAACAGGTTCTTTTGTCGAAAATGCGTGCATTTGGGATCGACGACTCTCTTCTCCAATGGATTAGAAACTTCCTTTTGGAACATTCAATTCAAGTTGTCTTGGACGGTTTCAAGTCTGATATTCAGAAAATAATTGCTGGGGTGCCCCAGGGCTCCGTTCTGTCTTCGACACTCTTTTTAATTTTCATTAATGATCTCTTGTCTGCTACTTCTAATCCAATATATTCCTTTGCTGATGACGGTACTCTCTGCTGTTCATATTCGTTTCCGGACTCACGGCCCTGCTCTTCGGCTGTAGAACGAGAACGGCAGTGAATGTCAAGCTCATTCAACTCCGATATTAACAGCATAACCAATTGGGGAACTATCAACATAGTGGAATTTAATGCTTCCAAAACACAATGATATCTGCTGTCGTTAAAGCGAAATTTAAATACCAGCCATTATCGGTGAATTACACTTGCACCGTCTCATCCGCCCAAAATTGGAGTGCAATGCCCACATCTGGTCAGGTGCCTCTAAAACACCTCTGCACCTAGATAGGATTCAAAACCGGGCGATAAAACTCATAGGTGATACTAAATTCACTCAAACAACGGACACCCACGAACGCCGACGTGATGCCCCGTGCCTCACTCTTTTTTATCGCTATTTCCATCACCAGTGCTCCACTGAAATCGCCAGGAGCATTCTGCCCATTCAAACTTTCAACTTCAACACCCTTCTCGCTATGAATGCTCATCAGTATACCCTCATGCCCGCTTTCGGACGTACTCTGAAATATCGTGATTCGTTTCTAAGTCGTACAACTCGCTTTTGGAATGCCCTGCCTAGCTCTTCATTTCCTAGTCATTAAAAACTTCAAACATTTGAAACCAACGTTCATCGGTGCCTTTATTTACATCCGTAATGATTTTCTTTTGACCGCGCTGTCTGCAAGCACTTTAAGGGTACTTAAATCCCTTGAGCTCTCTAAAATTATAAAAAAAAAGAAAACCATCTCAGATGCTGCAATGGAAAGATATTTTGACAGATGTATAGGGTTTTCCAATAAGGACAACTTTTTTTTAAATAAAACACAAACCATTTGCGATATTTCAAAAACTTTATTATCGGCTTGAAGTACAATCAAACAATCAAAACATTTATGAATGGAGCTCGACTTCGTTCATATGGCCACCGCTGGCACGTTTGCAGCGGTCGATTCATTGGACCCAATTTTCAACGACTCGGCCGCTCATTTCAGCCGAAACGGCCGCTATTTCGCCTTCAATGTTGGCTCTGAGCTCTTCCAACGTCGTCGGCGTATTGGCATAAACCAATGACTTAACGTAGCCCCACACAAAATAGTGAAGCGGCGTTAAATCGCACGAACGAGGCGGCCAATCGACTGGCTCATGTATTGAGATAACACGCTCACCATACTTACTCTTCAATAAATCGATTGTAGCGTGTGCTGTGTGGCTTGTGGCACCATCCTGTTGAAACCACACGTCGTCCAAGTCCATATCTTCCAATTTCGCCAAAAATAATCGGTGATCATGGCGCGATAACGCTGACCATTCACAGTAACGTGACGATCGTTATCGTTGACGAAAAAATATGGCCCAATAACGCCGCCGGCATGCAAACCGCACCAAACAGTTATTTTTTGTGGATGAAGTTGTGATTCATGAAGCACATGTGGATTTTCACGCGACCAATAACGCATATTTTGCTTATTTCGAACGCATTGAGCCAAAAATGAGCTTCGTCACTGAAAATGATTTTGCGATGAAATTCATCATCTTGGCGCATCTTCTCCAGAACCCAATCGGAGGACGTACGTCGCTTCAAATGGTCCATCGGCTTCAATTCTTGAGTCGGCTTGATCTTGTATGGGTTTAAACTAAGATCCTTACGCAAAATACGCCATAATGTGGTCTGAGCGATGCCCAATTCATGAGAACGCCGTGGAATTGACTGATTTGGATCGTTTGCTACGGACGCCTGAACGGCAGCGATATTTTCGACACTTCGACCAACCCGTTGTCTCACTGACACTGCAACATCACACAACGAATATGTAGACTCAGATTTTTGCACTAAACTTGTTATTGCCTGTCTACTAGGGCGAGAATTACGACAGAAAATCCGAGTTAACGCTCTTAAAGTTGCAGTCACCGACTCCGAATTTCGGTAGAAAATTTTTATAATTTGCAGACGTTGCTCGTTAGTGTACTTTACTGTGATGAAAATGTGGAGTTTACTGAATAAATTGACAGTGACAGTTTGATGATTAGTGAAAGAGTGCGTTCACAAATTAAATTCAAAGTTGTCAAGTCCCTATTGGAAAACCCTTTACATGGGAAGCTGCTACGTAAAACAGTTGACTTGGCTCAGTCCAATATTTTACTCCGGTTCACTTGGAATGAAAGTGTCAACGAGATCCCATCAACCGAGATGCAATTACTATTAAAACTGCAATGGAAAGATATTCCAACAGATGTACTACTGTTATGCATGCATAGAGGCAGCTGCGAACACTTTCCATTCATCGAAAATACTCATAAGACATGGTACGACGCAGACTGTGAAGGACGTCGAAAAAATGCGTTCGCCAGGTATAATCTCGCAATTAGGGAGTACAAATCCACCTGTAAAACAACGATGGAAATATACATGGTCCACTCACTCAGGATGCTGCCGCTAGTAAGGAATAGCCGATTCGATTGGAGGCTTGCGACAAGGCCTTCATTGCTTTCTTTGCACGAGGTTCCCAGATTGAAGCTGGCGTATTTCCTTCACACTTCGAGCAATTGCTGATCCCCCCACCCAGCTCAAATCAAATCATGTATGCACTCTCCCATGTGGAGTACACTGATCTTGATACGTCGATGTCAGTGTAGGAGATTAAAACCATAATAAAAAGTTGCAAGTCAAATAAGTCTCCTGGGGAAGATCGTGTACCATATGAACTCTTCAAGCATGCCACGGGGGAATTCACACAAAAAACTCGCTCATACGTACAACTTCGTTTACAATACTGCAGTAGTGATCCAAAGTACCTACATGGGTATATGTACGAGGACAACTTTGCAGCAGTGTGGAATGGTAAGAATAAGTCAAACTAATTCAGATCTGAAATGGGAGTAAAGCCCACAATTAAGCCGACTTCATTTCTCAACCTTACTGGATGACTTGTCATCATACCTCGCTGCGGTTATCGTATTTAACGGCTTGAACATAAAAGTACTGATATATGAGGACGACGACGTTGGCTGAAACACGAGAAGTGATGTAAATAATAGCCAACAAAAGACTCCTCAACTGCACCACATGGAATCTAAAAGTTAACACCAGTAAGTCCAACATAATGATCTTTCGTAATGGAACCGAGCGTTATGCCAGATGTGAACAACGGTTTTTCGGAAACACTGAATTGGAGATAGTACGAGAGTGCAAGCATCTGAGCACCATTATCACTCCCCAACTGCATTTCAAAAAGCATCGACGACGGTCTAAATTAAAAGAAGCCAAAATAGACATCAACTCCAACTGGAAAGGTATATTAGGGAAGAAGGACAACTTTTCGAAGCGTTGACAAGATCAATCATGTGCTAGTGTAGGGTATTTGCCAAGAAGTGGTTGAAAAACTTGCAGAATATTTCTTAAATAAAATATTCAGTCTATCGGACCTAGAAGCGTGAGCCCTGTTCTACATATGTTTACAATTAGGATCAATTTCAGCTACATGTCGAAGAAAGGCGCTTCGAAATTACAGGCTCCCTAAGAATTTAGCGAATTTAGGGGATGGTCGAGACTATGTGAAGTGCACCATGTTCACTTCATGGAGGGACATATGTCATCCTGGAGAAACAACTTTCAGTTACTTCGGAATAGGTTAACGGAAAGCACGTTCAATATATTTGCAGAACGTAAACAACAGTGTCAAACGAGAAACGTGTATCGTACCCTTTAACACAACAGATGACTACGACTGACACGATTTTTATTTTTAAATGAGGGATGAATTATATGCCACACCAAACCCGTCAGCATGAGCAATGTACGCTTTACAACCAAAATATGAGGGAGGATACTTCGCATTTCCTAGGATTATGTCTAACTCTTGAAGGTATTAGACGTGCTTATATTAAAACTACTTATGAGTACCGCTTTTAAATTCTACGAGCTCGTAGCATACTTATTTTTTGTAAATTTCTTTCCTTGTTAAATTGTAAAAGAATTACTCGTACATCTTCTGAAAATATTGTACAGTTGTTACTGAAGACTTCAGCATTCACTGTTGTCCATCGTTTTTATCGTGTTATCTAGGGCTGCTGAGACACTAGTAACGCTTGTTCTGTTTATTCGTATACTTAGCCATCGATATGAAATGCACTAACCAGTAGGTTCCTCGCAAAGATAGTTGATTTTGTTAAAACTCGGAAAGATTTGTATCTTGCATTGGTGAAATTTGAAAATTTTCCACTTGACTTCCTTTCCTTTTCATTCCTTTTATTGTATTTAAATTGTTGTTGTGCAATCGCTTTATAACGAATAAGACTTTAGGATACATCTTTGTAGTGCTGTTTATTTAAAAAGATAGTAATTTCCGCTCGTAAGTTTCGTTTGTAAAAATGTAAACAAAAAGTTCGCAGGATGTATTCAGAAGCATACACAAATGCTGATGTACGTAAGTAGAGAAAAAAAAAATATTCACATTTTCTATCAAGTTTTGTGCCAAAGGATGTTAAGGACGTTTAACAGAAATTAAGAAATTTAAAAGTCAGTGTCGTTTTCAAAATGCTTTGTGAGCAAATCCATTTGCGAAATATTTGTCTGACGAATGTACAACACTTAAGATACATTTTATTTACATAAATGATGTCGAATGCGAACTACCTTTCTCCTAATTTCTCTTGTAACCTTCAAGAACAAAACTCGGGTCCTTCCATTAAATGGTATGACAGCTTGTGTGAGGATGATTTGGCTGGCAAGTGATAGTGTAATGACAAGTAAAATTAGCTTACTCTGACAAATATTCGTTCACTAAAAATAAGCAAGAGCCAAAGGCCATGTGGTTCTGCTAGTAAGTCCTACTTCACGCCTCCTCAAAGCGGCATTTGGAAATTTCTTCTGAAATTGCAAAGTGAACTTATGGTAAGCCTTATGCGCAACAATAAAGTATAAGTGGCGATGGTCCTTGGCATTTGCCCCATAAAAAAATGTAAACTGCCGTGAAACATCACAAAACGCCTCGTGAGATGATGAATGGATTTATCGATGATTTAAAGGCTGTCGAATACAGGCAACGATCACATTCTGGACCATGACTCGTTGATTCACAAACGTCAGATTTCAAGAAGTAGGTCGAAAGAGGGCTCATGTGGAACAAGATAGACCCATTCGTGCCGATTAGTAATATGGTTGGATGTCGTCACCATCTTGTTTAAATGGGGGCCTGATTCACATCCTATACACCGTGTAGTGGCTATTGATTTTAAAAACGTTGCACAGTGATACGCATCAACGGAAGCCTGTACTGAGGATGAAAAGAAAAAATCGAAGGACAACTACGCCACCAACAACCTAATGGATAACGATGCTATTCTCGTGACGGAAACTAGGAAAACTATTGGAAAGGCTGCCTGTGTTGCCGTTTTTGTAATAATCCTGCAATTGAGGGCCAATTAATTTTTGCTCGGTGCTGAGTTTGCGAATGAGTTTTGGACTGATCGAAACGTTCCATAGAAATGAAATTAGACCCACATAGCTGTATTCAAAGCTATAGTAGGTCCCCGATTCAGTAAGTCCAATTGCTGTGTAGTGGTCACAGTGTTGTAATGCAGAGATCGATTGGAGCGCGTTCCAAACTAAACTGTTTTCTAGCCGATACCTTCTTTTTACACGATTCTCACTTGTAGCCAATGTCCTCGAGCCTTTTCTGTGAGAAGTAGCCTCCTCGATTGTACCAGCTTTGCGTATGCCCAACAGCAGGTCTTTGAAAAGTTGTCGATACATGACCCAAGCAAGTCACCGTACAGCTGAGTTTAGGTAACCACTAAGAATTTGATTTGGTGGCGTTGTTTCCTTACTAAACTGATCTAGATCCTTGTAGTTACGGAAACGTTGAAGATACGCCGTACCATTCTCCTCTTCACATCGATCCATGTGATTGGTGTCAGATATTTGCCAATTTGCAATCACCGGTACATGAAACAATGCCGGCAACATTCAATTCGGATAGCAGGTATTGCCAACATTCATTATGTCGGCGTCAACGTGCGATTTGCGATTGGTACTCTTCCAACCGATTTGTATGTTCTCTCGCGGGAACAATATGTGCTTGGCTGTGGCAGTTCATTGAAGTTTCTTTGAGATTTTTCAGCGGTAGTCGTGTTTGACGAGGAGTTGTGGCTGTGATTGTTATTGTGGGTGGTTGCTGTTATCGCTAAGCTTTGATTTGTCTCTCTGGCTCTTCCTCCATTCATGGTCGCAACAGCAGGGGAAGATGTTTTAGTTGCGGCTGCTGGGGGTGAGTGCATTAATTTGCTGATATTCCCAGACGACGGTGAAGTCAATTATGATGATGGTGTTGTTGTGGGCGCCGCCGTCATCGTCGTGGGCTTAAGCACAATGTATTTAGACTTCATGGTGCCTAGGATTGATTGATTGTAGTTCGTCACCCCCTCGTATTAGATTTTGGTTAGTAGGATACGCTTGGCAGATGCCACCAACTTATTTTGCAATGATAATGGTAATGATGATGATAGCCGCTACCACCAATTGCCGATTGATTCACACACCACCAACACGGACATTGTGCTACAGATTTACGACGAAATGCAAAAAAAACAACAAATTGGCGCAGGGGGCAGCCGAAAGGTCTTTCTCTTTTCGCTCACCAAGGCTCTAGTATTGGGCCAACAATACTTTTTCGTGTTTGTAAACACCGAGAGGAGCACTTGTTTTCGCTTTCGTTCTCTTTTTTTTTATTTCGCGCATAAAGACAGATATTGCTGATATCGAAGAGTATCACCTCAGGAGATGCAGGGAACATTTCGTGATAGTGTTAAGTTATCTGGGCGACTATGCAGTGTTCCCGAATATAACTTAGCGTAATAATATCTATAGAAATTAAAAAATTGCAACATACATACATCGGCAGAGCTAATAAGTTCCACAATGTCTTGGGTAATTTGATAAATTACAGCAACGGCTGTAACCAAAATAGTAGTGAAAGTAATGCTGAACAGGATCATAGGGCCCTTGTATTCAACTTTCGATACCCGATACATAGCACGGGTGAAGAAAAGTTAGGGAGCAAAGAAATTGAGATACGGATCTGCATTGGTTTTGAATGTATGCAGGTTACAATGACTGTGAAATATGTAAGGAACTCGTCAGGGCATTCGATGAGTGAGCTGTATGGCATAGGCAAGAATCATGATATTGATGAGCTTTCATAGCGAGTGTTACGGTTTAAGTTTCCAGAAGCGGAGTGCTATTGGATAGAGCACCGGTGGTGAGAAAAAAATACGGAATAAGGTGAGGCAGGAGACATTGCGATATACTGGCATCATTTATGAGTTTTATAGCAAACGTAGAAAGGTTTCGGCTGCTCAGAAAAGATGAATTCCAATGATTTATATGTGAGCCTGCGTGGGAATTGATCAGGAAGCTAGTGAAGGTTCTATAGCCTGGATTAGACCAGCAGCGCAACAATCCTTGCCTTACCTCTTAATGGTGGTTCCCGGTAACTGCATGAATAAAGGTTTACTAATGCAGGCTAAAATAGCAAGAGCAGAAGCATTACACTATCTTACGCCATAATAGGGCTTTGTGCTTCGCCCCAAACCGCTAATGGTTGCCCGTCGCTTATGGTCCATCAATCAAGATCTGGGATTTGGAATACAAAAAGACCGTCGAGGAACTTCGCTCAGAGGTGGTTTTGCAAACATCAAAGGATGATCAGCCACATTGCGTGTTATTCGCCTGGTCCACCAACAACACCATCCGTATATGGAAAGTGTCAGTCTCTGCCCACTATGCAATCGATAGGAAGGATCAACAGTACCAGATTCTTTCTTTCATTTGTATTACGTCATTTGTTTAAGACATATGAGCAATGTTTGACGAAGTATGACTATAGAATTATATTAAACGATTTTAACGCCAGGACAGGAACGGAGGACATGTTTGGTGAGACAATTGGAAACAATAGTCTATACGACAACACGTCTGGCAACGGAGTTAGGCTCATTTAAGGTTTGCGGCGTGGCAAAATATCGTTACAGCAAGCACAAGGTTTCCACATGTCTATATATTGTACACAAGGGTATATGGCGGTCTCCGCATCATCAAATTGATAACTTTACGATAGTCGTAAGGCATGCCTCCAGCATTCTCGACATCAAAACCTAGTTGCAGCCAAGGTGCGAATGAGGATTTCCCAAGCGCCACAACAAAGAAAATGGTGTGCCGCAAATGGTGCGCCGACCACCACCGAGAAATTTCTGGTTTGATGAAAAATGTTCGCAAGCACACTCAGCTAAACAAGAAGTCCACAAAGGACGAGAGCTGCTCGAGAGCTCTACGAGCAGAAAACACGGGAAGAACATCGGCTTTTCCAGAAGAAGAAAACAGGAAGATATTGAGAGGTTGTACTCTAGGAATAAGGTAGGGAGGTTTTATCAACAGGTAAAAAGAACCTGTGAAGGCGAGAAAACCCAGACAGAAACATGAAGAGATGAAGAAGGAAACTTTGTGGTAGAGTCATAGTAGGTGCTAAGAATATGGGAAAACTAATTCTGCAGACTATATAACGTAGAAGAATACCACATCCCGCAGGCAATAGACAATTCAACTTAGATGATTATAGACAAAATTTCTGTCCATCTGACCCGAACGAAGTAAGGATAGCAATATCTTAGCTAAAATCCAACAAATCATCTGAACCTGACAGTTTACCGGCCGAGGTATTCAAAGCTGCTGCAAATGACTCAAATCTGATTAGAAGACTGTATGCCTGATGAATGGAACCTCTGCACTGTATACCCGATCCACAAAAATGGAAACCGTCTCATCTGCGCCAGTGCGTAGTGCGGATTCAGGTCAGAAAAATCCACAATTGACCAAATTTTCACCCTCCGGCAGAAAGGACTCTACAAGACCAAATCGATACCCAACATCTTTGCAACGGTTCTAAATCCGCATATTTCAGCTTTTATAGAGACGAGCTACTCGTATATAGAGCCATGTCCAGTTTGGACAGAACTCAGGGGGCTGGCATCGCTACTATTGAAACGGAAGCCGCCAAAATGGGTTTGCCGATAAATGAGGGTAAAACCAACAAGAAGGGACACACAAAATCGGCGAATTGGACAGTTCATCGCAGTCGACAGGCTGCAAATTGAACAACTAAGGAAATCTTATATAAAAACTTGATCATCCCAGTCCCAGGATGAAGAATACCTCAGTAACTTCGGGAGAAACATCCTTCAAAAAATAATGAGGTCCGTTTGCTTTGATGAGCTTTGGAGAAGAACTATACAAGCTGTATAGTGACACGGACCTATTCAGAAAATTGCACCTGAGATGGGTAGGACATGTAGAGCGCAAAGTCTTTGAATCTAACCCGAAATAATTACAGAGCAGGCAATACGTCGGAATATCCGCTCAATCTGCTTTGAGGCATTTGACGTCGTGAGAGATAATGCCTCTTCAAAACTAGTTAATACTGGTAGTTTTGTGAATGATCAGGAATCAAACAGTTGTGGTAGTGGCGTCAATCCTAAGATTGTCGATTGAACGCAGTCTTAACTTTATGTTTTTGCTCAAAATGATGAAATGTCTTGAGAAATGAAGCAGAGGACTTTATTACATGTTTCCACTATCCAAATCGAAGTTGAAAGAAACCAGTGGATTGGTTTACTTGCAGCAAGAGCAGCCTTGAATCCAGGTGGATACAGCATATTTGTCTTAACATCTACTCAGAAGACAGAAGAGTTGGCTAGACGGACCAATACAACACTGCTCTATGATAGCACTTAATTGCAACTAATTGACTTAAATCGAACTCACTTCGCATTTTGCACCACCATGTTGTTTCAATCAATGCCGCAACCAAACTGAAGATTATACACACAACGAAATGCTGCTACGAATACCAGCTAAACCAGGAAATTATTATAAGCGATGTGCTCAGACTTAATGGTAATCTCACGGAATATCACCAGTTGGTGTCGTTGTCACTAACAATATCCCTCGCAAACCCTTGGCAAGCGTTCCAACACATTTGCATCAGTCTCAATGGATTTAGAATATAAAGAACGGAACGGCGATATCCATCTACTCGTAAATGGTTGCCAATTTATCACGGGTTAACCTTATACCCCCAACATCCTTAGCAAGTCCTTTTATATCCTGTTGTCATTTCTCTTGCAAAGAAAAGAAAACCTCTTCCATTTTGGTGAAAATAAAAACATTCGTGTGAGGCTTTAAAAGTGCGTGAGAACGAGGCATAAAAGCTACGACCTGGTCAGCTATAAATCTTGTACGGATGTACTCGCTGCAAGACTTGCCCGGGTGCGGAAGAATGTATTGACGAAGGTCACAATGCCAGGGCTATAAAACAAGACATTCGATCTGAATGGTGTTAATTTGGAGGTCTCTCTCTGCGTTCCTTACACTTTGTTGCTGTTGTTATTGGGAGTTATATATAGTAGAACTTTAAGAAAGCGTAATTCAAGTGATAACCGAGAAAAGCTGATGAATAATTTACATCGGCAACATCGCCAACAATGCTGCTTTGTTGTATAGAGACAACTGAAATGGATGGGCACTATTCTCCAAGCGATTAATCCTAATTGCAATGCAAAAGAGTTGCGTAGATACTCGTATAAGTTGTTTTGAGGGTTTGGAATCCATTTATTTAGGTTGACCGTCCTAGAACTAAAACTCACAGGCAAGGTCAGGGGGTGGTGAATTGTAAGATGTTTTCACTTTCATTTCATGTATAAGTTGGTGGTTGGGTAGGAAACTTTCATATATTTGAAAGTGTAAGTCCCTTCACATTATCCGGGTGCTATGGAGCAGAAAATGGATGCTGGTCTCAGAAGCAAGGTCGGAAAATGAATTTAAGGAATTTCCATAAGGAATTCTGGCTAGGGGTGGCGGTATTTGGTTGTTTAAATAAATTATCATGTTGGATTAGAAGAAGCAAGATTTTCTTCGGATATTTCAGTGTGTTGCGAGTTTTTTCTTTGCTCCGATTATACATATGTATTTTGAAGTGGTTGTGAGGTTAGGTAGCAGGTGCTTTTACTTTTGTGTAGCCTTAAAGTGAAATTATTATTGGATTATAAATTATCGGTAACGAAAGGGTATGTTTCATACTACGGTCGAATGTTGTAAATTATTACGTTTCACTATTGGCAGGTGCCTTGGTAAAACTCGTAAGCACAATTTTTTAATTTAATTTAGTGAGGGCTAACACCCCCATTTATTTCGCTTAATGCAAGCTTAGCTTAAACTAACTTAAAAACTAATAAGGGTAAGGGTTAGGAAGTAAGGGAATGGTGGAGTAGATCAAATTTAAGACGAGAAGTGCTCAAGTTAAAATCAAAAAGAGATTGGTTCGTTAGAGCCATAAGAGGTGCGGTGTGTTGGGGTATAGAAGAGACGCGGACAGCGTAAATTATGAGGGTTAGTGTTGAAGGAAATAGAATTGTAAAGGGAAGCGCAGTCCACAGAACCGGAGAGTAGTCGATGAATGAAAAGAATGTCAACTACGTCTCTGCGTTTTTCTAGGGTATTCAGGTTAAGAAGTTTGAGGCGGTTGCGATAGGGAGGTAAGATAAATGCGTCACTCCAGGATAGTCCTTGAAGAGCAAACCGAAGAAAACGACGTTGAATGTTCTCGATTCGGGATATATGAATTCGCTGAAAGGGGGACCATACTTGGCTGGCATATTCAAGGAGGGACCGGACAAGGGTAATGTAAAGTGATCTTGTCACATAAGGGTTGCAAAATTCTTTAGATCAACGTTTGATGAAACCGAGCGATGAGTTGGTTTTCCCAAGATCGCGAAGGGATTGAACCTGGGGTACAGGTTGGTTATGCAGAAAATAAGGTCGAGAGAGGGATTTATTGGACTTACGAGACAAAGTCATAGATTGGCATTTGGAGACATTAAGTTCAAAGCAATTTTTTAGACACCAAGTAGAAAACCTATCGAGGTCTTCTTGAAGGAGAACAGAGTCTGGTGAAGAACTTAGTGTCATCGGCGTAAATGGATACGGAGCAGTGTTTGATAATCTTCTCAAGATCGTTTATAGTTAAAATAAAAACGAGGGGACCTAGATGGCTGCCTTGTGGGACACCAGAAGTGGCTAAAAACGGGGTTGAGAAGGCTGACCTAAAGCGAACACTATATCTATCTCCAGATAAGAAGATATCCATTTTAACAATATGAGGTCAAAACGGAGGGAAGGCAATTTGAAAAGGATCAATTGATGTGATATTTCGATTTCGTTGTCATTTTCTAGGGCTGAAAGCGCAAAGGATACGAATTCAACTAAGTTTGTAGTAGTTGATCAACCTTTTAGAAATCCGTGCTGACTGGGTGATATAAGTGACTTGCACTGAAAGCTTAGAACTTCATATAAAAAACTTTCGAATATTTTAGCTATGTGAGAAAGCTGAGCAATGGGACGGTAGTTGGTTACTTCATTCTTTGATCCCTTTTTGTGAACCGGAGTTATGAAAGAGTCTTCCAAAGTTGGAGGATTTCCCCTTGTGTGGGGGATAGATGAAATAGGAGTGAAAGTGGGTGTGAAAGATTGAAGGCACATTTTTTGAGAAATATTTCTGGGAGCCCATTTGGCCCAGGTAAAAATTCATCATTGAGATTTTGTAACTTTTATTCGATAGCGGGATCAAAAGGTTTAGAGAGAGAGGGGCCAATGGAGAAATTGGGAAGGTACTTGAAAAAAGAGATGGTAGGGGAAGAAGTGGGCTGCGGTTATGGGAAAATGAGAGAAGAAGAGGGGTGCGAAAGTTGTCGACAGTTGATAGGGTAATGGGACAGAGCGTTACTGTGGAGTTAATGGGATCGCTAGTGAAAATAAGGTTAAATATGGAGTTAGGCAGGCCTCTTACTTAGCATAGGCTTGTGTCATGAATAAACATTCCTTGGATGATGGAATCCACTTTAGCAGGGGCAGATTAAAGCCACCAAAGACAAGGATATCGTCGATGGAATCACTTAGGCCAATTAGTTGGTCAATTGCTTTAATAGCACGGATGTGGGCTTCGATAGGTTGAGCTGGGAGAATGTAGCAACATATAACGTACAGGGACCTATTGGGAAGTGTTATTTTAATTGAAACAAAGTCAAGTTTAATAGAAGAAGAGATAGCGATGAGAGAAGAATTGAGGTTATTGTGAATGGCAAGTAGGACACCTCTACATGGAGAGTCAACTTTAGTGATGGCAGAATCATCAAACATAGGGAGAGAGTGATCGTCATCTCGGTAAACATTATACGAAGATGGGAATAGCTTCTGGCTCTTTATATCGGGGATCAGATTTGTTTCTGTAAGAGCATAGACGTTGAATGAGAGGCCATGTGACTTAGACAAGACAGAACGAGTTTTAGAGCTCAAACGTTTTGGTAGTAAAATGTAAGAGGTAGTTTATAGCGTGAAGGAGTAGGGGAGTGTAGATGAGATGCAGGCAAAAAAGGCAAGTTTGGAATGAAAAAATTGATCATTGTCAGCTCGGCTGCGCTAAAGACGAGAAACTCTTTTAGAGTGTACATAACTGCGGAAAGCAGCGAGGTCATCCGCAAACTTTTGGGGAGGTGTGTCGAAGATTTCGTGGTACCTGTTGTAAAACTTTCTGAGACTAGTTATATCCGTAGGAAGGCCTTCCTGTTGGATGGAGACCATGACACTTGCTATGGTTTTTCCTCAAAGCAAACAGAGTCGGATTTGTCATAAAGATATGTAAAGATATGACCCCATCATCGCCGATCCGATTGATATAAATTCACTTAAGACTATATCAAGGTGGCGCTTGTATGTTTCTTCATTTCCGGATCTTGCACCTTCTAGCTCAATTAAAGGCGCAACTTGTTTTTCAATGCTATGACCAAAGTCTTCCGTTATCAGTCTGACGAATGAGATTGGATGGATGAGAATGGATTCATTGGAGTTACTGAGGGTAATGAACTCCGTATAGACGTGTTAACAACCGCGCTCGTAAAACATTCAAAAATCTGACGTTCTTTTTGACCATAATTTCTTCAAAGTGCGCGTAACAGCTAACTTGAAAAGTGCTAGTAAAGAAAACAGTCCGAATCCAGTGATATTTTCTTTAATAGAACACAAATAACCAAAATTAAAATTAAACTTTAGTGCTTTTGAAGTAGTTTTTTTCTCTTAAATTTTGCAAGTCATAATGGCGGGAAAAACACGATCGGCTTCCACTACCATCATAGCCTAAGAGTCACATTCGACACCTACGTCCAACTCTACAACAGCCTGGAAAAGAGTCAATGCTGGCGCCAGCTCCATAGCAACGTCAAATTTTATTGCCGAATTGGAATTGGAGAAGCGATTAAGTGACTTGGCTGAGAATATTGTTAATCGTATTTCCGCCGAAATTAACGATCTCCGAAGCGATCTTCTTCAGCGTATTGCTCTCATCGAAGACAACTTAGAAGCCCACGTTGAAAAGGTAAGCAATTCGCTCTCTGATCTGCAAAACCGAGTTGAAAAAATTGAAGCAGCGCACTCTGTTGAATCACAAACAACAAAAGAAAAAATTACCAAATTACAAAAACGATGCGACGCTTACGAGAGGAGAGAGTTAGCAGCTGATGCCGTGCTTTTTGGTGTTCCCCACCTACCCGCCGAGAACCTAAAATCAATTTTCAACCATCTCTGTCATACCATCGACTGTAGGGTCCCGACATTAAAAGCGATTTTCCGTTCTCAAAAACAAAACGAACACGAAACCAAAGCCTCACCTATTATAATTAAATTTGGCTCGTCCTATGAGAGAAACACCGTTTTTAAGCACATAGCCCTTCACTGCAAACAAGAGAAGAAACAGCTGTGTCTCCAAGATGTTGGTATCTCTTCTGGCAACAACATTAATATATATATGCATGAAAGTCTTACTCCACATAATCGCTATCTTCTTCAACAAGCTGTCTGCCTCAAACGCCGTAAACTCCTGCGCTCTGTTTTCACACGCTCTGGTTTAGTGTTTGCAAAGCAAAGTGCCGATGGCCCGAGTTTAGCTATGGAGAACGAAGAGATGTTGAATGCTATTGCTGACGCGGAAGTTTAAGAAGTAGACGGAGAAGAAACCCAAAAGTAATAGAAAACTGAGCAGGGTTGCCACTTTTCTTTAATTTAAATTTTTATTTTATATTTATTTAATTATTTCTTTTTCTTTATCTATCTCTTTTTCCTACCAAAAATTTAATTTTTTTATTTTTTTTTCTGTTTTTACTTTTACCCACTTCCTTTTTTCTCTTTAATTTTGTCTTTGCTATGAAAAATAAGAAAATGGCTTGTTTTCAACTTCATTCTGTGTCACTTATTTCTCGCAATAAGCCTCATAAACAACATGCAGTCACGTAACCTATTAGTGGATTCCCTGGTTGATGGTAGTGGTGGAATATTGCGAGCGATGATAAATATTTTTCGCTCCCATAGAGTTGGCTTCACCATATCGCATATAAATGCACAAAGTTTGTCAACAAAAATTGACGAATTTAGACATATTTTTGAGCAATCCAAAGTAGATGTAGTCTGTGTATCGGAGACCTGGTTTTCGCCAATTAATAATGATCAAATTGACAATGATCAAATGTACCCTATAAAAGGCTACAAACTTTTTCACACAGATAGGTATAATCGTTCTATGGGTGGTGGTGTTGCAATGTACGTCCGAGACGGAATTCCTTGTAGATGGAAATATTCATCGCCCATTGATTCCGCTATCGAATACGTGTTTGTTGAAATTAAATGCGGTTTGAATAGTCTTCTTATAGGTACTGTTTATAGACCTAACTCAAATATAAATTTAACACCCTTATCTGAGTTGTTGGATGAAATCTGCATTAGCTCAACCAATGTAATCGTCTGCGGTGATCTCAATTGTAATCTATTGGTCGATGAGCGACTAACAGATCTTATGTGTTCATTTGATTTACACCCCGTTAACACAACCAACCCCACTCACTTTACCCGGTCATCAAGTACTTTACTTGATGTGTTTTTTGTGACAGATTTGAAAAAAGTACTTTTTTATAATCAACTTTCCGCACCAGGCTTCTCCAAACATGATCTCATATTCCTTACGTACAATTTCTTTATTGACAGTGGTCCGGTTCAATCAAGGTATCAGTATAGGGACTTTAGAAAAGTACACGGTCCGGCTGTAGAACGAGAATTGTGTCAAGTACCGTGGAACTCCATTTATTGTATGCCTACACCAGACGAGCAAGTAGATTTTCTCAACACTAACATCAACACACTCTTTAATCACCACGTTCCAATCAAAACACGAAAGGTAATTAATGTATCACAACCCTGGTTCTCAGCCGAATTACAAAAACTCATAGATCAACGTGATCGGGCCTATCAGAATTGGAAACACTTTCGGATTGAGATACTCCATAATCTCTACAAATCTCTTAGGAACAAGGTCGTTCTCAAAATTAGGCAGGCCAAAATACTGTTCTTTTCTAGCTGTTTAGAGGCAAAATCAGATGAACGTAAGCTCTGGAAAAATTTAAGGGAGTTAGGGATTGGTAAGCAGAGATTAACCTGTCCACATACCGTAAATGGTAATGATCTCAACCGCAAATTTGTTTCTCTCCCCCTCTCTAAGGTCGTATCTGAACAAAGTTATCACGCTTACAGTACGGTGCACTCCACAGATACGCCTTTTGAGTTCATCGGGGTTAATAACTTGGATGTTCTTGAAAGTTTTCTCTCCATTAAATCGAATGCAGTTGGTGCTGATGAAGTCCATCCAATTTTTGTTAAAGCCATTCTTCCTTACTTATTGCCTTACATCACGCACCTTATGAATACAGTACTAGTTACAGGAATATTTCCTCATCAATGGAAAATGGCAAAAATTCTACCAATTCCCAAAAATGGGGCTATCGATGAGTTCAGGCCTATATCAATTTTGCCTTTTCTCTCTAAAGTCTGTGAACGTCTTATGCAAAAACAACTAAGTGTATATCTGTGCCGATATAACTTGTTGGATCAATTTCAATCTGGCTTTCGTTCCAAGCTCAATTGTAGTACCGCTCTAACTAGAGTGGTAGAGGACATAAGATCTAGGCTAGATGCAGACAATGTCACCTTCTTGACCCTATTGCATTTTTCCAAAGCCTTTGATACGGTAAACCATACAGTACTCTGCAAAAAACTACGAGCTTCATTCAACTTTTCTCGGTTTGCAACGAATCTTATTTCGTCGTACCTCAGTGATAGAAAACAGGCTGTATCTATAGATAACGTTTTAACAGATTTCCTCTCCTTGACCCGAGGGGTCAATTTTGGGTCCACTTCTTTTCACGCTGTACATTAACGAGGTTCCAAATAAAATACTACACTCATCGATACACATTTATGCATCGGACTCGGTCTGCTACGAAGGGAAAACCAAAACCAGCGTCATGGTTTCCATCCAGCAGGAAGGCCTCCCTACCGACCCTATCAGTCTCAGGGACCTTTATGTCAGGTACCACGAGATTTTTAACATGTCCCCTCAGAAAGTAGCAGACGTGCCTCCCTTGCCAGCGCTTAAACCATCCTGCCTCACACCTCCACCCCACAACATCCCTCTCACATTTTACTACCAGAATGTAAGAGGTCTTCGCTCTAAAACTAATGCTGTCCTACGTCAATCGCATGCTCTTCCCTTTGATATCTACGCCTTGACCGAAACCAATTTGATTCCCGACATAAAGAACCAGGAATTGTTCCCTCCTACTTTTAATGTTTTCCGCGACGACGATCCTACCCGCACAAATAAAGATTCCCCCTGTCGAGGCGTCCTACTGGCGATGGACAACAGCCTTAATTCTTCCCCCATTACAATGTCTTCATCCTCTAAAGTCGACTTTGTCGCAATAAAAATATCACTGCCTCTCAATCCCTTTACGTTATATGTTGCTATATCCTACCAGCTCAACCTATCGAATCTTACCAATTTGTTATTGATGCGATCGATCATTTAATTGACCTGTCAGACCCTATTGATGATATCCTTATTTTTGGCGACTTTAATCTTCCTCAACTACAATGGACTCCATCAGATGATCAATCGTTTTTCATCGCTTCAAATGCCAACTCAGCTAAGGAATGTCTCTTCTTAGATCGCTTAACAGACTCAAGTCTATGCCAAGTCAGTGGTATATCCAATTTTATGGGCAGGCAATTAGACCTTATTTTCACAACAGATCCAATTAACTCCTCAGTCTCACTTTGTCCCCTATCTCTCTCAACAATCGATAACTACCATCGCCCCCTTCTACTTTCATTTTTTCATAACTCTTCATTCCAGTCCACTCCCCCCACAACTCTCTCATCGCACGACTTTCATAAAGCAAACTTTCACAAAATCAGTGAATATCTCAGCAGATCCCTCTTTAACTTTCACAACCTAAGTATAAATGATGCCTTATCCATTTTTTATAAAGAAATATTTAATTCTTTTTCCCTTTACGTTCCGTTTTCCCGCCTTAAAACATCATCTACTAGTCCTCCCTGGTATAATCGCAAGCTTCGTTCCTTACGAAATAAGAGAAATAAGTTATGGGCTGTTTTCCTGCGTACCAGATCCTTTACCGACTATTCCAACTATCTTGGTGCTTATCTTCATTTCACCGAACTTTACGATTCCCTTTACCAGCGCTGCCTTAACAATGCGCAAGTCAACCTTATAAACCACCCAAAGTCCTTTTTCCAATTTGTTAACTACAAAAGAAAGTCCGATGCTTACCGTCCTTCCCCCTCTTTCAACAACAGGTCCTCAACCGATACACTCACCATTGCCAACCTATTTGCCACCTTTTTTAAACAATCCTTCACCAACAACTCCTTTGTACCAGATCCATCCTATTTTAGTTACCTACTGAACTTCTCCAATGGCCCACTTCTCTGTCATATTTTGGACCCGTCCTATATCGAATATAAATTACACCAACTCAATGACGAATTCACACCCGGCCCAGATGGCCTCCCTGCCATATTTCTTAAAAAATGTTCTTCCTCTCTTTCCCTTGCCCTTTCTAATCTATTCCGTCTATCCCTTTCACAAGGAGAATTTCCTCAGGTTTGGAAAACCTCCTTCATAACCCCGATCCACAAGAAAGGATCAAAGAATGAAATAACCAACTATCGTCCTATCGCTAAACTCTCCCATATACCCAAACTCTTCGAAATTATTTTGTATGAAGCTCTAAGCTTCCAATGCAATTCACTTATTTCCCCTAGACAACATGGCTTCTTAAAGGGTAGGTCAACCACCACAAATCTCGTTGAATTCGTATCCTTTGCCCTCTCTGCCCTCGGCTTCGAACCTGTACTGTTAAAATGGATATCCTCCTATCTCGAAAAACGTTTTTAAAGTGTCCGTTTTAGGTCATCCCACTCGGCTCCATTTTTAGCCACCTCTGGAGTTCCACCAGGCAGCCATCTCGGTCCCCTTCTTTTTATATTAACCATAAATGATCTCGATATGATCATCAAACACTCGTCTGTCTCCCTTTACGCCGACGATACCAAATTTTTCAAAACCATTTCCTCTCCCCATGACTCTTTCCTCCTTAAACAAGATCTTGATAGTTTCTCGATCTGGTGCCTCAAAAATTCTTTGGAACTTAACATCGTCAAATGCCAATCCATCACCTTCTCACATAAGCCTCTCCGACTCTATCTTCTCCATAACCAACCTATCTTCTCCGTACAATCTCTTCGTGACCTCGGCATTTTGTGTGATAGCGAGCTCAACTTCCGTTTACATATGGATGAGATAATCCTCAAAGCCAACTCTGCACTAGGTTTTGTAAAACGGTGGTCAAAAGAATTCACTAACCCATACGTGACCAGGTCCCTCTATATTACCTTTGTTCGCCCCCTCCTAGAGTACGCCAGTCAAGTATGGTCCCCATATCATCGTGTTCATATCTCGAGAATTGAAAGCATTCAGCGTCGTTTTCTTCGATTTGCTCTTCGAGGTATGCCCTGGGACGATCCTTTTAATCTGCCCCCCTATCAAAATCGTCTCAACCTTATCAACTTAAACACACTCGAAGATCGCAGAGATGCAGCAGACTTTCTCTTCATTCATCGACTCCTTTCAGGTCACGTTGAATGCGCGTCCCTTCACAACTCCATTTTCCTCAACACTAACCCTCGTACCTACGTACCCCTCGACTCTTCTATCTACCAACCCACCACACCTCCTAAGGCGCGAACGAACCAATCTCCCGTATGCTACGTCAAATCAACTCAAACCCTACCGTCTTTGACTTTCACCGCACCACTTCCTACCTCAAATCTGTTCTCCTTTACCACTCCAACCAACCTTAGTTTTAAGTTTTAGTTTAAGTTTATTTTTTAAGTTATAGCTTGTATTAAGCCGAATAAATGGGGGCATTCGCCCCCACCAAAATTTAAGGGGCGCTGTTATTATTCTACGCCGGGCGCCAAAATTCACCGAACCTGCCCTGGTTCCCATTTATCATACAATCCATCTTCCGGAATTTAAGTCCAATACCTAGAAGCACAGCTATTCAGATTTTAGTATCAAGTACAATAATTCTTCAAAAACATAATTCCTAGGTAAATCGCACAGAGCTTGTTATTTTGGAATTTACTTTGAAATGGAAAAATAAATTAGCATTTTGTAAATTAAACAGAACAATCTACGAGTAACAACGAATATGTTCTGTTGTCTGTACACCTCCCAACACACTGGGTTTCTCAAATTTTCCAATAAAATAATTTTATTTATAAGCACACACTCGATATCGTTCACTCTAAAATCGAAATCAGTAGCATGGGTGGAAACGATACCGAATATCTCAAGAACTGGCTACAAGAGTACTTTATACTTTGCTCATTCGGTGTACAAATAATCTTATCGACTTGGAATTTCTGAGAATTGGAGAGATTTTGGAGCAAATTTTAAACAGATTCAGGCGGAAAATTATTCCAAGTTCTAGGAAGATATTCTTGTTAAAATAGAAATTTATATTTTCTCAGAAATTCATCACAAAAAGGAAAAGTTTGTAGCCAGTAAATGAGCTAATGGAAGTTGGTCGACGCCAGCAGACTATGGTTGGGAGAGTGCATATCTCAGTTCAACCTCAGACAGAATATACACATAATGAGCTCAATCTGGTCATTGATCGTTTTTACAAAGGATGGGAGGTCTACACTTTTCCCCTGAGTAGAAATGGGCATCAATAAGAAGAAAGTTAATCGTTTTACCAGATAGAGCAAGGCAAGACATGTTTGAAGTAGGGATTGTTTGTAAAATACGAGAAAAATTAAGCAGCTTGACCAGATGGACCAGACCTTATTTTTTTGTGAACTCTATATGACCTTTTGACTTTTACGCTTAGGAATAAATCAAAGCCAATAGCATTCTCCAGGGTTTTCACATGATATGTAATGAAAGCACTTCATTATATGTATGTACATGACGTATGATTGAGGGTACCGTTCAAAGCCAACATTTTTTTGCCTCCTTACTTATGCATATTATATAATTTAGGGCACATTGCCCATTGCTTTGTGACAAAAAACACAGTTTGTGGCCTTAGGACAGTACGTGTGCTCCCATGAAGATAAACTGTTTGGTAATGATACGTCTTTTGTTTCAACATCTTACCTGTCATCCAGCTTTGTGAAGGAGTAGCTAAAATGAATTCTTAATTCTTGTTTTGAACAGTGCAGGGCAGCCACAGACCCTTTTGCTTGTCTCTTCAGTTTCTGTCCAAGCTCGTGTTGCTTGTAAGCCTTCAGTATAGACACAGTTCACAACAGAAATGATTAGCGTATTCCAGGGACTAGGTAAATAGCCACATGGATCTATGATCGTCTTACTAGTAGAACCAGTTTGAGCTTATGATGAAACGTAGGAGACTGTTTACGTCTATATTTTTTAGATCGTGTAGGTCATTGTAGAAGAAAGCTCCTACGTGAAATTTTCTTCTCTGGGAGAAAGCTGGACATGTTCAGAGTAGGTGGAGGATTGTCTCCTCCTCCTCTTCCTCGTCCATGCAGCTTCCACAGAAATCATTTGTAAAAACGCCAAGCCTTCTTGCGTGCTTGCCTATGAGGCAGTGTCCAGTGATGAAACCTATTATGGCGCTGAGATGTATCCTATTTAGAAGGATCAGAACTTAGAGCGATTATTCAGATCCATCTTTGGCCAGATCTATTTGGTCGCTAGACATGTTTGCTCAGCAGTCCATCTAACGTCAGTTCTTTTATCGGCATCCAACTTTAATGTTAGCTTGCACGTAGTGATTGATATACCTATGCTACCCTTTCCTGGTGGAATAGGTAGAACGATTACAATTTTGTCGAGTTCATCGGCCCTAAAGTTCCCTGTAATGTTTCTGTGGCCCGGCACCCAGCAAAGGTGAAGGTTGAACTGCTCTGCCATCTCCATAATAGATTATCGGCATTCAAGGACGGTTTTAGAATATGATGAGACCGAGTCCAGGGACTTGATAGCGACCTGACTATCAAAAAAGACGCGGATATCCTTTGCAGATATCACGTTTTTCTTCAGCCAGGACAGAGCTTCTTTAATCGCCAAAATTTCCGCCTGGAACACGCTGTAGTGATTTGGAAGACGGAAAGAGTGGCTCAGATTTAGCTTATCTGAAAAAAAAACACAGCCACCAACTCCGCTATCGGTTTTAGATCCATCTCTGTAGAGATGCATCTTGCTCCCAGAATGATCTAGACGGGAAGCTTAGATGAAAGTTTTTGTCAAACCAAAGTTCAGTTATAGTGTAATCGATGTTCCCTGTGAGGATTCCTAATGTATTAAGAATGTTGGCGTGGCCAAATGAAGTATTTGTCCATTGTTTAGTCGCTGAAACAGAATGTCTAATGTCGTAGAAGGGGTAGACCGCAAGCCTCCGCTTATGCATAGACATGCTGTTCTGCGGACTCTGCTTAGTTTAATGCGGTTGAATGCATTTTCCAAGGCCGTCCACCAGACAACCACTCCGTAAGTAAGTATCGGTCCTATGACTGAGATGTATAGCCAGTGGGTTATGCGAGGTTTATTCCCAATGGCTTTTTTGCAAGAGAATAAAGCTGTTGTGGCTTTATTGACTCTTTCTTGAATGTTAGGTTTCCAGTTTAGTTTCCTGTCAAAAATTAGACCCAAAAATTTTACTGTATCGGAAAAGACTAAACTGGTACCGTTTACTGAAGGAGGGTCAATAGTTGGAATTTTGTATTCCATGGAAAATAGGACAAGATCAGTTTTATGGAGGTTTATTCCCAATCCACAGCGATCTGCCCAGCAGCGGGTTAATCTATTGAGATTTACTTGAGGGAGTTGTTTAATGGTATTGAGATGCTTTCCTGAGACGGCTATGGCAACGTCATCCGCATATTCAATCACTCTGCTACCTCCCTCTTGCAGGTATATCAGTAGTTCGTTAATAACTAAGTTCCAGAGAAGGAGAGACAGGACACCGCCTTGCGGTGTACCTCTGCCGACACATCTTTTAGCAGAAGTCTCACCCACTTTTGGAGTTGATTATCCTGCTTTTTAGAATGAGACTGATCAACTCCTAAAGTGAGTCGTCTACCTGCAGAGTTGACAGCGCAGTCGTGATTGATGTGGTGACGTTGTTAAAGGCGCCCTCTATGACTAGGAAAGCAACCATTGTGTACTCTTTATATTGTAGGGATCGTTTGATGTGGCTTAGCAGAGAGTGGAAGGGCGTTTCCACCAACTTTCCTTTAGAGTAGGCATGTTGAGCCGTTGATAGAAGTCTTGGATCAATTTTAGCTCGTATATAGATATCAATCAGTCGTTCTAGAGTTTCCAGAAGGAACGATAATAGAATTATAGGTTTGAGGCCCTTTGGGACAACATGAGAACATTTTCGAGCTTTGGGATGAATACTACATTGACTTTCCTCCGTGACAGTGGAATGTGGATGAGTTCTACACAGCTCCTCATAATATTTTCTATCGTAGGCAGAATAATATCTGAGGACCTCTATAGCTCGGCAGTATTATACCGTCCGGACCAGCAGATTTGTATAGTTTGAAGCTATGCAGCGCCCAGAGCATTTTGTCTCTTGTGATCAGACCATGAAATTTGGTCCCGGTTGCAGTAGGCCTGTTTGAGTTTCTACTGACCGTGAATTGGGAGCTGGCTGGAAAGTGGGTGTCCAGTAGCAGGTTGAGTGATTCATCACTTGACGGTGTCCAGGAGTCATCGGTTTTTTCAACAGCTAGACATCATAGTATTTGTAGAGAGGATTTTTCTTAGCCGCGTTGAGTCAGAGGTTTCCGTGATTTTTTCACAGAATGGCCAAAGGATTGTCGCTTTGGACTTCCTCAGTTCTTTTTTTGTATAATTTGAAGGATTCTTTGCATAATTCCCAGTCAGTAACTTTTCTTGTGCTTTTTGTTCAGTTTTCTGCAAACGTTTCTAAGCAGTCCCAGTGCTGATGTCCACCACTGTGGCATTTTCTTTCCTCTAGGTTGAGTAAGAGGTCAGGAAGCGGCCATAGCCTTATTGAGAGCCAGGGTGATTTCCTTGACTTTCATGTCAAGCTCATTGGTGTCACGCGGGAGACTTTCTCTGTATTTTGGCCAATCAGTTTTCCGATAATTCCGGAATGCTGGTTGGCTGGGAGGAGCATCACTCAGGCTGAATTGGATGTAGGTTCCTTTGGCAGTCTCTAGTCTATCAACGGTTAGTCGGGGTCGTTAAGATTAGGAAGTAAAAATGCATTAAGGCTATGTTTCACTAATATACATATTCTGATCTTCCCTTTGTCTCTTGTATAGAGCGAAGCGTATACGGGTGCTCTAAATCTACGAACCACGCCTTCTGTCTTCGACGTCTTATCGCACGGCTTTGAATCCTATCTAGCAGGTGCAGTGATATTTTGGACGCACCCGTTCAGATGTTTGCATTGTACTCCTATTTCTGGCGGATGAATTCCTTATATATTGAGGCCAGATCATTTCTTACATCGCTTGAGGAAACCTAGACTTTTGGCAGCATTTTTGACGACCACAATTAATATGTGGTCATTCTGAGGTAAGTTGTCATTGACACACATACCGAGAATGGAAAGTTTTTCGACGATGCAAGTGGCATTCATGGATAATGGCTGGGCATTTAAATTTCGCTTTAACGACAGCAGACAGCATTGTGTTTTGGAAGCATTAAATTCCACTCTGTTGATAGTTCCCCAATTGGTTATGATGTTAATATCGGAATTTAATGAGCTTAACATACGCTGCCGTTCCAATTCTATAGCCGGAGAGCAGGGACGTGAGTCCGGGAATGAATATAAAAAGCAGAGAGTACTGTCATCAACAAAAGAATATATTGGATTTGAAGTAACGGACAAGATGTCATTAATGAAAACTGTAAAGAGTGTTGGAGACAGATGGAGCCCTGGGGCACACCAGCATTTATTTTGTGAATATGAGACTTGAAACCATCCAAGACAAGTCGAATTGAACGTCCCGAAAGGTAGTTTCTAATCCGTTGATGAAGGGAGTCGCTGATCCCAAAAGTACGCATTTTTGACAAAAGAACCTGATAGCAAACTCTGCTCCATCAAAGAAAGGATTTAGACACGACAATGCACTGCCATGCGAAAAAATAGTGCAAATCTCACGCGCCAACACAAGAGGTACAATGGTTCAAAAGTTCTCCTAATTACTCGCATACGCCGATGATGTTGACATGAGGGCAAAACAAATTATATGCTGTCAACAAGAAAGGACAACCACGTCCACGACAGATATAACTTTGAGGCAATTACGGACTTTGCCTACCTAATCTCCGCTATCAATTCACACAACGGCGCCTGCGCTGAGATCAAATGAAGAATAACTTTGGGCTAAAGCAATTGACCAGCAGAACCCTCTCTCGGGCAACAAAAGTGAGCCAATATAAGACCAGTCCTATTGTATCGGGCAGAGGCATGGGCTTTAGCAAATATGAATGAGGTTGCTCTTGGCTGTTTTGGGAGGAAAATTCTTCGGCTGATTTTCGGTCCCATCTGCATAGACGGTGAGTGGAGGAGGAGATACAACGACAAATTGTATGGGCTCTACTGCGAAATCGACTTAACCAACCAGCCAACTAAGGTGGCTGGGTTATGTAGTTATGATGGTCCGAAAAATCCTCGAATCCGTCCCCGAGGGACATCACAGTAGAGAAAGGGGATCTCAACTTACTTAGCGTGCAAAACTGGTGGCAGCTGGCTAAAGATCGGGCTGGCTTAAGACTCATATTGTTTGAGTCGCAGGTCCATTTCATTTCATTAATTTATGGATTACTCCCATCTCTGTAGGATTCGAATACACTGACCTATTGGAAAATGTCATGCTTCCTTACGCTGAGAAAAACATACCCCTCATATGACTTTTCCACCAAGATAATGATCCGAAACCCACATCTGGTCTTGTAAAAGACTGATTTCAATATTAGTGTCAATCAAAGTCATTCTCCAAATCTCAACCCAATTAAGACCATGTGGAAGGAGCTGAAGAGAAAATTGCCGGGTCAATATTTTTCCAATAAAGATAAAATGCCGAACAGTAGTTGCCCCATCGGATTGAACAACTCCAGGCAAATAATGGTACATACTCTGGGTACTGACGTAACTAAAACAGACAAAAATGTTGGCTAATAATGAAATTATTTCCATTTCAGCAAAGCACACTTATCCTCGGGAGTGGTAAGTAGAACGAAGAAACTGGACCCAAGGGAATCAAGTAAATCCAGCCTGCGTCTTGGCTCACAGAGGGTGACTAGGGACGAGAAAAGAAGGACCAACACCAGAAAGGGAAGGAAAAAACGAAGGCCAACATGCAACAAATGGAAAATAATCACAGTATTCAATGGCTTTGGTTTGGTTACTGTCGCAATGACGAATTTATCTTATGGCTACAGTAATGAAATCTTGCATAATTCGACACTCACTCTTTCCGGTCGCTAGCCATTTAGTTAAATATCCGGAATCATAGATGCGTTTTTGTTCACAACACAACTATGGTTACTATTTGGATATCTTGTGGACAGACTCCTAAAATCATGACGCTTTTCACAACAAAGAAATCATACACTGGATTGGCTTTGTCAGCAGAAACGAGTTCAATGGACCTTTGTCAAAGGAAAAGAGAAAAACATTTCCATGTGGATCCTTTTGTATTCAAACCCTAACTATAGTAAGAGTACAAATGGCCCGGTTCACAGCAGAAAATATCAGTCATCCACATCCACAACCACTCAAATCCGCCCATTTCATCAGCCATAAAAAACAAGGTCAACTTGCACAAATCCGCTGAACGAAAGAGCACACAATTTCCATATCAGACAAGCTTGACATTGAGCACACTTACTATAGATATCCGCAGTTGTACTTGCACCGCGAGTGGTAATGGAACGGGCGTAAATAAACTTAAATAACTCAACACCTGCAATTGCTCAAAGAAGACGTAACATTCTTTCATATATAGAACGCATTTTCCAGGTCAAGTTCACTCGCGAAGTAGAACATTGTGATGGAGGCAAGAGTCGACTACCTACTTTGTGCCACTGTCGGTGGTACAAAACGTTTTCCAGCGCCGGCGCATCAAGACACAAACATCGAATTATTCCCCATCCGGATTTGACTGAAAAGATATTAGATGAAGTTAGTAGTGTTGCTGCCATTCTCTTGTGGACCTTGCACCGGGAATCATGGGCAAATTCTGGCAGAAATACAATTTTTGCGTACTCTTACCCACAGTACAACTTTGCACTGCCTCGTTTGACTATGTATGTATTATGTCAAATTGTAATGATCCTTTTAAAAGCATTTCCGCTTGTCAGCGTAATGTTTTTATGGCGGAAGTGTAATACTACCCTTTTCAGAGAATGAATACACATTCCACTTTCATTTTATTCTCGTAGTTTTCATTAGGAAAGTCAAATAACATTGTTGGAGACTGTTGATTTTGTAGTGTGCTCAGTAAGTATCATTAAAATGCCAGGATCTGGGGGTCTGCAAACTCAGCTATGCTCCATTAACAATGCCAGTGAATTTATTTGCTAGGATATTGGCAATTGCTATAAAACACGCAACAGCTCCGGATGGATGCCTGGTGATGGCTGATGCTCTGTCTTGAATTAAGTGACCTACTCCTTCCATATTAAATAAATTCACTTTTGTATGTTCATTCCACATGCGATAAAATTATACAGGATGCTCAGAAAACTTCCAATTACATCCTGTTTGCCACTCGTGTTTTTTTTACGGCAGGGGCTGCAAATAAATTACTCTAAAAGTGAGACAATTTTTTATGGCTGACAACACGATGATAGATTGATTTGATTGTTCCCATTGACTGACATTATTTCGAATCATGTAAAAGCATAAAGGTGGAACAGACCTAGAATTTAGCCACTTAGAGTAGCACAATCATTAAATGGGTAGTTCTCAGCTATTGGGGTATACATTGTTGTCGAAGTAATAAAAATCGTATTTATCTTAAATCTACATGCTTTTTCAATAAATGCTTTCAAAAAACACTTACATATGTAGAAAAGGGCCAGTCAATTTTAGTAAATTTGACGATTTTATGAGCGCCCAGGGGAAAATGTATGTCAGGGGAATGACAGCATTTGCAGGGAAGAGATAAATTGAACAGGGTTGTGAGTTGTAACGCTTTTATTGCGAAAACTCAAAAAAACTAATACAAAATTATAAAGAATAAAATCAAAAAGAAATATAACATAAGGAACAGAATAATACAGAACGTTTTTCACTGGCGGAGGGCGCACAGATTACAAAAGGGATATACATTGTTTTTTTTTTTAAGGATATTGTTACATTTATACTCTTACAACCTCGGCCAACCTACACAAACAAATGGACCGCGATACTTATTTTCTTAAGAAACTAAATCTACGTCACTGTGTTGCTCTCACGGCTGCTTTCAGTCCCCTCATCAACTTTGTCTTCTACCCATCTCCGCATGCGAGCGGCTTCAACTACATTATCATATGGGCGCTGCGTTATCTGGCAGTTTTCAACGTCGCGAATCACGCACCGATCATTCCCTAAGATTTTATGGATTACATAGGGACCGCGGTACCTCGGAATTAATTTCTTATTCGTTCCCGGCGTTACATCTACGTTACGAATCACGACATACTCCCCCTCTACATATTCTTTAACTGGCGAACTATTTTTTCTAAGTACGAAGCATTATAAGCCTGTGACTTCTAAATCTCTTCCAGAGCATTTGCCCGCATTGCCACCAAGTCAGGGACCCCAGATGAACTCAATTTCTCATCTGATCTTACCACGTTGTGCCACACCAAACAGTAATTCGCTAGGAAAATGCTTCGTCGAACTGTGTTTCGAGTTATTTAGACCGAACTCAACGTGAGGAAGCATTTGCACCCAATCGGCGTGACTAATCGGTTCGCACAATTTCCCCAACATCGCTTTCAGCGTCCTATTTACACGTTCCGCCTGACCGTTTGCTTGCGGAGACCCAACGGCGACCTTCACATGTACAACGTTGTGGTTTTTTAGAAAAGCAGCAAATTCTAAAGATGTAAAACATGTACCTTGGTCGGTAATGATACGCCGAGGGCGGCTATAATACGAGAAATATTTTTCAAGACATGCAAGTTCTTCTTTTGAACTGGTTGAGTTTACAGCATACATCTTGTTAAACTTCGTAAAAGCGTCTGTTACCAACAGTATGTGCTTTCTCTTTGAGTTAATAGATGGCAGGGGCCCGAAATGATCTAGGTGCAACGTATCAAAAGGCTCGGGCCTTTTCTCAATACTGCACAGGTTTCGTTCGGTAGCTCGAACCGGGGCCGAATACATAATGCAACGGATACAGTTTCGAATAAAGTCGCGCACTCCGTCTTTCATGTTAGGAAACCAGTAGTGCCTGCGCAAACTTTGGTAGGTTTTATCTACTCCCAAATGACCCAATTTCTCATGAATCAACTTTATTACATTCACCTCCATCTCTCTAGCTACGTACAGCAGATATCTGCCATCCTGATTGACCCTATACACGAGGCGATCCATCATTTCAAAACCCCTAAACGGCCCCTTAACTAACTGATCCCTAACCTTCCTAATACGGCTATCCCGACTCTGCGTAAGTTGAATCCGGAAACAGACATCCCTATCATCAACTGTTTGAATAGTACGGCACAAAATGTGATGAGGCATGTCCTCGTCCCAAAATCGTGATGCAACAACATTAACGCAATTATTCGCGTTGAGAGAGTCATTTTTAGAATCGATAAATACCGCTAACTTAGGGTGCAAACGGCTCAGCGCATCGACGTGGCCCATTGAAACACCATGGCGGTGCTGCAACGTATAATCGTATGACTGCAGTTCTAATGCCCACCTAGCAATTTGAGCATTCATTCGTTCGCGCTCCAGAGCCAGTTTGAGCGAGTTACAATCAGTAATGATTTTGAACTTTATACCCTCTAAATACACTCTATAACGCCTGAGCGCATACACTCTAGCTAAAGATTCTAATTCGAAACTATGGTAACGTTGTTCTGCCGAATTTGCCGTTTTAGAAAAATATGATACAGGATGAAACTTCCCATCATTCTGCCGCTGTATAAGTGCGGCTCCGAAACCTAAAGAGCTGGCATCACAATGTAACTCGGTCTCCTTCGATGGATCATATGTGGCAAGAACCGGACTATTCATTAACTTATTTTTCAACCTAATAAATGCATCCTCACAAGCAGCGGTCATGGAAAACACTACTCCTTCGCGCGTTAATTCGGTCAATGGTTTGGCTAATTTGCTATGCCCTTCGATAAACATTCGAAAATAACTAAACATGCCTAGCATTGTACGTAACTCTTTTAAATTCTTAGGTAACTGTAACTTCTTTATAGCTTCGATGTGATCATTATTTGGTCGGATACCATCTGACGTGACAGTATAGCCAAGATACTCTATTCGTTCATAAGCTAATTTACATTTAGACATACGCAATGTTAAACCCTTTTCTGTCATACGACGTAAAACTTTTTTTAACAATACTATATGTTCCTTTAATGTTGCCGTAGCCAGAACAATGTCATTTATATATATATCGAGATCTGACCTGAAGAAAGTACGAGTAGATCAGCAAAAATCTCACATATATAACGTTGAAAAACAGCGGAAGCATTTTTGAGCCCAAACGGCATTCGAGTATATTCATATTGTCCATGAGGGACAACAAAAGAAGTGTACTGAATAGAATCTGGTGCCATTGCAACATGAAAGAATCCATTCTTCAGATCTAAAGTGGAGAAGTATTTTTTTCCCCCAAGATAAACCAAACAGTCTTCGATTAACGTTAACGGATAATTATCACGTGCCGTAACTTTATTCAAATTTCTATAATCAACGCACATCCGTAACTCCCCCGTTTTCTTCTTCACTAAGACGATGGCAAATGCGTATGGAGACTGGCTTGGCCTAATAACCTTTTGCTCTAATAAGCTATCTAAAATCTTCTGTACTTCTGCTTTCTCAAAATACGAAAGCCTCCTGGGGGATGTATGAAACGGTGTATGATTCGTAAGTCTGATGTGCATCTCCGAATTATGCGGTTTTGCTTCTATTTCAAACGGGTATAAATATTGTTCGCGAATAGTACTTTTTATAGCTTCTACATTATCTTTCGTTAACGACTTATTTATATCTAAAACTAACTCACCCTCGAGTTTCTTTTAAACCCGGTAAGTTCTTCCTTGTTCAAAGGAGACTTTTCTTTACAAATATTATCTGAAGGACTGAAAGCAGTTGAGAAGACTTCACCTCCATCGGCAAAACAAAAATACGAATTTCCATTTAAATTAACAATATTTCTCGTATCGTTTTTCAGTTTAACATTTTTTTTCTCTTTATTTATACATAACACCATATTAGAAATCTCTTCCTAAAATAAGGGGTAAATTCATTTCATTATTTGGAAGTATAATTAATTCCTAACGGATACATATGTCTCTAAATTTAATAATACAATCGATACGGCCACAAGATGATAACGCTCGGTTTCCCAAACCTCTGAATGTCGTTTTTTGTTTACAATGTTGGGTGAAGTTACTAACGGCAGAACACCGGATGAAACTAATCGGACTGCCGGTATCAAACAGAGAAAAGAAATTCGTATATCTGCAGTGCCTGATAGAACTGAAACTAAATGCAACACTTATATAATTAACAGCATCAATGACATCTTGATTGTCCAAAATCTCGGACTCTTCTCCACCAAACTCTCCCACAGCAGAAACTAAGTTTCGTCGTACCAGCAACTTCGGAGGGTTTGGACAGCGTTTGTGATCGTGTCCCATCTTCCAGCATCTACGAGTAAAGCAGGATCCCGGTGTTCTCGTTTCAAACGGACACTTACTTTGATAGTGTCCCAATCTGCTGCAGTTAAAACAGCGAGTTAGTTCGCCTGCACTTGTCGTTTTCTTCGGAGCCACTAGGGTTCTACGGCTTGCAGGAACAACTTGATCACGAGGGCGATTCATGTGCCCCATGATGCGTTCCTGATGTATCTCCACTGCCACTTTGAGCTGGTCGATGGTTGATGTCCCACTCAGCAGCAGAATTGCGTCGTCCGGTGATAAGTGCATACCATCCACAATCATTCCGACGATCTCGTATTCCCGCAACTGACTATGTTTGGCCAGACCACTCATAACGAGTACGTAACGATGCATATCCTCCGAGTCTCGGTTCCACTTGCGCTGACGTAGTCTATTTATAATTTCACTATAACTTAGCACGTGATCAAACTCTTCGATTAAAACTGAACGTAAACCATTGTAATCACGAACATCGACTTGGCTTGCGAAATCCGCTGCAGCATCTACTAATAAGCTTCTTAAGCAAATGTATTTAAATCCGTCGTCGCATCGGTATGACCGACAGATTTGTTCCAGATCATTGATAAAGTGATTGACGTCATAACCCGACATGTGGGCTCCGCTGAATTTGGGGACAATATCTTCTACTCGAACTCGGGTTGCTGGCTCGGGTGACATCTGTTCGAATTGGCGTTGGAGTAAGAAAAGTTCTTGTTTCTTTTTTAAGATACTTATCTGGTGTTCCACAGCGGCAAGTTCCTGGTCGGCAGCCGGGATTGGAATGGCAGCAGGAGCAACAGTGGCGGCGGGAGCAGCAGTGGTAGCTGGAGCGGCAGTAGTGGTAGGCGCAACAGCAGCTGTAATAGCAAGAGAAGCAGTAGTGGTGGCGGCAGTAGCAATGGCAGCGGGAGCGGCAGTAGAATCAAAACCAGTAATTTCAGCAGGAGCAGCAATTGTATCGGGAGCAGCAGTAGCAACAGGAGCAGCAATAGGCGGTACATCTACGGCAAACTGCGCTATGTTTGCCGACGTCATAGTTGGCGTGTCGTCATCCACTAAATATTCCTGCACCTCAGCCTCTGCTCTTGTCTCGTTTAGCGGCGTGCGCAACTGCGCTACGCTAGCCGATGCAGGAAATTCTATTCCCATTGTTTGCAATGTGGACATTAAATCCATTTTCGAATATTTTTTTGACATTTTACTTTGGGATTACCCCACACCTGATAGATTTAACACTCTCTTCTTTATTAAACTTTTCTTTAACAATTCTGACACACCCGAACCGGATGTTCTCAAAAATAATAAGAAAAAGAAGCCCTTGTCATTGAAATATTACGTTTTTCACTGGCAGAGGGCGCACAGATTACAAAAGGGATATACATTGTTTTTGTTTAAGGATATTGTTACATTTATACTCTTACATTAATAATTATATTTATTCCTCTATGAGGAAACTTATTTATGCCACCATTCTATAACTCTGAATCACAAGAATTGACTGCTTGTCAACTGTGCCGGTCCAGTTATTGCTGTACTGCTGGTTTCTCTCGCATCAAACGGTGTCGGTATTGTTGCACTGGAAATATGTGTGCTTCCAGCTTCTGTTGTTGTCAGCTCAACTGTTGTGACCAGCTTGCTGTTGCTGGGTTTCAACCTGCAATAGAATCGTGTCGTTTGTTGTCCATAACTTATACGAGTGTATGATAATGTAGATAATAAGGAGCAAAGTGCCTTTACTTTTCGAAAACGTCAATGAATATGTTGCAGAACGACAAGTGTAAACTCAGATTAATGTAAACGCAGCCTTACTCTTCTTCTTTCTTTCTTTCTGAAATGTATTTGTTTTTCATTGTTTTCATTGAATTTGACGCATTTACTATTTGTGAGCCGAAAATGAAAGAAGCGAGTAAAACTGCTAAATAAACTATTCTAAAAACGTAAATGAAATAGACGTTCAGCATCTTATTTAAACTCGGATTCGGTTAAGAGTTAAATCGTATCCCTTTCAGTCGCCAGCCACCACAATTCTTTATTTCGGAGTTTACGTACTGCAATAAGTCGCCATGCCACGCCACGGCAGAATTCTTACGACAAAACCAAAATATCGACTGCCGAATGCAACGTACGCCGCCGCCACCACGAAGAAGTCCACGTTTTCAGCAAGAACCTTCCATCGCCATATCCGATATAGTAACAACTTCAGCTACGATGTCCACGACGGTTGCCTCCACGAGCGCTGCCTTCAGCTCCAAAGCACAATGCTCTTCCTTTGAGTCCCAAAAAACTCTGGCCATGAGCTTCCCGGCAGACGGAGTGACTTTGAACTTCTTCGGGGGGTCTGTTCCTTTTTTATGCCACTGCATGGACTCTTGTTTGCTTTCAGGGTCATAGTGGTGGACCCATGTTTCGTCCCCAGTAACAATTCGATCCATAACACCGTCCGCGTTCTCACTACACATCTCCAAAAGCTCTCTACAGCATGCGATTCTCACTTTTTTCTGAGGCGCTGTGAGCATTCGTGGCACCCACCTTGCACTGACCTTTGAAAGGTTAAGATGGTCATGGAGAATGGTGTCAATGGTACCAATTGAAAGCTTGGTGATCTCTGAAATCATTTTCACCTTTATTCGGGCATCCTCAAGAACAAGTTTTTCGACTTCTTTGATGCTTTCTCCCGTACAAGCGCCGGAGCGGGGGTCGTCTTCAATGCTCTCTCTGCCTCTCTTGAACTCACTTGACCACTTCTGCACAATTGATAATGAAGGCGCGGAACCCTGGTAAACAGCCACCATCTCTTCATGAATAGTTTTTTGACTTTTTCCTTGCTTAGTGAGAAATTTAATTACAGCGCGATGCTCAATTTTCACCATCATCGTCTCAGTTGCCATTATGATTCTGTTTAACTAGAGATAAAACGCGAATTAATAATCAGATTTATATGAAATTTTACATGAATGCACTAAAATAATAGTATTACTTGATAAATAAGTCAATTTATATATACAACCACAGATACCGAGAATATGTTGAACGCCCCTCATATACCTTTATGCAAATCTTGTTTAACATTTATTCAGTACAGTACAAAACTTCCACGTGTTGTTATCTTTTAATGTCTGTAATTCCCTTGCAATAGCTTCACTCCACTTACTAGCATCACTTCTTTTCATGGCCTCACTATATGTAACTGGTTCACACTCACCTTTGTCCGGATGCACATTGTTACATTGGTAGAAATTCGTCTGCTTTCTTAGACGTTTGCTTCTTTCTTCTCTGGGTGGACTGGTTTCTTCCAATAGACATTCTTTTTCACCGCATTGTAAGTACTCACTGTCACTATCGCACATTGATCCATCCTCTTCAATACAGCTTGTATGTGTCACATTTGTCTGTTTCATCAAATCCATTAGATAACTGGCTCATATCTGTCTCCGGGCTTCCATCTTGTTCGAACTCCTCTTCCAGATCCATTGGCATCATAGATTCTTTTTGCTCGACTTTCTTAACCTGAAGTATCTCTTCAGAATCTTGATTTAAGAAAACAACATCCCTCTTTGTCTCCACCGTATTCGTTTGTGAGAAATAAATTCTATATCCTTTTACATTTTCTTTGTAGTCAACTATCAACCCCTTTTCACCTTTCTTGTCCCATTTCTTTCTTTTTTCCTTTGGAATGTGAACAAACACTTTCGTACCAAATGTTCTTAACTGCTGAATGTCAAAATTTTTATTTGTCCATACTTCAAATGGTGACCTTCAATTTTCATGACTCTTCCCAGTTCTATTCAAGGCAAATACCGCCGTATTAATTGCTTCTGCCCACAGTTTCTTTGGTAAGTTCCCTCCGTGTAACATTGTCCTTGCCGCTTTCACCAAAGTTATATTTTCCCTTTCAGCCGTCCCGTTCTGTTCTGGGGTATAAGGTACTGTTGTTTGGTGTGTAATACCTCCTTCACTTCTTTGTTTACAAACTCCAAACCATTGTCACTTCTAAAGATTTTCACTTTGTTTTCAGTTATATTTTCGGGGCTATTTAAGAAATTTTCAATGCAATATTCGATCTCATCTTTGGTTTTGACAAAGTACACACTCCTGAAGTTAGAATAGTCGTCTTTCAGTATGACAAAATATTTCGACCTGCCAACAGATGCTTCTTCCATTTGGCCACAAGTGAATTGTCCTACTGCAGATGTTTTAAAGGTGTCAATTAAAATAAATAATGAAATGTTTGTTTTTTAATGTGCTTACAGATTGCAGATCTTTAATGTGTCGATGTTTATAAATGATTTTTCTGTTGCGTTAAGCTACGATCAGACGGTCATCCAAACTTGTCATCCGGATGACATGCTGACGTCAGAGAACTTTTGTAATTCGGTAGTCATCTGCATGTCATCTCGATCACACAGTGTCATCCGTTCGGTCATCCGTGTGTAATTTTGTCCCAAAATGGATGACACGCTTGTTTTGTCATTCGGTTAACATGCCTGGATGGCAGGCGATCACACGAGATGACACTAATGGCACGAATGACACTAATGACACTGATGAAAATTTGTTATTTGTTGTTTGCGAAAAATGAAAACGTCAGTAAAATAAAAATAAAACAACAGACCAGTTCATCGAACACACAATGCCGATCGACTTTCCTACGTGCAATATTTCTCAACACTTCACCGCCCAAATTCCGAAAGTTACGAGTACCAGAATTGGAATTCGAGAACAACGAGGGTGATGGAGTTGCTGCTGACGACGGCGTTTTTGCTGTTTCCTTTTTTTTTGCCTTTTTTCGGCACTGGTGTTCGAGGGACGGTTCAGTGTTTAACAACTGCTCATTTAAAATTGAGTAATGATCGTACGCATCCTCCTGAAAAACAACAAACGAATATAGTAATGTGTGAATGTATACATACATCAGAGCAGATCAATTGAAGTACGAGTACCTACCAATTCTAATGTGGACGTCGATGGACACGATTGTGTCACTTTGGAAGGCTCCAAACACGTAATTTCCCAAATAGGCTTTAAAATGGCTACGAAATGATTGCTATTTAAGACGCGTCACGACATCGTCAACACCCTCAATATTGAAATTGACCGTCACCTGTTTCAAAGAATCAATTTTGGAGTTCGGAGTTTTGCAATCCTTCCGCCCACTATCCCAAAGGACAGGATTTACCCGAACAGCTTCAATTAAAGCAGACTCTGTTTGACGGTCCCAGGAAAATAATATTTTTCTGCACCTTTTTTTCCTGAAACCGTGGGTTTTTTATTTTTGGCCTCAATATCGGCTTCACCGTCGTTGTCACTCATTTTATAACACAGAAACAACGAAAATTAACTTCTAACTATTTCAACGATTCAAACGTGTCTTCCGATGTTAGATGACACAGTGAAAAATCAAGTAATGTCATCCTTGGGACCTTGTCATTCGGATGACACGCTGTCAAACAAATTTGGACATCCAGTCCCAACAGCGATGACAAGCGATCACACGGTCATTCAAATCAGTCATCTGGATGACATAGAAATCGAGTCATCTGCTATGTCATCCGGTTGACACGTTCAATGATATGCCAGATGACAGACGATTACACGGGATGACCACTTTGGGACAAATTCTACGTCATAGTGACGTCAGGATGTCATCCGCATGACAAGTTTGGATGACCGTCTGATCGCACCTTTAGAGAAATCCAAAAACTTAATTGTTGTAGGTGATAGTTGTTGATAATTTTTAGTTTTTAGTTTTAAATGCATTTTATTTACCTAATCATTAACTCTTACATACTAACAAAAAAATGTTTAAATGCTAGCTTAAAATTACTTAACAACCTTATACTAACTTACTGGCCCGACGCAGGCACTCTAAGCTACTCTAAATTCTTATAACTATGTCTTTCGACTTTATTTACATTTTCTTTACTAATATTTATTTACTATACTTAAAGCTAAGAAAAAAAATTGCTAACAAAAACTTAGCATATGGATATTTTCTTATTTTTTATAAAAGCTTAGTATCTAACTTAAAATATACCTTAGCCTACCTAACCTAAATGTACAATACACACATAAACATACATAGACATTATACACAATCATATACATATATCAGTATACACCTTTGTATACACTGATATATGTATATGTTTCTTAAGTGCTAACCTAAACCTATGTAAGCTGGCCACCGATATTCACAGAGCAAATAAATTGGTCAGCTCTGCCTCTTTAGTGAGGCTGCTCCGTAATTGATGGAAACGACGACGAAACATCTTCCCCATCATTCAACCACCAAAATTGTTGGTGCTGCCGAGCAACATCCCTCATGTCGCGACTCCCTACCACCCTACTGAACCGGAGACGGTCCGCACTGCCATGCGCGACGTCTCTGTCGTAGTTGAGTCGCCTGTTCGCAGCTGTTCGAGTGACGTGGAAGATTACCGGCACCGCCAATCTGTCCTGGATCAGACCTTTGCTATCTAAATAGAGGAACGCTTCTGGAGGAATAAAGCCGTCCAAGCGAACTCTCTCGTGATACATATAATTGGGGTAGTAAGCCCCGGAGATCAGGTTGTTCGATGAGGCCATTGCTCTCGCAATGTGCCCTCGAGTCAACTTAATGACGAAATTGTCCACTCTTATTAGATTCGCCCTATTGTATAAGACCTCATTGGGATAGAATTTTATGTACTGGGACTCTGGTGTTCTGTATAAGCGAAGACAAGTCCTGAGACAAGCCCTCTCAAACACCCGAATCTTTCCCAATAAACTTGCTCTCACGTTGAACCACACGGGACATCCAAATACAAGCATAGGCCGGATAAGGGCCATGTAGCAGATCACCTTCACCCTCGCATCGAGTTGGCTGTTATAAAACAGTCTCTTTGTAAGGGCAAAAGCACCTTTGGCTCTGGTCAGAGCAACATCTATATGTTTGTTAAAATACAGAAATTGATCTAGCCAGATCCCAAGGTATCTGACTACATTTCGACAAGCAAGTGGCTGCCCTTGCTGTCCCACGATCGAGAACTTTCGCCAATTCTTTCTGGTGTCCCTAGAGGCCCAAGACAAAGGCGTCCCAAACAGAATGGTTTCCGACTTCTGAAAGTTGATTTTCAACTTCCAGTCATCGCAATATCGCTTAATTTTGTCGAAGTCACGCTGCAAAAGTGTATTAATGACCTCAATCTTTGGACCCGATCTGTACGCGATTAAGTCGTCTGCGTACGCTATGGCATGGTGAAGTGAACCTATCAGATCACTTGTGTAAATGTTGAATAGGATCGGCGAATTTACCGCACCTTGTTGCAGACCGTTTTTAATGTTAAATGTTCCAGCAGAAGTCACATCGCCATTCTTCACGATGAACTGTCTACTGGAGAGCATATCAAAAAGAATATACAGCAGTGGCTTACTAATGCCCAACCTGTCCAGCTTGAAAAAGAGTCCTTCTAACCATACGGTATCGAAGGCCTTCTCCAAGTCAATCAGGCAGGCACCAGTGCACTGTTTCTTGCCTTTGTTCCATTGAATATCAGAAACCAGTCCAGACGCAGCATGAATGATATCATGCCCCGCCGTGAAACCGAATTGATTATCCGGAACTATATGTTTGTGCTCAACCTAACTCTATTGATCACCTTCTCGAACACCTTACTGATGTTTGGAAGAAGACTTATCGAGCGGAGATTCGCCGGATTGGAAGTGTCTTTATCCCTTTTTGGGATCGGATGTACCACCGCAGTTTTCCATTCATTTTTTTTTTTTTTCATTTTTAAAGCATTTTATTTTCTTAATCATTAACTCTTACTTACTAACAAAAAATGCTTAAATGCTAGCTTAAAATTACTTAACAATCTTATACTAACTTACTGGCCTCACACAGGCACTCTAAGCTACTCTAAAATTCTTATAACTATGTCTTTCGACTTTATTTACATTTGCTTTACTATATTTATTTTCTGTAATTAAGGCCTTATGGCTAAGATCAAAGTGTAGTACCGCAGTTTTCCAATGCGCTGGATAATGTGCATTATTCATTGCATTATTAAACAGGGTGGTACTCGTATAAATGTCCACCGCTTCTAGAGGGAGATGTCGAAGCACAATGTTCGGTATTTCATCGGTTCCCACTGATTTCTTACTTCTAAGTGATTCAAAGATCGTTTGGAGCTCTTCCTTCGAAATGAACGGGGGTAGTACCCTATCGTTGGTGATGACATTATTTGTCATATTCTCGTCACTGAACTGGGTGAAACACGAGCTCTCGAATAGCCAATTCATTATTTCATTTCGAAGGTAGAAATTGTGCACAAGGACTCGACTTTCCAGGTCGTGGTTCGGGCCAATGATGTCATTCGCCTTATATACTTCCTGGAAAGTCGCTCCTATAGCCTCTACCTTCTCCTGCGGATCCTCGATCACAAAGAAGTTGTCATCATCAACAGCCTCATTTGGATCGATGCCTGCTGCTATAAGTATGTTCTCGTTGTCCGTCGTTCGGGCGATTTTAAGACACGAAAGGTCGTTGTGATCTTTCCTCCGAAATATTTTATTTATTTGCGGGAACATATTCGGGTTGCTGGTGTTTACAGCCCGAATTTTGTTGTTCCAATACAAACTTACAGATGCTCTGTAATTTTCTTTTATTAATACTTGGAGGTTTTTGATCGACGACTTTAGCATCATAATCGCCGGGTTATGTCTGTCAGTAAACTGTCTGTACAAGGTTTTTAGCCTTGACAGCATTCTATTTTTATGTCGGTGCAGTGCGTCAATGGTTGCGTTGCGGAATAAGTCTTCGTTGTCAGTGTATTGATACCGAGGTATTGTTTTGTCCATTGTTCGTTTAATTGTCTCGTCCATTAGTTTTAGATACCTGTCAATCTCCTCGTTTGACAGATTTCTATTGGACGGTGGGTAGAGTGAATTCGAGGAGAGTGCTCTCGTCAGTGTTCTGGAGAAGATTGTCCAACGCACCCTACTATAATTGTAGGCATGCCTTTGAACAAACTCGTCCAATTCCGCAGTTTCGTTCGGAACGGTTATTTCGGTACTGAGTCCGCAATGGTCACTGTCATACACAAAAGTGCGTAGATAGTTTATGGTTTGTTGGTTTGTGCATGTCAGGTGTATTCGTGTGTCGAACAGCAGGAGATCCAAATAGGACCCGTGTCTAGGAAACGACGGACTGTCCGTCGCCTTAAGGCCGAGTCGATATATCACACTGTGTTGACCCCACCAATTGAATAGTAGGTTCCCTCTAGTATTTGGCAAATTATTTCCCCAATCACTATGTTTGGCGTTGAAATCTCCGCCGATAATAAAATAGTTGTCTTCCAATTCCAGCCTCAGAAATCGAAAAAGCGTCTCGAGCTCTGTGATAAATAAGGTGGATTGAGTAGCCTTAGGTGCATAGACAGACACCATGTACAACCGCTTTCCACTACGGAGAGGGATATACACGATGCATGCTTCCAGCACCTGGAATCTACGTACTACACGACTGTATACTCTTTTAAAATGTATACCTTTTCGTATCGCAACGCCACCTCCCTGAATGGAGTAGGGTCGGTTTCTCCGTACTATTTTGTATCTTCTGTGCCTCATTTTGTGTCTTTTTGTAAGCTTAGTTTCGCTAACCAAAAGCACATCAGGGGCTTGGTCTTTAAGCAACTTAAACAGTGTGACTCTTCGTTCGAACCTAATCAGTGAATTAATATTCACTGCAAGGACCTTCAGGGTTTGCTCCGCCATGTACGTACCCATTACGACTGGAGGTGCGTTAGGCCCGGCAGCAGCGCCTATATTTGATCTACCCGCTTAGCCTGTTCCTGTATTTGACGCTGAAGCCCCTGAATAGAGAGCAAGATAGCCAGCATGTCAGGTACAGGTTCTGGTGCTCTAGGGGCTGGGGCCTGAGAAGCTACCTTTGGTTGTTGTACCGTATTTCCCCTACCTGCCGCCATTTGGGCGAAGGTAACGTGGGGAGTAACGGCTGGTGTTTGTGCCTGCACGAGTGGACGTTTAACTTCCACTTTCTGCTGCCGAGCCAGATTTACTCTTTTGATGTATTGGAATTTGGGACAACCCCGATAATTTGCGGTGTGTCCCGTGTTCCTACATAACGCACAAGAGAGTTGGCTTTTTTCTGACACTCCGTACTTACCCAGAGCGCATTCCTCGGATTTGTGGTTCTTTCCACACTTCACGCATCGAGGCTGCATTTCGCAGTTCGACGCGGCGTGCCCGAACCTTTGGCAGCGAACATATTGTAAAATGTTTTCGCTCCCCTTTAATTTTTCCCAGTGTACAACCTGGTAGTCTAGGACTTTGATGCTCCTTAGACCATCCAGTTTGCTGTTGGGACTTAGCTGAACCAGGAAGAACGGTAGTTTCCGCTTCTCCCTTTTAGCTCTAGCCGTGACGAATGGCTTAACCCCTACGAATTCTCTTTCAGCAGTGCAAGGAGCTCCTCCGGATCAGTCGACGGTTCAATCCCCCTCAGCAGCATTGTTTGCAGCTTGTCCCCCTTCGGGGTGTAGGAGAAGAACTCAGTCGTCGATTCATTCAGTAAGTTTTTTATTTTAGTATAGCGCTACACTGTGTTACAGTGGATCGCATGCCTATCTTGACTTAGCCTTTTAATAAAAAAATTGTTGCCAATGGCCGACTTACATAATTCTATGGTGTCCTTCAGCTCCAATTTGAAAGTGTTAATTGGAGGCACTTTCTGCTTAGTGGGTTTCTGCACTTGCTGTTGTTGTTGTCTCTGCTGCTGTTGTGGTTGTCTCTGCTGCTGTTGATTTTGCTGATATTGTTGCTTCTGCGGTTGTTGCTGCTGCTGTAGATGCTGCTGCTGTTGTTTATGTTGCTGCTGTTGTTGTTGTGGCTGCTGTATATGATTTTGTGTTAGTATTGTCTGTTTTGACTGCTGCTTTTGTTTTGCATTGTCCGTTTGTTGTTGTGTTAGTTGCTGACTTGCAACTTCTTGCTGTTAGTTGTTCTTGTAGCTGGGCGCTTTGTTGTCGCTCTTTTTCCCTTCTTGCCGTTTGTTTCGCCTTAATGGCGAGCACTTTGTTCATTAACTGCCTGATGCTACTATTTATAGCTTCGACTTCTTCCTCTTCGTCGTCGGATTCTGACGCAGCTAGAGATGCGAAGCTGTTGTCGCCTCCCATGTAATGGCCTTCGCCACCATCGGATATATATGGGTATTCGACATTGTCCGACTCCTGACCCATTGGATTTACTGCTGCCGTTGTAGACGTTGAAGGCGTCGTCTCCCTTAATCCACCAGGCAGCTTTTCGGTGGATTTTGATAGAGAGGGGCGCTTCACCAGATTGGGGGTTGGCCTAAGCTTCCTCCTTCGTTTGGCACTTCCTTTGGTTACCATACTTGGTAGGTGGCTTGATGTGGCCTCATCATCGGAAGTTTTCGTGCCACTAGCTTTAACCGCTAATGGGAGAGCGGAACGCTCTCTATCACTCATCATGTGATTTTTTTTTCTTTTTACACTCTTACTAGGTTACTGTTTTATTAAAACAAAAATAAAAAAAACAAAAACAAAACCAATGTCTTGGGCTGGGATTCGAACCCCAGACCACCCGATTGTGACTCCGATTCAACTACCGCTGGGCTAACCGGGTCCCCACACGACGTGTCTAAATGACGAACTAATAAATTTTCACTTGTCGAGAGGTAAGCTAACCGCTTGACTACCCCTCGAGTTAGCGAAATTGCAACCAATTATCTTTATTATTAAATTACTATATTTTTCACTCTGCCAAAAGTCGAAACACACGTTTATTCCTCACGGAGGTCTATGAACGACTGATGAAACAGCAGAGGAAGCAATTGCATGCACTTCTGGTGACACATTGCTGGCTACACAGGATGTTGCAGAAAACGACCGTTTGCTGTTTCGTGTATTACCAGTTACGCTTTATGGTCCAAACAAATCCGTCGATACGTATGCCATATTAGATGAAGGATCATCAATAAAAATGTTGGACGCCGATTTGCTAAAGGAGCTACGTCTGCGTGGTCAACGTCACACCCTAAATATGCAATGGATTGTAGGAATACAGTCTCAAGAGCAGACAGTGCTAGTCAATGTCTATGTCAGTGGAGTTGGTAAATAAATACAATAGTTGCTAAGGTGATAATTACTTTAATAAAGTAGAACAACTAACTGTATTCTGTGACATGAAAAATATGCTATTCGTCTCATGTGGCCAACTCTTTACGGTTATTTAATAAATTGTAAATTCTGCCTGTAAGGCACTTGTACTATTACAAAGTCCTCTTCATTCGACGTGGATGCCATCAGAGTCCCACAGCAACTTTGCAGTAGCACAAGTACCATGGTTGGCATTCCACCTTCCCCCTTTTCGCACTTCGAGTTTTAAATAAAACTTTTACTCTGTTCTATCCTGCACACTATTCAACACTGTTCCCGAAGATATACGAATACGTACCACCTGGGCTTTAAAGAAATTTTTAATTAATATGAAACTGTGGCTTTTGAATTATAATCATCTGGAGATTGAAATTTTGTTGCGCTTCATCATCTAAATGTATTAAAAATTGTTTCTGATTACTTTTAGCTCTACATTATTAATTTCAAATCTTCCTTTACCCTTTTCAATCAAAATGTTTAAGCTTTTTAAATTTATATGACGTTTGTACAATGGTTTCCACCCAACACTGAAATACTTAGATTAGATTAGATTAGATTAGATTGTTGTGGTATCTGGTATATTGAATCCCAGATCAGTGCGGCAACAGACGGGCCTATTGCGATGTCCCCTATTTAGAGCTCATCTATGATGACGCATGTTCTGAGAAAGGCGGCTAAGTCCTTAGGTGAGCTGGCAGGTATGTCCGCCGCTTCAAGGTAGTGATGTCGTGTTTTGATTAAGCCATTGCAGTCACATAGTATGTGTTCTGCTGTTTCCACGTCCTCGTTGCACAGTTCGGAGGTATTGTCAGGTGTTTTTCCATAGGGCTGTGTCCTGTGAGAAAGCCTGTGATCAGTCGAATCTGACTTCTACTTAATTGTAGTAGTTGTTTTGTTTTTCAGTAGCAACTGCTTGGCACAATGTTTTTGGCTTGTTTGTTGTAACAAAAACTATGCGAAATCTCCGGCTGAAAACTTTAAGAATAAAAGACCGAGACTTAAACGTGAGAAATATAGGATTTATTCGTCCACTTCGTACAAGATATAAAGAGCTACTGCCTTTCCAAAAAATCGCATGATAAACTACAGTATTTTCTATGCAAGTACAATAGTAATACAAACACATGTGTAGTTAAAACTTCCAATTAGGTATCATATACACATATAAGAGTAAGAAAGAGATAAAGTTAATCCATGAATTATTTAGCTTTACATATATGTACACAAGTTATTTCATGATATAATTTTCAACATCCTCCGACCGAGGGAATAGAATCGACCTCCAAGGGATACAGTAACTGAACGGCCCTTCGAGTTCTTGTTCGATCCGAGTATCGTATCTCGCAAGCTCTCACCTTGCCATCCCGACCAGTAAAAGCATCCTCTACGACAGCCAACCTCCAGTGAATTCGTGGTTTTCCAGAATCGAAAACAAGAACAACGTCATTCTTCTTGAGTTGATTTGACGAAGTATACTTTCCATGGTGAAATGAACGGAGAAGTTGCATATACTCCGAACGCCATCGCTTCCATAATACGTTTATATACCGCATTCTTTGCTTCCAAAGAAGTTGAATATCATTTGAGCCAGGAACAGACTCACTCGGGTTGAGAAATCCCCCACGATTCGTTAAGAAATCCCCTGGGGTCAATGGCGCGAAATCCAATGGATTATTGCTTATATAGGTGAGGGGACGTGCGTTGACCATTCCTTCTGCTTCGACGATTATCGTTCTTAATTGTTCGAAATTGAACTTTGCTTTACCGATGACGACTTTGAGAACGTTCTTTATAGTCCGGATGAGACGTTCCCAGAACCCGCCCCACCATGGCGCACGTTCCACTATAAATTTCCAATTGATTCGTCTGTTTGATGCAAAATCACGGATTGCCTCATCTTCAAAAACGAAATTGTTGTCCTCAAGTTCCAAGGCAGCACGGCGAAATGTTCGAGCGTTATCGGAATAAATGACCGATGGTATGCCTCTTCTAGCAATGAAGCGCCTAAGACCCATCAAGCAACTTTCGGTTGACATGCTTGTTGTCATCTCCAGGTGGACGGCACGAATAGCGGCGCATGTAAATACCATGAGGTATGTTTTAGTCATCCCTTCCGCAGCGTTATCAAAAGTATACAAAGGTCCCGCAAAGTCTATCCCAACAGCATCAAATGGCCTTGACAAGGTTAGTCTTTCGATGGGCAGAGGACCAAACGGCTGTGAAGCTGGTTTGCCCCATAACTTTTTGCAAGCGACGCATCTATTGATTAGCTTCTTTACAAGTTGTCGTCCTTTAGGGATCCAAAACCGAGTTCGCAGTTGCGAAAGAACAGTGTTGACCCCTCCATGCAGAGATCTTTCATGGCAGTCATTCACGATGAGGTCAGTAATATGCGACTTAGTTGGCAATATGATGGGGTGCTTGAAGTCCATCGACTCTGGTAAAGACTGGAAGCGTCCACCTAACCGCATAATACCCACATCGTCCAAAAATGGGAAAAGCGGAGCAATATCGGATGACCCAGGTACGGATTTCGCTTTCTGTAATAAACAAATTTCATTTGAAAATTGGTTATACTGTATGTACCTGATCCAGTAAGATTCAGCGGCGTTGAGTTCATCTGCACACAAATGTCTAGACTCCTTTCTCATTTCTCTCTTGCAAGAATGCACAAAACGGTACATAAAGCAAGTAACCCGCAGCAAGTGATTCCAGGAACTGAAGTCTTCAAAGCACAAAACTGGATGAAGCTCAATACTTGCAGAAACTGCTTCTGCAAGCAAGACCAATGGTACCACAGTCGTTGGAAGAATACACGTGTTATTAGACAGGTAACTGACATCTTTGAGCCAAACTGGCCCTTTTGCCCACAGCTGAGACAACCGCAGGCATTCGGAAGTTACCCCCCTAGTCAGCAGATCAGCAGGATTTTCTTTTCCGGCACAGTGGTTCCAGTCTGAAGTTAACGTGTGTCGACGAATCTCCGAAACTCGGCTTTGCACGAAGGGTTTCCATCGGTCATGTTCACCTTGGATCCAATTGAGTGCAATTTTAGAATCCGTCCACATATGAAAACGTTCAACAGGTACCTTTAGAGAACGCTTTAGGTAGGAACACAATCTAGCTGCTATTAAGGCCGCGGTAAGCTCCAGTTTAGGTAATGTAAGCTCTTTAGATCCATCTTCTTTGAGCGGAGCCACTCTGCTCTTCGCGCACAAAAACCCAACTGTGCATTCGTCTTTGGATTTGATGTTCTGTAGGTACGCCACTGTGCCGTAGGCTTTCATGCTGGCGTCGGAAAAAATATGAATGTGGACTTTGCACGTAGAAGAAAACACTAAGGCTGACCTTGGGATAGTCAAATCCTTTAACTGCAACAGACTCTTGACACACTCATCCCATTCAACAAACAGCTCGGAAGGTATAGCTTCATCCCAGCACACTTTCTTTCTCCATATCGTTTGAAATAGTACCTTTACCTTAATAACAACGGGTGCAAGCATCCCTAGAGGATCGTAAATTCTCGCTATTGTCTGGAGTACGATGCGTTTTGTGGCTTTTGCTATGTTGCAAGACAGTAAACTCTCGACCGATGTAAAAGGTACAGCTATCTCATCGCTGAAGACAAACCAAGAGAGTCCCAAAACCTTTTGCAAAGCTGGGACATCGGTGGAACCAAAACGTTCACGAATCAGAGAATTATTGGAGTTCCATTTCCTCAAATTCATGCTTGCGTTATTTAAAATCTCTGTAGCCTCTTTGCAAATCCGTTGTCCTTTACTTTCTGTGTCAACGCTAATCACTAAGTCGTCCATGTAAAATCCTTCTTCAAGAACGTCACATGTTGATCGAAAACGATGCCTCTCTTCGGCAAAGTGATGACGCAGTGTCGCTGTTAATAGAAATGGGCTGCAGTTCACTCCAAAGGTCACCCTTGTCATCCTCAGCTCTTCGAATTTGGGCGTCCCATCTGACGATTTTTGTTGAGACAACCAAATAAATCGATGGCTATCTCGATCTTTTTCACTTAGCAGAATTTGTAGAAAAGCCTTTTCTACGTCAGCAACTATTCCTATTCGTCCTAGTCTAAAGTTGAGCAGAATCTTCAAGACATCTGGTAACAGATTCGCACCCACATGCAGCATATCGTTAAGAGATGGGTTATCATCTGAGCGTGCTGAAGCATCAAACACAACTCTCATCTTTGTTGTGGTACTCTCAGCTTTATAAACGGGGCGATGCGGTAAATAAAATACCCGTCTGGAATCATCACAACTGTCTGCAGGAACTGGTTCAGCGATGCCATCTAAGACCATTTGTCGTATAGCATTATCATACTCCTTGAGACGATCAGGTGTCCGTGACAAACGCGTAGAAAGGTAAAGAAGCCGTTTAATTGCTTGGTTTTTGTTACTCTCGGTACACACTTGAGAATCTTTCCACGGCAAAGCTGCTTCGTAGCGGGAATCTTTTCTTTTGATGCAGGAGGAGATGAGATGTTCTGCTATATAACGATTTTCGGCATCTTCGCTCCGAATACCAATGGATTCAAGTGACCAGAAGGAAGTTATGTCACTGTCGATCAGGGCGGGCAGATGTAAATTCGTGCTGAGAATAGGAAAGGAACATAAATTTATGTTTGAAACGATATCCTTACCAAAAGAAAAATGTGGCCCTTGAATAGTCCACCCAAATACGGTTTCTATGGCTCTCAGACAGGGCGCGATGCGCCTTTGCTTGCCGGTAACTATGGTCCAGTAAAAGTCGGAGCCTACAAGAACACTCAGGCCTTCTTCCGAATCGATGGAAACATGTTTTGTGTCAGCTAACTGAATTCCTTGAAATGAGGGACATGAGCTATCAGGTGCTGGTAGGACGTCTACACATATTTCTGGAACCACTACTGCCTCTATGTACACGTTTTTTGTTTTGTTGAACTGACTTAGTAGCACAAATCCCACTTTGTCCAGAGTTTGAAACGGAGACTGCTCCTTGCTTCCGAACGGGATGACGGATATACTCACTTTTCCAATAGAGGTTAGGTTAAGTTTTTGCACCAGACTCTCACGAACATATGTATGTTGACTGCCCCCGTCAATTATGAATCGAATTAATATACTTTTATCTTTGCTCGGTACTGTGGCAATGCCGCGAGCTGTCTTCAGAAAGACATTTGAATTTTCTATTACAGAATTGGCGCATAAATTCATTGCACTTTTATTTTCGCAATTTGTTGTGTTCACTATCGATGCTGCGATAGCTTTAGTTTTGGCAAAGGAAGGGTCACACATCGATGTCGAATGCTTTCCTCTGCATTTTTTGCAAAAAATCCACTTTGCGCTTTTACAATTTCTTGAAGAATGTCCGCTTTTTGTACAACGAAAACAACGATAGTTTTTACGTAGCAAATCTCTTTTTTGTGTAATAGGTATATCGCTATCGCAGTCTTTCGTACTGTGATTATTTGACGCACAAAACAAACATTGCTCCTTTTCGTTTATTGCAACTAAACTTGTTGCAGTAGCTGTTGTGGAAGAGGGATTTTTTGCATTAATAGAAGAAGTAGAGACAACACGACTTCTCTCTAACGATTCCACTTCCCGCTTTAAAAATCGCATAATACCCTGAACCTGTTTGTCTCCAATTTGCGAAAGAGTCGAGCTATTTGATTGTTCAGGTTCATCTTGCTCCTCATGATTACCTCTTTCAACAGTGCGGTGGTAGTCGACACGGAGCTCCACTGGTAGGCAACGGAGTAAAATGGATTTGAGCATGACGAAGTATTGGTGAGACGGAATTTGTAAGGCAGTGAGAGTGCGACTGCATGCTGTAACCGAATTATATAGATGACGTAAGCCAAGTACATCTGTTCGTGAATTAACAGGTCGAAGAGCAATTAGCTGCTGCATATGCTTATCGACTAGGCGCTCTGTATCGCCAAACTGTTCTTTAAAAGCGAGACAGCCGCATCATAGCACATCTCCGTTGCAGAAAAACCTTCGATCACCTTTTTAGCGTTACCCACCAATACACTCTCAAGGTAACTAAATTTATCAGACGAGGTTAAACCAGTATTTTCATGAACTTTGGTACGGAACTGATCCCAAAACGGTAGCCATTCCTGGAAGTTTCCATCAAACTTTTTTAACGTTAACACCGGCAGCTTTACTAAACTGTGCACGACACCAGATGCGTTGAGAGATAAGTCATTTCGGTTCTCTGTCTTAGGTGTCTGCTTCTGCCTAAGTTTAGCTATGCGTGTATTTAATTTAGCAAGTGCTCCTATGGCAGAGTCTTGGTACTCTGCAACCTTTTCAAACTCTCTGTCCAGATCTTCATCTTTGAGGAGGCTTTTATTCCTAACCTCCTGATTAGAAGTGAGGAGACTTTCGTGTGCTGCTGTCAAACGCTGGATATAGGAAATTAATTCTTCCTCAATGTAGTCCAATTTGTCCTCATCTTTTAACTGCGATTCAGGCGAATTTAAATAGTCAGTGGCAGACTTGACGATTCTCGTAACTTGCCCTCTGTAAGCAGACCGACCGGAGAGTTCCATTTTATGAACTTTCAACGCGAAACACGAGATTCTTTAAATAATTTTTTTTTTCTTTATGCTAAATATATTTCTCTATCTCTGAACGACTTTTATCCCGGGTTTCGGCACCATGTAACAAAAACTATGCGAAATCTCCGGCTGAAAACTTTAAGAATAAAAGACCGAGACTTAAACGTGAGAAATATAGGATTTATTCGTCCACTTCGTACAAGATATAAAGAGCTACTGCCTTTCCAAAAAATCGCATGATAAACTACAGTATTTTCTATGCAAGTACAATAGTAATACAAACACATGTGTAGTTAAAACTTCCAATTAGGTATCATATACACATATAAGAGTAAGAAAGAGATAAAGTTAATCCATGAATTATTTAGCTTTACATATATGTACACAAGTTATTTCATGATATAATTTTCAATTAATTTCAAATTCAATTTCAAATTAATTGGGTTTCTCTCCAGAAATGAAGTATCATTTCCTCTAGCCAGATTTTAATACTTCCTTTTATGGTGTTCATTGATAGCCCACAGAATGGTCTTGGCATCATGAATTGAGATGCAGATCCTTTTCTGGCTAGTTCGTCTGCTTTTCATATCCACTATGTCCTGGCACCCAAATCAGATGTGCATTGTTTGTGGTAGCGAGTAGTTGTCTGAGTGGAAGGCAATCCCAGACCAGTTTTGATTTTATTTCAAAGGCGTTAATTGCAAGTAAATGATTTTGTTTCTTATAATCTGAATTTCATCGTGAAATACGGAGCTACTTACTTGTGGGGGCATGTGGAGATGTTTTAGGACCGCTTACTCTGGCTCCAACTCCTTCATTTGTCTTGGATCCGTCTCTTTTTTTTGTTTTTTCTTTTATATAATAGGCGCGCGCTCAAGGGATTTTATGCGCCCTTAAGATGTTTGCACATAGCGCGGGCGAAAGGAAATTAAGGAGGGAAATAAGAGAGATACCCACGTGCGTTGGTTTTAAATATTTTCAAGCTGTACTGGCTAAGAAATAAATTCCATAAGCGAGATGTACGACTTAGGAAAGAAGCACGATATTTCAGAGTACGTCCGAAAATGGGCTTGAGGTTGTACTGATGAACATTTATAGCGAGACGGGTGTTACCGTTAAAAGTTTGAAGGGGCGGAATGCTACTGGCAAATTTGGTGGAGCATTGCTGGTGAAAATAACTATACAACAAGGTGAGACAGGAAACGTTACGCAGGTGTTCGACATAGACAAAGAGGTCTTAGTAGCGCCTTACCAGATGTGATCATTGTACTCCAATTTTGGGCGGTTATATTTCTTATATATTGAGGCCGATCAGAGGAGGTGGAGTATTTCTTACATCGCTTGAGGAAACCTAGACATTTCGCAGAATTTTTGGCGACATCAAATATGTGGTCATTCCAACGTAAGTTGTCACTGACACACATACCGAGAATGGAAAGTTTATCGGTTTCGACGATGCAAGTGCCATTCATGGAAAATGGCTGGGTGTTTAAATTTCGCTTTAACGACAGCAGACAGCACTGTGTTTTGGAAGCATTAAATTCCACTCTGTTGATGCTGTTAATATCGGAGTTGAATGATCCGAAGGGCAGAGCCGTGAGTACGGGAACGAATATGAAAAGCAGAGAGTACTGTCATCAGCAAAGGTATATATTGGATTTCTAATCCAGACAAGAGATCATTAATGAAAATTGAAAAGAGTGTCGGAGACAGAACAGAGCCTGGGGGCACTCCAGCATTTATTTTGTGAATATCGGACTACTTGAATTGAACGTTCTGAAAGGTAGTTTCTAACCCATTGAAGAAGAGAGTCATCGATCCCAAATGCAGGCATTTTCAACAAAAGAGCTTAATACCCAACTCTGTCAAATGCAAGTGCAATTATGTTGCTTTCGCAAGATTTCGATTGATGTACGTTTTGGTTCCATTTTTCGGTGAGACATGCCATCAAATCACCAGTGGACCTGTTGCTACGAAAACCATATTGCCGGTCATTGAGAAGTTTTCGTGTTTCGAGTTACTTCACAAGCTGCCAGTTTTTCAACGTTTCCATGGCCTTAGAAAGAAAGGTAGTAAGTGCAATGGATCTGTAGGAGGCCTTTTTTAGGCATGGGATAGATAAATTCTGTTTTCCATCTGCTCGGAAAGTGTCCTAAAGAGTAGGATTGATGGAAAAGCTTTTGCAGTGCTTTTACCAGAGTGGAAGAACATATTTGCAGAGGAAGGGGCGATATACCATCTGAACCAGCGGATTTATGTATATTAAGATCTTTAAGTACTCTGGCTACTACACGAGTGCGAAAGTGGATTCGTCCCATTGAGGGTTAGACGCACTCAAGTGTAGGCGGGGAGAAAGCACAATCTGGAAGTGTTGAGCTGGCCTCAAAGTATGTAGCAAGCAGATTGGTCTTGTCCATAGAGCTGATAGCTGGAATGTCATTGTAAATGAGCGTTCGGATGGAGGGTGAGGCAGAATTTCTAATGGTTTGACGAACGACCAAAAATATTTACTACTTTTGGGACATTGCAGTATCTCTTGCCTCAGTTTTTGGTCGTATTGGAATTTCACACGCTTAAGAGAGGCGTTGCAGTTATTTCTGGCTCGTTTGAACTTTTTTCGGTTTTCCTCTGTTGGGTTGGTCTTGAAGGACCGAAAAAACATTTCTCTAACCCTGACGGCTTCTTTATAGCTCAAGTCATACCATGCAATTTCTTTTGGTCTGATTCTCTTCATCCGATGAGGGATAAAGGATCTCATTCCAAAGAGAATGGTGTCTGTGATCATATCAGCAGCGGCATCCACGTCGTTATCGAGGAAACATGACGACCAGTTACAATTCCTAAAGAAGATCGCTAAGATCGCTCCAATTGGCTTTCCAGTATTGCCATATGGTTCTTTTAGGAATGTTTTCTCTAACTGCGTGGTCGGTGTACGAGAAATTAGCTAATATGACACAATGGTCCGACGAGCCTAGAGGTGAGAGCACAAGTCCAGGGTGTATAATGGAATAATGGCACTAGTTCGTAGCCGGGTCGCTTCAGATCTGAGTAATCTGAGAGGTGAGAGTGGGTATCTATCTGGTTTTCACTAAGTGCCAAGGCAGCTGGTCTGTGTACCATACATGCGAGTCCTTGGCAAATATTTGTTTTTCCTGTTCCCAGTTATGTCGGTCTGGAAATGTAACTTTAAAGTTGTCCCGAAAGTTATATCGTGGTAGACATTTGTCTATTAAGTGTATTTCACACAACATGAAAAAGAAGTCTACATCGACATCGACTGAATTTAGTTTTCATTTATTTCTGCTTTTTGTTTAAAAGCATAATTATTATTTTCATTTAAATTCTTGAATTTTAAGACTGAATTAATCTTTATTATTATTATTATTACATACTTTATTATTCAATATTTATAAATGTTCTCTTCTATTTCTCTACCCTTCCTTCTTCTAATGCTTACTATCTACTATATATTTTCTTTTTGTTTGCTGGATGATGATTTGGTAATGCGTTTAATTGATTGTGGTGCTGTTTGCGGTAGGTTAATTGAGAATGGTTAACAACAACAGTATTTTTAATCATAACCACGGTGTGAATGCTAGATCAACTTTGTGTCTGTTAAATGTTCTGTCGAGATACAAGAATGGTTTCAATGTATGTCATATAAACGCTCGAAGTCTTAACCAGTGTAAGCGAGACTACTTTCGCTATTTGTTTACAAATTCAAGCATAGATGTGATCTGTGTTAACGAAACTTGGTTTAAACCCAAGTTTGAAAATCTTGTGTACGATATTGAGGGTTACGAATTATATCGCAACGACAGAATAACCTCTACAACGGGTGGAGGAGTGGCAATTTATTGCAAGTCGTCTTTAAAATGCGATGTATTAGTAAAATCTGTCGACACTGATGTTGAATACATTATTGCTGAGGTTCATGATGGAAGTGTTGAATGTTTGGTTTCTTGTTGTTATAACCCTAACAGGAGATTTCCATGTGAACCATTTTTTTCCGCTCTGTCGGAGTTTTCACCCAGATATGTAAATATTATTGTATTAGGAGATTTTAATGCTAACTTATTAAACAATGATTCTCGGTCGCGCCAATTGGTCGACCGTGCCTCTTCGAGTGGTCTTTACGTTGTAAACACGTCGTCCTATCCAACTGCTGCTAACCATGATATGTTGCTTTGCACGTACGATATTAATTTTTCTCATATCAATAAGTCTACGACCTTTGAATTAAGATTTTAAATCTATTAACATCAATGATCTGCAAGTTGCACCACAAACAACGACTCCCTGGTTTCTTTGTAGACAAAGTCCAGATCCAAATGAACAAATTAATCGTTTTCAGTTATGTGGTGCCCAACTTTATGAAGATTTCGTGCCTGTTAAGACTGGTTTACTGCGGAAATTTTAAATGCGCTGAAAATCAGGAAGAAGCTTTACAGCAAATGGAAGAGACATCGTTCTTCTTTTAATTGGGTTGTTTATAAAAACGATCGTAATAGAGCCACTAGCATTGTGCGTGATTCGAAACGAAATTACTATTCCTCTAAACTTAATGTCTTTGCCCCCAAAGGAACTGTGGAGGAACCTTCGGCAAATTGGTGTTAGTAATGGAGAGAATGATAACTGTTCGTTAAATCCAAATGAGCTAAATGCACATTTTGTTGACAATGCAATGGCTGGTGGTATGTTTGATTTTCATCCGAATACCTTCATATCAGTGCAAAGGCAAGCCGATTTTGTGGTAACAACTGAGACTGATGTAATTTCAATCATAGCTTCCATTAAGTCAAATGCAATCAGTGAAGATGGTATACCAGTCAAATTTCTAAAAATAATTTTACCCAGTATTGTAAGCCACATAACCCATATAATTAATTCGTGTATTATGACATCTACCTTTCACAAGCTTGGAAACATGCACGGGTTATTCCGATTGCAAAAAAATCGAACGCAAGTTCTGTTAACGACTTTAGGCCAATAAGCATTCTCCCATGCCTATCAAAAGTATTTGAGAGAGTCTTATCCCGCCAGATCAAATGCCACTTATCGTTCAACTCTCTATTGACTTCTTCTCAGTCAGGCTTTCGAGAAGGGCATAGATGTCAGTCGGCAATGGTGAAGATTTTGGATGATGTAAGGCAAGACTATGATAAAGGGCTCGTGACATTACTTTGCTCTCTCGATTTCTCGAAAGCTTTTGACAAAGTGAATCATAAAATTCTTTTATGGAAGCTTAAGCACTTGTTCGGGTTTGGCGAAAGAGCTGTTAAAATTTTGCAAGGCTATTTGTCGAACCGATTTCAAAGGGTCGTTGCTGGTGGAAGGATTTTCTCTGTTTTGCCCTTATTACAAGGTGTTCCTCAAGGTTCCATCCTTGGACCGATTTTATTTTCCATGTTTGTCAACGATTTGCCATTGGTATGTGTGCACACTCGTATGCATATGTACGCAGATGACGTTCAATTGTACATGTCTATGCCTATGAATCGGCTTGACGAACTAGTTTTTTGTTTAAACAGGGATTTGTCGGCGATTAATGACTGGGCAGACAAAAACGGGCTGCTGCTAAATCCTTCTAAGTGTCAAGTTCTACCCATATCAAAAAGCAATTTTGAACTGAGTCTGGTGCCAAATATATGCATATCGGAATCGAAATTGGCAATAGTGGAGTCGGCTACTAGCCTAGGGTTCATAATAAATCGCAATCTGTCCTGCAGCAACCACATAAACTACGTCATTGCTCGCATTTATTGTTGTTTGCGTAGACTGTGGTTGGCTGCAAACTTCACACCCCTTGAAACTCGACGGAAGCTAGTCCAAGCCCTTATACTTCCCATAATAACATATGCCGATGTTGTTTTTAGTAGCATGGATTCGTTATCACGTAATAAGTTACAGGTAGCCTTCAATGATGCAGTTAGATACATTCATGGACTATGCAGATACGATCAGATATCAGTATATGTGAAAGGTTTATTGGGTTGTACTTTAGTACAATACATGTAGGATTATATTTTTTGTTGTTAAAAAAACACACGAATTTTAAAGAATTCAATTTATTTAACATTTATTGATGAATTTGAAATTATAAACGTTTGGAATCAAACACAAGAAAAACTTTACTTTCCTCTTCGACAGCTTGGTTGCGTCTGACTAACTACTCTCTGTATTTCAATATCCTTGTCATTCTCTGATCGTTCGTCCTTTTTGTTCGTTCTTTCGTTAGTTCGTCTATGCTTAATAGCAAGGGTGCGTTCGTATAGTCTTGTGGTCTGTTTACATCCTACATACATGTATGCAAGAAATTGTATATTCTTACACAAACTTATAATTACAAAGGCGCCAAATTATCTGTTTTGCAAGCTTGAGTTTTCTTCTTCTCGCAGAACACTTAATATAAACTTACCAAAATTTAAATATCTCAACTCATCAAGGTTCTTTTTCGTTCACGCCGTGAGGTTATGGAACTCTCTGCCCTTGAATATCAAGAGTATTAACAATACCGCTAGCTTTAAAACTTCAATATATAAGCATTTTTCTATTCAGCAACAATAAAGATTAATGTATATTTAACTCCTCTTTCTCTTACTTCTTACTTTTCATCTTCGTTACTTTCCTTTCTTTCTATTCTGTTTTTTTTTTCTTTTTTTGTCTAATTGTTTATACAAATTATATTTTCAAAAAGTTAACCTTGCTTATTTTAGTCATCTTATGAATTGCTTTTATTTTTGAAATATTAAAATCTTATTAATTTAAACATTATTATTATTATTTATTTCTTATTTCTTATAATTAATATTTCATATAAATATCTACACATTCAAATAACTTTTTAATAATAAGAAATTAGATTAGCATTCAGTATTTTAAATTAAAATAGAATTGAATGCTATCCATTACATCAATAAAATAGAAATTAAAAATTATTTGTGGGTGGGGTGACCCTTTTTTATAAAACTAATATTATTTCAAAATTCAAAAGGTTTAAAATCAAAAAACAAAAACTGATGGAACAAAAATATATTTAAACCAAAACGTCGAAAGTAAGAGATTCAATTTGATTAAGATCGAATGTAAAGAGCCAACATTTTACTCTCTTTAGAAAGGTAGCTTTAAATGATATTGTTCTAATGGAAGCAGGAAGTTTATTGAACAAACGAGTAGATACTCGTACAATAGTATAAAAATTACGAAATGCAGAGGTTCGAAAATAAGGAATGGAATGAATGCAAGACAAGTTTCCACGGAGATTCTGACTAGAAATTAAACGAAAATTACCGTTACCGGACTTCATATAGAACATTTTTAATACCTTAAAACAGAACAAATGACGAATAGGTAGGATTTTCAGGTAACAGAATAACGGAAAACTAGAATGTCTAGCCGGTTTACGGCAAATTATTCTTATAACATATTGTTGTAAAATCAACAATGAGTGAATATTACTTAGATACACACACCCCCCCCCCCCCCCAACAGGCAAGTCCGTACTGAAGTCTAGATTGGAAGATACCATAGTATATAGTCTTTAAAAGACTGATTGAACAAACGTTACGCATATAATAGAAATGACGAAGGGTGTATCGGAAGTAATTTTTTAAAATATTTATATGGTTAACAAAGCTCATCCTAGAATCAAGGGTAAGTCCCAGATATTTGAACTCAACAACATTCTCTACAGGGAAGCAATTATTACTACATTTTTTATTACTATTATACGAGCAACACGATAAATCAGACGAACACGAGCAAGTTTGCGGACAGTATCTTCTACACTCCTGTGAGTGAAAGTAAATATTAGTTTCGCAATTATAATTCGAGGAGAGACTGAAATACATTAATTTAGTCTTGGAGCTCAAAACTAGATTATGAGCAGAAAACCAATGCCTTAATAAATCAAGATCCCAGTTTATATCAGAGACCATGTCTAGAGCACTTTTCGAGCCATAAGAAAAGCCAATGTCATCTGCAAATGCAGTCGGCGAGCCTCTGAAATTAAGCGAAAATATTGAGTTTATAAAGACTAAGAACAGAATGGGACCTAAGACAGAACCTTGAGGAACACCGATATTAAAAAACATCTTTCCACTTCTAATACCGTCGATCTTGACCCGTTGTGACCTATTTTTAAGATAGGACTCAAACCAATCCAGGATAAATCCACGAAAACCAGCATTCTCTAACTTTTTCAACAAAAGGTTGTGATCGACCATGTCAAAAGCTTTGGTGATGTCAATAAATAATCCTGCGGTAAATTTTTTAGCATCAAGGTGTGACATAATTTGGGAACAGAATTGTAAAAGTGCATCTTCCGTCGATTTCCCTTTCTGAAACCCAAATTGATTTGAATTAAAGAAATTATTCTTAGTTAAGAAACTCACTATTCTATTTTTCATCAGTTTTTCAAAAATTTTACTGAAAACTGGAAGTAATGAGATCAGTCTATAGTTTCCAATTTCAGAAGCAGAACCTTTCTTAAGAAGCGGAATGACATCGGCAACTTTAAGATCCTCGGGGAAGATCCCTTCAAAAACACAACGGTTATAAATAAAAGACAATACATCAACCAAAAAACATGCAATCTTTTTAAGCGTTAAATTTGAGATACCATCACCACTACAAGTATTAGAATTTGGTAAGGACCGAATAACTTTCAAAATCTCCAGAGGAGTAATGGGTTGAAAAACAAAAGTATTTCTTTCTATATTCTCAATATAATCATGTAAGGGACGACAAATAGGGCAAACCGATTTGACAGGACTCGTTTGTAGACTGGAGGCAATATTGACAAAATAGCAAAATTAAAGGCATTAGCCATAACGAGTTTGTCATGCACTTCAGAGTTATCTAGTAATAAAAATTTGGGTTTCTGAGACGTAGTTGATTTGTTTAGTAGGCTATTTACAGCTTGCCATTCGTATTTCAAATTTCCCTTTGCTGAGCTAAATAAGTCACGGTAATATTTATCACGACACATCGGAATTTCTTTTTTCACTTTGTTGCACAATTGCTTATATTTACATTTCAAATCCGAATTATCGGGATACTTTTTACACAAGATCCTCAGCTTATTTTTATTCTTAATTTTAAACATTAAGTTGGTCGATATCCAGGGCTTGAGTTTTTTAAATAATTTTTTGGGAGGCAAGGAGTAAGAACAACAAAGAATGTGCCTTTTTAGAAAGCTAATAAGCAATGAATAAGCACTGGATGCATTATTTGAAATGTATATATTATCCCAGAACTCATAACATAAATTATTTTTAAGTCTAAGAAAGTCAATTCTATCACTACTTTTTACAGAGTTAGAGGATCTACAATTTTTATCTTTATTTAATGTCACTAGGAGTCCTGTCATAGCATGGTCAGTAATATTTAAGTCAAGTACACACTTTTCGCATTTGGTTATAACATTTCTGAATCGTCCATAAAAGTGGTCAAGACACCTGCCAGAAGCAGCCCTAGTCGGCTCATTTATATAGAAAACTAGACCATGTGACGAGAGTAACGATAAATAGCTGGAGATTGTGTCGTTTGAGTCAAGGCTGTTGATGTTGAAATCTCCAGTAATAATTAAATTAGATGATTTTTCATTGCTTAAAAGACTAGAAAACTCGTTTATAAAATACAACACATTAAACACATGCAATCTGTAAACACAGAGGAACACAAATTTATCACAATTTATTTCAATAGATACTTTTAAGACATCTGCACTCAGAAAATCCATGTAAGTGATGTCAAGAATCTTATAATCATTCTTTAGAAAGCATCCAACCCCACTTGCAGCGTAATTTTCATTTGTTTTGGAAAAAAATTCATAACCAGGTATAGAGTAATCATTCGTTTCCAACTCGTAAATCCAAATTTCAGACACGAAAACAATATCAGGTAAACAAGCAAATGAATCCAAGTGAGAAACAAGGGACGAGAAATTTTCTCTCAAACTTCTTACGTTTTGGTGTACAATAAACAATTTGTCATTACAAAGAGAGCTATTGGTAAAAACATTATCATAGAAAGAATCACAAGAATTAGGGGAAGAAAAGTCATCTATTAAATTAAAATCATAATTCATTTAAAATACGCACTACGCACTAAATTAGCTCAAGGTCGTTAAAAGATTTAATTGTGATGACTTTTCCCCCCTCTTCCTTTCTGGTGAGAATTTGATTGTTACCAAACCACACATATTTTCCTCCTTTCAGCTTCATGGCTTCTTTTGTTTTTGATAAGAGCGCCGCAGTGTATTTTGTAAGAGCATCATTGATAAAAATTCTGGAACCATTCTCTTTTTTCCTGCTGCTGGTGCTGCTACCACTCGAATCCACCGGTCCATCGACGCTATACGAAAAACCATTTAGTTTGTTTTTGTTTGCCCTTTTTGCACACATTATTCTCTGTTTGGTTGTGAGGCTAGCAAAATTTAAACATATGAACGGTTTAACAGCAGATGAAGATTTTGTTTTTGTATTTCTAATGTAGCACTTCTCTATTTCGTCGTCAGCCACTTCAATGGACAATGCGTTGGTGAATATTTGCTTTGCCACATTGATTGCGTTTGAGTGAGGGACATTTGACACGCCCACAATTTCGATTGTTTTGTTTAGCGTTTGTTGTTGTTGCCAGTTAATTTTACTCTCCAGAAAATTTACTCTCTGTTTGAGGCCAGCGTTTTCTACACGTAATTCATTCACTTCTTGCAGAAACAGTTTGTTTATTTCTTCTAATTGCGAAAGCTTTACATAGACCATCTGAAGAGTGTACTGACCTTCACAGTCTCCATTGTTTTGGGTGGGCTCGACAGCAGCTGTTTGTGATTTGTTTTTTTTTCTGCTGTTGCTGTTGTTGTTGCTGTTGCTGCTGGTTTGGTTTATTGCAGTTAGCTGCTTTGGTAGAGGCCGACACTGGGATATGAAGTGAACGGCGTCTAAGAACTGCACATTTGTCACAGCGAAAAGAATTACCACTTGATTTAAAATACTCAGCATCTTCTTCAGTTATGTTAACGCACGTAAAATGGAAGAAATGCTTGCAATCATTGCAAATGATTTTAGTTAAACAGTTCCTATCAATTTTTTGTAGACACACCGAACAATTCATATTGAATATTATCAATTAATTAAATTAGCAATAAGTTTTTAGATGAAGCGCACCCCACGACAATCAACTATCTAATGTAATGAAACTAAGTTTCTATTTTAACTATTAAGCCTAAGTACTATAAGAGACCTATGTCTTAATGCACATACCATGTTATCTAATAAATCTAATCTAATCTAATCTAATCTATTCCAAGTAGTTCGTTCCTTCTGAATTCATGAAGGATTGCAGTATGAACTAGTGTAGAAAGCACGCCATATCGCAACACAATCACCTTATAATATTACACAATTTTCCCCGCTCAAAGGTTAAAGTTATTCGATTGCCGGGCTGCCGGCAAAACCGAAAAACCAAAAAAACGCAAACCAATTAAATAAAAACAAAAAAAACCGATCCACACTGTCGGTGGTTGGGATCCGTGTGACGATCTGTCACTTCGAATTCCTTGGCAACAGAAAATTCCCTGAGGGGAAATTTGTAATGGCAGCAATATCGTTTGCTGAACCAAGTGGCTGCTCAGCTGGGCTGGGTTCAGGGAAAAAGATATTTTTAAATAGAGAAACTACCAATGCCTCAATAGAAAAAAAAGGTGTTAGGCGCCATGCACTTTTTTGCTCCGAGTGGAAGTGCAAAACCATCTACTACTAAGACGTCGGAAGAATAAACCAATATCCCGGGAGAAAAAAAATAAACTATAATTTTTTTTCTTGTCACTTTATAATGCAAGCTTTATTTGCGGAATGGAGGTAAAACAAAGTATGGCGGTAGCCGTTAAGCAGCAACGACAAAACAGTAAATCTAATGGCGGTACTGAAGGTACCACTCAATAGACTGAACCGCTAGTTGGGAACCCGATTTCGATTGCAAAAAAAAAGGATTCGCCCGGGGTAAATAATACTACTTATCTGGTTAATTGATACGTTTATGCTCCTGTCCTGCCCGTCCTGATTTCGTCCGTATTTCCTCCTCGTTTTGGTATATCTTCAAGTCCTTGTTCTTTTTCCTTTCCTTTATCTTTATCCTTTTTTTGTTTTAATTAATTTTCTTAACCTTTTTTTTTGTTGTTTTAAACTCTTGTTTTTTTTTTTTTTGTCTTAAACTTTTGATGGTCAACCAAGAAGTGATTAACCCTATCCCGATGATATTAGCTCGAACCGTAGGTCTCACACATACGCTCTTTCATACATTCGTTCATACGGAAGCAACGGTCCAATTTTGGCCTTTGTGTGCAACGCTCCGCAAATTTGCTGAAGTGTGCCACCGTGCATTGGATTTCCGTTGCCTTCACTCTCTCATACAGACACATTCGTGCTTCTTTCGTATTTCCCCAAATCTGGGGGAATTTCCTCCAAGATTGGGATTTCCCTTTGGCCCGAGCTAATATTTCCCCTTTACGATCATTTCTTGGGGTTGCATTCAGTCTGAATGCAACACCAGTCCTTCCCAAAAGATAAAAAAAAGGAAAAAGGTAATTTGCCAACAATATATGGCCTACTCGCATTTCTACATCCTAATCATCACCTTGAGGGCGAAACACGGAACTAATCACGAGACGGGTGCTGTCCAATGAAACTAAATATAAATAAAGACATCCCGGCGAATCCTCTTGTCAAAAATTAGTTTAATGTGGGCCGCGCAACTAGGGGTCCACTCTTTACAACACTTTTTGTTACAATCTTATTTTGTTCTTTTTGTGTTTAAGGTGGTGACCGTCCGTCACCAAGTATATTATCTGTGGCAGTCCGCCTGGTCCTATGGCTTTGTGTATTTTTTGTACGTAGAGGGTTCCAGACCGTCCATCTGGCTCTAGACGTACCGCGTTGGGCTTAAGGTGACCGTCCGTCACCCCACCGAGACTCCCGTCTCTTCGTCTCGTGGATCTATTGGTTATCCCCTCCGACAAGTATAAAAGCAGAAGGACAGAGCTCAAGAGCCCACCAATTCTTCCCGCTAATATACTTCTCCAAGGAGACAACGGACATAAAATGAACGGATGGGGCAAAAAGCGGATCGGGCAGGAGAGACCGTGATGGAGCGGAGATGCCTTGTAAGGCTAAGGGATCTACCCGATAGGAGAGACAACACAACACAAGGGCAAGAGCCGACGACTTTGTGAATGGCTCTTGTTTACTACAACGTTGGACGCTGGTCTCGCGCCTTCCTCCAAATGGTTGCTTCAATGGACCGTCCGTCCTACCTGCTGTGGTTGATCCTTCAAGATACTAGGAGGGTGCACCAATGGCTGATGGACCCATGGCTGCCCACCACCCTTCTAGGATTTTGAAGAACCAACGGAAAGGAATGTGGATGAATGAGACCGAAGGGAAAGGGAGAGAGTAGAACTTGTTGTGGTAAATTTTACCGCAACAATCAAACCATCGGCAAAAATCAATCACCATCATCATCATCCACCATGTCATCTCCAATGCTATAACTGAAAGATATAAGATAGTCAAGCGGGGGCAGTTGAGTGATCGTCGATCAACACACCAGGCAGTGCAGCAGCATATCATACTCGTACATTGTTCTGATTTTATTTTCTTTAATTTGTACCAAATAAATGAATTTCTTTTTTTAATATTCAGTTTCCTACACTAGTTTGACATTGGATTCATCTTCTGTGATGAGCATGAATGTATTTACCATTGCTTCTTTAATGAGTTCTAGATGAAGTTGTTTGATGTTTAGGATAATTTCAATCGCAGTTGTTGGTGCGGTTTTCATTGCACAGACATAGACTAGTCCTTGTATTTTGTTGAGTTTAGCCTGTGTTGACCTCTGCGTTGCTTTATATCACCAAACGGCGGCTGCATACGTGATGATAAGTCTCGTTATTGCCGTGTACATCCACAGTGTCTATAACTGAAATACTTAAAATGATGTGTCATTTGTCGTATGTGAAATAAGAATTGTAATAACATCACCTACAAGGTTGTATATTGATTTTTGAGAGTTAAAAAAAAAAACATACCGAAAGCTTAGGATCTATTGCCTGAGTCTCCCTTGGATAACATATCAACATCATTTAGCGATGTTTTCCTATTTTCTAGCAGTCACTTTAGTATATGTCGTAGTTTTCCATCCGCGTTTTGTCCGCTCCATCCATCCTCCTCAGCCTTTTGCTTCGAAATGAGGTTTCCAAATTTACCAGATACATTCCATGCCACGGACTAAAAATAACTTTTCCAACGCAGGATAGCATTCTGCTTTTCCTATTTTTGAAAGGCTACATGTCCGAAATGTCTGCTTTCGATTTGTACACGTTTCACCTAATTTGCTACCCCTAAGCACAGTCGAAATGGTAGTTGAATATAATCACTGATTGTGGCAGATGGAATTGCGTCCTAATGGGAAGCAATTAAATATTTTTCGGGCCCTTAACGTTTTGCGCGTGAGATAGCTGAGATTAATAAATAATTGTTTTTTTTTTGTGATTTTATTTACGAGTAGTATGTATTGTATGTGTTTCACAATTGTTGTCTCTATGTGGGCGGACCTTTTTTAACCAATTTGAACGAATTTTTTCGTAAATTAGTCCAGAATGTGTTTGGGGAATTTCTATTGTCACATACGAGTACATGTGTCACCTGAGGTCGTCTGAGGACTGAGGGATTAAACAATTTTATCAGTTTTAATTACTGATCCCAGACAAAAATACCGACTGCCCTTTTGGCAAAAGAATCGACAAAAATAGCGACGTACAGCCCAATAAAAAGTAAGTAATTAACAAATGTGAAGTCTGCTTTTGTACGTCTAAATGGATTTTAAAACAAAACATGCTAGACGAGCTTTGAATTGAATTGATTCTCGGAAATACACGCTGTCTACACTTAGTCGTAGCCACGAGCGACCTGTTTCCATTTCAATTGTTGTTTAGCGAGCAATGGAAATAAAAGAACAACAAATAATAGGTGTTTTGTTGGATTCATGGAAGTTTAGGCAAGTTACTTTTTTTGACAGTTTTCTCAAAAACAACGTTTTCAATTTCTCACATGCTATAAAGAGAATCACCTTTCCCATCATAAATTAAAGGAGATTACTTGTTGACGCTTAGAATTAGGAAAAATAAACATTTTGGACTTGCCCACCCCCTGTGGTGCAGTATCGATTTTATTTTCGTAAGAAAAAATTATTTTTACTTCGACATTTTTAGGAAGTTCCGGTCGCCATTTCCGTCTACATACAGAGAAGTGAATACGTTCATTTGAAAAAAGGAAGCTGTCTAGGTAATGACTTGACAAATTAACGTCAAGATTGAAATTAGTGAAATCTAAATGCATGGATGTCAGTTAAATCTTAAAAAAAAACCGCGGGTTTCCGAGAAGGATAACGTTGGCCGTGGAAACTCTATCAAAGGAACCTACGGTGACAGGACAGCGCACACTATTAGAGCTTCTTTGACCCCCATTTATTGGGGTCTAAAAACTTTTCCAAGTCATTCAAGAGGCATGATGTTGAATGAACTCTCGTATTTAAGTGCATCGCCCACACTCACTAATGGGGTTACTGACATCAATTGTCAATAATTGACCTGCCACAAACCCTGGCTGTTACGAATTATTGTAGTTTAACTGCTTAATTCAGTTATGATCAAGAATGAAAATGGATTTCGATCTTAGAGTATACTTGTAACTACGCACAAACATTTTACACTCCTCCAGCTACTCTGATATTGAATAGTGTACCCTCGCAACACATGATTGATGATTAATGTAAGAATTACTTCTGATCAGATCTGTCTAGGCCTAAGGCCATGGAATTAAACCCGATAAAAAGGCGCCTTGGGTTTTCAGAAATGGTCAACTGTTACGCTCAAATCCACGTGGAGCCTGGGAGCCTAGAAAATTTAACTAAATATAGGGTACTCAAAGCTAGGTACTAGGGCACTTCTCCTTCAATAGGATGGAGGCGGAAGAATCTCATATATGGATCAATGGGTCATCCTGGATATCAGGATCTAGTCATTTTGAGCTAGTTGGTGCATAACCCCTTGTAGTCTGGAGGGAAACTCATTATTGTGTTGGTATCTGATAGTAGACATGGCGGCACTATAAACCTAAATTAGCCAACGGCGGCCATTACTACCACAGCGAGGCCACTGGAACCGGACTGTTTATCCGAATCAACTACACAGAGCACCTAGTCCTCCTGGTTTGGTGTTGCAATGCAGAGACAACCAGTAGCCTCAGATATGAATAACTATAATGTTGAAAACCCCAGCGATCGTTTTGAGGACAACGAATATCAGCTTGGAACAAGGAATGCTCGGAATGCTACTAGACCACGTGCAGACGAAAAACTCGTAGACGCTCTAAACTGCTATAAAGCTGACATTAAGTCTCACAAGTCTATGCGAAATAGTAACCGCAGTTGGATAATGACAACAATTATATACAAGAATGCTGTGTCGCAGAGGATTTATATTAATGAAAGCAGATCGTATTACACACGACAACTGATGAAGGCTGCTGCTGAAATTAAAAACTCCAAAGGTTACAAATATTTATGGACGAGGAACGAGACGGTTTATATGCGAATGAAGGAAGGTGACAATTCAATTAAAATAAATACTATTGTTGATTTGGATAAGTATAGCATAAATAGTTCCATCCCTTTTCCTCATCGTATGAACAGTACCTCGTCTTCGCCTGTAAATGATTTTCAAGTTTTTTGTTTACATCAAAATATCCGTAGCTTAAGGAAAAATTTTCATTCTTTGTTAGCACACATCGAGTCTCTAGCTAAATTACCATTAATTGTTGTTTTAAGTGAGATTTGGATATACCAAAATGAACTAGATTTATATAATATTTCAGGTTATTCTTTGTATGCAAAATGTAACGACTCTTATGCAGCTGGTGGTGTCGCAGTGTATGTCAAAAGTGGTTTTATGTGTGACTGTTCCGTACTTACTATCCCTAGTGCAGACATAGTTAAATTATCTCTAACTTATGAAAATGAAAAGTATTTGATTCTGTGTATATACAGATTACATGAATTTTCTAAAGATGTCTTTGTTCAAGAACTTAATCAAATTTTAACTAAATGTAAAACAAAAAATCTTATAGTAGTAGGTGATTTAAATATAGACATTTTGAAGAAGTTCGATAGTGATACAGATAGCTATTTGCTCTTAATGTCTTCATATGGTCTCAAGAGTCTTATTAATGAGCCTACTCGTGTATCCGATACAGCGAAGACTTGTATTGACCATATCTTCATGAGGTTGCATAAAAAAAATAAGAGTTTGTTTTATGGAAGTGTTGATGACTCTAGAATTACTGATCACCATATGCTAATTTTAAGCATCAATCAGGTTATCAACCCTGTTAACACTCAGAGCAAACAGCGTCAAATTATTAGAATAAATTATACTTTGCTAAATGATCGTCTTAAATATGAATTCTGGGAATCTGTCTATTCAGAAAATGACGCCTCAGTTGCTATGACGTATTTCTTTCGATTTTAAAAAAAACATATTGATAGCTGCACCTCTATGTCTTCACTTAGCTCTGGTAATAAGAAATATAAGCCTCTTAAACCTTGGATGACTTTTAACCTGCTGCGAAATATTAGAAAAAAGAGGAAAGTTTCATTAAAGTGCAAAAAACATGTAAATAATTTAAGGCTTAAGAAATACTATGACAGGCTGTGTAAAGACATTGATAAAGAAGTAATTGATTCGCGCAATAATTATTATACGCGAAAGATGGTAAATGTGAAAGGTAATAGCAAAGAAGAATGTCGAATTGTGGATGAAATTTTAGGTAAAAAGCGACAATCTACTTCTATTGATTTTTTGGATGTCAATGAATGTACTTTATTTGAGGCTAGTAGTATGGCTAACACATTTAATGAGTACTTCATTGAAATCTCAGAAAGCCAAAAACCTTTGACAAGTTACAATTATACCTGTAACTGTGGTTCATATTCTGTGCTTGAGGATAAATTACAATTTAACAGCTTCCTTTTTATTCCTATTACTTCTCAGGAAGTCTTCAAACTTGTAAGGTCTCAAAAAGATAAAAGTTCATGTACAAGTGATGGTATTACCAACGTACTATTAAAGAAAATAGTATATTATATAGCTGACATTCTATGCTACTTATTTAATGAAAGCGTTTATAAAGGCTGTTTTCCACAATCATTAAAGTGTGCAGAAGTCATACCTCTATTCAAAAAAGGAAATCACAGAGATATTAATAATTATCGTCCCATTTTCCAAACTGTTTGAGAAACCTCTGAAATCACGCATGGTGTCTTACTTAGATCATATAAAATTTTTCTCAAACAATCAGTTTGGTTTTAGATCAAAAAAATCTACAGAAGATGCAATTTTTATGTTGTGTTCTAAACTGTATGAGGGTTTCAATTATTCTATACCTTCTATGTCGCTATTTATCGACATGTCTAAAGCCTTCGATTTAGTTGATCACAGCTTGCTTCTAGATAAACTGTATGCATCAGGTTTTAGAGGTATTGTTCTAAAATGGCTTCAATCTTATCTTACAAATAGGAAGCAAAGAGTAAAAATAAATGGGACTTATAGCAATTCTCTTACTATTAAGAATGGTGTCCCTCAGGGTTCTGTACTTGGCCCTCTGTTATTTTTAGTTTACATAAATTCTCTATTTCAACAATCTTTTAAAGGACAACCAACAGCTTTTGCAGATGATATAGCTTTTATATATCAAGAACTAAATTCGTTTGATTGCGTTGCCAGTATGAATGAAGATATACATAAGTTAAGACAATGGTTTGCCTCGCACAAATTAGTAGTCAGTGATAAGACTAGACTAATGAATTTTAAAATGATAGGCAATGATCATTTTGATCTAAACATGGTATTCCACTCACATGACTGCAAAAGGTCAACTCATACTTGTGGTCAGGCAAACTATAATGATGCACTTTCTTGTTCTGATAAGTGTTTCGAAATCGAATCTGTTAACGAATATAAGTATTTGGGTGTTGTAATCGATTCAAACTTGAATTGGAAAGCACATATACAAGCTGTAAAATCAAATATGATGCACGTTATACGAAAATTGTATCTCTTAAAACCACACTGTTCAAAACAGATACTATCTATGATATATTATGCACTTGCAAACTCTAAACTGCAATATGGTATTATAAGTTGGGGAGGGGCTTATAATAACACTTTTGTTCCCTTATTTAAAACACAAAAATGTCTTATTAGAATAATTTGCGGTAAAAATTGCTTGTAATGAAATGGTTGTAAAAATTAAGTTAGAATGAATAAAATGAATGAATGAAAATTATCTGTTGACGACCCATACAAACGTGATGTAGCCAACAAGGTCCAAGTATGTACCTGGAATATGATGACTCTTAACCGACCCGGTGCCACCGAACACATACGCAGTGTCTAACCTGGAGGCATATGACACTGATACGACGACCATCCACGAAATGCGACATAACGAGTGGGATAAAAAAATAATCAGAAACTGCACTATAGGGGCGATTGAACTCGTAATAGCTCGCACCGCACACTTGTATCCAGATTTGTCATTGGAAGCAGACATAAAACCAAAGTCATATGATTAAGACGTATTTACATGCATATAAGCGACATAGTTCGCGTCTGGCGACATTCCATATCACTGCTAAATTCGCTAACATCAGACTTATATGCCCGAATGGCACCAGTCGAGAAATACGTTGCTACCGTGGAAGATGCGACCCTAAAGGGAACTTAAGAGCAGTGTCGCAAGTATTATGTAAAAATCATACGCGGCTACCTTTATCACAGAATAGGAAATGAAAGCACATCACATCCGGAAACGGCTCGAATCGTAGAATCCAGAAGGGCATATGACAGATTGATTATGCTACGTTAGACAGAAGACATGTATTCCTAGTATTCTAGACGTCAGCACATTCTGATGTGCCAACATTGTCTCGGACCACCACCTAGGTCTACTATGAACAATAGTTCAGGGTCGAGAAAATACTGAAGAAATGTTAGTGAGAACGGTCTCACTATCAGCGCCGAGAAGCTACCGTAAGAAGGCTTTTTTTTTTAACGCTCTCAATAGTTCTGATGTCTATGCTCATATCCGGATGATTTAGCTGTACTCTCTGTATCGTGTCCCCAAGAATGGTCCTGTGGATCTACATGGCTATGATAACAAACAAGCTCTCACGAAAATACGTCACTGACTGGCCTTTATATTAGCATCATTTGCTGTACTCTCAAAGCCATCTACCGTTCAAAAAGAAGGGTTCTTTGGTAAAACACGCACTGGAGCATTAATGGCCTTGCGTGCCTGCTGTCTTTTGACTCTGATCTTATCGACATCTGAACTCCTGCTGCAGAAAAAATGCAAAATCGACATTCCCTGTGCCCAAGGCTGGTTTCGACCAAAATCTGAGCTAAGAAAGAATTTAGTCGGGTCCTCACGGATGACTTCAAAACTGATTACGGATGCGGCGCTGCTGGTGTCTTCTGGATGACAACGTTAGATTTTACTCCTCGTTAAGAAACTTGCGTCTGTCTTCTAAGCGGATCTTGAAATCTTGATGGCAACGAACTACGTATATTGTGAAGTTGCGCTAAAGGCCTTTCAGACCGCTCTTACGACTTCGAATGTAGTTCAAGCATGCAAGACTCCACTGAACGCAGTCAGGAGGCTGAATTCACAGAGTCTTGTCTGGTCACAATGGATCACGGGAAATGAAATTGCCGATGAGCTTGATATGCAAGCTTGGAGTTGGCATTTTCAAGACCCAAACTTTCGTTTGCCTTTACATAACTGCAGATAGCATGACTCTTCAGACTGCCGGGGGGCCAAGCGAATGCGGCGTCTCTAAGTAGCCAGCGGCTTTTCTGCTGTCCGTCGGCAGGAACAACTGCTGACTGCTTACTGGCATCGTGACGAGGGACTACGCTTTTACTAAATACTTTAGTTTACTGAGGCGCTTGCTGTGAAAGTGGTGACGTGAATGCGGAGTACTAACTTTGTGAATATCTCACCTATGTTGTATCAGGCTGCACGTACTCGGTCTGTGCTGATACTGCAGGCGCTTTATCACAGAAGCGTTTACTTATCTTCCTTTAAAAGATGGAAATTTTCCATTAAAATGAATAGTTGGTCTGAGGACGCTGTTCCGATAGAAAAAAAAAATTCTTATCAACCGCGTTTCTCATATATCCTCTCGCATCACCAGCGTCATGTGTGCAGAACTAGTGGCACTGCTCCAATTAGGCCATCAGAAATGACTCCTCTAATGTGCTAGATCTTAATAAGGGGACTAGAAAGAAAGAACCAATAATCCAGCGATGAACAAGATGCATATCGTTCAACAATGACAATGTTGAGGACATCTAAAGATGCTACTCCAGGAATGCTGTGCATCAATTTTACCCGAAATTAACGAGAACATGTCAGCAACAAAACTTAAAGATGAACAGGGGATCACCATAGTAGAGATGCAGTCGGTGTTGAAAATTTGAAATAAACGCTTGCTTGGATTTCTAAACGGCTAAGGCGACACAAATACGTCTACCAGACCTCAACAATCAAAGTGAAGTATGGATAGCAATATCCAAACTCAAAGCTTTTATAAAAAATCGGGAAAATTCAGTCAGATGCATGAAATTCAAGCACGGTCTATCAGGTCTTGAAGAAAGCAGATCTCCTATTCTGCGTAAACTAGTATTTTATGGGCCCGGATCAACTCCGGACGACTCGTCTTAAACTAAAACCAAAACTAAACATGGACATGGATGATCAGGGTAGAGAGAGGTAATAATTGAGGGGATTTTGAGGGTACTACGTCTCTGCAATGGTGATTGAGACAATGGTTCGTCAAAACCATGCCGTTCGGTGGTTATTTGGACAACAAAGAGAAACAGACCTTAAATTGGATGAGTTTCTATCCAAAAAATCTGACCCAACAGTGAGGGATAGTCGATGGTGCCGGTTAGAATTGTTGCGCAAAGTGGGGCAAAAGTAATGTCATAATGTGAATGTGCCATCATTTTTGCAAATAGCATCAAGTATCATTGTGCTGTGACATTTACATTGTAGACGGATTGAAGAGAACATTGTAGAACGTATTATTGTTACCAATTTCCGGTCTATTGTTTTAACGCATCGTGAATTTCGGCGTCGTTTTACTCGTCGCTAGAAGTGGCCGGCACAGTATTGCTCGTTCGACCGAGAATATCACTGCTTTTTCCGAAGACCTCCGAGAGAGACCACCCACAAATATCGACGAGACAACAATGCACACAATTTAACATTACTAGACATTTGTTGCGTTGAATTTTGTTGAAAGACCCGAAGATGTTCCCTTTTAAAGTGCAAACCGTTCACCAATTGCTGCCTGGAGACTGTCAAATGAGGTTAACTTACTTACATGCTCTGTTAAACCTGCTGCAAGAAGAAGATAATTTCGTATCTAAAATCATAATGAGCGACTAGGCCCATTTCCACTTATGTTTGTTATGTGTGGTTATGTGAATATACAAAATTTTCGTTTCCACGGCACGGCGAATCCACATGAAATCATGAATAGTCATTGCATTCCCTAAATGTGACTGTACATTTGCAGCGATTGACCCTTATTTTTTGATTACGCCGACGGCACCACTGTAACCGTAACTGTGAGCGCTACAGACAGATGGTAATAGAGTTTTTTTTCACCGCAAGTTGCTGAATTGAGTCTTAAGTAATGTTAGTTCCAGTAGAATGAAGCAACCGCTCACACAGCTCAGCCAACAATAGAGATTTTGGATCATCAATTTCCAGGCCGTGTGATATCCTGTTTCGGCGATTTGAACAGACATGACAGCGCCAGATTTCTTCATTTGGGGCTTTCGAAATCTAGCCACAATAAACCACAAACCCTGCATGTCTTGAAAGCCAACATTGAAGAAGAAATCGAGCACGAAGAAATACGAGCACAACTCAGGAGGTTGTCATTTGACCGATATTATTTGTTCCAACTTAATGTCATCATTTTAACAGCTGCAAGTAAACGTTTCGTACAAATGGAGCCCATTTTTTTTCTTTTTTTAATAAAATGGCAGCCAATTCACATTACAACATTACTTTTTCCCAATCTTGTATAAAGAGATTCGTGAAGTTTTTATACAGACAGAAGACCCAGCAATTTGAGTCGGTCATATAGTAGGGCGGAAGGATGTAGTGATCAGACAATAGGAGCCTGGGTAGAGCGAGTCGTAGGAATCTGCGTTGTACAGCTTCGATTTGTAAAATATTTCTTTCCATGGTAAGGGGACCATATCTGGGTAGTACATCCGAAAAGTGGCCTAACAAAGGTGATGTACAGGCGTCAACCAGTGCACTCGTAAATTATCGTGTGCTGCGCAAAGAAAACGAAATAAAAACACCGGGCGCTTGTGCAAAAAAAAAAAATAGTGCAGTGCAGTGGTAGAAAAAAGTATCACACAGTGCTGGTATCCCACCTCTCTCGCACCTGGTCGAAGTACTGTTGCTTGCACTCAATCACTGCCGCTACGGTACGGACAGTGACTGATGGATAGCGGGTGAAAATTTTGTTGGTGCACTGTTTCATATTGTTGTAAGGGCATAACACCTACAGCAATTTGATTCGGTAAACCAACGTCAGAATTTTCACTTCGCAGCTTTGCTTAGTATCGTCGGCGTTTGTCTGAGATTACGACTAGGAAATACAGGGTAGACGTAGCCAATATATGCGGGATAAAAAAGTAATCACTTTTCTGCGTACGTTCACGTCTGTAAGTGCAGACCAGCTGTTTTGGCACTTAGTGAAACACAGGTAGATCCCCGATAACACCTTTCAGATCATTCTGATTTGAAGATACCTGGCTACGAACTAGTGCCATTATTCGTATCTCACCGCCGTCTCGCCATTTATGTGCGTAATGATGTTGCTTACCAAATTCCACCACAATGTAGTCCCTGTTCCAATGCGGAAATCGATTTCATTTGGTTAAAATTCCATCTCCGTAAGCCAATTCTCCACTACTGCTTTATTTACAGAAGCCCCAAACTGGGTTTTCAACGAGTTTGATGCGCTGTCTGCCTCCGTACACCGACCACGCAGTTAGAGAAAAATTTTTTAAAAGAACCGTATGGCAATACGAGAAAGCCAACTGGAGCGGTCTTTCATGGATGTCGCTGCTGCTATGATCACAGACACCATTCTCTTTGGATTGAGATCCTTTATGTCTCATCGGATGAAGAGTATCAGACCAAAAGAAAAGGTATGGTACGACTCGACCTGTGAAACCGACAGAGGAAAACCGAACAAAGTTAAAACGAGCTGGGAATGACTGCAACGTCTTTCCTAATCGTGTAAGATTCCAATACGACCTCATCCCAACGCTCATTTACTATGACATTCCAGCTATCAGCTCTTGGGACAAGGCCAATCTACTTGCTGCATACTTTGCGACCAGCTTAACACTCCCAGATTGTGCTTTGTCCCCGTCTGCACTTGAGTGCGTCGAATCTTCAATGGGATAAATCCAATTTCGCACTCGTGTAATAGCAAGAGTTCTTAAAGATCTTAACATTCACAAATCCGCTGGTCCAGATAGTATTTCCCGTTCTTCTGAAGAGGTGTTCTTCCTCTCTGGAAAAACCACTGCGTAAGTCTTTTCATCAATGCTACTCTTTAAGACTTTTGTTGAGCAGATGAAAAACGGCATTTGTCCAACCCGTCCCTAAAAAAGGCGAATCATCTTCTTTCTCCTCCTACAGAGCCATTGCACTTAGGTCCCTTCTTTCCAAGGTCATGGAAACGCTGATAAATCGTCAGCTCATGAAATATCTCGAAACACAAAAACCTCTTAATGACCGGCAGTATGGTTTTCGTATCAACAGGTCCACTGGTGATTTGGTGGCATGTCTCACCGAAAATTGGAATCAAAACGTACATCAATCTGGCCCAAGCTTGATAGTTGCACTTGCTATTTCTAAGGCATTTGACAAAGTTTGGCATCAGGCTCTTTTGTCGAAAATGCGTGCATTTGGGATCGATGACTCTCTTCTTCAATGGTTTAGAAACTAAGTTTCGGCACGTTCAATCCAAGTTGTCTTGGATGATTTCAAGTCTGATATTCACAAAATAAATGCTGGTATACCCCAGGGCTCTGTTCTGTCTCTGACACTCTTTTTAATTTTCATCAATGATCTTTTGTCTGCTACTTCTAATCCAATATATTCCTTTGCTGACGACAGTACTCTCTGCTTCTCATATTCATCCCCTGATTCAGGTCCCTGCTCATCGGCTGTAGAACGGGAACGGCAGCGTATATTAAGCTCATTCAATTCGGATATCAACAGCATAAGCAATTGGGGAACTATCAACAAAGTGGAATTTAATGCTTCCAAAACACAATGCAGTCTGCTGTCGTTAAAGCGAAATTTAAACACTCAGACATTTATAAAAAAAAGAAGCTACAAAGAGCTTTGTCTGTTCTTGGAATCCCTGTCAAACCCATTCAGTTGTGTAGGGTGTCTCCTTCGGCTTTGGCTGCTCTGTCTATATTCATATCGGGCGAAGCATTAAATATGTGCGTGAGCATTTGTGCCTCAGCAATAACAAATATATTCTTTTGCCATAGGCAAAATGTAACAGTGGACAACTAATATTTTGAGGGGATAAAAGCATTTATCAATCTGGACTCTACAGGCAAGTCCAGCTAAGCTCTTGGACTAAGAAGGTAACTGTGCAGCAAAGCCTTATATGGAGCACTAAAAAAGAGGAAGAAAAATACATTATTACGGCCGTATCATACGGCGCAGAGGCATGCATACTTTCAATAGCAGCTGAAAGCATCCTTATCTGTTTTGATTCCAGAATCTTCCACGTGATTTTCGTTTCCGCCTGCGTTGACAAAGTATTTAGGAACAGAAATAGCTGTAGAGCGACATGGTTAGGGTTGGTACAAGTACGTTTCGCTTACAGCGTTTAAGACGGGTGGGTCATGTAGAGCGCTTGGGAAGCTATACTGCAGTGCTTAAGGTATTCGAATCAGCTCTAATAGAGCAACGCAGTATAGAAAGGGCTTAGATAGAAGGGGACCGCAACGTGCGCAACAGCATATTGATTGAGAATCCGCACCTCACCGGTTTGTAAGATGTCATCAAAAATAAAATTAATTTAGCCAGTTGACAGAAGTTTGAAGGAGCCTTTGTCTTAATGAAAGGCAAATCTTCAAACGATTCCACAGCAACTAAAGTTATCCGCCTTTCACACCATATTCTCCTTCAACAAAATGTTTAATTATTTTAAATAGAATGCAATAGAACTTTTTTCTTTTTAATTATGAACCACTTCTAGCAAGAATCCATTAAGGGAACCACGACTCCAATGCCTCACTCGCTGCCTCCTAGTGTCAAAGTAAAAACTCATTAAAAAAGTTTTACCTCATCAAGTGTGAACTTCATCTCTAACAGAGAACAAACTATTGTACAATCGAAATTTTAATATGAAAAAAAATCACCCCAATAGGGGGGCCGTATTCCTGTTCCTGACTTGTAAGATACCTTCAACATCTTTCTAACCAGGAGTTCGTATCTAATTATCAATACATGACCTTAGATGAATGGTTAAAAACAATTACATAACCCAAGCCGGGTTTACACGTACACACGTACGAATATTTAACGTTGACGGTGATTTTATGTAAAAGGATATTTGCGTGCTGCTCACCTACATGTCGCAACAACCAGCTAATTACGTTTACTGTGACAAATATAGCTATTAGCCGATCCATGGTTAATATAGCAATTATCCGGGTTTATGCTGAAATTTTATTGTGTGGACTTGTCCAAAAATAAATAGTGCGTGAGGCCCAAGCATAAACATGAAAATTGAGTCGTAATGGCATATTTTAATGACACCCAAGGCTCGAATGGAGTGTACTAGAAACCATAAATGCCATAAACAATATCCATGTAATTGCTGGTAGTAGTAGAATAATTTGCACACAAATCCGTGCATTCTCGTATTTATGGAATGGCAAAGACCACATATTTTCGTGTTTGATGAGCTGTCAAGCGAAAGCTCCTTAGAAGAAAGGCGACTAAAGGTTGTTTTCGGAGTGAAATAATGGTCGACAACACGATTTGTCACGCTTCAACAATTCTTGCAAATTCATTTCGAAATTTATGTTCAGCATTGTCAAACTTATAAAAAAACCTCAATCATTGTTTGGTGCCATTTGCGTGCACGTAGGGCTATCGGGGCTTTTAAGGAAGATCATTACCGGACGATAATCTTTCAACAGACGGAGGACATTGATACAAATTTGGATGGGGCTACTTCCTTACTTAGATGGCTCTACATCTTCGGGATGAACCTGGGCCTCAACTAATAAGACTCTCCAGTTAGCACTATTCTTGGCTAACAGGTCTGCTAAGGTAAAATCTTCCTCTACCGGTTGTTCCCCCGGGTTAGATACGGAGACTACCAAATTTTAGTAGCATAGACCCATCCAATTCGTGGTCCGGATTTGACATCCCAGTTTCAATCACATACGTCAAACCATACAGTTCGAAGGCTTTTTCTCTCGAGACATTCGAGTGAGCTTAGTGCGGCTGAACGTGTTTTTAAATTGCTCTGTGAATTAGTGGTCTTATTACCCATTTTAAAAGTTTAAATATCTCTAAACTTCGAATGCACTACGGTTACGGAAAAGTCGTGGAGGACCATGGGCACGAGAAGAGAGGCATGGAAGTGCCAAACATGCAGGAACGGTGGAGATGTCCAAATTACAGCTGCAGCCAGCAATGCTGTAGTACCTATTCCACAGACTATGCAAGAACAACCGTCAAAGAGAATGCGTGAACTCAGTAGCCCCCGTAAACAGACTAACAGCAGCTCAACTGACAACAACTCAGCTGTTATAGCAGTAATCCGTCTTCTAAGAGGGGAAGTTAAAGAAATTGTGGCAAGTTGCGATTTTCTAGCCGCTAAGTATGATGATCTCAACACTAACATGAGAAAACACAATGACCTTATGGACAACATAATAAAAGAACTAAATGAAATAAAAGAAACCAACAAATTAAAAGACGTCATAATAGAAAATTTGCAAACACAGATCAACACACTTGAACAACAAATGATCAAAAACAATATCGACATAAAAAACATTCCCCCTACCCCTCAAGAAAACCTATTAGAGGTAGTAAAGGGAATAGGAAAAACGGTCGACTGTGAGATCGACGACACCGACATCACAGACATATGTATATCGCACAAAAACAAAAATCCCCGAACGATCGACTATAGTTGCTACATTTGCATCCAGTATGAAAAAAAATCAATTCGTAAAACAAACACGCTCCACTCGCTCTATTAAACTAGAAGCGGTGGTACAAAACACCAACAACATCACAAGCGTGAACGCAGCTTTGCCCGATGCCACTGTTTACGTTAACAATCAGCTGACAAAACACAACGAACACGTAATGTGGATGGCAAAGGAAAGAGCGAGACAGGAGAACTGGAGATTTGTGTGGGAAAGTGCGGGAAGAATCCTGGCTAGACGAAACGAGAATACGCAGCCGATTCTGATAAGTACTGTTGCCGATGTCGGCAAAATTACTCGCACTTAATAACTGCATCGTGCGTAAACGAAACACAATAAGTTTTAGTTTTTTTAGTTTTCAATGCATTTTATTTTCTTACTAATTAACTCTTACATACTAACAAAAAATGCTTAAATGCTAGCTTACAATTACATAACAGTCTTATACTAACTTACTGGCCCCACACAGGCACTCTAAGCTACTCTAAATACTTATATCTATGTCTTTCGACTTTACTTACATTTTATTTAGAATTATTTATATTGTATACTTAAGGCTAAGAAAAAATATTCGTTAAGAAAAAACTTAGCATATGGACTTTTTTTTTTTTTAATAAAAACTTAGTATCTAACTTAAAATAAACCTTAGCCTACCTAAACTAAATGTACAATACACACATAAACACACATATACATTATACACGATCATATACATACATCAGTATACACCTTTGTATACACTGATATATGTATATGTTTCTTAGATGTTAACCTAAACCTATGTAAGCTGGCCATCGCTATTTACTGAGCAAATAGATTGGTCAGCTCTGCCTCATTAGTGAGGCTGGTCCGTAATTGACGGAAACGACGACGAAACATCTTCTCCATCATTCAACCACCAGAAATGCTGGTGCTGCCGAACGACATCCCTCTTATCGCGATTCCCCACCGCCCTACTGAACCTGAGGCGATCCACACTGCCGTGTGCGACGTCTCTGTTGTAGTTGAGTCGCCTGTCCCCAGCTGTCCGAGCGACATGGAAGATTAACGGCACCGCTGATCTATCCTGGATCAACCCTTTCTGATCTAGGTAGAGGAATGCTTCCGGTGGAACGAAGCCGTCAGAGCGCACACTCTCGTGGTAAAGGTAATTGGGGTAGTAAGCCCCAGATATCAGGTTATTCGTCGACGTCATTGCTCTTGCAATGTGCCTTCGAGTCAGCTTAATTACGAAGTTGTCCACTCGTATTAAGTTCGCCCTATTGTAAAGGACCTCATTAGGATAAAATTTCTTGTACTCCGACTCTGGTGTTCTGTACAAGCGAAGATAAGCCCTAAGGCAAGCCCTCTCAAACACCCGAATCTTTTCCATTAAGCTTGCTCGTACATTGAACCACACGGGACAACCAAATACCAGCATGGGCCTAATAAGGGCCATGTAGCAGATTACCTTTACCCTCACATCGAGTTGGCTGCTATAAAACAGTCTCTTTGTAAGGGCAAAAGCACCTTTAGCTCTGGCCTGAGCAGCATCTACATTTTTGCCAAAATACAGAAACTGATCTAGCCAGATTCCAAGGTACCTGACTACATTTCGACAGGCAAGAGGTTGTCCATGTTGTCCAATGATAGAGAACTTTCGCCAATTTTTCCTGGTATCCCTAGAGGCTCTAGACAACGGCGTCCTAAAGAGAATGGTTTCCGACTTCTGAAAGTTGATTTTCAACTTCCAGTCATCGCAAAATCGTCTTATCTTATCGAAGTCACTCGTCAAGAGAGTATTAATGACCTCGATTTTTGGACCTGTTCTGTACGCTACCAAATCGTCTGCGTACGCAATAGTATGGGGAAGTAAACCTATCAAGTCGCTTGTATAAATGTTAAATAGGATCGGCGAATTGACCGCGCCTTGCTGAAGACCATTTTTAATTTGAAATATTCCAACAGAAGTCACATCACCATTCTTCACGATGAACTGTCTGTTAGTTAGCATATTATAAAGAATGTACAAGAGTGGTTTACTGATCCCCAGCCTAGTTAGTTTATAGAAAAGACCCTCTAACCATACGGTGTCGAAGGCCTTCTCCAAGTCAACAAGGCAGGCACCAGTGCATTGTTTTTTGCCTTTATTCCATTGGATATCGGACACCAGTTTAGACGCGGCATGTGAGATATCATGTCCCGCCTTAAAACCGAATTGATTATCCGGAATTATATGTTTGTCCTCAACCCACCTATTGATTACCTTTTCAAAAACCTTACTGATATTCGGAAGGAGACTTATCGACCGGAGATTCGCCGGATTGGATATGTCCTTTCCCTTTTCGTTGATAGGTTGAACCACCGCCGTTTTCCAATGCGCTGGATAATGTGCATTATTCATTGCATTATTAAACAGGGTGGTGTAAATGTCCACCGCTTCTAGAGGAAGATGTCGAAGCACGATGTTTGGAATACCATCGGTCCCCACTGACTTCTTAGCCCTGATTGTGTCGAAGATCTCACGGAGTTTTTGCTTCGAAATGAACGGGGGTAGGTCACCTTCTCTGGCAATGACGTTATTTGCCATATTTTCGTCGCTAAATCGGGTGAAACCAGAGCCCTCGGATCGCCAGTTCCCTATTTCATTTCGAATGCAGAAGTCGTGTACCAAGACGCGACTGTCCAGGTCGCAATTAGGGCCAATGGTATCAATGGCCTTGTATACTTCCTGGAAAGTCGCCCCTATGGCCTCGACTTTCTCCTGTGGATCCTCGATCACAAAAAAGTCGTCATCATCAGCGGCCTCATTTGGATCAATACCTGCTATTGTCAATAACCGTTCGTTGTCTGTTGTCCGGGCTATTTTAAGACACTGAAGGTCGTTTTGATTTCTTCTCCGAAATAGTTTATTTATTTGCGGAAACATATTCGGGTTGCTGGTGTTTACAGCCCGAACCTTGTTGTTCCAATACAAACTTACAGAAATTCTGTAATTCTCTTTTATTAACGTTTGAATATTTTTAATCGACGACTTCAGTGTCCTAATCTCCGGGTCTTGTCGGTCAGTTAACTGTCTGTACAAGTTTTTGAGTCTTGTCAGAAGTCTACTTTTCTGTCGGTGCAGTGCGTCAATAGTAGGATTGCGGAACAGGTCTTCGTTAGTCGTACGTCGATACCGCGGTATTGTAGTGTCCATAGTTTGTTTAATTGTCTCGTCCATTTGTTTTAGGTAATTGTTGATCTCCTCGTTTGACAAATTCCTATTGGACGGTGGGTGAAGCGTGTTCGAGGAGAGCGCTCTTGTCAAAGTTGCGGAGAAGCGTGTCCATCGAGTCTTACTGTAGTTGTAAGAATATCTTTGGACAAACTCCTCCAATTCCGCAATTTCGTTGGGAACTGTAATTTCGGTGCTAAAACCGCAATGGTCGCTGTCATACACGAATGTGCACAGACAGTTTAGCGTTTGTAAATTCGTACCTGTCAGTCGTATACGTTCGTCGTACAGCAGTAGATCCAAATAAGACCCGCCTCTGGGAAACGACGGGTTATCCGTCGCTTTAAGACCGAGTCTGTACATGACATCGTGCTGACCCCACCAATCGAGTAGTAGGTTCCCTCTAGTATTTGGCAAATTATTTCCCCAATCTCTATGTCTAGCGTTGAAATCCCCGCCGATTATAAAATAATTCTCCCCCGATTCCAGCCTCAGAAGTCGAAAAAGCGTGTCGAGTTCTGTAATGAATAGGGTGGATTGTGAAGCCTCAGATGCATAAACAGAGGCCAAGTACAGCCGCTTTCCACTGCGGAGCGGGATGTAAACGAAGACTGCCTCCAACACCCGGAAACGAAACACAATAAATTTGATACCAAATGGACACAAATGAAGTAATGATAGATTTGAATTGTAGGGTAATAAGTGGATTTAGCAGCATCAATATAAATGAATTCAAAAAAAATAATTGTTGCTATTTAAGTTTTAATGTAAGATCTTTGAGAAAGAATTGGAATGATTTCTGCCGTAACATAAGTCACTTCATCAATATGTTAAAAATAATAGTTTTAGTTGAAACTAATATAGATGAAGAAGAAAAAGGACTTTACAGTTTAGATGGTTTCGAATCGGAGTTTCTGAATCGAGATAAACGTAGAGGAGGTGGAATTCTTATGTTAATAAATAATGAAGTAGAATATGAACGATTAACATCTGAAAGTGTGTCATACGAAAGTATCCAAATCAAAATTAGAGAGAATAATAAGCATACGCATGTAATAGGAATATATAGACCACCAGGTAACAGCCGAAAAGCATTTATCGAAGAATACAGACACAACGTTGGACAACTGAGAAAGTGGACAAAAATGTCACACTGGGTGACATGAACATCAATGTGAATGATTTGGATGCGTATGGTGTGAAAGAATATCTTGATATGCTGGCGTCACTGGGATTGATTAATGTGATTACGGAGTATACCAGAGTAGACCCAAATACTGGGGCAAAATCAACGATTGACCACATTCTAACTAACGCTACACATAACCAAATCGATTCAGCTGTAATTGAAAGTTGTATCACTGATCATTACCCAATCATGTACTTCCCACAAACAAAACAATCTGCTGTTAAAGAAAACTCTGTCAGCCTGTTCTATATATCTAACGATAAGGTTAATGAGCTAATTGCTAATAAAAACTGGGATGAAATCTTGAATGAAAGTGATGTCATCGTACTTTATCAGAAGATTCATGATAAAATGAAGTATATCTATGATGCAGCGACAACTATGAAAAAAATAAAAAAGAGAAGAAAGTTTAGCCCATGGATATCTTCTGAATTAAGAGGAAAATGTAAAAAAAGGGACGAACTTTACAGAAAGTGGAAAAACAACAGACTAAACAAATCGTATGAACAAGAATATAAGACTTTCAGAAACAGACTGAACAAGGAAATAACGGCTGAAAAATCTATTTTTTATAAATCTAAGTTTAACCAAATAAGATCTGACCCCAGAAAAACATGGAGCTTAGTAAATGAGATTTTGGGAAGGAAAGAGCCTAGTTTGGATGAAACAATAATAAAGAATTTCACGGGTAAAATGTGTCTGAACAATTTAACTAATGCGTGTGCAAACAACTTTGACACACAAATAAAAGATATTGTGCATCATTGTGACTCGGTTACATCGACACACTCAAAATCAAGATTAGCCAGCACAATCTATATTCAAGAAACAGATTTCTTGGAAACTCGAAGAATAATTTATTTATTGAGTGAAAACAAGTCGCCAGGTATTGATGGAATACGAGCTATTGATATAAAAAGGCACATGGACATATTTACTAGAGCCCTGCACGAGTGCACATCAAATCGTGTTAACAGTCAAGAATCACACTGTGCACACTTTAAAAATGACTCATGACTGTTCTTCAAATGATATTTTCAATTCCTTTCGTTTCAATCATTTTATGGACTCATTGAATCGAAGCTTCGCTGTCGTGTGACTCAACTCATTTCGTACGATCACAATTACAGTGTTACGAACATTTTGGGGATCGTGAAAGGGTCACAGTGGTATTTACTCCAGCTCATTTCGTTGACAGAATTCCATACTGAGGAATGTATGCACACTGTGAAATTTGTGTACAAACAAAATAATTGCAAACAAAAATTGCAGTTAGTCGAAAGTACTCGTAATCTACTAGTAAAGACGGAACATTGACAAATTCACCCAGCGGCATTCTTTTTTATTAACAAATAAAATGGATAAAGTTGACAACAATTCGAGCTTTGGTTGTACTGATAATGTACAGTAAAGTATAGTTTAAATATGTATTTAATTGATTATATCAGATTTGTCTAGTTGAATACGTGTGTAGATTATGTATATTTTAACATAAATACAGAGCTGGTCATAGAAATAGGGACTGCTTTAAAAAACTAATAACATTCAAAAGTTTATTTAAACAAATTATTAACTGATTAATATGACCAGGTCTTTAGGCTAATCCTTACTTTATAAACTAATCTATGTATGTATTATATGTCAGTGTCTATTTATTTCTGTTTGTCTGAACCTGTATTATTCACTCTCCCGTTTGCTGGATTTGTTTACTGTGTTCGTTCTTTTATTTTTCGTAAGTATGTACATGTGTTATTTCTCAGGAATTGCAAATTTTTAACATGTTTCATTTTAATTTGTTTCACAGTCCTTGTCACAATCTAGTGTGGAATTAACAGTGACCGAAATTAAAGCCAAAGTAATGAGTGGCCAATACGGTATTACCCAAAAACGCGGTAAAAACAAGGTGTGGGAAGTTTTTGGTCATGTCATTGGAGAGAACAGCATTGCAATACTTGCAATACCAAATATCGTGGCGTGCAGAATTTGCTTTAGCATATTTAAATTTATTGGTGCCACGTCAAATTTAGTTCGTCATAAATGTTATAAGGCCAACAAATCAGGCAATAAAGGCAATGTTCCTGAACCTGTCATAGATGCTGAAACAAAATTATTGATGACAAAGGCTGTGACAAAGTGGGTCGTTCAAAATTGTCGGCCATTCAGCATCATCAGCGATTCGGGCATTAAGGACGTTATAACGCTTACCCTTGAAATTGGAAGTCGTTTTGGACCGAATGTTAATGTAAGCCAACTACTACCTCATTCAACAACGGTATCCCGAAATGTCGCAGACCTATACAGTAAGGAACTGTATGCTGTAATGGAGGAAATAGCCTTAATGAAAGGAAATGGTTATTCTATCACATCAGACGCTTGGTCGGACACCTTTTCCCAGAAGTCTTATTTATGCGTAACTCTGCATTTTATAGTAGAAGGCAGCGTGAAGAATCGGTTGTTAGAAATGATCTGCATGAATGGTGAATCGGCAACAGGTACGCTTTGAATATTCCTGAAATGTGCCTATATGTATTTATATTCTTAAATGGGGTATCAAAATATTGTCACGAAATGTATAACGCATTGAAGTCCTACAGAAAATAATAATTATCCTTCTTGTTTTAATATTTTTGTAGGCATCTTTATTCGCAGTAAGGTTGAAAAGTGTTTAAAGACTTTTGGATTGGATTTATCAGACGCCATTATTGTTACGGACCGTGGAGCAAACATGATATCAGCTTTTAAGGAATCCGCCCATATTCATTGTATAAATCATTTGCTGAACAATGCTGTCGAAAAAGCATTGAAAGAGGTTCCAAAGCTACTTGAAACAGAAAAAAAATGTGTAAAACTGGCCAAATATTTTAAGAAGTCCGGACAGAATTCAAAACTTGAGTTGAGTCTTAAGGGTGTTTGTCCGACGAGATGGAACACAATTTTTTATACAATGAAATCTATTGAACACAATTGGCATAACATCGTTGCAATTTTAAACGAACAAAATGAAATTAATCGTTTGGATTCCTTAAATTTAAGTGACATTGTGGCAGTCACAAATGTGCTCTCAAAAATCGAGGAGATTTCTAAATTTTTGGAAGCGGATGGTTATCCAACCATTCACTGGGTTATCCCGCGAATAACTACCCTACAAAAAATGTGCAAAGAAAGTATTTCAGAAAAAGAAATAGAGAAAAAACTGAATTTATCCTTAAATTATTATATCGACAATATTATTTTGAAGTACGTGACTAAATATCACCGAATTGCGCTATACTTGTTCCCTCCTACAAATCAACTAAGGCAAGTGGACAGAACTCTCACAATTGAAGAGTGTAAGGACATGATGCGGTCGATTTTCACTGGTGAAAAGGAATGTATGAAATCGGTAGCGAATGTCCCAAATAAAATCGACGAATCTTTAGTTGATTTTATTGAACAATTTTCAGAAGAGTCCGAGGAAGAAATACTATCAAGGGAAATTGTGGCTTATTCAAATATAAGAATTCCAATGAAAGAACAATTTAATGTTTTGCATTGGTGGAATGAAAACAAAAGTCAGTTCCCTTTCTTATATAAATTAAGCTGCAAAATTTTTTCAGTACCAGCATCGTCAGCGTCTTCCGAAAGGGTATTTTCACTTGCAAGAAACCTTATATGCGAAAAAAGAAGCTCAATTGCAGGAAATGATGAACTGGTTAATAAAATTATGTTTATAAATATAAATAAGAACAAATAAATAAAAAATAAAGTTGCTTTAAATAAATTTAACCGCTGTTTAATTACCATCAGGGACTTTTTCTGTTTCTTTTTATTAGCATTTTTTTACAAATTAAATGTTTTTGCCTGTGCATTCACAGTGTTCACAGTGTTAACAGTGAACAGTTTGCCGATACCGAAGTTCTGCTTGTAGTTCAAGAGTGAAATGAGAGAAACAGTCTTCGCTCTCCACTTTTGCTATGCTATCATTTGCTTGCACTCGCACTCACACTGGCTTCATCTAGGAGTTCGACTTAATCATTGGCTCAAAGATAGACACGAATTGTTGGTCAAAGTGATTGTGCAGTCAGTATCAATATTGATACAGTTGCGTGCAGCATATGATTCGTTTGAGAGAGATGGGATAATTTTTTGTTTAGTGTGCACTCGTGCAGGGCTCTAATATTTACCCCATTATTGTGTAAATTAATTAATTTAAGTATTGCACAAGCAAAAATCCCTACAGGCTTAAAAACCGCTGTAATCAGACCGATATACAAAGGAGGTACAAAAAGCGACCTTAAAAATTATCGGCCAATATCAATATTGCCAGTAATAGAAAAGTGCATGGAAGAGATAATAACAAACAGGCTGCAAGACTTTATAGCAAAGAATTCGCTGATACACGCAAGTCAGTATGGCTTCCAGAAAAATAAAAGCACTGGTAAGCTGTTAGGAGAATTTACAAATTGCGTTAACGAAAGTCTAAATAAAAGCCATCATGTTTTAGTGCTATTCGTGGACTTCAGTAAAGCTTTCGATACACTGAACCATGATAAACTAGTAGAAGTACTGGAAAATAATGGTATACGAGGACTGATGGCAGATTGGCTACGTGAATATTTGACGAACAGACAATTTTGCGTCAAAATAAACAATGCTTACAGCCAAAATGAAAACATTCAATATGGAGTTCCTCAAGGATCCAAATTGGGTCCAATCTTGTTCATATTGTACACCAATGAGATGTTACGAGTTTTCAAGAAGGCCATACCATTTGCATATGCAGACGATACGGCGATAGTGGTGCGTCACAGATCCTTACATACGGCAACACAAATTATGCAGGAGGAGTTCGACAACGCTGTAAAGTGGTGTCACGATCACGGCTTAACGATCAATGCTTCTAAAACAAAAATGATGCATATACGAAACCCGCAATTCAGGGCTACACAATTGCAAATTGCCATATCGACACAGTGGAGAGACACAAATATCTGGGAGTTACGATCGACAGCAACTTTTTGTGGGATAAGCACATAGATGAGTTGCGAGTGAGCCTCAGAAGAGCTTTATATGCATTAACACATCTAAAATATCATGCCACAACGGCCGTATTAAGACAAGCTTACTTTGCCCTTGTGGAATCTAAACTCAGGTATGGCATACTTGCATGGGGCAATGCATCAGCAACACATATACAGAAAATTCAAAAACTCCAAAACTCGGCACTGAAGAAAATAGGCGTATATAACCAGCTCCATATTCCGGAACAAAGGAGTTTTAAAGTTCTTCGAGTAGAAGATATTTTCAAGATGACAATTTTACTGGAGTACTACGATGACAACAGATTCATAACACCAATTCAACATGGAATCAACACAAGAATAGGAGCTCAAGGTATGCTTCACAAACCCCGATTCTACAATAACTACGGGAGAAGACAGCTGAAATGCAGTGTACCGAAAGTTCTAAACACAATTCCGCATAAACTAAAAAATATACAAAATATTAAAACTAGAAAGAAAATTATAAAACAATTTTTTCTTGAATTTCGAAGTTAAATAATAATAAACGACTGAACATTCCTTCATCTGCTTTCGCTGGTCTGATTTTGTCAGTGGTCGTGAACAGACGTCTTTCTCTGCGCACCAGTGTTGCAAAATTTACTATTTACTTCTAATCTATTCGAACAGTTAATTCTAGTTACCTATTTAATTTCATTTACCTACAAGTGTACTTTATAAAAATTGAAGCGAATTCCACTTCAGTACGAAGAAAAAATCACTAAATGTGATGCAAGGAGGGGGGTTGCAACGGAATTCCCCCCTTTTCAAAGCTAAAAGGAAAAACAAAAGTGTAAGTCGTCCCTCTGAACTATTAGATGAGGTGGACAAACAAAACCTGTTAACAAACGCCAACGAATGGCCGACACCAGGTGGTGACGTCAACATCACCTCACGTCAGGTGAACTCCAACAATATGGATACCGATACAACAGTTATTACAATCCGAGAAAATGAAAAGACTAATATGCAACGTCAAGAGTTGCCATCGCCGAATATAAATAAACTACTTTCGGAGGAGTGCGAAGATTTCGAAAGAATAATGGGAAGAAAGATGAAACAGGTCATCAACAACAAAACCTTGAAGAAGATCAACAATGAAAACAGATTTTCTATATTGGATGATGAAGCCTCAACTTCTGCACATTTAGGAAAAGAGAACGTAAACGTTACTAAAGAAAACCAGCCCAATACGAAGACGGAGACTTGGTGTCCACCAATCTTCACTAGAGGTATAAGTTCAAAATATTTATTTCAATTTGTTAAAAATAATTCATTTAAGATAGAAAATATAAGATTCGAAAGTAAGGGATTTGGCAGGTTAAAAATTTTTGCTAAGGATTTAGAATTACATTCCGCACTAATAAACTTATTCAGAGAAAGTAATGTCAATGCTTTTTCTTTTACCCCCAGGGCACTTAAAAAATTTAATATAATACTTAAAGGAATCTCAGGGAACTTTTCCCCTGAGGAAGTTAAAAATGAAATAGCCAGGTTGGACCCCTCCCTCAAGTTCGAAATTAAAAAATTTGAAACAAAATGGTCTAAAGAGAATATGTTTAATTTAGAGTTATATTTACTAACAGTTGAAGACAGGGAAACATTGGTTAAACTTAAAGCTGTAAAATACATATTATTTCATAAGGTTAAATGGGATTCATTAAAGAAATCAGAAGTTGTGCAATGTTACAGATGCCAAAGATTCGGACATGTATCGTCTTACTGCGCTTTTTCTGCGAGATGCGTGAAATGCCTTTCGACGCATGAAGTAGGTAAATGCAAAATTGCCCCATCGTCTGATAAAGCTCTTCTAGGTTGTATTAACTGCGGGGAAATGGGTCATCCGGCCAGTTTTAAGGGTTGTCCTAAGTGGACAGACTATGTTCAAAAGAAAGACTCCCAATCCTTTGTCGGTAGAAGGGGAATACGGTTTAGTAATGAATCAGTTTCATTGCCACCTATTCAAGTTTCTCCTAGAGAGAAGAACAACACCTTTGCTGATATACTGAAAGGCACATCAACTTTTAATTCATCTCAACCAATAAACCACAGAACTACTGTTGGAGAGTCTCTTTTATCCGATTTCTTGAATGAATCTAAGGCTCTTTTTGGTATCCCTTTTAATACATTAATAGCTAAAATTAAAGAATTCTGGCCTTCTTATCAGAAACTTAGTTCCATAGATAAACCAGGTGTATACTTAGGTTTCCTTGCCACACTCGCTCCATGAATTGCAAAATAATATCTTCTAATGTTAACTCGATCTCCAGAGACAAGCATATTGAAATTGATAGTTTACTTAAGGAATTTAATCCAACAGCAATCCTTCTTCAAGAAACACGCCTTAAAGGGAAATATAAAAGACGTTTTCAGGGATACGAATTTTTCGAAAATCCCTCGGGTAGAGGCACCGGTATTCTCATTTCAAACAAAATTAAAGCAAACCAAAGATTCTTTATTCATAACGCTTTCTCAGCAACTATAGCCTTGATTCCCATTAACTGCAACAATAACACTAAAATCTTAGCAATAGTTTCACTTTACATCCCCTGCAATATAGGAGCCACAATAAAATCTTACCTCAACACTCTTTTAAATAATCTGTCTAGTTATGACTTTATTATACTAGGTGGCGATTTTAATGCAAGACATAGCTTATGGGGAGACACTGAAGTTAACCCTAATGGATTGCACCTTTCCCAGTGGTTACAAGAGGAGAGGCTATTAGACCTAGAAGTCGTACCACTAGATGGCCCTTCACGGCCGAGTTCAAGGTCTTATCTGGATTTTTACATTATCTCTGCCAACCTCTGTCCCTCCGATACTACGGCACTGAGATGTTACACACTCGATGCCATATCAGACCACTTTTCGGTTTATGTCCAGCTCTTAGTCCGGTCGGGATCCCCTTTTTATAATCCCCCACCATCCTATACTTGCTTTAAAAACACTAATTGGACAGATTTCAATTGTGTTTTAGACAGTCTTCTACAAAATCTTAACATACCCAGGGATAGAAATCTCTCCAACCAAGAAATTGACACCTATATAAATAGCATCTCGTCTTCAATTTTAAGTTGTATAGACCATTTCAGCAAACAAGTTTTCTTAAATTTTAACCACTTTAAGATTTCGCCTTCAGTTCGGAGTTTTTTTAGAGTAAGGAAAATTTGGAAAAGAAGGCTAAAAAGAATGTTCCATAGATTTGGGGATAGGAATAATCCAGATTATATAGCGTTATCTGCACAAATTAGATGTCTGAGCAAAATAATAAAAGATTCAGTTGCAATAGAACTCAATTTTCAACTCCGCACTAAACTTGCAAGCCTTAAACCATCCTCCAACGTTTTTAAAACCATAGACCAGATAACAAGCCGAAAAAATACCATAGATCCGTCTGCATCACAACCTCTTTCATTAAACGGCAGACTTCTTCTCACAAACGTTGAAAAATTGGAAGCATTTAGAAACTTTTACGAGGAATTATATTCAGATAAAACCATATCTCTGGATCCACTTTGTGTACAAGAGGTAAACACTATCAACAACTCCTTCCTAGCTTGGAACACCAATTTTCGATTAACCACTTTTTCTACTTCCAACTTGTCTAGTAATTCCGAAAATGAAAATCTGGTTTCTGTCTCTATGGTGGAATCAGTAATAAAATCTCTTAAGAACAAAAAATCAGCGGGACCTGATAAAATATCTAATTTTGTAATAAAAAAAATTAGCTTAACTCTTTCTTTTCACCTCACTCCCATACTAAACAATTGTATCAACAATAGCTATTTTCCATTGGCTTGGAAAAAAGCATTTCTCATACCAATAAGAAAAAATTGCACCTCTAACGAAATAAATAGATTTCGACCGATTTCATTGACCTCAAATCTGGGCAAAATCTTAGAAAAAATACTTTTATCAAATATAAATGATTTCATCACCGACTCGGACATCGTTAACCATCAACAGTTTGGCTTTAGATGCAACCACTCCTCCGAGCATGCTCTCCTGTATTTGCAAGACCAAATATTCAAAAATTTAAGAGAGAGAAAATGCACGGTAGCGTGTGCGTTGGACTTAAAAAAAGCATTCGATCTAGTTTGGCATGAAGGCCTCATATCTAAATTAATTACCCTTAATTTTCCCGTGTACTGGATTAAAATTATACATAGTTTTCTACAGGCCCGTTATCTGATGATCAACTGTAACAATGAGCGTTCGGCACCTATTCCAGTGTTTTCTGGAGTCCCACAAGGTACTATATTGGGCCCTCTTTTATTTAATATATATTTACATGACTTCCCTCTCTTTCTTAATTCTTCTAAGGCCATCTTATATGCCGACGACACATTACTTTTTAGCGCGCACAGTAGACCGCTCACTGCTATAATAACTTTAAAGCAGCATTTACAGGAAACAATGTTATACTATAAAAAATGGGGAATTGCGCTTAATGTAGACAAATGCAATTTAATATGCTTTAGAAACGCTTCAGGTAGGGGCCATTACTTAGCAGTCCCTGACACTAAACACATCTCATTAGAAATAGAAAACAATGTTATACCACTAAAAAAGACGATAAAGTACCTAGGTATAACGCTACACGAACGCCTTAAAGCCAACTTCCACGCTAGAAATGCTCTTCGAAACAGCAAAATAGCCGCGGCAAAATTAAAAATCCTTTTTAGCTCTAGAGAGGTACAAAGGGAAACCAAATTATTATTGTACAAAACACTAATACGCCCCCTTTTGTCCTACGGTTTTACTAGTTGGTTCTACATAACGCCTAATGTAGCAGCTGAACTTCAAAGATTCGAGAGGAGTATCTTGAGAAAATGTATCTCAAAGTACAGAAGACCAGATGCTAAATGGTTCAGTAATAAAACTATATACGAGGAATCTCAAATCACCCCATTGATTACTTTTCTAACTACGCTTGCTAAAATGAGACTAACCAAGCTTGAATCGCACACGAATCCCCTAATTAGGAACATTTTCTGTGAAAATATTAACTTTTCAATAAACGATAGATACTACTTATCTCCTATAAGTATACTTTCGGAGGGGTCCATCCTAGATTTTGAGATCACGGAAGATAATTCTTTTCTTTCCCCTTTTTACAAAAAAACACATATAAACAACTATAGAGGCTAAATGATAAATAAAAAAAAAAACTAAAATAATCTTGTCAAAATGGAAATTTGTTTAACCTTTTAAACACGAACAGTAATTTATTTTTATTTTTATTTATTTATTTATTTTTTTTTTTTTTTCTTATCTTCCTGCTGTACCTTGTTTATTATCTTCTAACAAAAACATATTACTTCTAAGATATATCTGTTATAATAAGAAAAAATGTAATAACACATATAGTACATATATGTTAACAATTAACAATATGCAATCGAATTGTTTACGAATTTACCATAATATTTTTTTTTTTATTTATAAAACTAGAAAATAAGTATTTAGTTCCACTGAACTAAGAAATACAAATTTGATGGCCCAAAAAGATATATACAAATGTATTTGTAAAAATATGTAATATATGTACATACATAACCATAAGTGAATAGTACAAAACATTTAAACAAATTCCTAGTTTTAATAATTAACAACTCCTTACTCCTTAGAGGAGTTACTCTTTGTTTGTTTTTTTTTTTTTTTGCTTGTTTTCTTATCTTAAGCCTTAAGCCTTACCATACTGTTGTGGTCTTTTTGAGTGGACACACAAATACTCATACAAACTAGGATTTATTTAAATTTTATACTTTTGTACACTTTACGACGAAACATAAAACATATTGTATAGCCTGACCAATTCTAAGTCGGCAACTTGTATTCAATAAAATATATGTAAGTTATAAGCATTTATGTTACAATGAAAATCTCAATAAAAAATACTACTACTACTACTTCATCTGCTTTCGATAGAGTCCATGCTTCTGCGCCATAAAGTAAGACTGGAATGATCAAGGCCATATATAGAGTCTCCTTAGTTGTTCGGAACAGGGTCTAATTAACTGCCGTCTTCGTCCAAAGAAATAGCGATTGACAAAAATGATTCTTCGTTTTATTTGTACTGAGGTGTTAGCAGATTTTATAGCAGAGTCAAGTTAGACAAAGCCCCTTACTCTCTCGAAATTATAGCTGTCGACTCTGAGGTTCCGTTCAATTCGTTATGTGTTCCTTTTTGCTGGCAGCACTCATTTACCGCTAAAATTGATTTTGGCAGCTTCCGTTTCAATACCAGCGAACGCATCGGTGACAGCCAGCTGTGTTCTCCCAATTGAGTCGATACCATCGGCGTATGATAATAGTTGCACAGACTTTTGAAAGGTTATGCCTCCAGTTCTCGCTTGTGACTTCCGCAAGTATAATGTTAGAGAAGTCACATGACAGCATGACATCAAAAGGCTCGGTTAGATCGTAGCTCTAAATAGCTCGTCTCTATAAAAGCTGCCATGCGGCCTTAAAATTGATAAAAATTTTGGGCATCGAGTTTTTTCCAGCATCTGCCGGTGTGTGAAGATTTGGTCGATTGTGGACGTACCGCGCCTAAAACCACACTGATAGGGGTCAATCAGGTCGTTGATAAATGACAGAAAGGAGACCGATGTCTCTTTAAAAGAGACATACTTTCTGGCAACCAAGTTTTGAAAATGAGTTGCTCCACGTCATCTCCTTCACTCTTAAATAGCTCAGCTGATAGGACCCTCCGGTCCTGCAGCCTTGCTGTACTTAAGCTTGGATACTGCTATCCTTTATTTTGGTTGGATCTTTGAACGGATTGAATGTTTCATTTTGTTTGAGAGCCGAATTCAGATTGTTCCATAGGATCGTTGGGTGCTGCAGAAATTAGGTAGACGCTGATAGGTGTCAACTTTGCGATGCTCAGTGTTGTAATTGTTCCTACACATCAATTGTGCTTATTTGACCTCCAAATAAAATTTTTATTTCACCTCAGGTACTGGTCGATGTCCATCTGAAATCAACTTGTCAAACTTATAAGCGCTTATATAGTGCTGACAAGCAGACAAAAATAGCAGCACTATAAACGGGACAGCGGATGAATTCTTCAGATGGAATCAACGGTGAAGTTAAACCCCGGAAAAAAGCAAAGAAGACTTTATGCGGGATACTCCGACATATTTGAAGTTCAGGCCGCCAAGGATTTCCGAGACTAAATCAGGGTGTTGGAAAAGAGATGGTAGTGGATGAGCCCTTAATGGACCAACGACAGTGCTCATATCCCAGAACGGGTTACTGGCTTCGGTCTAACCGACACTTTATCTTGGGCGAATTTATAATGGAACTGAGTCTCCAGGTCGAGGGTTGTTTTGTAGGAGTTATTGTCTGGCAAAAAAACCCACACTTGGATACGGATGGATCTGCTATTGACAATCCCTGCAAACAAAATAAGGATAACGAACTTCTGTACGTGTAATGTTGAGTCCCTTGCAGTCATGTGCAGTCACGCGCAGTCGAACAACTTGGGGAGGCCCTGAACTGCTGCAAAGCAGATGTTACCACCATTCAAGAAATGCGATTGAATGGGCCGGACAAAAAGAGGATGAAACATTGCGACATTTACTATGGTGATTGTGATCGCCGGCTAAAGCAGCGCCCATTCAGGTGCGGATTTGTTGTGCAGTGATTCAGCTATGGCATTAAAATTGCCCTCGGCGACATGCCTGTAGTATGTTGGAGGTTGGAATCATCTTGGCAATCAACATTGACTCGGATCATCACCCTGTTACAGAGAAGACTTGGCAGATATAGAAAGAAAATCTCCAAATCTGCACTAACAGTATCGCTCGAAACTTCACCAGGTATCATAACCAGGATAGATCATCATAATTCCTTCGGACGTTTACAGTGGATTATTGCCTATGTAAAACGATTCATAAATAATTGCAAAAAAAATAATCAAGATCAACGAGCCACCAACCATCTTACCATTTACGAACTTGACGATGCCACTCAAGTAATAATAAAGGAAATGCAACATCAAAATTTCAAGGAGGAGCTAGAGCATCTATCCAAAGGAAAATACGTCAATACTCAGCGTCCACTGAGTAGTTTATCGCCATTTTTGGATGGAGAAGGAATTCTTCGCGTAGGAGGACGACTTGAAGCCGCCGATCTAGATTACGACACCAAGCACCCAATTGTGTTACCATATAATCATGAACTCAGTAAATCATTGATGCGAGAGATTCATCTAAGGTATTTGCACATTGGACCTCAAGGATTGCTGGCAGCTGTACGACAGAAATACTGGCCCATCAAGGGAAAAACTATGGCACGTTCGGTGGTTCAAAAATGTATTCGCTGTGCCAGAGCACTGTGCCTAAATTAATGACGCAGATCATGGGAAACTTGCCAGCGGCTCGTGTGCAGCCCGCCAGACCCTTCGTGAACTCCGGAGTAGACTTTTTTGGATTGGTATGGATTCACTTCAAAGTCAGAGGAAAGCATCCCCGAAAGGCATATGTGGCCGTATTTTGCTGCTTCGCAACTAAGGCAACACACTTCGAGGTTGTGGGAGATTTAACCACAGAAGCATTCTTAGGTGCCCTCAAGCGTTTCATAGGAAGAAGAGGAAATTGCCAAAACCTCTATTGCGACAATGCAAGAAACTTCATCGGCGCAAAAAACCAGCTTATGGAAGTTCAATCTTCAATACATTCGCCTTCGTCGAAAGAAAAAATAACTTCGTTCTGCACTACCAGAAGTATGGAATTCCATTTTATTCCACCTCGAGCGCCCCATTTTGGTGGATTATGGGAGGCTGCCGTGAAGTCAGCTAAACATTTTTTGAAACGAAACCTGCTTTCGTCGATTCTACCATATGAGGAGCTTGAAACATTGATGATCGAAATTGAAGCTATACTAAACTCCAGACCTCTGATTCCCTTGTCGTCTGATCCAAACGATCTTAATGCTCTAACTCCTGGACATTTTTTAATCGGTGAGGCATTAACATCTACAATCAATGCACGAGCAGAAATTACAAGCGGCAATTTAGGCAACAGATGGAAGACAATTACCGCAATCAAAACGCAGTTTTGTCACCGATGGTCATATGAATACCTCAATGAGCTCCAACACCGTTATAAATGGAAACAACAGCAGAACACCATTATCCCTGGTATGCTGGTAATCTTAAAGGACGACAATTTACCACCGATGCAGTGGCACTTAGGTAGGATTGTTAATTGCATCAGGGGGGGTGACGATGTGATACGAGTAGTGGAACTAAGAACTGCCAACGGTTTACTCAAGAGACCGATACATAAACTGGCACCATTGCCAGTAGACTATAATCCACCTCTACCAGGGCATCTAGAACGACAACCAGAAATCCAGGAATCAATTAAATCACGTTTGGACAAGGACGAAGGACCAAGAAAAAAAATGAGGCGATCACTAAGTTCCACTATTGTAACGATCCTTTTGGTTCTGATCACGCTGCCCTTGGGTAAGGGAGTTAACGTCGAATTAGAGCCATTCAACTCACAACCGGGAATTTATTTCGAAAACCTAGGAGCAGCTAACATATTGTCTAGTGAATGGAAGATTATTACTTACTATGATATGGAACTTTACGCGAAGGAACTTCAGCTTTTAACAAATACAACGGATTCATTAAGACACCTATGTGATCTTGTAAAACCCAAGGACCTTTGCGATAAAATAACTACCCAGATACAGCACCTGACAGAAGAACTCGTGAGGAATAATGAGCCACTATCAACACTATCCGGAAGTAACCGAATGAAACGAGGTGCTTTAAACTTTGTAGGAAATGTGGACAATGCATTATTCGGAGTACTAGATTCAGAATATGCGGACAAATTATCAAGAACAATTGAGGAAATCCAAACCAATGAAGAATTACTTCTAAGACACATTAAAAATCAGACATCATTCTTCTCGGCTACTGTAAATATCATGAACCGTAATCAAGAAGCAGTATCAACCCAATTTACAGCTATGTCCGCCCACCTTAATGAATTAACCCGCCAAACAAACAGTATTTCCAAGGAGCTATATCAAGACAAGTTAGCTCAAAGTTTTATGTCGCTAGCAATACAAACACTCACAACCATATCTAATTTCCAACGCATTCAAGGTTCCCTATTAGATGTCATAACGCACAGTCAACATGGAAAAATCAGCCCACTTTTGATACAGTCAACACAGTTGCGCCAAGAACTGCGCTACATAAAGGAGCATTTGCCATCATCATTAAGGCTGCCAACACCTTACTTGAATGTCACAGCCCTTTACAACTTGATGACTATAAGGGGAAGAATATTATCCAATCACGCAATTTTTGAAATCAAAATACCATTAGTGTCATCAGAAGACTTCGAGATATTTCACATAATACCAGTACCAGTGCTGATAAATGAAACTTTCACTGCCATACAACCATCCTCACCATACATAATTATAAACCTACATCGTGACCAGTACTATTCACTTTCGGAAGGGGCTATGAAGCATTGTTCGTCAATTATTCGCGAGGAGTATTTATGCAAGCCAGGTGGTCCTTTACATCACAAGGGTTCAACCGCCAGTGCATGTGAGATTTCCTTCTTTCATCATCTACCTGAGTTTGATAAATGTCAAGTACAAGAATTTAGTGATGGTCCTCATTGGATTCAACTTCACAATCCAAATCAATGGATTTACGCCTTACTACGAGAAACCACCTTAAATGTTGTATGCGGCCAGAACACAACATATGTTACAATTCGAGGATCAGGTATTGCAAGGCTACAAAAGGATTGTATAATGAAACAGCAATTCGTAACCATCCGAGGACATAATATACATCCCTCGACCACAAGATTGGCATACAGCCCGCTAAGCAACCTCACTGACACCATAATTCCAGTTCAAGAGACAACTCTAAGTTATCCACAACAATTTTATCAGCGTCATATCGCGGATATTGAAATATTGAAACAGAAGTTGGAAAGGTTTCGCAATGAGCTACCAACTGGCCTGGAACATCATGAAATTCACCATACCATCGGACATGCTGGAGGGTTAATAGCAGTTTTAATTGTCACCTTTTTGGTTTTTCAATGTTACCTCAAGGCAAGGAAGACTAATTCAATTATAATTTAATTTTGGTGGGGGCGAACGCCCCCATTTATTCGGCTTAATACAAGCTATAACTTACAAATTAAACTTAAACTAAAACTTAAAACTAAGGTTGGTTGGAGTGGTGAAGGAGCACGGATTTGAGGTAGGGAGTGGTGCGGTGGAAATCAAAGACGGTAGGGTTTGAGTTGATTTGACGTAGCATACGGGAGATTGGTTCGTTCGCGCCATAGGAGGTGTGGTGGGTTGGTAGATAGAAGAGTCGGGGAGTACGTAGATTACGAGGGTTAGTGTTGAGGAAAGTGGAGTTGTGAAGGGACGCGCATTCAACGTGACCTGAAAGGAGTCGATGAATGAAGAGAAAGTCTGCAGCAACTCTGCGATCTTCAAGGGTGTTTAACTTGATAAGGTTGAGACGGTTTTGATAGGGGGGCAGATTAAAAGGATCGCCCCAGGGCATACCTCGAAGAGCAAATCGAAGAAAATGGCGCTGAATGCCTTCAATTCTCGAGATATGAACACGATGATATGGGGATCATACTTGACTGGCGTACTCTAGGAGGGGGCGAACAAAGATAACATAGACGGACCTGGTCACGTATGGGTTGGTGAATTCTTTGGACCACCGTTTTACAAAACCTAGTGCAGAGTTGGCTTTGAGGATTATCTCATCCATATGTAAACGGAAATTGAGCTCGCTATCACACAAAATGCCGAGGTCACGAAAAGATTGTACGGAGGAGATAGGTTGGTTATGGAGAAGATAGAGTCGGGGAGGAGATTGGTTCCGCTTATGTGAGAAGGTGATGGATTGGCATTTGGCGATGTTAAGTTCCAAACAATTTTTGAGGCACCAGATCGAGAAACTATCAAGATCTTGTTGAAGGAGGAAAGAGTCATGGGGTGAGGAAATGGTTTTGAAAAATTTGGTATCGTCGGCGTAAAGGGAGACAGACGAGTGTTTGATGATCATATCGAGATCATTTATGGTTAATATAAAAAGAAGGGGACCGAGATGGCTGCCTTGTGGAACTGCAGAATGGAGCGGAGTAGGCTGACCTAAAACGAACACTGTAAAAACGGTTTTCGAGGTAAGAGGATATCCATTTTAACAATATGGGTTCAAAGCCGAGGGCAGACAATTTAAAGATAATTAACCGATGAGAGATTTTATCGAAGGCTTTGCTAAAATCGGTTGCAACTACATCGACTTCATTGCCATTTTCTAGGGCAGAGAGGGCAAAGGATACGAATTCAACGAGATTTGTGGTGGTTGACCTACCCTTTAGGAAGCCATGTTGTCTAGGAGAAATAAGTGATTTGCATTGGAAGCTTAGAGCTTCATACAAAATACTTTCGAAGAGTTTGGGTATATGGGAGAGTTTAGCGATGGGACGATAGTTGGCTATTTCATTCTTTGATCCTTTCTTGTGGATCGGGATTATGAAGGAGGTTTTCCAAACCTGAGGAAATTCTCCTTGTGAAAGGGATAGACGGAAGAGATTAGAAAGGGCAAGGGAAAGAGAGGATGAACATTTTTTATGAAATATGGCAGGGAGGCCATCTGGGCCGGGTTTCGTCATTGGGTTGGTGTAAATTATATTCGATATAAGACGGGTCCAAAATATAAGAGAGAAGTGGGCCATTGGAGAAGTTCAGTAGGTAACTAAAATAGGATGGATCTGGTACAAAAGAGTCGTTGGTGAAGGATTGTTTAAAAAAGGTGGCAAATAGGTTGGCAATTGTGAGTGGATCGGTTGATGACCTGTTGTTGAAAGAGAGGGAAGGAGGGTAACCATCGGACTTTCTTTTGTAGTTAACAAATTGGAAAAAGGACTTAGGGTGGTTTATAAGGTTGACTTGCGCATTGTTAAGGTAGCGCTGGTAAAGGGAATCGTAAAGTTCGGTGAAATGAAGATAAGCACCAAGATAGTTGGAATAGTCGGTAAAGGATCTGGTACGCAGGAAAACAGCCCATAACTTATTTCTCTTATTTCGTAAGGAACGAAGCTTGCGATTATATCAGGGAGGACTAGTAGATGATGTTTTAAGGCGGGAAAACGGAACGTAAAGGGAAAAAGAATTAAATATTTCTTTATAAAAAATGGATAAGGCATCATTTATACTCGTACTTAAGTTGTGAAAGTTAAAGAGGGATCTGCTGAGATATTCACTGATTTTGTGAAAGTTTGCTTTATGAAAGTCGTGGGATGAGAGAGTTGTGGGGGGGGGGGGAGTGGACTGGAATGAAGAGTTATGAAAAAATAGAAGTAGAAGGGGGGTATGGTAGTTATCGATTGTTGAGAGAGATAGGGGACAAAGTGAGACTGAGGAGTTAATTGGATCTGTTGTGAAAATAAGGTCTAATTGCCTGCCCATAAAATTGGATATACCACTGACTTGGCATAGACTTGAGTCTGTTAAGCGATCTAAGAAGAGACATTCCTTACCTGAGTTGGCATTTGAAGATATGAAAAACGATTGATCATCTGATGGAGTCCATTGTAGTTGAGGAAGATTAAAGTCGCCAAAAATAAGGATATCATCAATAGGGTCTGACAGGTCAATTAAATGATCGATCGCATCAATAACAAATTGGTAAGATTCGATAGGTTGAGCTGGTAGGATATAGCAACATATAACGTAAAGGGACTTGAGAGGCAGTGATATTTTTATTGCGACAAAGTCGGCTTTAGAGGATGAAGACATTGTAATGGGGGAAGAGTTAAGGCTGTTGTCCATCGCCAGTAGGACGCCTCGACAGGGGGAATCTTTATTTGTGCGGGTAGGATCGTCGTCGCGGAAAACATTAAAAGTAGGAGGGAACAATTCCTGGTTCTTTATGTCGGGAATCAAATTGGTTTCGGTCAAGGCGTAAATATCAAAGGGAAGAGCATGCGATTGACGTAGGACAGCATTGGTTGTAGAGCGAAGACCTCTTACATTCTGGTAGTAAAATGTAAGAGGGATGTTGTGGGGTGGAGGTGTGAGGCAGGATGGTTTAAGCGCTGGCAAGGGAGGCACGTTATGGACGAAAAAATTTGTCGTGGTCGGCTCGGCTTCGCTGTAGGTGACTAGACAAATCCAGCAACCAACCCCAAACCCAAAGCCTCGAGCAGCTACCAACGACATTCCAAGAAGACAGCAACAGCGACCCGAAGTTCAGGAGGATAGATTTAGTATAAGTATTAATAAGTAGTCGAAGTCTTAAACAGAAGGAATTATGCATTGTAATAGAGGAGAAACTTTTTTTTTTTTTGAACCATTTGTTCAACCGGGGGCAGAATGTTAAATCTCACAATTGTGATATGATTACGTATGCATATCATACGAGTTCACATAAAAAAAAATAAATAAAAGAAATTTCAATGCCACCTTGAATTGAATATCTTCAGGTTCATTCGCTTTAAAGAAATGTAGCTTCAGCATTATTGAATATTGTTGCGAACTATCATTTTGCAACTTAGCATTTATTGTTTGAAAAGTATGAATTGTAGACGAAGCATTTATTGAACTTTTGTTGGTATAAATAAGAGGAATAAAATAAAGTAAGACCAGAAGCTTATAAACAGTTACACAAGACTTTTTTCTCTTCAAGTGAGTCTGCTTGGAGGACTGTTTCTGCTTTTCCATACAATCGATACAAGAATCGACTTGTATAATCACCATCGGTAGATCTAGGTTCATGCACCTATGATCCCAACCATCAAAGTTTGGATAAAATAATCCAATTCTTCAACAAAGGTACAAATGCGGATTTCGAAAGCACCACAACGAAGAAGAACAGCTATGGAAAGATATGACGTAGAAAAGCTGAACGCGCATCCCGACTTCTTTCAACAACTCATATGCAGTCAGCATCAAGTTTCGAAGACCAGTGGCAACACTGTCAACATGCTGGGTTTCACTCGGTTCACACCAGAAATTCCTGAATTGATGAAGAATGATGACAAGCACGTGCTGCTGAATAAGAAGCGTATACAACGGAGATGCGACGAAGAACGAGAGGCGCTCATAAGCTCTACGGATTCTCCTGTAGGAGAAAATAGTGCACGAGAAGCGCGCGATCGAAGGTATTGACAGTTTGCACCCAGGAATTACATAACAGCCTAAAATTCCATCCACCTGATCAAAGTACGGATGGCAATATCTTAGGTGAAATCCAACAAAGCAGCTGGACCAAACGCGTTGCCAGTCAAGGTATTCTAAGCTGTGGATATGGCTTTGTGAAGAGCATGCACCAACTCATTTCTCAGATCTCGTCAGAAAAGTGTATGGCTATTGAATGGAATCTCAGCATCCTTAGCCCAATTCACAAAAAGAAGACACATTCAGCTGCGCCAACTATGGTGGTATACTTCTGCTCAATATCGCATGAAAGATCTGTTCTCCCATATTGCGTGAATGTCTGAAATCATTCGCCAATAACCTGATTTGCCCCATCAGTAAAGTCCACATCCACCGAATCTTCAGGCACCGGCAGATCCTGAAAAAAACTCAAGAAATCCAAATCGGTACATCGATACCCACCATTTCTTCATCGGGTTTAAGGCCGTATAAAGCCATAGGTATAGCCATGTCTTATTTTAGCAGAACTCAGTGGGCTGTCACCTGTACGTTCGCTAGTATTGAAACGGAAACTGCCAAAATGGTTTTAGCGTTAGATGAGGGCAAAATCAAGTACATGCTGTTAACAAGAAGGAACACCCAACATCGACGATGTGGATATAACGTCGCAATCGACAATTATTGTGTAATTCCGATGTAGTAAATGACTTTGTCTACATTAGCTCTGCTACGAATTCTGCCAAAAACTCCCCGGTAGAAACAAAACGAAGAATCACTCTTGCCAATTGCTGTTTTCTTGGGCTAAGAAGGAACATTCCTGTCCTACTTTATGGCGCTGAACCATCGAATGCGGTTGAAGATATTGAGAGAAAATTTTTTCGAAAAATATTCGGCCCCGTTTCCGTTGACAGGCTTTGTAGGACAAGATTCAACGACGAAATATACGAGCTTTACAGCGACATCGGCCTTGTCAGAAAACTGATTATTAACCGCTTGGGATGACTAGGACATGCAGAGTAAATAGACACGAATGCTCCGACCTACAGAGTTTTCGAAAATAGAGTTGAAAAGAGACCTCACCTTAGGTGTAGAAGGGGATCTCGAATCTCAACCGACTTGGATTGCGCGAATGGAGGCGGTTAGCTAAAAACCGGACTGGAGAGACTTATTAGCTGACACCTACTATCTTAAAGTATCTAAATGTTTAGCAGTGATACATGCTTCACATGAAAAAAAAAAAACACTTTACAGGATTCTCCTTCCAAGTCTAAGTTGTTTAGTTAGCTGTCATGTTCCGTAGAAGGAAAAAAAGAATACTTCTTTACCGTGTGGCCCAACTGATATGTCTCCGAACTGAGCATCTTCATAGCTTTGCGCTGATGGCTCTTTTAACAGCTTGCTTTGAAAGCCATCTACTGCTAGATCTGATATTGCTTGAATTATCATTCCTGCCGACGAGTCTTGAAACCAAAGGATGCTCCCCAACCTCCCACCCAACCATTCCTTCTTTCTGCTGGGCTGAATCAAGGTGTCATACGACCTGTGCTAAGGGCCCAGCATCTCCAAAAATAGGTCAGTCGCGAACGGAGTATCCGGATACCTGGCGTCCTCCGGATAAGCTAGCCTTCTCTGTACACAGCGGATCCCTGTACAGATGTACCACCCTTTCTCGTCTACTCGTGGGACCACATTATGGAAAACGAAAAAAACCAAAACAAAACCCAATGCTGGTACTCCCTTAATACCGGGCGGTAGAATGGTGACTGCATCGACTACCGGCAAGGCTCCTGCATTTTCGAGAGAAGGTGGCAGATGGCATGTGGCAGGCCATGGTGCATCATTCTCCAAAGGCAAGCGCAACGATATTAAAAATGAATCTTCAGGGAATGTTAAGACTGTGGCAAGCCATGGTGCTATCAATTTCTCCACCCCTAGCAGCAGTAAGTTTGTGGCAGGACACGGACTTATCGCTGCTACCAAAACTCCTCTTCCCAAGGAGAAATCTGGAGCTCATCCGCATCAGCAAGCTCCATCTAGGGCGCTCTACTTAAGATACCGAAATGCTTTACGCATTATCAAAACCATCGTATCCATTACGGAGGTTGAGAGAAGTTCGGATATAAGAAGCAAAATTGAGTGGGTTAACAACATCGTCAAAGACGGATTACCCATTGCTTCCGCTGCTCCCAAAATTCCAATAGACTCCTCTAATCCTTGGAGGAAATCATGCCAGCACCCAAGAGGCCCAAAAATCAAAGTTCCAAAACCCCTGGGCCATCCAACAGCACATCTCTGAAGTCTTTCAGCGAAGCCTTAAAGAACGCAATTGTGATCGCGGTAATTGATAGGAACGATACCGACGGTTCCATTACACCTAAACGGTGGCATCTAGTCAAGCTGAAGCTTTCGAGCAACTTCTTGGCCATAATGCGGGAAAACCCCGCACCACCTCAAGCTGATCGTGTGTGCCAATCAGAGATCCCTTGATCTCTTCACTAAGGCCATAGATGGTTTAAGAGAGATTTGGCCAGGTGCATAAATCGAGGTCGTGTCTAAGCAAGACATTCTTAGCACACCTCGAACTCGTACTTGGATCTCAGCCGAACACTCCTCCCCAGTAAGTATTCTGGAAATCATCAGGCTCAGTAACCCGATCCTTCCGACTCATGTCTGGATGGGCTCTTATAGATGCGCGTTAATCGTGATCAATAAGGAATCTCTTAACCCTCTAGCGCAGATAATATTCGGTTCGGATTCAGTCTATACACTTAAGGGTCTACAAAAGGGATGAGTTGGATGCTAATAAGCAACCTCCTCCTCCTTTAACGGAGACACAACCAGACACAACCTTGGATCTTGGAGCGTCGATATCCTTTCCGAAAATGTGTAGCGGCGATTCCAATCTATCCTCTCTCCTCTTCTGACACCCTGTCGGAAATAGAAACCGATGACGAAAGAGAATGAGGTCCTATACGATCAGAGGAAGAAGATGAGCACATCTTCAGAATCGAAGGACCTCAACAGCACCGTGGTGGAGGCTACTCTGGAAAACTGTAAGAATGATACAGTTTCTCCTGATTAATCAGCATCACTCAAAAAAGGCCTCGGCCGCACTCATTCTGCGTCTTTAAAAAAACGCGGAAGACATTATCCTAATCCAGGAACCATGGATTGTAGAAGGCGTTGTTCGTGGACTTAGGACACCCGTATGCGCTCAGCTCTATACAAGAGACAAAGGTAAGATCAGAACTTGTATATTAGTGAAACGTAGCCCGAATGCATTTTTACTTCCTAATCTCAGCGACCCCGACTTAACCGTTACCAGACTAGAGACTACCAAAGATTCCTACTGGCATCGGCTAACTTTGGCCACGATCATGTGGACCATCTCCCTGGTGATAACCTAGAAAGGGTGGTACTGGAAGCTGGAAGGCAAAAAACTGGCCTCATCATCGGATGCGACTGCAGGTACTTGCCTTAAAGCGACGAAACACTGGATAAATAATTCATTTGACCACGCCAACATTCTTAATACATTAGGAATCCTCACAGGGAACATCGATTACACCATACCTGAAACATTGGTTTGACAAAAACATCCATGTAAGCTTCCCTTCTAGATCTTTCTGGGGGGAAGATGCTTTCGTGAAGGACAAGTCAATCTATCTCTACACAGACGGATCTAAAACCGATAGCGGAGTTGGTGGCTGTGTTTTCTCAGATAAGATAAATCTGAGCCTTTTTTCCGTCTTCCAAATCACTACAGCGTGTTCCAGGCGGTTAAAGAAGCGCTATCCTGGCTGTAGAAATACGTGATATCTGCAAAGAATATCCGCGTCTTTCTTGATAGTCAGGAGAGCTATCAAGTCCCTGGACTCAGTCTCATTAAATTCTAAAACCGCCCTTGAGTGCTGATCATCTTTTATGGAGATAGCAGAGCAGTTCAACCTTTACCTTTGTTGGGTGCCGGGCCACAGAGGCATTCCAGGGAACTGTAGAGCCGATGAACTCACCAAAATTGGAACCACTCTACCTATTCTACAATTGTTTTACACTCATGAGGTTTTAATCAAGGCATTTGGAAGACGGTCCTGTGCTATCTTACAGGGTTTTCCATTTATTCTTGATAAGGATTTCATAGGGATATAAAATGCTTTGTTGTAAAGGTTTTGTTAAAGACCGTTAAATGAACTCTTTCTGCTTATTATTTTCAGAAATTTGTCCCGGACAAGTGAAGGTATTTACAAAACTTTATTTACTTGCAAGTAACACTGTTCTTATCTCTCCCAAGATGCTGCTTGTTGTTGCTAATCAGTGATACCTTCTACTCGTATATTCCGTAGAAATTTAACTTCAGGACATCGTACAAATACCCTTATCCGGGAAAATAACACGAAATGCCTACGGGAAAATATAATCGTATCCCACGTGGTTTCGTTTTTCATATAGTAAAATCTGCATAACGAAAGTTTGAATATGGAAAGCTTTGGTCGGATTGGATTTAGCCTGGAGTCAGTTCAGAGTTACATATTCCTAAGATCAGTCCCTAGCACTTACTGTTACTAGAGTTACTAGAGAAAATAAGCGAACAATTTAATACCTCTGGTCAGAACGAACGGAGCATGTTCTGGGTAGTCCGACATTAGATGCTCTTTAAGGTAATAGTCAAAGAAGTTCTTTGATGATATTTTGTTAAGGTGACGTACGAGTATATCCATACGCAGCATGCTGTTTCTTGTAACTGTGAAGTAGAACATTTCAAAACTTAACACTCTTATAGGATAAGCCCAGTTACCTATTTATCTGTTCAATTGAGCATTCTCGGCTGGTATGCACTTGATTACGTATATAACTATCTTAAATGCACACCTGGATTCTATAATGTTTTTAAAGATGTTTGTGGATTAAAATTTTATACATGTGCTTACCTTGCAATACAAACAGGAAGAGACTTTATTCAGGAAAAAGGTTCAATACGAGTAATAGATTAATATTATGATTTTTTGTTATACTTAAACATAGCTTACATCGAGTATAATAATAATGTACTAGATTCTTAATATATAACAGATTCAACTACTGGAAGCATACAAGTATGCACGCAGACTTGATTACGATTTTTATAGAAAGCACTGCTAATCTACCCAGTGTCTTATTTTTGGGAAATAAATATTCAGGCTATCAACTTGGTAAAACTTAATTGGAGTTGATTCAATTTTTCCCCCAAGTTGGATAGCCTTTCGAAGAAGCAGAAACCACTCACCCTTAACCTTGATTTGACCTTAATTGGGCCAACAATTTCAATTGTTCAGAGTCGTATCATTTATTTTATTTTGTCTCAAGGTTCCTTCTTAAATTCAAAAGTCTTGTTAACCAGGGGACACCCTTACCCTTTGTCTTGTGGTGTTGTAGTTTTGTATGTTGAATGCGTCATAAGAGTATCAGTACAGAAGGAATCCTACAACATGTGCCACAGAAGACGGTGCCCGTAAGAAGCACAATAAGAGTAATGCTGACCCTCGGATGTTGAGCATTCGTTTTGTCTGTATACATTTCTTCTTTCTTTTGTTATTTCTGGCGAAAGAGAGATCTCAAGCAAATAACTAGTCCACTCTATTCCTTGCAAGTTCCATTTAATGGAATCTTTCAGCCTTTAGAAGAAAGATGAGTAACCGCTTCAATGATAAAGCGCTTGCAGTACCAGCACACTACATTTCCATTGTGTCAATGGCAACGCACGTTGGAGTAACCACATACTCGATGTCGCCGAAAATGCTGCGAGATGTCTATGTTTCCTGAACAGATGTAGAAATATTTCACCCATTCTGATCTAGCCTCAATATATAACTTATTCATCCGCCCAAATTTTGAGTATGTAATGCTCCCAAATAAAACTCTTAGTAACAGATAGTGGAATCCAATTTATTGTTTCTTTGACAATCGCTTAAAGACTGACTCACCATAATGAGAACTAAAACTATTTATGCTAACTTACACACTCATTACATGTTGTGTGCATGTATATGTGGCGCCTATTACATGCAACATAATATATGTATATATCTGCGGAAGATGTAGTTATACTATGTGCATAATCAAGCCATACTCCACAATGCCCCCCTTATATTTAAATATTATACATAATTATACTAGATTTATAAACATTCTAATTTTTGTTTAGCGTTCTTTTAGGGTATCTATCTTTTTCTTGAAATTTTGCCCAATCTATTTTCCTGTTAATTTTTACTTTGTCTTGTAGCTGTACTTCAACATCTTTACTTAAATCTATATTATTTTTAGTTGGAACATTATCTACAACTGCGTCTAATACAATATTTTCCGCATTCTGATAAGCGACAGGATTATTAGAATCATCATTGCAACTAATCTTAACCTTTTCTGTAGGATCAATTACGGAAACTATCGTATTTTCGGAAAAGTCATTAACTGCAATCGATTTTAATTGATTAACGTGTCTCTTCCATATTTTTTGTTTACTTAATATTTCAACTAAATAATATTGCCTTTTTACAATGCGGCCTTCACACCAAGTTTGTTTTCCTGCAACAGAATAATCCTTAGCAATTACATAGTTTCCCGCTTCAAAGTGTTTTCCATTATTTCCTTTATAATATTTCTTTTGCTTTGCCTGCGTTAAATCTACTTTTTCACTAACATTTGAATTTCGGCTATTGTGAAGCAATTTGCTTTTAATTGGGTTTGTAATATCAAACCTACTTCTTAGACTCCCATTAAACATTAACATAGCTGGAGACATTCCAGTAGTGCTGTGAACTGAGTTGCGATAGTCCAATAGAAAAGCTTCAAGGATTTGATTTATATTACCAAATGAATTTTTTGCATGCATAGATCTCTTTATTGCAAGTTTACAAATTTTGACACTATTTTCAGCTTGTCCGTTGGTAGCTGGATTTCCAACAGGACTTGTTTTATGAGTTATTTTATTGCTTGCTAGAAAGTTTTGAAATTCTTCGGATACAAAAGTGGTAGCATTATCAGAGACTATAACATTAGGTATACCAAACCGTGAGAATAAAGGACGTAAGTGCTTTATAGTGTTGCTACTTGATATATTTTCCCCCATATCGATACATTCATTCCATTTCGTATATGCATCAATAACAACTAGAAATTTCCTTTTAAACAAGGGTCCCATAAAATCAATATGTAACCTTTGCCAGGGAGCATCTGGCCAATCCCAGCAAATCAAAGCCGCCTTGGATTGATTACTTTGATATTGCATACACTGTTCACATGACTTCACCATCTTCTCAATATCGTCATCCATCAAAGGCCACCAAAAATAACTGCGCCCTAAACTTTTGGACTTAACAATTCCCAAATGTGTTTCATGAATTTCATTGAGAACCGATTTCCTGAGACATTCTGGAACTATTACCCTATACCCCCAAAAAATACAATCATCCTCAACAGAAAGCTCATCCCTTCGACTGAAATATGGTTTCATCCTCTCATTATCACATCTCTTAGGCCAGCCTTCCCTTATATATTGCCTTATAGTGACCAATAATTGTTCATTACTCGTTGCATTTCTAATTTCTCCAAAAGTCGTTGCTACTGTCCCAAATTCTTTTACGTAACTAATGCATATTTCACTCGTCAGTAGTTTTTCTTTCTCAGCGTTATCTACAGGTGAACGAGACAAATAGTCAGCAATTTTACCTTTTGAATTGACATGTTCTAATTCAAATTGGTAGCCTGATAAAAATAGGGCATATCTCTGCAATCGATTAGTTGTCATTGGTGGTATTCCTTTTTGTGAACCAAATATAGAAATAAGGGGCTTATTATCAGAAACCAATATAAATTTTTTGCCAAAAATGTATTGGTGAAACTTCTTGACACCGAACATTATTGCCAAGGCCTCCCTTTCAATTTGCGAGTACCTAGTTTCTACGTCCGACAACCGTTGAGAAGCGAAAGATATGGGTCGTTGAACCCCACTACTGTATTCATGCACTAAAACTGCAGCCACTCCTTTTGGACCCGCATCAACTATTAGTTTCAGAGCCACATTGGGGTCATAGTGTGCCAACACCTGATTTGAAGTTAGTAACTTTTTTACTCGTCCGAAACATTCATCTTCCTCGCTTCCCCAAAGAAAACCATTGTCTTTTGAAAGCAAATCATAGAGTTTTCCTGCTGCTGAAGCCAAATTAGGAATGAATTTTCTATAAAAATTAATTATGCCTAAAAAGGATTGCAATTCGACAACTGATTTTGGTGCTGGCAACTTGAGAATTGCATTTATCCGTCCAGGGTCCATATGAAGGCCCTCACTGTCAATAACATGACCCAAATATTTCACTGACTTAGCCATAAATTCACATTTAGTCTTTGAAACCTTTAATCCTGCTTCTGCCAGTCTTTTTAGAACATCGTTTAGTATTTTTAAATGCTCACTTCGCGTTTTAGCACCGATTAAAACGTCGTCCATAAATACTATAACCACTTTAATACCTGATAGCAATTGCTCAATAATTTTCTGAAATAATGCTGGTGCTGGGGCTAAACCATAAACTAAACGAGTATATCTGAATAAACCCTTAGTAGTTGAAATTGTTGTAAAATTTCTCGAATTCTCTTCCAACACTATTTGCTGATATGCCATGCTCAAATCTAATTTCGAAAATTCCATCGCCCCATGAACTTCTGCGAATAATTCCTCAATTGTTGGTAGGGAATATTGATCAACACAGAGTTGTGGATTAAGTGTAACTTTAAAGTCCCCACATATACGAACATCACCATTTTTCTTTAATATGGGCACAATTGGTGTTCCCCATTCGGAATAATCAACGGGTTCTAGTATACCTAAGTCCACAAGTTTAACTATTTCGCGCTCTACTTTACTTTTAATTGCAAAGGGTAGCCTCCTAGGCTTAAAAAACTTGGGAATAGCACCCTCTTTTAATTTCAGAGACACCTTATGTTTGTTGAACGTTCCGAGTTTGTCATCGAATACAGATGGAAATGATTCTAATATCTGTACTAGTTCTTTGTCTAGATATTCAATAAAATTCAATCCCTCAAACCGTATACTGAATGCTTCCATAAAATCACGACCCAATAGTGGGGGACCCCCATTATCAACTACAAATATATCAAGTAGCACACTTTTGTTTTTATACGTAACTGTTACCTTAATAACTCCAATCGGTGATATTGCATTTCCACTGTAACTCTTAAACCGCTTAGCTGTTGAAAGAATCTTGCACCTAGCCAAATATTTGTAATACGCAGATAAAGAGATCGCCGAAACCGGAGAACCACTATCAAGTTCCATGCACATCGCAACTCCGTTCATTATCACTTTTACTAGAATTGGATTACTTTTTTCGCCTTTGCTAAAATATAATAAAGACAAATCATCATCACTACTGTTTAACATAAAATTAAAAGCATTTTGATTTTTGTTACTCGCTACTGAACTATTCATTTTACACATTTTTTGTAAATGCCCTTTCGTGTTGCATTTCCTGCATCTGTAGTTTTTAAAACGGCACTGGCTTTCCCCATGATTGGTATAATCGCAAACACTGCAAAATGTTTTTTCTTCTGGCTTTCGTTGCTAATGTTGCTGTACCTTTTTTTTATAGTTGATGTTATGGATTCCGCTAGTTGAAGGTTCCGATTTGACAATTGTCTCACATTCCAGGTTATTACCGTACTGCAGTTTTATGCAGTCCACAGATGAAGCAATGGTGATAGCTTTTTGAAAGGTTAGAGTTTCTACATCTTCCAAAAATAATTTATCTTTTGCCAAGCATCTGGGTAGGCCAATAATGAATTTATCCCTCAGACACATTTCCAAATGACTTCCAAACTTGCAACTTTTCGCCAATTCTCGCACACGTGCTGCCCATACAATTGTTGTTTCATGCTCTTCTTTAGTCGCCATATAAAATTTATTTCTCTCAGCAAATCCCAATATAGCTGGCTCAAAGTGTTTGTCTAATGCAGTGATGCATATAACATAAGTTGTTGTTTCATTACTAATTAACCTTGGTTGAATTAGACTTTCGAGCAGCCTATACGAAGTAGAACACAATCCTCCAATTAAGTTGGCTTTTTGCTTTTTTGCGAATCGGTCATGATCGTCGATATCATTTGCAATAAAGTATTGCTCCAACCGCACCTTAAACATCGTCCAGTCATCCTTTGTTTTGTCCATTTAGCTTTGTTTTGTATGGAATCCTCGTCGCCAATGTAATGTTCCCAAATAAAACTCTTAGTAACAGATAGTGGAATCCAATTTATTGTTTCTTTGACAATCGCTTAAAGACTGACTCACCATAATGAGAACTAAAACTATTTATGCTAACTTACACACTCATTACATGTTGTGTGCATGTATATGTGGCGCCTATTACATGCAATATAATATATGTATATATCTGCGGAAGATGTAGTTATACTATGTGCATAATCAAGCCATACTCCACAGAGTATAATGCCCAGACCTGCTGGCACTTGCCAGATAGGATCCAAAACCGTGCGGTAAAACTCATAGGCCAATAACACAGCACAGTCAATTGACACCGCTCGACTACCGACGTAATGCCTCCTGTCCTCACCTAGTTCTAGCGCTATTTTCACCACCAGTGCTTCAGTAGTATTCCGCCCCTTCAAATTTTTAACCATAACACCCGTCTCGCAATAAATTCTCATCAATATACCCTCAAGTCCGCATTCGACTGTACTCTAAAATATCGTAATTCCTTCCTAAGTGGTACAACTCGCTTATGAAATGTCCTGTCGGGCTCTTTATTTCCTAGTCATTGTAACATTCACACATTTAAAACCAATGTACATCTGTACCTCTCTTCCTTTCCTCTCTAATTTTCGTTGTCCGGTTCTGTTTGCAAACATTTTAGGGGTACTAATAACTTCTTTAACCAAAAAAATTCACAGAAGTAGTGCTCCGCGGTGTCGTCATCACTTTCACAGCAAGCACCGCAGGATATTGTATCACTTATGCTTAGCACATTTAAGTACTTATCACAAGCTTAGTCTCCGGTCACAATGCATGTAAGGAGTTTGCCATCGTTTCCTACTGAGGGACACCACATAAGTTGAAGTCCTCTTAGAAACGTCGGGAAGCATTCGTTTGGTCTGCCGGCAATCTGGGGAGTTATGCCGTCTGAAGTTGTGCTCATATTAAACCGAATACGTAGACAGACCTAACTTAGGTTCGGGTCCAGAAAAATTCTCCGCTGATCCTTGCCCAGCAAGTTCTGCGGCGACCTGGGACCCAGACAAGACTCAGTGAAGTCTTGCGCTCTCGAACTAGCTTCGAAGTCGTAACAATATTTTCAGAACGTCCAACTAATGAAAAAAATGTGGAATTTTCGTCCTGGAACATGAAAAATGAAAAGGCCCTTGCACTGATAACTTTGTCCGTAAAAACTTCGGAAATCGGCAATATAAAGAAATGCAAAACTGCATCAGACGCTTGGGAAACGCTGAAATGAATTCGCCAGCCAACTGGACCAGTAAGAAAGGTAACGCTTTTTAAAAAAATTATTATATATGAGAATGAGTGAAAGTGAAGGCATGCATCAATATTTATCTAACTTTGGCCATATAATCGAGAAACTGTCCGAAATTGGCATAGAGTTGCAGGAAGAGATATATGTTATAATGCTCTTAGCAAGTTAGTCAAAATCATACGAAAACTTGGTGGTAGCACTCGAATCTCGTGATGAGTTACCCAAGCTTAGTGCTTTAAAGGTGAAGCTAGCCGAGGAAAGCGGCAGAAGGAAAAATGAAGAGCTGCTGCTTGAAAATGAGTGCACTGATCAGGCTTTCTTGGGTAGGTCATCGAATGCCAAGGTTAATAGCAGAAACGACCAGCGCAAAAACAACGGCAACCATATAGTCAAAAGGCAAAGAAACGTGAAGTGCTATAATTGCGGGAAATAAGGCCACATTGCAGCAGAATGCAGGCAAAAGCCGAATGATTTAAAATAGAGAAGAGGCGAAATCGTTTTTTTTCCCTATTCATTGCAAACCAAAATCCGCTTGCGTTTAATAACAAAGCTTGGTGTTTGGATAGTGGCGCTACGACTCACATGTGTGCAAAACGTGAAATGTTTAGTAATTTTGAAGCATACAAAGATACTATTACACGGTGAAGTCGAAATAAAGACGAAAACTTCAGTGCTTAGACTAAAAAACGTTCTTTATGTTCCCCAATTACAATGCAATTTCATATCCGTAAGCAAATCTGTAAAAGGTGGCTGCACGGTAACATTTAAGAAAAGTGAAAAGTGATCAAAATGGTAAAAATCTATTGAGTGCCAAACTAACAAACAACTTGTTTCTGTGTGAAATTGAAGATAGCAAAAATGGGTTGTGTTCAAGTAAAAGCTCTAAGGAAGAACTTGAAATGTGGCATAAAAGATACGGACACTTAAATGTGGGAAGCTTTAAGAAATTAAAAGAAAATAATGTTGTGCACGGTCTGAAGTTTGATGCAAAAAACGTAGAAATTAATTGCACTGTTTGTTTAAAAAGCAAGATTTGTGTTAAGCCATTCACTTCCTCAAATAGTAAAAAGCAAAAAAAATCTAGAGCTTGTACATAGCGATGTGTGTGGTCCAATAAATGTCAACTCACTTGGTGGCTCGCGATATTATGCTACAATGGTGGACGATAAGTCAACGTACGTTCACGTGTATTTTATTAAACAGAAATCGGAAGTTTTAACAGTGTTTAAAAACTACAAAAACATGGTAGAACGAAGAACGGGCAAACACATAAAACACATTTCTAAAACAGCACGGCATTGTCAGGCAGCTGACTGTCCCTCACACCCCACAGCAAAATGGTGTGGCTGAGCGATTGAATAGAACGCTCGTTGAAATGGCTCGTAGCATGATGCTAGACGCAAATCTGGGAGAAATTTTTTGGGCAGAAGCAGTCCATACAGCTGTTTACTTACGAAACCGTTCGCCTACGAAAACTTTACGCCTTGCGACTCTGTATGAGTTGTGGTACCAGCGTCAGCCAGCAGTTGGCCACCTTCGGATTTTTGGATGTCTCGCAATAGCTCTTGACAAGACACAGCGCAAATGTGTTTGCTGATAAGGCAAAGGCATATCGATTGTTCGAAAAGTCGACCAAACAAGTCATCGTTAGCCGTGACGTACATTTTGTGGAGCCTTCAATTGAAACATTCGTCATCAATTTGCAAAATCCACCAGAGTATATTGACTGCAATAACAAATTTACAAATGTGCAAACAATGGACAAAATAACAGATAACAAATCAATCAAGATGACAACTACTGACGACGATAGCGATGCTGGTTGAAGTTGAATGTACAGAACGGGAAGCTAATGTCAAAAACAAAATTGAAACTGATGACATTGATGGACAAAGCGGACCAGTAAGACTAATAAGAACAGCTGATAGTGGTTGGCGAAGGGCAAAAGAGCAGCACAATGTGTAACTGTGACGATGTTAAGGTTCCAACGTCAGTCGAAGAAGCTCAAGCAAGTAAGGAATCGGCTGAATAGCAAAAGGCTATGGCACAGGAATATGGTGCTTTGATCAACAATGATACACTGGCACTGGCTGAGTTACACCCGAATCATAAGGCGATTGGATGCAGATGGGTGTTTGCACTTAAACGGGACATAAATGGAACGATTGAACGCTATAAGGCACGGCTTGTTGCAAAAGGCTGTGGGCAAAAATATGGCGTCAACTACGAAGAAACATTTTCACCTCTTGTGAGATATACGACGATTCGTATGGTGTTAGCTATCGCAGCTGAGTTAGAGCTGCATGTGCATCAACTCGACGTTTCAACCGCATATCTGAATGGAGAATTAGAAGAGGAGGTTTATATGAAGCAACCTCCTATGTTTGAAGACCCCGCAGCTGGTGCTTGTGTTCTTAAGCTAAAAAAGTCTCTCTATGGCTTAAAGCCGACGCTAAGTCAAATTGGGTTTGCTGCTTGTCCAAGTGAACCATGCGTTTATATAAAGCACGAACGTGGCCATATCAACATCATCGCTATATGGGTGAGTTGTTAGCCACTAAACAGAAAATTTCCTGTGCCATTTCTCGGTATGCGGATCGAGAAAGAGGGTGCAACTGGCTCAATTACTATCAGCCAACAGCAGCATGTACTTCAAATTCTCAAGAGGTTTGGCATGGAAGCGTGCCGAACAACAAAACTGCCGTTGGTACCCGGCTATCAAGCAAACTGTGATAGCAAAAACTGCGAAATGGTGGATCAAACCGAGTACCAATCACTAATCGGGTCATCAATGTATCTGTCAGTCACATCCCGGCCTGATATATTGCATTCTGTGTGCAAACCTATCGCTGAGGAATACTCAGCCGCACGGCTGGGATTGGGCGGCGGCGAAACAGGTGTTACGATACCTACATACCACGTCTAACATGTCCATCAAATATGCGATCACTGGAAAGGTGGTACAGGGTTATGTTGACGCGGATTGGGGAGGCGACACTACGGATCGTAAATCCTACACTGGTTTTGCCTTTATCCTTGGAGGCAGTGTATTTTCATTGGAGAGCAAAAAACAGCCTTCGATAACCCTAAGCAGTACTGAAACTGAGTACATGGCTATGTCAGAAGCAGCGAAAGAAGCTGTTTATATCAAAAAATTATTTAATGAAATGAAAATTTTTCAACATGTCAGATCAATCCTTATTCACGGCGATAATTTAAGCGCCATGAACTTAATAAGAAATCCTGTATATCATGCTACGAGCAAACATATAGACATACGTTTCCACTTTGTACGCGAAGTTTACATTAAAGGTAAACCCATATATGCCAGCCGTGCCCAAACGAGGATACCTAAACAAATACTGTTAGTTTTTTATTATTTCTGTTTTCTCTTCATTTCTTTGTTTATATTTGACGTTTAAGAAGCTGTTGACTTGTAATTAGACAAAACAGTAATCAGAAATATTTTAAAGTGAATTTTCCACGCATCTTGTGGAGTTGTTTCAGCGATCAGTTAATACAAATAATAAATAATTTTTATTTGTAAGTTTTACCACAAAGTTTGTTAGTTTTTTTACAAAATTAATATAAATATATTGTAGACTATAAAATAAAATTGATTCATCCCAGGAAATTTGAACATCGTTGATAGAAGGTATGGTTTTATAACGGTGTCCCCAATTGGGGCCAGTGGGAACATCAGGGGTAAAAATTATTCTTATTTTGCAGAGGTAATTGTTGTATAAACAATGGCTAAACGAATTTTCTGCAGTCATAACGACTACCTTGGGCTTCAAGAAGCACTCGATGCTGTAATGATTGAGGACGACGATGGAACAGATCTAGATTTAGTTGCACTTCCTCCAGAACCAAGTGTGTTAACCGATGAAGAAGAAGGTGATGAGGACCAAATTCAGAGCAATGCTTTTCCGCGAGACATACCGGGTAGGGTCGAAGTATTCACGAATCGAGGTGAAGACGAATGGGACAGTAGCGATGACGAACCCCTCGCTGAAATCAAGAGACGAAGAAATAATTTGGAGGGACCTCGCTGGCGTAAAACAGAGCCTATCTATGAGCCTATAGTTTCCACTGAAGGTAATGTGAAAGCGCGTCTCGATAAATTAGTGGATGAAATGAGAAATCAAAATCCATTGCAAATTTTTGAAAAAATATTTGACGAGGAAGTTTTTGCCATGATTGTTCAATACTCGCAGACTTACGCGGCTCAGAAAAACAAGCACGACTTCAAAGTATCCGTCGGTGAACTCAAAACATTCTTCGGCATTCTTTTATTGACTGGGTACCATTCATTGCCTCGAGAACGTTTGTACTGGTGCCTGGACGAAGACTGTAATGTGTCTATTGTTTCTAAAGCTATGCCAAGGAATCAATTTGAGGAAATAAAAAAATATCTTCATTTCTGTGACAATCTTTTCGCAGTCGAATCATCCGACAAAATGTGTAAGGTGCGACCGCTTGCAGAAATACTTATGAAGAAATTTTTGCAGTGGGGTGTTTTTCACCAAAATTTATCTATAGATGAGTCAATGGTGAAGTACTTTGGGCGGCATCCGGCGAAACAATTCATTCGAGGCAAGCCAGTGCGATTCGGCTACAAAAATTGGATGGTCACAAGCTCGGACGGATACTGTTATGCCTTCGACGTATATTGCGGAAAATCTCCAGGAGCCAATCCTAAAGAGCCATTGGGTACAAGAGTGGTAAAGCTATTGCTTGACAAACTGGGCACAATTGCTACAGACCATGTGGTATTTTTCGACAATTTCTTCACTAGTTTTGAATTGCTCCGAGACTTACGAAAAGCTGGTTTTCGTACAACAGGTACCGTTCGCGAAGGTAGAACCAAGAGGTGCCCTCTAGTTGGAGTGAAGGAAATGAAAAAGAAAAACCGTGCTGATTTTGACTATCGTTTCGACCAAGTCAACCATATTTTATTAGTCCGTTGGCTGGACAACAGTGTGTGCACCATGGGGTCGAACTATGATAGTGTACTCCCTCTGGGGAAAATAAAGAGATGGAGCACAGTAGAGAAGAAAAAAGTCGACGTTGGCATCCCGCATGTTTTTCAAAACTACAACAAGGGTATGGGTGAAGTAGACCAAGCTGATCAATCAATTTCATTATACCGCACTGCTATACGTGGCAAAAAATGGTGGTGGGTTTTGTTCACGTACATGCTGGATCTAGCCGTGGCAAACGCATGGCGCCTTCACGTTCTAACGAATGCTGAGAAGTTAGATCAGCTTCAATTTCGTCGCTACATTGCTCGTCACTATTTGAGACACACAAAAAGTGAAAATTTGCGTCCAACAGCTTCAGTGATGCCAAGTTTGCAATATGATGGGATCAGTCACTATCCAAAAAAACTACACCCGCAGCTAAGATGTTCCGTGTGTCATAAAAAAGCACGTTGGCAATGCAAAAAGTGTTTGCATACTTTATGCATTGAAAGAGAATGTTTTGAAATTTTTCATACTGCATAACCCCAGTGTCCCCATTTGAGGACGCCTTTTTTTTCCAATGAAGGATATATTTTTTTTTTGTTTCTTTATTATTTTTTTATAACATTAACATTTTTCACCAATTAATAAAGAAATTTTGTTATTTACACTGCGAAGTTTTATTTGGGCTCAAATGGGTTAATTGAACTAAAACATTGTCCTACTAATGCAGATATTCTTACGAAAAATTTATGTAAATCAAAACATGATTTGTAAAATGAATTACTTTTTGTTGAATATCATGTCGTACCATATGTAATTACTTATTTACTCTAATACAATCGCATCAGCAAAACATAACCAATGCAGTAACTGTCATCCACACTATTTTTCAACTCTATTAGCTTATTTACATAAGAACAAAATTGTACATAGGAACACGTATAAATTGAAGTGTCTTTTAATAAAACGTTTCATTCCTTCTAAACGAAAAGTCGCCTGAGTTTCTTTTTCCCGCAACAAAAGGTTATGGGCCCAGTCGCTTATTTGTGAAAAAAAAAATAATTTTAATTAAATACGCAATGAGTTCCGGGTTGTATAATATCGAGAAGCTGGACGATGATAACTGGAACAGCTGGAAAGTGCAAATGCGGTCGATGCTGTTCCATAGCGAGCTCTGGGGATACGTATCTGGAGAAACTTCCAAACCAGCAGCATCAGCGGGTACAGCATCTGCTACGGCGGAATGGAAGTTAAAGGATGGTAAGGCACTAGCAATGATGTTGTTGTCTATTAAAACCTCACAGGTATTGCACATCAAAAACTGTGAAACGTCGAAATCTGCATGGGAGAGGTTGGAGGAAGTTCACGCTCCACAAGGACCAGGGAGGAAGGTAACTCTATTCAAGGAGCTCATTAATTTGAAAATGGCGGAAAACTCATCCATGGTCAGTCATCTAAATAGTTTTTTTGATGTGTTTGAAAAACTAAAAGAGGCCGACATTAAGATGCAGGATGATTTGATCACGATAATTCTCTTGTTAAGCTTACCAAAAGGTTTCGAGAATTTCGTGGTTGCAATTGAATCCAGAGACGATCTACCTACAACTCAAAAGCTTAAAACAAAGCTTTTAGAGGAGGGGCGACGGCGTGAAGGAGAGACACCAGCAATTGGAGGTGAAGGTGGTGAGTCTGTATTTTTTTCTAAACAGATAAGGTCAAAAAACCAAGGACAAACACAGCAACAGCATACGCCGAAGAAGGGAAAGTGCTATAAGTGTAACAACAGGGGACACTATGCATCGGCTTGTCGCTCTTCTACCACAGTAAAGTCTACGGCTCATTTCGCGGCATTCAGTGCAGTAAATAGCACAAACACTCACCCACTGCTAACAAAAAGTTCATGGGTTTTGGATAGCGGCACTACTAGTCATATGTGTGGTGACAAAGGTATGTTCATTTCCCTCACACCACATAAAGAAGTAATCGAATTAGCGGCAAATCATCAAATACAGTCGGACGGTATTGGTGACGTTGTGATCGAAGCGGGATCGGTGCGCATGCATTTGCATAAAGTTTTATTTGTCAAATTGCTTGAAACTAACTTTATTTCGATAAGCAAAGCTACGGAAAACGGGCATACGGTGGTTTTTTTATAAATCTTGTGCGGTTATTAAGTCAAATGATGGCAAAATAATTATGAAAGCTACAAAGAGCGGTAATCTGTTTATTTTCGAAAAGAAACAGTTTCTCTATTCGCGAACGTCTAATGACAGTTTGATGCGCTGGCATCAGAGGTTAGGTCACCTTAATGAAAAAGATTTAAAATTACTTTACTCCCGTGATATGGTATACGGAATGGACTCTATCAGTAGTGGAATGTCATTGAACTGTGAAACTTGTTTAAGAGCAAAAATCTGCACCTTACCCTTTACTAGTAGTAAGTATCGAAGCACCGGCGTGCTTGATTTGATCCACAGTGACATTTGCGGTCCGATGAGAGTGTCTACCCCTGGCGATTTCAGATATTTTTTGCCTCTTTATTGACGATTATAGTAGAAAATCGTTCATATATCTACTAAAGAACAAAAGCGATATTTTAATGTATTTAAATTATTCAAATCTCGGGTAGAACGTGAAACGTCTAAAAGGATAAAGTCACTTCGAACTGACAATGGGCGTGAATATCTCAGCAAAGAGTTTTCAAATTCTTTAGACTCTGAAGGTATTGTTCATCAGCTTACTACAAGTTTATACACCACAACAAAATGGTGTTGCCGAACGGGCCCAATCGAACGGTGGTGGAGATGGCGAGATGTATGTTGCTTGATTCCTGCCTTCCTGAGATGCTGTGGGGAGAAGCAGTAAAAACATCCGTATATCTCCGAAATCGAGCATATACAAGAGCTCTTGACATGAGGACACCGTATGAGGCCTGGTGTGGCAAGAAACCATCCGTGCAGCATCTCCGAATCTTCGGATCCAAAGGTGTGATGCTAGACAAAAAGCCTGGTAAGTCGAAATTCAGTGCCAAAGGTATGAGTTGCTTTATGGTTGGGTATGCTTTTGAGTCTAAGGCCTACAGGCTATATGACGCGAAGTCTAAGAGTATTTTCCAGAGCCGCGATGTAAAATTTTTGGAGAACAGCGAAACGAACTTATCACTCGGGGAATCCAATGACTACGTCATCACAGGCCTGCAAGAATCCAATAGTCTATCGGAGAGGGAAAACGCTGCTGCTGCTGTCGCTGCTGTTACTCCCAAGAAGGAAAATGTTCCGATTGTGAAAGTGGATACTGCACCTGAAGTTGAACATCATACTATTGATACTGCATCTGAAGAGGGCCCAGATGCTGATGGTAATGACTTACCTAATGAAGAGGTTCCTGGTTGCGGTTCTCAGACAAGGATCGATAAGCAAGCAGGCGATGTTGTTGATGCTGGAAATGTTGGTAATAAGAAACAAACACGATACCCGATCCGGTCACATCAAAAATTAAACATACACGTGAGTAATTTAAATGATAACTATTCTAATCCGTTAACAGTTACCGAAGCCCTAAGTCGGGGTGATGGCCGGAGATGGTTAGAAGCGATGAATAGCGAATATGAGTCTCTTCTGGCGAATGGGACGTGGGAACTGGTGCACCCACCAGAAAACAGGCAGATCATTAAATGCAAGTGGGTTTTCAACATTAAGAGAGACAGAAGTGGAAACGTGGAGCGCTATAAGAGCCGATTAGTTGCGAAAGGATGCAGCCAGAAATTTGGCGTTGACTACACCGACACTTTTTCCCCTGTTATGCGTTTTTCCTCACTCAGGCTGATATTAGCAATCGCTGCTAAGTTTAATCTTATCGTTCACCAAATGGATGTGACCGCAGCCTATCTAAATGGAGAGCTAAAAGAGGAAATTTTCATGAGCCAGCCAGAACAGTTCGTGGTCAAAGGCAATGAAGACAAGGTGTGCAAGCTGAAGAAGGCATTGCCCAAGGCTTAAGCCCAAGCAGTCAGGACGGGAGTGGAATGTGAAGTTGGATAAGACGTTGAAGAGGATGGGTTTCGTGCAATGCAATGCAGACTCGTGCGTGTATACATCGAACGAAAATAACGAGACCAACATCATTGCTGTTTATGTCGACGACATCCTACTTGCGTGCTCCAATCAAAAATCATTGATGGACATCGAGCAGCGAATTGGTGAGGAGTTTGACGTCGTGAACAAAGGACCTGCTGACCATTTCCTAGGAATAGAGATTACGAGAGAGGACAACGGAGATATAAGCATCTCACATAAACAATTTATTCGTAATCTTTGTGAGAAACAAAATATGGTGCAATCTCGCAAGTGCAGCACTCCTTTGGATCCAGGCCAGAGATTTCTAAAGTGCGGTGGTTGCCCTGAATGTGGAAAGGTGGACAAAACAGCATACCAGTCGCTTATTGGATCATTGCTCTACTTGGCTATGTCCACACGCCCGGACATTCTACACTCCGTTAGCAAACTCTCGCAGTTCAACGTCAATCCACATCCTGAGCATTTTGCTGGCGCCAAACACATAGTCAGGTATATAAATAACACACAAAACATTAAACTTCTTTACAGAAAAACTAGTGGACATTTAAAAGGGTTCGCAGACGCTGATTGGGCCAGCAGTAGCGAAGACAGAAAATCCTACACAGGATTCGTTTTCTTCATCGGCGACGATAACGCTGCAATTACTTGGCAGTCGAAAAAACAGTCTTCGGTGGCGCTAAGCACCACAGAGGCGGAGTACATGGCACTATCTGAGGCGTCGAGAGAAGCAATTTACTTACGTGCATTTATCACAGAACTGGGGTTTTCCGAGCTGGTGATCGGACCCACTGAGTTACACGGGGACAATCTTAGTTCGCATGCACTGGTCAAAAATCCAGTCTACCATAGTCGCAGCAAACATATAGATATACGAGCACATTACGTAAGAGAGGTTTTCAATAAAAATTGTATTAAATTAATATATACTTCAACCGAAAATATGATTGCCGATATATTAACGAAAAATTTGTCAAAAATTAAATATGTTAAATATTCCGATATGCTTGGTTTAAAAAATTAATCTGTATGAATATTTAAATTTTTGAATTGTTACATTTTCTATGAATTTTAATTGATTAAGTTTTGAGGGGTAGTGTTGAATATCATGTCGTACCATATGTAATTACTTATTTACTCTAATACATTCGCATCAGCAAAACATAACAAATGCAGTAACTGTCATCCACACTATTTTTCACCTCTGTTAGCTTATTTACATAAGAACAAAATTGTACATAGGAACACGTATAAATTGAAGTGTCTTTTAATAAAACGTTTCATTCCTTCTAAACGAAAAGTCGCCTGAGTTTCTTTTTCCCGCAACACTTTTATTATTTAAAACTTCGTAACTAAAACTGAATTGAATATTTTTTTGTTGTGCATTTTGTTTGATGTTTATACATATGTATATTTATATATTTATTAAGGAGGAGTGTTGAAATTATAATACATATTTAAGTTCCAATCTGGCAATGTCACATTAAAAGCTTTTGTTACATTTTCACATTAATACATTCACACATAATGAAACTCTAGTATATAAGCTAAACCTATGTTAAATAAAGTATGACTATGAAATTTGAGCCCCTTAAGCTTGAGTTCGACCAATTTTAGAACAATTTTATAAGACACTCAAAAGACAGTCTTTTGGTTGTTCCTTAATCCACATTTATTTCTGTAAAAAACTGTTTTGCTTATCTCTACAATCTCGAAAGTAGTATACATAATATATATTTTTCTAAAATGTAATGCCAAAATCTTAAGCTCTCCACTCTATAGTACGAGTATTTCCCTGTTTTAAGATGACTGTCCTTTGGCCTTAGAATTGCTATCCTGTTTCATAGCTTCTTCAATTTTGAGTTTTTCGTCATGATACTTCTTCCATATTCTGAGGATATCCTTCGCAAGATCAGGCCTCATTTTACCCATTGTTTTCTGAGCACTGGAGCGCAGTAATTCTTTTGTGAGGCCGAATTTGATTCCCTTCTTATAAACGCTTTGGGCTTTTGATACGACCTTGTATTGCTTCCGCAGTTCTTGTTTGTACAAAAACAGTAAGTACGGCGTAGTTTGTGGGTATTTTCTTTTATGTATTGAGTTCTTTTCAGCCATTTTAGGGATGCTGTTGTTCTTAGGGATGGTTATGCACTGATGATAAAGACAAAATTGCTCTTTGATTTATATCGCGGTGCGCAGATATACTCGTAATCTCAATACCTGTCACGAGGATGTGATTTATGCCGCAAAAATCTAAATTGCTGTCATAATTAAGGAAATAGGATGCCATCTTAAATTTATGGTCATCATAATCATAATCATGTCATAATTAACCGCGATTATCAGGATGTAGGTAAGAGAAATAACGAGCACGGTTGCAGGTAGAAATGACTTTCGAGTCACAGGTACTTGCAGGTAACTTTTCTATTGAAATTTTAAATTGCTGTAATTAGGGGACAGATTATTTTGAATTTGGAAAAAATATGCAATGCGATGGCATACGACCTTTATGAGGAAATCAGAAAGCTAAAATGATTTTTTCTCCAACGTAAAAGAATAGCAATTAACATTGGTTAAGCTATAGAACACGCGAATGACAACCGATGTATTTGGCACCATACAGACATTGGTTGAGGCTGGAATAATAGCAATTTTGGTCCATTGGTAGAGCCAGACCTCAACCGGCTCCTCTCTCATAGTTAACGCAAACAGGACCGCGTATCAGTCAAATAAATTTTCTTTTTAATGATTTTTATGGAGCACGAGCTCTGTTTTTGATTCCACTTTTTGCTAAAATCTGCCTTTACACCATCACTGAACTTATTGCTAAGAAACTGCTAGCCATTACGAAGCTTTTGTCTCTCTAGGAATTTCATAGGCTGAAGACTTCTCGGCGTTTCCATGACCTTGGGAATACAGATGTAAATGAATCAAATTTCTTTCCTAAATTGGTAATTTTCTAGCTTTGTAGCGCGTTAAGGTCGTCAAACCCCTTTATAACACTTTGATTGGCTTCATCTTGAATACGTTAGACAATTTTGGCCATATTACACCACACACTTTCCGGAGAGGAACTGTGAAACGGTTTCTCCGACTTGCTTTATGGGGAGCTCTCAGGGCTTATAGTGTATTCGCATTGAAATACCCCAATAGAGTGCTATGAGAACGATATTTAATCTCTCTCTGATTACCACCTCAACAATGTGGCCCTTAAGACGACTCCACTCGTCGTGTGTTACTATTATTTTTAAAATAATATTGTCAGATTTTATGTATAGAATTTAATTAGCAGTAAGGGGATCTGATCGGGAAACTGCTGACTGTCCTACAACTTTCATTAGGCCACCATAGTGCTTGGTGGTCCTCGGTCACTGCATGAGTACACCCTTAATCATACAGGTTAACATGGCATACGCCGTCATAAGACTCGCAAACCGACATAGAACAGATTGAAAAGATGTGATGAACTAACTAATGGACTCGGACAAAAATGGAATCAATAATAACGACCGTTGCCAACGTTGAAAACACAACGACCTTCGGATCTGATCGTGGAATTTTCGGACCCTTAATAGGCCAAGTGCAGCCGAACAATTAGCACAAGCCCTTGAGTGTAATCACGCAGATATCACTGCTATCCAGGAAGTGCGATGTAATGGCCCAAGCATTAGGAGGATGAAAAGCCGTGATATATATATGTATATTAGGGTGTCCCAGGCTATAAGGGTTAAATTTTTTTTTTTAGATAGAGATACGCATACCTTTTTTTTTTTTCTATTTGACCCAGATAAGTGAAATATCAAATATTATTGCGATCGGATGACAATAACCCGTGCCGACTTAACGCCAAAATCTAAACATAAAAATTAGTATGGAGCAATGGAGGGAAAAGCAAAACTCATTTATTTTTGAAATAAGGCTTTGGACTTTATTATTATATTAATTGTTGAAAGTAGGTTAATTATTTATTAATTTTCTTTTTAATGTTTGTTTTTTACAGTCAGGATACTTTTGTCGATGTTCTTGTACGCAACGAAATAAAAATTGCTTTTGCTCCTCTTGAACAGTTAGCAGGCCGTGAAAATCTTGCATCAACTTGACTGCTCTTTCAGCAGAGTCATTAACTGCTTTCAGTTTTAATAGCTTGCTTTTAGCATGTTGGTACGAAGCATTTTTAAGCCACAAAGAGGGGCACTCGTGGAGAAAAGCACCATCAATTTTCAATCGACTAAATAAGGACTTGCTTTTGACTGAAACAAAGTCATCGATGTTTTTTTCTGAAAACAAAAAAAGGAGGATTATTGATATAATTTTTTAGTTATGTAAATAAAAAAGTTAAAAAAACAAACTTAATTTTCAAACTTACCATAAAGTCTGCCACAAAGTTCTTCTTTCGATGGAATGTAGCATTTACCATAGGCAGATGGATATTCTTTGGCTAAGTTAGCAACCATTTTGATTTTCGTTTCTTGGCTTACATCATCATCAAATAGAGACAAGATAGACACTTCGTCTGTCAAATACCACAAATGCAAGCAAAACTTCTGTATGCTGCTTTCGAGATGCTTTCATCTATTGTTTCATAAGATTTTATAGCTTTCAGAAAACACAAATCCTGGTAAGGTGCTTTTACTGCTAAAATGCATTGCAACCAAGGCCTAACGTATATTGTCACGATGAACAGGCAGACGTCTAACAGAGCTTCTTTATCTTTGTTAGAAATTCTTAATTGATCACCAAGTAACGATATTTTTAATGAGTAAATCGCTCTCGCCATCCATCGAGCTTGGTGCATGGCACCTGGAGGCCGGATCTTAAATTTTTTTTCTGCATCGCCGCCAAGAAATATTATTGAAAGTTCGATTAACTCTCTGTAATCATCCCTAGTAATTTCTTTAGTTAATTCAATTTGGTAAAAATCGATAAGTCTGTTGATCTCAGAAACATTCAAACATGATAGCTTTTCTGTACAGCTCTGTATTTTCTCGGGATCGACATTCTTCCAGTTCTCTCGAAATTTCTTGAACATTGGAATGTCTGGGCTTGTGGTAACTTGTCAGATTTTTGCTTCAAACACGCTTTTTAGTACTAATTCGTAGACGTGATGGCGGCAAGCAAAAATAATCATTTCCCTGCCTAGTTTCTGTTCGAGAAGTACACAAGTACCATTGATTCGACCAGTATTTGAAGCAGTCGTATCACAACACAAAATCTGCACTTCATCCTCAAGATTATAATCAATTATAGCATTCCAAAGTACCTGGGCCTGTTCCTTTCCTGTAGAGTTATCCAACTTTGGTACAGCGATAAGTTGTTCTTTATCGTCAAACGTTATAACTATCGGCAGACGTTCTTCCTTAGATTTGCGTGAATCTAAAGCCGGCAAAAGTTTACCATCCCAGTGGAGTGTTACAATATCCGGAACCTGGTTTTGAAAATTAACCTTTATGGCTTCCGCTCGCTCTTTTCGCTTTTCCGTACGAACCCTTTGAATAGTGGACTTGCTTATAGGAAATTCGTCTGTGTTATGTCCAAGAGCTTCAATAGTTGCTTCAATAATAAACACAGCATCTCTCACACTCAATTGACACCGATCTAATGCTGCCACTAATTTTGGAGTGATAAAATTCTTCCTCATAACAGTTTTATTTATACTGGATTCTGTTTTGGTTAGGTTTGGCAAAATTTCTTGTAAATCCATCAATTCTGAATCAGACGACAAACTTTCTTGTAGCGGGTCATAAGATGATGTTGAAGGAGCTAAGGATGAAAAATATTTAGCACGTCGTTTTTGCTCCTCGACGTTTCTAAGGTGCGCTCTTTCTTCTTTGTGTGTTTGTTTTTGGTCAACTCCGGCTAAATGACCAGGTCGGCCTGGTTCTCTTTGGCGCTGCAAAAAAATCCTATCTTCATCTATCTTTATTAATTGAAGTGCATCCGCATGTGCAATGTCAAACAAATTGTTTAAGTTTGTAACAAACTCATGTCGACGCTGCTCAAACACGTTTTTTGTTTTGTTTGCATTTTTTTGCAAATTTCTCCAAACTTGATACAATGTAATTAATTTTTTAACACAATTAGGTAGAGATCCTGTCGGGATACGGGCCTTTTCCCAATAAATAATGCACTCACGAATAGTAAGATTTGCGCTCTCATTGACACTTAAATTCACTTCACGAATATTATAGAACAAAACTGCCAGTACTTGCCCATTAGAGGGAAGTTTTGAACCAGTAATTTGATGTTTAACGTTCCCTATTAAAAATATCTCCTTTCTACAACTGCGTAACTCCACCGACATGTTAACAGAACGAGAACAATGTGTTTACTAATAAAATAAACATGCAATAACAAGTTATCGATATGTTATTACTCGCGTGCCATGCCTTGCAAGTACTGACATGTTTAGATGCAAGTCGGCACGGGTTCCTCTGGTTCAAAGTACATGAAACTTTATTTACTATTGTTTTGACAGTATTCGAATAAAATAAGAAGGTATGCGTTACAAAAATTTAAACTTGATTTTTTTGGGACACCCTAAATTGTATATACATGCTATGATGATTGCTATAGAGCAGAGAAACAGCGCTTATTCGGATGCGGATTTTCTATATGCCGACACATCAGCAAGCGTCTTATGATAATTTGAATTAAGGCTAAGCTCGCTAACATAAGCCTAATATGCGGCCATGCCTCTACGGAAGACAAGGACGACGCCGCCAGAGAATGCTTATATAAGCTCCTTGACAAAACATATGATAAATGTCCAAAGAATGATGTTAAAATCATACTAGGCTATTTTAACGACATGATAAGAAAGCTGAACATCTTTGGTAGCATAGTTGCTAAGCATAGCCTCTACAACACCACTTCTGGCAACGGACTTAGGCTAATTGATTTTGTAGTGGGACAAAATATCACTATAGCAAGCGTACGGTTTCCTCATCTCAATATACACAAGGGGACATGACAGTCTCTTGATCATGGAACGCCAAATTAAATTGATCACATTGCGATAGACGCAAGGCATGTTTCCAGAGTTCTGAACGTCCGAAAGTTCCTGGTATTGAACATTGACTCGGATCTCTACCTTGTTGCAACTAAGGTGCAAATGCGGATTTCGTAAGGTACAAAAAAGACGAACTACTGTGCGGAGATATAGCCTAGAAAAGCTAGCATCACCAGGAAATCCCTGGTGCCATGAAGAATGTCGGCAAGTTTATGCAGCTAAACAAGAAGCCTATAACGCTGCAACGAAGGATGAAACCTGTTCGTGAGATCTACGAGCAGAAGAGATGGGAAGAATATCGGCCTCTCTAGAAAAAGAAAAAAAGAACACGCGAAAGGCGCTATCGAAGATATTGAAATTTTGTACCTACTTCAGGGACCAGGACTAATATACGCAAGCTTTACCAACACGTAAAAAGAACGGGTCGAGGCAAGAATACCCGTACAGAAGCCTGTACAGATGAAAAAGGAAACTTTGTAGTAGAGTCGTAGTCCGTGCTGAGAATATTGAAAAACTTTTTCTGCAGACTGTATAACGGCGTCGATGTCGAACCTTCAGTCGTCGGCCAGAATATACCATTCAACTTGGACGATGATTGCCAAAACTTCCGTCCACCTGACCAAAATGAAGTAAGGACAGTAATATCTGAGATGAAATCCAACAAAACAGCTGCACCTGACCGCTTAGCAACTGAGGTATTCAAAGTTGCTGAAAATAACTTTGACAGTGTATACCTGATGAAGGGAATTTCAGCATCTTTCGCCCGATCCACAAAAAGGAGACCCCTCTACTACGCCAACTATAGAGGCATAAGTCTCCTCAACATCGGATATAAGATCTTATCTTTCATATTGTGTGAATGCAGTTTTAGACCAGAAAAGTCCACAATCGACTAAATCTTCACACTTTGGCAGATCCTGTAAACAACTGAATTTCTAAAGCTCTTGCTCATCTATCAACGAAAATCTGGGAGATCCCAGTAAAAGCAACAAAAGTACAATGGAACAGTCCTTTGTCTGAGTGAAAAAAAAGTTAAGCATTGTAATGCGCGAACAAGTGAATTTTCCATCCCGAGCCTGAATTTTTCAAATGTCCGGGCAACTACTTGCATACTCTGATGACATCGATTGACAACGAGCTGTATCAACTTTTTATAAGGAGACTCTTTATAAAATCTTTATCAGTTTGTTCATTAGAACGCAAGATCCTTCGAGCGATTTTGATTGCGTCTTCGATTTCTACCCAGATTAACAACGTACGGGAGGAAGACCTCACCGGGGGTCGCCCGCAGAATTGGAAGAGGACCTCAACCAGCTTGCAGATCGCAAAAGGCCACACTAGCTGGATATGTTTATCGACAGTGGGCCAGGTCTAACCCGGACTGCAGCGTGATATACGAAAGAAAGGAACCAAATAAGTGCTGCTGTTCTTGTAACTTTTGTAGAATAACGTCTTCCAAAGACAACATTTCTCACGATGGCGAACTGGAAGGAACAGAAATACTGCAAATTACAAAATAGCTTTTTTTTTGAGATTACATGTTGTGATTACCGTCTATAGCATAGCAACAATGTAATGTCCAATAAACATTAACTCAACACAAGAGGTCCAAATCGAGATCCACCATCTGTGGCATCTCTGGCAGTATTTATAGAAAGAAGTGTTGGCATCCATGTCAAGCTCGTCCGTCTGTGCAAAATGACGATGGAGAACGCTCACTTCACCATCAAGGTCCTACCCTACTTTACGGTGCTGAAGCATGAGTTTTATGCTCGGTCGTTTCGAGAGGAAAATAGTTCGAAAACTATCCAGTCTCGCTTGAATTGACAGAAGATTCAACGACAAACTATACGAGATATGCAGCGACTGAGATGGCTAGGAGATATAGCGCGAATGGACACAAAATCTCTGGCCCGCAGAGCCTTCGAATCTACTCGTATCCCAGAGAGTCAACGCCGTTCTACTGCGTGTTTTACGTGAACACCTGTTGTTTAGTTGAGAATATTCTGACTCCTTACCACTGGTGGGGGGAAGTCAATAACAACACAACTATTTTAACGAACTGAACTTTATTTAAATTAATTTTGCCTTAAATACTACAGTTTTGCTTATTCTACATTATTTACACACCTTAAGCAGGCTAAGAAACAAATCGTACGAGGTGTTCAGTTACGTGGCATGTGCAAGTAACTTAATAAGCTGTGCGCTTTGGAATGCACTGCTTAGTTCTCAAAAAAATTGCAGAGTTTTAATTTGTGCGTTGTTCGTCGTTTGTTGTTTGATGCTTGTTGTTGTGATTATTCACAACACCTGTGATTGATTGACTTAATTTTACGTAACGACCATACAGCCATGGGGAGCAGGATATAGACGTCTGGCCTGTAGTACCAAGTGGGAACCTGTGTTGAGGGCACAAGCTGCACTAAAACTTCTTGCCGATCCTAGGGTCAAGGCATTCAGCACATATTTGCTACTCTACAACCGGTCAATTAACCTTGTGGAATACCCTTCCTGCGACTTTAGGTTTAAGCCACATACACCATGACCCTCCCACTAGGGTGCCTACCTATTGCAAGTCAGCCCCGAGCCAGAATCCGGGGGGCCCTGACTCAAATGCTGTCGACTTTTTAGTCCTGGTGGGACTACCGACCGCTTGTAGTTGGTCAAATCGAAGCAACCTTTAGTGGTGTTCAAATCTGAAAAATATTATCAATCATATCAATATTACTCTACCCTCCTTTCTTGTTAGACGTATGATGGGTGTAGCCTTGATAATTGATAGCGCGTGCAGGAAGAAGCAGACTTCAAAGGACTTGCGCTGCGCAACTGGAGGCAGTTATCTAAAAGCCGAACTAACTAGAGAAACTTGTTAGTTGAGGAACAAGTTCATACCGAACTGTGGCGACAGTTAAGTAAACAAAAAATAAATAGGAGATAGCCTACTCTCAGATGGACTTTTTTATTTCAGTTACCAATTAACCCATAACCCCACCCGTAGCTCGAATTTCATCTTAATGACTTCCCCAGAAATAGTTGCTTTGAGTTATCAATTCAAGATACTTTGCTGCCTAAATACTGCTCTTAATTTCATTCCCAGAATTTGAACTTCCCAATATGGGGAACTTATAAATCTCCTTTCACTGTTCACATCATCAAATTATCGTTTCCACTCAGTAGATTTGATTTTATGAATTATACCATCCGACAGCCAACACCAGCTTCTCATAAATACTCAAACCGTAGTCCCTTTGACTTCAAATGCTAGTGATTGACTCCGTCAAATGATCAATTCACAGTACCTATCTTTTAAAATGAATGTCTATTGGAATTTTCCAGCGTCCACATCTATTCATAGTACTACGTAGACCGTTGAGTTACAGCCAACAAGGCAATTATAATTTACTTCTGCCAATTTCCTCCCTGCCCTTGAATTCGCCTAAGCGTAAACAACCCTCCGAATGACAATATTAAAGTAATTGAGAGATAAAATTGATAAGGAAAAAAGCTCTCAATACGCAATACGAATGTCCCTAGTAGTATTTGAATGTCATCGGAATGAGAGGCACTTCTTTCCGCTTCCGGCTGAGGGAGCATTGAGCCAATTTCACAAAATTTCAGACGCGAATTCAACTAAACATTAAACGTTCATGACTCACTTCCGTTTTCGGTGAGATGTTTCCGGGGATTTAATTACTTAAATTACGAGTAAACTGTTCTCTTAGGGATGAAATGCGAAAACCCGTATACGCTTGGGGAGAATACAAGTGCAAACTTCTCCGGATGAAACAGATATAAATAGATTAAGGGGATGAATAACTTATCAGGTCTTTAGGGGCTTCTTACATAAATGTGCTTAGATGTTTGCACATAATTGAAAGTAATGAAAAACAAGTATGTCACAAGAAATTGCGGTAACTTCTTCTACAAGTATCTCGACAGAAAAAGCCATTAAAATATGTATGTAGCGCGTGTAAATATAATACGAGTACATCTAATGCTAGGCATTTCCCTCTCATATCTGTACCTGTATCTGTATTGTTTTCGCACATTATTTGTGGGATTGTCTAAGATTGCGGATGTTAAACCAAACCATTTGATTCGCCGATCTCCTTTGGATTACACCGTAAGTGAGGTCGAAAATTGTTTGATACTTTTGCACTTGAATAATGCAATTAATTTTCACTTGTTCTTTTCTTGGAATTAAGGTTTAAATTTGAGCTTTTATTGGTTTTCGGGCCGGATTTTTCCAAAGAACCTGGAGTTTTTTAAGTACCGCTTTTCTGATGTGGATTCTTCTACGAACAGACGTACGTCTGTTATAGCTGCTGTCATGTTTTCATTTATAATTCTCGTGCATTGCTGTGGTTAAAAAATTAAACTATTTAGCTTAAGCGGCACTTTGTTGTCAGACAACTTCTTCTCAGTCTTGGTGGCATTTCAACTAACCAACGCTAACTCTCCAAATTCCCCAACTGAACCCAAGAAACGGAATTTTCGCACTTCTGGGTGCTACCACCCCTTCTACAATATACAGATGCCGGGAATTTTGGACTGACATTTGTTCAACGTCAATGCAGATATTGCGAAAATGCAATGTACCACAAGCGATCCAGCACTTTCCTGATGGAGGCATTTCTGTATATTACTGCTAAATGGTTAGCAGAGACAGTCTCCCGATAGTATATTGCTTACACCACGGTTCAAATGACTTTTTTGTATTTGTTGAATATAATGGCTCAGGAATTCAGAGTGGATAGTGCAAATGCTTATACGCGATCTAGGAAGTAACCATATCTTTGCATAGTTCCACGTCTCTAAAAACGGGATAGTTATTTTGACACTTAATGAAAGGCAGGTAGATGCCCGCTAACATCTCTCAGATCAGTCAGATCTGAAATTGTGTGGATACGCTTTCCTCACCACCGTCCCGCTGTTTTCGTGAGTAATGGAGTAACTTACCAAGAGAATGTAATTTTTCCCGAATTTCGTGTGAGCACATAATTGTATATCAATTCGACTTTTAACTGCATCCTCATTCAGAAGTCATTGTTGCGATAAATTTCAGTATAGGTATACTATTCCCAGTGGCTTCGACATTCCGGACAGACAACGTTTGTAGGATGGTGTGTTGAGACCTTCGTTGCGGAAGACAACTTAAACCAATTTGTAAATGAGCCCACGCGAATACCAGACGTTCATAGATCGACGCCAAGTCTCTGGACTTAATTCAAACTTTTTACCCTGATTATTCCACGATCACTGTCTTCCACTTTTCATACGACAATCTCAATTTAAGCGGACTTAACAGCTTCTTTAGGAACTTCGACTGGTCTTTATGAGATATTTCCTTGATAATGACGTAGGTGCCTCTGCTGATATAATCACAAACACAATTCTCTTTAGACTGAGATCCTCATCCATCATCGGATGAAGCGTATCAAAACAAAACCACAGGTGGAGTATGACTAGGCTTTCAGGTTTGGAGGACTGTGAAATTCCAATAAGACCAACAACTGCAGTAACCGAAACCACAGTGGCGCAGTGTTGGACATTTCGCAGCTAATTCAAAGCTTCGGGATTGTGTCATGTCTCAACATTCACTTGAACGCATCGAAATGGACGAATCAACGTGCGAGTGCAGTGAAATAAACATCGGGCATCCCAACCTTCCTGGCCCTGGTCGTACTGTTGCTTGCACTCGGTCACTGCCATTGCTGTATTACATTGTTATACAGCGCGTGCTGAGTGGCCGAGTGTATGTAACAACCAATGGATAGCGGGCTGTGAGTATAAATTTTGTTGGTGTGCTGTTTCCTATTGTTGTAAGGGCAGAACACCTACAGCAATTTGATTCGGTAAACTAACTCTGAATTTTTACTTCACAGCTGTGCTTAGTAGCGTCGGTGTTTATCTGAGATTATGACAAGGGAATTCAGGGTAGACGTAGCCAATACTAATGCGGGCTAAAAAGTAATCACTTTTCTGCGTTCATCCACGTCTGTAAATACAGACCAGCTGTTTTGGCACTTAGTGAAACACAGGTAGATCCCCGGTCATACCTCTCAGATCATTCTGATCTGAAGCTCCCTGGCTACGAACTAGTGCAATTATTCTTCTCTCACCGCGGTTGCGCCATTTACGTGCATAGTGATGTAACTTACCAAACTCCACCACAATGTGATGGATGTTCCAATCCTGAATTCAACTTCATGGCCAACCAAGACCAACCCGACCGTGGAAAACCGAAAAAAGTTTAAATGAGCCAGGAATGACTGCATCGTCTTTCTTAAACGTGTAAAATTCCAATATGACTAAAAACTGGGGCAAAAAATACTGCAATGTCCCAAAAGTAGTAAACATTTTTCGTCGTTCGTCAAAAACATTAGAAATTCTGCCTCATCCTCCATCCCAACGCTCATTTACAATGACATTCCAGCTGTCAGCTCTTTGGACAAGGCCAATCTGGTTGCTGCACACTTTGCGGCCAGCTCAACACTCCCAGATTGTGCTTTGTCCTAGCCTATACTTGAGTCCGTCGATTCCTCAATGGGACGAATCCACTTTCTCACTCTTGTAGTAGCAAGAGTACTTAAAGATCTTAGTATACATAAATCCGCTGGTCCAGATCATATATCTTCCACCACTGCGTAAGCTTTTACATCAATCCTACTATTTAGCAACTCTTCCCGAGCAGATGGAAAACAGCATTTGCCCAGCCCATCTCTAAAAAAGGCGAATCATCTTCTCTCTCCTCCTACAGAGCCATTGCACTTACGTTCCCTCTTTCCAAGGACGTGGAAATGCTGATCAATCGTCAGCTCATGAAATATCTCGAAACACGAAAACTTCACAATGAGCGGCAGTACGGTTTTCGTAGCAACTGGTCCACCGGTGATCTGATTGCATGTCTCACCGAAAAATGGAACCAAAGAGTACATCGAACTGGCGCAAGTAAAATAGTTGCACTTGATATTTCTAAGGCATTTGACAGAATTTGGCATCAGGCTCTTTTGTCGAAAATGCGTGCATTTGGGATCGACGACTCTCTTCTTCAATGGATTAGAAATTACCTTTCGGAACGTTCAATTCAAGTTGTCTTGGACGGTTTCAAGTCTGATGTTCACAAAATAAATGCTGGTGTTCCCCAAGGCTCTGTTCTGTCTCCGACATTCATTTTAATTTTCATCAATGATCTCCTGTCTGCTACTTCTAAGAAATACTTTACCAACCCTGAACTGGCCTCAATATATAAGGCACTCATCCGCCCAAAATTGGAGTACAATACCCACATCTGCTCAGGTGCTACTAAAACATCTCTGCACCTGCTCGATAGGATTCAAAACCGTGCGATAAAACTTACACCCTCGAACACCGACGTAATGTCTTGTGTCTCACTTTGTTTTATCGCTATTTCCATCACCAGTGCTCCATAGAAATCGTCTGCAGCATTCCGCCCCCTCAAAGTTTTAACCGTAACACCCGTCTCGCTATGATTGCTCATCGGTATACCCTGAAGCCCGGACGTGCTCTGAAATATCGTGATTCGTTCCAGTACCTCTCTTTTCATCCTCCCTGATTTTTCTTCGCCCACGCTATGTGCAAACATTTTAAGGGTACTTAAATCCCTTGGGCTCGCGCACATTATAAAAAAAAATCCACTCTCACGCTTCATTCTTGCAGTAGAAAGAGTACTCCAAGATCACAATATAGACAAATTCCTTCCTCCCGTATCTTCTCTTCTTCTGCAAATGTGTCCTTCTACGCTGGCAAGACCGCTGCCTAGGCCTTTTTATCAATCCTGCTCTTCAGGACTCTCTCCGAGTAGATGGAAAATGACATTTTTTCACCACATCTATAATACATACGTTTCTTCTTTATACAGTCATGGAAACAATGATATGAGCACATCAAATATTTCGAAACATGAATCTTCTCACTGACCGGCAATACAGTTTTCATAGCAACAAGGCCTGTGATGATTTGATGCCATGTCTTACCAAAGAGTACAATGATAGTCTACAATCTGTCGGAAGCAAAATATAGGGGCTTTCAATAAGGATGACCGATTTTAAAAAGTAAATTAAACAAGTTGTGTGTAGAGGCGGGTAGTGTAAAGTAGGCAAGCAGCCACAGATTTTAGCGAAGAACTAAAAACGGCAAATAGGAGCTTTGACATCGGCGGAACGTGGTTCTCTGCTAACTGCTAAAAAGACAAAACCCACTCTATATGAATAATGTTCCTGCTGACTCCAAGGCCACTTTCCATATTTCTTGATGGATTTAGCTGCCCATTTTTACGGAGTGGTTCCGTCATTTCCTGGAGTTCTTTCTCCAAGCCTTCTGAAGAACAGCCATTTTAATTTTAGATGGTCACTATAGCCATTCCAGAAACCTGGAATTTATCGACCTGGCACGTTAAAATTTTGTTGTAATTGTTTCCCACCCATAAGATGCAACCGTTTGATAGGACATTGATGGGGCCTCTTAAAAAGTATTATAATGAAGAAATCAGACGATTCATGAAAGAGGCTGAGCAAAAAGTGGCTTTGGGTGATATAGCTCAAATATTTAAAAAAAGCTTATCTGAAAGTACAAACTGGACAGATTGTAGTAAGCGTGTTCAAATGCAGTGGAATTTTCCCTTTCAATACGAATATATTTTCTGAGGCTGATTTTATAGCATGTGAGCCAGAGCTTGAGCCGTTATCAGAATTTGAAGTTCAAAATCGAAACATGAATCACAATTTGATGCAGCCTCGGAGCTTGGAACTTAAATTGGATAGTGAAACAATTGTTAGTGAAATGAGAAATATTGTGGCAGAAGTAAATTGCCAAAGAAAATCAACTCCGATTTTGAGCCAAACTGAAGACCATTTTACTCCTTGGGAAATTTCTCCTACTCCGAAATAGAAAAGTGTTGTAATAGATTTGTAAGAGCTCCAATTTGTACTACTTTACTCCTTTTTTGAAGTTGAGTCTGACAGCTTACAGTCTGATAGTCAACCATATTGTTATAATAAACTTCCTCTTTTAATTTGTATCGCTTGAAAGACGGACGCGTTTTCTTTTCTTTTATCTTTTTACCATCCACTTTCAACAGGTTATGGGCCTCATGTTTTGTAATGTAAAATATTTAAAAATTTTAAAATAAACGTTTCCGTGTAATATTTTTGTGCCATCGCAATTCAATTTTTTTTTATTAAAACACGTGATTGTGGGGTTAGAGTCATCAATTGAATTTTCGCAATGGGCAACGAAAAAGTCGACAGATTAAAAGGGCGAGAGAATTATGATCAATGGAAATTCGCTGCGATATTTGGTCATGAAAGGATACTGGCAGTGCATCGAAGGAACTGAAACAGACTCGACAAAAAATTTATTTGCAATTTCTGCACTCGGATTGCTCGTGGAACCATCCAATTACTCGTATGTACAAAATTGCACAACGGCAAAAGAAGCATGGAATGCACTCGAAAATGCGTTTGAGTATAGCGGTGTATTGCGACAGTTTGATTTGCTTAAATACATAATCAGATTGGAATTGAATGACTGTTTGTCTATGGAAGACTATGTAAACAAAATGAATTGTGTGCAACAAAAGTTAAATAAGTCCAATATGAAAATTCCAGACAACGTCATAGCACAAATTATGCTTTGTGGTTTGCCAGACCAATATCGATCAATGACAATGGCTATCGCTAATTGTGGCAAAGAAATGTCGACCGATTTGGTACGAACAACTCTTCTTCAAGAAATTCATCACGAGCCAAACGACAATAGTTCCATGGCATTAATGTCAAAACAAAAAAAAGATCGACGTCCAAAGACCAAAAAAACAGTTTCGGTAACGTGTTTTGAGTGCAATCAAAAAGGACACTATGCTAATAAATGCCCGTCTAAAAAGAAAACAACAAAAAATTGTTTGTTGTTGGCGTCTACATCACTCGTTGCAAAAACAGTTGCACCGACGGAGTGGTTCATCGACTCAGGAGCTTCATCGCATATGACAATGTATAAAAGCAACTTATGTAAATTGCGCGAACCGAACACAAAGGAAATCATCGTAGGAGACAGTACTCGTCTCAATGTGGAATGTGCGGTGATGTGCGAATGGAGTTCGCCGCAAAAAGTATATCAAACGGGAATCAAGTGACATTGAAAAATGTGTTGTGTGTACCGAACATTTGTGCGAATTTGTTGTCGGTAAGCCAAATGGCAAAACATGGAAAAACACTTGTGTTTAACAGTGAAAGTTGCCGTATTTTCGATGAAAATTTCGAATTGATGACTATTGCACCGCTTGTCGACGATTTGTATCGTCTTAAATGTGCAACGGAACGGAGTGCAACAGCATTGGCAGTGGTAACAGACAAACATTTATGGCACCGACGTATGGGACATGTTTGCGAAAATAATTTAAGAAAAATGAAATCATCGGTGAACGGCATTAATTTTGTAGATAATACAAACGAAAAGTGCGTTGTTTGTGTGCAAGGCAAACAAACTAGAGCGTCGTTCAAAGAAACTGGGACACGTGCTACAGAAACTCTACAGTTGATTCACACTGACGTATGCGTGCCGATGTCAACACAATCATTTCGCGGTGCTCGATACTTGTTGACTTTCGTGGACGATTTCAGCAGAAAAGTTTTTGTGTATCCAATGAAACATAAAAGTGAAGTTTTTGATTTGTTCGTTGCTTTTAAGAACTTAGTCGAAAATCAGCAAAGTTCAACAGTAAAAGTCATGCGTTCAGAGCGAAGCATGGCATATTGCATCAACGTACAGCGCCGTACTCGCCTGAACAAAATGGAGTCGCTGAACGGATGAACCGGACAATCTTTGAAAAAGTGCGTTGCATGCTGATTGACGCAAATCTGAATAAAAAGTACTGGGCGGAAGCAGCGAATACGGCAGCTTACCTTTTAAATCGAATTCCATGCAGAGGCATGGAAAACACAACACCTGAGCAGATTTGGTCAAAGGAAAGACCGGATTTAACATCATTTCGAGTGTTTGGATGAAAGGCGCTAGTACACATTCCAAAGGAAAATCGACGAAAATTGGATTCCAAATCAGAAGAGTGCATTTTCGTTGGCTACAGTGATCAATCGAAGGCGTACCGGCTGTATAATCCAAAATCAAGAAAAATAATCGTTAGCCGGGACGTGATGTTTTTCGAGAAACAAGGAAATAAGGTAATTGACAAACAAAATACTACTAATCGATTTGTTTACTCGCAGAAGAAACGAAAACTAACTCCGCCAAGGGTCAGCGCCGATACTGACGATAGCGATAGCGATTCCACCGACACGGATTTTCAACCGCTCTTATCCAGTGAGGGCAAATTAGAACAAGATGATAAACTGGATCGAATGCAATATCAAGAACCGTATACAATCTCACAGTCCCCACATGCAAATTCTTTAGCAACAGCGGAAGCGCAACATAATATTGCAACCGAAAAGACATCAGTTGCATTGACAACCAATCGAAGTGCTGCTGCGGATTATTCGAATGTCCAATTCAGTGAGGGAGTCGGAAATGAGATTTTGGAGAATTACCCATACGAACCTTTTCGTGATCCTGACTTCGATGTAGCAGCAAGTGAAATATCTGCCATACATATTTCTGAAGACGAATACATCTGTGGTACTGTCTCAAAGGCCACGCACATAGGCTTATTGGCAGCAGTTGCTGATTCGATCGAGCCTACCACTGTTCCAGAAGCGTTAAACTGTGCGGACGGAGCAGAATGGGAAAACGCTATGCTTGAAGAGTACAACGCATTAATATAGAACGAGACATGGGAACTGATAGATTTGCCACCGGGTAGGAAGGCAATTGATAGCAAATGGGTTTTCAAGGTAAAACGAAACTCAACTGGAGCTATTGAGCGTTACAAAGCGCGACTTGTTGTCAAAGGCTACTCGCAAGTCAAGGGAATCGACTACGACGAAACATATTCTCCGGTTGTACGCTACTTACTTATCCATACGTTTGCTTTTGGCCATGTCGGTCAAATACGATTTGACAATTCATCAGATGGATGCAGTGACGGCGTTTTTGCAAGGCGAACTGGATGAAGAAGTTTATATGCGCCAGCCACAGGGTTTTTCGGACCAAACGGAAAGAGTTTGTCATCTGAAGAAGTCCTTGTATGGATTAAAACAATCGAGTCGAGTGTGGAACAACAAACTGAATTCCGTGCTGACACAGCGACTTGGATTTACACGTTCGGATTTTGATCAATGCATTTACTACAAGCACTCGGAGCAGAACACCATTGTGCTTGCTGTATACGTAGATGATATTTTAATCTTTGGCAGCAATAGCACGATGATCACAAAATTGAAGAAAGATTTATCAAGATACTTAAAGATGAAAGACATGGGCGTCGCCACATCTGTGCTTGGAATGAACATAACGCGAAATGTCGATGGGTCGATCTCAATTGATCAACAGCGTTACTTGTGCGACGTTTTGCAACGATTCAAGATGGCAGACAGTAATCCAGTCAACACACCAATGGACCCGAATCAACGTCTATCAAAAGAAATGTCTCCGAAGACCGAAGAAGATCGACGAGAGATGGCTTCGATACGAGTGCCATACCAAGAAGCAGTCGGTTGCATTTTGTACGCAGCACAAATCAGTCGTCCCGACATTGCCTTCGCTGTGAGTGCGTTGAGCCGCTACAATACAAATTTCGGTAAGGCGCATTGGGCTGCAGTGAAACGAGTGCTTCGCTATCTAAAAGGCACTCTCGATATGAAGTTGATATATAGAAAAGATGTTAACTGCGAAATGGTCGGTTTTTGCGATGCTGACTGGGCAGGTGATCAAGACGAACGACGTTCTACAACTGGATATGTGTTCAAACAACAAGGTGGTGCAATTTCGTGGGCCACACGAAAACAGCCAACAATTGCATTGTCTTCTACGGAAGCAGAATTCATGTCAATGGTAGCAGCGATTCAGGAGGCGCAATGGCTTAAGGGCTTTGAATGTGAAATATTTTTTGAAGCACCGAAATCTATTCAACTATATTGTGACAACAAGGGTGCGATTCAACTGGCAAAAAACAGCAACTACCAGGCGCGAACAAAACATATGGATGTCAAGAATTATTTCATTCGTGAGAAGCCTATGGAAGGAAAAATTAAATTAGACTACCTCAATACAAATGAAATGATTGCTGACATCATGACCAAGCCGGTGAATAACATAAAATTGTCTCAGTTCATCAAACACTATGGATTACAGTATTAGTTTTTTTTATTATTTTTACTTGCTTAATTTATTTTGAATTCTAATTAACCTTTCTTTTTCTTTGACTTTAATTTGTTTAATTGATTGGATTTATTTTCTTTTATTATTATTTATTAGTTAGTAAATATGAATACCATAATGAATTGATTCAAGTGAAATTTTTGATCATAAAAAAAAAAAAAAAACAATTGAGCTCTAGTGAGGGTGTTGTAATAGATTTGTAAGAGCTCCAATTTGTACTACTTTACTCCTTTTTTGAAGTTGAGTCTGACAGCTTACAGTCTGATAGTCAACCATATTGTTATAATAAACTTCCTCTTTTAATTTGTATCGCTTGAAAGACGGACGCGTTTTCTTTTCTTTTATCTTTTTACCATCCACTTTCAACAAAAAGAGTGGCAACCATAAACAGGGGAAGAAAAATTGTGGCTGTGTCACCTTATAAGAGTCAGTTATAAGAAAGCATTAATAAAACTCGAAAGTCTGGTAAGATTAAAACTAATAGGAACCCAACAATAATTAAAGAGTCAGCAAAAACTGAAAAACCTGTAAAGATTAAAGAGCAAAAGTCAGTCAAAACTAAGACCCTGCCTAGAATAGAATCTTTGAATCAACAAATATTCCAGAAAGTTTTAAAAAAGCTTTTATCTATCCACTGCATAAAAAAGGTGACTATGACGATCCTACAAACTACAGAGGAATATCTTTCCTGAACACCTCTGCTATGTTGTTTGCCGCTTTGCAGGAGTTTCAGGCAGGATTCAGAAAGAATTACTCGACAGTCGATCAAGTATTTGCACTCCCTAATATCGCCGAGATTTATAAACAGAAACATAAAAAACCTATCTGCATTCTTCGTTGACTTTAGAGCAGCCTTCGACACCATAGCGCGCGAGGCTCTATTTTACAAATTATACAATATTGGCTTCTCAACGAAAATAATTAACATCTTAAAAGCAATGTATGCAAATAATGTGGCGTATGTATGGGATGGGGAGTCCATATCTGAAGAGTTTACAACAACGATGGGTGTGAAGCAAGGATGTACTCGTATTTTGAGTGCGTCACTGTTTATTTTATTTATCAATGACATATCAGACACTGTAAAGGGTGGAATCGAGTTCGGCGTGATAAAAATTCCGGCTCTTAAGTATGAGGATGACATCGTTTTCCTTTCCGACACTGTGGATGGGTTGCAACTTATGATGAATAGACGCAGCGTTTACTGTAAACTCTGGAACCTGAGTGTAAACTTGAATAAATCGAAGATAATGGTGTTCAGAGGCGGCTGTGGCAGATATTCTCAAAGCGAAGACGTACAAGTTGTTCACGAGTACAAATACTTAGGAATTTTGGTGTCTTCGAACCTGAATATGAAGAAACATCTAGAAGCCAAACGAGCAATCTCATCGGTATGGGGTCGCTGCATCAACAACAAGTATATAGCCCATGGCTCGCAGCAAAAACTCTTTCGCTCAACTGCAGTCTCGGTTCTTTTATATGGAGCGCAGGTGTGGGGATATTGTCACTATGTTGAAGTTGAGAAGTTTCTTCGCTATTTCTTAAAACGAGTATTCCGTTTACCAAGTGCTACTGAATCAGAATTTCATCCCACACCGTCCAGAGCTGCCTATCTTGTGCAATCTTTGCAATATGAAGATGCGAGAAGATGTATTTCACTTCCTCGCAGTATGCCCAGTTTTAAAAGAAATTCGAGTGAGACCCTTTAATTCGTATATTTTGGAAATCGATGAAGCAATTAAAATCTTAAACGGAGTCCGAGGGTGGGATGTCCTCTACAACTACTGTACAAATGCACTTCGTTATAGAAAATGTATAGTTGATGAAAATTTGTAATGTTTAATGTATATATAGTATTTATTATTCTCTTTTCAAAGCAAAAATATAAATGTATAAAATGTAATGTCAATCTGGCAGACGGCCATAGGCCAAACCATAATAGACCTAGATAATATAATTAATTAATGTAATGAATTTAAAATCGAAATAAAAGTCATACAAAACTAACTAACTAAAACTAAGACCCTGTTAAATAAACCAGCAGATGGTCAGTTTTCATCGTCAAATGATAGCCATGCTCGTTATAAAATTGTATTAGCTAATTCTGAAGATGATATTGGTGAATTTCCGTCTTTAAGAGATACTAAATTTAACTTCTGCGATTTGTGATGATTTGAGCGGGGACAAATGGGTTCAGTGTCTCCAATGCGATATTATTTGGGGTCACGAAAAATGCATCCCGAAAAGAAATGCTATTTTTATTTGCAGTTCCAATCATTCAGTTTTTATTGGATTGACTAACATATCTATGGAAATAAAAGATAAATTGATTAAATAATTGTTTATACTAATTTAAAATTAATTTAAAATGCGAAAAACATTATAAGTTTGTAATTCATTCATAAAAAGGACAAATCTAAACAAATTACATTTATTTCTGCTGTTATTAATCTATGTCTGGTAATGTGGAGCACTACTCCACATTATCCGCTCTATAGGCCCTCATTACCTACCACTTTTGTAACAGGTCAGTTTTGCAAATATTTAATTCATTTGAGGAAAATTAAGCACACGGGTAAGTAAATGGTGTTTCCAACGTTTCAAAGAACGATTAAACCTTTTTACCTTTCCAAAATAGACTTTAATTTTAAAAATATTGCTTAAAACAACAAGGGTACTCCACATTACCCGAAATTACTCTAAGATATCCACTCATTTTTTTTTATTTGAAAGAACATTTTATGGAATTAAGTATGGAATATAAATATTCACCGCGGTTTTGTTTGATGGCACGTATTCGGGACCCAATTTTCGATGACGATGGCTGATTTTCATGGATGGCATTGGTAATGTAACCGACAGCCATTTAAGATAGCCCCAAAAGAAGAAGTCTAAAGCTGTTAAATCCCCCGATCTCGGTGGCCAGTTCATGTCGCTGCAGCACGAGATTAGCATGTCCTCAAATCGCTCGTTCAGAGTGTCGATCGTGGCATGCGCTTTGTGATATATAGTGCCGACCTGTTGGAACACCATGTCGTCGGTATCCATGTCACCCAGTTTAGTTCACAAGATGTTGCTTATCGTCGATGGTAGCGCTCGTCGGTGACGGTTATAGCAATGACAGTTTGGTACGGAGCAATGATTTCACTAGACCAAAATCCCCACCATACACTGAAGTCACTGGTTTCTCCGAATGCATTTTACCCTGGTGTATCCCATGTGGATTGGTATTGTCCAAAATCCGACAATTTTGCTTCTCCACACATCCATTCATCAAACAAAAAAGATGTTTTTTTTGGCGAAATTTGCGTCAACTTCAAAAAGGCCAGCTTAATTTTGACTTTTACCACAGCAAGGTGTCGTTTGTCGCTGTCTCGCCGTAAGATTTTTCAAAAACTTTGCCAATTTACGTGCAAGTAAACTCACTTCATCGTCGTAAATACATTTAATCGAATCAACAACCGAAATGCCGAACGAAACAATCAAAAAAGTGCAAGACTACAAAGACAGTCTGGTTAAGAAGGCCGAACACCTGATCTTTCAGGGCTTCCCTGAGAAAATTGTCGAACTGAACGAATTACTGGCCACGTCCATGTTCAACGAACGCAATTTTGATGAGGTACACCAAGATTTGAACATTCCAGTTCCTGATCCGATTGTGGTCAATCATGGCACAAAGGTAATGGTCCTGCCCACAGGTACTGTAACTTGCAATGAACCCCTCTGCGAGATGATCAAAATCGTCAAACCCATCATCAGGAAACTTGTCGAAGATTCAAATCTTTTGAAAATGTGGATCTCATTCCTGATACCGAAGATTGAAGATGGCAACAACTTTGGCGTGTCCATTCAAGAAGACACTTTGGCTGAAATTCAAGCTGTTGAATCCGAAGCAGCTGCATTCTTTGATCAGATTTCCAGATATTTCCTGTCGCGTGCGAAAGTCGTCTCGAAAGTTGCCAAGTACCCTCATATCGACGACTACAGGCGAGCCGTTGTCGAATTGGACGACAAGGAGTACCTCAGTTTGTGGCTGGTCGTGTGTTAGGTAAGAAATCGCTACTCCTCGCTACACGACATCGTCATCAAGAACTTGGAGAAACTCAAGAAACCTCTATAGGTGTATTTGACAGACTTTGGCAACAGAAAACCAGGAAAAGTCTCCGAATTTAAATGTTGTCGGTGTTGTAAGACGACGCAAGTCAATGTTATGTGTACCGCATCTAAGGTCATGATCTACGACATACCGGCCAAAGATAGCTGTTATTGGAGCAAGACCTATGTAGGGTTGGAAACCATAATAGCATCAAGTAGGCTAGGAGGATGGTTAGTAGAAAAGCGTCAACAAGAACATCAAGGTCAGCATCATCTTATTTCCTTGCATCTTGTTTATGCAAGTGTGACATTCTTTGCACAAATACGCTGAGGTTTATACAAAAATAGATGAGCGCGTCGCAACAAAAGACCCTTACCGAATGCGCGTGTTGCTGTGGTTGTAAATACAACTATTAAAATTTTAAATGAGAGTTGAGCTTGTGACGCTACAAGGCAAGCGTATTCATATAATGCGTTCGTTCACATGTCCAAGGCTCAACTACTAACTCGTTCAACAAATCCGCAACCAAATAGAGTTGCTTTTTTCTCTGCAGCAGCTATCGTAGAAATGCTATTTTGCATCATTCTCCTTTCAGATCACTTCCCGTAGCTCATATCATATAAGGCGTCGCTTGTTTTCACCGGTATCAGGTGAAAGACCAGGTATCATTTTCAGGTAGAATTTTGATGGTATTGCCTTGTTGTAGCAATCTCTTCACTCAGAAAATGATCCGATACTTTAAGTTCAAGAAACATTTTGGATTGCCTTGCTTAAAATTTATTCTAATGAAAATTGGTTAACAGATACAGGAAAATGTGACTTTTAAAAAAAAACATCTATATTTTCGTATACAAATTATTAATTCTTCATTTTAATTTTATGACAGTTGTACACACCCATATATTGCTTAAATATTAAAAAATAAAATCTATCTTAGACATCAATTTTCAATAGCCAATATTTCTTAACTCCATCGTTGAGAAGCGTTTATTCTTTTTTTTCATTTTTTTATCGATCATATCTTTGAGATAGTTTTTGTAAAAAATAACATCAATCAGACGTTCGCGCTCTATTTTGCTGTAGCAGAAGATATTGTCCAAAGTAAAAGTGAGCAGATCGTTAATAAGCTCGTATTTGGCCTTGCAGGATCTTAAAGTTTGTCCTTTCTGACGGCGTTTTTCTTGTTGATAAGTAAATAGATGATATGCGACAGATACTTTATCTTCACGCTGCATCATTGATGAATCCAAAATAAACCTTATATTAGAACAAATATCACAAGAGAACTGTTGAAGAATGGAACGAGTAGGTCTTTTTATAGCAAAAGAGCCTGGGTGACATCAGTGGTTAAATTCAATTAACCAAGTGTGAACTCTCTCTCTCTATCACTGTCATTCATGGAATTTCCTTTGTTAAACGTTTTATTGCACCAATTTAGCAAATGTCCTGCTAATTACCAGAAACAAGAACGCGATACACACTTGAATAAAAATACATATCGGTGCGGGATGGCTAACAATGTAATGGGTCTTGCAAGAGTGTTCTCGAATCCTTGTATCCTGGATTTCATTGCAAACAAACAAGACGCAGATGTGAGTCTTTGTATGTAATTTGTTTTTGTTTTCTTATTTTACTGCAAGGAGAAAATTTACATGATTCGTTACTTAATCGTTTCCTTATTAACCTAATCATAATCAGTCTTAATTGCATTTCCAGGAGCTCTATTTTCAAAAAATATATCCACGCAGATATTAATAGAGTTCGAAATATTTCAGTTAGTAAAAATATGTTTTTTACACTCCATTTCATATATGTATGTTGATTGCTTGTGAAAGAGCTTATCATTGGTTTGAGCAAATATAAAGCATAGCCAGTGGATTTGGTCAGTACAGTAGAAAGTTGACCACAGTTGCGTTCGTTTCGCCTTTGAATCGCTCACGCGTTGGATTGTTTTTCGCGATATTTGTATGCTCTTTTTCGGAAAAAAAATATTTCTCTCATTTTTTTTATATAAAAAAAGACATAAAAAGTGCTGACCAAGACAGAAATAATTCTTCTCTTTGTGACTTTTCGCCCTAAAAGAAAGTGTGCTAATAATTAAATAACGGAAAATTTTCGCTCTAGATATGTAATAAAGGAAATTACTGTTAACCACACAGAACTTATAAACGGTTAAATCCTTAAAAAGGACAAAAAAGAAAAATCTAAAACTAAAAAACAGCGTTTTCTCTATAAATATTTAAAAAATACTTTTTCGAATAAATCTCTCTTAAATGAAAAATAGTCAAGTGGCCTACAGCAGTTTATTGCTTACAATCTCGCAACAAATGGATAAAGCAGCCCTTCTCTCATCCAGCAGAATACAGTACGAAAACTATTCCCTAACTAGTATCTAGAGGAATATTTTCTCAATAGCCTTTACCAAAGAAACATAGAGAAAAGGTACAAAACCTCCCCACACTATTCAAATAGAAAAAAAAAATCAATACAGCGTTGGAAAACACCACATTCTTGTGATAAATTTTCACCAAGTGAAGTTAGACATAAGTAAAGTTGAGCACTCACTCACCCAACCGACTAATCCGAGAGAAATAACACTAATTTTGGCCACATCTGCCTGAAGAACAACTGCAAAAAAGTAAACTACAAAACGAAGACTTACACAGAAGAGGACTACAATAAAGTAATTACCAACTATAGTGGAATTAAAGGAACATCAACAAGAAAAGAGGAAAATTCCTAGCTACGAAAAAATGTCTTCCTTGCCAGAGAAATCGCAACCATTAACTACAGTAACAGAAGCAGCAACATCAACTATTGTTGCATCTAAGCCAAAGCCAACATCGACGACATTCTTCTTTCGATCGGACTCGATTGAAAAGATCAAAAGCACCGCTATCTACCCTTTCCAAGTTGCTGGTATAAAACTCAGCAAAAATGTCATCATCGAACTTTTGGAGACAAACATTATGAAAGCTCGTATTTGCACTCAGAAAACAATGTTGAACTTTTATTACGTCATCTTGAAGCTGCTCAGTACGCTTTTTACACTTTGGAATAACAAAGTTGCATCAACAGCTTCAAATCAACAAATTACGGTGGATAGCGCAAGCTCTTCTACAGGCAAAACGAATGACTCTGAGACACAAACCACTGAGAAGCAATCCATCGACTCCTTCCAATCACGTCTACAAGAAAAACTTGCGAAAATCCAAAAGCATAAAAGCCGTTTAGATGGCTCTAGACTTATTCCATCAACTTCGTCTGCATCGTCTATTTCTTCTAAACCATCTGCCCCAGCAACTACGAACGATCTCACATGCCTTAGAGGATCTCAAGTCAGTACATCAATTGAAAAGTTGAAGTCATTTAATGTACGGCAGTCAAGTAAACTTCTAAACAAAACAAAAATGCAGAAATTCATCCTGGCTTTGGGTGTTAGTGCTGGTCTAGTCGTTATGTATCTACAGGTTGTGATTCTCATTATAGCATTGAATACTGTAAGCATTCCAATAGGATTGATCTTTATGATTGCTACTCTTGGTACCATTGGATATCTATTGTTAAAGTTATCCATTATGGACACAACTACTGCGACAGGAAAATCATCACCTCTACCAAAGGTCAAGAATTCTCGTCGCAGTCCTGATTCAATTAAAGACGACTTCAGTCCAGAAAGACACAGCCGATCGAAGGCGAAAAAACCTTATCTAGATATTGAGTTAAAGTACAACGCATTGAGCAAAGTTAAATTACTATAGGTGATAACTGTTGTCTAGGCTTTAAAACTTTTCTTTAAACTTTCTCTCTTAAGTGGGGCAGGCAAATCTTAAAAAAAAAATAGGATGCAGATACATAAATAATATTTTACGGAATCAATATTCTTTTTCCTAAATAGTACAATTACTCTGAATAGATTTATAAACCTAGGTTAGGAGTTCTTTCTTTTCTTCTCATCTTTTTCCCCCTCTTTTTTTTGTAAAGGTTGACAGACATAGACTTCAGAACATGACTTGCAATTGCGATTTGTCTCCAGCCTTGTCAGAGACAGATATGGTACGAGATTTATGTGTGCACTTCTATAGCAGAACTTCAAGAAATTGACGTAGTAGACGTCACAAAAAGAAAGAACAAATCGAAATTCCGTGCCATAGGACCTTCACCTGAATCTCTATATTTGAACTATTCTTTCTCTATTCACTTCTATTTAGTTAATAGGTCTTTGAGATTATCTTTTGTCGATCAATACCGACATAAACCTCATCTTTATCTGTCAGATTAAATAAGTTCTTTGCTAGTTAGATTTATTGAGGTGGAAGTCATCATTACCCTCTCGATAGTGTAGAAGCATTAACTATACCTTTAGATCTAATTGGTAAGGAGTCCATTAAGCTGACAGTCTACGTCTCTTTATTTTGTTATGTTTTTAGAAGTTATCTTATGAAAATCTTTTTTTTTTTTTTTTTGCGATGTTAACTAATTTCCAATTGATCTGAGTTGAGCGACATGTTTGATTATCTTTTGAATCATCCTTGAAAGTATCTTATACGTATTCTTGCACTTTATTTATTAAAAAAAAATCATTTGGTTTCTATGGTATTTAAACTTTTTAATCTTCTCTTAGCGACACCAAAGATATCAAAGGAAATCGAAGTTTCAACTCAAATCAGTTGAATTTGATTGTATTGTGTTTTTTTTTTCTTAAATTTATTATGAATAATTGTTTTTTCTAAATTATGAATAAAAAAAAAAAGAAGATACAGCGGCAATTCATTATAAAGGGTGTTATTTTTTAAAGTTATACACATTCAATGTGAAATAAAGCACTTGAAGCTAATGTTAATGTCTATGATATTAACTTCATTTAATAGATAATTCTATGCCATTACTGTATAAATATGATATCGGGCAAATGCGCTCCACGGCTAGGTAATGAAGCGTAATCGTGAAGTTAAATTTTCGGCAACTTAATCGAGCAACTAGCAATGTATATCAGCAATAACGCGGCGAATGTTGACTTCCAAATCGTCCAACGTCTCTGGTTTATCGGCATAGACTAGTGACTTCACATACCCCCAAAGAAAGGTGTGAGATTACAGGATCGTGGAGGCTAGTTCACAGGTCTATTACGGTGTCGTGCCGCGTTTGGCATGTTACCCCATCTTGTTGAAACCAAAGCTTTGTCACGTCAATGCCATTCAACTGAGGAACGAAGAAGTCAGAAATCATGTTTCTATAGCGCTCTCCATTGACGGTAGCATTCTAGCCGGCATCGTCCTTAAAGAAACAGTGAGTTTCAGTGGTGTAAGGGCGTCTCGACAAAGGCTTCTGGGTTTTCTCTACTCTAAATTCGGCGATTTTGCTTCTTTTCATAGCCATTTAACCAAAAATGGGCCTCATCGGTGAACAAAATTTTACGTTGAAAATGAGGATCAAGCTGAATCATGTTTTCGGCCCATTCACCGAACCTATGACGCGGTTTCAACTCTAGCACAAGTTGGATCTTATAAGCTTTTAAGCCAAGATCTTTCCCTAAAATATTCCAAAAAGTGGACGGGCATAGCTCCAATTGCTGTGCACGATGTGGAATCGACTCATTCGGATTCTCCTCAAGACTGCGCTCCACAACAGCAATAATTTCTTCTGTCTGCTCTATTTGTCATCTTTGGGGATGCGTATCATCCACTAGAGTGTGCCTGGTGTGAACACAATTCATCGTGTTCCGAATAACTTGCTCAGATGGACGATTATGTCCACCGTAAAATGGACGTAGCGCACGATAAGTTTGGCGAACCGAACCATGGTTTTCAAAACAAGTTTGCACAATTTGCTCACGTTGTTCTGGCGTTTGTCAATTCATCGTAAAATGGCAAAACATACCAACCACAAGTCAACTTTTAACTGTCAAATTGCCAATCTGTAGAAACAGTGTTGCCAGTTAAAAAAAAAAAAAAAAAAAAAACACTTCCACATGTGTATGCATGAATTTCGTAATAATTAATAAAAATTAATAATTCGGAAAACAGTCACTATCCAACACACTCAAACCTTTATTGAGAAATCCTACCCATTGGCAGATCAAATTGGTGCTTTGACATAACGCCAAGCGACATAAGGCCAAATTGTGACTTTGTGAAAGTGACATAAGGCCAATTTGGCTCTTTTTCCACTCTCCACTGTATATCTGATTTTGCTTACCTGATTAATATATAGCCTGCATTATTTTCTTCAAAAACATGACAATTTTGCATTCAATGACTGTAGTACGCTGCGTAGCGGGACCCTGGACACCTGCATGTGACTTCGAAAGCCGTCCGGCGTATGAATCGAAGAGATGCCCATAGTGTGAAATTCTTGTAAATGTAACCCTCAAGTGTCAAGCAGGCGCATAAAGCGAATCTGGCGTATTTAAAGTTTGGGGTGGGTGACTCGCATCGCTCGCTAATAGGATTTCACCCTTTCTCTGCACGGTTTAATCGCTCTACGCGACTTCGTCGCTCCCCTAAGGGTATGTCAACGACTGTCAGGCATTGCCTATAAGTGTGTCTGTGGGGTGGGTGGCTCACTTCACTCGCTTCGCGCATAACAGTGTTATTTTTATCCCAATTTTAGCGCTGAACGAAATATGTCTGGCAGGCGCCGCTATGTTACCGAGCCAGCCTCTCCGCGAAATCCTCCATCAGCGTTCTTTTAGTGGAGCAACATTTCGGGTTGAACCCGGGCCTCAAGTAACAATCCTCTCCAGTTATTCCGGTCTTTGGCTAACTCCTTCCAGGTGTGTACTCTACTCTACTTGAGTGCAGCGCCACCTAAGGTGAGATCCCTTTCGGGTTTGATTCGAGGACTCTGCATTATGTCCGTTCGCTCTATATATCCTAGCAATCTTAGGTGATTGAACCGCAGTTTTCTGACTAGATCGATGTCGCTGTACAGCTTAAATGGTTCGACGTTGAATCTTCTCCTCCAAAGCCCATCAACGCAAATGGGATCAAATATTTTTCGAAGCATTTTTCTCTCGAAACAACAGAGGATATCTTTATCCACTTTCGATAGTGTCCATGCCTCAGCGACTTAAATTAGGACTGGGATGATTAAAGTCCTATATGGTGTCTCCTTAGTTATACTGGACAGGGCCTTACTACTCGATTGCCTTTTTAGAATAAAGAAACAGCGATTGGCAAGAATGATTTACTCGTATTTCTGCTGAGGAGGGCTATAGAATTTATAGCCCCTTACTACTCTGGAAATTATAGCTGTCGACTGTGAGGTTCCGTCTAATTCGACGATGTTGTATGTCCCTTTTTATTAATAGCATTTACTTGGTTTTACCCTCATTTATGGCTTAATCTATTTTGGCAGTTCCCATTTCAATACTACCGATTTCACTAGCAGAGTTCGGCCAATTGTTTCAATAACATCGCTGTAGTTGCACAGAATTTTAAAATATTGTGTCTCCGGTGTTGGCTTGCGAGTCTCGCACAATTCTTTAAAGTATGATTTCAAATAAATCACTTGACAGGGTGTTACTTTGTCTTACACCTTTTTCGACATCACCATTACCGACCTTAACAGAACAGCGAGCGTTAACCATCATCACTCCACACAGACGGACAAGTAGGCCAATACTATATATAGATCTACATAGCTTATCTCTATAAATGCTGTCATATGGGGCCTTAGAACTGATCAAAAGATGGTGAATATCGATTTAGACTACTTCAGTTTCTTTCCAGGAGTGTGAAGATTCGTTCGATGGTGAGCTTTTTCCGTCAGAAACCACACTGATGAGGTCAGGTTGTTTACAAAGGAATACGGACGTTCACATAATATGGCAGATAAGACCTCGTATGCGATGTTGGGGACACTTATACCTCTATAGTTGGCGCAGTTGAGTGGGCCTCCTTTTTTGTGGATCGGGCATAGGGTTCTGAGATTCCATTCATCAAGCATACACTACGATCAACTCAGATCTGAGAAATGAGTTGGTGTATACTCTCCACAAAGTCAATTCCGGCAGCTCGGTTTATGCAACATGCTTAGATATTGCCATTTTTGATGCTTCCAAACTCCTCACAGTCCTTAATGCCATCTGAGTTGCATAAGCCAAGATTGGTAATGGAATTTTAGATCTTAGATTGGCTGTTTTTTGTCGTTTGGTCCGCTCAGAATATTGACCGAATTGCAACTCAGGACTGCCGCTCTTCTTGGGTAATAAAAATTTGCGAAAATATTGAGATACATCAAGCCATTCTCTGTTTTTCTGTGAGAATTTACTGCGTTGTCGATGGCAAGCAATCTATCTTAAGGGTCTGTGCAAATTTGTTAAACAGTGCTGGGGCAGTTAGTTAATTTTTCCATTTTTGTTTTCAATTGAATCAGCGCTCCTCATAATTCCGAACGTGTGCCTTCGAGTTACGGCCCATTTATTGCAAGCTTCTAAAAACAATATTAAAGATTGGTTTACTTTTTTGGTATTTAGATATCATTGCGCAAGGTTGATGGAAGGAAGATGGTATAATTTTTGCAAATGGCGCCGTACGTCAATCATATTTGACATTTGTGAACTAGGCAGCTGCAGTATATAAACAGACAAGCAATAGAGCGCTATACTCCGCAAGAGCGTGGAATAATTGTGGCCGTCACCGAACTAGTCATTCGGCCGAGAATATCGCGGCTGTGGCTACCGATGTCGCTGAGAACGAAGAAACGTCAACCAGGCGATGGGTAATGTAATTGGGCATCACCAGACGGACCCTACAGCGGATTTTAGTGAATGATTTACAAATGTTCCCTTACAAAGTGCAAACAGTGCATCAGTTAATGCCTGCTGACCGTCAGTCGCGTATGAATTACTGTCAAGCCATCCTCAATCTCAACAACGAAAAGGACGATTTTGTGTCGAAAATCATCATGAGAGACCAGGCGCATTTCCACTTACGCGGTTACATCAATAAGCAAAATCTTCATTTCTGGGGCACTGAAAATCCGCGTGTGATAACCTGTGTTCGCCAAAACGCAATACAACATCACATTATACAACCCTCAGATGCGGATTCCATTTCAAAAAATTTTCAATTAACTTAATGAAAAAATATACCACCTCAAATCTACAATGTCGCTGTTGATAATTGGTTTGACAGATTGACATGTTGTTATGTTTTTCTAATAATTACGGTATTTTATTTGTAGTCTGCATATTTTTTTTTATTTGCTGTCAAATAAAAAAAATTGAAGTTTATGTCAAGTTTGACGGTCAAATTCCCCACAGTGTGGTGGGATGCTGGGTTTCTTCGCCGCTATTCGAGTCTGCAGGAATATTATTAAGAAAATGCAAGCGCCGACTGTGACTCTACTATAATACGAGTATGTTTCCTTCTTCATCTCTATAGGTTTCTGTATGGGTTTTCTTGCACTGTCAACTTGTTGGTAAAACTTTCGTGCTCTTCTTACTTCTTCTGGAGAAACCGATGTTCTCCCCGTCTCTTCTGGTGTAGTGCAGCTTTCTACGTTTCTTGTTTAACTGTATGTGCTTGCCGGCATTCTTAATCAAACTGCGGATTTTTTGGTGGTGGTCGAGTGAAACCTATGCATTTGCTGCGTCTTTGATGGCACGATGACAGCGTTGACACTGATCTGTCAGCATCGGAGATATTGAGAGATTTCGGGATACGCGTTCGGCGAAGATTCTGGCGGTCTGTTGCGATTGCAGCTTTTCTACGTTATATTTTCTCCGCATTCGCACCTTGGCAGCAACAAGGTGGTGATCCGAATCAATCTTTGCTGTCCCGGAATGTTCAGACGTTCAGAACTCTGGAGACATAGCCTTACGTCTACCGCAATGTGATCAATTTGATTTAACGCTTCATGATCCGGAGACTGCCGTGTCTCCTTGTGCTTGCTATAGTGATACATATTTCGTCCCGCCACAAAGTCAATAATCCAAGTCCGTTGCTAGACATGGTGTTGTTTAATTTATCCTTACCAACTGTCCTACCAAAGATGTCCTCCTTTCTTATCCTCGCGTTAAAATTTCTTTGTACCATTTTAACGGACATTGCTCAAATGTCTTGTCGAAAAGCTCGTAGAAATATTTTTTTGTGGAATCATCCTTATCTTCCGCAGGGGCATGAGCCCATATTAGTCTCCTCCATACAGATTGTAATAAGATGGTCGCTCACTCGACGGACTGTGTGCTCTCAGTTGGGAAGGGCAATTTTTTTTATATCTCCATTATTTGCGAATCAGAAGAAGAATTTTCTTGTAGTGGTTCATAAGATGATGTCGAAGGAGTTAAGGATGAAAAATAATTAACACCCCACTTTTGTTCCTCAATGTGTCTAAGGCGTGTCTTTTCCTCTTTTACGTTAGCTCCCGCACTCCTTAGTACGCAAGTAGTGACATGTTTCAATGCAAGTCGGCACGGATTGCCGTGGTTCTAAGTACATGAAACTTTATTAACAATTGTTTTGACATCATTCAAAATAAATTAAAGGATATACTATAGGCGTTTTGAAATGTGCTATTCATATTTCGTCAAAAACTAAATACGTTCACCCTGTGAAAAACAGATATCTAATGTTCATGTACTTAGGTAAATAACAAACCGCTTGTCTTGAGTTATAGCAAAGTTCAATGAACCTCTGTTGTTAGATTGTCCCGCTTACTTTTGCCTGTTTAAGAAAATGTAAAACCAATTGTTTAAAGATTAATAATCGAGAGTACAGAGAGTACAGTGTCTTATTCTTTTCCATAATACCCAACAATGCGTTGGAAAAAAAGAACTTTAATTTTTTGGGGACACCCTAATATACTCATAGCGGTTTGGTTACCAGGATCATGCGATTTTACGCCACCCGATAAGGCTATGTAGTGCCATAGTTGCATGATGATAAATATAAAAAAAATCAGCCATTCGAGGCTAATATTCAGCTCATTGTTGGGAAGATAAAGGCTCAAAACAAAGGCAAAAAATAGAATTGACGGAATGCATTTCTCCAAAAACAGCTAGAGAAGTCATATGCCAGAAGTCGATTTCAAAACATAATGATACGAGTATGAGCCATTATCCTTCATTGATGAAAATGTTTTTCAAGGTTAACTTCTGTCCCACATATGTAATATTTTTACATGGGTGGTTCCAATCTACCGGCTCTTCTGCGAAAATTTCTGGAAGCAATATTTCCGTCACATAGACATAATGGACCTTCCGCAGGCCTAAGTGTGCATTTTACTTGATCCATGAAAGTATGTGTAGGTGTTTCAAAGTTTTAAGGGATAATTTCAAAAACAAAACAAAATTGTCCTTAAGGATAAAGCACGGTCACCGCATTTACCCAAAACGGGTAAAGTTAAAATGAGAAACTTATTTTATTTCCGGATGTGTGTGAAAACATACTAATTTTTCAGAAAACCGCCTAACCGGGCCGGGTAACCGGTAGCCGGCTAAGTGTGGTCCTAAGCATCATACTCGTATTTCAAGTGCTAACGGTTCTTTCACGTTTTTCCTCGAATTTTTTAGTTCATTTCGAAATGCCTACACTCGTGTTTGAACAAATTTGCTGACAACTATCAAAACTTCAAGCCATGTCATCAGTTTGTTTAACATTTTCCGCCAGAGATTGTGGTAAAAATTTTCCTTACAACGTACAAATCAGCTCCGTGTCATTTTATGTTTTGTTTGTATTGTAAGCCATGAAAACACAACAACTTTTGTTTTCCTTTTGCCTGGAAATGTCCCCATGTGCATGTATCTGTGTATCTGAAAACAGGTAAGCGAAGAAGTGCCTTCAAAGACAGTATTGACATTTAATCAAATAATAGCTCAGTTTCTCCAAGGACAAAGTCCCCCAATGCTACTTTATTGGGGGAAATTGTTCGATTTATACAAAAAATTAAAAATTTAATGCTGACATGATTTGATTTTTCCAAACTTTTGTTCAAGTTTTAGAAATGTCCTCAAATATTGAAATGTGGATGAGGGTCCAATAATGGAAATTCTTTCATTCTTTTAATTTAAGAACGGATTTATTTGTATCTAAGAAATGGGTTTAACTTAGATTAACGGAAAGCAAGTCGGAGGAAAATAATTACAAGGCTTATAGCAAAAATATGTGGCTAAGGGTTGTGGGGAGAAGAAAAAATAAATAAATTTTGAAATATGAAAGAGCAAAAAATACTTTCGCTTAAAGAAATTGCGTAGGGGCTAAACATGGAAGTTTTAAAATGAGTAAGCTCACCCCAAACCCTTGTTACTAACTTCGCTTTCAATGACGCACGATATTTTCCGTCATTGATACAAGAATTCAAAAGGTTCACCCAAACCATGCATGATGCACTTTGCTCTTAATAAATCAACATGCTTGTGCTGAAAAAAATACCTTAGGGTGCGATTTGCTTGTGGTACGATTCTATGAGAAAACTTCCACGATAGGAAATCATAATCATAAAAAAGGACTAAACGTGCGAGAGTCATAAAATCGATTTAAACGTCCACAAATTGATGAAAGATTTCGCTCAGAGAATTTTAGGTTCTAATGGAAGGATAAATTCATACGTCTTCGATAACGTGCATGCTTTGGAATATAAACCATGACTGCGATGATGAGGGTCTTATAAAGGGTCTCCTTAGTGTTGCTCGTTACTCGTTTGCTTCTTAAGCAACAGCGATTGACAAGAGTAATCCTTCGTTTGATTTCGGATGAGATGTCATCATCAGACGGAGAGAAGGTATACAGCGTCTACGACTACCTCAAAGTTATAGCTTTGTTCATTGTGATGTTCTGTCCGATTCGTCGATGTTGTGTATCCTTTCTTGTTTTGCCGTCATTCACGTCATAAACTCGTTTTTCCGCTTCTGTTCCAGTGAACATTCTTTATCGCCATTCAACATAACCTGAAGAGTTTGGTAGGGATACCAGATACCAAGGGTAGCCATGGCACTGTATAGCTCGTCTCTATAGATGCTGTCGTATTCGACCGTAAAATCGATAAAGAGGTAGTATTTAACGAATTGGACTTCTTAGGCTTTTTTCAGTATCTCCCGTAGTGGTCGATTGCGGACTTACTGGGCCGAAGGCCATACTGACAGTAGTCAATCAGATCGTTGGTAAAAGACTTCGGATGGTCATATAAGACTGCAGGCCCTTGCCCATGTTGAGCAGACTATCCCTTCCTATGATATGATAAAGGTGCTAAAATTCTGTTTTCAAGCATCCTTACCAACTAAATCTTGGAAATAAGTTTTGTTTTTTTCTATCGGAACAGAGTACTCAGACAAAGAACTAGTCCAGTGTACTCCTTGTAAATTCCTTTTAATGAAATCTTTCAGTCTTTTGTAAAAATATGAGTAAGCGCTTCAGTAATAAAGTGCCTACAGTACCAGCACTCAGCACGTCAACGACGAGTACCTGCAGCATGATGCGTGCGTAAGCCGAACATTCACAGAGATAGTGCTCCGCGATGTCGTAATCACTTTCACAGGAAGCATCACATCATGTTTTATAACTAATGCCTAGCACATTTAGGACAGGAGTGTAGTCATGACACCAATAAGCAACCTGCAGTGTTTCCTGTTGAGTGACAGAACGTCTCTCCATTTGCGTGGACACCTGCCTTTACGGTCTTATTCCATCGGAGCAAGGATATGCCTTGCCATCGCTCACCGTCATTCCATTGTTTCAGATACCAATTCGGAACTGTGTTGCCGGCACAAGTTCCACCCTTGGTAAGAGTCGAGGCCGATGTAAAACCTCTTGCTGCTCTTAGGGTCGCAGCACCCAGTACTTTTTGCAACTCTACATTGGGTCAAACCAAGGGAAAAACCAAGGGAAAACCCAAGGTAAGACCCTTCACGCGATTTTGGGTTTAAACCACAGCCACCATGACGCTCCCACAAGGGGGCCAACCTCTAACAAGTCAGGCCGGGACGGAGATCCGGGGGGCTCCTGACTCCCATGGTACCGTGATTTAAGTCCTGGTAGGGACTACCGGTGGTCCAGCCGCCAACAAGTCATCTGAAGATGTTTACGATAAGACCAGTACTTTGCTCTGCCCCCGTTCATTATTAGACAACGTCATTAAAGGGCGAAGCCTTGATAATTGGGCGGGGGCCCCCTGTTGAGTGACAGCAGGAAGATGTCGGAAATTATTCGTTTGGTGTGCTTACAAACTGGATAGTCCTGCCATCTCCAGTTGTACTCAAGAGAAAGCAGGCGGACCCAGCGCAGGTTCGGGTCCACAAAAACCGTCTTCTGAGCCTTGCCAGCCAAGTTCATCGGCGCTTTCATTTCGCGTGATCCCATTATTACATGGGACCAAGACAAGACTCAGTAAAATCAGCTTTCCGACTGCATTCAGTGATGTGTTGCATTCTTGAACTGACTTGGAAGTTATAAAAGGGTTTAACAAAGCCCTAAGCGTAGTTGGGCTATCGTTACGGATGCAAATGTTTCGCCCCCATCACCTATTCTTCACAATATAGTTCGTTACCATCAGGATTGCGTATATCTTCGCTTGGGAGGCTGACGAAAGTTTTCCCAACGTCTAGTGAAATCTGTTATTGTCGTCCACCAGACAGATTTTGGAGCCATCCGTGAAGACCTGGCTACATTCCTTTCCTAGTCAGATTCTGGTCGAAAACGGTGATGGGGACAGAGTTCTGGTGTCATTTCGTCAGATGGCATGTCCATCAGACTAGAATCAAAAGAAGCAAGGTCATAAAAGCTCTTGTGTGTGTTGTACCAAAGAGCGTTTACTAAACGAAAGATGGCTTTGAGAGTGCAGCCCATGATATGAATATCAAGGGAAGGGAAATTCATCAATGCGTTTAGTGTAGCCGGCACTGACCGTTCTTTGGAGTCTGATAATTTTTTTTTTGTGTTGTGGCTAGGTGAGAAATCTTCATAGACACTATAAGCCCAGGGCTTATAGCGCTGATCACCGCGCTAGATCGAGAGGCTTAGTCCTTTTCAGACGGCGCAATAAATTTGTCTCGTTAAAGATCTGGTGAATTGAAATATTAGTATGTCCTTGTATGACCTTCTTTCTGAACGTTTTCGCATCATAGGTCTCTTTGGATATCATCGTTTCTAATGTACCACGGTGCATTAACAAACCCACGTAGAACTTTGTTTTGGGATGTCTGTAAGACGTTAACGTTAGTAATTTTCGTACAACCCCAAAGCTGTATACCATATTTCCAGACCGGTTTTATCACTTGCTTGTATGGCAGCAATTAGTTTTCTAAACAGAGCTTGGAATATTTTCCAAGAAGCCAGTACATGTCTCTATACCTGATCTCAAGCTCTTCACGTGTTTTCTTAAAGTGTGCTCTCCATTTAAGTTTAGCATAGTGTCATACCAAGATATTTGGCCTCGTTCGCGAAGGGAATTTGTACTGCGTTGAGTTTTCTTGAGAGTGAAGTTCACATGGACAGACTTGTTTTCACTAAGCGCGATTCGCTAAGTGTTTGTCCAATTGTCAATCTGTGTAAGGTCGCGTTGTAACTTAGCAGTTGCTTCTTCGACGGTTTTAGCTGCTGCCAAAATGGCAGTGTCATCAGCAAATGTGGCTAGCACAGTATCGTCCGTTTCCGGTATGTCGCGGGTAAAAAGCAAATATAGCAGAGGGCCAAGTACACTTCCTTGAGGCACCCCCGCCATTATTGTCTTAAAATTGGAATATTCATTTCCGTGTCTGACTAGAAAGAGTCGGTCATCTAGGTATGAACTGAAAATATGAGACAATTACTCGGGTAGGACTTGTCGAAGTTTATATTTCAGGCACTCGTGTTATACCTTATCAAAAGCTTGCGAAACGTCATGGAATGCGCTTGAACAGACTAACTTACACTCGATTGTTTGTTCAATTACATCGGTTATTCGATGCACTTGGTCAACAGTAGAGTGTTAGCTTCTATGGCCAAATTGATGATCGGTCAAGAGGCAAGAGGCAGGAGAAAGATTCGCTCGAAGACTATCGATATAATCGGGAGAAGCGATATAGATCTGTATGACTTGACTTCAGTCAGCAGTTTACCGGGTTTCGGAACCATAATAACTTTAGCAACTTTCCACTGATGCGGTACATGCTCTAGTCTCATTGTTTCATTTATAAGATAGAACAGCTTTAGCAAACCTTTTTGGGTAGCGCTTTAAGTATCTCTCCCGTAATTAAGTCATATCCGGGGGTTTTATTTGGCTTAAGCGTGTCTATAACTTGTCTAAGTTCCCTAAGTGTAGCCTTTTCAATCGGAAGGTTCGTCGTCACGTCTAGCGTATTGACATTCTTTGGATATACTTCCCCGTCGAATAGTTTGAACGTTTCTGCAAGATGGTCGGCGAAAACGTTAGATTTTTCTTCATCTTCTTTCGCCCATTCATCCTGGTTTCTTCTTATTGGTGCCACGTGCATTTGTGGCTTTCGAAGCCTTTTAACGGCTCTCCATGTGGGGTAATTGGTATCTTTTGTCGCTGTGAGACTTTCTAGGTAGTTATTAATACCTTGGTTATGGAAGTCCTTGATCGATTTTTTCAACAGGTTGCAGAGCCTATTAAGGTACGTTTTGTCTTGTTGAGCCCGAGTTTCGTGCCACTTTTTCCGCGCTCTTCGTTTCTTCCTTATCATTTCCCTGATTTCCGGCGCCGATACTGGCAACTTTGTTCGATTCGTGTAGAGTGTTATTCCTGGCCGCTTGCTGTATGACTTCAAGAAACCGTTCAAATTCTTTTTCAAGTTGATACAGCGTTCTAAGCGGTACTTTTAACTCAGTATTTACTAAGAAAACATTTGAGGCAGGATCAGGTGATTCACAGTTGGTCGTAGTTGCTTGCTCCGCTATTTGCGCGTCAGTTTTTCAACTTTTCATTTGCGCGTTGTTATTTTTGATTTTTTTGTTGTTATTGGTGATTTTAGCGGCCATCACGACGTTTGTTATCTTTGACTTCTTTAAAGGCTTCGGGGTTGGACCGCTATTATGATTTCTCGTTTTGATTTGATTTGGATTGATGATTTTGCAACTCCTTCGCGACTTTGTAGCCTCGATAGTTGGCTGGATTATTTTCCCTACAGTTGATGCATATCGCTGGGGACTCTTTCGCGGCACTACACTCTCGCATCAGATGTTTTCCGACGCATTTCACACAGCGAGGCTCCTTCTGGCAGTAGACCTGGGTATGGCTGAATCACTTACAACGGGTAGATTGGGGAATCAGCCGCGAGTTTCTTCCCTGAGGTTCAATTTTGACAACAAGCCCCAAAATTTAATTTATAGAATAAATCCTTTCTAGGCCTTCGGTTTTGTCGAAAGTTTGCCTAAAAATGGGTCTTGAGGTCGTCCTCTCGCCTCCAACAAAATGTTGTCTTTAGTGCAAGAGGCGTGCAATCCTCTAGCTACCACGCGTATGGGTCTTTACGCTTTATTTTCGAACGTATGCCATTGAATCTTCTCGGCATTTAATTTTTACAAAAGCGAAGAGTAATTGTCTGGATTAAAGACATTGGCAATCTATGTATCGATATTGCGGGATCTTACTTTGTAGTCGGTTGAACACAGTGATTTCAAGATTGTGTGCAACTTCTTATAGTCCGAGATTCCAAAGACGTTTATTAGCGGCTGTTGTTTGGGTTGCTTATATCCTTTATTGACCTCAACAGTACTAGAGCTGACTGGCGTCTCTTTTTGTACATTTTTAGGCGAGGAATCGTTGCGTTTCTTACCTGGTCTTTTTGTAAGTATCCAGTCTGTTTCTCGGACTAGATCTTCTTGGTCCGTGTGAAAAGTAGAGTTTTCCGGGTGGTCAAGTCGCGTATCAGACTCGGTTTTAGATTGTGCCTTAATGGCATCTAATTCCTTTTCAAGTTCGGCGCAGAACAATTCCATATTTTGGAGTCTGGAGCGGAGATCAGAATTTTCGCGTTAGAGATTTCGAGGTATTACACAATTTTCCCCGCTCAAGGTTATTCGATTGCCGGGCTGCCGGCAAAACCGAAAAAAACCAAAAAAAAACGCAAACCAATTAAATAAAAACAAAAAAAAACCGATCCACACTGTCGGTGGTTGGGATCCGTGTGACGATCTGTCACTTCGAATTCCTTGGGAACAGAAAATACCCTGAGGGGAAATTTGTAATGGCAGCAATATCGATTGCTGAACCAAGTGGCTGCTCAGCTGGGCTGGGTTCAGGGAAACAGATATTTTTAAATAGAGAAACTACCAATGCCTCAATAGAAAAAAAAAGGTGTTAGGCGCCATGCACTTTTTGCTCCGAGTGGAAGTGCAAAACCATCTACGACTAAGACGTCGGAAGGATAAACCAATATCCCGGGAGAAAAAAAAAAAACTATAAATTTTTTTTCTTGTCACTTTATAATGCAAGCTTTATTTGCGGAATGGAAGTAAAACAAAGTATGGCGGTAGCCGTTAAGCAGCAACGACAAAACAGTAAATCTAATGGCGGTACTGAAGGTACCACTCAATAGACTGAACCGCTAGTTGGGAACCCGATTTCGATTGCAAAAAAAAAAAAGGATTCGCCCGGGGTAAATAATACTACTTATCTGTTTAATTGATACGTTTATGCTCCTGTCCTGCCCGTCCTGATTTCGTCCGTATTTCCTCCTCGTTTTGGTATATCTTCAAGTCCTTGTTCTTTTTCCTTTCCTTTATCTTTATCCTTTTTTTGTTTTAATTAATTTTCTTAACCTTTTTTTTTGTTGTTTTAACTCTTGTTTTTTTTTTTTTGTCTTAAACTTTTGATGGTCAACCAAGAAGTGATTAACCCTATCCCGATGGTATTAGCTCGAACCGTAGGCCTCACACATACGCTCTTTCATACATTCGTTCATACGGAAGCAACGGTCCAATTTTGGCCTTTGTGTGCAACGCTCCGCAAATTTGCTGAAGTGTGCCACCGTGCATTGGATTTCCGTTGCCTTCACTCTCTCATACACACACATTCGTGCTTCTTTCTTATTTCCCCAAATCTGGGGGAATTTCCTCCAAGATTGGGATTTCCCTTTGGTCCGAGCTAATATTTCCCCTTTACGATCATTTCTTGGGGTTGCATTCAGTCTGAATGCAACACCAGTCCTTCCCAAAAGATAAAAAAAAGGAAAAAGGTAATTTGCCAACAATATATGGCCTACTCGTATTTCTACATCCTAATCATCACCTTGAGGGCGAAACACGGAACTAATCACGAGACGGGTGCTGTCCAATGAAACTAGATATGAATAAAGACATCCCGGCGAATCCTCTTGTCAAAAATTAGTTTAATGTGGGCCGCGCAACTAGGGGTCCACTCTTTACAACACATTTTGTTACAATCTTTTTTATTTTGTTCTTTTTGTGTTTAAGGTGGTGACCGTCCGTCACCAAGTATATTATCTGTGGCAGTCCACCTGGTCCTATGGCTTTGTGTATTTTTTTGTACGTAGAGGGTTCCAGACCGTCCATCTGGCTCTAGACGTACCGCGTTGGGCTTAAGGTGACCGTCCGTCACCCCACCGAGACTCCCGTCTCTTCGTCTCGTGGATCTATTGGTTGTCCCCTCCGACAAGTATAAAAGCAGAAGGACAGAGCTCAAGAGCCCACCAATTCTTCCCGCTAATATACTTCTCCAAGGAGACAACGGACATAAAATGAACGGGTGGGGCAAAAAGCGGATCGGGCAGGAGAGACCGTGATGGAGCGGAGATGCCTTGTAAGGCTAAGGGATCTACCCGACAGGAGAGACAACACAACACAAGGGCAAGAGCCGACGACTTTGTGAATGGCTCTTGTTTACTACAACGTTGGACGCTGGTCTCGCGCCTTCCTCCAAATGGTTGCTTCAATGGACCGTCCGTCCTACCTGCTGTGGTTGATCCTTCAAGATACTAGGAGGGTGCACCAATGGCTGATGGACCCATGGCTGCCCACCACCCTTCTAGGATTTTGAAGAACCAACGGAAAGGAATGTGGATGAATGAGACCGAAGGGAAAGGGAGAGAGTAGAACTTGTTGTGGTAAATTTTACCGCAACAGAGGTTATACTATCGTCCAAAGCTACCGACTGTGCTTGGTCTTTGCTTCCGCATGATCTTTCCAGCGATCCGCGTGTTGGAGATCTCGTAACCCTTAACCTTTTTTTGAAGACGTACTGTTTTGTGTTTGTATTGTGTTGTACTGTGTTTGTAGAATTAATTTTAGTTCCCACGAGTTGCGGAGAAAGGGTAGTCCGTCTGTTCAGAGATCCGCATTAGACAGATAAGGCTGGCTGATCTGGAGGTCGCCAAGTATCCGTTTGCTCCTTTAGAGAAGGGGCTATTGTTTATACTGGGCTCCCAACCTGGTCGATCTTGCCGACAGCTCCTTTGCATTGCCAGAAGGCCGACAGCGCCTTAGAGGCTTTCGATGTAACATGTTTAGTCCATAGAAATTTTCTATCCAGGATGACAGCCAAATATGTAGTTTCTTTGGAGGATTGGATGCTGATAATTTTAATCACTAGATGAGTCAGAGCAGACACGGCAGACAGCTCCTCTCATCGTAAAGAGAACAACCTCAGTTTTGAGGCGGTTGACTGAAAGCCAATTTCTAGTGCACCAATCGTCGATCACTCCTAGTGCTCCCTGCGCTTTGGATCGCTAGACACGATCAGTACAGACAGTACAGCTAAATCATCCGCGTATTCTTGCGCATAGACGTAAGAACTGTTGAGCGCGTTGAGCACAGTCAGAAACCATCACAAAACTAGTGATTAGTCTACGCGGTGATGTCTCGCCGAGTTACACATGCTTTCGGAAGTTGTGTTGGCGAAAGCACCCTCAATGTCAGTGAAAATGCCCAAGGCGTATTCCTTCTTGTCGAGTGCGTTTTCAATTCTGCCTACCAGCTTCTGAAGCGCACTCTCGCAGGATCTTCCGCAGACAGAGAATGTATTCTCAACGTAGTTTTGCGCGCATGGATCTCGACCATTCTCTTCATTGTCTTCAGAATAAAGGAAGTCAGCTCTCGGCGAACGTGTAGTTCTATCGTCTAGTCTAAGCGCACAGATCGCCAGGGTTCCGGTATGTATGCGTAGCAGTAAAGACTCTCTTCAGAGGTACCAGCAGCTGGCCTATACATTTATGTAACATGACTGGGAATACTCGTATGTCATCGGTGTCAGGTGACTTGAAGCCATCTAAGGAAGCAACAGCATGTTTAATAGCCTCTTCCGCCACCACAACTCATGAGATATGTTAACTACGCCGTGTTGTGTTATTCAGCTCACTAGCAGTTTCGTTAGTATGAACTGGTAGTGAGCTGGATCTGATTAGGTTACCTGGGAAGTGAGTCTCAAGCATAAGACTCTACTTTTAACTTAGTGTAGATACCATTGGGTCTTCTGACTTCGATCTTTACCTTTTGAGGACTTTGACCAGCCTACTGGTTTCGCTGACAGTTTCGATCTTCGAAGTCCAGATAAGCTTCTTACCATATATTCTTTTCGCTTCGATCTGTAAAGATTCAAAATTCCAATCTTCCTCCAAATTAGTCTTTAGAGACCTGTTGAGAAGGTTTCTTGCTTCATTACGAAGACGGTGCATATCTGCATTCCGCCAAGGAGCGGGCCTTAAGGCCTATACTTAAGGGTGGTAGGAAAGCGCGAGTGTAGCGTGTTTGTTTATGAATTAAATTTTCTTCATTCTTGTACGGATGTAGGCCCAAATCTAACAGCAAAATAAGCCGGGTTGACTCTCTGGCGATGTCCAATTCAGCTGACCGGCGTCGAATCAACATTTCTGAGTCTTCTTCGATACCGGCCGCTACGGTGGCTATGTTTTCTTCATTTCGCACCAATCTCTATCTGGTTGATGGCTTAAGATCCAAAAGAGATGCCTGCACACTGAAGCCATGATTACGACCGACCTCACAACGAAATTCACGTTACATATTTACAGCTGAGCCGGAATTTCGATAATAATTTCTGCACGTTCTGCAAGCGTAAACCAGTCCGAGATGAAATGGCAAGGCTTACTGAATATTTTGACACCTGGATGTCATTAGTAACTTTGACTGCATCCGAATATCCGAAATATCCAATAAAGTCAGTTTACCACATCCAATTGACACCTTCAAGCCAATTTATAGTGGATGTGTGCGTAACAAGAATCTGTTTCCAATAGCCTTTAAAATAAAAACACATTTTACTATAGCATTCCGTAAAGTATTCAACCACATTTCAACCCGGTACTTGTCTACGATGTTAACTTATCGTCATCTTCAACACTCGGGGCCGCAACTGTCGTTTAATGTCGCGCACATTTCGCGTTGAATACGAGCATACAACCACAAATTACATCCAAACAGGGTATGCGAAAGGAATGGCTGGAGGTCGGATTTACTTGTTTTATTGTTTAAAAGGCAGACAAATTCATATCCAGTTACGAGGACGTTGTATGTATTGCAGAACTCTGCATGCAAATTCCCAGACTTGCACATTGGCTTTCGGATGCACACTTGTGCTAATTTGCATATCACGGTATGTCGACATGTTCACTATCTCTAAAGACAAATTCGTTAAACATTCGCTGCATTTCGCGGATGCTTTTTGTAGGGGAAGTGTTTTGGCTTAAGTTCTCAAAGGGCACGAACGATAGAGGAGATACGACTTATGAGGCATTGGAAAGTAAGCCTTGCATCTATATTCCATACCATTTCTTTGAACTTAAATAACTTTTCTTCACTTTAGTGACGTCGCCAGATTCTATGTTAGATATGCATTACTCAACGGCTCTATCCATTTACCACGATTCCAGTAATTCACACAAAGTTGGTAAAAGTCGTCTTGCACCAGGGGCTAGTCGATTCCTACACGTATGGACATCGGCTAAGTGGCCGCCGCCAGAATTGATGACCTTTCACGCCCGATTTGTGGCATTTGATCAATCTTGCCAGAACATCCGGCGATAGGTCCCCGCATTCTTGACGGATATTCTGTTTGTGGGCTTCAAGAGTGTGATGCTTGTTGACATAGACTCCTGGCTTTAAAAAAACCCTGCAAAAAGAAGTTTTAAACAGTAGTCGTTTGGCCCGCGGCGTTTTCGAAAAAATAAGGCCCGATGACGCCTCCAGCGTAAACAGCACACCATGCTGTAACTTTGAGCGAGTGTAATGGCTCTTCGCGGATATTTGGTGCTCCAGATGCGATAATTTTGCTTATTCACATATCCATGGAGATGGAAATGAGCCTCGTAACTTATGATGATTTTTGATGAAAAGTTGTCTCCCTCGTGGTTGAGATTTAGGATGGCTTCAGCGTAGGATACACGCGCTTGACGGTCAACAACTAACAGCTGATGCACTGCCTGCACTTTGTAAGGGAATACAGTCTTACAGTCTTTCACCAAAATTTTCTATAAAGATATAAAGACAGCCGATTGATACCCAATTGCGTGGGCACGTCGACAGGTCGAAACTCCGCGGTACTCTGCGACATCTTCAACAAAAGCTGCAATATTCTCAGCAGAACGGCTGCTTCGGAGCCGGTCAGACCTGCCACCATCTCGTATTGTCTAAACGTTGCGCTAACACCACTGACGAATTATTCCGCAAAAAAAAATCGTAACAATAATTATTCCGAGATCTTTATGAGTATAGCGATTCATGTCTTGTTTACGTGTATTTTGTATCTGTTTACTTCACAAATGTCAAAGTAGAATTGACATTTGCCGACATTTGCAAAAATTATAGTATCTTCCGATAGGGTGATGACTTTTGCGCCACCTAGTATTGTATGTACAGTGTACCAAGGAAATTTCGATGAAGCTGCAATCTCAATCTCACGATTTTTTGTGAATTTCCAGAATTTAAGAAATTCTTCAGCACCCTCGCACCGTCTCCGGTGTCCATGCCAACTTCTTCGTAATCCTTCTGAAGAGCAGCTAAATCTTTGAGAGCTTCTGAAAATTCACCTTCTTCCATACCTTCGTACACGTGTCAATGGACAAAAGCACGTTTGACGTACATTAAGTGTTATGTGCAAATCACGCCCCAAAAATCCTCCATTCCCTTTGGTCATGTTGTTGTCTCTTTCACCCCCCTGCCTTCCTGCCTTTTCGTTTTCGTCCCCATTCTTTTCTTCCCGTCATGCTCTGGATGCCTCGGTACAGGTGGGATTTACTGGATTCTCTGGATCCAGTTCCCTCCTACTGACTACCGCTCCAGAGATGACCATATAAGTATCTCGTATAGAGTCAGGCGGACGGCCTGGAGACTCTAGCGGACGGACGGTCTGCTCACCCCCTTGATGCCCGAAGATGTCGATACCCCAGCAATGGCCGAGGGCTCCTGAATCCAATAATCCTAACATGCTAATTCAATAAACCCTAACTCCTAAATAAGGTCGTACGCCATCTTTCTGCGCCTCGAGTGTGAAACCTAAATGAACGATCTCTTCCGTCTTTCCTACCAGCCGGTTAAAAGCAGGCAACCTTTCTAATTCTGTCGGCGCACCCGCCGTGCCGAAGCGAGAGTCCGATTCCTATTTCCCGAACACGTTGGGCAATCTCTACGTATGACCCCTACTTTTCCATCTCCTAAGCTCACGCTGTCTTCTGGCGGAACTGGCTCCCTACTCTTCATCTCCGTGATCATGTCCCGTCCAAAGTTCGCGTAGTAAGGGGAGATACCTAACACATCATGTTGGGAGGTGCAGATACAGCAGGCAACTTTCGCCAACTGAGAGTCCCAAGCAATATGGTTTTCCGACACATCGGCTCTGAGGGTCGATTTAATGATTTGGATTATCCGCTCAGCTGGATGAACTTGCGGATGGTAATACACGGTAAAATTCAGACAAGATCCATATGAATTGCAGAGGTTTTTCAATTCCTTACTTCGGAATTGAGGGCAGTTGTCACAGACACCTCTACGGGAACAAAAGAAAAACGTTGTCCTCACGTTCTCTACAAACTGAGGAAGCAGTAGCCGACCTAAGGGGAAATTTGGTAAAATAATCAACGACGGTGAAGATATAAACGAAGCCCCTACTCGATTGTGGAAGTGGACCAACCAAGTCAATGCAGATCATTTCACAGGGATTCGAAATCCCTCTCCTCTCCACCATCAAACCAGCTGGTTTGTCGTTCACCGGCTTCACACTCTGGTAAGTCTTACAATTCCTAACATACCTAGTTATATCTGACCTCATCTTTGGCATACGTCTTCCTAACACCCATAGCCCTGCTAATGGATTGCCATGACACTCTTTTAATACCCTAACTCTATCTAACTTCGCCACTACCTCCTTCCATTCCAAACTATTGTCATGCACAATCACGTGTTTTGCCCTAACAAATTTAAATAACGTTCCCTGTTCTACTCTCAAATCCGGGTAGTCCAGCGGGTTCGACTCGACCTTGTTGATCGTTTTAGCAATCCATGGATCCGGGACTTGCTCTTCCAGTTCAGCTTTAACGGCAACATTCTTAGAAAGCATGTCTGGAACCACGTGATCTTTGCTTTTACGATGCACAATTTCGAAGTCGAACTGCTGCAACCTAACCGTCCACCTAGCTAACCTACCACACGGATCCACGCAGTCTTCAATGGTGGCTGTCGTGTTGGAAACATTCAGACAGCGCGAATCACAATTGGCAGCGTCAAGGTGATGCTGACCCTGAGGCTCACCAGTTGACGAAAGGATGATCCACTTCCCCTTAATGCTAGAAATGACAGCTTTGACATCCTGGACCATCACCAACGTACAACATACACCAGACAATGTATTTGTCATTACGAGGATCTCACTTCACCATCCGATAAACTGATTTGAAACAAGCGTTTGTATTTTCAACAACTGCCAATTACTTATGATAGGCCTCTTCGGCCTCGTTACGTAGGTAACATACCAAGTTAATTTTAAATTCCATGAAATCGACCTTTAAGACACTATAAAAACGTTCAAGTGTTATATAGGTTTTCAAGGCTGAGCTATAGGGCTCAACAACAGCGTTTAACTCTTAAGGGGTTGGGTAGAAGACGAATTTCAATTTACATTTTCGCAGAAAGGCGTTCCATCAAGTAAGACATCAATACTATCAAAGAAGTGGAAGGTCAAGAAACATTGGAGTCGGATACACGCTCAGTTTATTCAAAAGGTTCAGAGACTAAGTTTGCATAAAATGTAAGAGTGGCGCTACAATGTTTTGCGAATGGAACCAATTACATGTTCCTTCTTTCTTTAACCAGTGTATAAATTTCAACACATCGACTTTGTTAAGTAGCCAACAATATTCGTTTTAAGTGCGTGTACCTCAGATTTTTTACAATGGAAAAAACAGCTGTCATTAAATTTTGTTATAAATTGGATAAAACGGCAACGGAAATGTTTGAAATGTCGAAAACTGGGTAGGGTGATGAGTGAGCCGAAGCAAGATATAAGTTAATACAAAATCGATTATTTTCCAATTGGGAATTCCCACTAGCCATTCCCCCGTCCTATTTTCCGTCCAGACGAATTTCATGGAAACAACAAAGGCACCTGAACTCATTCATGCTTGCAATCACATTCTGCTGACACTTGCTAAATTAACTTATAAGTCCATGTGACGTATTTGGAATTTAGTCTTAAGTTTGATTGAAGTAATAAAGGACAGGCAATCTGCCTGCGTGTACATTTTTTTTAAGACATTAAATTTTATTTCACGATTTAAAAACGGTCGCCAGTTTTTGGAAGACATCCCATACAGTGGAACTGAACAACTGAATATTATTAAAGGAAGCGTTCACAGCATTTTACAGATAAATGTGCGACATTGAATCATAAATAATTATAGTACAATTAACTAGAAATTTTCCCATGTGAGCGGAAAGATATTTAACGGAGAGTTCATTCAGCTCCTGAACACCCAAGTGGAGTCAATATTAAACAATGTATCGCAACCATTTTAGTTGAAGAGAAATTACAGTTGCTGAACAAAAAAAAACAGTATTTGAATGCTGATCAGTATACCCGCAAGCTTCGTTCCTAAGCGGTGCTACTCGCTTTCTTTTGGAATGCCCTATATTTCCTAGCCCTTATAACTGGCAAACATTTAAGACCAATACACATCGCTACCTCTCTTTTCTCCCTTCCTAAGTTTCCTTCGCCCCCGCTGTGTAAAAATATTTTAAAGGTACAATCCCTTGAGCTTAAAAAAAAAAAACAAACGAAATGTCAAAATTTCGCTTGCAGTTATTATAATATCCCGAACAATAGATTGTCTGCGAAAGGAGAGTGCAAGTTAACGCGCCACACGCCGAATCAGATGATCACGCAAAAACCCCATGATAATGCTCCCACGGGAAACTGCAAACATAATAACATAACACCTTGCACATGCAGCCACATGCCGGAGATGACACCTGAGTGAACAAACACAATTTTGCTGATTTAGCGTCTGGATACAGAAACGCGAAGTTACCTTTAAGATTATAGAAATTGTTAGGTTAGTTCTTAAGTGACCGTGAAGCGGTGAAGTAAAAATTAATAAAGTTTTTTTTATTAATGAAGAACTCAAAATAGTTTAACTGGCGCCCAACGTGGTTGGCCCAATGCAGTGAACGCATAATAAATACTCGACTTAGTGACCTTAAGTAGTTCAAAAAAGTTCGTGTACGTGCGGAGGCAAAAGACCTCAAGTAGCTCGCGATCCGCCGATAATTAAAAAAAAAAAGTGTGTGTTTCATCTGTATTTGGGCCACCACCCACAAATAAGCACCGACATCATTTGGACATCGTTGGATTCCAAGACTGCGAGGGAGAGTGGACAAGGTACCCAAGTAGGAAGCGAAAAGGACGAATACCGACTCCACCAGCGTGGGTTGTTCGCTGTGCTGAACCTAGTGTAAGCATAGTTTTAAGATTAAAATTTTAAATATATTTTAACTAAGAATACAAATTTCAAAAAATACATATACATAGATATATGATAAAGTGACCTAGTTTTTAAGAAATTAAGGGAAAAATCCATATTAAGAAATTGATTAAATTTTAAAATAGATTTAAGAGAAAGTAACCCTAATAATTAAATTTGAAAATATTAATATGAAGGTGACTTGTCTATTTGATTAAGTTTAATTTGAACATAGGTTAAGAAAAGTGCCCATTGCCGATAAAAATTTCCCATATATGTAAACTCTAAGCCTGGTTAGAAATTAAATTCAGAACTCGTTACCCCATTTAATAAATTATTAATACAACTTCCTAAGCTTTTGCTTGAAAAATCTAAAATTCGTTTTCAATTTTCAAATTCGTGTATATTTTATAATTCCTTTCAAAATTCCGAAAGAAAAAAAACCCCGCTTCAAAATGAATCCTCCAATTTTAAATCCCCAAAACTTTCCATCTACTTCGGATCGTCCTAATCCAAATCCTAGTCCTAATCCTAACCAACTCAATATGTCCCAACCACCACCTTCGGTAAATGCTACACCTGAACTTGAAATGCTTATAAAAAATATCGTAACTAGAGTGTGCCAAAGCGAGTGTAGAAGTATTGTTCAGTAGATAATTAACCCTAATGCAAACTTTTACAAAGGAGCAGAACAGGGAATTGACCCACAATATTTAGGGAATTTAGGAGAGTTAGACAAAATACCCGATGTGGTAAGAAGTCTGCGTGAGTTCTCAGGAATCCCTGGTGAATTCAGCTCATGGAGGAAAAGTGTCGAGAGAATTCTCAACATTTACGAACCTCTCAAAGGAACTCCTAAATATTTCGGAATCATTAATATCATCCGAAATAAAATCGTCGGTTCTGCAGATGCAGTGTTGGAATCATACAACACTCCTCTGAATTGGCAATGCATATCGAAGGGCCTAACCGTACACTATGCGGACAAACGTGACTTGGGAACTTTAGAGTACCAGTTGACAACGTTAGTCCAAGGTAATAACATGCTAGAACAATATTACCAAGCCGTGTACTCTCACCTCACCCTCATACTAAATAAGATCTCTAGTATGGACGCATCGTCGGATGCAATGCATCTATTGACCGAAACATATAGAGGGAAGGCTTTAGACACCTTCATAAGAGGCCGAAGAGGAGACCTACCACGCTTGTTAGGTATAAGGGAACCTGCAGATTTACCACAGGCCCTTCATTTATGCCAAAAACTCGAGAACCAATACTATAGGGTACAACACGCAACTCATAATAGTACCACAACTATAAGACCAAATCCTGCACCACCATTACCTCCTCGTAAACAACACCCGCAACAACAGTTCTATCCTCATTTAGTATATTTGCCACAATTACAAAGAACGTAAACTCTAAACCACCAACAATTCTCAACCCAGCCTAATTACCAACCCAATCACCAATCGCATCCTCGTCAAAATATCCCAACCAATTCTCAGTTTCCTAATATGCAACATAGAACTCAACTTAATTCTGTCCCAAATCCACCTCCGAGAGGAGAACCCATGGACACCACTACAATAAGGACAAACAACATCAACTACGGCAATAGACCTCAAGGAAAAAACTGGCCACCGGCTCCTAAGCGGCAAACGGACCATCCACAGCAAAACGTTCCACCAAACAAAATGCAGAGGAATTATCACGTAGATACTTCCGCACCTAATCTGACAAATAATGCTGTGACTTTGGAGGAGTATAATGCTATGATCGAACAAATGTCGAACCAGACATTAAACGATCAACTTCCTATCGAGAACGAAAACACAGAGCCCCAACAAAATCAAGAAGGTGCTCCAATTGATTTTGCCGACGTCCATTTTTTAGGTTGACCAGCTCGTCTTTGCCCTACTTCGAGTGCAAGACGAAAGACAACAGAATCCTCAAATTTTTGGTAGATACAGGCTCAAACAAAAATTATTTGCAGACAAGTCTTGTAAAAAACCCTATTCCTAATAATCAAAACTTTTTTGCAAACTCAATAGCCGGTAATATAGAAATTAAATATCACACCCTACTTAATCTTTTCGGATTAGAAACTAACATTAAATTTTTCCTCATGCCAAATTTAAAATCATTTCACGGCATCCTAGGCAACGACAGCCTAAAGGATCTATCCGCTGTAATTTTTACTAATGAAAATTACATGCTTTTAAAGAATGGCCTAAAGATTCGCTTAAAGCAAATGACATCCGAGGCAGTTAACCTCGTTGGTATAAGAATAGAACACATGTCCCAAGACCAGAAAACAAATCTTAAATCATTGACAGACTCATACTCTAACTTGTTCGCTGAACCTAACGAAAAACTCACGTTTACAACTATTGTTAAAGGCAGAATTCGTACAACAACGGAAGACCCAATTCATTCTAAGTATTACCCGTATCTGATGCAACTCAAAACTGAAATAGATAAGCAAATCAGCCAGTTGCTAAACGATGGCATAATCAGACCTTCACGGTCCCCGTACAATGCACCCGTTTGGATTGTACCGAAAAAGGCTGACTCTTCAGGTGAGAAAAAGTATCGAATGGTAATAGATTACTGGAAGCTCAATTCCGTAACTATTCCTGACCGTTACCCTATCCCCGAGATAAATGAAGTTTTATCTCAACTTGGGAAAAATAAGTGGTTTTCTGTATTGGATCTTAAAAGTGGATTCCACCAAATCCCTCTTCACGAGGCTGACGTTGAAAAAACAGCTTTTTCCGTCAACAATGGGAAATACGAATTCGTACGACTCCCATTCGGACTTAAAAATGCTCCAGCCATTTTTCAAAGAGCGTTGGATGACATTTTGCGTGAGCATATTGGCAAAATATGCTACGTATACATAGACGACATTTTTGTCTTTAGCGAAGACATTGAAACTCACTTCCGAAACCTGGCAACAATTTTTGATACTTTACAAAGAGCAAACCTCAAAGTACAATTAGACAAATGTAATTTTTTTAAAATCAGAAGTAGAATTCCTCGGTTTTATAATATCTGCCAATGGGATTAAAACAAACCCCAACAAAGTTGAAGCAATTGCTAGATTTCCAATTCCAAATACGTTAAAAGATTTACGTTCTTTTCTTGGTCTTTCGGGTTTTTACCGAAAATTCATCAAGGACTACGCGAAGCTCGCAAAACCCTTAACGACCCTTTTAAGGGGGGAGGATGGACGTACGTCCAAAGCAGCTTCAAGCAAAAAAATTATACACCTGACCAACGACGCGTTAGAAGCGTTTAACAAGATCAAAATTTCACTAATCTCAGAAGACGTCATTCTCCCATACCCTGACTTTACCAAAGAATTTCACCTCACAACAGATGCATCAGACTATGCATTAGATGCTGTTCTCGCACAGGGAGATAAACCGATAACTTTCATATCGCGTACCCTCAGCAAAACCGAAGAACACTACGCCGCCAACGAAAAAGAAATGCTGGCCATAGTATGGGCTCTGAATTTTTTACGTAACTACCTGTATGGTCCCGTTAAACTCAAAATTTTCACCGATCACCAACCCTTGACGCATGCTCTCAGCAACAAAAATACCAATAATAAAATGAAGCGTTGGAAGGCTATACTCGAAGAGTACAACTACGAGTTAAATTACAAGCCAGGAAAATCCAATGTAGTTGCCGACGCATTATCAAGGCCCCCAAGAAATAGTCAAATTAATTCACTTACAATTACACAACATAGTGATGAGAGCTCAGGACAAAATTCGATACAAATGGCTGAAGAACCTCTCAATGTCTTCAAAAACCAAATTATTCTTAATATTGGTGATACCTCCTCATATCAATTTCAAATAACTTTCCCAACTTACAATCGTCATACTATTACTGAAACTGAATATAATCAGGAAAAGATAATTAGCATTTTCAAACGCTATCTAAATCCCTCTGTTATTAATGACTTAAAAACCGAAGAAATAACTCTAGGACTTATTCAAGAAATTTACCCCCAACACTTTCGACAATACAAAGTACGATTTTCAAGAAAACTAGTTTCGGATTTAACAAATGATTCACAGCAAGAAGCTGAAATCATTAAGGAACATAACCGTGCACATAGGAATGCTCGGGAAAACAAAACTCAGATATTGGAGAAATACTACTTCCCGCATATGCGAGCCAAAATCGAAAAAATTGTCAAACTCTGCAAAATATGCAAAGAACACAAATACGATAGGCATCCCAATAAACCAATACTTCAGACAACACCTATACCCCAATACCCAGGCCATATTCTCTACCTAGATATTTATTTCACAAACAAGCGTATCATTCTAACCGCTTTAGATAAATTTTCGAAATAGGCCTTAGCACGAATCCTTAAGTCTAGATCATCAGAAGATATAAAACAGCCACTAAGGGAACTTATACTTTCTTTCGGCGTTCCCGAAACCATCGTTGTGGACAACGAAAAATCTCTTAATTCCAATTCTGTTTTGTTTATGTTAGAGAATTTTTTCCATATAAGAGTATTCAAAGCCCCTCCGTATACAAGCTCTGTAAATGGTCAAGTAGAAAGGTTTCACTCTACTTTATCAGAGCTAATGCGTTGCTTGAAATCAGAAAATACCACTAGCACATTTTCTGAACTATTAGACAAATCGATTTATGAATATAACAATTCCGTTCATTCAACTACAGGGAAAAAAACCAATAGACACATTTTTTGCTAGAAACTTATTTAATAACCCGGAACAACTTGAAAAAGAAAGACAAAACACCATTAAAAAGATTGAACAAAAACAGACTGCCAATTTGGAATATCATAATAGGAAAAAGACACCACTAAAACAATATTCAGTAGGAGATATTATTTACGTTAAAATTAATAAGAGAATAGGTAACAAACTCTCAGCTAAATATAGAAAAGAAATAGTAGCAGAAGATAAAAACTCCACTGTAATAACCAAATCAGGAAAAACCATTCACAAAAGTTTGATCAAAAGTTAATTCACTTCCACAGGTTACTGGTGCCTTTGTGCACAGCAAACATCCAAATTTTGGACTACACAAATTCCCAACTCATCAAGATCAGTGCTGGAAATGCAAAGGTACGAAACGGATCGTTCAAAATAGTTCATGACATTGACATACAGGCATATGAACAATTTATTAATAATCTCGAAAGCATTATAGTATCCGAAATAAAACCTAACCATCCTCTATACCACATCCTATCCTATGAAACCTTACGTATCAAAAATTACATAAACAGGCTTAAAGTAAACAATAAAACTAAAAGGTCTTTAGACTTTATCGGAAGCGCGTGTAAATGGGTAGCAGGAAATCCGGACCACCACGACTTGGAAATTCTTACCGATAAAATGAATAGAGTTTTAAGTAACACCAATAATCAGTTTATTATAAACAGAGTAACATTAGAAAAAATAAATGAAATAACTAATGTAACTAACCATATATTAAAAATATTTAAAGGAAAAGAAAGCATTGAAAACAACTTAATAATAAGAATTAAATATAAACTAGAAATAATTAAGGAAGAAATTATTAACATAGCATACTCATTTCATTGGGCTAAGGCCAACGTAATTAATTCATATATATTGTCAAATAACGAAATTAATGTAACTGAAATTATTATTAAGAAAGAAAACATACCATTCTTTAACTCAGACGAAGCATTAGAATTTGCGGATGTAAAGATAGAAACTAACAATAAAAATATAATTTATATACTAGATTTTCCAACAACGGAAGTAAAAACATATAACCTTTTAATAATTAAAGCTGTTAAGCAAAAAGAAAAAATAAGTAAAATTGAATTTGAATCTATTTTAGATTGCCAAAACAAAATATACGGCATTATAAATAATTGTAAGAACTACAATAAATTAAGCATATGTAACAGAAATAACATTGTAGATTTAAGCTCGTCTATCTGTATTCCAAAGCTAATCAAAAATCAAGAAGCCAACTGTACCATGATCAACAATCAGCACATACCTACGGTAGAAGAGATATGATCAGGAATACTCCTCCTTAATCAATATAAGGGCCCCGTTGTTATTAATAACGAAACACTGGAACTAAGTGGCACATACGTTATCCACCACGTTAATACAACCATTCAGATCGAAGGAAAAGAAATAAGAAATAACGAAGAAATCTTCCACCAGCCGATGCCTGCTGTTCTTCAACCCACCACCTTTACAACTAAAACAGAAGAAGTCCTTTCACTAGAAATGCTAAAACAACTTTACGCTAAGGGCACATCAAAAATAGAATTGCTAGAAACCAAAAACAAAATCAGCACAATGACCACCTTTGGACTTATTATAATCCTACTCATTTTGGCAACACCTTTCGCCATTAAAATTCGAATAACATTAAAAAAATGTAATAAGAAAGAAGTCCGCTGAAAGAAGTCCTACGCATACCACCATTGGACTCGAAGACATCCCCAAGTTCTTAAAGCCAAAGTTATCGAACGAGGACGTCCGATCTTAAGGGCGGAGGAGTTAACGCGCCACACGCCGAATCAGATGATCACGCAAAAACCCCATGATAATGTTCCCACGGGAAACTGCAAACATAATAACATAACACCTTGCACATGCAGCCACAGCCGGAGATGACACCTGAGTGAACAAACACAATTTTGCTGATTTAGCGTCTGGATACAGAAACGCGAAGTTACCTTTAAGATTATAGAAATTGTTAGGTTAGTTCTTAAGTGACCGTGAAGCGGTGAAGTAAAAATTAATAAAGTTTTTTTTATTAATGAAGAACTAAAAATACGAATTTAACTTGCATACTACTGTCGAAATATTTCGTTTACGATTTCATCGTGTCATTTTTACATGGGATTTTCAGTTTCGCATCAGATGCATACTAAGCTTAACCTTCGGGCGCGCTGTAGTAAAATTTACGACATCTACGGTTAATCGGTTTCCCTACTTTTACCAATTACTTGAGAGTATCGAGCTTTGAGTTATTCGAAGGTTAGTGTCTCTCTAAACTATAGACGTACCGGGTGTGAACAAAAGTGTTTTTTTTTATTGACATTTCGAAATTTCCATTGAGCGCAAATTTTACGACACGCGCATGCAAGTAGGTAAATTTTTTTATTTTTTTTTTTATTTATTTCTCATTTATTTGGTCTAATTTGTATTTTTGCTGTAGACGTATCCCGTTATGGCACGTAGACCGCTAATGGCTCAAAATATTTTTGATTCACCAGAGCAATATGAGGAGAGTTTTTCTCCCTCGAGTGACAGCGAATTTTCGGAAGAAGAAATCGACCAACAAATTGAAGAGAGTGCAAGCGAACAAGAATACTCTTCAGATGAATTTGATGAAGGAGAGGAGTGGAGAGAGAGAGAGAGAGAAGGAGTGCAGGAAGAATTTTCCATTGTCCGGTTCTGGTTATTTTCTTTTGAACTGTCATTCAGTGATGTGCACATTTTTAAACGAAGCCTTTCCCTCTTCTTTTTTCATGTTATTTGACAGCTCTCTTTCATTTCATCTTTGGCGCTCAGTGTTTCATAATTGAAAATGAGCCCGCTTGTTAATTCTTTGGTCCATTTCAGTTCATCCACCATACTGAAATGTTGTGCTCGTAACAACAGCCAAAGAAATAATGAAGCAAATGCGAAAAAGAAAGAAGAAGGAGAAAAAGAAATGTCAAGAAGATGCAATGAAAATCCTACCACAGGGAGTGGGAATTTGGTTAATTGAGTATTTTTTGTTTCATTATCCCTCTCTTTTGCACTCATTTGAATCTTTCGAAATATGCGACGTGTAAAAGCGGACATTGGAAAAAACAAAACAACTAATTGGCGTAAGACAACATACCATATTTCTAGGAAAACTAAGAAGATAAACTTAGTCACAGTATCCGCTGGCCTGACTCAAAGAGCTCTTGCCATTGAAAATGAAATGGATGCTTTCCTTCACATTATCAATATTTCTATGATTGATGACATTTTGAAGTATACAAATATGTATATCAGTAACCTGAGGGTTGACCACCGAAATTCCAGAGATCGGGAGTTTATGGCGTACTATATTGGATCGGTACAAAAAAATTAAACCATGCAAATGTGAAGGAGACGGTGACGGTACTGGAATTCAGATAACAAGAGCTGTCATGAGTTACAAGCGATTTGTGGTAGTGGCTCAAGTGGTAGTGTGTTGGCTTCCAAATCGGAAGGTTCGGTGTTCGAATCCCAGCCTCGTCCGAAAGACATTCTTTTTTTCAGGCAACTTAATTCTCGTAAGACGAATGGTTGAATCTAATACAATAACAAGTTCAATTACACTAATAATTTAGTCTCCCCATTAAATGTTGGATGCCACCCATGGAGCGAAATAACCACTGAGCCCAAAAATCTTTCTTTCCCTCTCTGTCCCATTTTCCTAAAAACTTAACATGTGCTCAGGCATTTTAAGGCATTTTAATACCCACTTGAGTGTTAAGTTCTTTAAAAAAAAAAAATGACAAGAGTACCAGAATCGAAAGGAGGACAGTTGATAAACTGGCAGCGATGCGTGACTTCTTCCTAGCTTCCGTCAACAATTGCAAGTCATCATTCAATTTGAGCGAATATAATACAATCGATGAGATGCTGCATCCATTTAGGGGTCGTTGCATTTTCATTCAATACATTCCCAGCAAGCCAGCGATATACGGGGTGAAGATTTTTGCGCTATGTGATGCCAAAACATTCTACACATCCAATCTGGACATAGGTATACTGCGGAAAACAGCCCGATGGACCATTTGCGGTCTCCAATACACCAAAAGATATTGTAAAGCGTTTAGTCACTCCTATAGAGAACTCAAACCGAAATTCGACCATCTATAATTGGTACACAAGTGTACCAACAGCTGATTATTTGCTTATGAAATAAATAACGGTTTTAGGAACAATGAAAAAAAAATCTGACATCCCAAAAGAATTCTTGCCAGACAAAAGTAGAGCTCTTGAGTCGACTCTTTTTGGTTTTCGGAAGAACAAAATGATAGTTTCCTATGTACCACGCTAAAATAAATCTGTGATACTAATTTCGACTTTTCATGGCTACAGCGATATAGATCCCAACACCAGAAAACCTCAGGTAATAATAGACAAAATGCGTGCCACTTACTCGGCCTCTAGAATAACAAAGAGATGGCTGTGTGTAGTTTTCTACACTCTGATGAATATTGGTGGCACAAATGCTCAAATTTCATACAAATTTGCCTGTTCAGTAAAGGCTCTCAAGAATCGAAAATTCTTTCTGAAAAATTTGGCATTCAGCTTGATGAAAGAGCATCTTATTTTCAGATCAAGTCTCAAAAATTTACCTCAAGATGTCAGTGCTTTTCTCAAAATTACGGTCAATTACCGATAACAGAAGAAAGAAAAAATCCTCTGAAACGCGGTGTGTGCCGTTTATGTGTATTGAAAAGAGAAACAACTTCAGCATCAATGATTTTGATTTGATTTTGCGGCCTGGGTCAATCCCGGACAGATTTAGTAAGCTTATTGCAAGCAAACATATACTTAAAACTAACATTTTCACTTAAAAACTAAAGGGTGGGAGCGGTTAAAGAAAGTTAGGACGTGAGGCATAGGTGGAAATAAGTATGTTCTTGAGGGAGAGTTTGCTGAGATGGTAGTCGAAGAGAGGCAGAACATCGTTAACTTCGCGAAGCATCCTAGACATTGGCTCCAGGTGTCCGTAATTCGTTCTGTGAAGATTGAGCCGGAAAAGTGGCATAGACCTAAGATTGCGGGGATTGGTGTTAAAAGAAATAATTTGAAGTAAGGAAGGACAATCGATATTACCTACTAAAATTTGATGAATAAAGAGAATGTCGGCAACTTTTCGGCGTATAGAAAGGGGTTGTAAATTTATAAGTTTCAGCCGGTCAGTGTAAGGTGGTAAGTTTTGGCTATCATCCCAGGGAAGACCACGTAAAGCAAACCGTAAAAACCTGCGTTGAACAGCTTCTATCCGGACGATGTGAGTTCTGTAGTAGGGTGACCAAACTTGGCTGGCATATTCAAGAAGAGGCCTAACGAAGGTTATGTAAAGAGATTTGGTAACATAAGGATTGGAAAACTCCTTAGACCAGCGCTTGATAAAACCAAGGGCAGAGTTGGCTTTTTTTATTATACTATCAATGTGAGAACGGAAATTGAGTTCCTTGTCGCAGATAACACCTAAATCACGCAACTCATTCACTAAGGGAACAGGCAGATTAAAGATTAGATAGCAGCGAGGTGAAGTAGGGAGGCGTTTACGGGTATAAGTTATAGCCTGACACTTATTGACGTTAAGCTCAAGAAAATTCTTCTGACACCAAGTACAAAACCTGTCTAGATCTTGCTGCAGAAGTAGGCTGTCTGAGGAAGATGATATATATCTAAATATTTTCATATCATCTGCGTAAACAGATATGTATGTATTTTTAATGATACAAGCAACATCATTAATGGTCAGAATAAATAATAAGGGGCCAAGGTGGCTGCCTTGGGGGACACCAGAGAAGGCTTTAATTGGGTCAGAAACCATGGACCTAAATAGAACATAGTAAAGTCGTTCATTTAAATAGGATTGAACCCAAGTTATAAAGTTTATCTGGAAACCAAGAGCCTTTAATTTTAGAAGGATTATATCATGAGAAATTCTATCAAAGGCTTTGAAATCGGTGGCAATCACATCAACTTCATTTCCAGATTCCAGTGCATATAAAGTGCTTGGTACGAATTCCGTTAAGTTGGTGGTAGTATATCTGCCTTTGAAAAATCCGTGCTGGTTTGGGGAATTAATAGATTTACAATGGAAAAGCATTATGTCATAGATAATGCTCTCAAAAAGCTTAGGTATGCAGGACAACTTAGCAATTGGTCGATAATTGGAAATATCGTCTCTTCTACCTTTTTTATGTAGGGGAATAATAAACGACCTTTTCCAGGTCGATGGAAATAATCCCTGGGTGATAGAAAGCTGAAAGAGAGCTGTAAGAGGTTGGGCTAGATGCATTTGACATTTCTTTAAAAATATAGGGGGAAGATCATCAGGGCCAGCAGAATAATCATCTTTGAGTTTTATTATTTTATCTCTAACTTGCTCTAAAGTTATAGACACCGATTCCAAAGTTGTTTGTGGGTAGCTGTTTAAGTAGGAAAAGTAAGAATGGTCTGGCTCTTGGGAATGGATGGTGAACGCTTGGCCAAAAAAGATTGCGAAGAGATTTGCAATAATTTGTGGATCGCCCGAGGACCTATCAAGAAAATTTAGAGATGATGGATAGTTATCCGATTTTCTTTTAGTTTTGATGAACTGAAAGAATCTTTTGGGGTCGGAAATGAGTGTGTGGTCCATTCGATTTAAATAGTTGTCATAGAGAGTTTGGAAATTAATTTGGGCAGACTGGTAGTAGAAGAAATCAGTGTCGGAACGCGATTTTAAGTAAGTATACCAGAGCTTATTTCTTTTGTTACGAAGAGATCGCAGCTCTTTATTATACCACGGTGGTGACGATGAGGGATTCCTTTTGGGTAAAAAAGGCACAGATTGGGAGAGACATTTTCAAATTTCGGTATAAAAGGATGCAAGAACATCGTTAACCGTAAAGTTAGGGTTATTGTAGAGAAAGTTAAAATTGACCATACTGAGGAGGTTGTTCAGTTTGGCGTAGTTAGACCTATGAAAATTAAAACTGTAAGAATATTCATAGGAAACGGGATTAAGACCATTGTCATACGAGTATGTCAGCGTAAGAGAAAGGGGATGGTGGTAACTATCCAACTTAGAAAGCAGATGTTTACTTTCTAAAACGACGCAGTTATCTGTATCAGTGGCGAAGACTAGGTCGAGTTGTCTGCCGATTTTATTGGTGACACCACTTAATTGATATAGACCAGAGTCAGTTAGGCAGTCAATGAAAAGATTCTCTTTATCAGAGGTAGGATTTGTTGCAGTATAGTAGCACTGATCAGTCTGAGTCCATAGAAGCTTAGGTAGATTAAAATCACCTAAAAAAATAACAACGTCATTGGGATCAGCAGCATTAAAAATGCAGTCGATTGCATCAACAGCTAGCTGGTAACCTTGAATTGGTTGAGAGGGGCGAATATAGCAGCAACAAATATATAGGTTGCGTTTGCAAATAAGAATTCTAGCGCAAACGAATTCGAAGAATGCAGTGGACGATTTTTTAAAGGGTCTAGACTCGAGACGAGAGTGTATAGCTAGAAGTACACCACGGCCATATAAATTCTCCTCTTTATCTAGACCATCGTCACGGTGTAAATCGAAGTCTTAGGAAAATAATTCATTATTCTTAATATCAGGGGTGAGATTGGTTTCTGTGAGGGCAAAGATGTCGTATGGCAGAATCTGCGAATTAAGATATATAGAAGAAATCTTAGTTCGTAATAGTCTTACGTTTTGATAATACAGGGACAGATATTTGGGAGGCTTCGGCAAAGAATTAAGTGGTGGGTTAGGAGCGATGGTAGTTTTTGAAACTAGACCGTATTCTCTGGAGGTGTAGTATGCATTTGGAGCTAACATGAGACTCAAAAGAAGAGAGATAATTAGCCACGTCATCAGGAGTCATATCTAATTGTTCATGAAAACGTATAAAAAGTTGCCGCAGATCATTATGATTAGTGGGGAGGCCTTCTTGCAGAATGTAAACCATTGCATTGGTTTTCGTTATACCGTCGATACAGACAGAGTCAGGCTTGTCATGTACGTAGGCGAGATATAAGCGAACATTATCATATAATCTGCGGTCTCTTAAACGAGAGAGAACATATCGGCCATCTTCACCAGAATCGATAAGGTGCTTGGTTAACTTTGCCTTTGGAGGAAGAATGGAGTCTAAAAAAGAAGGTGGTGTGGTATTAGGGTGGGAGTCTAGCTTAGAACATGGGGAGGGATTTAAAATATGGGAGCGAATAAAGTTGGGGTATGCCGTTTTTGTATGAGTGGAATGAGGAGATGTTGGGTTTTGTAAATGACTGGGAGGAGGATCTAGATTGAAAGATACGCGCTTAGGAATTGAGTTGGACGCGGTGGAAGAACGTTTTGTATACCTATACGCGATTGGCAGTATGAATTGAAGGAGGAGTGAAGACAGGAAATGTCCCAACTTTAAAACTCCAATTTGCATCAGGAGTTTGTTTGTTTCAGGAGTTGGTTTTTTTTTTGGAAGAGTTAGGCTTCGGTATAGGGTTAGACTTAAGATTAACATTATTCTGTTTTTTAGATTTAGTGGTTTTGGAGGTAAAGGTAGTATCCTTGCGATGTTTGTTGTTTCCTTTATTCGGTTTAATTCTTTCCATAGTTAATCCACCCAGATTGATTACGTCGGAAGCAGGGTTGATAAACATCCATTCATATTTTGACCGGATGCTTACCTTGAAGGTGTTGGTGGAGATCTTACGACAGTTGCTGACATCTATTTTAAATTTAGATTTGAAGAGACTAGTTAGCCTGTTTCGATCGAGGAGTGTACCTCTTATTAAAAAGGCAACTGACTCAGCTTTGTTGAAATTGTTCAACTTTTTTATTCTCGTGTTCCACTCCGAAAGTGTCCATAAGATTCCGAATCTTGAGATTGTGGGTTCAGGAGTTGGTGTAGTAGCATCGTTTACCGACGAGGGTTGTGATGGAGGAGAAGATGATCCAGGTGGTTCCATAATTGCAGATTCAAGCATCTCAGTAAGAAGCGAGGTGTTGTATGATGCAGTCGGTGGGGGCTGGGATTGCACCGGTATATCTTCGATTTTACTGGAAGTTATCCGGATGTGATCAGCAATTTCGATTAACAGCGCGCGTGCTTCGGTTATCTCGTTGCTTAAATGAGCAACTGATCATTATTAGGCGGAGAGGGAACGCTGCTTCTGGATGTGCTTTGAAGATGAAAATCGAGGGATAACCGTAGGGAACTTAAAGAGTCTGTTATTTTCTGTAAGATTTTATTATTGATTTAACACTATGGGATAGAAAATTTTTTGAATCTTCACTAAAGTCATGTTTGTCATTTCGTTTTATTAAGTCACTGTTTTGAGCCAACTGCATGGATAAGTTTCTAAATTGAGTCTTGTTATAGATTGCAGATTGCTCGAGTGAAATTGACAAATCTTCAACTGATTTGAGAAGGTCATCAAATTTTGTAAATTGGTTTTGCATTGATTTCAAGGCATGATTGTTTTCTGCCGCAAAGTTACTGACTGAATCACTGAGACACTTAATAGCAAGTAATATGTGGGACGGAGTGATGTCCTTGCACTCATCACAATAAAACAAAAAGTTGTTTTTAAAATCTTTTAGGTACGCGATGGATCTTTTACTCAAGCCAATGCAAAGGGCATGGAATGACTTGCTACAAAGACCACTGCAGATCACCATAACAGCATTTAGGTCACTTGTTAGGGAGCAATTCACACTTCCACATAATTCAGACATGATGACGATGATTGAGTTAGGGTAGGTCAGTTCAGAAATTTTAAAACACAAAAGGCGGTGAATGAGAATTGGGTTAGTTGTTAATTTCACTTTAATAAACAAATCGAGTCAGCAAAACACAACAAAAGGCGATGAACGAGAAATAGGTTGTGCGAATTATTGCAATTAGGCAGGAAAAAAAATTAAATGGAAATAAATTAGCAGAGCGAAATTTAAACACGTCTGAACTTAATGAATGAACAACAGCGAATCCAATGAAGTGTTGCCGTTGCCAATTGTTTACGTGCAAGAACCATTCTGCAGTTGAGGTGGTTTGCAACAATTGTAAGAATGATGATGCTGACTCTGACCAATAGACTTCTAAAATATTTCGTTTTTAAAAAATTTATGTATGTGAAGTACTGCCTTACATTTTATTGCTGAAAATCAAAGAAATTTTTTACAAATAATGTTCATGTATCTATTTGTTCATACCCTGTAGATGAAGTAAAATTTACGACACGCACCTGCTTAAGGAAAAATGCACTGCGCGCCCGCTAGAAGGTTAAACAAACAAGACTATGCAACTGTCAAAACATCGGGTAATCCAACCAGAGGTGTCATTTTAAATCCGCCTCCAATCAAGCTGCATTTTTTTTCTCAAAGAAACGCTGAAATCTAAGTATAAGGTTACATCACTACAATATGTGGAAGGTTAACGTCGACGACTCCAATGACTACCGAGCATTGTCCGACAAATTAAACACCGAGAAGATCCAATGGTACACTTTCGAGAACAAGTCAGAAAGACCATTACGTGTAGTAGAGAGAGGACTTCACCCTTCGTGCACTAAAGACGACATTATAAGCGACCTCCATGCAAAGGGTTCTTACTGCCAAGGCTTCAATTATACGTAGACTGACAGCCAAAAAGTGCCACCGTCTTACATAAATTGCCAAGGAAAGCACCAAGCAAACTATCGCGGATGTGAAGTGGCGAAAGAACTCCAAAAATGGCGCAATACGCTTAAAAAAATCTTACTCCCAAACCCAAAAGCAACTACAAATAAGCCAAATACTGCTAAAGAAAAGGCAGTGAAAGAAGGAAAATCTATCGTGGTAAAGTCGAAGGACATACAAAAAAGATCGCAAGGAAAAGCCACCACCGCTTGACGCGCTAACATATGCACAAGCAGCGTCGCAAGAAAATAAAAAAAGCGGTGTTAAACCAGATCCAGTGGCACACGTTTTTTCCCTAATTCTCACGACACTTGAGGAGCAAAGCAGAACAAATAAATTCTTGGTTGAAAAATTGAGCCATCTCCAGAAAGAAATACGTAAAACTCGATCTAAAGTTCGAATATGAAACAGCTGCTTATAATATGGAACGTAAACGGCCTTATTAAAAAACTCGACAAACTGGAAGTATTCTTGCGAAAAGCTAACATTGACACTTGCTTGATTTCTGAAACTCACTTGAGGAAATGACCTCATGTGGAACTAAAGGGATACTGTGATTATCATGCATATCATCCATCAGAAAATGCTAGAGGCGGATCCTCACTGTTCATTAAAGATTGTATTGAGCATTCAATAAATATGATGACTGAAAGCGATGCAATGTAGTAAAACAGTTAAACAAATAAAGCAATGTAAAACATACAACATTGTATCCATTTATTGTCCTCCGTGATGCAAGCTAGAAAAGAAGACTTTAAAGGTATCTTTGATTCGCTCGGATCGAATTTTATAATTGGTGGTGATTTCAATTCGAAGCATACCTTATGTGGCTCAAGATGTAATACAATGAAAGGCAGACGACTCTATGAAGCCTGTATGCAATCTGGAGTTGACTTTTTCTCGACTGGAAAACAAACATATTGGCCTTCGGATATAACAAGGATTTTGTGAGTAGACAAGTAGCTTAAATGGTGGGATATTCGGCGTCATCAACCATTCGCAAGGCGGCGAAAGAATTGGATCCTCGTACTGTATGCAACAGCAAGGGTAAATAATAACATTCCGAATTGTTTGGATGAACTGTATAGATCCTTCCTATAACGCGTTCTATGAACACCCTTGGAACACCTTCTACCGTAGCATCTCGTTTTCGGCGATTAAAAATGTTGCTTATCATATGTGTAGTCGGATGGAACTTCCTCGTACAGTAGCGTTTTAGCAAAGCTGATGTGAGGCAGATACATAACAGAAAAAATGCCAGTAAAGTTGTGTTTCTTGGGTTGTCTAACCGCTCTCTGATGTTCTTATGGTCAAAATATATTCGTAGTCCGCCCTCTAAGTGAACGTTAAGATGTATGACCGGTGGGTACCTCTTGTGTATCGGAAAACTAAAAATTCGCCACATAGCCTCAGAAGAGCTTATATAACGGCCGCACTGGAATTGTGTCACTTCGTCGCGTTTGTTTCTCAATGCAAAAGTAGCGTGATCAATACCTTTATTTACATATTTACATAAGTACTTTATGGACTGAACGCTGTTACACATTTCCACATTTACAGGAGAACAAAACATCGAGTATGGTACCACTTTCATTCAAAATACCCCGACTATGATTCAAAATACCTCGAAAGCAGTGCAAATGAGCAAAACAGTTGCGTCGTATATGCATGAAGTACATATGAATAGAACTGCAGGGCAGATGTTTTTTTTAGGATTGACTTGGCAAACGGCAAAATTATATCCGTCCTCACCGCGACAATAAATCAGTGCGTACTGAAGACTATCATAGGCCCTATGTGTTTCACTTATCCGTTGCAAGCGATCGCCATGGGTGCGCAGCACAATATCATGCCTGATCCACCAAAACAACGGCGACTTCGTTCGTGCTAGGGGAATTGTATCGGCCGCGATGTTCTGTCGCGGGTCTGATTACAAATTTGTAATTATTTTCTTGATTTTGAGGACTCCAGTTATTCACATATGGATTGCATGCTTTGCAGCTCGGAAATCAGGCTGGAGTTCAGATTTTGGAAATGTTGATTCCTGATATCAGCTTGTTTGCAAAAGTCGGATACAAAGTATATTTGTAGGAATTTCGGTTCGTCTGCTGGCAACAGAGATCCAATTAAATGATAAGCTTCACCCTGAATTATGAAGGTGGGCATAAATGACCCTTCTTCAATTTGGTTTGCCCCGAACGAAGTCATCTGGAATGCACTGTTATAAGGACGAATACATTCCAAAAAATGTTTAGATTGTTGGTGATCCCCGGTCAATAGGGATTTCAAGGGTTCTGGTGTTTCCTGAAAAATATCTAAACGTACCTTTCCGCCTGAGCAGCAGACTCCATTCGACTCTTTTGTCCATTTAAGAGCTTGACAATGATCATAGGCCTGGGTCATTCCACCGATACCAGCAAATTCAGCATAATTAATTCCCACTTCTGTTTTTATTGATCCACTGAAGATGTGTGTTTGTTTGTGACATGCGAGTTGTAGCAAGACGTTCTTCATTTGTTTTATGTGATCGAGCTTGACAAATTGTCATAGCACGTTTTGAGCTTCGAGAAAGATTAGACTTTTTCCTCAGAGGCATATTTTTATAAAATAAACGGCGTTACCTAAAACAAAACCTAAAATGTACACTCACTAAGGAGAAACACTGTAGTGTCTGAGCAACTAGGCAACCTCTCATGTGTTCGACATTGGTGTACATTCATTCTATATTGCGTAAAACCACATGGCGAAGTTGGAAAAGGCACTTGGTGAAGAAAAAGTAAAATTAGAAGATTCTACAAGTAAGTCTAACTTCCGGACAATGGTATCTATTGGATCCATAGAACCATTCAATATTACAAACCCAGCCGCATGGAGTTCATACAAGCGGCGCTTCGAAATGTTCCTGCTGGCCAACGGAATCGTGGAGGTTAGGATACAAAAAGCAACGTTTCTCACGATTTGCGGAGCACAGTGTTTCGATTTGGTAGAGTCTCTTATCTCACCAAAGAAAATTGAAGATGTTACTTACGCGACAATACTTGAACAGTTGACAAAACACTTCACACCTGCTCCGTCGGAGATCGCAGCATTTTTCAAGTTCTTCAAACGTGATCAGCAACCTACAGAATCAGTGGCTGAATATATTGCAGAGCTTCGTCACTTAATTATAGACTGCAATTTCAGTGAAGACGTTGTTGATCGAATGCTAAGGGATCGACTTGTTTGTGGGTTACGTAATAATGGCCTGCAACAGGCCCTCTTAGCTGAAAATAAACTTACACTTCAGTCCGTGCAAGACCGTGCGATTGCCGCAGAGACCGCAGCAAAGAACCAACTCGTGATTCAGGAAAATTCATCTGCTGCACAGGTACATTCCACCAAGTTCAAGTTGCCGAAACAATTCTTCCGAAGTGCAGACAATAGCCAGTCTGACACAATCCAAAAACAACTCAACTGTTTTGGCTGTGGTAACAAACACCTGCGGGCAACCTGCCCTTTCCGTTCAGCAAAGTGTGACAGGTGTGGTCGTGTAGGTCATATTAAAAGGGTTTGTCAATCCAAGCCGAATCCAAATTCTATTCACGGTGGGAAGAACAGCAAGCGCCACCAAGTTAATGTCATCCACCCACAACATAATGCGAAGAATGTAGCCACAACAACAATCAACGGAGTTCAATGCGAGTTCGAAGTCGACACAGGCTCGAATTACACTTTGATATCAGAGACGAATGCAAGGAGAATCTGGAATAGGAACCTGCCAACGGTCATGGATCCAGGTTTGCATCCGTTTGATTATGGAAATAATCGTATTCCCATTATAGGTGTGATATATGTCGATGTTGTCTACAACAAGAGGACGATTAGTAACCTTCCTCTGTACATCACTGCGGGACAACGAACAAACATTCTTGGATGCAACTGGTTCGACAAACTGTGTTCGTGAATAAAATGTATAACTAATATACATATATTTTTAGTTAAAATAATTAGTTCATTTGAATATTAAAAATTGTAATCTATGTTAAATCTAAGTTAAATTAATTGAACTTAATCTAATGTAACAAGGAAAACGTAACGTAACGAATTGGAAATATGTTATTTAGTACATTTATATTTTGTATGACAGTTTGTAAGTCGAATATGGAAGTAATTTCCGGAAAATAATAAAAAGGCCTCTTTGCTGTAACCTTGGAATCGAAAAGACGTGTTTTATTTAAAAACCGCATTTTTTTTAACCCATTACCCCACACATAGTAATCAAAGAGAAAAAAGCCCTACACACCCCAACAAACTGGGTATTGTGGTACAGGGTGTACACCACATTCGCTCTCCAATCGACAAATTGCTGGATCAGTACGCAACATTATTTTCTGATGAGCTGGGGTCCTATGTGGGGGAAAAAATTACATTGAGTCTTGATCCAGGAATACGACCAATCAAACTATCAGCTAGGAAAGTCCCCTATGCACAACGGCAATCTATCGAAGAGGAGCTAGACAAACAGGTGAAACAAGGGATTTTACAGCCAACTGAATACAGCGAGTGGCTGACCCCAATAGTCCCCGTGACAAAGTCTGATGGATCCGTGCGAATTTGTGGCGACTACAGGTGCACGGTAAACAAAGCACTTACAGCACATTGTTTTCAGACACCGTCGATTACTGATATACTTGCTTCAATTCCACGGGGAGAGAAATTCGCGGAAATCGACTTAGCGCAGGCGTATCAACAGATGGCAGTGGACGACGAAGCAGCGAAAATTCTTACATTAATAACTCACAAGGGTGCATACCGCGTGAAGAGGCTCCCATTTGGTATTTCTACAGCACCAGGCATTTTTCAAAAACGCATAGAAGATCTTCTGCGTGGAATAGCGGGTGTTGCGGTGTATTTTGATGACATTTTCCTAATTGGAGAAAATTCTACACATCTCGTTAAGATCTTGGAAGAAGTATTTCGACGCCTGAGTAATGCTGGACTGCGACTACGAAAGGACAAGTGTTATTTTGATCTACGGTCAGTAACGTTCCTCGGATACACTATAGACTGCCAAGGAATTCGTCCATCGGCTGATAAGGTCTGCGCCATTAAGAATACTCCAGAACCAAAAGATAAGAAACAATTGCAGGCTTTTTTGGGTCTTATTAATTTCTACCACGGTTTCCTGAAGAACAAAGCAACAGTTGCAGAGCCACTTCTTAGGTTGCTTGACAAGAAAGCTACGTGGCAGTGGGAAAGTAAACATGCTTTGGCGTTTAAAAAACTTAAGGAGCTTCTTTTGGGGGAGAATGTCCTGATTAATTACGATGAAAATTTGCCGATCTCATTGGTTTGTGACGCTTCTCCATACGGAATAGGTGTGGTTCTAACGCATAATCTACCAAGTGGACAAGAACGCCCAATCTCCTTTTATTCTCGTACGTTGACACCGACAGAAAGAAATTATGCGCAAATAGATAAGGAGGCACTTGCGATTATTGCGGGCGTTAAAAAATTTCACAATTTCCTGTATGGGAGAACATTCGTAATTGTCACGGACCATAAACCATTAATTGGACTATTTAATCCCGACAAGCCCACTCCAGTTATACTTTCGCCTAGGATGCTTCGATGGAGCGTGTTTCTTAATGGATACAGTTTCAAAATAGTGCACAGACCTGGTGAAAAAAACTGCAACGCGGATGCACTCAGCCGCTTACCAAATACTTGCGTGAATCCTGAAAATGAAAATCACATCAACATGATCGAGGAATGCGATGCCAACATTCTTCAATCAAGTGATATTGCTAAGATGATCTTGAAGGACAAAACACTGCAACGGGTTTTTCAATGGGTGTTGAGGGGCTGGCCAGCGGCCCAAACAGATGAAGTTTTCAAACCATTCCATCAGCATAGAAACGAGATCACGGTAAATAAAGGTTGTTTGTTACTGGGTAATCGAATTATCATTCCAGAGACGGCGCGTAAAGACATCCTGAAGATTCTCCATGCCGGTCATTCTGGGGTGGTAAAAATGAAGGGCCTTGCCAGAAGCTATGTTTGGTGGCCGAGGGTGGATGCAGACATAGAGGGAATCGTGAAACGATGTTGCACTTGCCAGCAATCACGTCCTGAAAATGCACAAGTAGTAATTCATCCGTGGGAAGAGTCGTCGAGACCCTGGACACGTCTTCATGTTGACTTCGCTGGTCCCTTTCAGGGTAAGACATTTTTCATTGTAGTAGACTCTTTTTCAAAGTGGCTGGAAGTGAAGCTGGTGTCCACTACAAGTACACAGTGTGCAGTTAACAGTCTTCGATCAATCTTTGCGACACATGGGCTGCCAGATTACATCGTATCCGATAATGGGACAGCCTTCACTTCAGAAGAGTTTAGCAGCTTCTGCAAACGTAACCTCATTTCTCACATTTTAACTGCACCGTTCCATCCGTCAAGCAACGGCCAAGCGGAAAGGATGGTCCGCACGACAAAAGATTACCTCAAGCGGAATACTGAGGGTTGTATACAACTACGGCTGGCGAGGTTCTTGCTCCACCAGCATACTATGCCATCATCAACGACGGGGAAATCACCAGCCGAATTGTTGCTCAAAAGACTCCCCAAGACTTTCTTCGATAAGTTGCACCCGGACAATAACTCAATGCGATCATCAAGAGGGGATATCGTGGCGAATCCTAAACAGCTCACAATTGATGAACCAGTATGGGCTAGGAATTATTCAAAAGGTCCCTTATGGATTCCAGCCAATATTTCGAAACAAACTGGCCCGGTCTCATACGCGATCACTACAGATTCGGGGGGCACTATGCGGAGACACTTGGATCAGTTGCGAATAAGAGTGGAGGACTCGACTGAAGACGTGCCAAGTACAGTATGTGATACATCGCCAACGCCGGAAGATGAAGCCAGTCAAATGGAGAGACAAGCTGAACCGCCGGAGTCAACAGCTCGATCAACATCACTAACAGTAAGGTGCTCGGAAAGGCTTCGACAGAGGAACCTTAGTTCTAGCTAAGAGGGGAGGGGTGTAGTGTCTGAACGCAGCCATTCCCATCAGCCGTCATCGTGACAGAGACCAGCTGTCAACCAAATACTGACAACCTCTTTTGGGGGGATTCCGAGGGAGATTCCCGCCAGGAGACATTCTACTTTGCTGTTACTTTTTTGACTTCCACATTTTTCCTTGCTTTGTGTTATAATTAATTAAGTGGATTAAATTTAAATAAAGAATATTTTGAAGTCTAATGCTGAACATATTAAACACCAACTATGTATAGAGTTTCAACATTATGTGAGTGAGTAACAGATTTTCCTTTAAGGTTCCAAGGTTCCTTTAATAATCATTCAAGGTTGAACGAAACAAAGTTTAAAGAGTAACTACCCTTGATAAAAGATGATTTGGCGCGAGAAAATACTTTGATGAGTGATGCAATTACTCTTGCGGAAAAGCTCTCAGCAACATTAAAGATTCTCGCAACTAGTGATTACCAGACAAGGCTATCCACATCTTTTCTGAGTAAATCAGCACCGGAAATATGTAGAGCCATATACAACAAGTTAAAAGCAAAATACGAGTACTTAAAAGTGTCATAAGTATTGAAGCTGGTTTCTTCTTAAAACATGAAATACTAGGACTATATAATAAGAACATAGATAAAATAATCCTAATAACTCTTCAACCAAGTCATCCTTTGCACTTTTAAAATTTGCCCTTTTTGTGGCGTGGAGTTCTCTCGATTTTGAATACTCGAAGATAACGATGGAATCGCTTTGAAATTCAAATTACGTTCCCCATATACGAAATTACGCAATTTTCTACAAAATTGCGATCGAAATTACGTTTTAGAATAGATTATGCCAGCTTTCCAATAACTAAAACAAACAGAATTAATAAAGATGGCAGACAAATTTGCTGTCAAGTTTGTTTAGATTCATTTATGTGGTTAACCAGTTGATTTAAGTACGATTTTCTAATTTTTTTTAATTTTTTTTTGTTAATTTCTCACATTCTGATTTGAAAGAAATTTAATTGCTATATTTGACAGATAGATATGTATTTTAATAAGCTGTCAAACAACATCATTTCAAACGTAATGTGAACACTAATCGCAATTTGTTCCTATCTGAGCGATTTGGGGTCTAGTGGGGACTTACTGGTGGATGTACTGCTTCTTGGAGTTAGAACAGTCAAAAGCGAACAATTAATGATTTTAAGGCCAGCGTAGGTTGGCTTAAGAACTTTAAATCTCGTCATGGTATAAGGTAGTTGGAAATTCAAGGGGAATCATTATCTAGTGATGGACTTGCCGCTGAAAGATTTAAAGAAAAGTTCTCAGCACTGGTAAAAGAAGAAGACTTTTCACTCTATGACTAGTTTAAATTTTAAATCACTGCCACGGATATCTCTTGCCTCAAAAAGTGAACCAGCAGCACGTGGTTTTAAGGTCAGTCAAATGTAAAAAGGTTTAGAGATAAGGAAAAGAAAATAGCAAAGTTATTCTTATACAAAGCACCATCTCATCTAGAAGCGAAAAAATTGAACGCCGTCGACGAAAATTTTACCACCAAACATGACAGCAATCCTAGAGCCAATAAATCAAGGAGTTATAGAAAAACTTAAGAGGGTATACAGGAAGCAAGTTCTACTCGTACGTCGTTTGCTGCTGGCAGAAGATGAGGAAAGGACCGCTGTTATATGTTACGAGTAGCTGATGCCTGGAATACACTATCACAGGAGAATCTGAGAAAGGCTTGGAATAAATTACAACAGCAAAGGAGAGAACAAAATGAAGAACTTGACACACACAATAACGAGGATTTAAATGAAATCGTTGATATGTTGCAGGAAATGGCAGGGTTTTGCGATTGTGACAAAGATGATGCAATATCGTGGCTAGTAGATAATAATGATCATGGTTTTCAAATTTTTAACGACACTGAACTTTTGTCTTTCATGGAGGGAGATCAACGGGCGAAGATATTTGGAATGAAGAAGACGAGGAAAATAGTAAAAGGCCGAATCATGAAGAAGTTTTCTCAGTGTTGGACACTGCAATGTCCTGGTGCGAGCAACAAGAAGAAAGCGTCTCTGTTTTTCTATATAAAACTTAGTGAAGCACAGGGAGATCACTCTGATCTGAAGCTACCTGGCTAAGTACTAGTGTCATTATTCTTTTCTCACAGTGATGTAGCTTACCAAACTCCACCACAATGTAGTCCCTGTATCAATCTGGAATTCAATTTCATGTATTTAAAATTCCATCTCCGTAAGCAAATTATCCACTACTGCTTTATTTACAGAAGTCCCAAACTGGACAGCAATTCGACTTTTAACAAGTTTGATGCACTGTCTGAATGAAATCGTTACTACGGGCGACTTCAATATACACAATTCTGGGTGGCTTCGACATTCTTGACAGACAACACGCAAAGGACGATGTGTTCGGTGCGGAAAGCAACTTAACCGGACTTGTAAGTAAGCCCAAGTGAATACCAAATGTTGAAAGAAATACCCCCAGCACCATGGACTTGTTTTTTACTTCTTACCCTGATAAGTATAAGATCGATGTGCAATACCAATTGGAGCGTGCTAACTTCTTCAGGAATTTTAACTGGTCGTTATGTTTTCTCAATAACTACATGGATGCCGTTGCTGATATGATCACAGACACTATTCTCTTTGTAATGAGATCCTTTATACTTCATGTGTTGAAAAGTATCAAACCAAAGGAAAAGGCGTGGTACGACTCGAGCTGTAAAAAGGCTGCCAGGGTTAGACAAATGTTTTTGGTCCTTCAAGAACAACCCGACATAGGAAAACCGCAGAGAGTTCAAACGAGCTAGGAATGACTGCAACGTCTAAGCATGTGTGATTGCAATATGACCAAAAGCTGAGGCAACAAATTCTACAATGTCCCAAAGGTAGCACCGATCATCAAAAGCACCATAAAATAAATGCTGGTGTGCCACAGGGCACCGTTCTGACTCCAACACTCTTCTTAATCTTCATTAGCGATATCTTGCCTGCTTCTTCAAATCCAGTATATTGACGACAGTACTCGCTGATTTTAATATTCCAGACTCACATCCCTGTTCTTCGTCTGTAGAACGGCAAGGCAGCATATACTAAGCTCATTAAATTCCGATATAAACAGCATCACTAAATGAGAAACGTCTAACGCAGTGAAATTGAATACTTTCAAAACATAATGATCACTTGCATCGTTGTGTGTCAATGACAATTTATGTTGGAACGACACATATTTGATGTTGTTAGAAATGCTACGAAATGTCTATGCTTGCTCAAACTTAACGATATTTCGCCCTCTCTAATCTGGCCTCAGTATGTAAGGCAAACATGGGAACAAAATTGGAGTACAGTGACCACATCTGGTCAGGTACCCCTAAGACCTGCTTGCACTTGCTAGTTAGAATCCAAAACCTTAAAATATTGTCAATTGTAAGGTTGACACCCTCGAACACCCACATAATGTCTCCTGTCTCAGCTTGTTCTATCGCTATTTTCACCACAAGTGCTCCACTGCATTTGCCAGTATCATTTCGCCCATTCAAGCTCTTAACCGTAGCACCCGTTTCACTATGAATGCTCGTCAGTACACCATCAAGCCCACTTTCAAATGTACTCTGAAATATTGTGATTTCTTCCTAAGCCATACAACTCGCTTACATAATACTTTGGCGTGGTCTTTATACGAATATATGCATCGGTACATATGTATCTTACTTCCCTCCTTAATTTAAATTCGCTAGCGCTGTGTGCAAATATTTTAGTGATACTAACAACCCCTTTAGCACGTTAATTAAAAAAAAAATCACAGAAGTAGTGCTCCACGGTGTCGTCATCACTTTCACAACAAGCATCGGAGGAAATTGCATCACTTATGCTCAGCACATTTAAGTGCTCATATGAAATCCAATGAAAGATCTAACCTAAGACGCAAAGATACCTAAATTAGGTTGGGTTCCCGAAAAACTCGCCTCTGAGCCTTGCTTGGCTAATTCATCGGAGATTTCATTTTCCGTGTAACCCTTGTGACTTGGGACCAGGGCCGGATTTAGAGTTCTGGAGTCCCGAGGGCAACAAATGAGTGGAGGCCCCTGGCTTATTGTTTTCGAAATGAAATGAACAATTTTTCAATAATTTATTGCGAAACCAAGTAAATTATCTTAACAAACATACCCCTTTGATTAAAAAGGAATAACCACCGTGTGGCGCTCCCAGTATTCCGATTTGAGTTCTGTTTTCTTTGTTAAGTTGGTAAGTCTGTTGTTGACATTCCCCCTAAATCTTAGCATCATTGCTTGACATTTGCAAAAGTTACGTAGCCAAGAGTACAACTATCATTGTGTGTGTTGGCAATTTTTTACAATTTTAGAAATGGATTTAAATTTACAACAACAAGCTTGCATTAAATTTTGCGAAAAAAAACGGATTTAATGGTGCGCGAACATTGAAAATGTGGAAAAAGTGTTCCGGTAACGATTGTCTAAAGAAAACGGTCGTTCACCAGTGGCACGAGCGGTTCAAAAGTGGTCGTGAGTCAATCGAAAATGATGAACGCAGTGGCAGACCATCGACATCGAAAACCGACGAAAACATTGATGGAGTAAAAGAAATGTTGGTCAATAACAGTTGGTCAATAGCGGAGGACTTGAACATTGCCTATGGATCCATCCAAGACATTTTGGTTAATGATTTGGGTTTCCGTCGTGTTGCAGCAAAGTTGGTGCCAAAAGATCTCAATTTCGTGTAAAAAAGAAATCGTGTTGACGTCGCAAAAGAGATGATTTGCGAGGCTGAATCCGATCCCACATTCATCAAAAGGATCACTACTGGAGACGAGACGTGGGTTTATGAGTACGTCACGCAATCCAGACATCAGACAAGTGAATGGCGTTCATCAAATGAGCCGAGACCAAAAAACCACGTCGTTTTCAGTCAAAAAAAAAGGCAATGCTCACGGTTTTCATGGATTACAACGGTGTAATGCATCATGAATTTTTGCCAGAACGCCAGTTAGTAAAGAAAGAGTAATATTTGGGCGTTATGAGATGTTTGTGGGAAGCAATTCGCCGAAAGAGACCAGAATTGTGGGCAGAAAACTCATGGAATTTACACCATGATAACGCACCGTCGCGTCGCACAGTGCCGTCATTATTCTTAATTTTTTGACGAAAAATGCAACAAATACCATCCAACAGCCATCGAATTCACCTGACTTGGCTCCCTGTGACTTCTTTCTGTTCAATCGAGTTAAAAAACCACTACGGGGAGCGCGTTTCAGCAGCCGAGAGGAAGCAATCGAAAAATCGTAGGAAGCACTGATGGACATTGGACATACCGAAAACCGAATATAAAAAATGTTTCGAGGATTGGATCAAGCGCTGGCATACTCGTAAGTGTGTTGCAGTCGATGGGGATTACTTTGAAGGGGGCAATATAGATTTAGATGAATCAACTTGTATTTTTAATTGTCTGAATAAACTTTTTGATCAAGGTGGTACTGTAGAGTTGTTATTATTTTTGTGTGTGGATCATCCATTATTTTCCATCTCTTTTGTTATTTTATAATTTTATAAAATTTATGAGAGAAATATGCTCATATGTGGCACTAGATGCGACCATACCGGTTACAAATTTCAACGTTTGGCAAAAGAAGAAAATTCCAAATATTCCCAGAAATCACACCTATGTATTGCAATATGAATACCATCATAAGGCTCTGGATCCAGGCAATATGGTACTACTTCCTGTGTGCGCCAGGAAATTCTTCTTCATTGCAAAATGTGGAGTGGTATTTTGTTGCTTTATGCGTCAGCATTTTCGGGGAATTTGTCCTGAAACGAAGAATGTTTCCTGGTGATGATTTTTTGCCTTTGTTCTCATTATATGAACAAATTCTTTATTCAGAAAAAGCTTTTTAAAAAATTCCATACTTACTCGTATGTTTAAATTAAAATTCGATTCTTAAGGGAACAAAGGATGTACGACTATGACTTATCGTCATCTGTCGGTAGTTTGGCATATTATTTATAAGTTAATGCAAGTTTTAGTTATTACAATTTATAATTAATAAAATTACTATGTAATAATAATTCTTAGTTCTGATTTCAATAGTTGACATAATTAATTAATTCATTTCTATTTATAACGAAATTACTTAGTTTGTTTCAAAATTCATCATTAACTTCTTTTAAAACGCTAATTACATTTTCATCATTGATGGTTGTTTTCTTAAAATATGCAATTAGGTCGCAGCGTGCTTTATAGATTCCTGATATTTTATTTTGACTACATTTATATGTAAAGGGTCTTTCTTTAAGCGCTTCCTATCTTTAAATTTAAATAAAATAAAGTGTGTGTGAGATATCATCGAAATTTTTTATTCGTTTGAAAGGTCTATCGATGCCATTATGTATGGAATATAAGATCGTTCAAATGTCCACCGACGTTTCACTTAAAGCAGCACTTGAACTCGAAATCGAAGTGGATTCTTTCGTTGAAATAGTCCAATGTGCTGCGTGGAACAATACACCTTGTCAACGAAAAAACACGGCTAAACCTAACTTAAACTATCCGCCTGAGGTAAAAGATATGATAAGAGAAAAAAGAAAAGCTCGCAAAAGATGGCAAACAACTCGAGCGCCGCAGGATAAAACACGCTTAAACAGGCTCTGTAATCTGCTCAAGGAGACTCTTAAAAGTTACAGAAATTCCGAAGTAAATACATATGTTCAAAACCTGACGGCAGGAAAAGAAACAAATTACTCGCTTTGGAAAGCTTTAAAATGCTTAAAAAGGCCCAAAATCCCCGCGCCACCAATCAAGGTCGGCAATAACGAATGGGCTAAGGGGGATAAGGAAAAAGCGGAGGTTTTTGCCGACTATCTTGAAGAAATTTTCAAGCCCTCCGACGGCCCAACACTGGTACCCGGCACCAGTTCTTTAGAAATAGCATATAGTAATTTTGTAATGACAAATGCTACTCTTGCTGAAATTAAAACTGTAATAAGGAATTTAAAACCAAAGAAGGCTCCGGGGTATGACCTTATTACCGGAGAAGTTCTGAAAATGCTACCTCAAAAAGCACTTATAAAGCTCTTACACATTATTAACGCGGCTCTGAGGCTTGAATACGTGCCAAGTCAGTGGAAAGTTGCTGAAGTCATTATGGTACTAAAACCAGGAAAACCTCCAAACGATAAAAAATCATACAGACCCATTTCTCTTCTACCGATCCTGTCGAAAATCTTTGAGAGGATTTTGCTAAAACGTCTTCTCCCAATTATCGAAAACCAAAATCTTATTCCCGACCATCACTTTGGATTTCGGACTAAGCATTCAACAATTGATCAGGTGCATAGAATTACTGATGTAATTGAAAAATCCCTGGAAGAAAAAAAGATTTGTTCGAGCGTATTTCTTGGCGTCTCACAAGCTTTTGACAAAGTATGGCATGAAGGTTTGAAGTTCAAACTGCGACGAATTTTGCCATTAAAGCTTTATAATATATTGACAAGCTATTTTGAAAATAGAATTTTTCGCGTCCGATACGGAAATGATGTTTCGAAATTTAAAGATATCCTAGCCGGAGTACCGCAGGGAAGCGTACTGGGCCCACTATTGTACCTTTTATATACAAGAGATATACCACACGTCGAGGATACTGTTCTCGCTACTTTTGCTGACGACACCGCTATCTTAGCGGTTGGAGAATCAATAGAAGACTCAACGGCGAAACTTCAGACTGCTTTAAATAAAGTCTACGAGTGGACAAAGATCTGGCGAATTACCCTTAATGAGACAAAATCTGTACATGTTGACTTCACCTACAGAAAGATAAATCACTTGCCCATTTCTATAAACTCGGTGTGTATCCCCTTTGCAAACGAAGCTAAGTATTTGGGAATGACACTTGACGCGAAGCTTAAATGGAAAACGCATGTTAAAAAGAAACGAAAAGAACTAGAGGCCAAATACAAAGAAATGTACTGGCTACTTGGTAAATATTGCAAGCTAAGCTTAGAAAACAAGCTGCTTCTTTATAAGCAAGTGCTAAAGCCGGTGTGGACCTATGGTATACAACTCTGGGGTTGTACTAAGAAATCAAATATAAATATAATACAAACTTTTGAAAATAAAGTGCTACGACAATTTGTACGTGCCCCATGGTTTATAAGAAATAATGACCTGCATCGAGACCTCGGAGTTCCTTTCGTGGAAGATGAAGTCAGGAACTGCGCACGAAAACATAAAGTCCGGTTAAGCGGCCATATCAACAATACAGTCCTAGAAATCTTGGACGAACGAAACATACTACGCCGTCTTCAACGAACTAAACCGTTGGACCTTGCGCGATAAATTGAAACCGCATTAAGAAAGCGGAATATGTAGGGTCTTCCATTGGAAAGTGTCCTACCAATCGTGATTAACTTATGAAATAAAAACTGCTTGATAAGTTCTACTTAGTTGCGGTATTAAAATTAACAACGAAGGGAGGTGTTTTTAGTGAGTAAGAATCTCGCACTACTATGAGCACGCGCTTCTGATCCTCATAGTGTCTGATGGAAGATTTTCACCTGCCCTCGCCGGAAAAAAAAAAAAAAAAAATGTCCATCGCGGCTTCTCTCGGTGGCGCGCATCCGAAATGTCCAATTCTCCATGACTCTGGCTCATAAATCAGGCTGAATTTGATCGATGGCATGGGTTATGTTGGCTTTGAAGGACGCTGTGGTTTGTGGCTTATTCGCATAGACCTGCGACTTCAGAAAACCCCACAAGAAAAAGTTTAACGGGGTCAAATCGCACGATCTCGCTGGCCAGTTCACATCACCTCCACGTGAGATGACCATGCTCTCGAATCGCTCGTGCACAATTCCCAATGTGGAGTGAGCTGTGTGGCACATAGCGCCATCCTGTTGAAGCTACATGTCGTTGGTATCCATATCATCTAATTCAGGCAAAAAGAAGTTTGTTCGATCTATAGCGCTCGCCGTTTACGCTGATGGCCTGGCCAACGTCGTACTCAAAGAAATATGGACCGATGACGCTGCCAGCCCAAAACTTTTTCGGGATGCATTGAACACTCTCGGATCTCATGTGGAATGGTATCGTCCCAAATTCGACAATTTTGTTTGCTGACGTACCCATTCATCCAGAAATGAGCCTCATCGCTGAAGATGATTTTTCAATGTAAACTAGGGTCAGTTTCCAACAGCTCCAGAGACCATTCAGCGAACACAAGTCGTTTTCTATGGCCATTTACATTCAGCTCCTGGCTCAGTTGAATTTTGTATGGGCGTAGGCCCAAGTAACGACGTAAAATTCGCCAAGTTCTGGTCTGCGAAAGGCCGAGTTCTTTTGAGCGACGCTAAATTGACTGCCTAGGACTCTCCTGCACACTCACATGGTCAGCGGCGATGTTTTCAGCAGATTTTTCGTTTCGTCGATGTGTGGGTGTTGGTTTATCGTTTACTGAATAAGTGGACTCAAATTAACCCATCGCACTGCGAATAGTCCTCTCGATAGAATGATTATAGGGACCGTGAAATTAGCGAAGCGCGCGTAGCGTTGCCCGAACAGAACACCCATTGTGATAAAACATTTGGCAAAACAGACTGAATAAATGACCACCAATTTGACGGATGAAGCTTCAACAATATGGCCGCTATCAACTGTCAAAGCTCGGAAGTACCTATTGGAAGACCCTATATGTATTGTACGCGTATACCCGTGAAGTATATTTTGCCATTGGTATAATCCAGTTGACTGTAGATTCTGTCTAGCATCTGTGATAGTTGGCCTCTCTTGTCGAACCAGTCATTGCGTGTCAGAGTTATTGGCCCGGGTCTGCCCCTGACAATTTTATGAAACTTATTAACAAGGACAAACTTAAAGCTAGGCTTAAAAACTAACAAAGATATACGAGGAGAAATGGTGGACGGGGGAGGTGTTCTTTACTCGTATACTCAACATTCTAGATATGGGTTCAAAGTGACCGTAGTTGGTGCTGTGAGTTCGGATCAGGAAGAGTGGGACAGATCTTAGATTACGGGGATTGGGAGTGAATGAAATATTTTGCGCTATTCTCGAGCAGTCGATATTTCCAGTCAGTAACTGGTGGATAAAAATACATCAGCGACTTCACGATGCTTTTTTAGGATATGCATGCTAATTAGTGGATCGACTCAAGGTAGACCACGAAGTGCGAAACGGGTACACCTGCGTTGGACTGCTTCTATTTTTTGAATGTAGATTAGTTTATAGGGTGACCAAACTTGGCTGCAATGTTCGAGAAGAGGCCTTACAAAAGTAATGTACAGGGACTTTGTAACGTAAGGGTTGGAAAATTCTTTTGACCAAATAGGATTTAATCCATGCCACAAAATGAGGGGAAAAGCTACGTTTTTTTTAGTTGAGAAATGATAAGTTGGTGAGAAATTTTATCGAATGCCTTGCTGAAATCAGTGGAAATTGAATCGACTTCATCACCGTAAAGCATGAAGCGTCTTAGAGACGAACTCTGTTAGGTTAGTGGTCGTTGATTTACCTTTCATTAAAACGTTCTGATTTGTGCAGATACTCGTAGTTGGTCTACAATACGGAAGCAGTTGTTGATAGACTATGCTTTCAAAAAGTTTGGGTATGCAATAGAGTTTTGCTATGGGCTTCGGCCTTACTTCCATAGGAAAGGGAAAGTACCTGTTGATACAAACAAGTTAAATAGGGGAGGACCGAGATGGGTAACACACTGTTTTATTACAATAGCCGGAAGGCCATCAGGGTGGGACGAAAATCATCCTTAAGTTTGGTAATCTTTTCAGATACCAAAGTTGTTGTTATATTTAGCGAGATGGAAGGCGTCTCAGGATAGTTTCTCATATAGTTAAAGTTACTAGGATCGGGTTCAGCTGTTTTCTTAGAAAAGGATTTATTAAAATGACAGGCAAAGAAATTTGGTTTTTGGGTCGGCAGAAGATTCACTAAGAAATTTAAGAGTAGATGGGTAGCCGTCTGACTTTCCCTTGGTATTAACCAATTGCTAGAAGTCTTTTGGGTCCGAGACTAAGATAAATTGCATGCGGTAGAGGTACTCAGGTAAAAAGACTCACAAAGTTCAGAAAAACGATTATGTATATACCAATCGATAAATACTGTAGTCGGAATCAGATCGAGTTCTTAAGAATTTGTGCCACAACTGTTATTACGGAGAGAGCGCAACCCCTTGATGTACCACGGAGGAGCAGACATGCAGTCCAATTGAGCAAGCAAGAGAAAATTAAAAAATAGAACGTTGATAGGGCAAGATCCAAGGTCATTGTAGTCCAAGGTCTGATCCAAGTATATTTACTTCTTTAACCTAAAAAATGTTTTTTCCTACAATTTTCTTTGATAATATGTATAGGGTTTTCCTATAAGGACTTGACAACTTTTTTTTAAATAAAACGCAAACCATTTGAGATATTTCAAAAACTTTATTATCGGCTTGAAGTACAATCAAAAGATTTATGAATGGAACTCGACTTCGTTCATATGGCCACCGCGGGCACGTTTGCAGCAGTCGATTCTTTGGACCCAATTTTCAACGACTCGGCCATACATTTCGGCCGAAACGACCGCTATTTCGCGTTCATTGTTGGCTCTGAGCTCTTCCAACGTCGTCGGCGTGTTGGCATAAAACAATGACTTAACGTAGCCCCAAAGAAAATAGCCAAGCGGCGTTCAATCGCACGAACGAGGCGGAAAATCGGCTGGCCCATTTCTTGAGATAACACGCTCACCATACTTACTCTTCAATAAATCGATTGTAGCAAGTGCTGTGTGGCTTGTGGCATCATCTTGTTGAAACCAAGACGCCAATTCTTGAGAACGCCATGGAATTAACTGATTTGGATCGTTTGCTACCAACCCGTTGTCTCACTGACACGGCAACATCACACAACGAATACGTAGACTCAAATTTTTGCACTAAACTTGTTATTGTCTGCCTACCAGGGCGAGAATTACGACTGAAAATTGGAGTTAACGCTCTTAAAGTTGCAGTCACCGACTCCGAATTTCGGTAGAAAATTTTTATAATTTGCAGACGCTGCTCGTTCATGTACTTTACCATGATGAAAATGTTGAGTTTACTGAATAAATTGACAGTGACAGTTTGATGATTAGTGAAAGAGTGCGTCCACAAATTAAATTCAAAGTTGTCAAGTCCCTATTGGAAAACCCTTTATATGGCTTCCAATACATCCACTGTCGACAACAATCTATTCCGGTTTCTACGATATATGAAGAGCATAATTTGAAGAGTTACCTGGCAGCCTGAGGTAAAAGGCACTGCAATTTATCAACCTCTTCAAAATGTCTGTAGCCTGAATTGCTATACCGATAGTCTGCAATATTTACCACTTCACTTTGAGGAATATTCCCTTTCTGCTGAAGAAATGTTGCCAAGTGGCATTAATGCAGAAGTATTTCTGCATTCAACGTACCATGTGAATGACATTTTTGGGGTAAGTACTACTCCTAGGTAGCATTACTCGGACACAATTTTGATTTAACTTTCATATTCCCATTGCTTAAGTATTCTTCTAATCTGGTTATCATTGTCTGAAAGATTCTTATGTAGTCTGCTAGGATTACGTTATCATCCGCAAATAGAAGTAGTCTTATATTAAATTTGTTAACGTTAATACCACCACCTAAGTATTCGTGTAGGTCATTCAAATAAAGGCATAGAGCACTGGAGATAGAAGACATCCTTGTTTAACTTCCGAAACCGTTTCATAGTGTTGAGGAAATTCTCTACCAGCCCAAACAGCTGATGTTGTGATGGTTTTTATATTTTCAATAAACTTTACCATTTTGGTTGATACTCCTACTCGTATCTTACAATTTATCTTATCCATCAATTATACAATATATGACATTTCTGAGAAAAATAATATAAAAAAATTTAAAACTATGGCCATATTCTACTTAGCCTACCTAAGCTACTTAAGCTAACTTAATTGTAACCGGGGTGGTGATCACTCGTAGCCTCTCGCATCAGATATTCACCATCCCAATTGCGATTTCGGATGCCTGGCATTCGTCATCATCGTGCACAAGCATCACCGAGATTTAACCAATGTCATAAAGCATCTGTGGCTTCTCAGAGGTGCCGCCCTCTAACTTACAACTAGGAGGAGTATGTTACCTTAGTAACGAACCGACCTAGGAGAGCGAGCCAACCCTGTCACCTTCTAGGAGCCACCAGAATTCGGTGTACTGTTTTTCGGCATTGCTCCGATCCCTGTCCGCAATCGCGGGACTAAAACGGAGGAGCTCCTGAGCATTGGCAACATAACCGTCGTACATACTCGGCGGGATAAAGCCCGATAGAAGTGAGCTCTCGTGGTAGATTCCATTGGGGTAAAAGGCTATTATCGTTGATCGTTGCCCTCTTGCCCTCGCAACCTATCTTCGAATCGCCTTATTGCAAATCCTAAGCCCCATCATAAAGGACTTTGTTGGCATAATAACTTTTGTACTCAGATTCTGGTGTTCTGTACAAGCCGAGAGAGGTCCTAAGATGTTGCCTTTCAAACACCCGAATCCTTTCCATGGTACAACCACACGCGATGACTGGCTTGATTAGGGCCACATAGCATATGACCTTCAGGCTAAAGCCTTCTTGGCCCCAACAAGACAAGCATCTACATGTTTGTCAAAATACAAATACCTGTCGAGCCAGATACCAAGGTAAGCTAATAATAATTGTTACGTAAGGGTTGCAAAATTCTTTAGATCCACGTTTGATAAAACGGAGCGATGAGTTGGCTTTAAGGATTATCTCATCATTATGCGTCCGAAAGTTTAACTCTCTATTGTATAGTATTCCAAGGTCGCGATGGGATTGAACCTGGGGTATAGGTTGGTCATGCAGAAAATAAAGTCGAAACGGAGATTGATTGGGCTTACGAGACAAAGTCATAGAGACATTAAGCTCAAAGCAATTTTTAGACACCAAGTGGAAAACCTATCGAGGTCTTCTTGAAGGAGAACAGAGTCTTGGGGTGAAGAAATAGTTTTGGAGAACTTAGTGTCATCGGCATAAATGGATACAATATGGGGTCAAAATCGAGGGAAGACAATTTGAAAATGATCAATTGATGTGATATTTCGATTTCGTTGTCATTTTCTAGGGCTGAAAGCGCAAAGGATACGAATTCAACTAAGTTTGTAGTAGTTGATCTACCTGACTGGGTGACTGGGTGATATAAGTGATTTGCACTGAAAGCTTAGAACTTCATATAAAAAACTTTCGAATACTTTAGCTATGTGAGAAAGCTTAGCAATGGGACGGTAGTTGGTTACTTCATTCTTTGATCCCGTCTTCCGGGTAAAAAATTCATTGAGATTTTGTAACTTTTCTTCGATAAGGGTGGGATCAAAAGGTTTGAGAGAGAGAGGGGTGAATTGATAAAATGTCTTAGGATCGCTGATAAGGTTGGTCTGCGCTGTGTCGAGAAAGCGCTGATAGAGGCTGTTGGGGTGTGTAGGGCTTTTTTCTCTGGGTTACTGTGTTATGTGTGGGGTAATGGGTTAAGAAAAAAAATGTGGTTTTTAAAAAATGAAACACGTTCTTTCGGTTTTAAGGGTAACAGCAAAGAGGAATCTTTATTATTTTCCGGAAATTACTTCCATATTTTTACGTTCACAAACTGTCATACTTTTGTATAAATGTACTAAATAACAATACGTAATCCTACGTTACGTTTCATAGGTTACATTATTAATAAAAAATAGAGTTCAATTTAGCTCAGTTCTAACATAAATTACAATTTTAATAATTATTTTAACAAAAATATATGTAGTTATACATTTTATTCACGAACAGAGGCAGTTATAGAGCTGGGTGAATTGCAGGTAAGCTCCAAGATAGTTAGAGTAGTCATTATAAGAATTGGTGTTCAGGAAAGCTGCCTATAATTTGTTTCTTTTGTTTCGTAAAGATCGAAGTCTTTTGTTGTATCATGGAGGGGAAACAGATGATGTTTTATGCCGTGAAAAGGAGACGTAGAGAGAAATATTTCACTGTAGAAAATGGAGACATCATCACAGATGATAAGAATAGGTTGGTAAAATCAAAAGAAGGTTTGCTAAGATAGATTTTTCGAAAATTAGCCTTATGGGAGTTGTAAGAAGAGATGGTAGGGGAAGAAGTGGGCTGAGGTGGAGAGATATGGAAAAATGAGAGAAGAAGAGGGGGGTGAAAGTTGTCGATAGTTGATAGGGTAATGGGACAGAACGTTACTGTGGAGTTAATGGGATCGTTAGTGAAAATAAGGTCTAGTTGCCTCCGATGGAGTTAGGGACGCCATTTACTTGGCATTGGCTTGAATCAGTTATGCTATCAACGAATAGATATTCCTTGGATGAACTACCGTTTGACGCGGTAAAAAATAAGTGATCATACGATGGAATCCACTTTAGCAGAGGCAGATGAAAGTCACCAAAGATACGGATATCGTCGATAGAATCACTTACGAATCACACTCGTAGGTTAATTAGTTGTTCAATTGCTTTATTAGCAAGGATGTAGGATTCGATAGGTTGAGATGGGAGAATGTAGCAGCATATAACGCACAGGGACCTATTGGAAAGTGTTATTTTAATCGAAACAAAGTCAATTTTAACAGAAGAAGAGATAGCGATGAGAGAAGAGTTGAGGTTATTGTGAACGACAAGTAGGACACCTCTACACGGAGAGTCAACTTTATGGATGGCAGGATCATTAAACATAGGGAGAGAGTGATCGTCATCTCGGTAAATATTATACGAAGATAGGAATAGCTTCTGGTTGTTTATTTATGATATTTATGATTCAGACAATACAGCACAAGTTTTAGAGCGCAAGTCATCTTACGTTTTGGTAGTAAAATATAAGAGGTAGTTTGGTGCGTGCAGGAATAGCGGAATGTAGATGCAGGCAAAGAAGGCAAGTTAGGAACGAAAAAATTTATCATTGTCAGCTCGGCTACGCTGAAGGCGAGAAACTCTTTTAGAGGTATGTCGAAGGTTTCGTGGTACTCGTTGTAAAGTTTCCTAAGACTAGTTATATCCGTAGGAAGGCCTTCCTGTTTTGGTTTTCCCTTCAAAGCAAACAGGGTCGGATTTATCATTAGGATATGCGAGAAAGAGACGTATATTTTCGTATATCTTTTTATCCGTTAGCCTAGAGAGCGCGTTAGGGCATTCCGTGGTGTTTATATTCTTTTGGGTCAATTTAACGTTAGGTGACGAAAGGGGATCAAAAATAGGGACAGGGTCCCGTGAAACCGAGAAAGAAGGCGAGCGAGAAGAGGAATTTAAGATATGCGAGCTGATAAAGTTTGGGTAAGGTCGAAATTGGGAAAGCAGTTGTTAGTATTCATGGGAGGGGGTGTGGATTGTTGAGCAGTGACAGTATCAAGGGTTAAATTAAAATAAACGCCTTGGGGCTTGGATGAAAAAGAGGCACTTCGTACTTTTGTGGGGTTACGTGAAGGGGGTTGCTTAGGGATATAAACGGGAATTATTTTGGTTTTAAGGCTCCAATTGGAGCCAGGTTTAGTGTGTGGATGGGGAATGGATCTGGGCGATTTATAATTATCTTTTGATGAGACGTTGCTTCGTTTTTTTTTTTTTGGTATTGGTTGGTTGATCCCTCCATTTGGAGACCCACATCTTTCCTAGCTTGAGGTTGGTGTTGGATGAGTTAGCAAATAACCATTCGTATTTAGCCGGTGGATTGATCTTGAAATTCCGTTTGTTTTTGTGGTAAGATGTTGGGAATATTGTGCATTGGCTGATGGTGATGCCATACCTCTTTTTGAAAAAATGCCGAAATCCAAGCAACATCTGCATAATTTGGGGCTCCTTTGCCTTGCAAACATCTGGTTCGTTGTGCGGAGTCGGTCTAGCCTGCTTTGCCCCTCTGAAGGTGTCCACATCGTGTTAAATTGTGTAACAAGTTTCCGTGGGGCGGCGACAGGAGGAGTTGGCATTGGTTATATCACCATAGGATTTTTGGATCGATTAGCTTGTGCGATGATTTGGAGGTTGGGTTGTCGGCACTTGATGCAGCAATGATTCGGCTTCGGTTTGTAATAATTCAGACAAAATTGAAGTTTTGTAACTGTTGTGCGGTGGGGGATGGGTTGGAAGACCATCGATGTTTTCCAAATCATTCAACTCTGTTCTATTCGTGGTGAGTTCATCATTAAGCTCATTGATTTTATCGAATATAACGTCAACCATGATGATTGTTTGTTCCAGGTTCGAGATGGAGATTGGATGTGGATGAATGGAGATGAATATCAATGTCTTCCCGGAGAAAGTTGATGGAATTACATGTTTTCTTGTTGGAATCCTAATTGCGGACCCGATTAATATAAATCCACTTAAGACTGTATCAAGGTGGCGCTTGTATGTTTCTTCATTTCTGGATCTTGCACTTTATAGTTCAATTAAACGCGCAATTTGTTTTTCAGTGCTGTTGACCAAAGCCTTCTGCTCATCTTACACTTTGTTCAAAGATTGATAATTTGTTTGTTATCAGTCTGATGAGTGAGCTATGGTTGGATTCATTGGAGTCACTGAGACACTTGATTGCAAGGAGCACATGTGAGAGAGAAAGAAATACTGATACACTCATCACAGAAGAACAGCAGATTTTCAGAGAAATCTTTAAGGTAGACCGTGTTTCTTTTATTTAGGCCCACACAAATAGCATGGAATATTTTGCCGCAGATCCCCTTACAGGCAACAAAGTCAGCATTATTGCCCTTAATGGGGCAGGTGGTTAATCCACAAGAAGACATGATGAAGACCAGGAAAACAAAAAGCTAATTTGCATAGAAAATGAATAAAAAATGCACTAAACGCACTGTCGCGAAATGAACAGACCAGTAGGTCTGAAGACGCGTAAGCGATAACAATTTTTGGGTGAGAAATTTGGTTATTAGATTGATTGAACTGGAATAAGCGAAAGAGGAAATTCACAAATTATGGAGTAAAGTAAGAGGGCGACTGAATACAGTGGCGGTTTGAAGTTCACAATAAACAACTTCGAGAGTAAACCTTGATTGAGAGCTGTTGTCCGTTTGGGTTACCTGTGTCAGAGCTAGTACATTTTCACAAGGCGACGTATACTCGGCTGAACATACCGTAGTAATACTGGGAGAGGTCTGATCTACATTCACTTGATTTAGCACCGGTGGAGACAGAAGAGAGTTTCTTCTTTTTTGCGCACATATTTTACAGTGCAAAGGTACATAATTTTTTATCATATATGCACTGGCACTAGCTTGGCTATTGACGCAGTTCAGTTTTTAGTTTTAAATGCATTTTATTTTCTTAACACTAACTCTTACATTCTAACAAAAAATGCTTAAATGCTAGCTTACAATTACTTAACAAACTTATACTAACTTACTGGCCCCACACAGGCACTCTAAGCTACTCTGAATACTTATATCTATGTCTTTCGACTGCAGTTACATTTTATTTATAAATACTTATTTTCTATACTTAAAGCTAAGAAAAAATTTGTTTACAAAAACTTAGCATATGGACATTTATTTTTTATAAAAACTTAGTATCTAACTTAAAATAAACCTTAGCCTACCTAACCTAAATGCACAATACACACATAAACACACATAGACATTATACTCAATCATATACATATATCAGTATACACTGATACAGGTATATGTTTCTTAAATGCTAACCTAAACCTATGTAAGCTGGCCATCGCTATTTACTGAGCAAATAGATTGGTCAGCTCTACCTCATTAGTGAGGCTGGTCCGTAATTGACGGAAACGACGACGAAACATCTTCTCCATCATTCAACCACCAGAAATGCTGGTGCTGCCGAACGACATCGCGATTCCCCACCGCCCTACTGAACCTGAGGCGATCCACACTGCCGTGTGCGACGTCTCTGTTGTAGTTGAGTCGCCTGTCCCCAGCTGTCCGAGCGACATGGAAGATTAACGACACCGCTGAACTATCCTGGATCAACCCTATCTGATCTAGGTAGAGGAATGCTTCTGGTGGTGCGTCAGAGCGCACACTCTCGTGGTAAAAGTAATTGGGGTAGTAAGCCCCAGATATCAGGTTATTCGTCGAGGTCATTGCTCTTGCAATGTGCCTTCGAGTCAGCTTAATTACGAAGTTATCCACTCGTATTAGGTTCGCCCTGTTGTAAAGGACCTCATTAGGATAAAATTTCTTGTACTCCGACTCTGGTGTTCTGTACAAGCGAAGACAAGCCCTAAGGCAAGCCCTCTCAAACACCCGAATCTTTTCCATTAAGCTTTCTCGTACATTGAACCACACGGGACAACCAAATACCAACATGGGCCTGATAAGGGCCATGTAGCAGATTACCTTTACCCTCTCATCGAGTTGGCTGCTATAAAACAGGGCAAAAGCACCTTTAGCTCTGGCCAGAGCAGCATCTACATTTTTGCCAAAATACAGAAACTGATCTAGCCAAATTCCAAGGTATCTGACTACATTTCGACAGGCAAGAGGTTGTCCGTGTTGTCCAATGATAGAGAACTTTTTTTTTCTGGTATCCCTAGAGGCTCCAGACAACGGCGTCCTAAAGAGAATGGTTTCCGACTTCTGAAAGTTGATTTTCAAGAGTGGTTTACTGATCCCCAACCTAGTCAGCTTATAGAAAAGACCCTCTAACCATATGGTGTCGAAGGCCTTCTCCAAGTCAACAAGGCAGGCACCAGTGCACTGTTTCTTGCCTTTGTTCCATTGGATATCGGACACCAGTTTAGACGCGACATGTGAGATATCATGTCCCGCCTTAAAACCTAATTGATTATCCGGAACTATATGTTTGTCCTCAACCCACCTAGACAGTGCTCTATTGATTACTTTCTCAAAAACCTTACTGATATTCGGAAGGAGACTTATCGACCGGAGATTCGCCGGATTGGATATATCCTTCCCCTTTTTGGGGATAGGTTGAACCACCGCCGTTTTCCAATGCGCTGGATAATGTGCATTATTCATTGCATTATTAAACAGGGTGGTGTAGATGTCCACCGCTTCTAGAGGAAGATGTCGAAGCACGATATTCGGAATACCATCGGTCCCCACTGATTTCTTTGCTCTGATTGTGTCGAAGATCTCATGGAGTCCTTCCTTCGAAATGAAAGGGGGTAGGCCACCCTCTCTGGCAATGACGTTATTTGCCATATTTTCGTCGCTAAACCGGGTGAAACCAGAGCCCTCGGATTGCCTGTTCTCTATTTCATTTCGAATGCAGAAGTCGTGCAAAAAGACGCGACTGTCCAGGTCATAATTAGGGCCAGTGGTATCAGTGGCCTTGTATACTTCCTGGAAAGGCGCCCCTATGGCCTCAACCTTCTCCTGTGGATCCTCGATCACAAAGAAGTCGTCATCATCAGCGGCCTCATTTGGATCAATGCCTGCTATTGTCAGTAACCGTTCGTTGTCTGTTGTCCGGGCTATTTTAAGACACTGAAGGTCGTTTTGATTTTTTCTCCGAAATATTTTATTTATTTGCGAAAACATATTCGGGTTGCTGGTGTTTACAGCCCGAATTTTACTGTTCCAATATAAATTTACAGATGCTCTGTAATTTTCTTTTATTAATGTTTGGAGGTTTTTAATCGACGACTTCAGTGTCATGATCTCCGGGTTATGTCTATCAGTAAACTGTCTGTACAAGGTTTTTAGTCTTGACAGCAGTCTACTTTTCTGTCGGTGCAGTGCGTCAATAGTTGCGTTGCGGAATAAGTGTTCTTCGTCAGTGTGTTGGTACCGAGGTATCGTTTTGTCCATTGTTCGTTTGATTGTCTCGTCCATTAGTCTTAGATACCTGTCAATCTCCTCGTTTGACAGATTTCTGTTGGACGGTGGGTAGAGCGAATTCGAGGAGAGTGTTCTGGTGAAGTGTGTCCAACGCACCCTACTATAATTGTAGGAATGCCTTTGAACAAACTCATCCAATTCCGCAATTTCGTTGGGAACAGTTATTTCGGTGCTGAGACCGTTGTATTGAATTGTGGCTTCAATTCTATTAACTTTCTGTTTACATATGTACGGCATTTTATAATAGAAAAAGTGATACAAAGTCTTATATACTGATAAAAAAAAAGCGGAAGGGTGTTTACCCCACAGCACAACTAAATTGTCGCATGTGCAACGAGGACGAAGAATCAACAGAGTATATCCTTTCCCACTGTATCCGCTCAGCAAAACACGTCTACGTCTTTCGGGTAAACCAAACTTTGAGGCATAAGATATCCCGCAGAGATATACCCCATTTCATTAAAATTTCAAACACCATGTATGGGCTCTAAATTGAGGAAATCAAAGCATGCCTGGGTGCTTAGTCCCACCTCCCACCCTAATCTAATCAAAAGGTGAGAAATTATTCATTTTAAAGGAAAAGTTTCCACAAGAAAAGTTTCTACGCTTCCGGGGCTTTCCAATTTGCCTCTTTGAAGAAACTTTTTACAACATTTTTAAATTAACCTTACTTGATCACCTTTCGCGCGTTTAATTTGCATTAAAGCCTTTGGAAGCCAAAATCCAGATCAAAAGGACTAATTTAATTTTTAAATTCTCTCATTACTGAAGAAAGGTAACAAAATAAATCCTTTGCAAAACGTACATACTCGTATACCCAGAAATATAGAAAAAAAATTGGCAAATTCACCGACATTCAAAGTGAAAAAGTTCTACCGTACAACCTCTTTAAGCACATCGACCTTTATTGTTGTTTTCGTGGTTTTTTTTTAAAACTTTCATCTGTGAGATGCTTGTACATGTCTATAATACCTAGCAAAGGTAGTTATTAAAACACTAGATACCCCGGAGAGCAGCCCATACTTATTACAAAAATAATTAATATAAATTCCACTCAGTGTCGTAAACGCACCCAAAGGTAATTAAATAAAAAAACGAGATTATTATTAATTGGGGTGGCTTAACAGCTTGGCACGGATTTTTTATTATTTTTTTTTTTGTTTGTTTGGTTTTTTCCGACTTTTAAAGAATCAACAGTGTAACTTTGCAACTCGCCGTCGCACATTGGGGCCTTTATGGGAAGAGTGCCCAACATTAAAATTTTTTTTTCCAGAATCATCCTAAAAAATTTGGCCATAACAGGAATATTACAATTAATTTTATTTAATCCAAGCCTTTGTGTATCAAAGGTTACAATTTAGTTCTAGTTTTATTTTATAACACTTGTCGTCTTTTTAACCGTGTGATAGGCCGCTCGTCTGCTAGAGTCCTTGCCAGTCTGCTCATGTGTGAATGAAGTCTGTTGCTATATTTGCTGCATTGCCGGTTAGATCACTATGCAGAGTCGAACCTCGAACGTACCATTCGCAATCAGTTATGATCCTTAAGACTCTGTTCTGAAGCGTCTGGATCCGTTTTCGGTTTGACATTGCAGCCATTCCCCAAATCTGGATTCCGTAGCTCCAAATCGGTACAATGATGGCCTCGTATACCTTCCTTTTAGCATCCAGTTAAGCTGTGTAGGCTTGAACCTGCAATTTGAAAGAGTTGCCATAATATGCGATCTGAAGGTCAGTCCAGGATGACGCCCAGATATTTGGCTTCTTGATCTAGCTACAGCGACGTATTATTGATCTGGATTGGAGATGCCTTAATTCAGCTTAATGCTCCACCTGCGAGTCGAGTCCTCTAGCAGGTGGAGATACGTCTGTATACCGTCAGTTGCCCTTTTCTCATATGGCGCCGAATAAAAAAATCAGATGTCATCTGCGTATGATGCGAGTAATGCCTTTTTGCCTTTTCCCCACGGATGGTCATGGTGGCATCACCAGGATGCCGTAAATAGGCAGTAAAAGAATGGTCCAAGTACGCTTCCTTGTGGTACCCCAGCTTTTATTGTAATGGTAGTTGAGATGGAAGCTCTTACTTTTACTTGAAACTGGCGCTTGTTTAAATATGAACTGAACAGGGGATAGAAGGGGGCGGGTAGTTCTCTTTTGATTTTAACTAAAAGACCGTTGTGCCGGACCCGGTTAGATGCCTGTTGGACATCAATAAATGCGCCGTTGCAGTGATTTACCACTCTGTGGAATTGTTCAATGGCACCATGCCCTTCCCGAAATCCAAATTGGTGATCCGCCTCTTCATGATAAGCCTCTCAAAGACCTTTGAGAGCGAGGCGAGGAGGCTAATTGAACGGTATGCCTCTGGGTCATCCTCTGGGTCATCCTCTGGCTTTCCAGGCTTATGAATCATGTGGATCCTCGCCAGTTTCTATCTAGATGGATAGTACTACACTCTGATTATAGCCTTAAATATCAATAAATAAATCAGGGTGGCGTGGTATATCCTATCATGCAGAATCTTGACTACCTCAATTACCTCTTCTACTCTTATCAGTGTTATCGGCCAGTCCATCTGCAGTGGCACATCAAGTTCTTTCTTAGTCAGCAAAGCCTTCTCTTCAACGGCCATGTTGAAATTTTGGAATCCACTCTCTAGGTGTACTGCAAACGTTTCAGCGTGCTGTTCGTTAGTTTTACAAAACTCACCAGCAGTGGTCCTGATTGGCATAAGTCGCTGCGGTTGTCTCTTCAAGGACTTAGTAGCTTTCAACAGAGAGTATCCGGAGTCGACTGGCTTCGAGTTTACCCTCAAAATATTTCGTTCTCTGATTTTTAAGGGCCACCTTCAGCTTTCGGCTTGTATGTTGCCATAATGCTTTGTCCTCAAGTCAGTGAGTGCAGATATATCTTTGTCTTTGCTGCCTTTTAAGTCTGGTAAGTCTCTCGTCTCCCTATTTAGGCAATAGAGTGTTGAGAGACGAGATTCAGTGTCGCTACTGCCTGACAAAACTGCTGCAAGCTGAATTTTTTGAGTCAAACAATTTACTGCATCGTCTATGTCTTCAGGTGTCCTAGGATCCAGGTTAAGGTGGATTTACTCATCAAGGTTTCTCTGGAAGACTGGAATTGATGAGTTTCTTGACAGAAGGCTGCCATCAGGCAAGACATAGGTTGTTTGTGTGCTGTTGGCAACCGTGAGCGCTAGATGGTCGCCTGTATAGGTCCCAATCACCTGTGTACACATCTGTCAGACAGTCCTTGGTATATAGCGAAGTCGAGGCAGGATGGTCTTCCTCTGCTGCTGTATGGATATCTTGTCGGGGAGTCTGTTGCTAGAACTTTAGCCCTCTGAGAGTACAGGCACCTGATAAGTAGGATTCCTCTGGCGTTTGAGTTGCAATCTCCCCACACATCCCACGGAATTGAGAATGGCGTTGATGTCCCCTGGTTTAGACCTATAGCTTGGCTGCATATATACAGAGCCAACTTCTAGTGTCCCCAGTGCAGTATCCACACTCACTGTCGAGAGTTGGAAAGAGCTATTGGTAATTCTGGCTAGTGGGTAGTGTTTTACTGAGTTTTTTACGAGCACGGCAACTCCTCCTCCAGCCCATCTTAGCTGTGAAGTGTTGGCTTGATAAGCCTGGTAGCCAAATATCCTTGGCTTAGAATTGCATGTTAATCTGGTTTCGCTTAGCAGGATCACATCAATGCCTTTCTTATGAGCGAATACTTCTAGTTCCGGCACCTTATCCCCGATGCCGTTAGCGTTCCATATCAAAATGCTTAGGGTGCTCGTTTTAACGCAAGTGCAGTGAGAAGGTTAAGTACCTGTCGTTGTTGTTGTTGCTGATGCATCCGCATCTGTAGTTGTTGCTGTTCTAGCCGCAGTTGAGCTGGGCCAGCAGTTCTTGGTTTAGAATTTCCATTCCAGGCAACGCTAGCATAACCAGCTTTGGTACTCCTTTCCGTAATGTGATTAGTTTCTGGAAGAGAGCATGAGTGTCCTTGTTGAATCATGTTGCTGGGCAATGGGCAATTGTTTTGAAGAGGATGTTCTGCGATATTTTGGGCAGCTTGATCCAACACTCGAGTATGTTGTGGGGACCTCACTGCTTTGGATCTAACTAGAAATGCCTGGTACCATGAACAACCCATATATGAGGCATGATGGTTACCATTGCAATGATAACAGGTTGGGGTGTCATCTGCAGCTCTGTCACATTCAGCTACTCGGTGATCCTTACCACAACACATACATCTTGGCTGCTTTCTGCAATATTGAGCAGTGTGTTCATATTCTAGGCAACGCTTGCACTGCGCGATTTGACTTTACTTCGGGGTCTACGAGTATTTTTATCCTCTGTCCACAATCTTGTGGATATCCTTATTTTTGGAGCTTGCGTCGATATTTAAAAAGAAAATATTCATTGGCTCGTTAGTGGTCTTACTTATCGGGTTATGGATATGAACTATTTTATGTCCCAGTGTGGCCATCTCTTTTCTAATTTCGTGGTGTAGAGTAGAGTGATGGAGTCTACGTACTTCTATCTTATAAGGCTTATCTTCCTCGAGCTGGTAGCTCGATAGCTCTATATGCGGGTCTTTTGAATATATACGAATGGTACTGCCTGTGTTACTTACAATAGTACAATCAGTAGATTTGGCCACTGGAGCAATGATAGTTTTCAGATCGTTTATACTCGTATTATCTATGTTATTTAGGACAATAGGTGGCGGTTTCTTGGGAGCTTTTTGGATAGGAGGGCTTGGGGCATGATCATACTTCTTATTCTTTTTATTGTTGGTAACTGATTTCTCAGCAGGTGTACCATTTGTTGGTGCTTTTGTGGGGCTGGTACTAACTGTAGTTTCTGCATTTTCCACGTCAATTTCCATCTCTTCATGAGCGTCGTCTTCAATTCTGTACCCTAGTTCTGCATATCGGTTAGATGCTAGCGGGTCATGCTTGTGTATTTGCGAGGTCCTGTTATTTACCCGCTTTGGCATTGATGAAGAAGGATTATCTATTTTCCTTTTCTTTGCACCGCTGCGGTCCTTCTTTTGAGATTTAGCTAATCGATCAGAAGCTAGGATCACGTCTGCTGTTAGATAGGGGATTTTCGATGCTATGGGCATCGGTTGAATCATATTGTTCTTGGTTCTCACCAATGAGCAGGATGGAATATCACTATAGATTGTTGTGATTGGGCTTCCAATGGCTGAGTACGACACACAGCAAGGTGTGGATAGTTAAGATCCAACGAAGATGACTGCTGTCATCAAGCTGTCAAATATAATAACTTTAAGTGGTTTATCTCTGACATTTTTGAGCTAAGAAACAAGCGTGATGCTGAATTCAAAAACTGGAAACGATTACGGATTCCCGAATACTATGACAGTTATCGGTTGTTACGTAACATAGTTAACTCGAAGATTAAAGAAGCCAAACGTCGCTATTATGCTAAGCACTTCGATGATAAACTTTCAACCAAAACACTTTGGACAAACTTACGAGCATTAGGTGTAGGTAGTAACTTGAAGTCCATGGTAGACCAGGTCGATCCTAGTGAACTAAACAAAGAATTCGCAAAAGTTCAAGTGATGTTACGCCCAAATGGAAACAATATCCAAACGCCATACGCTGTCTTATTTGAATTTGGAGGAGTGGAACAAATCGACGTTGCTAGAGCTGTGCTAAAAATTAAATCTAACGCTGTTGATGTCGATAACATCCACCCAACTTTTATTAAATTAATATTAACCTATATACCTCCAGTTTTTCTATAATATAATAACAAGATCCACTTTTCCGTGTGCTTGGAAGCAAGCTAAGATTATACCAATCCCAAAAAGGAAAGCAGTGGGCAACTCGTCAACTATATATAGACCTTTCGCTATACTTCCATATTTGTCAAAAATATTTGAAAAAGTTATACACCATAAAATATCAAGTTTTCTTCAACAAGAACAAGTTTTTTGCGCCTACCAGTCTGGATTTCGGAAACACCACAGCTGCACATGAGCCCTTCTAAAAGTATAGGCAGGAAAAATATCACCCTTATCGCTCTCCTAGATTTTTCTAAGGCCTTTGACACCGTTGATCATGAACTTCTTGCATCAAAATTGATAAACTTCTATAATTTCTCTACATCAGCTGCTTATCTCATACGGTGCTATCTGGTTGAAAGAAAACTAAGCAATGCTGTGTCAGATTATATTGCAATTTCAGTTGGTGTTCCACAAGGATCCATTTTAGGTCCCCTACTTTTCGCAATTTTTATTAACGATCTTCCCAAAAGCATTAAAAGTTCAAATTTTCACATGTTTGCTGACGATATCCAGCTCTATTTAAGCTTTGAGAATGATTTTATTGATCATGCTACTTTGAAATTTAATGATGACCTAAAACGTATTCATTCACACTTCGTATTCAACCCAAGAAAAACGAAGTGTCTTCTCATAAATAGAAATCCGTTATCTCTTATCAACGTTCCTTCAGTACACCTTGGTAATGAACCTATCGAATTTGTAAACATAGCCAAAAATTTTGGTGTTTTGTTCAATACAAAATTAACCTGGGACGACCACTTTTGCTCAGTTGTGGAAAAAATATACGGATGTCTCAGAAACCTTTCCCAATCTCAAAGTTTCACAACAGTAAATACGAAGCTCATGTTGGTCAAGGCCGTTCTCATTCCCTTTAATGCTTAAAAAACGTACGATTTTCCTTCGAATAAGTGTCTTACAATTTACCGTCTAATACTTAAGTCCTATTTATTTTATTCTGTTGTTTGCTTTCTTTTTAAATTTTGGTTTACATCTGGTATTTCTTTTTGTTTATTTATTTTTTTCTGACAACATTTTCCCTACAATTTTAACGATTTAAACTTTTGTTTTTAGATTAGTAAATAAACTCATAACTCTTGTTTTTTTTTTTGTTGCAGCAAAACAGATGGATGAAAGAAAAAAAGAAAACCAACCAACAAAAATTTCTATTTTTTTTTTCGAATTCATTCTTGTAAAAATCAAAATCATAAGGAACAATACGTTTCATTAAATTGTTTATTAAAAGCGCTACAATATAAATAACGAATGCCTACTACACAAATCTGTTTTGTTTCGCTTGCTTTTGTTTTTATCTTTTAACGCAAACTAAATGTTAGTAATTACAATTCTTTCAGAGGGGGGAAAAATAACACAAACAACTTAAGGAATAACGATAGTTCGCCTAGCGAATATCCAACATTCAGTACATTTTCTAGCGCCTTTGCGATGTTTTTCTTACTCACATCTCTTCTTTTGTCTGCTTGTTCTCTTTGTTTTATTTTTTTTTTTTATATTTTATATAATTTATAGTCTTTACAATTCTGTTCTTTTGTTTATATTTTAATTTAACACACATACAAAATTATTTAAGAAAAAAAAAAAAAAAAAACTAAACTCTGATACTGTGTTTTACAAGGAAAAATAAAGGGAAAAGTAGGGGGAACATACATATAAGAAGAGATAAGATAAAACTAAATCGTCAGCAGAGATGTAAAGATTTAGATTTATAGGAAAGGAACTGCTTATGACAAACTTGAAATATACGCATGTTCGAGAGTAGATAGAAGAAAGAGAACAACAGTCAAATGTTAAAGAAATGGGAAAAACAAACGGAAAAAAGGAATTAGAAACACAATATCCTACTATTATCAAATTTATATTCAAATAATAATAAAATACTGGTAGTAGACCCTAGTGAGTAGTGCTGCTACTGTGTTGTAGTTGCTTTTTACTTGACTGTTTTGAGTGCTTTCGATGGTGAGTACCGCCGTTCTTGTCATGAGATGATCCTGCACCCATGCTAAGGCTCGTCGTAGGTGGATTTGTACCTTGACTCATTGTGGATGGACCTTTTGGTGGATAGGGGATTTTAAACAAACGAATGTGTAGGTGTTCACAAATCTCCAAACAGACCTGCGCACAATATCCCATAAGATCCTGTGTACCCCAGATGAGTGTAAACCACAGCAGCCAAATTTCTGGCACAATACAGTTAAAATATTGATTAAGGAAAAGTAACGCAGGTCCTAATTGTGACCAGTCTAGGTACTCCATTTCACTTTTTGTCATATGGGCTATCACAAGTTTATTGGTCACTTTAGCAGCGACAATTCCAAAGGCAAGAATATACAATGATGAATGTTGCTCAAAGAGATTTTCCGGTGATTTTTGTGCAATGATGAAGGCGGGCAATACAACCAAAGATAATGGAATACTCGGCGATAGGACACTTGTGCCTGCAACTGTGGAGCCGTTCTTTCCAACACCGCCTGCCAAAATTACTGAGAATATGTATGATAACGACCATAGACCACAAATAATGGTCATTAGCGAAAGTGCTGTCCATATCTCAATGTTAAATATCTTGGCCACCCAAATTTCAGGGCCAAAAATTGCTGAAATTATATGAATACCCATGATGGTGATTTGAGCCTCGGTAACATCGATTTTACCGAAACGCCATGTACCTGAGACATACGTTTGCCAGTGAGCACAATAGAATAGTGTTATGGCACAGAAACACTGGAAGAATAACCAGTTTGGATAGTGACCCAATTGACATGATATACACGCAACTTATGATCGAAAAGTTCACCTAATGGCGACGATGTGTTTGTGCGACGAGCTTGTTTATCATCTATTGAATCCAAACTTTGATAGATAAACAAGCCTAGTTCACAGAGTAGGCATGTCCATCTGGGCGGAGCTTCTTTGCCATCGGGACTGTATGATATCAGTATCAACGTCGTTACAATATTCACAACTAATCCAACTATTGTTATTAGATTTGGCGCAAGCCATAGGGGTGTCATTGAAACCAGCCAATTCCACCAAGGTTGCAGCAACGGATCCAGAAGGCTCGAATTAGTACACGAGTACTTGTGCTCCGACAGCTTTTTCAGCTGCTGCGAACTGAGTATACGAGATTTTGAATTGAATATCGTGTTCCAACTCATATTCAACGACAATGACGCGCTTCTCCGGATTTATCACAAAGAAAAAAAACCTTAAAAATACTAAAGCGCACCAGCCACAACTAATCGAATTTGGCTTTATATATTAAAAGAACATTTATACTTTCGAATTTGTCCGGGATGGCGATTTTTCACAACGATCCGAAAGGTGACTTGACTTTTGGGGGAAACTTTTCGTGATTGATGAATTAAATTGGAAAAAATTAGAAATCACTTGCACTTGACGGCTGTCACTCTTGCTGCGTGTGGTTGCTCGTAAGCGCTGTCACCTATGCTTTGCCGTCCGCAAAGAGAGGAAGCAAATTCGATTTTTATTTCTTTGGTGTTGGTTTTTGGCAAATGACCGAAATGACAATTAAATGAAAATTCAGCAGTGCTGCGTACGAGTTGCGGTATGAGTTGAGACTTTGATGGGAACAAAAAAAATAAATTAAAAATTATATAAATTTAATAAATTAATATCATATAAATAAATAAAATAAATTAAAATTATACTTTAATATAAATTAATAATAAATAAATAAATCCCCTGATAACGTATGGCTGCCGAATTTTTTGCTGCACCGGCGCCTTTGCCAGACGTAAGCTCAACATTGCTTTTAACAATGTTGTGCGATACGTATACGGCCTAAATCGTTTTGCTCATGTGTCGGCTTATACCAAAAATATTCTTGGTTGCACACTTGACCGATATTTTGACTACTACACAATCAAATATCTACACAGGATTATAATCAACCAACAGCCCCAATACTTATATGATAAATTAAGGTTTTCACATTAAAGTAGATCTTGAAGTTTAATTGTACCTCATGTTGCTTATCAGGTCACCGAACAACAGTGTTTCGTTCACGCCATTCGCCTTTGGAATTCACTCCCCCTTAATATAAGACGATTCTATAATAAAAATAGCTTTAGCGAAACTCTTTTTCGACATATATGTAGCAGAAAACTAGCAGGAATACTGAATATAAATTTCACACCATATAAATATTTTATTTAAATTGTTCAAACTTATTTCAATCAGATGTTAATATTTTTAAAGTTTACTTTATTGAGAAAGAATTGTAATTTTAGTTTAGTTTTATTGGTCTATTATAAATGTCGTTGTTATACTGTAATAAAAATACTGAAACCAACAGGAATAACTTTAGATGGGCCAACGGATTTTTGTTAAACATCAAACTATGTTTACTATGGTAGATGGAAAGATATGTAACACACTTTCTGAAATGTTATTTATGCGACGCCACATCCAAAGGTTTTAATGATCTCGAAAGCATTTGCCAGAGACCTATCAAAACCAATTATGTTTCATTTGGCATTTCTGTATCATATGCCCGGATAAGACTGTTTGAGTCATTGCTACACTTGAGCTATAAATTACCAACACTCACTCGGTGCTTATCAAAAGAAAACAAAGACTTAGTTAAGAAAACAAAGAAGAATATTCAAGAACAATTTAAGAACCAACTTTCACTAATTATAGACAAACCAAAGCCGGGCTTTGGATGCTCTAATGACGGCAATGTAGCTCGAAATTTTCCCCAAAACCACATTGTTTCTTCTCATATAACAAGTATCGATCCAGAACTCATTAGAAGAATTTACATAATCCTTCAAGCCATTTCAACCGGAAATAAGATAAATTCAGAACAGTATTGTTTTGAGACGGCTTGCTTGTATGTGAAGCTATATCCGTAGATGCCTATTACCCAGTTTATCTGAAATGCTGGTGTTTATATGAAATTTTCCAAAATGAGCTAGAGAAAATTAAGAGAAGTTTAACAAACTGCTTATTGAACTGACACTTGACACTAAAACTGATGCATTATTCTTATTTCTTTCTCTTTTCAAATATTTCGTTTGCCATCCCACATTTTAAATACACAACTAATACCTGCCCGAGAGAGTAAAATGTTTCAATGCGATTTGAAAATGTTTATATGATATTTCTAAGGGGTTAAAATTTTTCCATACGTATTATTTATAAGCAGGAATGGATATATGCGTGTCTAATATTTCAATGTCGCTTGAAGTGGTGTTTAAGGTTTTCCAATAAGGACTTGACAAATTTTTTTTAAATAAAACGCAAAACATTTGAGATATTTCAAAAACTTTATTGTCGGATTGAAGTACAATCAAAACATTTATGAACGGAAGTCGACTTCGTTCATCTGGCCACCGCGGGCACGTTTGCAGCGGTCGATTCGTTGGATCCAATTTTCAACGACTCGACCACACATTTCGGCCGAAACGGCAACTATTTCGCGTTTCATGAGCTCTGAGCTCTTCCAACGTCGTCGGTGTGTTGGCATAAACCAATGACTTAACATAGCCCCACAGAAAATAGTCAAGCGGCGTTAAATCGCACGAACAAGGCGGCCAATCGACTGGCCCATTTCTTGAGATGGCTTGAGATGTTCTTGTGCTGTGTGGCTTGTGGCACCATCCTGTTGAAACCACATATCATCCAAGTCCATATCTTCAAATTCGGGCCAAAAATAATCGGTGATCATGGCGCGATAACGCTGACCATTCACAGTAACGTGACGATCGTTATCGTCGACGAAAAAATATGGCCCAATAACGGCACCGGCATGCAAATCGCACCAAACAGTTATTTTTTTGTGGATGAAGTGGTGATTCATGAAGCATATGTGGATTTTCACCCGACCAATAACGCATATTTTGCTTATTGACGAACCCATTGAGCCAAAAATGAGCTTCGTCTCTGAAGATGATTTTGCGATGAAATTCATCATCTTGGCGCATCTTCTCCAGAACCCAATAGGAGAACGTACGTCGCTTCAAATGGTCCATCGGATTCAATTCTTGAGTCAGCTTGATCTTGTATGTGTGTAAACCAAGATCCTTACGCAAAATACGCCATAATGTGGTGTTGCGGTAAAATTTACCACAACAAGTTCTACTCTCTCCCTTTCCCTTCGGTCTCATTCATCCACATTCCTTTCCGTTGGTTCTTCAAAATCCTAGAAGGGTGGTGGGCAGCCATGGGTCCATCAGCCATTGGTGCACCCTCCTAGTATCTTGAAGGATCAACCACAGCAGGTAGGACGGACGGTCCATTGAAGCAACCATTTGGAGGAAGGCGCGAGACCAGCGTCCAACGTTGTAGTAAACAAGAGCCATTCACAAAGTCGTCGGCTCTTGCCCTGGTGTTGTGTTGTCTCTCCTGTCGGGTAGATCCCTTAGCCTTACAAGGCATCTCCGCTCCATCACGGTCTCTCCTGCCCGATCCGCTTTTTGCCCCATCCGTTCATTTTATGTCCGTTGTCTCCTTGGAGAAGTATATTAGCGGGAAGAATTGGTGGGCTCTTGAGCTCCGTCCTTCTGCTTTTATACTTGTCGGAGGGGACAACCAATAGATCCACGAGACGAAGAGACGGGAGTCTCGGTGGGGTGACGGACGGTCACCTTAAGCCCAACGCGGTACGTCTAGAGCCAGATGGACGGTCTGGAACCCTCTACGTACAAAAAATACACAAAGCCATAGGACCAGGCGGACTGCCACAGATAATATACTTGGTGACGGACGGTCACCACCTTAAACACAAAAGAACAAAATAAGATTGTAATAAAAAGTGTTGTAAAGAGTGGACCCCTAGTTGCGCGGCCCACATTAAACTAATTTTTGACAAGAGGATTCGCCGGGATGTCTTTATTTATATTTAGTTTCATTGGACAGCACCCGTCTCGTGATTAGTTCCGTGTTTCGCCCTCAAGGTGATGATTAGGATGTAGAAATACGAGTAGGCCATATATTGTTGGCAAATTACCTTTTTCCTTTTTTTTATATTTTGGGAAGGACTGGTGTTGCATTCAGACTGAATGCAACCCCAAGAAATGATCGTAAAGGGGAAATATTAGCTCGGGCCAAAGGGAAATCCCAATCTTGGAGGAAATTCCCCCAGATTTGGGGAAATAAGAAAGAAGCACGAATGTGTGTGTATGAGAGAGTGAAGGCAACGAAAATCCAATGCACGGTGGCACACTTCAGCAAATTTGCGGAGCGTTGCACACAAAGGCCAAAATTGGACCGTTGCTTCCGTATGAACGAATGTATGAAAGAGCGTATGTGTGAGACCTACGGTTCGAGCTAATATCATCGGGATAGGGTTAATCACTTCTTGGTTGACCATCAAAAGTTTAAGACAAAAAAAAAAACAAGAGTTAAAACAACAAAAAAAAAGGTTAAGAAAATTAATTAAAACAAAAAAAAAGGATAAAGATAAAGGAAAGGAAAAAGAACAAGGACTTGAAGATACACCAAAACGAGGAGGAAATACGGACGAAATCAGGACGGGCAGGACAGGAGCATAAACGTATCAATTAACCAGATAAGTAGTATTATTTACCCCGGGCGAATCCTTTTTTTTTTGCAATCGAAATCGGGTTCCCAACTAGCGGTTCAGTCTATTGAGTGGTACCTTCAGTACCGCCATTAGATTTACTGTTTTGTCGTTGCTGCTTAACGGCTACCGCCATACTTTGTTTTACTTCCATTCCGCAAATAAAGCTTGCATTATAAAGTGACAAGAAAAAAAATTTATAGTTTATTTTTTTTCTCCCGGGATATTGGTTTATCCTTCCGACGTCTTAGTAGTAGATGGTTTTGCACTTCCACTCGGAGCAAAAAAGTGCATGGCGCCTAACACCTTTTTTTTCTATTGAGGCATTGGTAGTTTCTCTATTTAAAAATATCTTTTTCCCTGAACCCAGCCCAGCTGAGCAGCCACTTGGTTCAGCAATCGATATTGCTGCCATTACAAATTTCCCCTCAGGGAATTTTCTGTTCCCAAGGAATTCGAAGTGACAGATCGTCACACGGATCCCAACCACCGACAGTGTGGATCGGTTTTTTTTGTTTTTATTTAATTGGTTTGCGTTTTTTTGGTTTTCCGGTTTTGCCGGCAGCCCGGCAATCGAATAACTTTGAGCGGGGAAAATTGTGTAATAGTGGTCTGAGCGATGCCCAATTCTTGAGAACGCCGTGGAATTGACTGATTTGGATCGCTTGCTACGGACGCCTGAACGGCAGCGATATTTTCGACACTTCGACCAACCCGTTGTCTCACTGACATGGCAACATCACACAACGAATATGTAGACTCAAATTTTTGCACTAAACTTGTTATTGCCTGTCTACTAGGGCGAGAATTACGACTGAAAATTGGAGTTAACGCTCTTAAAGTTGTAGTCACCGACTCCGAATTTCGGTAGAAAATTTTTATAATTTGCAGACGTTGCTCGTTCGTGTACGTTATCTCGATGAAAATGTTGAGTTTACTGAATTAATTGACAGTGACAGTTTGATGATTAGTGAAGGAGTGTGTTCAGAAATTAAATTCAAACTTGTCAAGTCCCTATTGGAAAACCCTTTATGAGCGTATTGAACCAATTGAGCTGTCGGATAAACTGGGTATATGACACCAAAACTTCACAAGATACTTATTCATGGATCTGTTATAGTTCGAGAGGTTTATTACCTATCGGCATGTTAAGTGAAGAAGCCCAAGAAGACCGTAATAAAGACTTCAAATCATACAGGGAATTTTGCGCCAGAAAAACGACAAGAACTGACAAAATCACTGATAAACGACAAACAAATGTTTGATAGTGAAGTCATTAATATGTTTGAAGTTGAAATATAAAACATAAAATATCTTTACACATTTTTCTTTCATTTTAATATATAAAACAATATTTTATTAGTTTTGGGCATGTTTGCCTTACTTTGGCCCCAGTGTGCGTCGTTAATGTGCGAAATTTAATAAAAGAAGAATATAATCAGTTTATTAGTGGAAAAACCCTTAAAGTAATTTACAAGTAGAGAATCCTTTACACGAAAGCAGCTGTTTGCTTAACACTAAAACAAAAAGTTCACAATGCACATACTCGTGCGTAGCATCTTTTTAAACGAGGTCTTCACAAAATAAGGTTTTTTTTTTTATAAAAGGAAAAATGTAGTGAAAATTAGCAGCAAACATTAGATGAAGTTGGAGGATTAGAGCATCTTCTTTGAAGAATTGTGCTTTCCTAACTTATGTTAATGGTATTTGAATATATTAGCGTAATTGAGCTCAACGTAGATACATACATCATACACACGATACCGTCTTGTATGAAAATGTAGGAAACTTTGTCAAAGCCGTAATTATGTGAGATATTGCCGGAGGAAAGACGGAGTACTCGTAGAACAGGAATGAGCTAGCTTACTTTTGGAAGTTTAAGCCTTAGGCAAATAAATACTTTTGGGGGGTTGGCGTTTTTGAAATAATGTGAGAGATTTCAGATATGAAAATATGAAGAGTTTATTCGTAGAAACAGGGTCTTAGAAGTGGTTTGCTTACTCTGATTTATATTAAATTGAAACTTCTTAAATTAATTTCATGTTACTGCCCACCAGCTGACATTTGAACCTAGAGTTGACAAGGAACACCCCCCACACAGCGATTATTTCCTCCATATGGCAGGTGAAAGGAACAAATATTAATTTAGACAAACTCTATGCTGGAAATGTCTATGGCATTTCATCCCTACATCTCCCATGACAGCTCTAACGAGGAAAATTCCCAGTAATTTTCGGGACACGTGGCCAATTATTTTAGACTCGTATGTACAAGGAAAGAGAATAAAAGCGGAACAATCATCGGGATAGAAATGAAACTCCCCAACGGTTATACCCCGAATATATAACTATTGTATAAAGATTAGTCTATGGTCACAAGTGAAAACCGACCAAGTCGACTTAGGTCCACATAGAGTTGTTGATACTACAAGATGCAGGGTATCAACGTCTATATGCACGGAATTTTGTTGAAATTGTATAGCTATAAGAACTTAAGATAAATCGAGATTTCTCAGCCTTTCTCTTGGTAAAACAGCGTCAGTCCCATTTCTATAATTTTAATGTCTACCTCAACTTTGGACATTTATTGTCCTTGACATCAAATATGACTTAGTCACCACCTAAGTTGAGATAAGTGTTCATTCCCTCAGATACGAAGAACAATAAAATGTCTTAACTTGAGTTACGTCGTTATTCCAAAATATGCTCTAAATACGAAAATATCTCAATCTAATTTAAGTTGTTATACCACATTGCGTAAGTCATTTCCAACCACAACATTGTGTGTTTGTGGAATAAGTTGATTTAGGGTGTTCTTGCAAATAAACTGAAATATTAAGAAAATTTAAAACGGTAGCATAATTGAAGTTAGTCCTGTGGTAAGGTTAAGTAAAAATGGCTGTTGGAAAGACGAACCCACTTAGGCCTATTGGCCCATTGTGATGCCACGTGGATCTGTGATGTTCCTCCCCTTGGAACCAATTTGAGCTTATGATGTAGTGTAGGAGGCTGTTAACGTCTATATTCCTTAGATCGCTTAAGCCATTGCAGAAGAAAGCTCTTCAGTTTTCCTCTTTGGGAAAGAGCTGGCCATGTACAGAGTAGGTGGAGGATTGTCCTTTCCTCCTCCTCGTCCCTGCAACTATTACAGAAATCATTTGCAAAAGCGCCAAGTCTTTTTGCATGCTTACTTAAAAGGAAGGGTCCAGTGATGACATCTATGATGGCACTGAGATGTATTCTATTTATTGTAGAAACATCAAACTCTTAGGGTGATTCAAATCCAGCTTTGGCCAGATTTGTTTGGTTATGTTGATCTAACAGTCCACCTGTGGGAAACCATTCTCACTTTAAAGCCGAGCACTACAACCTCGCATGTAAACTAGCGACTACCTTATCAACACCGGAAATCTAGATCTGTGTGAGCCCAGAACTTTATGGTTCAGATTATGGCGTAACTTTCAAATCTCACTAGCTATCAGGATTTTATTCAGAATGATAATAACCTATGATTGCAAATATGAAATACATGCACACATAGAACATATTATCTGTGTATACTCGTATCTACAATATGATATTCCTCAAATGTATTTAGTTGGTTAGTTTTATTGAAGGAAATCATTTGTTTTTTTTTTAAGAACCATTATAACGTTTAGGAATAGAAATAAACAAAACTATCTTTATTATTTCTTATTTTTTTTCCTGAATCATTTTTTTTTCTTCTTCGTGGTCAATTGTTCAGAGATCCTTACTGAGTAGTTTTTTTTTTTTTTGGGATAATCGCAACAACATGGTTTCCGTTTAGTAAGCATACGGAGAATGTGATGGAATGATCGAGAAAGTGGTGACAGGATGTGTGGGTAGCAATTGTAATAGGGGTATGCAACCTTTTTAGGTTAGATACTGACTTAACTTCGGGGTAGTCGCAAACAGAGCGCCGCGATTACCATGGATGTTGAATATATCATATTTAGCTAGGGGTGGGCCAGCTCAAGGAGAATTTACACCTTCCTTCTCCCCCTCATTCCCTCTATGGATACGTGTGGATGGTAAATTGATGGGAACTCGGGCCTCGCAATCCAACTTGTTGTTGCTTTTTTTGGTTACGACGGCAGATGTGTTACCTTTCTGCTACTGGGGCAACTTCTTTTTTTTTCTTTGCATTTTGTTTTCCGGCATGTAAATAATAACGTAACTCCTGTCTTGCTCGTAACTTGCCTCGTGGCAAGTTCCCATACCCATCCGATGAGCTACCGAGTGGATGATCATGCCTGAGCCGCGAGGAGGCTGGACACCCCACCTACTAATCTGCCTGGATTGACCCAAAGGGTTGTATTATTTTGGGTTATAAGGGTGGGGAAAGTTAGTAGGTGGGTTACTCGGACGCAAGCCTAACGTTGAGTTAGGCGCATCCGGGTTTCGTTATACACCTAAGATTTGTTCTTTTGTTAGCATCCAGATTGGCCGCTTCCTGCCCTCTTATTCAACCTAGAGGAAAAAAAAAAGCTACATTGTGGACATCAGCACTGGGACTGCTCAGAAACACTTGTAGAAAAGGACTCATAGGACTCATACAGAGAATCCCTCCAATTTCACAAAAAAGAACTGAGGAAGGCAAAACGACAATCCTGGAGGTTATTCTCTGACAAAATTACAGAAACCTCTAAGGCATCGCGGCTAAGAAAAATCCTCTCTACAAATCCTATGATGCCCATCTGTTTGAAAAAAAACCCATGGCTCTTGGACAAGCTCAAGTGATGAATCACTCAACCTGCTACTGGGCACCCACTTTCCAGGTAGCTCCCAACTCGCGACCAGTAGTAGCCCAAACAGGCCTATTGCAACCGGGACCAAATTTCATGGTCTGATTACAAGAGACAAACTGCTCTGGGCGCTGCACAGCTTCAAACCATACAAGTCTGCTGGTCCGGAGAACGGTATAATACTTGCCGAGCTACAGACGTCCTCAGATATTATTCTGCCTATGCTAGAAAATATTATAAGGAACTGTGTAGAACTTATTTACATTCCACTGTCATGGAGAGAAGTCAATGTAGTATTCATTCCCAAAGCCGGAAAATGTTCTCATGTTGTCCCAAAGGACCTTAGACCTATAAGTCTATCATCTTTCCTTCTGAAAACTCTAGAAGGACTGATTGATATCCATATACGAGCTAAAATTGATCTAAGACTTCTGTCAACGGCTCACCATGCCTACTGTAAAGGAAAGTCGGTGGAAACGGTTCTGCACTAATTAACTAGCCACATCGAACGATCCCTACAATATAAAGAGTACACAATTGTTGCTTTCTTGGACATAGAAGGCGCCTTCAACAAGGTCAACACATCCCCGATCACGATTGCGCTGTCAACTCAGCAGGTAGACAACTCACTTGGGGAGTTGATCAGTCTCATGCTAAAAATCAGGATAATCAACTCCAAACTGGGTGAGAATTCTGTTAAAAAATGTGTCAGCAGAGGTACTCCGTAAGGCGGTGAAGCCTTCAACCTCGCATAACCCACTGGCTATACATATCGGTCAAAAGACCAATATTTACTTACGAGGTGGTCATCTGGTGGACGGCCTTACTGAGCAGAGTCCAAAGAACAACATGTCTATGCATAAGCGGAGCCTTGCGGTCTATCCCCTCTGCAACATTAAAAATTCTGTAGCTGCAAGTGCAGCTATTCGCCTTAAATCGAATAAAAATGGGACAAACAATTTATTTGACCACGCCAACATTCTTAATATATTAGGAATCCTCACAGAGACCATCGATTACACTATACCTGAATTTTGGTTTGACAAAAACTTCCATGCTTTCGTGGAGGACAATCAATTCATCTCTATACAGATGGATGTAAAACAGATAGCGGAGTTTGTGGCGGTTTTTTCTCATATAAGACAAATCTGAGACTCTCTTTCCGTCTTCCAAATCACTGCAGCGTGAAGAAGCTCTGTCTTGGCTGAAGAAAAACGTGATATCTGCAAAGGATATCCGCATCTTTCGGATAGTCAGGCCGCTATCAATTCCCTGGACTCGGTCTCATTATATTCTAAAACCGCCCTTGAATGCCGATCACCTCTCATGGAGATGGCAGAGCACTTCAACATTCACCTTAGTAGGGTGCCGGGCAACAGATACAGGTCAGCGAACTGCAGAGCCGATGAAGAGATGATCGCCATTCAAGGGCAGTTTTAGAATTTAATGAGGCAAAGTATATCCTTCAGCTTTGAGAAAGTTGTTTAAAAAATTACTCCGCCATTCGCACCAACATCAATCATGGTGAATTCGTAATTAGCATTGACCACAACCATAATATAGGTGGAGCAAAGACATCATCCTATCGGAAGATGGTATATTTCTTGCAAATGGAAGCAAATGTCAATTCTACTTTGACATTTGTGAAGTAAACAGATACAACATACACGTCAACAAGACCTGAACTGTACTCCTAAAGAATGTGGAATAATTGTTACGATTTTTTTGAGGAATAATTCTTCAGTGGTGTTGGCGGAGATTTCCCGGTCGTCCGACTCAACTAGGCAAACACTACGGCGTTTAGCTGCTCGCCTAGAAGATTATGTGACAACAGGAGATGCTGCCAGGTCTGGTCGGCCCAGGAGCAGCCGTTCTGCTGAATATATCGCAGCTGTGGTTGGATGAAGATGTCGCAGAGGACCCAGGAGTATCGACCAGACGATGACGTGCCACGCAATTTGGTGAAAGACTGTAAGATGTTCCCTTACAAAGTGCAGACAGTGCATTAGCTGTTCAATGCTAAGCGAGTGTAACCTACGCTCAAGCTATCCTGAATCTCGACCACGAGGGAGACAACTTTTCATCGAAAATCATCATGAGCGACGAGGCCCATTTCCATCTCTGTGGATATGTGAATAAGCAAAATTATCGTTTCTGGGGCACCAAAAATCCGCGAGGAGCCATTACACTCGCTCAAAGTTACTGCATGGTGTGCAGTTTACGCTGGAGCCGTCATCGGGCCATATTTTTTTCGAAAACGCCGCGAGCCAAACGACTACTGTGAACGGCAAGCGCTACAGAGCCATGCTCAACGACTTTCTCCTTCCTCAATTGTATGAATTGGAACTGGAGAACATGTGGTTCCAACAAGATGAAACAATGGTGATGAAACAAGGCTGCATTTTCTGGTCGTCTAATCTCTCGTTTTGGCTAATTGCACTGGCCGGCAAGATCGCCTGATTTAACCGTTCCAGACATATTTTTGTTGGGTTTATTGAAGTCACGAGTCTATGTCAATAAGCCTCAGACTCTTGAAGTCCTTAAAGAGAATATTCGTCAAGAATGCGAGGACCTATCGCTCGAAGTTCTGGCAAGAGTGATGGAAAATGTTACAAATCGGTCCCGAATTGTCATCAATTCATTTTCTCTCTTATCATCATTTTGTCGACTTAATGAAAACAAATTTAAGACCTCAAAAAACATAATCCATAAGCAGAACCAAGTTTTTTATTCATAAAAAAAATTACAGCGAAAGATCATCGGGTAACATCATTTACACCACCTTGTACAATGTTAAAAAACTTGCCATAGTTGTAGTACCTACAAGGATCCTGAATGTGGAGGTCTCCGAGTAACAATGTGTTTTGTTTTCCATCGATGGCTTCAAGCCAGTTAAACAAATTCCAATTGTGTTCAAAATCCACACCTATTTTTCGCCATTCTTATCTATTCTGCGGCATCTGAAAATTAATATGAATGAATATATGTAACATACCTGTCCATGTCCTTGTTAATACTTGAATATAATTTCTGAAGACAATATTAATATAATAGCTTGACATGTTTCAATAACAAATTTTCCCACTGAAGTGCAAAGTTTCTATCCGTGCGGGAAATCTTAGCATGTTGTTAGCCTCTCATTTAGCGTTATTATGCTTCTTAGATATGAACATCCTTTTTGAGTTAAAGAGGCAACTGGGTTTAATAAATATTTATATTTGACATCCCTCATTCTGAAAGAGTTTTGATAATCTTGTGCTTCTGTGTGCTGTATCTCTCGAAGAAGATTGCAGTGTGTATAAACATCTCTTTTAGCAATCTATTTTCCACTTTGTTGTCTTCACTTTCTTTTCGTAGTTGGAAATCCAGTTTCATACAAAGACGTTTTTCCTTGTCATTCATCTTCAACAAAATAAGACAAGTGTCCACATCCAAGGAAGATAAACCCAAAACCGAAGAAGAAAAATTGAGAAGGAATGACACTCCTGAAATGGTACTGCATAGCCTGGAATGAAATGTTGAGAAATGAGAGTCGTTTCAAAAATGATAGTGCGTAAATCAGGTTTTAAATCAAAAGAAAAAAACATCCACTTTGGAGCGTTGTAAAATATTTTAAATCAATACCCCGACAATAAAGGAAGCTGAACTTATTTTTTTTTTACTGAAATATTATTGCATAAATGTGTTGTGAAAACTTAAACAATTTTTATGTTAGTGTTTCACCTGGTGTAGACATTACTCGAGCATCCGTTTCCTGTCGCTTTTGGGGAGTTCGCTTCGATCTGCCGTGGCGTTAAGACGAGTCTTTTACAGTGCGTTATCTCTTTTCCAATTACCCCCTTAACCTTCTTCTCATCCTCAAAAATACTTACGTTGCTTACTCTCGTGTGTGAATTTTCACACATATGGGATTTCTATGTATTTTGCACTAGAAATGTAATTTTTTGTAGTCCAATTTATGAATTACCGTGAATAATATCTGCAATACAATTAATGCAAACATTTCTGTTGTCAGTACGCTTGCAAACACCTTTTTGGCAGAAACAGCACATAGTTTCATGTGTGTGTTGTTCTTATTTTTCGATTTCTCGCTGTAACAAATGTGGCATCTAGCCTTTCCTTTGATATTCGGTGGAACACTTTTACATCTGTTTCGAGGAATGTCGAATATTCGTGGTGAGCTCTCACGAGACACTGAAGATTCGCAAGATAGTGTTGACGATGTGTGGACTAATGAACCCCTGGGCCTGGTAATTGCTTCATTTACTGTTTCTCTTGTAATGGTTGTAAGCAAAGAAGCCGCTGATTCGGTTCATGGCATAGCTGCTCTCATTGTCATATATGGTTTTGCAAGAGATATGGCAAGCTCACGCAAGAAAACTCCTCGCATTGTTTTTTGGATTTATATCTTTATAAACAATCAATGCGTTCAGAGCTGAGATGTTGATCATATTTGCGAATACCGCCATCGGCCATCGGTTCGTCTTTCTTTTACAGCTGTAACAAGACAGCATTTTATCAGCAGTATCCACGCCACCTAAAGGAATAAGTAAATCAAAATTATGAGCATAGGAAGAAACCTTTGGTTTTGTATGATACAAGTGTTGACGTATGATACAAGTGTTGTATCTTCGGTGAATGCAAATGTTAATTGGAACAACTTAACTTTTTTGCATTCCAGAAGTTTTGGTGAGATGCTTCTTTTGTTTTTCCGCATTGTACCGACCATTGTCAATCCTTGAGAAAACAACTTTTGACCGAGGTCGAGCTAAAATATATTTCAACCAAAAGTGCATTTGTAATGGCTATGAGAAAATTGCTTCCCGTGCGCGATGAAGCCTCTATTACTTCAATGAATAATTTAGCTAAGAGCCAAGAGGTGTTGTTAGAAGAATTAGGTAAGGCTGCTTCCAATAGTTCAAATATCAAGACGAGTTCTGACGTTGAACTTCCAGCTATAAAATTGCCAACGTTTACGGGCGATTATCGTGATTGGCCGGGGTTCCGTGATATGTATGTCGCAACGATACATTCCAACAGCAAGTTGTCCGCTTCGCAAAAATTTCGGTTTTTAAAATCCTCCATACGCGATGATGCAGCAAAGTTGTTAAATCATTTGACTATTTGCGATTCGAATTATGCTCAAGCGTGGGAAAACCTGGAGCGCCGGTATAATAAGCCTCTCTATATAATAAATGCACATATAGAAAATTTTTTAAAACTCTCTCCAGTTTCTGCAGACGGAGGCAACCTACGGAAATTGGTTGATAATGCGGATGAGGTTATTCGTGGTTTAACGGCTTTGAAATGCGAAGGTAGGGATCCGTGGGTTATCCTTCTATTGCTAAATAAGACAGATCCGGAAACTCGAAAGGCTTGGGCTTTAGAAAGCAAAAATTCGGAAAATTCGACCTTCCAAGACCTTATAGACTTTTTAGAAGTTCGTTGTAATGCGCTTGAAGCAGGTGATTCCAAAAATCGTGGGAATAAGAACTCTCGGGTAGTGTCCAATGTAAAAAGCTTCGCGGTCGTGAAAGCCTCGTGCCCGAAATGTAAAGAAGAACATTTACTCTCCCAATGTGCTACTTTCTTGTCCATGAGCGTGTCTTGCCGTCGGAATTTCGTGAGGGATCAGGGCTTGTGTTACAATTGTCTCAGTATGAAACACATATCGGCGCGATGTCGGGTCAAAAGTCGTTGTTCTTTTTGTAACACTCGCCAACATAGCTTAGTACATTTAGACCCTTCGAATCGGGTGTCAGATTCTTCGTTTTTACCACTTGAAACTAATGGCAATATAAATGCATCCGCACCTATTGTAAGCAATCACATGCGGAATCATATTCGCTCTACTGGAATCTTACCTACGGTAACAGTAAGGGTATTCGATGCTTTAGGAAGATCTTGGTTTACTCGTGTTCTTCTCGACACCGGGTATCAGGTTTCCTTTGTGACTGAGAATTTAGTTAAGCGGTTAGGTCTACGTCGTTGCCATGCACGCCTACCCATTTCAGGAATATCATCAGTAGAAGCTGGAGTGACCAATGGTGCAGTAATCTTAACATTGCACTCTCGTTTTGACTCAAGTAAAATGGATATTGAGGCATACATTTTGAAAAAAATTACATCCCAAACCCCTTCGACCCATTTTCATTGTCCGGATATCTCCTTTCTCCAACACTTGCAGCTAGCTGATCCCGAATTTAATATTCCTGGACCCATAGATGTTTTGCTAGGTGCGGATAAAGCGTGGAATATTCTTCGAAATCGACATGAGACTGATGATCAAGGAAATATGGTTGCACATGAAACATTATTTGGATGGGTTGTTACTGGTAACACGCCAGATAGACGGGTGGTTTCTTTGCATACAGGGTTGGATCTTGATGTTCTTTTAAAATCGTTTTGGGAGATTGAGGAAATTAACAATAAGGATTCGGTAGCAAATGGATTAGATGAGGCAGATCTTAATTTTTCTAGAACTGTAACTCGTTCATCCGATAATAAGTATATGGTCGAATTGCCATTCCGACAGATTGAAATAAAGTTTAGCAACACAATCTGCGGAGCTTTATCCCGATTGCATGCTATGGAGCGTCGTTTTTCGCGTGATAAGGACCTTCATCAGGAATACTGTAAGTTTATGAGAACTTATCTCGACCTTGGAGACATGGAACGTATTCCAGAGGATAAAATCGAACCAACTTCTGGCGTCATTTTTTATTTGCCGCACCATGCAGTTGTAACCAACAAAATTCGTGTAGTTTTTGACGGTTCGCATAAGGATACAAATAACTTAAGTCTGAATGAAACGTTACATATAGGGACCCCCCTTCAAAGAAACTTAATTAATGTTTGTATTCGGTTTAGATTCCATAAATATGTTTTTCCGCCAGATATAATTAAAATGTTTCGACAAATTTGGGTTCATCCCAAACATTGAAATTATCAGCGGATTGTTTGGAGGGAATCCCCGTTGGATAAAATTTCGCATTTTCGTCTTTGTACGGTGACTTATAGAACCTCCACTGCACCTTTCTTAGCGATGAGAGCCCTTCGTCAATTGGCTTTTCACTATAAAACTAGATTTCCTCTGGCGTCTCATGCGATTGTGCATGACATGTATGTAGATGATATAATGACGGGATCCGATTCACTATCTGAAACAATCAGGCTAAAAACGCAACTTGTTGAGATGCTTTCGTGTGGAGGTCTAGAATTAAGTAAATGCAGTTCAAATTGTTCTGAAATCTTAGGTGAAAATATTTGTCAGGAAATAGTATCTTTAGATTTGAATAGGTCATCGCAATGGACCAAAGTTCTCGGCCTTGTATGGAGCCCTCATCTTGATTCATTTACTTACAAAATATCCCTTGCTAATACATTCGTTCCTACGAAACGTAAGTTGCTATCCGAGGTAGCCAAGATTTTTGATCCGCTAGGATTTTTGGCTCCTTCCACAATCCTGTACAAAATTTTATTTCAAGAGCTTTGGGGTGCTAGAGTTAAGGCAGGATGGGACGACCCGTTGCCATTAGAAGTAGCTAATAAATGGAATTCTTATCGGAAGCAACTTTCATGTTTTGAGAACATTCGCATCGTAAGAAGATTTAAAGCAGATTCCAAAAATTTTGAACTTATCGGATTTTCAGATGCGTCAGAAAAGGCTTTTTCTGCTGTAGTCTACGCTCGCAGTTTTTCGAATCATGGACGCCCTACCATTCAACTTGTCGCAGCTAAAACGCGCGTGGCACCGGTTAAACAGGTAACAATTCCTCGACTGGAGCTCTGTGGAGCTCTTCTATTATCCCGTTTAATGGAACTTATCCGATCTTCGTTAGACGCTAATCCTACTCGAATTTTCGCATTTTGTGATTCTAAAATTGTTTTATCATGGCTATCCTCTTCTCCGCGTAGATGGAATACTTTTGTAGCAAATAGAACATCAGAAATATTGAGTATCTTACCTCGGTCTTGTTGGAACTATGTTTGCTCTGCCGAAAATCCTGCGGATTGTGCATCGAGGGGAATAGAACCTAAAAAACTTTTGGAGCTTGAGTTGTGGTGGAAAGGCCCAATATGGCTGCATTGGAATTTACATAAGTGGCCGATAAAATTCGAAGTTAGGGAGGAACATATTCCCGAGGAAAGGGGAAAGCCAGTTGCTGTGCACCTGTCAGGTCCAACAGATCATTTTTTAGAAAGTCTAGCTGCGAAATTGTCGTCATGGAGGAAGCTGATAAGAGTAGTTGCTTTCGTTCGTCGTTTTACTCAGAACTGTAAATGTTCTGCTAGCAATCGTTTAAGTGGCATCCTTTCTTTAGAAGAGACTAAACTTAGTAAGAACATCTGTCTGCGGTGGTCCCAACAAGAGTTTTGTGATGCAATAAATGCTCTCAAGTCTGGGCAACCACTGGCGAAAAACTCAAAACTACTTTCACTATCTCCCTTTATTGACGATGCTGGTTTACTTCGAGTAGGTGGAAGAATTGCTAACGCTAGTAATGTCCATTTTAACATTAAACATCCAATTATATTACCCAAAACTCATATTTTTTCAAAACTAATATTAACAGATGCTCATCGAAGATATCTTCATATCGGCGTATCAGGACTTTTTAATCTTATTCGGCAGGAGTATTGGATATTTGGCAGTAGGAATTTAATCCGAAAGATTGTCCACGATTGCATCACATGTTTTCGCCACCGACAGTCAACTTCAACCCAGCTAATGGGTAATCTTCCAACTTCTCGCATTGAACTATCGCATGCTTTTACACATACAGGATGTGATTACGCTGGACTTATAACGATTCGCTTGCCTACGGGTAGAAAACCAAAATTGTTAAAAGGATACATCGCGTTATTCGTTTGCATGGCTACCAAAGCGCTTCATCTGGAAATGGTATCCGATTTAACAGCAGAGGCGTTCTTGGCAGCTCTTAAGAGATTTCTAGCGAGAAGAGGTAAATGTAGTGTAATTTATTCAGACAATGGCACCAACTTCCAGGGAGCTGCTCGAATATTAACGGAAATGCACAAATTAGTCCATTCCAAGGAGTACAACGATAAAGTCTCGGAAGCATTATCAGCTGAATGTATCAAGTGGGAATTCATTCCACCATATAGCCCTTATTTCGGTGGGCTTTGGGAAGCCGGCGTTAAGCTGGTGAAACAACATCTTCGTCGCGTGGTTGGAAATAATATCCTTACTTTTGAGGAAATGAGCACTCTATTATCCCAAATTGAAGCTTTATTAAATTCTCGACCCTTATGTTTTCTTTCTGATTCAGATTTGAACCCATTAACGCCCTCTGATTTCCTTATAGGGAGACCGTATACCGCAATAACCGAACCTAGCTATTTGGAGACATCGCCTAATCGCTTGCGGCGCTGAGAGCTCATTCAAAACATGACACAAGGCTTTTGGCGGCGATGGAGCACCGACTACTTGACATCTTTACAACAGCGCCCTAAATGGAGAAACATTGCACCCAATTTTCGAATCGGGGACTTAGTGGTCGTTAAGGAACTAAATTTGCCACCTTCGAAGTGGTCCATGGGAAGAATCGAGGAAGTTCATCCAGGACAAGATGGGCATGTGCGCGTAGTAACCCTACGAACAAGTTCTGGAGTATATAAGCGCCCCATCACCAAGCTAGCTCTTTTACCATGCTCCTGAAATCCTTCAGGGGGCGGCGGCATGTTAAGGATTGCAACAAGATTAATAAAATGGTGAATTCTTCTTTTGCTATTATTATGTTACTTAAATACAATACTTATCAAACTAATTGTAAATTCGAATTTAAGAATCTTTATTGAATTCATTCTAAACTAAATGTGTAAAATTTGAAATTTCTATTTTCTAAATTTTTCTAAACCTTATGTAACTTAGACAACTAAATCCTAATTTACCCTATGATATAATTAATTGCTCTCTTTAATCGAATTCGACTTATCAAATATAAATCCGTGGTAGTTGTTGTTATCATTCATCGAAACCAGTTCCCATCGTATGATGCGCTACTGTATTTCTCCGGAGAACATCCTATTGTTCAGTTTTTTCTATTGTGCAAACTTGCAGTTGGTAAAAGAAATGTTGATGCTCGATCTTTCTTTTTCGTAGCAACCACCAACCTGATCAGACGTTTTCTTAGAACTTTGGGTAAATTAGCGATTCTTTGCACTCGATTGATCTGATTGAAACATACAGTCCAATAAAGTTTATAACGTTTTGTGAGTTGTTGTTTTTTTCTTTAAACACATATCCATTGCAATAAAGATCAGATTCATTTTTGAATCTAAATAAAATTGATTGTAAGAAAAACAAGAGATATGAGACAAAAAAAAACACACCTGTACACTCCAGCCAAAAGGAGAACAGCGATATATGCATTCGACAAATTTGAATCAATTTCTATATATTTGTCACCACATTTCGCATTTGCATATGCGTTTGACCACTTCAAAATAACATTCTCAATTGGTGGTGGAAAGAACAAGAAAAAAGCATTTTTGATGTCATCAACACAAATTGATAACATTTTCATTTCGTAATCTTCCGGTTCGATCTTGCACTGGATGTGATTTCCAAATCATACCGTCCTTTGAAACGAATAATGGATCAACGGTTTCAGCTACTGATTCAATTGTTCTTGCTCCATGTTCTTCACTCTGTTCCGCTTCATCAAATTCAGAATTACTTTCACTTCCAATCAATTCAACATTTTCTTCCGACGAATAATTTTCATCACTATCGGAAATATATTCATCAGAATCATTCAAAATTTCGTCCACCTCTTCCGCGGTAAGTTATTTCGGTCTGTTCATGTTGTATTGAAAATATAGCTTGTCCAACGAATCAACGACACACGAACGAGTTTTGCGCGTTCTCCAAATGCGAATATGCGATATTTCTCAAACAAAACAAAAAGCACACTGACCTAGAGCAATGATGCATGATTTTGGCAAGCATTCGCTCACTGCATTCGGCTTTTGCCGGGTTGTCGCTAACGGTTTCGATCATTGTTACACACTTTTGTTCTTTCTTTCTCTTCTTCTTTTAGTGCTGTGTACGCTCCCACTCAAACCCGTGCAAATTCTTTGAATACAGACAACGGTATTTTCAAGTGCACGTGTACACGCACTTTCAGTGGCTTTCAGAAGTAAATTTGAATTTGTTCTATATCTATTTAGTTTGCCAAAATATCAAATAACATGGACATTTGACTACAAAATGGTGCTACTACTGCAAAATACATAGAAATCCCATATAAGTGAAAAGTCACACACGAGGGTAAGAAACGTAAGTTTTCAAATATCTTCTGATCAAAATATATTTTTGCATCGAATAATAACTTTTTTGTGTTAAACTGATGCGTCAGGTATTGTCAAGTAGTTTTATGCACATCGGTCAAAAAAAAAGGTGAAAAGGTATAGGTAAACATTTTTTTGTGTGATTTTTCACACCGGGAGGAGATGAAGGTTAAAAGCGGCTGTGACCGCGAACAATTAATTCCCCTTGTGACCTTTGATAGTGGCAAATAGTGCAAATTTAAACTCAAATATTCCACCTCATACGATGGAATATAACAATTGTGTAAAAAATCGTTTAAACATGTGTGCTCTGACTACTTAGACAATTCACCAACACGTGCTAGTGCAAGCATCTTTGCTGGCGCAGATTTGTTCCGCGCTCAACCTTATCTGAACAGAAAAACACTCAAACGAAACTCAATGTCAAGCAATGGATGAGATCGATGACTCTCCCGAGCAAACGGAGTGTACAACAGTGATAAGGAATCTTAAGCGTTCTGCAAGTAATTTTCAATCTAATCCTGGGAAAAAATATAAACACTCAAAAGCTAACCCATCACCTGATTTAAATGAACCTTGAGTAGATGTCAAATGGTACCGATTCTTAGCCCTAAGTATATAAAATAAATATTTCCAAATAAAATGTAAATGAAGTCGAAAGACATAGATATAAGAATTTAGAGTAGCTTAGAGTGCCTGTGTGGGGCCAGTAAGTTAGTATAAGATTGTTAAGTAATTGTAAGCTAGCATTTAAGCATTTTTTGTTAGTATGTACGAGTTAGTGATTAAGAAAATAAAATGCATTGAAAACTGAAACTCAAATGGTACCGAGTCGACCACCGTCGAGTGCACAGCTCCACCAGTGCACTCGCAATATTGTTGTGTGCTGTGCAGCAAAAAAAGAAAAAAAAAAACAAAAAAAAAGCGCGCGTGCAAAAAAAAAAAATATATACAAAAACAAAAAGAAGTGCAGTGCAGTGACTAAAAAGAAAAATATCACACAGTGCGGGTATCCCACCTCACCCGCTCCTAGTCGAAGTACTGTTGCTTGCACTCAGTCACTGCCGTTACTGTATTTACCATACGGTACGGGCGTAACAACTGATAGATAGCGGGGTTGTGAGTGAAAATTTTGTTGGTGCACTGTTTCATATTATTGTAAGGGCATAACACCTACAACAATTTGATTCGGTAAACCAACGTCAGAATTTCCACTTCGCAGCTTTGCTTAGTACCGTCGTTGTTTGTGTTTTCTGTGTTTGTCTGTGATTATGACTAGGGAATTCAGGGTAGACGTAGCCAATATACGCGGGCTAAAAAGTAATCTGCACACTTTGCGGCCAGCTCAACACTCCCAGATTGTGCTTTGTCTCCGCCTACACTTGAGTGCGTCGAATCTTCAATGGGACGAATCTACTTTCGCACTCGTGTAGTAGCAAGAGTACTTAAAGATCTCAACATACATAAATCCGCTGGTCCAGATGGTATATCTCCCCTTCTTCTGAAGAGGTGTTCTTCCGCGCTGGCAAAACCACTGCGTAAGCTTTTCCATCAATCCTACTCTTTAGGACTCTTTCCGAGCAGATGGAAAACAGCATTTGTCCAGCCGGTCCCTAAAAAATGCGAATCATCTTCTCTCTCCTCCTACAGACCCATTGCACTTACGTCCCTTCTTTCCAAGGTCATGGAAACACTGATAAATTGTCAGCTCATGAAAATCTCGAAATATGAAAACTTCTCAATGACTGGCAGTACGGTTTTCGTTGCAACAGGTCCACTGGTGATTTGATGGCATGTCTCATCGAAAGGTGGAACCAAAGCGTACATCAGTCTGGCGAAAGCAAGATAGTTGCACTTGATATTTCTAAGGCATTTGACAGAGTTTGGCATCAGGCTCTTTTGTCGAAAATGTGTGCATTTGGGATCGACGACTCTCTTCTTCAATGGATTAGAAACTACATTTCGGAACGTTTAATTCAAGTTGTTTTGGACGGTTTCAAGTCTGATATTCACAAAATAAATGCTGGTGTGCCCCAGGGCTCTGCTATGTCTTCAACACTCTTTTTAATTTTCATTAGCGATCTCTTGACTGCTACTTCTAATCCAATATATTCCTTTGCTGATGAGAGTACTCTCTGCTTTTCATATTCGCTTCCGGACTCACGGCCCTGCCCTTCGGCTGTAGTACGAGAACGGCAGCGTATGCTAAGCTCATTAAATTCCGATATCAACAGCATAACCAATTGGGGAACTATCAATAGAGTGGAATTTAATGCTTCCAAAACACAATGCTGTCTGCTGTCTTTAAAGCGAAATTTAAACACCCAGCCATTATCTATGAATGGCACTTGCATCATCGAAACCGAAAAACTTTCCATTCTCGGTATGTGTGTCAGTGACAACTTACGTTGGAATGACCACATATTTGATGTCGCCAAAAATGCTGCGAAATGTCTAGGTTTCCTCAAGCGATGTAAGAAATATTTTACCCCCTCTGATCTGGCCTCAATATATAAGGCATTCATCCCCCCAAAATTGGAGTACAACTGCCACATCTGGTCAGGTGCTCCTAAAACATCTCTGCACCAGCTAGATAGGATTCAAAACCGTGCGATAAAACTTATTGACGATACTAATATCAGTCAATCAATGGACATCCTCGAACACCGACGAAATGTCTCGTGTCTCACTTTGTTTTATCGCTACTTCCACCACCAGTGCTCCACTGAAATCGCCAGTAGCATTCCGCCCATTCAAACTTTCAACCGTAACACCCGTCTCGCTATGAATGCTCATCAGTATACCCTCAAGCCCATTTTCGGACGTACTTTAAAATATCGTGATTCGTTCCTAAGCCGTACAACTCGCTTATGGAATGCCCTGCCGATCTCTGTATTTCCTGGTCGTTATAACTTGCAAACATTTAAAAACAATGTACATCGGTACCTCTCTTTTCTTCCTCCCTAAATTTCCTTTGCCCGCGCTGTGTACAATCACCTTAAGGGTACTCAAACCCCTTGAGCGCGCGCTCATTATAAAAAAAAAAAAAAAAAAAGCTCTACCAGAATCATCTACTAACAATAGAAATAATACAATACATACTAACAAATCTCTTTACGTCACTTCAAACACATCACTAAATGAAAGTAACCATTGTATTTAGTTCAAAAAATGTATTACTTTGCCCGCCAATTTTTATTTTTGGTGCAAATTGTGAGCTTATAAGTCAAGTGTTAGGTGTGTTGTTGCTGCTGTAGAATGTAAGATTACTGATCTCAAATATAAATTTATTAATTTATATTCAATTTTGTTGAAAGGTCTCGATGGGGACACTCCTAAAGGGACAATTAAACCAGCTCTAGATGTTGCTGCTCCAAATATTAAAATTTCTAAATTGGCTCCATTTTCTACGGCTAGAACTAGGGAAAATAATGTTAAAGTGAACATTTTCACTGTACAGCTAGAAGCAGATGAATAAGTACTTACTCTTTCAGCGTATATACTGGGAAAAAAGACACGGGAAGTCCGTTATAAGGTGCTATCGGCGTCAAGGATTTAGGCATTCTGGGGACTGTTGCGCTTATGTAAGCAGATGCGTACTTTGTGGAGAACAACACGATTCTGAAGTCTGTATAGCAGCTCACAAAAGCATGGAGGAAGCCAATGAAAAGATACCTTCCCCTAGGTGTGTTAATTGTGACCAACCAGGCCACGCAGCTAGTTATTTAAATACGCCGGACAGTATTTAAGGTACAAATATAAAAGGGCTCCTTTGCGCAAAGAACCAAGAGCCTCAACCAGGAAAACCGAATGGCTATAGACAACAGTACAAAACGTTTCACAAATACAAACATCTCCTATGCTCATATGGCTAGAACATCCCTTAATCCCTCCAAACCCAGAAAAACAATATTTTAATCCGAAGAGCTCTCCTTCTGGAGATCTTCATAATTTCTTAAATTAATCACAAAACCTGTTTAATATTTCATTCCAAGAGGTCTTAGTAGAAATTCGTAAATTTTGGCCTAAATAACAACAACTAAAAAGCAAAGAAGAGAAAATGTTTGCATATCTCGACTTTCTTGCTTCTATGGTAGAATGATGGACCCTATAAAAATGAAAATAATATCAGCGAATTTTAATTCAATTATCTCTCATGAAAGAAGACTGGCACTTTATAACGTGCTTAACACGAAAAAACCACAAATATGTTTGACATCGGAACACGATTAAATCCTGAACACAAACCAGTATTTAATGGGTATAATATAGTGCGGAATGAAGCTGGAAAAGGGACAGCTATCATTCTAAAAAAAAAAATACAAATATAGCGAAATAAAATTTTCAAGTGAAATACTATCTGTAGCTTTAGCAACACTAAGTTCCAACAATGCCTCTGATGTACCATCCAAGCTTCTTATTAGAAGCATATATATTCCTTCCAATGCTGGCGCTAGATTAGGTAGAGAATTACAAAGACTTTATGATCTAATTGAAACATTTGATAGCGCTATAATTGGTGAAGACTTCAATGCACGCCACTTAGTATGGGGCGATTCTGAGAATAACAGCAATGGGAAGATGCTCCACAGTTGGTTTTCCGATGGTCGATTTCTAAATTTAGATCTAATATCCCCATTTAGCCCTACTTTTCCAAGATCGTTGTCAGTCCTAGATTATTTTCTGGTCTATAAAAGCCTAGCGCACTCACATCCTTCCGCATGCTCCACTTTTTCTACTATATCCGATCATTTTGGAATTTAACTTGAATTTAACTTTAGGGATTTCGCACCGCTAGTAAAGGGTTTTCCAATAGGGACATGACAACTTTGAATTTAATTTGTGAACGCACTCTTTCACTAATCATCAAACTATCACTGGCAATTTATTCAGTAACCTCAACATTATCTTCATGGTAAAGTACACAAACGAGCAACGTCTGCAAATTATAAAAATTTTCTACCAAGATTTGGAGTCGGTGACTGCAACTTTAAGAGCGTTAACTCCGATTTTCGGTTGTAATTCTTGCCCTAGTAGACAGGCAATAACAAGTTTAGTGCAAAAATTTGAGTCCATATATTTGGTCGAAGTGTCGAAAATATCGCTGCCGTTCAGGCGTCCGTAGCAAACGATCCAAATCAGTCAATTCCACGGCGTTCTCAAGAATTGGGCATCGCTCAGACCACATTATGGCGTATTTTGCGTAAGGATCTTGGTTTACACCCATACAAGATCAAGTTGACTCAAGAATTGAAGCCGATGGACTATTTGAAGCGACGTACGTTCTCCGATTGGGTTCTGGGGAAGATGCGCCAAGATGATGAATTTCATCGCAAAATCATCTTCAGTGACGAAGCTCATATTTGGCTCAATGGGTTCGTCAATAAGCTAAATATGCGTTATTAGTCGGGTGAAAATCCACATTTGTTTCATCAATCACCACTTCATCCACAAAAACTAACTGTTTGGTGCGGTTTGCGTGCCGGCGACGTTATTGTGACATATTTTTTCGTCGACGATAACGATCGTCACGTTATTGTGAATGGTCAGCGTTATCACGCCATGATCACCGATTATTTTTGGCCCGAATTGGAAGATTTGAACTTGGACGACATGTGGTTTCAACAGGATGATCCCACAAGTCACACAGCACACGCTACAATCGAGTTATTGAAGAGTAAGTATGGAGAGCGTGTTATCTCAAGACATGGGCCAGTCGATTGGCCGTCTCGTTCGTGCGATTTAACGTCACTTGACTATTTTCTGTGGGGCTACGTTAAGTCATTGGTTTATGCCAACACGCCGACGAGGTTGGAAGAGCTCAGAGCCAACATTGAACGCGAAATAGCCGCTGTTTCGGCCGAAATGTGTGGTCGAGTCGTTGAAAATGTTTTCATAAATGTTTTGATTGTACTTCAAGCCGACAATAAAGTTTTTAAAATATCTCAAATGGATGCGTTTTATTAAAAAAAAAGTTGTCAAGTCCTTATTGGAAAACCCTATATTTACTTATTTTAAGATTTGTGGATTATAATGAATTTATAAGAAAAAATAAGTTATATCAATATCAATATCAATAAAGTGCACTTTGGATATCTCGATGGACGCAGTTACTTCGCCCCCTCCATCGATTCTTTACAATGGGGTCAATTGTGATCAGGAGTCCTTATATCTCCGCCTTGAATAGAAAAGCAAGTTTTCATAGCAATCTAACGTTGTCGTCTTCAAAAAAGACTACACCATCGCATTCTAGATCAGTTTTAAAATCATCCTAACTACCTTGCTTCCTAACTAATTGCAAACATATGAGCAGGAAAGTGTCGTTTTGCCCTATCGGACCTTCCGCTAGATCCACGAATGTGGCACATTCATAGCAGCTGTGTGTTTTACATATTGTGTTGTAATTTGGAGCCAAATTCGTGTTTCTGGCTCTACTAAATAAGAATAATTCTACATTCGCCTAATGGACATTGTAAAATAGTGTTGTTTCCACACTGTCCGTACATTCACAGTTCCGGGACAACATGGAGTACCAAAAAATTTATCAAACCAATTGTTAAACTCAAAAACCGAAAATTTGCACATTCATGCTTCTGGCGTATAGAGGACGATATGCTATCGGCACCAGGCTACAACGTTTTTGAAGACCTCATCCTTCGTCAAAATCCATGATAGAGGCTAGCTACGGCTGGCTGTGTTACTCAGATCGCTAGTATATTTAGTGGTAGGAGCTGGTTGTAAGGCAGTTTTGATCCAGAAGTTTTTTCTGGATGGAAAAGTCAGATCACGTTCTGAACAATTTTCTCTACGTTCTCTTTCATCCTGTATTAAGTGTATACATCATATATCGAAGTTGGAGAACAAGGCAGCTGCGGGATATTGGTTGGGGAAGAGGTTACAAAAATTTAAATTTTGGTGGGGGCGAATGCCCCCATTTATTCGGCTTAATACAAGCTATAACTTAAAAAATAAACTTAAACTAAAACTTAAAACTAAGGTTGGTTGGAGTGGTGAAGGAGAACAGATTTGAGGTAGGAAGTGGTGCGGTGAAAGTCAAAGACGGTAGGGTTTGAGTTGATTTGACGTAGCATACGGGAGATTGGTTCGTTCGCGCCATAGGAGGTGTGGTGGGTTGCTAGATAGAAGAGTCGAGGGGTACGTAGATTACGAGGGTTAGTGTTGAGGAAAATGGAGTTGTGAAGGGACGCGCATTCACCGTGACCTGAAAGGAGTCGATGAATGAAGAGAAAGTCTGCTGCATCTCTGCGATCTTCGAGGGTGTTTAAGTTGATAAGGTTGAGACGATTTTGATAGGGGGGCAGATTAAAAGGATCGTCCCAGGGCATACCTCGAAGAGCAAATCGAAGAAAATGACGCTGAATGCTTTCAATTCTCGAGATATGAACACGATGATATGGGGACCATACTTGACTGGCGTACTCTAGGAGGGGGCGAACAAAGGTAATATAGAGGGACCTGGTCACGTATGGGTTGGTGAATTCTTTGGACCACCGTTTTACAAAACCTAGTGCAGAGTTGGCTTTGAGGATTATCTCATCCATATGTAGACGGAAGTTGAGCTCGCTGTCACACAAAATTCCGAGGTCGCGAAGAGACTGTACGGAGGAGATAGGTTGGTTATGGAGAAGATAGAGTCGGGGAGGAGATTGGTTCCGCTTATGTGAGAAGGTGATGGATTGGCATTTGGCGATGTTAAGTTCCAAAGAATTTTTGAGGCACCAGATCGAAAAACTATCAAGATCTTGTTGAAGGAGGAAAGAGTCATGGGAAGAGGAAATGGTTTTGAAAAATTTGGTATCGTCGGCGTAAAGGGAGACAGACGAGTGTTTGATGATCATATCGAGATCATTTATGGTTAATATAAAAAGAAGGGGACCGAGATGGCTGCCTTGTGGAACTCCAGAGGTGGCCAAAAATGGAGCGGAGTGGGCTGACCTAAAACGAACACTGTAAAAACGGTTTTTGAGGTAAGAGGATATCCATTTCAACAATATGGGTTCAAAGCCGAGGGCAGACAATTTACAGATGATTAACCGATGAGAGATTTTATCGAAGGCTTTGCTAAAATCGGTTGCAACTACATCGACTTCATCGCCATTCTCTAGGGCAGAGAGGGCAAAGGATACGAATTCAACGAGATTTGTGGTGGTTGACCTACCCTTTAGGAAGCCATGTTGTCTAGGGGAAATAAGTGATTTGCATTGGAAGCTTAGAGCTTCATACAAAATACTTTCGAAGAGTTTGGGTATATGGGAGAGTTTAGCGATGGGACGATAGTTGGTTATTTCATTCTTTGATCCTTTCTTGTGGATCGGGGTTATGAAGGAGGTTTTCCAAACCTGAGGAAATTCTCCTTGTGAAAGGGATAGACGGAAGAGATTAGAAAGGGCAAGGGAAAGAGAGGAAGAACATTTTTTAAGAAATATGGCAGGGAGGCCATCTGGGCCGGGTGTGAATTCGTCATTGAGTTGGTGTAATTTATATTCGATATAAGACGGGTCCAAAATATGAGAAAGAAGTGGGCCATTGGAGAAGTTCAGTAGGTAACTAAAATAGGATGGATCTGGTACAAAGGAGTCGTTGGTGAAGGATTGTTTAAAAAATGTGGCAAATAGGTTGGCAATGGTGAGTGGATCGGTTGATGACCTGTTGTTGAAAGAGAGAGAAGGAGGGTAACCATCGGACTTTCTTTTGTAGTTAACAAATTGGAAAAAGGACTTAGGGTGGTTTATAAGGTTGACTTGCGCATTGTTAAGGTAGCGCTGGTAAAGGGAATCGTAAAGTTCAGTGAAATGGAGATAAGCACCAAGATAGTTGGAATAGTCGGTAAAGGATCTGGTACGCAGGAAAACAGCCCATAACTTATTTCTCTTATTTCGTAAGGAACGAAGCTTGCGATTATACCAGGGAGGACTAGTAGGTGATGTTTTAAGGCGGGAAAACGGAACGTAAAGGGAAAAAGAATTAAATATTTCTTTATAAAAAATGGATAAGGCATCATTTATACTTAGGTTGTGAAAGTTAAAGAGGGATCTGCTGAGATATTCACTGATTTTGTGAAAGTTTGCTTTATGAAAGTCGTGGGATGAGAGAGTTGTGGGGGGAGTGGACTGGAATGAAGAGTTATGAAAAAATGAAAGTAGAAGGGGGGGATGGTAGTTATCGATTGTTGAGAGAGATAGGGGACAAAGTGAGACTGAGGAGTTAATTGGATCTGTTGTGAAAATAAGGTCTAATTGCCTGCCCATATAATTGGATATACCACTGACTTGGCATAGACTTGAGTCTGTTAAGCGATCTAAGAAGAGACATTCCTTAGCTGAGATGGCATTTGAAGCGATGAAAAACGATTGATCATCTGATGGAGTCCACTGTAGCTGAGGAAGATTAAAGTCGCCGAAAATAAGGATATCATCAATAGGGTCTGACAGGTCAATTAAATGATCGATCGCATCAATAACAAATTGGTAAGATTTGATAGGTTGAGCTGGTAGGATGTAGCAACATATAACGTAAAGGGACTTGAGAGGCAGTGATATTTTTATTGCGACAAAGTCGGCTTTAGAGGATGAAGAAATTGTAATGGGGGAAGAGTTAAGGCTGTTGTCCATCGCCAGTAGGACGCCTCGACAGGGGGAATCTTTATTTGTGCGGGTAGAATCGTCGTCGCGGAACACATTAAAAGTAGGAGGGAACAATTCCTGGTTCTTTATGTCGGGAATCAAATTGGTTTCGGTCAAGGCGTAAATATCAAAAAGCATGGTAATCACCAAGATTTTGAATCGTCTGAATCGCTGACCAAAGACCAGCAAATTTTGGAGAAATTAACGTCACGTTTAGGTATGGAAGAAACGCGAATGCTTTTGTAGGAACACCTGTAAGAACTTAATATATACTTACCGTACATATGTATCAATTCTACTACGAACTTCTATATTTACCTTACATATCAACTATATTTTAATCTAGTACCTTATTATTTATAATTTTGACATTAAGAGAATAAATGAATTGGATGTTTTTGAAGTAAAGTTATCTTCTCATTTGCAGGACTGCTCGAAGACTTTAAGGACTTGATATCACTCAACTACACGGAACCACAGTGAAGTTGCAAAACTACGACGGCTATTGCCAGAAAGATTGACTGCTGCGAAAGCTGAATTCACTTTCCTAATGGAACAAGGTATATGCCAACCATCCAGAAGCAACTGGGCAAGTCCGTTACACATTGTCAGAAAATTGTCAGAATGCGATCACTCAACCGGACAGATACCCCATCCCAAACGTGAATGATCTTACAAATATGCTGTAAAAAAAAACAATATTTTCAACAATAGCTCTTCAGCGAGCCTTTCACCAAATACCTGTGGAGCCAAAAGAAGTTCCAAAAACGGCAATTACAACACCTTTCGGTCTGTATTAATTCAAATACATGACTTTCGGGTTGCGAAATGCACCACAAACGATGCTGAGATACGTTCACGAGGCATTGCGAGGAATGGATTTTGCATTTTCGTATATCGATGACATCGTAGTAGCATCTTCAAGCAGAAATGGACACAGACAACATTTACAACAGGCTCTTTTGCGACTGCGTGAGTCCAATCTTCAAATTAACACTGCTAAATGTTGTTTTGGTCAAACAGAAGTTCGTTTTTGGGCCATTTTGTTAATCAATATGGTATAAAACCTATTCCGGAGATGGTCAACCACATACTTGAATACACGAAGATCAAGGAGCAAAAGTCTTGAAGAAATTTCTTGGCACGATTAATTTTTACAGAAAGTTCATACCTCACGCTGCTAATAATCAAGACCCGTTGCTTGTCCTTATAAATGGAAAAAAGGAATGATACAACGCCCATCAAGTGGACACCAGAAGCAGTAGGTGCCTTCGAAAGATGCAAATCTGATTTATCGTCCGCGTCACAGCTTGCTCATCCAGTCCCTGGTGCAGCGCTTTACCTTTACACAGATGCTTCCGATATCGCAATTGGGGCTGGGGTAAATCACATGTGTGATAAGGTTCTTGGATTTTTCTAAAAAACTAACCACGTCAGAACAAAAATACAGTACTTATGACCGAGAACTCCTAGGTATTTACAAAGCGGTGAAACGCTTCCGAAATTTACTGGAAGGAAGGTCATTTGTTATATTCACAAACCATAAGCCTTTAATTTATGCCTTTCGCCAAAATTCCGAAAAAGTATCGCCGAGACTTTGTCAGTCAGTTCTCTACTACGATATTGCATATTCCTGGACCGCAGAATAAAGTAGCCAATTTTCTTTGAAGAAAGCTCCACAGCCTATACCATCCCGGTGTAAGAGCTATTTGCAAATTACTCGGTGATCGATTTGTTTGGCCCAGGATGAAAGCAGACTGCGCAAAATTTGTTAACCGCTGTATACAATGTCAATGATCAAAGATCAGCCGTCACAATAAAGCAGGACTTGTTTCATACAGTTTACCATCTCAAGGTTAGTTTTTTCTCATATAAACATGGACATCGTTCGACAGCTTCCAATATAGAATGGATACAAATATCTTCTTATTATTATAGAACGGTACACTCGCTGGCCAGAGGCATTTCGTATGGAGGATATTACAGCAAAAACAGTAGCTCAGTGTTTAGTCCACGGTTGGATTTGTCGTTATGGCGTACCACTCCAAATTACAACTGAACTGACTTAGGCAGACAGTTCCAATCAACGCTTTTCTCGAAACTAAACAAAATCTTGGGAATTAATTACTTAATCTACTCCCGATGCAATGGAATAATCGAGAGATGGCATTGTTCACTTTACGCTGCCCTTATGTGTCACCAAACAGTGGACTGGTTTAGGGTACTAGCACTTGTTCTTTTTGGACTGCAAACTGCTTTTAAAAAGGATTAAGATGCCACCCCAGCTGAACTCCTCTTATATGGCGAAACACTTCGGATGCCTGGAGAGTACCTCACTAAGTCTTCCAATAACATGTCCTCCGAAGATTTTGTCAAGGAGCTCCAGAAGGCTATGTCAGCCTTAAGACCAGCTAACACCACTTCCCATGGAACGCAAAATGTATTCATCCAGAAGGCGCTGAAAAGCTGTTCATAAGGACTAACAGTGTTCGTTGTCCCCTTCAACAACCGTATGAAGGTCCATTCATAGTTTCACGAAAACACTCAAAATATTTTTCTGTAAAAGTTAAAGAGATTGTAAAAAATGTTTCAATAGCCGCTTTTTCTGTCGTCGATGAAATTTCGGATCCGGAAGACAACAAAACGACGGAGAAGACAGAAGTTTCAACGAAGCTGGTGGAAAACAACTTACCCGTTCAAAATCAATTGCCCCCTCAGCCAAAAGAGCAGCCACAAAGTTTGTCAAACAATTTATTGAAGGATCGTGCACACGATCGGAATCAACAGCAAACCGGGTCAGGTCGTCGAGTTTATATAGATACCATCGAGGTATTCTTAGAACGGTATTCTTACTAGCTGGGGAGTACGTAGGAAAATATGTAAGAACTTAATATACATATGTATACTTACCGTACACATGTATCAATTCTACTACGAACTTGTATACTTACCTTACATACTCGTATCAACTGCTTTAATCTAGTACCTTATTATTTATAATTTTGACATTAAGAGAATAAATGAATTGGGCTTTTTTGAAGTAAAGTTCTCTAAGACGACACGTGTTTTAAAATTGAGATCGTTTCTTTTCTTTTTATCATCGCTATTGTAAGGTCTACACTTTCGAACTCATCGGTTTCAGACTCGGGTACTTCAGCTTTTACTGCCAAACAAAGAAATAGGAAGCAGCAAATGACTAGCACTTTCAAACTTGGAAAGTGCTTCAGGTGCAATGAAATGGGACATGGGAAGAGAGAGTGACCCGAAAAGCTTGTTGATCATAAAAGGTCTGTAAGCAAGGGTGTAGCAAAAATTGGAGATGTTGTCACATGGAGGAATCAACGTTAGGCGCGGCAAACTAGTTTACTTTTTACGCGGATCATTTCTCACGATTCAGAGTGTTGGATTTTTTGCAGAAAAAGTCAGATATCTGCTCGTCCATATGATTTGCATTTTGTGAATCTTTTTAAGCCAGCATCGTTAAGTGGTGTTTAAGTAAAACAAAACAAACTATATTTGAATTGTTGATTCCAATTGATTTATTACAAAAAAATCAAATCCTTAAATCAATTAATTGCTTATACAGATATTAGGCAATAAGTTTGACCTACTTCTCGGTGAATGCACAACACTACTTGTATTATCTCACTTCAACAGCAAATCTCTCGCCAGTCTTGGCTATTCGAGGCGTTACGTCAGGTGACATCTGCTGCAGTCTTTGTTTCCAGTATCGATAAATTGCATAACTGACAATCAGGAGCACAACTGCATATGTATGTAACTGAGAATTGATGTATATCGTGGGTTGATTGACATGTCCGGTGACTGCATCGTTTCAGCAACGATAAGTCGCTGAATGAGTGATTGTGTTCGAATACCAGTAGCTACATAGTCTTCATCGTTGGTAATGTCCTCTGACTTAGCGGCACAAATGAGATGTTTGTAAATGGTATGAATGGAACAGTACTGCTGGTGTTACCCATTGTTGCTACCCAGTGTAGAGAAAATACAGGTGTTTGGCGTTTGTAATTGTATCCATTGGATGTTTACCTATACAAATGAATGATCTGGCACAATAGCCATATGTATAATATATTCTGTTGTTTGTTTGACGAATGTAAGCCTGCTGCCACTAGGTATTGGCAATGGTATCACCTTATAAAGCTTCAACAGAGCGTCGTGTACTAGAGGTACATATATTGATGTGCTCCCTTTTCCATGGTTCTGGTCTTAATTAGAGCGCTAACTCATATATTAGCACGTTCCTCCAAGTGCGATGCGGACTTAATAGCACTTCGCTCAAGTATTTCTTCCAACTCGCAGACATGACGTGGAGGGCATTATTCTTAGGCTTGCTCAAGGAATGAAAGTCCCTTAAACCAAGTTGATGCGTTCAACGTCTCCCACGTGTAGGAAGGGGAAGAGATACACGAGAGCAATGTAGTGCTCTCAGTGTAATAGTTAACCTCTTCGATTGTTCTAATTACCAGCTCTACCATTAGTACTGCAACGCACAGCTCCAATCGTGCCAGCGTCGTCGTCATCAATTGTGATACTCTGGATTTGGTGCAAAAAAAAGATGTCTGGATGATACCGAGATCGTTAATTGACTTAATAAAACAGCATACTTCGAAGGCTACCATTCGAAAATGCGTGTAGTCGTATGATCTTTGCTCGTGGAAGGAGTGCGCATCTTATTTAATGCGTAAAACTGCACATTGTATGTTTCCCATTTGTCACGTTGTACCGACGATAAGGGCTCATCCCATGCGGCGTTAGATCTCCAAAGTTCTTGTATGTATAATTTTCCCAAAACCGGCCTATGATGCCCATTGGATCACACTACCTTGAATCACTGAAGTTATCTGGGCAGTAGAAGAAAAGGATGTCTCTCGTTAGTTCCCAAATCAGTCCCAAGGTTTTGGCCCCATCTCGCTGGTTAATATTGTAGACAGTGTCTTCTCTCGATGTTCTTCTCAAATGTTTGCGAGTATTTCTGGATGATTGGAACAAATTCTAGTTTCCCTTGTATTAGTTGATCACGTAACCTTATTGCCTCCCCTTTACTATCCGTGCCAGTTAAGATCGACATACGCTACTTCAATGGTGACCTCTGCAACTAGTAGAGTTTTAGCGGTATTCTCCTCAGCTAGCTCTTTCATTGCTATAGCTTCGAAATGTCCTACTGTCTCTGGATACCGTTTGAATGGCAGTTGAACCAGAAATGGCCATTCTTGTTCCTTCTAAAGGTGTCTTGGAAGTGGGTTTCGCATTCTATTTCCTCCTGCGACGTCGTCGTATTCTCTTCGATGTCATGTTCTAGCACAAAGAATTTCTCGATTTGCTTCTCGTCTTGGTGGTGACGTTACAGATTCTCATTTTATGGCCAGGTAGCCTGCACGTTTTGACTCTTCCCGTTCCTATCCACCATAAGCGCCTACTTTGCAGTGTAGGTAATAAAGGACTAATCTTTGTTTATCACGGAAGTATGTGCTTCAAGTATAATTCTGCTCTCAGGAACAAATCATACTTTTGGGGTCGGTGGAACTGAGGATATGTTAATGGTGGCGGTATATTACATCCATCTATTTCTAAATACGACTTGGCTGCACCTCGCTTACTTTTAGCAGGATAACGGCCTCAATGGTAGTTTGCAAGCAAGTGGAACGAGACTTTAGTTTTTCGTGTCGTTGTTTCAGTATCACGGATACCTTGGTTGTCCGAGTTGCTGACAAATCCTCTCGGACATCAAGTGCAGTTGAGACCCCGAATCCAAGATGGTATGAAGTGGTATGGACATTGAGTAGTTTGTAGTTACATCTTCCACTGCGGTGGAGAAGATAATCTCATGCTGTTTCTTTGGTGAAACGTTGGCTTTAGGTGCACTGCTGCTTGACTTCTTTGCTTCTTCTTCTGGATGAAGCATCGTGTACTGATGGGTATTGCAACGCTTGCAAGCTTGTGCCGTGCAGTAGCCGCTCATACGTCCCATTTCAAGACAGTTAATAAATAATTCCCGTTGTTTCACTATCTGGCATCGTGCGCTATATTTCTTCTGAGAGTACAGATGTCATCAGGCTCGTTTGTGTGGTCGGTTGCTCCTCGCATTAATCGCTTTCAATGTCTGATATCGTGATGTCAGAAACTCATAAAAGTTGGAGTTCCATGCTAGACTTGAGCGATTGTTCATATAGCAATGGCTCTCCTTGCCTAGCCTTTGAAGCATTAAGTGTAATACCAGCGGATCCCAGTTGTTGAAGTCGATCCCGAGGTTCGATCTAATTGTGCTACTGATTTATTTCTTTTAATTTTAAACGAACACTCCTTCTTATGAATAGTAAACACTAAAGGCGCTGATTCATCCTCCGGTGGGTCGACTTTAGTCACAGTTTGTCCCTCTATGTCATCATAATCAACCGACGACGAACGAACGAATTTGAATTGTGTTACTTTTTCATTTTTCATCAAAACTAGCGATGCTGGTCTTCCTAAAGGTGATTTGTTGTTTCGACATTCCACGGGTAAATTCGGCTTCTCCGAAACATACTCAACATGTGGCAGAATATTGTTTCCCTGTTTGATGGAAACACGCTTATCAGACTTTGCAGCACCACTGTTGGATGGATTTGGTTGTTTTAAAATGGAATCACGACGTTGCATTATCGGCGATGATGGAGCTGTTATCGGTAATGCCACAGGTAACATAGTTGATGTTAGAGAACTTCCTGTTTGCAGATCTAAATCTGTTGGTAGGCCGGATGGACTGGCGACATCTTCGAAGGCTTCTTCATTTAATGTTTGCAAGGCACCACATACCATTTGCTCTTCAAGAGTTACCTGCTTCTCCATATGACTGCTACTGGAATTTTTACGCGAGTGGGGCGCACTCGGCGCAAGGCTATGCACCTCTGTGTTGTCTCTCAGACTTTCCGATACAATAGCGGGTGTGATTTTTATTTTACGCTGCATTTTCTCACAATCGCGTAAGGAAGTCCAAAACTTAGACTTAAGACCGATTTCAAATCATTTATATCACAATGTTGAAGAACTCTGCCAGTGATCGAGTTCTCTTTAAGTACCGGAGATAAGTTTGGCAAGTCTTCAATGCGATCCACAAGTGCTATAACACCATCTACAGATAGTTCTGATAAACTTATTTGCAGAATATCCTCTGGAAAGGTATCAACGGGGGAATTCATTAGAGGAATCAAGGGAGGTGGTTCGGAACTTGAACTTAAATTACGCTGACGTAGATCACTAGCTCCTACTGAAGGATGGATCATATTTTGACTGTACATTGCTTCGGTTTGGTATATATGGTGGTAACCTCCAAAAGTTGGCGCCATGTGTGTAGACTGAGGAATGCGTATTATTGGTGGTATATTTGGTTTTTTTTGTAGAACAATTGAATCTTCGTCTTCAATTGCTTGTTGATCCTCCTTTAATACTTTTCGTATATATGGATCTAAATTAACGGTAAATGGAAGAAATATCCGAAGATCAACAACTAACAAATCTGATTTGTGTAGTTGTAGAAAGGCGTCGAGTTTACGCTCATCACGATCGAGCTCAAGAAGAGGTGCTGCCTCACAGAGGCATCCCAATTTCGGACGAACCTTTTCGTAGACACTCTGTAAGGAAACTGAGTCATCAAGTGACTCCATAATCTGATCATGTTGAAGGACAATCATACTTGCCCGCAAAGGCCATTGCTCGGTAAGATTTATCCATGAACTTAAACGATACCAACTAAAATCTATTTGGAATGCTTTCAAAAGGCGAACAGTAATGTAAATGACATTCATTAAACAACGCATGCTCCTCGGGTTTACATCACTGAAATAATCATCGGTGAGCATAATTTTCGACATATCCAGCACACCTTGTGGATTCTGGCCGATTCTATGCAGATTGGAACCAATTGAACTTGCTACAGACTCGGATAAACGTAATTTCTTGCCCCCACTTCTATTCGGATGTAAAGGTGTTCGCAGTTTCTCTTGACTAGATTTCCGATGCATTCGATAGTCTCCTCGCTGAAACTGAGTGACCCAGTGTAGGTTCATCTGACTGAAAGTCCGTGTAGTTCCTCTTGAAGAGTAGCGCTGTCATCTGAGCACGCTGAACTTTACGTAGACCAGAATTTTTTAAGTAAACCGGGAGATGGACAAGATTTCTGAGAAAATCATGACCCCCAATGCCACCCTCGGTGAACAATCGACGGCTATTAGCTTCGGCAGCTTTTGCAATAACATGAGGGTCTACAGCAATTAGTAGCACAAATGGACGATTCGGCGATGAGAGGAGAGTTTGCACTGCATTCAATACAGAGAGAATCCGCTCTGTATCACAAGAGTCCAAGGCATCTACAACACCCACTAGCCGGCTTTGCTGATTCGTAAAAGCATCCAAGCATTTGACCATATCTGTCATCAGGGCAACCTCTGTTCCAAGTGCTGACAGTGGGGCACCTTCATTATGCCGCACAGACCTTCGTAAATTTCTTCCCTGCGAGATGAATAAGGAACCCAGCGCCTTAGCCAGCACATGTAGATTAGTGTACACAACGGTGGTCAAAATAGCTGATATCACATAAATCGACATCAACACACTCTCAGTATCAATTTCTGAATAGTAAGAGAAATATGATATGACCAGTGAGATACCAGCAATAAATGTCAGCAATCCCAATTCGAATATAATAACAATCGGAACACAACACATTCGGCACCAGCGCCAACCAGCAGAAGCTTTAATCGGCTTAGGTCGAAAGGCACGATATAGTCGCGTCGCCAACCATCCATAATGCATCTCTATCGAATCAAATAAATTAGATAACACCTGTCCAACAGCACCCTCTCCTGTCGGCGATGCACTACTAGTTTCGGCAAAATGAAACCTTACAGGTTTCGCTTGTGGATCACTCTGTGCTCCAGGTGGATGGCAAAATGCCACTATGATGTATGGAATACGCCCAATACATGTCCATTCTATAATTGGCATATATTATTCCGACGAGTGTCAAGTATACCACAACCATAAAAAGTTGACCAGCGGTTGATCCCCAAATTGCTGACCATGTAGACAATCCTACAACGGTGCTTAAGATTAAAGCTATATGCAGGCAAACTAGGAACAATAGACCGGTGATGCTTATAGGTGGTTCTGTCCACTGGTGGGCAAAATTGTTAATTTCTTCACGGAGCTTGTTGAAGAGAAAACTTTTGCCACTTCCCCATTTAGCATACAGACCTACAGTAATTGGAGTGGTTAAGGTGGGTTCACTTAATACATCCGCCAAGCATTCCCTCGGAATCTTCATTGCTATTGAGACGTCGAGCACCGAACACTTGTCCAAGAATTGTCTTTTTATGCAGAGTATCAATAGCATACGATGTTTCGCCGGCTTTATTAGGTCTATAGAGTAGTTGACTGTTTTTGGGATTACGCAGGAGAGCTTCAACTATTGCTTTGGAACGTGCACGCATTGCTATGTGAAGGCAAGTGTCTCCACGTTTATCACTTGCTGTGACTTTGGTTTTGCGTTCAAGTAACATTTGTACGATTTCTAAATTCCGATTGCGAACGGCTCGCAGCAGGGCTGTATCTCCGTCTTTTGTTGATAATTCCAGGTCACAATTGGAAGGTAGGAGAATCTTTACAATGTGCGTGTGGCCTTTTTCAACGGCTGTGTACAAAGCAGTCTTACGATTTTTTCCTTGGATATCTACGTCTGCGTGTTTTTTAAGCAACGCCTCAATGACACCTCGGTGTCCACCCTTAACGGCGTGAATTAATGGTGTATCTCCAGCACGATCTTGAATATTGATATAAGCTCCAGCGCCAATAAGAGAAATTGCAATATCTTGTAGGCCTTCTCTATTAGCGATCGCTAACGCTGTCATGCCATCTTTATCAAGGGCATTCACATTTGGCGTCTTCTCTAATAGTGCTGATACACAATCTGTATGACCACTAGATGTTGCTACCAAAAGCGGTGTCCATGAGTACATACCAGCTGTATCAACATTAGCACCAGCCCTGAGAAGAATTTCTACAATGTCGGCATTGCCTTTCCGGCAAGCCCATACTAGAGCTGTTGTACCATATTTATCGCCGACATTCACCTTCGCTCCGCGTTGTATCAGCATTTCGACAATTTCTTTGTATCCACGACCTGCTGCCCAAAGCAATGGTCTAAGATGATAGTTGCCGTGAGCGTTAACGTCAGCATTTTTTTCAAGCAGGATTTGTACAATTTCTGTGTGACCTCGATATGCGGCCCACATGAGGGCTGTCCAGCCGCTCATATCCCTGTGTTCGATATCAGCTCCATTTTCTAGTAAAATTTTCACAACATCCAAATGTCCACCTTTGGCTGCACACAATAGTGCTGTCCAATTGTCAGCATCTTCTGCTTGTATATCAGCACCACGAGCAATGAACTCCCGTGCAAACAAAGTAAGACCACGTCCAGCTACTACCATAACTTCAGTGGTTCCATTCTCATCTCGATCATCAATTGGCAGATGGCGACTGTCTAAAATTGATTTAAGTCCAGACAGATCATTTGAGTCAACATACTGCAGCAGTGCTCTGTGTCCTAATGAACCCATAGAATCTCCATATCGATTAAGATTCTGCAATGAATTACTACTTCTGACAAACGAGTTCCGAAGAAATCCAAAATATGGCAGAAAACTACCGTAATTGCTGCTATTGGAGCCCCGACCGCGATCGCGATTATCACCGGTCCTAGACGGATTAAGAGGTGACATCTCAGAGTAGGCCCGTCCAACATTTCCGAGTGGTACCCGACGCATTGCTCTCTCAAAACAAAAAAAATTCACACGACAAAACTAAAGGCAAACTCAAATAAAGATGATTTTGTTGAATTTTATTTTGTAATTTGTGTACAAAACAACTTAGGCACGCGCTTCTCGCCCACGATTTGGACACCACGAACCGTTAATATAGCCGCACCACAACGACTTTCGTCGGACACCTATAGCACCTTGTCGTAAGCAAACCGGCCGATACTGTCTCTAGCTGCTATGCATTCCCTTGTTTCGTTGGTTATGCAGCTCTGCTGACACAGGTTGGAGAATACTCGTAGAGCTGCGGCGATTAGTCCTTTATTTTCGTATTGGTTTGCTAGCACATCCCAGGGTGCTTGGTAATAGTGGTCCGTTCTAGAGAAATGCTGTAGGAGCTTATTGGGTTCCCTATTCAGGTTATCCTGAACCGTCAGTTGTCAAAAGTTAGTCGGGTGATTCTTGGTAGTTAACACTCCTCCACCCACTATGTTGCCAACTCTGAGTTGGTCCACTGCATCTGACTCTGACACATGAAAGCTCTTAGATACTCATCTTTAGCTTCAAAGTATTCGTCCTCCTGATAGTCGTTGGTGGCTCTGCCATCCGCATGGACTTCAAGACATCTTCTCCAAATATTTGGAGTATAATGCTGCTATCTTCTTAAAGTAGTTAAGTAGAAATATTCCTCTGAAGAATGATTGGCCTTCTTCTTCTCAAGCTAACCGTGCCGCATTGCATATGCAAGGTACTCTTTGGTGAAGTTGTTGCAGTTGCTCTCGATATGTTTTCCTATCGTATGCTGCTAGTCTAAAAGCGCGTCCATGTTTAAATGCCCTTGAAAAATATCCAAGCGTCAGGTCTAATGTCAAGATCGCCAAGTGGTGTTATAATCAAAGCCTTAAATAGCTGGTTGTCAGAAAAGTTTCCGACCGAACAGTGATACAAGGCATTTTTTCTCAATTTTTTTCTTATTTTTCTACATAGTCTCCTTGTAACTCTACACACTTCTCCCAGCGATGCTTCCATCTCTCTAACCTGTCCAAATAGTACTTGGCGTTTTTTTCTGGAAAATAATTGTTCACGAAGGTGATTTCCTCCTCATTTCACAAAAATCTCTGTCCTCTGAGCGCAGTTTTTAGGTGAGGGAACAAAAAGAAGTCGCTTGGGGCTAGATCTGGTGAATAAGGCGGATGGTAAAGCAGTTCAAAACGTAATTCGTGGATTTTCGCCATGGCAACCGCTGAGGTGTGAGACGGCGCGTTGTCTTGGTGAAACAGGATTTTCTTTTTCTGCAAATGTGGCCGTTTTTCCGCAATTTCTGCCTTCAGCTTGGCAAGTAATGGTGCGTAGTATACTCCTGTAATGGTTTTTGCTTTTTGAAGATAATTGATTAAGGTAACTCCTTTACTATCCCAAAAAACAGTCGCCATCATTTTCCCAGCCGAAAAAAGAGTTTTTGCTTTTTTTGGAGCCGGCTCGCCCTTTGCAGTCCACTGCTTTGACTGAAATTTTCTTTCGGGCGTATAATGGTGTATCCAAGTAAGCAATCGCGGCACCCAACGCGCGGACAGCTTTTTAATGCCTAAATCTTGATTTAATATGTAACAAACAAGTGGACTTGAAATTGTAAATAATTCCTATCCAACATGTTTCCGGCCAGGTGCACCACCGAGCCTTTTAGACCTTGTTATTGTATCTGATTCACTTTCTGTCTTACTGTTTGATCAGATTTCTCTTGAAGGTGTCAGCGAACATGATCTCCTATTCTGTACCTACAATGTTGTCTTTAACCACAATTCTTCTTCAAGCTCCTTTGTTTATAGGGATTACTCATCGATAAATCATGAAGCACTAACGACAGCAGCAAACTCGGTCCCATGGTTCAATTGCAGAATGGTTGCCGATCCAAATGAAAAGCTAATCATTTTCCAGACGCTTGTAATGCAATTATTCAATGATCATGTACCAATAAAAACCGTCGCGATCCGAAACAGTGCGTGTCCCTGGTTCACGGAAGGGGTAGTTGGTGTTCTAAAGAAGCGAAACAGACTGTACAGTAAGTGGAAGCGTAGACAAAACGCGATTAACTGGAACAGGTACAAAGCTGCTCGTAATGCTGCAACCGATGCTGTTCGTGCATCTAAACGACACTACTACTCATCTAAACTGAGCAATTCTTTGCCCTCCAAGGTACTGTGGAGAAATCTACGCCAAGTTAGCATTGGTGTAAGTAGTGACAGGAGCTGTACTATTGATTTAGATGAAATGAACGACTATTTTGTTTCAAATGATGTTGCTGCCGATTGTTTCGAGTATGACGTTGTCTCCAGCAGAGGCTTTGAACAGGAAATTGATTTTGAAGTAGTTACGGAGGTTGATGTCCTTTGTATTATTAAAAGTTTAAAATCAAATGCTATTGGTGAAGACGGCTTGCCACTTCATTTCATAAAACTTATTTTGCCGCACGTTATAGGCCATCTAACACATATAATCAATTCCTGTATAGCAACATCTACTACTCCTCTGATATGGAAATGTGCTAAGGTTGTACCTGTTCCTAAAAATACTACTGCTACCGATGCTTCTGACTACAGACCTGTCAGTATCTTACCATGCCTGTCTAAGGTCTTTGAAAAGGCAATAGAGTCACAAATTCAGAAACACTTGGCTGAAAATTCCCTGTTGAGCCCATTCCAATCGGGCTTTAGGAAGAGCCATAGCTGTTCTTCCGCCATGGTAAAAATCTTGGATGATATCAGGCAAGATTTTGACAAAGGATTTGTGACGCTGCTCTGCCTGCTTGATTTCTCTAAGGCTTTTGACAGAGTAAATCATTCCATTCTTTGTTGGAAACTGCACCATTACTATGGTTTTAGTGAAAGAGCTGTAAGGCTCATTCGAAACCTTTTATGTGGACGGTCACAAGTAGTCGATGTTGGTAACAATCGCTCAGGTCTCCGGTCAGTTTCTCAAGGGGTTCCGCAGGGATCAATATTGGGCCCAATTTTGTTCTGCATGTACATAAATGACTTAGCATCAATTTGTAAGCACGCGCTCATTTCTATGCAGACGATGTACAACTTTACCTATCTCATCCGGTTAATAAAATAGGTGAGCTAGTGTCACTACTAAATGAGGATCTTGCTTCCATTGTTGAATGGGCAACTAAAAATGGACTAGCTTTGCACCCAAAAAAATGTCAAGTACTTCCAATATCAAACAAGTCTTTTGAGCTAAGTCTAGTTCCTGATGTTTTCTTAGCCGGTAGTAAGATTAGGTTAGTTGAGGTGGCTACAAGTCTTGGTTTCACCATAAACCGAAAGCTTTCCGGCTATAACCACGTTAACGTCGTTGTTGGTCGCGTGTATGTATGGATGCCTGCGTAAACTTTGGATTTCTGCCAACTATACCCCCTTGAATACTCGCCGAAGACTTGTGCTCACCCTCATAATGCCCATTATTTCATATGCTGCAGCTGTCTACAGTGACCTTGACTCACTATCTTTTCGCAAGCTCCAGGTTGCTTATAATGATGCTGTTCGGTATGTTTACGCAAGGCAACGATACGATAGAATCTCGGAATTCTCATGCCGGTTTCTTGGCTGTACATTGAGAAAGTACCTTGATTTCAGAAATTGCATATTTCTACATCAAATTATAAACACAACGCAACCCCCTTACCTTTACTCCAAACTGGAATTTTCCCTTTCCAGAAGAACTTTCAACATTAGCACTCAGCGTTGCAAATACCTCAATTCTTCGCGATTATTTTTCATTTATGCTATTAGACTATGGAATAACTTACCGTCTCATATAAAGTGCTTGTCAAATACTGCTAGCTTCAAAACTGCCTTGTATGTGTACTTTTCTTCTTAACTTATCTATTTACTATCAAGTCTACCTCAGTCTTTCTCCAATTTCTTAACTATTTTATTTCCTCTCCCTTTTTTTTTATCTTTCTTTTTCCTTTTTATTTTTTTTATTTTTTTTTATTTTTTATTGTTATCATTATAATTACTATCACTTATCATTTTGTAACTAAATATTATCACTTAGTACATTGTCTTAATGTACAACTTATTTATAGCAATAAATTGAAAATTGAATTGAACACGTTCTTTGGGCATTTTCTTAACCTCTTCTATCTCTCTCACTTTAATTCGGCTGTCGTCTAACACCATTTGGTGAATTTTAGCAATGTTATCGTCAGTCGTTGCAGTTTTTGGACGTCCCTTACGGCCACGTTTAAATTTAGCTTTCCAAAATTTCACTGTGGTAAATGATGGTGCAGTCGTGCAAAGTCCCCATACACAGAGTCCAGCTCATTTTTGATTTGCGTAGGCGTATTGCCTTTTAAAAAACAAGAATTTAATAACAGCTCGATACTCAATTTTTTCCATTTTCACAAAAAACACTCACATCGCCTCACTCAAAAGACTGTCATCTAAAAACTGAGCGTCCAAAATGACTGAAACTTACTGTCAAAAGATGCACAACTAGCATTCACTAGCTTTTATTGACGAGTGCCGCTACCTTTACGTTGCGGTCGGAAACTCTTCAGACAACGCTCGTAGTTACTAATACTCGTACAAGGATTAGACAATAAGCTGGTGGGCTTGCATCAGTTCACCGTTAAATTTCAGCTTGGTTTGCAATAAGCGTGTTTACTTGTGAAACCCACCTATTGTTTACAATTTTTTTTATGCTTACTTTAGCACTACATTACTTATGCCTACTTCAACGCTCCTTGTAGGAATGACAAATCTCATAACACTTTGCACTGATAATGGGTTGCAATTTGTCAATTTGTCAACGTATCTGACAAATTGTTCCTCATAAAACACTCTATTCGTCATGAAACCAGTGTTACATATACCCGAGTACAAAAAGGGAGAACTGGTCGAAGTGGCTTGAACGATGTTGGACAAGGGGTTTGGACAAGAAATTTTTTTGGATACGGTTGTGTATACACAACACCACGAAATGTGGTGAGCAGATAAGTTCAAGGTCAAGAACTTCAAAACTTTTTGCATTGAGGCGTTCATGCTTTCGTCCCTAAGACAACACCCAGAAAATGGGACTGCAAGACAAAGAAAAAGGTTATTTATGAGGCACTCTGACACATTCAAGGGTTATAGGATCTGGATACCAGAAATGTGAAAGGTTAGAGACGTCATTTTTAAGGAAATGGAGTTGCAGAAACAACAAAATAAACTTGCTGACCGTAACTTCGTAGAATTTTCGAAAACAAGTGTTAAACTCGTAAGTGGAAGTTATGGCTCTCCCATAGAAGTTTTGACTAACAATACGAAAGTGGAAATGCAGTGGGTGAAGGACCAGTCTGCTGTGGAAGTAGAGGACGCAGTATAAGTGAACCGTAACTCAAATGTTTCTATTCCTCTAAGGAGGCTGTCAGGGACTGCATAGAAAAATATGTATCCTTTATGCAAGAAAAGCCACAAGAATGCTATGGGAGCTATGATGGAAGTAATAGCAGAGGAGATAAGAAATGTTTACACAAATCACACTTAGGACCTACAACAGTATCTCATCCTGAGGCTGAGAAATGGGTGTACAAGTTTAAAGATATAGGCGCCAGAAAACAAAGGTATAAAGCAGGACTAGTACAGGATTACACGCAGGATTGTGGAATCTATTGTGAAGAAACATACAGTCCCTTGGCGAAGTTCACTTCGACTCGATAATATCTAAACGCACCAGCTACAGGGCTTTGGTGTTGGCACAAATAGCGTCTGTCAGCTGCGAAACGGTTTCTACTGACGCAGATAGGGGTCGTGTTGCCGGAACCAGAAGTTAACAGGAGTTCTCAAGGATTTTAAATTAAAGCCGAGCAAAATGAATCCGTGCATTTTCTTATCAGCAGACAATAGATGCAGAATAATGCTTGATGTATACATCGATGATGGCCTGGTAGCTACGTAGAAGAAGATTTCATGCAGAAGAATTTTGCAAATTTTTATTTTTTCAATATTTTACTTCAAGTCGAATAAGCGAATGAAATTGAAAGAACAGAAAAGAAAATGAAAAAAAGAAGAAATATTTAATCGTCGGTTCGTATGTAGGACTGCTGGGTGAATAAGCTGGACTTGTGGGGCTATATCCAGTAAATTGTACCGTTGGTGAGTACATGGGACTAGTTGGGGAGTAATTCTTTGAAGTTGATGTAAACGTTGGATTACTAGGCGAATATTTCGGGCTACTCGGTGAATAAATCGAATCCCGAGGACTTGTTGTCGAATAATTACTTCCAGTAGGGCTGTATTGATTCGCCGGTGAATGTTGCGGAGAACTTGGTGAATAGAGTGGTGAAGTTGGAGAATATTTGGGACTGGCCGGGGAATGTTGTGGCGATGCTGGAGTGTATTGCGGGCTATCGTTGGCGAACTATAAGTTGGCGAAGTTGGTGAGTACTTGCCGCTAGTTTAAGAGTAAGCCGGTGAAGCTAGTGAATAATGTGGAGATGACGGCGAATAAGAAGATGTGTGAGGAGTGTAATTTGCCGATGAAGGTGAATACGATGGAGACGTTGAGTACCATGGCGAAGTGGGAGAATAAGAAGGACTTGAGGGCGAGTACGAAGGTGCAGTTGGAGATTAACTCGGTGAGTTTGGCGAATAATTTGTGCTAGTCGGAGAATAAGCACTATTTGGCGATGGTGGTGTTCGTTCCTCATCCAGAAAATGATGGTGTTGAAGTCGGAAAGTTTGACTTTGGAGAATAATTCTGTGACGTTGGTGAATAGCTACTTGATGTTGGAGAGTATCCAGTTCATTGTGGATTGAAATTGGGTGTGTTCAATGAAAAACGAGGACTTGCTGCATAGAAGGGGCTACTTGGTGAGTAGTTCGGGCTAGATGGTGAATATTTTGGTGACGCTGCACCAGGTAATGATGCAGTGTAATGGGAACTTGTTGGCGAATATGCTGGAGACGCGCTTGGTAATGGTGCGAAAAATGCTGACGGTGGTCCAGGAGAGCTGGATGAAGAACCGGATGTCCTGGCGACAAACTCGGTGACATTCAAGAAGCATCTGATCATGCGGTTGGTGAAAAACTTATTCCACCCGTGGGCGAAAAGCATCGCGGGGTTCCACATTGTGTCCATGGTGTCATTGGCGGAGTCATGCTTGGGGTCGATGCTGCTCCAAAGAACATACCACTGCCGCCAATTAAATTTGTTCCCAATGTGCTTGGAATTTCTATACCGAAACGACATTTCTCAGCATCAAGGAGCAAGTCAAAGCAACCAGTTCCCATTTTTGACAGCTGTCCCATAATAATATTTTCAGACACACCTCTCATTGGATCTGTTTCAGCGTGTGCAGATGCATCCATCAACACGTCGACGGTTTCTTCGAATGAACAACGCATAAGAGCACCAGTATCCTGTCTGTTAATACCGTGACGGTTAATAGCCATCAAATGACCTTTAGCTGTCATTACATCACACAACAAGGCTAAATGTCGATAGTTCACGTAAAGCCCATTGAACTGCAACACAGCATTCATTTCCTTCTCCACCGACTTTCGCACAGCTTCTATCCCCAACACTTGGAAAATTTCACAAATATCGTTAGAAAATGTTCGCACTGGATTAACATCACGTTCACTTAAAACCTTCATCATCGATGTACCATCAGTTTCCAGAAGCCACTCACCGATGGCTTTGAATTCTCCCATTTCTGTTATCACGATACATTTCTTATTGTCTGTTTGCGGTAAATGCATATACACCTTGCCAATTGCTTCGATACCTTGCAGTGTCATATCAGACAACATATTAGCCTCGATACAACGCAAGAACATGTCGTCCTCCATTCTATCGACTGCCTCATCTTCGTTGTCTTGAAATTTATTCTCTTCATTGTTCATAATTCGAATTCGTAGAACAAGTTTGTCAGTATTGTCGTCGTTGAAAATGCAATTCAAATCATCCCCAAAGCCTGAATTGATCTTCTCTGGAATCTGTACCATGGTCAGTTTTCTATCTGTAATACGTTTGCGATCTAAGTCGATACGTAATAGCCATGGAGAGATTCGTGTTGGATCAAAGTCAGGCATTTCGTAGTAAACATTGACGAATTCTTGATCCTCTGAAATTACGGTGCGTTGTGGATCAGGAACGTAGTAAATCGCAGTATTTGCAGTGAATTTTCGAAGTGTTGTATGTTCCAAACGGCATAGTACATTTTTAGCTTTTTCTGCACCACGAGCAGCACCACCGGTTAAAAATACGGTTAGTGATGGAGCTTTAGGCCGTTTGGAAATATTGATGATTTCTTTTAGACGTCGTACTCCCAATGTTACGTTCTTCGAAGATACACCAGCAAAATGGAAAGTATTCAATGTCATCTGTGTGGTAGGCTCACCAAGATACTGATCAGCTAACGCACCCACCATTTCACCCGGATTAGCTTGAGCTTGTTGAAAACGTGTTTCTATTTCTCCGATCAACGACTCGAATGCCTCTGTATAAAGTCGAACGCACTAAACACTGGATCAGCAATGTGGCGTTTTCGTTAGCCTGCTTCGAAAGACGATCGTTACCAACCACAATTACACAGCGCTTTAGTAAATCTCTGACGCCATGAATAACGCGCAACGGACTCAAATCTGTCGGTACACGTTTGTTGATGTGGAAAATTTTTTTTACATTCCAAATCATACGTTGCAAATTACAAGGCAATACCACCTTCGATCCTCCACTTGATCAGATTTCTCGTAATGCCACACGATCACTGCACAATTGTTCCCATTCTGTTTTCAATTTGAAGTAGTATGGGAAGCTGGTAACTTTCTTGGGATGGAAATCTCAATAAAAGCCGGAAGTGAAATTTATGTGGGCCAATCAAATTACATTAACCGATTATTAGGACAATATAATATAAGAAACTTCAAGCCCGTGTCAGCACCAACGGAAACCTCTTCTTCGACAGAATCTGTTTCTTCGGGAGCAGTAAGATTTCCCTACAGAGAGGCAAAGGGCTCTTTAATGCATGATGCGGCGGTTATACCTCGATCAGACATTGCATTTATAGTAAAAGTGGTCACCCGATACCTGGATCTACCAAATAATGACTATGCTAACGGTTTCAAAAGAATTCATAAGTTCATCTTTAGTTTGTTTGTTTGGGCTAAAAAGTAATCACTTTTCTGCGTACAGACAAGCTGTTTTGGCATTTAGTGAAACACAGGTAGATCACCGCCCACACTTCTCAGATCATGCTGATCTGAAGCTGCCTGGCTGTAAACTAGTGCCATTATTCTTTTCTCATCGCGTTTTCACCATTTACGTGTGCAGTGATGTAGCATACCAAACTCCACCAAAATGCAGTGCCTGTTCCGAAATTCCACCTCCGCAAGCAAATTATCCACTAGGTACTGCTTTATTTACAGATGCCCCAAACTGGACAGCAATTCGAATTTTAACGAATTTGATGCGCTGTCTGATTTCATTCAAACAATTGTATCCCCGTATCCTCATACTGAAATCATTATTACGGGCGATTTCAATATACACAATTCTGGGTGCCTTCGACATTATGGACAGACAACACCCGAAGGACGGTGTGTTGAGATCTTAGCTGCGGAAAACAACTTAATGCAACTTGTAAATGGGCCTACGCGAATACCAGATGTTGATAGTCATACCGCAAACACCCTGGACTAGTTTTTAACTTCTCACCCTGATAAGTACACAGTTGATGTGGTCTCCCCTCTAGGCTCGTCGAACCATTGTATCATATCAGCTAATTTCTCGTATGCTGACCACACAGTCAGAGAAAAATTGCTAGAAGAACCGTATGGTAATACGAGAAAGCCAATTGGGGCGGATTTAACATCTTCTTTAGGAATTTTAACTGGTCGTTATGTTTCCTCGATAACGACGTGGATTCCGCTGCTGATATGATTACAGACACCATTCTCTTTGGAATGAGATCCTTTATTTCTCATTGGATGAAGAGTATCGAACCAAAAGAAAAGAAATGGTACGACTCGAGCTGTAAAGTGGCTGTCAGGGTTAGAGAAACGTTTTCTCGGCCCCTCAGGACCAACCCGACAGAGGAAAGTCGAAAAAAGTTTTAACGAGCCAGGGATGACTGACTCGTCTTTCTTAAAAGTGTGAAATTCCATTACGACCAAAAGTTGGGGCGAAAAAATACTACAATGCCTCGAAGGTAGTAAAAGCTTTTGGAAGTTTGTCAAAAACATCAGAAATTCTGCCTCATCCTCCATCTCAACGCTCATTTACAATGACATTCCAGCTGTCAGCTCTTTAGACAAAGCTAATTTGCTAACTGCACACTTTGCAGCCAGCTCAACACTTGCAAATTGTGCTTTGTCTCCACCTACACTTCAATGGGATGAATCCACTTTCGCACTCGTGTAGTAGCAAGAGTACTTAAAGATCTCAACATATATAAATTCTCTGGTCCAAATGGTATATCTCCTGTTCTTCTGAAGAGGTGTTCTCCCACGCTGGCAAAACCACTGCGTAAGCTTTTTCATCAACTCTTTAGGACTCTTCCCGAGCAGATGGAAAACAGCATTTGTCCAGCCCGTCCTTAAAAAAGGCGAATCATCTTCAATGACTGGCAATAAGGTTTTCGTAGCAACACATCCACTGGTGATTTTAGTGCATGTCTCACCGGAAAGTGGAACCAAAGAGTACATCGATCTGGTGAAAGTAAGATAGTTGCAGTTTATATTTCTAAGGCATTTGACAGAATATGGCATCAGGCCCTTTTGTCGAAAATGCGTGCATTTGGGATCGACGACTGTCTTCTTCAACTACATTTCGGAACGTTTAATTCAAATTGTTTTTGACGGTTTCAAGTCTGATATTCACAAAATAAATGCTGGTGTGCCCCAGGGCTCTGTTCTGTCTCCAACACTCTTTTTAGTTTTCATTAATGATCACTTGTCTGCCACTTCTAATCCAATATATTCCTTTGCTGATGACAGTACTCTCTGCTTTTCATATTCGTTCCCGGACTCACGGCCCTGCTCTTCGGCTGTAGAACGAGAACAGCAGCGTATGTTAAGCTCATTAAATTCCGATATCAACAGCATAACCAATTGGGGAACTATCAACAAAGTGGAATTTAATGCTTCCAAAACACAATGATGTCTGCTATCATTAAAGCGAAATTTAACCACCCAGCACTTGCATCGTCGAAACCGATAAACTTTTCATTCTGTGTGTTTGTGTGTCAATGCGGCCAAAAATGCTAAAAAATGCCATCTGAGAAATATTTCACCCCATCTGACCTGTCTTCAATATATAAGGCGTATATCTGCCCAAAACTGGATTACAATGCCCACATCTGGTTAAGTGTACCCAAGACCTCTTTGCACTTGCTAGATAGGATCCAAAATCGTGCGATAAAACTCATACACAATCATTCGACATACTCGAACACCGTCGTAATGTCTCCTGTCTCACCTTGTTATATCGCTAATTCCACCACTAAAGTGGTACTCCACTGAAATTGCCAGTAGCATTTCCCCCCTTCAAATTTTTAACCGTAACACTCGTCTCGCTATGGAAGCTCATCAGTTCAAGCGAAGATGGTCTTCGGACGTACTCGGAAATATTTTCATTCTTTGCCGAGCTCTTTATTTCCTAGCCAGTATAACTTGCAAACATTTAAAACCAACGCATATCGGTATCTCTCTTTTTTCCCTCCCTAACTTCCTTTCGCCCGCGCTATAGGCAAACATCTTAAGGGTACATAAATCCATCTTGTGCCAATTATAGACACAACAAAAAAGTGACGCTGACTATGCAGGTGAGCCTGAAACCAGGCGTTGTATCACTGGCTTTTGTTGTAAACTGAACAACCTCCTCAGTATGGTCAATTCTAACTTTCTCCACAATAACCCTAACTTTACGGTTAACGATGCTCTTGCATACTTTTATACCTAAATTTTAAAATGTCTCTCCCAATCTGTGCCTTTTTTACCCAAAAGGAATCCCTCATCGTCACCACCCTGGTATAATAAAGAGCTGCGATCTCTTCGTAACAAGAGAAATCTCTGGTATTCTTACTTAAAATCGCGTTCCGACACCGATTTCTTCTACTACCAGTCTGCCCAAATAAATTTCTCTGTACTTTGCCAAACTCTCTATAACAACTATTTAAACCGAATGGACCACATACTCATTTCCGACCCCAAAAGATTCTTTCAGTTCATCAAAACTAAAAGCAAATCGGATAACTATCCATCATCCCTAAATTTTCTTGATAGGTCCTCGGGCGATCCACAAATTATTGCAAATCTCTTCGCAATTTTTTTTGGCCAAGCGTTCGCCATCCATTCCCAAGAGCCAGATCATTGTTACTTTTCCTACTTAAACAGCTGCCCACAAACAACTTTAGAATCAGTGTCTATAACTTTAGAGCAAGTTAGAGATAAAATAATAAAACTCAAAGATGATTATTCTGCTGGCCCTGATGATCTCCCCCCTATATTTTTAAAGAAATGTCAAATGCATCTAGCCCAACCTCTTACAGCTCTCTTTTAGCTTTCTATCACCCAGGGATTATTTCCATCGACCTGGAAAAGGTCGTTTATTATTCTCCTACATAAAAAAGGTAGAAAAGACGATATTTCCAACTATCGACCAATTGCTAAGTTGTCCTGCATACCTAAGCTTTTTGAGAGCATTATCTATGACATAATGCTTTTCCATTGTAAATCTATTGTTTCCCCAAATCAGCACGGATTTTTCAAAGGCAGATATACTACCACCAACTTAACGGAATTCGTACCAAGCACTTTATATGCACTGGAATCTGGAAATGAAGTTGATGTGATTGCCACCGATTTCAAAGCCTTTGATAGAATTTCTCATGATATAATCCTTCTAAAATTAAAGGCTCTTGGTTTCCAGATAAACTTTATAACTTGGGTTCAATCCTATTTAAATGAACGACTTTACTATGTTCTATTTAGGTCCATGGTTTCTGACCCAATTAAAGCCTTCTCTGGTGTCCCCCAAGGCAGCCACCTTGGCCCCTTATTATTTATTCTGACCATTAATGATGTTGCTTGTATCATTAAAAATACATACATATCTGTTTACGCAGATGATATGAAAATATTTAGATATATATCATCTTCCTCAGACAGCCTACTTCTGCAGCAAGATCTAGACAGGTTTTGTACTTGGTGTCAGAAGAATTTTCTTGAGCTTAACGTCAATAAGTGTCAGGCTATAACTTATACCCGTAAACGCCTCCCTACTTCACCTCGCTGCTATCTAATCTTTAATCTGCCTGTTCCCTTAGTGAATGAGTTGCGTGATTTAGGTGTTATCTGCGACAAGGAACTCAATTTCCGTTCTCACATTGATAGTATAATAAAAAAAAGCCAACTCTGCCCTTGGTTTTATCAAGCGCTGGTCTAAGGAGTTTTCCAATCCTTATGTTACCAAATCTCTTTACATAACCTTCGTTAGGCCTCTTCTTGAATATGCCAGCCAAGTTTGGTCACCCTACTACAGAACTCACATCGTCCGGATAGAAGCTGTTCAACGCAGGTTTTTACGGTTTGCTTTACGTGGTCTTCCCTGGGATGATAGCCAAAACTTACCACCTTACACTGACCGGCTGAAACTTATAAATTTACAACCCCTTTCTATACGCCGAAACGTTGCCGACATTCTCTTTATTCATCAAATTTTAGTAGGTAATATCGATTGTCCTTCCTTACTTCAAATTATTTCTTTTAACACCAATCCCCGCAATCTTAGGTCTGTGCCACTTTTCCGGCTCAATCTTCACAGAACGAATTACGGACACCTAGAGCCAATGTCTAGGATGCTTCGCGAAGTTAACGATGTTCTGCCTCTCTTCGACTACCATCTCAGCAAACTCTCCCTCAAGAACATACTTATTTCCACCTATGCCTCACGTCCTAACTTTCTTTAACCGTTCCCACCCTTTAGTTTTTAAATGAAAATGTTAGTTTTAAGTTAATAAATCTGTCCGGGATTGACCCGGGCCGCAAAATCAAAATCAAAATCAAAATTAATTTTTTCACTTTTCCTGGTCATCACAAAGAAAAACATGTCTTTCGATGTCCACAACCAATTCAGAGTATGCATAATAGGTGGTTGCCTGGTAATAAAAGATATAAATTGGCTACCAAAAATACTCACTGTGTTGGTTCCAATTATAACTGGTATTTCTGTGCTGAACATGGACAACTACTGAGCGATTCGACTTGTCAAAAATGCCAAGTTTCACAGAGGTACGAAACATATCGACATTCGATATCAATTTATTCGTGACCGATATGCAAGTGGTGAATTTATTATTAATTTTGTTCGTTCTAAACAACAACCAACAGATATATTAACAAAAGTTCTGAGTAAAGAGCAATCTCAAAATTTAAGATTATTTATTGGAATAGAAAATAAACAATGTTATACATACGAGTATGTAACTAATGAATACTTGAACGATTGTAAGGAATAGGTGACATCATCTAAAAGTGGGAGTGTTAAGTAAAACATGAAGATGAGCGTGATTTAAATAATTTAACTTGGCAACTCTTTCCTCAACTTGAATTCATAACACTTTAGTACTAATGTACTTGACATATGCATGCATATCAATTCTGAATAAAAAGTTCTGATTATTGTCACTACAAAGGAGTCGGTCGTTTCTTTTGTTATCTAAAGTTAACACAAAAATCTATTGCGGTCAAGACCGGAGTTTTCGGGGGCCACAGAATGGTTCCATCCCGTCCTTTCCGCTGAATTTTCGTATTTGCAATACAACCCTATATCTGAATGACAGTGCCTTTGTCAACAACTTCAAGCAAAGATCGGAATTTAGCTTTGGAGCTAGCTGATGTAGTCCGATTAGATTGTAATCCAATATGCCTGAGCATGCTTTGATGTGTGACGAAAAGCTATCTGTTTGTAGAGTGGTGTACAAATGGTTGAGTTTTGTGATTCCATCTCTGGTGAATTGCTATTCTTCTGTCTGTAGAATTCGTCCATAAATTGTCTGATGAAATGGATGAATCTCCAGCATTTTTGGGATGGATTTTGGGATGATTGGATGATTTTCTTCGAAGACACTGGCGGCAATGCACAGACATTCGATGCCGAATGATATCGGGGAATGATAATTTATTTCCTTTGCCCCAAATGGATTTAGAAGACATGTAGTTCCACTACGATGTTACTACTTACAACACATTACGTGTCGTGCAAGCACGAGATATTTCCTTCGTGTTGTCTCCATCAGCCATGCCATCAAGCTTGGTAGTTTAGATTGCACAATATAACGTCTGTGTGAAAGGTGTTGAAGGAAAAGAGTGTCAGTAAACCGTGATTGTAAATTTTTCTAAAAGGAAACCTTAATATACCAGAAACGTTAGGTTAGGTTAGGAAAAAGTGTCTGTTGGAAAAACTAGCCCATTTAGGCCTATTGACCTATTTTTATGCCACGTAGATTTGTGATCTTCCTTCTCTTGGAACCAATTTGAGATTATGATGCAGCGTAGCAGACTGTTCACGTCTATATTTTTTATATCGCTTAAGTCATTGTTGAAGAAAGCTCCTAAGTGAAGTTTTCTTCTTTGGGAGAGAGCCGGGCATATACAGAGTAGGTGGGTGATTGTTTCTTCCTCTTCATCGTCCATGCAGCTTCTACTGGAATCATAAGGCAGTGTCCAGTGATGACACATATGATGGCGCTGAAATGTTTCCTATTTATAAAAAAATCAAACTCTTAGAGCGATTCAGATCCAGTTTTTGCCAGATCTGTTGCAAGACATGCTGATCTCACAGTCTACCTGAGGTCTGTTCTTTTGTTAGCATCCAGCTTTATTATTAATTTACACCTAGCGATTGGTATACAGATGCTACACTATTCCAGTAGAATAGGTAGAGTGGTTCCAATTTTGGCGAGTTCGTCGTCTCTACATGGGTGAAGGTTGAACTTCTCTACCATCTCTCTAGGAGATAATCGACGTGATAGCGGCCAGACTATCCGAAAAGATGTAAATATCCTTTGCAGATATCATGTTTTTCTTCAGCCAGGATAGAGCTTCTTTAACCCTCCGATGAGCGTATGGGTCTGGCCAGACCAAACCGGTTTTGAAATGTGCTTAAGTTTTTTTTCTTGGTATTCCTGAGTATCAGCAGTCCATGACTTCTTCAAATATGTTGAGGTGAACACAAAGTAACGGTAAACAATACGTTTTCGATATACTTATAGTGGAACAATTTCATTTTAACCGACTTTCGTGAATCATACACACATGGGTCTAAGTAGACCCACAGTTGATGCGTAGGTTTCATAGTGCGAACATCGAAAGTAAATTGGCTGGTGATTTGATATTAGGTTATTTTCAAGTGTTATTTAGTTTTCTATCGACAAAATTGCAGGTTAGTAATACTGGTTCATTGAATTTTATCTTCATTTTAGGATCATTTTAGGAGATATTTTGTTGGCGGTTGTGAATAGTATTTGGCTCGTGTGTCAATTTTTTCGTGTTTTTCGTTTGCAGTAAAATGGAGCGAGAAGGCGTGAGGTTGATATTATGACAAATTTGGTTCGTAAACTTTATGCATCAAATTTGTGTCCGGAAGAACGAGAGCGACTTGAGACGCAAATTGGACAAATGTGGATGAGGCGTCCGATATTGAACAAGAGATTGAGTTAGAGGCCGTTTTGGATGATAACGATGATGATTATGCGGAGGAATTATACACAGAAGCACCAACGGCAATTCCCTTATACGTTGCTGTTGCACCAGACTAAGTGGCTGCTCCTGTTCAGGAAGAGGCTTACCGTCCGAAAGATGCGAATCCACCACTTTCTGGAAGGCCACGTGCGCATACTGTGCCAACAATTACACTTAAAGGGCCATTACGAGGAACATTGTCGCATCACCGATCCATTTTCAAATCGTTGTTGTCACCCGAAATCGTGAACATTATCATGCGGAAAACTAATCGAAAAGCCTTGGAATCCTTTCGAACATGGAACGAAGCGCATCCCAAAAAAAAGCAGCGAGTTTGGATGATGAGGAACGAGGACGAAATGTATGCCTTCTTTGGGATGTTGCTGTTTACTGGTGTGTTTCACGCCAATTCGCAGCCAGCAAAAGAATTCTGGTCGAGTTGCAATATGCCCATCTACAAAGCCACCATGTGCTTCAACCAGTTCAAGCAAACTCGTGCGGAGAGACTTCAACAAAGCAAATCTGCGGCAATAGACGATGGCTGATGGCTAATTTAGAGATAGCTGCCAAGTGATCGTCGATGAGCCCGCGAAATATGGAATAAAGGTTTGGTGGGTCTGCGATTCCGTGTCAAATTATCCACTGAAAGGAATAATTTATACGGGAAACCCACCAGGTGGCCAACGTGAGACGAACCAAAGGTGAGCGGGTTGTCATGAAGTTGATGGAAAAATATATGACCAGCGGCAGAACAGTTTAACCTGACAACTCCTTTTCGTCATATAATTTGGCAGAGATGTTGATGAATTGAAATGTGGCGTTTGTTGGCACCGTTATAAAACCAAGACCTCCATCCCTCCTCAATTGCTGAACCCAAAACGTGCTCTGAATAGTACGATCTTTTGCTTTCACAATAATAATGTCGCTTTGTGTTCCTATATGGCAAAGGCAAAGAAGCCAGTAGTCATGTTCTCCACCGTTCACTACCGTCGTGACACCGATCCATCGAAAGCATCAAAGCCGGATCAAATATTGAATTATAATCAATACAAAGCAGTCGTAGACACAATGGATCAGATGTTGATTGGATATTCTTCTAAGCGTTCGACGAATCGGTGGCCGTTGGCAATGTTTTACAATATGCTTGATATCGCCGGCTTAGCCTCATTCATCATCTATGACGAGTTGAATCCAGCAAAACACAGCGGCAAACGCCACACATGACGAATCGTTGATTCGTAGGTTTGCTCACATCAAGCAAATAGTGAAACTTTTCAATGTCGTTGTAAGAATACTCGAAATGTACATGAAATTTAACAATCCATAATGTACGTATATTTCGTTATTTTTAGGTACCGGACTATCGCCCATCGACATCCGCAGCTCAAGCAAAGCCAACGTGAGGTTGCCTCCACACGTTCATCATGCAATCTTTGTGCTTCTTCTTCAAAACCGCGACGTAAAACTCGCAATTATTGCTGCATTTGCAATCGTTCTATGTGCCTCAACGAACATTCTATGCAAATGTTTAAGTGCAAACCAGAATGCTCTTCATAATGTATTTTTATTTGGTAATAAATTAAGGTACCAGCACCTTTTCAAACGGACTAAAACATTCCACACACATACATACATACTAGCCACATATACTTACAGACAACCACACATTTAGTACAACTCTCGTCATCTCTAGTGCCCTGTTCTGAAATATACGCATTTAATACGAGTATGTATGGGTTTGGGCAGACCCTTTATGCTCCATTTACTGCCTAATATGCCACTGCTCATCGGAGAGTTAATCGAAAAAATTTCCTCCTAAAACACGCTACAGTGATTTGGAAGTCTGAAGGAGAGGCTTAGATTACTATGAGCTTATTTGAGGAAACAGATCCATCTGTGTAGAAGGGTATTGACTCTTCATCCATGAAAGCCTCTTCCCCCAGATTCAAGCTTACATAAAAGTCTTTGTCAAACCAACCAAAGTTCGGGTATAGCGTAATCGATGTTCTATGTGAGGATTCCTAATGTATAAGGATATTGGTGTGGCCAAATGAATTATTTGTCCACCTTTTAGTCGATTTAAAGCGAATAGCTGCAGTTGAAGCTACTTTCCTGCTGAAAATATCGAGAGGTATCAATTGAAACAGAATATTCAGCAAACTCGACGAAATTATTTATCTGATGTTTGACGGAATCAAAATTTTCATATTTTTTCATAAAAAAACGTTTTTCTATCCAAAAGTTAAATTTGCTGTTCTTATTGAGAAACCTTTGGTAAATGAAGGATATTGGAGAAGGTGGTAGCTGAATTTTTCGGTACCGGTATATGCAAATCTAATGATTTTGACTTCCACTGATAACTTTTCTGGCCCGCAATTCGACTGATAATTTTATTCAATTTAAAGCCGTATGTGCCATTTCTAGCGTTTGGAGCGTGCAGTTCTGTGTATATTTCCAATACCCAATTACCAATTTAATTTATTTAAATTCAATTGTTCACATAAGAATATTACACTCTTTGAGAATACAATAAGCTTTACGGAATTTCAATATTTTAACAATGCAGTATAAATAAAATAATTATTAGAAATAAAAAAAAAAAGAAATTAATAAAAGAAGTGTGAAATTAATAAAAGTGTGAAGTAAACACAAAGAATAGTTGAAGAAGAAAAGAGAAAATAGAAGAAAAACAGGAGAATGAAGTTTAGGGATACAAAAGTGTAATGTTTCAGCGGAGCAAAGAAATAAATAAAACACGTACGGCTTTGTTAGTGCCTGTTTACATTGGCGACGGGTTGAAAGTCCTCACCATGAACGTCGTGTTCACATTGTCATGGGGTTGAAAGACTTTTTGACAAGCGGAACACTTGAATCGGAGCATTTTTAATTTTTAAACTTGCGCAGCTTGTTTGAAACATACTCGAACGTTTTTTCCTATTCTTCACACTTCCTTCCTCATCAAAGATCAAAACTAAAATGAGAAAATATGTCAGAAATGGAACGATATGGAAAAAAACGATGTGTTGCACCCACGAATCCACTTTAGAAATGCTATAAAACAGTCTCTTTGTAAGGGCAAAAGCACCTTTAGCTCTGGCCAGAGTAGCATCTACAGTTTTGCCAAAATACAGAAACTGATCTAGCCAGATTCCAAGGTATCTGACTACATTTCGACAGGCGAGAGTCTGCCCGTGTTGTCCAATGATCGAGAAACTTCGCCAATTTTTTCTGGTATCCCTTGAGGCTCCAGACAACGGCGTCCTAAAGAGAATGGTTTCCGACTTCTGAAAGTTGATTTTCAACTTCCAGTCATCGCAAAATCGTCTTATCTTATCGAAGTCACTCTGCAAGAGAGTATTAATGACCTCGATTTTTGAACCTGTTCTGTACGCTATCACATCGTCTGCGTACGCAATAGTATGGGGAAGTGAACCTATCAAGTCGCTTGTATAAATGTTAAATAGAATCGGCGAATTGACCGCGCCTTGCTGAAGACCATTTTTAATTTGAAATATTCCAACAGAAGTCACATCACCATTTTTCACGATGAACTGTCTGTTGGTTAGCATATTATAAAGAATGTACAAGAGTGGTTTACTGATCCCCAGCCTAGTCAGCTTATAGAGAAGACCCTCTAACCATACGGTGTCGAAGGCCTTCTCCAAGTCAACAAGGCAGGCACCAGTACATTGTTTTTTGCCTTTATTCCATTGGATATCGGACACCAGTTTAGACGCGGCATGTGAGATATCATGTCCCGCCTTAAAACCGAATTGATTATCCGGAACTATATGCTTGTCCTCAACCCACCTAGACAGAGCTCTATTGATTACTTTCTCAAAAACCTTACTGATATCCGGAAGGAGACTTATCGACCGGAGATTCGCCGGATTGGATATATCCTTTCCCTTTTTGGGGATAGGTTGAACCACCGCCGTTTTCCAATGCGCTGGATAATGTGCATTATTCATTGCATTATTAAACAGGGTGGTGTAGATGTCCACCGCTTCTAGAGGAAGATGTCGAAGCACGATATTCGGAATACCATCGGTCAACACTGATTACTTAGCTCTGATTGTGTCGAAGATCTAATGGAGTCCTTCCTTCGAAATGAATCGGGGTAGGCCACCCTCTCTGGCAATGACGTTATTTGCCATATTTTCGTCGCTAAACCGTGTGAAACCAGAGCCCTCGGATCGCCAGTTCTCCATTTCACAACGCAGAAGTCGTGCACAAAGACGCGACTGTCCAGGTCGTAATTAGGGCCAGTGGTATCAGTGGCCTTGTATACTTCATGGAAAGTCGCCCCTATGGCCTCAACCTTCTCCTGTGGATCCTCGATCACAAAGAAGTCGTCATCATCAGCGGCCTCATTTGGATCAATACTAAATGCACATAAACATATGTGTGTGCACAGAAAGATGCAATCATAAGGAGATGCATAGAGAGGTTAACAGCAGAGAGTGAGGGTGTCACTTGCATAAAGAAGATCGTTTATTAAGGTGGAACGTACAACGAATACTCTATATGCTCCTCCTAAAGTTGTTAGTAAACATACAATATGAAAATCAATTACAATGAGAAGTGAATTCAAAGTTATTTCAAATTGAAATACATTAATAACAATAGATGTGAATTAGGATAAATTAACCAATTTATGCCCGAGTTAATTCATTTTCAATATTTTATTTAAATTCATTCAATTTATTTGGAAAAACACTTAACTTAAGCAAATACGTAATCAATTATTTTTCTATCGTGAAAAAGTCGAGATGTTGCGTTAATGCACCAATGGGCAACAAACAGCATTAGTGAATTTTTTTTAAAAACTTTATTTTTAATTTTCAAATGTGTTTATACAATGCTAGGAATATCTATTTTATTGAGTGGAATTGCACAAAACATTTATCGTGTAATGCAATGTTGCATTGACTACAAATTTTGTTTGGTTTGGGATTTGCATAACCGTCAACGTTTTCGCTTAAGTCCTGGAAAAAAAATTCAATTTTATCACGCAAATTATTAAACGAACATTATTCAACATAACAATGGTAGTGTACCATTTCTTTCCTCGAAATCCAATTCGGTAGCACGAAATGTGCTCATCTAGCAAACCTACACCACCCATATGAGAGTTGTACTCAGGATTGACGTTTGATAGAGGGATATCTATCCTCCTTTTCTCAGCAAATGAAAACCTTTTTACACTCTTAATTGGATAAGCACCGTAGACATTGGACACCATAGTAACTACATTTTTATCTTTCCAGCTTGTTATAATTTGGCCAGTTTCTTTATCATAGTGCGTGGTAAAGTAACCCCTATCTACAATATGAGTGATCTAAAACGTAAAAGGTGGTCGAAGGAGATGTTATAGATTTGTCGGGAGAAGTTGGAAATATGATCGAGGCGCCTCAAACCATAGATGTAACGCGCGATGTTGTTAAAGGCAACATTAAGCTTTCTTTTGCTTAAAGCATCACATTTGCAGAAAATTTCACAGCCATATGTGAGGGTTGGAACAACTAGTGTCTTTGCGAGTAGCAAACGTGTGTTCAGAGGCGTATGGTATTGAGAGGCCCATAACAGACGCGGTATACCACAAACTTTACCTACCGCCGCATTAATATGCGTATCCCAAGATAGTGTCCTATTAGATAGCATTCCTAGATTTTTTGCCGTTTCAACATATTCTACGGTCGAGCCGTTTAGATGAATTTTAGGAAAATATGATAGATCGACGGGCTTCCTACTAATCACTAAACATTTGGATTTGTTAGGATTAAGAAATAATCCGTTCCTCTATGCCCATACTGAGATTCTGTCCAGATCTGCGTTAACTCTACTTACGCAGTCTTCAATCAACAAAAGAGGGCAACTTTCAAACAATTGGACATCATCGGCATACATGTGTATAGAGGATGAGCTGACAATGGAAGGGAGCTCGTTGACATATAAAGAAAAGAGAAGAGGTCCTAGTATGGAACCCTTTGGGACCCCTCTAGTTGTTGGAAGAAACTCAGATAGCATATGACCAATCGAAACAGCTTGTTTTGTGAGCCGAAGGTAGGAAGACACTAATCGAGTGGCCGATGTGGAAAATTGGAAACAGTATGCTAGTTTGTTACACAAATTGTCGTGATCCACGGTGTCGAATGCTTTTGAGAAATCTAGAAGAACTAAAAAAGTTACTTGGTCATCATCTATCGCCTTCCTTATATCCTCTACAACATTGATAACTGCGGTTGTGCAACTGTGGTATTGGCGGAAACTGGATTGCATTGTAGATAAAAGATTGCATGAACGGATATGGGCATTTTTTAGCTTTTGCATGATTCGTTCAAACACTTTCGAGACTTATGGTAGAATGGAAATAGGTCTATAATCATGGCTATTGGCGCTCTTTAATAATAATAATAATCACTTTATTATTAAGTAAAATAAATTACAATCAATAATAACAAAAGTTATAGGGCTAGCTACCAGGGCTTTCGGCTAAATATTAAAAATTAACGTAAACAATTTTACTAGAGAGTTATAAACTTAACTAATATTATATGTCATTTTGAATGTTTAAAGTTGTTAATAGTGTGAATATTAGTTTAATATTGTATTCTGTAGGTGTTTTCAGTAGTTCTGTCAGTGAGTCTTTGCAAGCAATGTTTTATAATGTGTTCCTGATCTTTTCGCAGTCCATTAGGTGTTGTGTGGAGAGGGTTACATTTTTGGAGCATAGATGACAGCTAGGGGGTTCAGTTTTTGCTAGCAGGTGTTCGTGAGTCATGCGTGTATGACCCATTCTGAGCCGCAGAAAACATTTTAACATGTGTTTTGCGCAGCTTGTTGGGCATATTGCCATTTCTGTCGAGTAATGATGGCTGTACTGACCCCATTCGATTTGTATGTTATTTTTCCATAATGTTTTAATATGGTTCTTAAGGTCTTTTTTGTTGTTTATGTTAAACATGACGAGCGGTTCAGTTGTTGCCAACCGTGCAGCTTTGTCAGCTTCTTCATTGCCTTTGATGCCCATGTGACCAGGTACCCATGCGATTTTAAGTCTGTTTGTGTTTTTGATGAGCTTATCTCTGATGTTTTGAATGATGGGAGAGTTATGGTTGATGTTTTTGATAGCATTAATTGAAGACAGACTATCAGTGCATATTAATGATCTCTTGTATTTTGTGATTTTGGTTGCTTGGAGTATTGCGGTTGCTTCGGCCGAAAAGACGGTTGCGAATTGGGGTAGAATACCCTTAGTAAGAACGGTGCCATTTTCGTCTACGACTGCGAAAGCCGTGCAATCTCCTGTTTTGGAACTGTCGGTAAAGATGATGGTCCAGTTTTCCGATTTGAGTTTATCGGAAAGTTCTTTAAAAACGGCCTTGTATATTTCGCTGGTGGTTGAGCTTTTTGGGTAATCCTTAAGGTCTAGCAAGATGGATGAGTCCGACAACAGCCATGGTGGGTACGAGTATGTTATTGCGTTGTGAAATTGCATTATAAACGGGATGCCTAGGCTGCGTGCGCACTGTTGAGCGTTGTGGATAGTCGATGGTATTTTTGGTGTTTTCTTACGGGATATCGTTCTTCTGGCATCTTTTATGATTGGTGGTTTTGATGATGATGTAAGTTTAGATATGAGAAGTGACGTGAGATAGTCGAAACTTTGCTCAACTGATGGCAGACCTGCTTCTGTTAGCATGTTTTTCACCGGTGTCGTTTTGAATGCCCTAAGGCTGCACCTTACAGCTGCATGATATTGTGGTTTCAGTTTCAGGATTGTTGATTTGCTGCATTTACCGTAAATAACTAGCCCATAGTCTATTTTCGATAGTATTATTGCTTTGATGACTCTGTTGAGGGTGTTTGTGTGGGAAGCACCGTTTTTGCAGGAAAGATACTTAATTATGTTAACTCTAATAGCTAGGCTTTTTTTCATATATAAACAATGTTCAATAAAATTAAATTTACTATCAAAAATAACTCCTAGAATATTTAATTTGTTGACATTACAGATATTATTATTATTAACATTAATTGACAATAATTTTGTGCAGCTGGTTTTTCTGCAAATGTGCATTACTTTTGTTTTGTTAAAAGAAATTTTAGAGCCAGAGGACTCGCACCAAACTTTAATGTCTGATATTATTTTACCAAATGTCGAGTTTACCTTATTGAGTTCCTTGCATTATGAGAATATAAACAGGTCGTCCGCATACATGATTTCACTCAGCTCATTGAAAGCGATTATGAAAATAATAACCGAGATTGGGGATCCGTGAGGGATGCCATTTTCGGAGTTATATATGTTAGAATATATATTGTTTACTTTTATTCGAAACTTTCTGTTTTTGGGGAAAAAATTGATATAATTCAACATCTTAGGACCGATTTTCGATTGAATGAGCTTCTTGATTATAGTATGTATTCCAATTCTATCAAAAGCTTTTTCAAAGTCAATCGATAGGATTGAAACGTGATTTTTTGTGGATAAAGCGGACGCTATGAATTCGTCTATGTGAAGGAGTGCGTCTATGGTGCTCCGACCATGCTTGAAAGCGACCTGATTAATGTCGATAAGATTGTTTTGTTCTATGTACCAAAGTAGTCTTCTAGCTATGATTTTTTCCATTATTTTACCCATACATAGCAGCAGGGATATTGGGCGGTACCCACTAATTTCGCAAGGTGATTTATTTGGTTTTGCAATTGGAACTACACTTGCGACTTTCCACATTTGTGGAATACCACCTGTATCAAAGATATGGTTATATAGTGATACTATGCGTGCTTTTAGTGCTGTTGGGGAGTTTTTCAGCATGGGATATGAAATACGATCGACACCTGGCGTTTTACCTCTCATTGAAGAAAGGCAATTCTCCAGTTCTATTAGTTTGATTGGTAATTCTATTAAGCAAGCTGAGGATGACGTCTCATAACAAGGAAGGTTATTGTTAAGTAGGAAATGTTTTTGGTTCAAGAAGTTGGAGGAGAAGTTGGAGTCCTTGGCATAATTTGACCAGGCTTGCGCAAAGTGGTCAGCAATTTCGGAAGGGCAGGTAAGCGTATTTGTTACAGTTTTAATGACCTTTATTGAGTTCTGCGTGTAGTTTCCCGTAAGTGACTTTATGTCAGCCCAGAGTTTTTTGGATGATGCTTTTGGGTTAATACTAGCTCTAAATCTTTCGAAACAGTCTTTCTTAGAAAGCTTTGCCGCCCGACGAAACATTGCATTGTATTTCCGTTAGGCGACCAGATTAGTATCATTTGGGTGTTTTTTGAAGTCGTACCAGGCTTTCTGCTTAATTTGTCTTAGATTTTTAATTTCCTTGTTCCACCATGGTACATACATTTTTTTGGAAGCGCTACTTGTTTGAGGGATCGATACGTTAGCTGCATGTCGGATTGATTTTGTTTTTACAGCTGCTTCTCTGTTTATATTTTCTGATGGAATATACGATGTTAAGACGTCTAGGACCGTAGTTTCGAATAAGGGCCAATTTGCCCTGTCTGTTTGAAACTTTGGCAAACATTTCGTAATTTTGGGTTGCCTTCTAAACTCCAGCGTTGTAATTAACGGGAAATGATCGCTTCCGTGAAGGTCAGGGAGGACTGACCATTTAACGTATGGGAGTATCTGTGCAGAGATAAGGGATAAGTCGACTTGTGTAAATGTTTTATGGGTGGAGAAATGCGTGGGGCTAACATCGTTTAATATAATTTGGTTATATCTAGCTAAGAAGTCTTCTAGAATTTTGCCTCTTGTATTAGTAGATTGAGAGCCCCATAGAGGGCTCCAAGAATTGAAGTCTCCCGTAACTAATACGGGGGTGTTTATGCCGTACAGTATGTTTTCAATGTCAGCAACACAAAATGTTTGGTCTGGTGAGATGTATAATGATATCACTGTAAATGTATGTTGTAATGTGATTTCAACGGAGTTTGTATTAAAAAATCTGTGCGGAATGGATCTATGAACTAGTAGTCCAGTTCCGTGTTTGGCTGATGTGTTGGCTGGGAGATTGTGGAAAAAAGGGAAGTATTGCTTGGGTGAGTATGGATTAGAATCTTTGTAGCGTATGTGTGTTTCTCTTAAGGAAATTACGGAAGGTTTAAGGTCTTGCAGCTCATGGTAGTTGTTACAATAACCATTCAGGTTCCATTGCAAAACCCTAATCATCATTATAAAGGCAGGGGTCTTAGTAGCAATATATTTTATTTGCACAAAAAACCGTGAGCATTTGTTGGGGGCGTGGGGTGGAAGGTTACACGTTTCACGAGATGTATTGCCATTGCATCTTTTGATGGTATGGCCCAACAATTGACAGTTTCGACAGCGCATCGGATTAGGGAAATATTGCTCAACTTTGACGTTGTACCATCCAATACTCACAGTGCTTGGTGGTCTGAAGAGATCAAACGAGAAGAGTATGAGACCTGTGGGGCGTTGAGTTCTGTCTATGGATTTATTGAATTTGAAGACATCCGTGACGCCTTGTGACCTCATTTCATCAGCTATTTCTTTTTCGGGGACATTGATAAGGTAGGGTGCATATACTGTGCCTTTGGATGAGTTAAGCGTCGTGTGAAGGGTAATTTTAATTGGGTTCGAGAGCGACGTTTTTGAGGTTACCATCTCTCATTTGTGTTATGGAATCGTAGTCTGTACTTATGCTGTCGATTGCTTTTTTAAGTATAAATACACTGAATGAGGAAAGTGGTTTTTCTTCACTAGTTGAAGAAATTACCAAAAATTTGGGGTTATTTAAGATCGAGAAGAATACGTCGCTTAGTTCTATAGAGGAGGGTTTTTTTCTTTTTTTGTGTTTGGGTTCGATTAGCAGGTCAGTATCAAGCCCGCTGAATCGATTGCCCAAAGGGACACGTGACTCAGGGGCCATAATTTATTTATTTTCACTTACTTTCACTATTTGCACTTTTCTTTTACACACTAAGGAATAAAGAAGGCGAGAAAGAGTGAGATATACAGCTATGAAAATAGCGGAAGAAATTCACCAACGAGAAGAGCGGCGGAATACAATAGGATACACCCGATATTGCCGGCTTGAAGGTTAGTCGGTGACTGCGCGCTCTTTTGAATCGGTAGGACTTTCTCCAGCTTCCATTGGGTAGGAAAAACACTAGTTGTTAAGATGGTATTGAAAATGTGTGTAAGAAAGGGTAATATAACTGGAAGAATGGCCTTAGAAAAAACTGGGTGTATTCCATCTATACCCACCGCAGTCGATTTTATAGATAAAACGCTTGCAACCATGTCTCTGCCTAACTCTGCCAACCCCAGAGAACTCGAATAATTGTTAAAAGTGATTGAGATTTCTCACTTACTTCAATCTGCAAGTATGCGTCAGAAAGGCCAATGGTTGAAAAAAAAAATGCCTTTAGCGAGTAAAACGAAGATTTCGTCTAGTAAAGTCAACCGGAACTGGTTGGCATCCAGAGCGTTCTCCTTCCGATCTGCTGTGATTGGTGCTGCCCGTTGCGAGAAATCTACTGGTTTGATGACCTTAACCTGTTCGAGGTGATCAATTTCGTCGTTAATTATTGTCATTGTTGCGTATGATACTGGGTATTTTCGCTTGAAGCATGATTTGACTACTGGCTTTAGGTGCAGAATTACTTCTGCTTTGTGCATAGTCCCATTTATCCATCAAAGAGATCGGAAAACTTCAATTTTATTCTGGAAATCTCCTGCGAGATACTTGAGGATAGAGCTAATGTCGATTCTGTTGTTCTCACTACTGAGCAGATCGCGTTGATTGGTAAATCAAACATTTGTAGGGTGTCCATCCAATCTAGTACCAGAATATTAAGTGCGTTCAGTTTGGTGACATAACAGATTCCGCTAGATTGAACACCCCTAAATGACATTCGGCATTTGAATTCTCCACACAGTGGAACGGACTGGCGCTCCTTGCCGACTGCTGTGCCGCTGTTAGAGTTAGTTCACCTAATTACAACCCAAGCTTCCTTGTGTCGATCTGCTATCGAATATGATGTTAGAGTCAACTTGTTGCTGTTTTCATCTGCTTCCAGTTTTGCCAGTAACCTTGTTGTGATGTCAGAGTCGTATGTGCTAGTTAGTCCTCAAACAAAAATTAACCATTTGAAAACGTCAGCGGAGATTGAGGTTAATTTAAAAAGTTCACATTGCTTATTCACAATTCCTGCAAACGTTTGAAAATAATCGATGCAAGACTTGAGCGTATTCTCAGTTAAGGATTTGATAATTTCCTGTTGCTGGCGTCCATTTTGTAGGATCGAGTAAAAATCCTAATAGAGCAATGGAGTGTTCTCATTATGTGTACAACAATAACTCAATAGATGCAATCCAGCAAATCAACGCCACCCATATATTTGCTATAAACCTCAACAACTTGAGGAGCGGAATATGTCTGTTTTGTTTTTCTTTTCGCTGTTTGGTGATGATTGGCTTACTTCCAACACACTGTGACAGCATGTTTGCAGGCTTGTTATCAAACTAGTACACCAGCTACACTTTCACTCCGCAACCTTGTTTTTTCAGTTCCTTCTCTGTTGGTATTTTAGAATTGGGGACTCGGGTTAATCTAAATATAGTAACCCATTTTTTTAACAGCTGAACGTGTAATTTGGGACTGTGATACCAATTATCGGGAAAAAAATTATGGTTGACATGTGTAACCACTTTAGACGTAAGCCTCGTCATGAAGTCTCAAGTGTCTTCTAAATCATCAAAAATTTACTCTCCAGTAAAAATTTTGAAGTCGTAACTGAACCTGGAAACTCCAGATTTGGCTGGGTTATACTCTTCAGTTCGTAACGGCAGTTAATGGGTATTATTTGCTCATACACTGCAAGAAGCTCTACTTTTGTAATAAGTATTGTAGAATCTGAATTCCAAAAATGATCTTATTTTAAAAAGTTTGTCGCATTCATTTGTTCCAAATGTATTCAAATCAATGTGATCACTGAAGCGTAAGAACCTCTTTACAGTTTCCCAGTTTCAAAAAGTTATTCCTGGCCAACGGACTTGCATTATAGGAGCAAGTCGCGAAGATGGCAGTTGAACACAAAACATGTTAATCACCATGCCAACGAATTTTTTTTTTCTTTATTTAAAGTAGCGCGCTCACAAAAATGTTTGTACTCAGAGCGGGCGAAAGAAACTAAGATAGGAAAGAAAGATAGGTACCAATGTACGTTGGTTTTAAAGGTCTGAATATTATAATGACGAGGAAATAGAGAGCTCTGCTCGGTTTCGACGATGCAAGTGCCATTCACGGATAATGGCTGATTAAATTTCGCTTTAACGACAGCAGACAGCATTTTGTTTTGGAAGCATTAAATTCCACTCTGTTGATAGTTCCCCAATTTGTTATGCTATTAGTAATGGAATTTAAAGAGCTTAACATACGCTGACGTTCCCGTTCTACAGCCAATGAGCAGGGACGTGAGTCAGGAAATGAATATGAAAAGCAGAGATTCAGCAAAGGAATATATTGGATCAGAAGTGGCAGACAGGAGATCATCCATCAAAATTAAAAAGAGTGTCGGAAACAGGACGGAGCCCTGGGGCACACCAGCATTTATTTTGTGAACATCAGACTTGAAACCATCAAAGACAACTTGTATTGAACGTTCCAAAAGGTAGTTTCTAATCCATTGAAGAAGAGAGTCGTCGATCCTAAATGCACGCATTTTCGACAAAAGAGCCTGATGCCCAACTCAGTCAAATGCCTTAGAAATATCAAGTGCAACTATCTTGCTTTCGCTAGATTGGTGTACGCTTTGATTCCACTTTTCGGTGAGACATGCCAACAGATAATCAGTGGACCTGTTGCTACGAAAACAATATTGCCGGTCATTGAGAAGTTTTCGTGTTTCGAGATTTTCCATGACCTTGGAAAGAAGGGACGTCAGTGCAATGGGTCTGTAGGAGGAGAGAGAAGATGATTTAGGGACAGGCTGGACAAATGCTGTTTTTTATCTGCTTGGAAAGAGCCCTAAAGACTAGGATTGATTGAAAAGAAAGTGGTTTTGCCAGCGAGGAAGAACACCTCTTCAGAAGAAAGGGAGATATACCATCTGGACAAGCGGAGTTATGTACGAGTATGTTGAGATCTTTAAGCAGTCTTGCTACTACATGAGTGCGAAAGTGGATTCGTCCCATTGAAGATTCGACGCACTCAGGTGTAAGCGGAGGCACAATCTGGAAGCAGAGAGCTGAGGCAGAATTTTTTATGTTTTTGGCAACGACCAAAAGCTTTTACTACCTTTGGGACTTTGTAGTTAATTCGCCTCAACTTCTGGTCGTATTGAAATTTCACACTCTTAAGAAAGACGTTGCAGTCACTCCTGATTGTTTAAACTTTTTTGGATTTTCCTCTGTCAGGTTCGTCTTGAAGGACCGAAAAAACATTTCTCTAACCCTGACAGCCTCTTTACAGCTCCAGTCTTTTGACTTGATGCTCTTCATCCGATGAGGGATAAGGGATCTCATTCTTAAGAGAACAGTGCATGTGATCATATCAGTAGCGGCATCCAGGTCGTTATCGAGGAAACATAACGACCAGTTAAAATACTCTATTTCGGTTGTTACTTCATTTTCTGCCTTAGTTATGTTGTAATTAAGATCCTTTTAGTTTGGCTGATCGACAACAAATTGAATTAACTCCTAAGCTAAAGGAAGTTCCTTATGGAAAATTTGCTGTTGATATTAGTTCTAGGTTCGTATAATTTCAGTTGAAAGGGTTCTACTGACCTTAGACCCGGTTTAGATGGCGACTCGTGTGTCTGCTATGTTGATATTATTTGGGTGAGGAGAGTTAGGAGTAAGATAGGAGGACAGTCACGAACAAAATATAAAAATCGAGGAAAGTCACTTTCCACAACCGAAATGTTCCTTCGCTATTCCATTTCATCATTATTAGTTCGATCGTTGAGTAGAGATTTTCGCAGGTAATAGGGAGTATTTGGACGAGAGATGCGGTGTCCGATATAGAAGTGTTTCAATTCACTTAACCTACCTTAAATTTTATTAAGGACTATTTTGCAATGTGTAATGACTGCCCACTACGTAGTCGGGAGTCACCATCTAAATAGGGTCTTAGATTACGTGGGTTGGTGTTAGGAGAGATAAGTCGAAGAAAAAAGGGTGTAGATGTTACCAACTAGTATCTTGATGGCGAAGGAAATGTCGGTCATTTTTAGGCGTACAGAAAGTGGCTTTAAGTCTATAAGCTTCAGCCGATCTGTGTACGGTGGTAAATTTAATTTATCAGTTCGGGGAAGTCGATGTAAATCCAATCGGCGGAACCTGCGTTGTACGCCATCAACCCGGTGAATATGGGGGGCTTAGTAAGTTGGGTAGGGATTTGACAGTGAGCTGATGGGTGGGTGGACGGGAGATAATGGGTGGATGGCTGTAGCCGGCGGACGGGTGATAGTGGGTGGATGGTAATAGTGCGTACTTCGGTGCTAGGGATGAGTGGTAGTGTGTGGATGGTGGTAGGGGTGTGTGATAGTGGGTAGATGGATGGTAGTGGTGGGTGATAGACGAAAAATAATTTCAGCCCAACCACTGATTCTGGCTATTCAGTAGCACTCGTAAATTAAAAATTCTTTCATCGTATGGATGTGGGATTAGAGCCCAGATCGACATACAATACCCTACGAACGCCAGACTAACATTTACACACATGAATAGAACATGTACCGCAACCGCCGCTACGAAACAAAACGAAATCAACAAACGAAGACGAACACAAAGAGAACGACAGATTTGCCAAAAATAGCTTTGAGTAGGGAGTTCAGTTTGAGTCGCCAAACCAAACGGTCGTTTCGGGATCTGTTGTATGATATATTAAATAAATTTGAACAATTGAATGAGAGGTGTTTTTATTTCGTTCTATCCAAATCCTACAAGTGGGGGCTTAACCGGGATTTATTTTCTCTGAGGATCATTAAATCCTCGTCCGGGATTTTATTTGAAATCGAACCATTTTTGTTGTGGATAATGTGCGAGTGATTTTCCTCTATTAAGGGTTTTTGCAACGCAATAACCAAATTCTTTGCAACACGCCGGACAAAAAATATTGCTAAGCAGAGAGTGGTAAAAAAAAAAACGATAAAAGGGAAAAAGAGCAACAACTCGACAGGTGATAGTGTGTGGTTTCATCCCCGTTAGTGTGGCGTGTTGCCGGGAATTAAAACTGCAACGGCATATACAAACAAAAAACCCCGTTTGCAGCGGTGTGTGTAACAGAGGGTGAAAATCAACTGCATCGCCGTTGTGTGCTCCAACGCATGTACATGTGAATCACGATAAGTCTGCTGATGAGCAGTGAAGACGTAACGGTTACCAACTAAAAAAAATCTGCCGTGGAGCAGCAAGAACAAGAAGAAGCGAAGCAGTAAAAAGGGCGAGTAAACGACTGTTTGGCATTTTGGTTTTAGTTTTTTTTTAGCATAGTTTTTTTTTATTGCAAACTGTATATGTAATTTTTTTTCTCTGAATTTGGCAATAATTTTATAATGGAAATGGAGACGATACTAGGGTTAACGGTGGACGGACTCAAAGACAAGTGTACGCAACTTAAACTACTGACGACAGGACGGAAAGCAGTACTACAAGACAGGCTCTTAGACCACTTCGGTCTATCTCGTAGTGTTGCGAGCGATGAATATGAACAAGAAGCAGAAGTCGAGAATGCGCAGAGCGGTGTGTTCTGTGGGGCGAACGAATCTCCGCCATTAACACGTCCCACACCGTCGTCAACGTTTACCTTGCGGGATATCGAAGATGCGATGACTCCGTTTGACGGAACTGGGTTCCCCGACATCAATCGGTGGATCCAGGACTTCGAGGATAACGCTATTACGGTTAAATGGAACGAGCTACAGACATTCGTTTACGCAAAGCAATTACTGAAGGGAGCCGCTAAGCTATTCTTTCGAAGCCAATCAGGGGTTAGCAGTTGGGCTGCGCTGAAGAAGAAGCTAATTGAGGAGTTCGGTAAGAAGATGTCGGCAGCCGAAGTACACCGAATGCTGAAAGCAAGGCATAGGAAGGCGTCGGAAACCCTAAGGGAATATTTTGTATTGCCTCATGGAGTTGGGAAATGAGATCGCCCTTGATGAAGAAAGTCTAATCGAATACTTTGTTGAAGGTATCCAAGACAGCAGGCAGAATAAGGCGGTATTATATCAGGCCAAGTCAATTTCGGAGCTTAAAAACCAAATTAAGATATACGAGAAGGTGAGGGGTCCCATTCCTCATCCATCCTACTCAAGTAGAAGTCATCGAACGCCGGTTAGTGGTCAGGGTTCTACTACGTTTACCGGTCAGCTCACAGTGAAGCTGGAAAATAAAGGTAGAGGTTGTTTTAAGTGCGGAGATTTAACGCACATGGCTAGGCAATGTAGCGCACTTGAGTTTAAATGATTCAAATGTGGGCAGCCTGGTCACAAAGCAAACGAGTGTCAGCTGATAGAGCAGGCAGGGCAGCGATCAGTTAAGATAGAAAGGAGTCACGTTCACACTGTTAATAACGACGTTTGGCCGGAATCGCATATCTCATTCGCAATAGGTTCGAAGCGTGTGTTCAAGAGTATAAACGTCAGAGGGGCCATGGTGTCTGCACTATTAGACACTGGCAGTGACTTATGCTTGTTGCGCTACGACTACTTGCTGCAAATGGAGTACATCGAGTTGAACACAGATAAGAGGAGTCTGATAGGCATCGGGCAGAGTAGGGTGACAACCATGGGAAACTTTTGGGAGAAACTTTAAGTCGACGGGGTCGAGGTGGAGTTGAACTTCCACATAGTGAAAGAGGCAGACATGCAGTATGCCGCTGTAATAGGAAACGATGTGCTGGAGATGGTTGACCTGGTCATCACAGCAGAGGGTGTGGAGTTTAAACAAAAGCGGACCGGAGAAAGTCGGCGAGGCGATGAATTAGTCGTTCCGGTCAGGTTAGAAAACAAAACGCATGATTCGATTAAGGGCAATGTTGCATCGGTGGCCGGTGGAGGCCGAGGAAGTGCCGAAGGTGGCGATAGTTTAGAGGAGGGCCACGGAAGTCACGAAGGTATTGATAGTGTACGGAGTGCATCGGAGTTAGTCGAGGAATTGGGAGCGCTATGTTTATCTGCGGAAGAAGGCACGTTCACGAGGAACCAACCCTAAACTTGGACTATTTGGGAAAAGAGATCCGGATGAAGCTGTTGACCATGTTGGAGAACTATACACCGGTTGGCGACAAGGAGTCACCAATAGAGATGAAGCTGGTCTTGAAAGACGATAGACCTATATTCCAAGGACCCAGGCGGATGGCCTACGTAGATCAGAACGTGGTGCGCAAGCAGGTAGATACCTGGCTAGCAGAAAAGATCATACAACCAAGTAGATCTGAGTATGCGTCGCCGATTGTGTTGATCACGAAGAAGGACGGGACGAAGAGGCTGTGCTGCGACTACCGGAGGCTAAACGAGAAAATCGTGAGAGACAACTTCCCGATGGTGCTGATGGACGAGGTCCTCGAGCGGTTGCAGGGAGCTAAAGTTTTCACGACATTGGATCTGGAAAATGGTTTCTTCCATGTCCCCATGGAGCCAGGCTCACGCAAGTATACAGCCTTCGTAACGCAAGACGCACAGTACGAGTTCCTGTATGTGCCGTTCGGAATATCGAATTCGCCAGCAGTGTTCGGAAGGTACATCCATACAGTGTTTCGGACATTATTCCAAGCAGGTGTAGTTGTGGTGTATGTCGACGATTTGGTCATTCCGTCGAGTACTGAGGAAGAGGGTATCGAAAAGCTTAAGGCTGTTCTGGGAGTCGCAGCGGTATATGGGCTGCGCATTAAGTGGAAAAAATGCCATTTTTTGAAGAAAAAATAGAATTCCAGGGGTACAAGATAGAGGACAGTACCATAACGCCATCAGATGAGAAAACGAAGGCAGTAAGGGACTACCCCGTGCCAGCTGATAGGAAAACGCTTCAACGTTTCCTGGGATTGACTTCCTATTTTCGGAGGTTTGTAGAGGGTTTCGCGATCATTGCCAAACCATTGTCGGATATGCTACGCAAAGACGTCCGCTTCGAGACGCGAGCAAGTTTGGATACGGAACGGTACTATTGCAAAACGATCCAGACGACCAAGCATTTCACCCGATCCAGTATATGAGCCGAAAAACAACCAGCACAGAGGAGAAGTACCACTCTTATGAGCTAGAGGTGCTAGCCATAATAGAGGCGCTCAAGAAATGGAGAGTGTATGTACTCGGGTCGAAGTTTAAGATCATAACAGACTGCAACGCGTTCGCTATGACTATGCGAAAGGATGACGTACCATTGAGAGTGTCCAGGTGGGCGATGAAGCACGTCGACGCTCTGAGTAGGCTGTCGTGCCTCATGGTGGAAGATTCGTTGGTTCATCGCCTGAGAAGTGCTCAAATGGAAGATGATTGGTCCAGAGCCGTGAGGAAGGTGCTGGAGAAGGACCAATATGAAGACTTTTATATAAAGGCGGGAGTTCTGTATAAAGATCACAATAAGGAACTTATAGTTGTGCCGGCGGCAATGGAACAGGAGGTCATTAGCACTGGACATCAACAGGGACATTTTTCAGCAAGGAGAACGCAAGACCTGATTGAAAAAACATTTTATATTCCGGGATTGGCCGCCAAAGTGGCAAACAGTGTCAGGGCATGTGTCAAATGCCTCATAGCTGATTCTAAAGTCGGTAAGAAAGAGGGCTATCTGAAGCCAATCAACAAGGAGGACAAGCCACTGGGAACATTCCATATCGATCACGTCGGGCCGATGGAACAAACGCACAAACTGTACAACCATCTTCTAGTTGTGATAGATGCGTTCTCCAAATTCGTGTGGCTCTATCCAACGAAGAGTACGGGGACGGAAGAGGTGATAGATCGACTGAAGAAGCAGTCCGCGGTTTTCGGGAACCCAAAGCGGATAATATCGGACCGAGGAGCCGCCTTCACCTCCAACGGTTTTGAGAGTTATTGTCAAGCCGAGCAGATCCAACATTTACTCATAGCAACAGGCGTCGAGCGAGTACAACAGGTGCTGAACAATACTCCATCAAGGGTAACCAAGTTTAGCCCGTTTAGGATTTTGACAGGCTTGGAGATGCGAGTGGGAGATTATCCAGACCTACGGGAATTCATTGAGGAAGCGGCCGTCGCGGAACTAGAGGAAGCAAGGGACACCCTGCGAGAGAAAGTCCGGGAGAACATCGCGGTGGTTCAAAGAGAAAACCGAAGAACCTTTGATAAGAAGCGGGTACCGGAACAGACATACGACCTGGATGAGTTAGTCGCCGTCAAGCGCACTCAATTCGGCGCAGGCATGAAGTTGAGACCGAAGTACTACGGGCCATACAAAATAACGAGAAAACTTAACCACGGCCGATATGAAGTAGAGAGAGTCGGCTTCAGCGAGGGACCACGTCGAACAAACACAGTGGCCGAGAACCTGAAGAAATGGAATCCTTCATTCGGGGCGAATGAATCGCCAGGATAGCCGCTTGTGGGATTAGAGCCCAGACCGACATACAATACCCTACGAACGCCAGACTAACATTTACACACATGAATAGAACATGTACCGCAACCGCCGCTACGAAACAAAACGAAATCAACAAACGAAGACGAACACAAAGAGAACGACAGATTTGCCAAAAATAGCTTTGAGTACGGAGTTCAGTTTGAGTCGCCAAACCAAACGGTCGTTTCGGGATCTGTTGTATGATATATTAAATAAATTTGAACAATTGAATGAGAGGTGTTTTTATTTCGTTCTATCCAAATCCTACAAGTGGGGGCTTAACCGGGATTTATTTTCTCTGAGGATCATTAAATCCTCGTCCGGGATTTTATTTGAAATCGAACCATTTTTGTTGTGGATAATGTGCGAGTGATTTTCCTCTATTAAGGATGTTTGCAACGCAATAACCAAATTCTTTGCAACACGCCGAATTAAAAATATTGCTAAGTGCATAAGCAGAGAGTGGTAAAAAAAAAAAAACGATAAAAGGGAAAAAGAGCAACAACTCGACAGGTGATAGTGTGTGGTTTCATCCCCGTTAGTGTGGCGTGTTGCCGGGAATTAAAACTGCAACGGCATATACAAACAAAAAATCCCATTTGCAGCGGTATGTGTAACAGACATGTACATGTTAATCACGATAAGTCTGCTGATGAGCAGTGAAGACGTAACGGTTACCAACTAAAAAAAATCTGCCGTGGAGCAGCGAAGAACAAGAAGAAGCGAAGCAGTAAAAAGGGCGAGTAAACGACTGTTTGGCATTTTGGTTTTAGTTTTTTTTTTAGCATAGTTTTTTTTTATTGCAAACTGTATATGTAATTTTTTTTCTCTGAATTTGGCAATAATTTTATAATGGAAATAGAGACGATACTAGGGTTAACGGTGGAAGGACTCAAAGACAAGTGTAAGCAACTTAAACTACTGACGACAGGACGGAAAGCAGTACTACAAGACAGGCTCTTCGACCACTTCGGTCTATCTCGTAGTGTTGCGAGCGATGAATATGAACAAGAAGCAGAAGTCGAGAATGCGCAGAGCGGTGTGTTCTCACACCGTCGTCAACGTTTACCTTGCGGGATATCGAAGATGCGATGACTCCGGTTGACGGAACTGGGTTCCCCGACATCAATCGGTGGATCCAGGACTTCGAGGATAACGCTATTACGGTTAAATGGAACGAGCTACAGACATTCGTTTACGCAAAGCAATTACTGAAGGGAGCCGCTAAGCTATTCCTTCGAAGCCAATCAGGGGTTAGCAGTTGGGCTGCGCTGAAGAAGAAGCTAATTGAGGAGTTCGATAAGAAGATGTCGGTAGCCGAAGTACACCGAATGCTGAAAGCAAGGCATAGGAAGGCGTCGGAAACCCTAAGGGAATATTTGTATTGCCTCATGGAGTTGGGAAAAGAGATCGCCCTTGATGAAGAAAGTCTAATCGAATACTTCGTTGAAGGTATCCAAGACAGCAGGCAGAATAAGGCGGTATTATATCAGGCCAAGTCAATTTCGGAGCTTAAAAACCAAATTAAGATATACGAGAAGGTGAGGGGTCCCATTCCTCATCCATCCTACTCAAGTAGAAGTCATCAAACGCCGGCTAGTGGTCAGGGTTCTATTACGTTTACCGGTCAGCACACAGTGAAGCTGGAAAATAAAGGTAGATGTTGTTTTAAGTGCGGAGATTTGACGCACATGGCTAGGCAATGTAGGCTAGTGTGTTCAAGAGTATAGACGTCAGAGGGGTCATGGTGTCTGCACTATTAGACACTGGCAGTGACTTATGCTTGTTGCGCTACGACTACTTGCTGCAAATGGAGTACATCGAGTTGAACACAGATAAGAGGAGTCTGATAGGCATCGGGCAGAGTAGGGTGACAACCATGGGAAACTTTTGGGAGAAACTTTAAGTCGACGGGGTCGAGGTGGAGTTGAACTTCCACATAGTGAAAGAGGCAGACATGCAGTATGCCGCTGTAATAGGAAACGATGTGTTGGAGATGGTTGACCTGGTCATTACAGCAGAGGGTGTGGAGTTTAAACAAAAGCGGACCGGAGAAAGTCGGCGAGGCGATGAATTAGTCGTTCCGGTCAGGTTAGAAAACAAAACGCATGATTCGATTAAGGGCAATGTTGCATCGGTGGCCGGTGGAGGCCGAGGAAGTGCCGAAGGTGGCGATAGTTTAGAGGAGGGCCACGGAAGTCACGAAGGTATTGATAGTGTACGGAGTGCATCGGAGTTAGTCGAGGAATTGGGAGCGCTATGTTTATCTGCGGAAGAAGGCACGTTCAGGGGGGAACCAATCCTAAACTTGGACTATTTGGGAAAAGAGATCCGGATGAAGCTGTTGACCATGTTGGAGAACTATACACCGGTTGGCGACAAGGAGTCACCAGTAGAGATGAAGCTGGTCTTGAAAGACGATAGACCTATATTCCAAGGACCCAGGCGGATGGCCTACGTAGATCAGAACGTGGTGCGCAAGCAGGTAGATACCTGGCTAGCAGAAAAGATCATACAACCAAGTAGATCTGAGTATGCGTCGCCGATTGTGTTGATCACAAAGAAGGACGGGACGAAGAGGCTGTGCTGCGACTACCGGAGGCTAAACGAGAAAATCGTGAGAGACAACTTCCCGATGGTGCTGATGGACGAGGTCCTCGAGCGGTTGCAGGGAGCTAAAGTTTTCACGACATTGGATCTGGAAAATGGTTTCTTCCATGTCCCCATGGAGCCAGGCTCACGCAAGTATACAGCCTTCGTAACGCAAGACGCACAGTACGAGTTCCTGTATGTGCCGGTCGGAATATCGAATTCGCCAGCAGTGTTCGGAAGGTACATCCATACAGTGTTCCGGACATTATTCCAAGCAGGTGTAGTTGTGGTGTATGTCGACGATTTGGTCATTCCGTCGAGTACTGAGGAAGAGGGTATCGAAAAGCTTAAGGCTGTTCTGGGAGTCGCAGCGGTATATGGGCTGCGCATTAAGTGGAAAAAATGCCATTTTTTGAAGAAAAAATAGAATTCCTGGGGTACAAGATAGAGGACAGTACCATAACGCCATCAGATGAAAAAACGAAGGCAGTAAGGGACTACCCCGTGCCAGCTGATAAGAAAACGCTTCAACGTTTCCTGGGATTGACTTCCTATTTTCGGAGGTTTGTAGAGGGTTTCGCGATCATTGCCAAACCATTGTCGGATATGCTACGCAAAGACGTCCGCTTCGAGTGGGGAGTGGATCAAGCAACGGCGTTTCAGCAACTTAGAGCGGCGTTAACCAAAGCACCGGTTCTGAAGCTGTTCGACCCCAAGGCGCCGACCGAAATCCACGCAGACGCGAGTAAGTTTGGATACGGAGCGGTACTATTGCAAAAGGATCCAGACGACCAAGCATTTCACCCGATCCAGTATATGAGCCGAAAAACAACCAGCACAGAGGAGAAGTACCACTCTTATGAGCTAGAGGTGCTAGCCATAATAGAGGCGCTCAAGAAATGGAGAGTGTATGTGCTCGGGTCGAAGTTTAAGATCATAACAGACTGCAACGCGTTCGCTATGACTATGCGAAAGGATGACGTACCATTGAGAGTGTCCAAGTTGGCGATGTTTCTCCAGGAGTTCGAGTACGAGATAGAACACCGTTCGGGCTCGAAAATGAAGCACGTCGACGCTCTGAGTAGGCTGTCGTGCCTCATGGTGGAAGATTCGTTGGTTCATCGCCTGAGAAGTGCTCAAATGGAAGATGATTGGGCCAGAGCCGTGAGGAAGGTGCTGGAGAAGGACCAATATGAAGACTTTTATATGAAGGCGGGAGTTCTGTATAAAGATCACAATAAGGAACTTATAGTTGTGCCGGCGGCAATGGAACAGGAGGTCATTAGCACTGGACATCAACAGGGACATTTTTCAGCAAGGAGAACGCAAGACCTGATTGAAAAAACATTTTATATTCCGGGACTGGCCGCCAAAGTGGCAAACAGTGTCAGGGCATGTGTCAAGTGCCTCATAGCTGATTCCAAAGTCGGTAAGAAAGAGGGCTATCTGAAGCCAATCAACAAGGAGGACAAGCCACTGGGAACATTCCATATCGATCACGTCGGGCCGATGGAACAAACGCACAAACTGTACAACCATCTTCTAGTTGTGATAGATGCGTTCTCCAAATTCGTGTGGCTCTATCCAACGAAGAGTACGGGGACGGAAGAGGTGATATATCGACTGAAGAAGCAGTCCGCGGTTTTCGGGAACCCAAAGCGGATAATATCGGACCGAGGAGCCGCCTTCACCTGCAACGGTTTTGAGAGTTATTGTCAAGCCGAGCAGATCCAACATTTACTCATAGCAACAGGCGTTCCACGGGGCAACGGGCAAGTGGAGAGGATCCACAAAGTGATCGTGCCCATGTTAACCAAGGCTTGCATAGGATGCGAGAAGAACTGGTACAAGCACGTCGAGCGAGTACAACAGGTGCTGAACAATACTCCATCAAGGGTAACCAAGTTTAGCCCGTTTAGGATTTTGACAGGCTTGGAGATGCGAGTGGGAGATTATTCAGACCTACGGGAATTCATTGAGGAGGCGGCCGTCGCGGAACTAGAGGAAGCAAGGGACACCCTGCGGGAGAAAGTCCGGGAGAACATTGCGGTGGTTCAAAGAGAAAACCGAAGAACCTTTGATAAGAAACGGGTACCGGAACAGACATACGACCTGGATGAGTTAGTCGCCGTCAAGCGCACTCAATTCGGCGCAGGCATGAAGTTGAGACCGAAGTACTACGGGCCGTACAAAATAACGAGAAAACTTAACCACGGCCGATACGAAGTAGAGAGAGTCGGCTTCACCGAGGGACCACGTCGAACAAACACAGTGGCCGAGAACCTGAAGAAATGGAATTCTTCATTCGGGGCGAATGAATCGCCAGGATAGCCGATTGTGGGATTAGAGCCCAGACCGACATACAATACCCTACGAACGCCAGACTAACATTTACACACATGAATAGAACATGTACCGCAACCGCCGCTACGAAACAAAACGAAATCAACAAACGAAGACGAACACAAAGAGAACGACAGATTTGCCAAAAATAGCTTTGAGTAGGGAGTTCAGTTTGAGTCGCCAAACCAAACGGTCGTTTCGGGATCTGTTGTATGATATATTAAATAAATTTGAACAATTGAAAGAGAGGTGTTTTTATTTCGTTCTATCCAAATCCTACATGGATCCAATTGGTCTTTTCTCACATACGACATATTTTCAGGTTTTTCTTTTTTGTTTTGAAGCCGATGCAACTAGTTCGATTACAGGCTCAGATTCGGTGTCAGTTTCGGTCACTATAATGCAAGGGCTGTTGTATAGTACGGTCTCAAATTCCGTATCAGAGTCTGCTATTTCACATCATCACTTTTAAATCCATTAATTAAATAATTTTCGACCATTTCGAAAAGGTTTTATTCGAAAAATATGCATCATAAAATGCAAGGTCGTATTTGGCTTCGTATGCGGTAGAGGGTTAACCCTCATCATTATTGCTTAGTCATGCAGCAGCTTCTATGTCAAAACCTTGAAAGAATTGTCCGCTGACCGAATTTGAACATTCACACAGATCCACACAGGCCACTTCGTCTATTTATGAATATCAGCGCTGGCGTCATTTCGCAGATTTGGATGTTCAACTCACCATCACTCAAATATACATACTCGTACATACATACATACATATCTTTGTGGCACAACAAGGAGGAAATTACATGAGTATATCCCCAGGCGTCCTTACAATAAAATATTAAATTAAACGTTCAGTCCAAACATATAAAATATTTAAGAAATGATTGCCTGTGCCCGTTTTGTTACCCAGAACCACAATTGTCGGAATGACATTATTGAAACTCGTAAAAATTACATAAAAGATTCACAACAAAAATAGAAACGGAATTCAAATATAACTTCATCTATGTCTTTCATCTCTGAGAGAGCTGCTTTAAAAAAGATTTTAACGTTCCAGCACAAAACAATTGCTGTTGTCTCAAGTCTTTCACATCAATATTCTATGGAATTGCGGTGAAGGCGATACCAAAATACAAAATTGTCAATATTTTACAGATATCAGTATGTACGTATATGAGGCAGTATATTATATTTGACTGCGACTAAGTAAACGATGTAAATTCCTTTTTAAAAGTCTCAGCGAACCGCTAAACGATGGGTCTAAATTATGCGAGTGTTCCTTTTTCGGGTTTTTATTTGGAACATTTTTTACCATATCAGTCAAGTCAAATGTAAGATTTTGGAGTTTATTCAGGACCACGAGGATGTGCTTGTGTAAACACCGAACTGGAACACGTGCATAAAGTTGGATTTCAAATGTGGCGCTCTTTTGGGATTGTATCTTATCCAAAAGAATCTGCTTAGGGGTGAAAAGTTCTTGCAAGAGAATGGCGCGTATATTGATGTGAAGATGTGGAGTCTGGATTATATATGACATATTAAATAGTGAACACACTGTCGAGACTTGAGGGTATTTATTTATATTCAACCTACATATACAGAAGCAAATTAGATGGGATATGAGTATATAAATGAGAATAAGAGACAGTCATGCATGCACTGGGGATACAATTCAAATGCCCCTAAGTTGAGTCCAAAATTAAATTTCTATTCAAATAATATCGTTTGTAGTTTCCTGGTCTCATAATAATGCAATGAATTCTCGAAATGTTTCAGAGAGTCTTTGATTTAGAATTCAATTTCCATCCCTTCTCATGTGTGTATTTCTTTTGAGAGGTTTGCTTTTTGAAATGACATGTTTGTCCTTTGTGTTTGTACGAGTAGTTATTAAAAAAACTGCTGTAGCTCTATTTGCAAACCTTTGCTGATGGTATACAATCTATCGCTAGCTTATTCTTCGATAATTGGCAATCTAATTGGTGCCTACCTATCCTTAAATCTGGCTCTGAGAATGACATCGAAAACTACAAACGTCTTTCCAAGCTTTCCGCTATACCAAGTCTTTTTGAAAGCATTGTAATGAGTAAAATAGATTTTCATATAGAAGAACATTTATCAAAGCTCCAGCGAGGTTTTGTTTCGGGACGTTCGGCAACATCGAATCTAGTCAATTTTACATCTTTTGTAATCAATTCTGTTGAAAGGGGATGTCAGGTTGATGGAATTTAGCGAAGACCTTGATTCTGTTGACCTTGTGATACTTAGATTTAGAGGCCATTCATCAATTCATTTTTAATTGGTAGGTTTCAGATGGTTGGCCACGGTAAAAAGTACTCTTGTGCTTCTGGGGTTCCACAAGGAAGTCATCTTGGGCCAATTCTCTTCATTATATTTATTGATGATGTACGATGATCTAAAACTATTTGCTACAATCAAATTCTTAGTTGATTTCATTGAAATGGAATTTATTAATTTATCTGTTTGGCGCATTATATGCAGGAAAATGATCTTTCCGACTTACTTCGTCTACCCCTGAGAATTTCCCAAGGTTTTTATATATTTATTTATTAGTTCAAATATTGCTTACAGTCGCAAGATAACAAGCATTTTTTGATTGTGCAAACCTTCGAGTTTACATTTAGTTTTAATATGTGTAAATTATGAATAATACTCTAGTTCCACTCTAGATGCACAGAGGTTACAATTCCAGTATTTAAAAAAATTTAAAGTTTTATAATTTTACATTGGATTCAAAAGATGGAGATTAAAAGTAAAAGAGAAGACTTAGGATTATTAGCGCTACCAATTTTTCTAATGTTGCCACTTCAGCTAAATTAGTTGATAGTTTCAGGAGTCTTAACCTCAGACCAGTCAATTCTGCTACAGCAACCCACTTTACTAAGGAAACAGCGACTCTTCTAGATGTACTCTCTGTTGGGAATACTGATAAAGCCGTATTCTACAGTCAGTTAACTGCCTCAGGTTTTCAAAGCATAACTTGATATACTTGACATATGACATACTAATTGGTTCAAAGCAAGACGTAATTATTTTTGGAGACTATCAAAACATCAACTATGAAAGCTTACAAACCGACATTGCTAATGTCGAATGGGTGCAAGTTCACCTTATGTCTTCTGTTGAACAGCAAGTGACTTTCCTGCAGCATAACATAAATACACTTTTTGATCAACACGTTCCGTTGATCAGAGAGATTGTAAAAAGCAATTCTCCACCTTGGCTTAGCAATCAAATTATTGATTTAATTCAAAAACGCAATCACGCATATATTGGATGGAAACGCTATAAGTTACAGCAGCTTTATGAAACCTACCGATCACTTCCAAACTTGGTTGTTGGAAGCTCATGAAACTTTTCTCTGGCCTAACAATCAATCAGGAAAGGATATTTGGAAAAAGCTACGTAAACTTGGGAACGGGAAACAAAAATTGGAAGAAGCCGCTCATGTAGACTACGTGTATGACATGCTCAACACACAATTTCTGTCCGCTGCAGTGTCTACGAATTCTTCCTACTATACATTGAACACCAAATGCTTTGACAACAAATGGACGAAATTATTGACGGTGAGCAATACTATCAATTTAATGCTTTAAACGATGACGATGTAGTTGAAGCAGTTCTATATGTAAAGTCAAATGCCACAGGATTGGATGACATCGATCCAAAGTTTTCTTTATTCTGGTATTTTGAAATACCTTACCTACATTGTCAATAACATTCTTACCACTTGTGAATACCCTCTTTTGTGGAAAAAATCCAAGATACGAGTATATATCGTATATATCTTCCAAGATATACGAAGACTGAATACCGACCAATATCCATTTTACCGTTCTTATCGAAAGTGTTCGAAAAAGCCTTACTTGTGAAACTCCAAAAACATATTTTCACAAATAATCTTTTAAGCTCCACCAAGTCCGGTTTTCGTGCAAAAAGAAGTTGCAAAACTGCATTTCTGCTTCTTGTTGATGATATCCGTAAAGCTATGGACAAAGGCTGCTCTACTTTCCTAACACTGCTTGATTTTTAAAAACCGTTTGACACCGTAAACCATCTTGTACTGTGTAATAAAATGTTGAACAACTTTAGACTCTCCCCATTTGCAGTAAAACTATTGTACTCATATTTAACCGGCCTGTCTATAAGACTACCGGACGGAAACAGTGTCTTCCAACCAGGGGTTTTGGCTGTCCTCAGGCGGCTGAGCTAATGCAGATGAGATCGGTATCCAAAAGAGATATCGCTATCTATATCGATAGCCAGACCGCACTCAAGGCAATGGAATCAACTAACGTCAACTCTGATACAGTCAGGGGCTGTCGCACAGTGCTAAAGGCACTATGCAGTCAGAACCGGGTAAGACTGTGCTGGTTGCCGGGACACTGCGGTATTAAAGGAAATGAGCAAGCGGACGAACTTTCAAGAAAAGGGCTACTCGATAGTGGTGAGGTTACCAACATCAAATAATCCCTTTGCATAGTGAGGGGCACTATCGAGGAAAAAATCACAAAGACTGCTAACCTAAGCTGGTCAAGTCTTGAAGGATACAAGACACAGGACAGGAAGGACACATCTTTGGATACGCTTAGGACAGTAATAGGAATCCTGACAGAACACTGTCTCCTGCGGCAACATGCAAAGAGAATTAAACTGTCAGATACGGATATTTTGCAGATTCTGCGGTGGTCTGCAAGCTGTTGAGGACATAACACACATACTGTGTGAATGCAAGGCAATATCGCGTAGCCGGGGAAATTTTTAGGGAAATACTTTTTCGAAAACCGATAGAAAATAGGCGGCACGAACTTCAAAGGCTTTCTTGGCTTTTGCACTAAAATTGGGTGTTTCACCAGGGCGATTGTTTAGGTTTTTGCTATTTGAAGACAAATTCAACTGGTTCCACAGGGATCGCGATGGGCCCGTTTTGATGCCTGGTGTCTCTGTGATGGCATATCCAACACACCCCTGTTTAACCAAACCGTACTTCAGTTGAAATTATAAAACTAGGTGCTGACCTTATTAACTTCCGTTTACTCTTTAAAAGCAGACAAGTTGACCTTGTCTTTGTGCATTTAATTTTACATCTCTTGAATGAAATTAATGGTTAAGTATTTTCTCAACGGTTTTTCATCGACGGCATGAAATCGATTTTCCACGCAAGCAGATGGAAAAGGAATGAATGTTCTACTTGTATTTGAGATGCGCTTTTAAAAATGCAAATTTTTCATGTATATGCAGATGCTTGCTGACTTTGAAGAAAACGCTCCACTTTATAAAAGACCAAGCAAATCGAAAGTGCTTGGGAAACATCATTGAATGGACGGACTTGAACATATGCCATATGGCAGTCAGGAAAAAAAAAATCGATTGGATGCAGAGACAACTAATTTGCTATGCGGAACACGAATCTATTTTTCTCATCTTTGCAAATTGAGAATTCTCCATTTTGCTCAAATTTCTATATAGAAATTAGAAAATAGTTTATGGACCGAGACGTTGAACAGGGTTATTTTTTCGTAAAATCCAACAAAAGAAAGTTATCCAACAAAAGAAAGATAAGAGTATATGTATTTTTGCTTATTTGCATGAACACACAACATCTTAGGTCGAGAAATTGTTTGAGGGAACAACCTAGAGCAGAGTTATGGTAGTGTGAGGCGTGGTTGTATCGGGGAAGTCTGTAGACATACGTTATAATATCATTGAGGGCTACGAGTAACTTATGTTGCGAAAGTGAGTCAAGCTTGCAGTACACAACAGCAGTGTAGTCAATTATAGGCAGAAATAGCGTTTTCACAAGCCTGAACTTTTTGCCTATAGGCGTGAGGTTAGAAGACGGCCAGAGGTTAGAAGCAGTCCAGCATAGATTCGCCCAGTAACATAATTTATGTGGTCAACAGCGGAAAGCGATCTATTTAATTTGTAACCCAAATTAGTAACCACGTCAACAAAATTGAGTTGTCTGTCAATCAGGAATACTGCTGGTATTCCGTCCGTGTCGAATTGTTGTTTGGATATCAAAATTAGTTGTGATTTCATTGGGTTGAGATGAAGTCCATTACAGATAGACCAGTTATGAATTTTGGGCAGGTCTTCATTTAATCTGACGACTAGGTCCTCAACGAGTCCAATTGGTCGGGAAATATAGATCTGTGCATCGTCAGCAAATAAGGGATATCAGCATTAGAACATACTTTTCTTAGATCATTTACAAAAAGACAGAATAAAATCGGTACAAGTATAGACCCCTGAGGAACTCCTGCAGCTAAGAAGCCGAATTTTAACGAGATAATTGTATATTAGGCAATTTGAACTTTCACTAAAGCCGAAATATAACCTAAGATTTTGACATAGTACCTTATGGTTGACACCTACAAAAGCCTTCGAGAAGTCAAGCAAACATAGCACGGTTAAGTAATCCCTGTCAAAGTTAACCCTTATGTCGTCGAGAATTTTGACCATGGAATCTATGATTAGCTCGAAAGCCGGACTGCAAAGGAGATAAACGACTGTGTTGCTGGATGTATTTTACAATTTGGTGAGCCAGAGCTTTCTCGAAGACTTTCGATAAACATGGTAAAATGCTTATAGGTCGAAAGTTAGTTAGCGAATTTGGCTGAGGCATTTTCGGGACGGGTATGACTGTGGCCAACTTCCAAAAATCAGGAAAAGTGGGAGCATTTATGCAAAAGTTAATTGTATGCGTGAGGTACCTTTACAAAACGGATAGGTATTCCGTCTTCTACTATAGCATTCGATTTAAGGTTACGTACAATATGCACAACGTCAAGCTCTGACACAACATCAAAATCGAAGTCAAAACTGGTAGTAAAGTCATAATTTGGAGTGAAACGAGGTTCAGTTATAGCATTGGAAATAAACACATTGTTAACCTTCGGCATACAAGGTGAAAAAAACTCCTCACCTATACAACGTGGGGTTAAACTAACCCCACTAGAGATTGTCTCTACTTTGTGTGTGCATCATGTGCAATAAGTTTAAATGGGTTTTTCTGTTACGTACATTAATAAGCTAATGAATAAAACACAAAAAGTATCAAATTAAACATTTATTATAAAAAAAAACTTAAAAATCACGTACCCTTTCCGTGAATTCAACAAAATGTTATTAAATCGAAATAAAAAATCAACAAAAATATTTCTTCTTTTTTAACTTAATGATTTTACTTCTAATATAAAATTAGACATATTTGGCTTTATAAAAAAATCACAATTGGCTCTTTATGACTATCTGAGCGAGATCATTCGTTATCTAAAATAGTACAATTTTGACACATCAAATTCGCATGTTCCTTACATATGGCGGCGTTACATTTGAAACATCCGTTCAGAGTCTTCCTATCTTTGTGTCTTGAACAGAAAGAACATCGCTGAGACCTTCTTGGTTGCTTTTGTGGTCCTGGAACTTCTTCATTCAACATTTCATGCACGCGTCTTCTTATATCTCGTGGTATATGTGGATTGTCTTTTCTTTTCCTAATGTGGTCTTCGAGCAAAGAAAGTCCCAATTGTTTGATGAAGTTCTTCCTTAGATTAGTTTTGTACCTTTCAATGCTGTTATTTAACATATGCACAATAAAACCATTTATGCCAGCATGGTTCAACATTGAAAAAAATACGGTAAGAGGCCAGCGTTTACAGTTGCGGGATACATCGTACGTTCTCGCAAGTTTATCGACAACATCAACTCCGCTCTTTGTCGAGTTGTAAAACATTATAATAGATGGCTTTCTTTGGTCTCCGCTTTCTGGATCCACCTCATCATCATGATGTAATGAGGACATCATGTGTACACATTTTCGCGGCTTTGGTATGTAAGATACAATAGTTATGTCTTTTTGAAATCCAAACACAGATGATTTTTCTTCACGTCGAGCCTTGAACTGGAGTGGAAGGCATGTCTTGTTTGACCTTAGTGTACCAACGGCAGTCAATTTGTGGTTTTTGAGCAAATTTTCAGCAGTTTAATAACTCATAAAAAAGTTATCCATAGTGATGTTTCTTCCAGATCCGGACACGCATCTTACCAAACGATCAACAACATCAAAAGGTTTATTACTCATTGTATACGGACTGTTGTCAGGCTGTTTTCCACAGTATATTTCTAAATTCATTGTGTAAAATGTTTTAGCATCCACTAGAGCGTAAATTTTCAACCCATACTTGGCTGGTTTTGATGGTATGTATTGACGAAAGGCACATCTTCCTCTAAATGCCACAAGTTCTTCATCTATGGTCAAGTATTCATACGGTGTATACGTATTCTGACACTTTTTGACAAATATATCAAAAACATCTCGAATTGGCGCCAAACGATCGACAGTAACTCTTGCTGTACGAGTTACATTCTAACAAAAAATGCTTAAATGCTAGCTTACAATTACTTAACAATCTTATACTAACTTACTGGCCCCACACAGGCACTCTAAGCTACTCTGAATACTTATATCTATGTCTTTCGACTGCAGTTACATTTTATTTATAAATACTTATTTTCTATACTTAAAGCTAAGAAAAAATTTGTTTACAAAAACTTAGCATATGGACATTTATTTTTTATAAAAACTTAGTATCTAACTTAAAATAAACCTTAGCCTACCTAACCTAAATGCATAATACACACATAAACACACATAGACATTATACACAATCATATACATACATCAGTATACACCTTTGTATATACTGATACATGTATATGTTTCTTAAATGCTAACCTAAACCTATGTAAGCTGGCCATCGCTATTTACTGAGCAAATAGATTGGTCAGCTCTGCCTCATTAGTGAGGCTGATCCGTAATTGACGGAAACGACGACGAAACATCTTCTCCGTCATTCAACCACCAGAAATGCTGGTGCAGCCGAACGACATCCCCCTTATCGCGATTCCCCACCGCCCTACTGAACCTGAGGCGATCCACACTGCCGTGTGCGACGTCTCTGCTGTAGTTGAGTCGCCTGTCCCCAGCTGTCCGAGCGACATGGAAGATTAACGGCACCGCTGATCTATCCTGGATCAACCCTATCTGATCTAGGTAGAGGAATGCTTCTGGTGGAACGAAGCCGTCAGAGCGCACACTCTCGTGGTAAAGGTGATTGGGGTAGTAAGCCCCAGATATCAGGTTATTCGTCGAGGTCATTGCTCTTGCAATGTGCCTTCGAGTCAGCTTAATTACGAAATTGTCCACTCGTATTAGGTTTGCCCTGTTGTAAAGGACCTCATTAGGATAAAATGTCTTGTACTCCGACTCTGGTGTTCTGTACAAGCGAAGACAAGCCCTAAGGCAAGCCCTCTCAAACACCCGAATCTTTTCCATTAAGCTTGCTCGTACTTTGAACCACACGGGACAACCAAATACCAGCATGGGCCTAATAAGGGCCATGTAGCAGATTACCTTTACCCTCGCATCGAGTTGGCTGCTATAAAACAGTCTCTTTGTAAGGGCAAAAGCGCCTTTAGCTCTGGCCAGAGCAGCATCTACATTTTTGCCAAAATACAGAAACTGATCTAGCCAGATTCTAAGGTATCTGACTACATTTCGACAGGCAAGAGGCTGTCCGTGCTGTCCAATGATTGAGAACTTTCGCCAATTTTTTCTGGTATCCCTAGAGGCTCCAGACAACGGCGTCCTAAAGAGAATGGTTTCCGACTTCTGAAAGTTGATTTTCAACTTCCAGTCATCGCAAAATCGTCTTATCTTATCGAAGTCACTCTGCAAGAGAGTATTAATGACCTCGATTTTTGAACCTGTTCTGTACGCTATCACATCGTCTGCGTACGCAATAGTATGGGGAAGTGAACCTATCAAGTCGCTTGTATAAATGTTAAATAGAATCGTCGAATTGACCGCGCCTTGCTGAAGACCATTTTTAATTTGAAATATTCCAACAGAAGTCACATCGCCATTCTTCACTATGAACTGTCTGTTAGTTAGCATATTATAAAGAATGTACAAGAGTGGTTTACTGATCCCCAGCCTAGTCAGCTTATAGAAAAGACCTTCTAACCATACGGTGTCGAAGGCCTTCTCCAAGTCAACAAGGCAGGCACCAGTACATTGTTTTTTGCCTTTATTCCATTGGATATCGGACACCAGTTTAGACGCGGCATGTGAGATATCATGTCCCGCCTTAAAACCGAATTGATTATCCGGAACTATATGTTTGTCCTCAACCCACCTAGACAGAGCTCTATTGATTACTTTTTCAAAAACCTTACTGATATTCGGAAGGAGACTTATCGACCGGAGATTCGCCGGATTGGATATATCCTTCCCCTTTTTGGGGATAGGTTGAACCACCGCCGTTTTCCAATGCGCTGAATAATGTGCATTATTTATTGCATTATTAAACAGGGTGGTGTAAATGTCCACCGCTTCTAGAGGAAGATGTCGAAGCACGATGTTCGGAATACCATCGGTCCCCACTGATTTCTTAGCCCTGATTGTGTCGAAGATCTCACGGAGTTCCTCCTTCGAAATGAACGGGGGTAGGTCACTCTCTCTGGTCATGACATTATTTGCCATATTTTCGTCGCTGAACCGAGTGAAACCAGAGCCCTCGGATCGCCAGTTCCCTATTTCATTTCGAATGCCGAAGTCGTGCAGCAAGACGCGACTGTCCAGGTCATAATTAGGGCCAATGATATCAATGGCCTTGTATACTTCCTGGAAAGTCGCCCCTATGGCCTCAACCTTCTCCTGTGGATCCTCGATTACAAAGAAGTCGTCATCATCAGCGGCCTCATTTGGATCAATACCTGCTATTGTCAGTAACCGTTCGTTGTCTGTTGTCCGGGCTATTTTAAGACACTGAAGGTCGTTTTGATTTTTTCTCCGAAATAGTTTATTTATTTGCGGAAACATATTCGGGTTGCTGGTGTTTACAGCCCGAACCTTGTTGTTCCAATACAAACTTACAGAAATTCTGTAATTTTCTTTTATTAGCGTTTGAATATTTTTAATCGACGATTTCAGTGTCCTAATCTCCGGGTCTTGTCGGTCAGTTAACTGTCTGTACAAGTTTTTAAGTCTTGTCAGAAGTCTACTTTTCTGTCGGTGCAGTGCGTCAATAGTAGGATTGCGGAACAGATCTTCGTTAGTCGTACGTCGATACCGCGTGTTCGAGGAGAGTGCTCTTGCCAAGGTTGCGGAGAAGCGTGTCCATCGAGTCTTACTGTAGTTGTAAGAATATCTTTGGACAAACTCCTCCAATTCCGCAATTTCGTTAGGAACTGTAATTTCGGTGCTAAAACCGCAATGGTCGCTGTCATACACGAATGTGCGCAAACAGTTTAGCGTTTGTAAATTCGTACCTGTCAGTCGTATGCGTTCGTCGTACAGCAGTAGATCCAAATAAGACCCGCCTCTGGGAAACGACGGGTTATCCGTCGCTTTAAGACCGAGTCTGTACATGACATCGTGCTGACCCCACCAATCGAGTAGTAGGTTCCCCCTAGTATTTGGCAAATTATTTCCCCAATCTCTGTGTCTAGCGTTGAAATCCCCGCCGATTATAAAATAATTCTCCCCCGATTCCAGCCTCAGAAGTCGAAAAAGCGTGTCGTGCTCTGTAATGAATAGGGTGGATTGTGAAGTATCAGGTGCATAAACAGAGGCCAAGTACAGCCGCTTTCCACTGCGGAGCGGGATGTACACGACGACTGCCTCCAACACCCGGAACCTGCGCAACACGCCCTTGTACACTCTGTGAAATTTTATACCTTCTTTAATGAAGATCGCGACACCACCTCCACGTTTGGATCTGGGCCGATTTCTTTTTCTAATGATATAATTATTGTACTCCAGTTTGTGCTTATCGGTTAGCTTAGTTTCGCTAGCGAAAAGCACATCAGGAGTTTGGTCTTGTAGCAATTTAAACATTGCGGCTCTTCGTTCAATCCTAATCAATGAATTCACATTCACCTCAAGGACCTTCAAAGTTTGCTCCACCATGTGCGTACCCATTACGACATGTGTTGCGTTAGGCCCGGCAGCAGCGTGTAGATCTGGTCCACCCGCTTGGCCTGTTCTTGAACCTGCTTTTGCAGCTGAGCCATCTGTCCTTGGATTGCGAGCAAGATGGCCAGCATGTTAGGTGCAGCTTCCGTTGTTCTCGGCGTTGGCGCCGGAGAAGCAACAGTCGCTTGCTGTACCGTAGCCCCCCTACCAGACGCCATTTGGGCGTAGGAAATTTGGGACGTGACGGCTGGTGTTTGAAACCTGATAGGTGAACGTTTGACCTCCACCTTCTGCTGCCGAGCCAGTTTTGCTTTCTTAATATCAGCGAACTTAGGACAACCCCGATAGTTTGCGGTGCGTCCCACGTTTCCACATAACACGCACGAGAGCTGCGACCTATCGGATGCTCCGTCAACACCCAGAGGACATTCTTCGGAACTGTGGTTCTTAGCGCACTTCACGCATCGAGGCTGCATTTGGCAGTTCGACGCGGCGTGCCCGAACCTCTGGCAGCGAACGCATTGTATAACGCCTTCGCTCCTTTTTAGTTTTTCCCAGTGAACCACCTGGTAGTCTAGGACATTGATACTCCTTAGACTATCCAGACGGCTTTCGGGACTGAGTTGCACCAGGAAGAACGGCAGACTCCGTTTCTCCCGCCTAGCTCTAGCTGTGGTAAATGGCTTTACCCCTACAAACTTGAGTCCTTCGCACTCCTTCTCTTTGAGCAGTGCCAGGATCTCCTCAGGATCAGAAGACGGTTCCAACCCCTTCAGCAGCATAGATTGCCGCTTTTCACACTTCGGTGTGAATGAGAAGTGCTACGTCGTCGTTTCCCTTAGGAGCTCTTTCACTTTCGCGTAGCCCTCCACTGTATTACAGTGGATGGCATGGCGATCGTTCCCCAATCTCTTTATATTAAAATTATTCCCAATGACCAACTTACACAGGTCCTTGGTTTCATTTACCTCTAATTTATAGGTGTTGATAGGAGGCACCTTCTCCTTCTTCTTCTGTTGCTGCTGCTGCTGCTTCTGTTGTTGTTGTTGTTGTTGTTGGTGGTGGTGTTGCTGCTGCTGCTGTTTTTTCAGCTGCTGTGGTTTCAGCTTTTGTTGTTTTTGCAGCTGTTGATGTTTCTGCTGCTGCTGTATTTTTTGCTGCAGTTGTTGCTTCTGCTGCTGCTGGTTTTGTTTTTGCTGCTGTTGTTGTTGTAGCTCTTGCTGTTGGGAGCTCTCTGCTTCTTGTTGCTCCCTCTGCCAGCGTGCAGTTTGCCGTTGCTTCATAGCAAGCATTTTTTGTTCCAGCTCTTGGATGCTGGTTTTTATATTATTGATTGCTTCATCTTCGTCTTCCGACTCAGATGAAGCTAGAGAGGCAAAGTTGTTATTGCCCCCCTCATACTGGACCGCAACTTTATCGCAAGCCAACTCACTTATTTTTTTTTTTTCTTAAATTAGGAGGGGTTCTCAACCCACTCCTTCTTTTGACGGCTTTCGCCATGGCACCAGCAACCGTATTGTTGCCTTTTATAAGTCCCGTTATGGGGAGAGCGGAACGCTCTCTATCACTCATCACGTGATTCTTTTTGCACTATCACTTGTTTATTTGTAATGGAAAATAAAAAGTAAAAAAAAAACCAAGTGTCTTGGGCTGGGAATCGAACCGCGCCCCACCCAATTGTGACTCCGATTCCGCTACTACTGGGCTAACCGGGTCCCCACACAATATGTGTCTAAATAAAGATCTGATATATTTTCACTTGTCGAAAGAGAAAAGTCGAAACACATCCGCACTCTACAAAAGTCAGTGAACGACTGATAAAATGGTTGAGGTGTTGATGCCGTGTCATCTGAATATGGTTCAATGTTGATTTCGGCTTCTTCCACGTCCGTATCACTTGGAACTTCAGAAGCCACGCTGATGTGATATGATTCCTCGTCACTATATGGCACAAAGTTTTCGTCGTCCGACGAAGTTTCATTTTCTTCCAATAAGGCCGCCGCAATACGATCATCCTGCAGATTATTATTCATATTGACTATCTGTACCTACAATAAAAATAAAAAAGTATAAATAAAACACTAATTGTAGCAGTAAATAACAAAAAAACACAGAAGTAAGTACAAACTTTTTTGACAACGTGGGGTAAAAAACGCCCGGGAACCACTTTGCGCACGTGCTCACACGACGCTGGCGCGCGCAGTACTGATTCAACGCTGTGATTCGACGCGGTAATATTTAAACTTCAGCTACTGTGAAAATTAAATTATTTGGTTGCATTTTAATATAAAATCAACGCAATTTAAAAGTGTTGGGGTTAAAATAACCCCACCTTGTTGCCGAAGGTTAAGATCGTCAGTGTTAGGGATACTATCATTGCAGTGCTTCATTATCTATGCTTGAGTAGTCTCTAAATTCGGATGATGTCGGACAAGAGGAACGATATAACTCAATGCTGTATGTGTAGAAGATTAAGTCATGATCAGACATACCAGCTAACGATAATTGGTCTAGGAGCAGAGCGTTAGATCGATTTGAAACCATAACAACGTCAAGAAGGCTTGGAGGGTTATTAGGTGAGAAGCTTGTGGCGAATTAGTTCAATATAGATAGTCATTTTACTAGCCGTAAAATCAGACAACTGGCGAGTTTATTGTCATTTTTTAAGAGATCTGCATTCAGATCCCCACAAATAAAAATGCGCTCGTTGGTAGCAGTGTACTCATGAATTGCAGAAAATAAGGGTTCAGGGGAGTAGCATCGGTTAGGGTTTTGGCTTTTTTAACGCTTTATATCTTAATGGTTTAGGAACATCGAGATACGCAACAACAAAAAAATTTGAGAGGTATTGGTTTGATGAGTTGATTTAGGGAAGAGTGACGTTAGCGCTAGTTGACATCTGATTTGTTCCATCCTTGTCTTGTTGTTTACAAGCATTGACAACTTCGTTTAGCTTTTCAAGACTATTAATAATTATAGGATTTGAAGTTTCGGTGGTTCTTACAACAATAGCTCCTCTTGACGAGAATGCGAAAAAAATCAATTTTGCTTGTTCGTTTTTTATTGCACATGGCATGATAATTCTGATTTTGGGTGTCAGACTCTCGTGCACATAAAAAGATCCGTGCTCAGACCCAAATCCAATATCTCGGTATGAGAATTGATGCGAGTGAGTCCTTGTAAACGACAACATGGCCTTAATTACCATCATCTTTTCATAAGTCGAGAAGAATTTTACTATGATTATCGAGTCAGGCTTTGGTTTCACTTGAAATATTTGACTTAAGGAAGGTGGTTCGCAATTTAATGTCGAGCATATGTTGTTGAAGACAATTTTTAGATTTTCATCAGGGCGGAAAGGCACTCCCACTAAGACAGCATCAGTGGCGATGTTTTTTGCATGTAGTGTTTCAATTTGTTGCTTCAAGTGTGAAAAATCTTCAAGCATTTTTTGATCTGGCATGTTCAATTGCGCTTGCTCGTGTTGTTGCTTTTTTAATGAATAAACTTCCATTTGCAAATGACTGATGATACTCAGAAAGTCGTTAAATGCAGTAGCGCGGCTTTTTAATTCCACTACTTCTTTTTCGACCAGTGCGATTTTCTCAAGATCATAGTGGGCTGGAGCACCGTTCTGTTGGAAATACGACCAAACTAGTTGAATCAGTGGAATGTCCTCCAATAGATCTGGTATATCATTTCGCAAAAACTCCAGATAACATAGCTTGTAGAATTCAGCCTAGATGGTAGTTTGAAGGGGCCGATTAACTTGGTTCCAAGTACACCTGACCACATATTAACGCTGAATTTGTGTTGAAATGATTTATGTCTCCTTCTATGTGGATTGTAACCAGGCCATGTATGAAGATTGTGAAAATTTGTGATTGTGATCCTATCTCTTGTAAATTGAGATTCCTCTGTCCAAAGAATTTTGCTAATACTTAAACTCGTTGTCATCCAAGCTCCGCTCAAGCAGCCAGCTAGAAAACTCGAGTCTCATTTCCAAATCATCGGGAAACAGTGCTTGTACAGGTATATGGTGGTATGGATAAAGATTTTCTCCATGCAGTAAGTACATTAGAAATTTTATGTCTGGAAACATTGAATTGCAAAGCTAAACGTCTGGTGCTGATTGATGGATAAGTTATAACAGCTTCCAGTATTCTTTCATCAGCCGAAGTTCTTCTTACTTGTGGAGTTTCGGCGTTAGGTCGTGTATTTGAAACTGATCCCGTTTCTCGAAGCCTTCTATACGTATTTCCAAATATTCATTCACTAGGAAGTCGTTATTTAGGAATTTAGGATGAAGTTCATGGTATCGTTGCCGCTGCAGACATTTCTAAGAAAATGTAACCTTACCGTAAAGATTTCGTTAAAATATTTTAATGAACCCGAGTGATGAGTTTGCTTGAGTAATTATTTCATCAATATGCTAGACCCAACATTGGATATACGTTGGCCGTGGATAAGGTAAATTCGGGGAAGAGACTTGTTGCACTTACGTGAGAAGGTAATCGATTGACATTTGTTGACATTGACTTCTAAGCAGTTATTGATGCACCAGGTGGAAAAACTATTAAGATCTATTTGAAGGAGGCTGGAGTCATGTTGTGAAAAAATGGGTTTAAAAAATTTGGTATCGTCAGCATAGAGAGAAAGTGTGCAGAGTGTTTAATGACCCTTTGAAGATCGTTAATAGTTAGGATGAAGAGGAGTGGACTTAGGTGACTACCTTGAGGAACACCTGAAGTGGCTAGGAAAGGGGTCGAGAGGACAGACCTTAAACGAATACTATAAAAACGATTATCCAGGTAAGAAGATATCCATTTAAGCAAAATGGGTTCAAGGCACAGGACGGACAATTTGAACAGGATTAGTTTATGAGATATCTTGTCAAAAGCCTTACTGAAATCAGTTGTTATAACGTCAACTTCTTTACCACTTTCTAAGGCTGAGAGAACAGAGGAAACGGATTCGACGAGGTTAGTGGTAGTTGATCTATCTTTTAGAAAGCCGTGATGATTAGGGGAGATAAGAGATTTTCCCTGGAAGCTTAAAGCTTCGTTCAAAATGCTTTCGAGGAGTTTCCGTATATGTGAAAGTTTAGCTATGGGGCTGTAATTAATGACTTCTCTCTTTAATCCCTTCTTGTGTGTTGGTGTTATGAAACAAGACTTCCATATCTGCGGAAATTCTCTTTGAGAGAGCGATACTTGGAAGAGATTTGAAAGTATGTGGGAAAGTGTGGAGGAACACTTTTAAGAAATATGGACGTAATGTCATCTGGGCCGGGTAAGTATACATCTTTAAGTTGTTGTAACTTATTCTCTATTATTGTATGATCAAAACTTTGAGAAATAGAGGGATCCGGTAAGAAGGAATTATTGGCAAAAGATTGCTTAAAGAAAGTAGCAAAAAAGTTGGCTATTGTCTGCGGATCGGTTGATGTTATATTTTCGTATGAGAGGGATGGAGGAAAACCGTCAGATTTTTTTTTGTAGTTAACGAATTGGTAGAAAGACTTAGGATCGTGTATAAGCCTTGATTGCGCTGGGCGAATTGAAGACATAACCCAAGATAATTGGAATAGTCAGCAAAGGAATTGGATCGAAGGAAAACTGACCATAATTTATTTCTCTTATTATGGAAGGAGCGAAGTTTACGATTATACCACGGGGGGCTCGTAGAAGGGTTTTTTTTGCCCCAAAAGGGGACATAGAGCGAAATAGAATTGAATAACTCCCCGTACAAGATAGAGAGACCTTCACTGAGCGACATATTGGCAAAATTAAAAGAACACTTACTAATATGTGCGTTAATTTTGTGGAAATTCGCTTTATGAAAGTCGTAAGAAGAGGCAGCTGCAGATGGGGTATGCCGGATAGGAGAGTGTGGAATAGAGAAAAAAGAAGTGGCGGATGAAAGTTATCAATGGTCGATAGTGAAAGGGGACAGAGCGAGAGAGAGGAATTATGGGGCCAGTGGTGGAAATGAGGCCTAATTGCCTACCAATATAGTTGGAGACCCCAATAACTTGGCATAAGCTAGAGTCTATAAGCTTTTCCAAGAAGAGGCATTCTTTACTCGAGTTAGGGTTAGCGATTCATCCTCTGATTGAGATAGATTGGAATCGCCGAATACGACGATATCGTCGAGATGATCAGATAAATCAATTATTTGATCAATTACATCTTTTGGAGTGGTAAGATCGTCGTTTCGAAAAACGTTAAAACTAGGGGGGAATAATTCCTGATTCTTTATATTGGGTATTAGATTAGTTTCTGCCAGAGCGTAGACCTCAAATTGGACAGTGTGAGATTTTCGCAAGACAGCACGGGGTTTAGATCGCAGTCCTCTTACGTTTTGATTGTAGAAGGTAAGAGGAAGGTTATTTCTAGAGAGCGTAGGAGTGAGTGGTTGGAATACTGGTTTTCAACTCTGCTTCGTTGAAGGTGAGAGATCCTTTTTGAGTGCACATAGTTACCGAATGCAGCAAGGCTGACTGAGACTTTTTGGATTCGTTACTAACAGTAGCACTTAGTAGTACTGAGGTTGTATTCCTGAGTAGCATTATCAGTGAAGTGGGATTTATTAGCTCAATCACCAAATCAACAATCCTATATGGTGATAACTTAAGTACTCAACAATTAGTAAAAAAATCCAGTTTTCCACGCTAGGAGTAAACACATCGTCATAAATGGTTAGAGACAATGGTTACGAAACATCATTCCGACGTAGGAAATACTCTATTGGATGTATTTTTTGTAAGTGATTCACATAATATTATGTTTTATGGTCAACTTGCTTCACCAACTTATTCGAAACATGACTTTTTATTCTTAACATGACCGCCAGTTGGAGACCGATGCTCAACATGTGGAGTGGAAAAGTGTGTGTGTTTTACGTTTTCTCCTTCTGACCAAATAACGTCCTTGAACGAAAACATATAGGCCCTACATAATAATCACGTCGTCAGCAGAGTCAATGCTCGTGGCTTGGCTCTGAAATTCGGCTTTTAATGAATGGAAGCATTATATACTAACCGAAACCGATTAGTCAATAAAATAAAAATGGCAAAACGAACTGTCAATAGGGATAAGATAAACCCACTTTTAAATGGTAATCAGCTATGGAAAAATCTCAAACCAACTAGAGTTGGGAATGAAATGAAATGACGCGTTGGATCTAAATAAATTGAATTCAAGCGTTGTATCGCTTCCTTTAACACACTTCCATAATTTTCACCCCTTTCGTACTGTACCCGTAGGGTTCCTGCGTTGATAATGTCACAATTGTTGATTGTCTTTAGTCCATTAAATCAAATGCCACTGGTTGTATTGTAAAATTCGTAAAAATTATTCTTCCTGTCATCCGAGTACACATATTTAATCATATACTAACAACTGGTGCCGTACAAAAATTTCCGAATAGTAAAGCCTACCGTCCAACCTACATCATACCCTACTCGTATACTCGTATTTGAGAAAGTACTTCAGAGACAAGTCATAAATTCTAATAACTTGCTTTCTCCCTTTCAATCCGGTTTCAGAAAAAATAACAGTTGCATAACAGCGACAACGAAAGTTGTTTACGACATTAGGGTGACGTTCCTAGAAAATGACAAAGCCACTTTCCTGTTGCTTCTCTCTAAAGCATTCGGCAGTGTTGATCACGTCAATTTTTGCTATAAACTCCGAACTTTGATTGGTTTATATAATGCTACTTTTACTCTTATCCTGTCTCCTGTATCATTTAGTGATAGTTCGTCTGATTTTCTTTATACTTCTAAAGGTGTTCCTCAAGGTTCGATCTTGGGGCCACTTTTTTTCGCTCTTTATGTCAATGAAATATCTTCCTTAATATCATCGTCCTCCTCCGTGCACATGTATGCTGATGACGTGGAATTATATCATAGCTGTCCACTTGGATTAATATAAGAATGAGCAAATTCCATCCACCTCTACTTAGCGAAAATCTTCGATTGGTGTGAGAATCGTCTCAAGACCAAAGGTATTATTATCCTGACATTGTACTCTGTGGTGCGCTATAGAAACATGATTTCTCACTTCTTCGTTCCTCAGTTGAATGGCATTGACGTGACGGCGCTTTGGTTTCAACAAGATGGAGCAACATGCCACATAGCGCGCAACACCATCAATTTATTGCGGAAAACATTTGTTGAGCGCATAATTTCGCGTAATGGACCTGTTTTTTTTTTTTTTTTATGCCTAAGGGGTTAGATACCCTTTTACTGTTGCCAGGGCGCGGGCGGAAAGGGAGAAAGGAAAATTGTTTTTGTAGTGGTTTGAAACTCAGGTGTGTTTGGTTTCTATGTTTGCTCTCCAGGGGTGGGAGTCCAAATAGGACGGAGAGTTTTTCTTCACTCAGAGTGATTCGAGATATAATTCCCAGTATTTTTTTCATTGCTTGAAACTCTTATAACAGCCAAATCTACGTGCCAGTGTTAGGCCTTCACACGCAGAATTTTTTTGTCTGAGTTCCAATTACACAATGAAAAACCGATTTGCCATGGGCAGGATTCGAACCTGGACCCTCCGAGTGAGAAGCGTTTGCTACTACCACTACACTACGGCCACCCGTCCTGTGAGCAGGCCTCCACGATCCTGTGATCTCACACCTTTAGATTACTTACTTTTGGGGGGTATGTGAAGTCATTACCGATAAACCAGGGACGTTGGACTATTTGGAAGTCAACACTCGCTGTGTTATTGCTGATATACGGCCCCAGTTGCTCGATAAAGTTGTCGAAAATTTGACTTCACGATTGCGCTTCATTCAAGCTAGCCGCAGAACGCGTATGCCCAATATCATATTTATGTACTAATGGCATAGTATTATCTATAACGTAAAGCTAATATCATTGACATTAACATTAGCGTCAAGTATTTTATTTCATATTAAATTTGTATAACCCAAAAAACACCCTTTATTGCTTTAAGTTCAGAATGCATAGTCTAAGGAATCTATTTGGTATATAGGTAGATCCCTATGATGTTTATACTAAACCCTTACGCCAAACTTTATTAAAATTCTGGCCAACGTCTCCGAATAATATCTATTATGTAGAACACACTTTATAGAGTACAGCAAGCAGATCAAAATTTAATACGACCGCTCTTAGTGACCCAAATATTTGTCGTAATTTTGCCAACACCCTGAACAACAAAGCGTCAACTGTGGAACTGTATAACGAAGGTGGTGGTTAAAATACCGCTATCAGGCAGAATGACCTCTGGACAAAGATGACGGAGAATTCTGTCCCTCTGATGTAGACTAAGTTAAGGAAGCAATATTGAAGCTAAAGTCTAATAAAACTGCTGACGCAGACGGGCTACCAACTGATTTACTTAAAGTAGCTGAAGGTGACCTAGTTGGGAACATGCAAGATATAGCCATAGGAAAGCATGCCCCAAACATGAAATCTCAGCATCGTTGCTCCATCAACGTTGATAATGATTTATCCGATACCTTCAATGTCAAGAAAGGTTGTGGACAAAAGAACGACCCGTCATGCCACTTTTTTAACATCACTGACCAACAAAAGTCCACACAATTTGAAGGAAGACAGGAGGTTAGGGGGCATGTGTAACTCGGTCAGCCAGACATGGCGCAGTTTTATTTTTTTGAATATAGCAAATGATCCTGATTTCGGATGGTGTCAGTATGTGATGGTGGTGATACAGAGGGTTTGTGGGCGAGGCGGCGTCCTGGGTCTCAATCATTCTAGCATCTACCCAAGAATAGTATCTGTACTCTCCGTTGGTCATGCCAAGCGACTATTTGCTGTTAAACGCAGGCAGCTTAAGACTTAATTGGTGCACTTTTAATGGGCATTCAGTCAATTTTCCCAATACTGTGGTTGTCCTCTTTTCGGAAAGGAGGAAGTATTTTATTATTAATTTATTATTAAACGATATTTTCTTTTATATAAATTCGAGAACAAACGAGAGGCTTTAAAAATGATTTTTTACTTAAATGAAGGCAGTTATTCTACAATGACTGCTGCGTAAATTTCGAAATTCCATTAATTGAGTGCAAAAGCCATAATCCTGTGTGCAGATTATACATACGAGTATATATTTCAGATTTAAAGGCATGATAAGGAACATATGTTCATGGAAGTTTAAAACATCTCTTATTCCACAGAATGATGGAAAGCTACTTTATTTCGAGTTTTTGGAAATTGGAGTAAAGTTTTTAATTACATTGAGTGAATTGCCGTAGATTCTGATATTCAGTTTAACTGCTTTCATCACATAATTACTCGGCAGATTAAAATAATTAATTAGCCTGTATCTTCATTCTTCTGTTTGTGGGAATATTTTTCAAAAACTTTCAGGTGAATTTCAGAGAAAAATTAATTATGGTATGGCGCTTATTATTGATGCTAGAAAAGTCTGAAAATAGTTTAGTGCTTTCGTAGACTATTTTTGAAGTTAATCAAATGCAGTGATAGGGAGCAAGGGGCTGCTTAACTGCCGGAGAGAATGCCATGTTCTTATTTGAGGCAAACCTATTAGGTGCTCGCTGTTGCAGTGTTCTAACCAGAGTTGCAAAAGCTTAAATCATTTTTCGCTTCAACCTGTCTTTAATTCACAAGCCAATTGGTGGAATTTGAATTAAAATAATTTTAATACGTAAGCTAGCTGATGAATTATGAATTACACCAATTTCAATTCATAAGCTAGCTTATCAAAAAAAAAAAAAAAAAAAGCTTGATCGCAAGTTGTAGCACTACCCCGCTGGGCATCACGCTTGCCACGCATTCGGGTGATCCCAGGGCAAGCAGAAAAGCTTGTGTCAGAGTCCGACGGATTCCGGGGGCGGGCAAAACGAAGTCTCTAAATTTTACTAAGCTTCGGTTTGCAAGTTGGAACGTCGGATCGATGACCTCAAAAAGCTTAAAGATGGAAGAAATAATGATTCTACATGTCATGTGCGTTCAGAAAACGAAGTGGTGTAATACCGGAAATACTCGTAAAGCGCGTTTTCTTGATTTAAAAACTAAGTCATTTAAGATGTTTTACCATGGAACGGTCAATGGACGAAACGGTGTCGGTGTTAATGTCGCGGCAAATCTTCTTAATAATATCGTTGGTATTTCAAAAATAAGCGACCGCTTGATGAGTGTAAATCTCATTATAAACAATGAAATGTGGAACATTGTTAGCGCGTACGCCCCACAAAACGGTTGCGATCAATCGGAAAAGGATACATTTTGGTCAGATTTCGGTAATTCACTCAGAAATATTAAATTTTGGTGGGGGCTCACGCCCCCATTTATTTAGGTTAATTCAAGCTTAAAAACTAAGACTTAAACTAATAAAATACTAGGGCTTAAAGCTAAGGATGGTGAAGGTGATTGAATTTGAGAGAAAGTGTGCTGCGATTAAAATCGAAAACGGAAAGTCCAACCTTTCCTTACGCAGCATACGGGAGATTGGTTCGTTAGAGCCATGTGTGGTGTGGTGGATAGGTAGATAAAAGAGACGGGTGGAACGTAGATTACAAGGGTTAGTGTTAAAGAAAATGGAGTTGCAAAGAGGCATGCAATCGACGGAGCCTGAGAGGAGTCGGTGAATGAACAGAATGTCTGCTGCGTCCCTTCGTTCCTCAAGGGTATTCAGGTTAATGAGTTTGAGACGGTCTCGGTAGGGAGGTAAGATTAGAGGATCGTTCCAAGGTAGACCTCGAAGGGCAAATCGAAGAAAACGACGCTGGATCCCCTTAATACGAGATACATGAACTCGTTGAAAGGGACACCACGCTTGGCTAGCGAACTCGAGAAGGGGGCGAACGTAAGTGATGTATAGTGATCTAGTCACGTACGGGTTGCAGAATTCTTTGGACCATCTTTTAACGAAGTCGAGTGATGAGTTTGCTTTAGAAATTATATCATCAATATGCGAGCGGAAATTAAGCTGCCTGTCGCATAGTATGCCAAGGTCGCGGATAGATTCAACAAGAGGTATAGGTTGGCCGTGGAGATGGTAAATTCGTTGAGGAGACTTCTTGCACTTACGTGAGAAAGTAATCAATTGCCATTTGGAGACATTGAGTTCTAAGCAGTTCTTGATGTACCAGGTGGAAAAACTATTTAGATCTTTTTGAAGAAGGCTGGAAATATACCCATCGAGGAGATGCTTTTCGTAGGCGGAGATTTAAGCGGCCACGTTGGAGAATCAAATGTAGATTATGAGGACTGCCACGGCGGTAAAGGCTTTGGAACCAGAAATTCTGCTGGTGAAGACATCCTTGCAGCTTGTAAAGCCCACGGTCTCACTGTTTTAAATACGACGTTTATAAAACATCAACGACATCTTATCACCTATAGCAGCGGAGGCCACGAAACACAAATAGACTATCACCTTTGCAAAAGATCGATGAGAAACAGTGTCAAGGACTGCAAGGTAATCCTTGGAGAATCGCTAGTTACCCAACACCGGCTGCTCATTACAGAACTCTTCACAGCGGAACCACCAAAAATACGAGAGCCTGTTAGAAAGCCTAAAATCCGGTGGTATAACTTATCGAAAGAACGAGGCACAAGATTTATTGCACGCGCTAGAGAAGTACTTCTTAATATAAACGTTATTGCAGACTCACTTAGCCCTCAAGAAATGTGGAACAGCATGCACGAGGCATGCATGACACACGCAAAGTCTCTTCTAAGAACGATATCAGGACATCATCACATCGAAAAAGAAACATGGTGGTGGAATGACGAAACCAAACGAGTTGTGACCGAAGCAAGCATTTCAAGCGTGGACAAAATGTGATCGGAGCAACGATATCGAAAAGTCTCGACTTGCACTTGAATATGAGCGACTTAAAAACGTTACAAAGAGAGTCCTGGCCCAAACCCGAGCGGCAGCAACGGAAAACCTTTACCAGGACTTGGAACAAATATCCTCACGATCGGCAGATGGAAGACAAGCTATTCAAGAAGTTAAAACGTCTTACAATAGTAAAGTACCAAATATTTTTAAACTCGCTGCGCAAAGGCGAATAAATGCGATGGAAATAACGTCGCTAAAATACATCAAGGACTCCTATGGGCATTTACTAACAAACGAAAAGGACATCTGTGATAGGTGGCTTGAATACTGTAAGCACAGATAATAAATCTATACAGATGTATCATCGCTGTAGAAAAAAATGGTTCAATTTTTGTCGGCTAGCCGACACTCGTCCAGCCGACACGAGCTTTCGGAATAATGCAAAGCTTTTTTATTTTCGCTTTTTCTTGTTTTGTTTACTGAGAGATTATTTTTCTCTCACACCACAAGTTGAGGGCAGTGACAAAAGGAATATGAAAAACAATTGCAAGGGGTTTGTGGGAAGGGGTATGAAGACTTGACTGTTTGTTTTCATTCGACTGCAATAGGAAATTATGTAATTTTTCATGAATTGGTATTTGACTTTGAGCGTATGGGTGTGTATGTAAGAAAGAACAATTCAAAGGCGCGAAAAGTCGAATATTTCTTTACATTTTGTAATTGAAGTTTGACGAGCAAAATATTATTCGTGTTATTAATATGCAGTGCAGGTAAATAATAAGTAATTTAATTGAATTGAAGTGATGAAATGAAGTTTTCTGATATGAAATTATTTCGTTTCCCTAAAAACGGCACTGTTAAATATGATGAATGGTTAGCTTTGACGGAGGAGTCTCGTGAACATATAAAATGCCTTAAAAAACCTTACATTTGCAGCAAACATTTTGAAAATGCCTTTTTGGGAAAAAACGAAGCGAGAGTGTTCCGAGCTCTGAAGACGGTTCTGTTTGCTTTGATCCAGTCAAAGCTAAGATTACTTCTGAAAATTATAAAGATTTAAAACTGAGTTCGAGTGAACCTACAATAGGGGAACTAAATTTGGCTTCTAAAAATTTATTAAGGACAAAATTCAATGATCACATTGAATTTGCTTGCGCCAATGGTGAGGCTCATGTAAAAAGGCAATCTTTTTACATTAGGAGAATTGAAAAGCTCAAGAAATTGAACAATTTATTGAGAATAACTATTAAAGAAAATCGAAAATCGAAACCAAATTTATTAAAGAAAATTCGTCGTTTAAAAGAGGACAAGAAAAGGCTACAAGCGCGTGAAAAGCAAAACATTCAAGGGAGAATCGTCATTGCTTGGTATTCATCAAAATGCTATGACATTTTCGAAGCTCATCTTATCACAGGGTAAAAATGAATACACCGAAGAGGAGAAATGGATTTCGTAGTGCATCTTTTTTCGTTCAGCTGCCGGATACAACTTTTTGCGGGATCAACTTGAGATACACTTTGCCGCATCCATCTTCATTGCACAGGTGGATTAAAATTAAAAGTCTGTCCCCTGGCTTAAATAGGAATGTTATGCAGGAAATTAAGGAAATAACCTCGAAATTGCCACCAAAAGAAAAAGAAGTTGTGGTTATATATAGGTCAAGAGCATTGATCAATTATTATACAGGTATATATATATATAATACTATGTACATATATTGGAATATATACGTGGTGTGTCCCAAAAGTAATGAGAATAATTTTTTTAAAACACATGTATCAAACATAAAATGAATTGTAACCTTCAAAGTAGGTCCCTTGAGAGCGTACACAGCGATCCCAACGGTGCTGCCACTCTTCGTAGCAATGCTGGAAGGCAATTTCTAACATCGCCTTCAAACCCTTGGTCGTAGCTTTTTACATTTTTCTACCTACATTTTCTACCGGGCCAGGTCAGGAATTTTGGGACACGTCATTGATATAGACACTTCAGGATGGCCAAAATCTGCCGCCATTGTAAAATACATTTTGTCGAGCAAAGATAACCCCGTCGTCTACCAAATCGTACAATTTGTCACTGTAAACACTCATTGCTTTAGAGGAGTTCCTCTTCCTCTGGGTTAATGCAAACTGAACAAATGACACCTTGTCGAAGATTACCACCAGAATAAGCCTAGACAACCGGTGCTACTTCAGTCTGGTTTAACAAATTGGATCCAAAGTCTCTACTCCAAGGAACATTGATTCTGCTAGTTAAAATATGGCTCATTCATGGCTGTTGGAAAAATATTTCCAATATTTTCCGTACTTACTTACGTGGCGTTACAATCCGGGGTGGACCAGGACCTCAACCAACAAGCCTTTCCACCTGGCGCGATCTTTCGTCAGCTGTTTCCAGCGGTGCTGCACTCCAAGTTGGTTGAGATCCCTTTCCACTTGTTAGAACTCCCATATATTCGGCCGTACAATACAGAGTTGTCCCCGAGTCTCGGAATTGAAGATTTTACATACAAATATTTTGCGTACAGTTTTAAAAACCGAAAGCAGTGTTACTTCAAAATCAGTCCGGCGTGGACCAGGACCTCGACCAACAAGCCTTTCCACCTAGCGCGATCTTTCGCCAGCTGTTTCCAGCTGTGCTGCACTCCAAGTTGGTTGAGATCCCATTCCACTTGTTCGAACTACCATATATTCGGCCGTACATAACTGCGTTGTCCCCGAGTCTCGGAATTGAAGATTTTCGATCTTTACATACAAATATTTTGCGTACAGTTTTAAAAACTCCCTTTTACATAACTTGAAAGAAAAGGGAGCAAATATGTACTCGTAAATAACATATACATACATTTTCCGAATAAGTTCGATGTTGCTCAATGCTTGGAAATTTATCAAATTTTGTAATGTCCTGAGCACAAAATTAAAATCGGGAAATTGGTCTAGCGCTCATGTACATACATATGTATATCTTCAACTCCATAATATGTATTAGCCCTTAACACCTCGTGCTTCAAATTTCAACCACTTTTATAGTGTGGTGCAACATCATACCCACCCCCTCCAGTACGTCCACATCATGGACCATCGATCTCATGATCTTCAAAATTTTATTCCTACCCCCATTAATTTACATTGCATAACAAGTTACAATCAAAATAACAAGCACACGTACATAAACCCAAGTAAACCGGTTATGCTGGGCAACGTCAACGTATGTTTTTTTTATTTATTTCTTTCGTTCACGTAGTGTTTTTGCACGATAAACGAATTTGCATGTGTTAGTGACAAGTGGGAAGAGCAAAAAGCGAAAAGAAATAAAATGATTTTTCTGCTCTTTGCAGCTGTTTAAAAAATCTTTTTTTTTAGTTCGATTTCATTTTCATAGGACAAAACTTCCCATATGAATGAGACATCTGTATAGATTTATTATCTGTGCTATCACCTGAACAAACACTCCCTTAAGATTGCTTTTTATTCCCCTCGCTCACTACCCCCACTCCTCAGCTCTAGCAATTAAATTTTTATTAGTTTTATTTATTGTGCTTGTATTAAGCACAATAAAGCTGTCCGGGGTTGACCCGGGCCTAAATTCAAGAAGTATCCATAGAAATTCTTATTGGGTCGCCTTTAATTTTTCACGGTGAGTATAAATCAGTCAGTGCCCTATGCTCTTCATTGCGTCTAGTATCTGTATACCCCTCGGGAGTTTTGTTGTTTTTCCCCTAGAGGGCGCGTCCTCTGGTGGCGGATGGAGGAACGCTCGGTATTAATACTCGTTATTAATACAGGGTACTCGTAGGTGGGAAATAAAATTCCACCCGTTAACCAAAAAAAAAAACAACACCACAGAACTTAAACCAAAAAATGGATCGTAAAGAGACGAGAAATCTTACGGTGCAGGGAGTCGGATCCCCAGTAGCAGCATCTGTCAGGGGTGAGCAACGGGGCCCCGGGACGTCGACATACAGTGACCGCAAAACGAAAAAAAACAGAGATCGTGACACTTGCCTCCCGTGGAACAGAAAGCTACAAGTGAATCCAGAAGAGCAGTTAAGTGCAGATATATTGCGACATCTTAAAAATGATGAAGAATGCCTATGATTAGCAAAATATGTTAGCATAGACATCAGAAACGGAATTGCTGCATTAGAGGAATCGCTGGACAAAATGAAGTGGGATGCAAAAGTCCGAACCTCCCTGAAGCCAACTCGGAAGATACCGCCAGCAAACGAGAACAAAACAGCCAGAAGAAGAGACAGCTCCAACTACAAAGGCAAGACCTCCAGCCGGAAATAAGAGATCTCCATCTAGCCCTCTTGTAAAGCAAACGGATAAAAAAAATAGATATCCTTCAATTCCAGTAAACAAATCAAAACGGGAGAAAATGCTTGAGACGGAAGGCGTGGACACTGAAACAATAAACACAGAACAGGACAGCTTTGCAAAAGTTCTCAAGAAAAAGAAATGGAAAACACCAGTTGCACCGAAACCTACTCCTTAGCAACGCCTAAGAGAAAACCCTGCAAATAAAACTAGGCACAAAAGGCAAGGAAAAATACACTGATATTCTGCGGAAAATTCGGAAAAAAGCAAACCCCGATGAAACCGAAACTGTCATCAAATCGGTGCGACAAACAAAGCAAGGGGAAGTCCTCCCGAAAGCATGCGGAGAGAGAGATTATCCGGACACACGGGGATGGTCAACGCCAACAGACCTCCTTATGGTGCTCAAGGCATTTCTCCTCCCCCCAAAAGGAAAAAAAAAGTATCTGTATACAACTTCCCCCACAATATTCCCCTTTTGGGCAGCTTAAATGGAGACTCTTTCTAGTGGGGCATTAGGATAATCTAATTTCATAAAAGGTCATAGATACAGAACGGGTTATAAAACAGGAAGATATTCGGGTTTTTCCGAATCCACATTAGTAATTAACTTTTTAATGAACATTCGTAAGACCTGCTTGTAAATTGCACCCTCTTTGAAAGTGGTGCGCAAATCAAGATTAGTGTTAATTACCAACCTTGGAAAATCTCAAGAAACAAGTCATTAACATTTATCTCATACTTGAACTTACCTGCAAATATCTAATTAACCCCTTACAATTCAGTAGTTCAAAGGTATGAATTGTAATTAGTCCTTTTTTTCTACCTAACGCATCCTATGCAAATATTTGCGGTCATAAAATTTTCGGGTTAAACCCACACATCATTATCCACCTGAATCCCCATTAACAAATTCAGCTATAAAAACCGAGTTAACGGTCCATGGCTCATCAGTTTATTGAAACAGTCTAATCACAAAACAAGTCCTAACAACATGAATACGGCTTCTGTTGCTTACTATTTGTTTGTATACCGCGAGCAGTTGCGTCGTCGAAAAGTTCCCACCACTAGATTACATAAAGTCAAACATAATCTCACCAACGGCTTAGTGGCTTATACTTGGCAGAACATCACCGATTACGACAAGGACGAACTGGGCATCTTCATGGACACCATTTTGTACAATGAACAACTTAAGAATGAAATAGACCAAGCCGCCTCAAGGAAACCACCTCGCAGACAAGTAACTTACTTGTAGGTGGTGAATATACGAGTACATACATATGTATGTAATGTTCCGATCTAAGCGGATATGGAAATTATTTTTTTTTTGTAAAATGGAGTATGATGAAATCAATTTGTAATAAAAACTTTTGATAAAATTTATGTTCAGAAATTAAATTAGAATGTTTTTCTATAATTTTTTTCTTCTCCTGGTTTCATGCCTAAACTTTGGACAAGTGTACGAGTATGTAGGCAACTTCGTTACAAAGGACGGTACACTGACATTTCTACACTGATATTTCTGCTTAGCGCAGGGCTGCGTGCCTTTAGAACTCCGTCTTTTGTAATTATACAAAAATCCCTCCTTTTAGCATTTGTCTGCCATTCTATTGTGTCCATCTGTCCACATATGACCGCTTGGTCAGTACATCGTTTCATATCCTTTATCACTGAATTGCACATCTCCCTAAAGTTATACAAGGTTTTCTCAATAACAAAACAGATGGGAGTTACTAATGGCACGATTGTGCCATAATCTTTTTGTTCCAGTTTTGCAGAGGAAAGACAGTCGCCAAAATCTGTCTAGTGCCTTTTTCATTGTATTCAACTACAATTGTTCAAAGAGTCATTGGGTTCTTTTCATTTGATTTTCGGATGCGTTTATTTAATATACGAGTACGTAATTGTTTTCCATTTATCATGTACCATTCCTAGCTTCTTAGATCCCTGGAAACTCTTTGTAATACTTTTTCTAAATCGACGGAGACGACATCTTTCGATGTATCGCAACATTTATTCTTCATTGTCTGTAAACTTTCATTAGTGTCCTGTGTCCACCGGCCTCCGACAAAACAGGGTTGACTGCTATGGAGTTTAATTATATTGCGTTGTTGACTGTGTAGAACTCTCTCTTGTGACGCGTTTGCCTTTATACAGTTGAGCAGTAAAGCTCCCCTCCACTGATTAGACATCCGATCAATTCTGGGAAGGGTATATGATATGATTCGACTGCGCGACTGCTTCGTAGTACCACGTTCATAAAAGTTTCCAACTTTCGCTGCAAGAAACTTGTCAAGGTGCTGTTTGATGAGGTATTCAGAAGAAAACGTTGTATAATAACGTGTATACGTTGTATAAGAAAGTCTGATGGCGGAAGATCAGGGCCATACGGACGATACGATTTGCCATAACCAAGCTGCAACAATTTATGTCGAGTGACCAAACTTGCGTGTGGTCTCGCATTGTCGTGGTGAAACACCACATCCTTGTGATTGATGAGGTCGGGGCGTTTTTGTGCAATGGTATCACTTAGTTTTTATAACTGCTCACAGTAGACATCGGAATTAATTGTTTTGATCTTTGTAAACATCTCATAGAAAACAGGTCCGTTCAAATCTCATCAGATTGACAGCATTACCTGTATTTTTTTTTTGTATTTGAATTTATTTATTCATTATTACCTTACTAGCTAACAATAGATAATTCTTTAATTTAGGATGAAAAAAATTATTTTACTAGTAAAAAATTATGAACAAATTGAAGATCCTTCTAAAACCTAAGTTTGTGTTGAAAGATCCATGGAAAATATATGAATAAATGCAAGAATAACTGACGTGGGGTACCATCAGGTGTTCTTTAGTTACAACTTTAAAAATTTAAAAGATAAACCGAAAAAAAAATATAATAATTTCAATGAGAGAAAGAAAAGAAAAAAGATAATTATTTCAATGAGAGAAAAAAAAAATCTTTTTGCATTTTTTTAATAAACTATGTTATAATTTTCAACAGTAGCTCCAAACTTAAAGGGTCCATAGTATAAAGCCAATCTTTAAGTGATTTTAAAAAATATTGAGAGTTTTGTTTGGCTCGTATAGACATAGGAAGTTTGTTAAACATTCTGCGCGAAGTAACTATATATAAAAATTCATAAAATGTGTTTCGTGCACGTGTGGAATGTCAAAAACTACCATGTTGTTTACTCGCACGTTATAAGTCGAAGAATTCCTAAAAGGAACATTACCGCTTCGTTTAAAGAACTCTTTGAGTACCTTGAAAACGTATAGATTCCTGAGTGGCAATACTTGAAGACTTGTAAAAAGTGGCCAACTTTCCGTATAGCGATTTTTGCCGCACGCTTTTGGGCAACGACTAGTGCACTTAGGGTACTTAGATAGGTGCCTCCCCAACTAACAATCCCATATTGAAGCTTTGACTGGACTAAGCCATAATAAAGCATTGAAAGTACTCTCTGCGAGCAGTATGGCTTCAGGAGATACATTTTCCGCGTTAATAAAGTCATATATGATTTTAACTGTAGGGCTTGTGCCTTCCAATTTAGTTTGTTATCAATGAGAACTCCGAGATATTTGAAAGACTTGACTGCTTCAATATTAAAGCAGCATGTGGAACAATTATCAATAACGCTGAAGTTTTGCTTCCCACAGGTGTGTGGTAAACAGAATTTTTAGCAATCGCTTGAATGAAAAACTAACCCAAAGTTATCTAAATTATTTTGGCATAGCTTAAAGTTCATTATTTTTGTTTTTTCACTAATGATAAGCTTATGAAAGGTGAACCAAATTCTAAGAAAGTGAAGGTCGTTGTTAACTTTCGCAACGCATTCATGTAGCGAAGCGTCAGTGTATGTGAAGGCGATGTCGTCTGCAAATGCGTTTTGATTTCCGTAAAAGTTCTGGAAGAAAAGTGAGTTTATGTAAACAAGGAACAGTACTGGGCCTAGCACAGAACCTTGGGGAACGCCATTTCTAAGCTTAAGTGAAGTACTGTAAAATCCATTGACCAATACTCTTTGCTCCCTCTCCAGTAAATAAGACTTAAACCAATTGTATGTCATTCCTCTGAAACCAGCCTTGTATAATTTTGTTAAGAGTATATTTAAGTCCACCATATCGAATGCTTTGGTCATGTCAATGAAAAGAGCCATAGTACAATGGCTTTTGTTAACTCCACTGAACAAATCGCAGCAGACATTTAAGATTGCATCCTCCGTGGATCTCGCAGGTCTAAAACCATACTGTGCTTCTGAAAAGAAGTTACTTCTTTTTAAAAACGTCAGTATTCTTGATTTCATTAATTTTTCGAAAATTTTTGATATCGTGGGAAGCAGAGAAATTGGTCTATAATTGGCTATATTTTTACAACTCCCTTTCTTAAATAACGGCAGAACCTCTGCCCTTTTTAGAACCACCGGAAACACGCCGCTGTTTACACTGAGGTTAAAAAGATAACACAAGATATCAACAATTTCCCAAGAGATTTTTTTCAGAGTTATGGCAGAAATACCATCACTTGTGCAGATTTTCTTGTTTTGCAAAATCATAATTGTCTTGAGAATTTCACAGGAAGTAAACTGGTGAAAAAAGAAACTATTACTCTGCCATCTATCTTCAATTAAGCTCGATGAGATGTTGCAGTTACAACTGGAAGGTGGCTCGGAGGGTCTAATAGTATCAGAAATATTGACAAAGAAGCTATTTAAGCATAGCTTAAAGTTCATTATTTTTGTTTTTTCACTAATGATAAGCTTATGAAAGGTGAACCAAATTCTAAGAAAGTGAAGGTCGTTGTTAACTTTCGCAACGCATTCATGTAGCGAAGCGTCAGTGTATGTGAAGGCGATGTCGTCTGCAAATGCGTTTTGATTTCCGTAAAAGTTCTGGAAGAAAAGTGAGTTTATGTAAACAAGGAACAGTACTGGGCCTAGCACAGAACCTTGGGGAACGCCATTTCTAAGCTTAAGTGAAGTACTGTAAAATCCATTGACCAATACTCTTTGCTCCCTCTCCAGTAAATAAGACTTAAACCAATTGTATGTCATTCCTCTGAAACCAGCCTTGTATAATTTTGTTAAGAGTATATTTAAGTCCACCATATCGAATGCTTTGGTCATGTCAATGAAAAGAGCCATAGTACAATGGCTTTTGTTAACTCCACTGAACAAATCGCAGCAGACATTTAAGATTGCATCCTCCGTGGATCTCGCAGGTCTAAAACCATACTGTGCTTCTGAAAAGAAGTTACTTCTTTTTAAAAACGTCAGTATTCTTGATTTCATTAATTTTTCGAAAATTTTTGATATCGTGGGAAGCAGAGAAATTGGTCTATAATTGGCTATATTTTTACAACTCCCTTTCTTAAATAACGGCAGAACCTCTGCCCTTTTTAGAACCACCGGAAACACGCCGCTGTTTACACTGAGGTTAAAAAGATAACACAAGATATCAACAATTTCCCAAGAGATTTTTTTCAGAGTTATGGCAGAAATACCATCACTTGTGCAGATTTTCTTGTTTTGCAAAATCATAATTGTCTTGAGAATTTCACAGGAAGTAAACTGGTGAAAAAAGAAACTATTACTCTGCCATCTATCTTCAATTAAGCTCGATGAGATGTTGCAGTTACAACTGGAAGGTGGCTCGGAGGGTCTAATAGTATCAGAAATATTGACAAAGAAGCTATTTAAGCATAGCTTAAAGTTCATTATTTTTGTTTTTTCACTAATGATAAGCTTATGAAAGGTGAACCAAATTCTAAGAAAGTGAAGGTCGTTGTTAACTTTCGCAACGCATTCATGTAGCGAAGCGTCAGTGTATGTGAAGGCGATGTCGTCTGCAAATGCGTTTTGATTTCCGTAAAAGTTCTGGAAGAAAAGTGAGTTTATGTAAACAAGGAACAGTACTGGGCCTAGCACAGAACCTTGGGGAACGCCATTTCTAAGCTTAAGTGAAGTACTGTAAAATCCATTGACCAATACTCTTTGCTCCCTCTCCAGTAAATAAGACTTAAACCAATTGTATGTCATTCCTCTGAAACCAGCCTTGTATAATTTTGTTAAGAGTATATTTAAGTCCACCATATCGAATGCTTTGGTCATGTCAATGAAAAGAGCCATAGTACAATGGCTTTTGTTAACTCCACTGAACAAATCGCAGCAGACATTTAAGATTGCATCCTCCGTGGATCTCGCAGGTCTAAAACCATACTGTGCTTCTGAAAAGAAGTTACTTCTTTTTAAAAACGTCAGTATTCTTGATTTCATTAATTTTTCGAAAATTTTTGATATCGTGGGAAGCAGAGAAATTGGTCTATAATTGGCTATATTTTTACAACTCCCTTTCTTAAATAACGGCAGAACCTCTGCCCTTTTTAGAACCACCGGAAACACGCCGCTGTTTACACTGAGGTTAAAAAGATAACACAAGATATCAACAATTTCCCAAGAGATTTTTTTCAGAGTTATGGCAGAAATACCATCACTTGTGCAGATTTTCTTGTTTTGCAAAATCATAATTGTCTTGAGAATTTCACAGGAAGTAAACTGGTGAAAAAAGAAACTATTACTCTGCCATCTATCTTCAATTAAGCTCGATGAGATGTTGCAGTTACAACTGGAAGGTGGCTCGGAGGGTCTAATAGTATCAGAAATATTGACAAAGAAGCTATTTAAGCATAGCTTAAAGTTCATTATTTTTGTTTTTTCACTAATGATAAGCTTATGAAAGGTGAACCAAATTCTAAGAAAGTGAAGGTCGTTGTTAACTTTCGCAACGCATTCATGTAGCGAAGCGTCAGTGTATGTGAAGGCGATGTCGTCTGCAAATGCGTTTTGATTTCCGTAAAAGTTCTGGAAGAAAAGTGAGTTTATGTAAACAAGGAACAGTACTGGGCCTAGCACAGAACCTTGGGGAACGCCATTTCTAAGCTTAAGTGAAGTACTGTAAAATCCATTGACCAATACTCTTTGCTCCCTCTCCAGTAAATAAGACTTAAACCAATTGTATGTCATTCCTCTGAAACCAGCCTTGTATAATTTTGTTAAGAGTATATTTAAGTCCACCATATCGAATGCTTTGGTCATGTCAATGAAAAGAGCCATAGTACAATGGCTTTTGTTAACTCCACTGAACAAATCGCAGCAGACATTTAAGATTGCATCCTCCGTGGATCTCGCAGGTCTAAAACCATACTGTGCTTCTGAAAAGAAGTTACTTCTTTTTAAAAACGTCAGTATTCTTGATTTCATTAATTTTTCGAAAATTTTTGATATCGTGGGAAGCAGAGAAATTGGTCTATAATTGGCTATATTTTTACAACTCCCTTTCTTAAATAACGGCAGAACCTCTGCCCTTTTTAGAACCACCGGAAACACGCCGCTGTTTACACTGAGGTTAAAAAGATAACACAAGATATCAACAATTTCCCAAGAGATTTTTTTCAGAGTTATGGCAGAAATACCATCACTTGTGCAGATTTTCTTGTTTTGCAAAATCATAATTGTCTTGAGAATTTCACAGGAAGTAAACTGGTGAAAAAAGAAACTATTACTCTGCCATCTATCTTCAATTAAGCTCGATGAGATGTTGCAGTTACAACTGGAAGGTGGCTCGGAGGGTCTAATAGTATCAGAAATATTGACAAAGAAGCTATTGAATGTATTTGCTATAGCACGTGGATCGGTCAAGGTTGAGTTATCAACCTCTATGTTATGAATATCATTAGACTTCTTTTTCCTACCTAAGATATTATTTACTAATTCCCATTCCCTCTTTATGTTTCCCCTGGCTTGAGTTAAGCGATTGGAGTAGTGGCTATCACGTGCTTGTTTTATCATAATCTTTGTTCTATTGCACAGATTATTGTAATAGCTTTTCAGACTAAGATTTTGTGGGTGTTTTCTACATTTTTTTGCAATTTCTTTTTTACGCTTTATTTGATTAAGTAGGCGTAATGTCATCCAAGGTTTTAAAAACGAGTCACGCTGCCTGATATTTAGGATATTGGTTGTGCTATGAACATGATTGATTAAGATCGCAATAAAAGCATTGTAGGCCACAGAAGGGTCGCTTTCCAAGAAAACTGTTTCCCAAAATTCATACCTGAGTTTTTCCTTCAATGCTTGATAGTCTATTTGGGCTTTTTGCCTGCTAAAATTTTTCCTGGGCGAAGACTCCATTTGAAGACTAATTTCACATAAATGGTGATCGGTTATTTTATAGTCGTGCACTTTAAAATTAAAAACCGTACTAATATTTTTATTAAGTCTTAGAAATATATGGTCAATGCAGCTACATGCAAGTTATCCGTTTTCATACTATTTTTTCAAGATCAGATGTACAATAAATTCTAATTGCATTATCACCCTCTTTTTTCCTCATGTAAACAATCCCATTTCTCGTATACAAAAAGCTATACTGCTTCGACTGCTTAACTGCTGCTGCTGCTTTAAATAGTTGACGTGTATTGTAGGTTAGGCTCTCGTTGATATACATGTTCTCTCTCACTGCTTGGGTGTTGATTAGAGTTGTCTTTAAGTTTGCTTTTGCCTCCTTCTTTGCTCTCATTATCTTGTTCTTCATGTTCCGCGAGACAAATTTGACATGCAAAATGTTTTTTGTTTCGTTTACCGCTGCCGCCGCTGATTTATTAGATGACGAAGAAACAGCTGGAGGAGCGTGAACTTTGATTTGTTTTGTGTAGCAAAAATCGATGTCACTCTCATTAACATTTACGTTGAGACCGTTGCGAAAAATGTTAAGAGCGAGATCAATGTTCGTTGCTGGTGTGTTTGTCTTCCCGAGAGGAACATTGAGGATGTCGATGCTGTTACCAAGCAATTGCTGCTCCAAGTTGTTAACCTTCTTCTCAAGTAAACTGATTTTTTCCTCAAAAAGCTTGTTGTTAATTGCAATTTGCTTGTTAGTAGCTGCAAACAAATCGACTTGATTTTGTTGAATGGCCTTGAGAGAAACAATTTCTTTATATACCTTTTGTTGTTGAGTGTCCGCCTTTCCGATACTTCAGTTGGAGTAGGCAACCAACTCTTTTTTCGACTGATGTTGTTCTGAACAATCCATTTTTCATTGCCCGTGATCATACGCTTCAAGAATGGATCGTTTTCTTTGTGTTTGGTGAGTTGATCGCAGACTCTTATGCGCTCCGTCAGATAAATTTCTTTCAACTGATGCAGTACAAAAATGGCCATGAACGCTTCCAATGGACAGTTTTAGAGCGGTAGCAATCTCCTAAACTGTTGAATGCTTATTTTCTAGTACCAATGGTTATCATCTCTGAACCGGGCGAACCAGTTTTGGCACAGTCTCTTTTCGAAGACATTCCCGTCGTAATCTTTTTGCAACTTTTCCCTTGCCACAGTTGCTTTCTTCCCTTTTTTGAAGTAATAAAGCAAAATATGGCGAATATCCTCTTCAAAATTCTCCATGTCCGAATCACAATTGCAAGCACAAAACTCAACCGGATCGCGTCACCTTTTTTTCTGTTTTTAGGTTAAGTGTCAACAACAAATATGCCATGTTCAAAGCCATCTATTGTAAAACAACCGCAATGACAATTGGTACAATTGGTTCTTGCCATGAATACCGATTTAATAAAAATGCTATTCCACGATTTCTTTTAGCGTTTAGGGTTAAATTACTTTACGGGGTGATGTGGTATCTGGAGCCGAAGGCACCTGCATCGCACTGAGGTCTGTGTAGACCCTTTGGGAATTGCACTGTGATTGCTAATTATCATCATGTTGCATCGAAGAGCCTGAAAAGAGATGTAAATAAACAGCAGACAGCTCTGAGAGGTCATGGAAACAGTAACTTATGTAGTGGCACAGAAAGTGGAAGATATGGTCCCGTAAGTCCACGTCCGCACAGTCTCAACAGATGTCGCCGTCGGTAAGGTGCAGCTTTATTGCATGCGCCTCTGGAAGATAATAAAATGTAAGTAATCCAAGAAGAGCAGTCCAGCGCAGCCTTTCAAGAGAAATTAGCTTGTTCTATATTTGCTGAGTTTCAGCCACAACTGTGTTGAAGTTGGAAGGATTTTCCACGTGTCATTGCTTTGATTTGTGTCGTTTGCTCCACTTGTTTTAGAGTGCATAGTGGAGGTTTGATACTTTGACTCATCAGTTCATTATTAAAGAATGATTCTTTTGTAGTACTCGTAACTAGTCAGCATGTTCCTTGCCTGACACTCCTTTGCGGTCAGTCACCCAGCAGAGGTTTACGACAGCGATTCACAAGTTCTCAACTACAGCGATGGCCTTAATGGCAGCATGGCTGTCTGCTGTTACGGAATATGGTAGTATCCCTCTGGGGTATATCTCCTTCTGTGAAAACGGATATCGAGGCTCCTACCATTTGGATCCTGTTCCATGCCTCTCTGCTTGGGAAAATAGAGGGTAATGGTGTTTCAAAATCTTTCGCCGATCCTATTCAACATCTACACAAGTGATCTTGTGGTATAGTTCACTATGCGTTGCACGCAGAGGATTTGAAGCAAAGTGACTTCGATAAGGTTAAACGATCTTGCGATATGGAGGTCGTTGTACTACCTAGCAAGCATTGGCGGCATCGTTTGCAAAGTGATGTTGTCCAACTACAAGTTTCTTTTTGAATCATATGTCATTTTGACACCGATGCCTCTTTTCACTTAAAATATTGACCGTCAGTCAGTATCATACCTCCGCAGAATGAAATGAATCGCTTTATGCTCGCACAACGTTGAGAAATATTGGAAACTTATTTCAAAAGTGAGTGATGTGTTGCAATAAAAAATGCACCCACCGCGCATGCTGTACCCAAGTTTGTGCAGAAAGTTCGTGAGGCTGGCATATTTGCGGACAACAGTCACCATCCCTGTTATCGTACGATGAGTACCAACGAGAATGTAATTGCTGTGGCTGAGAGTGTTCGACCCAATCCAGGAACATCGACTCGCCATCACTCTCAACAACTCAACATTTCAGCTAGATGAGAATTTTGCCCAAAGATTTCGGATTATTCCCTTACAAGGTCCAACTGATTCTGTAATTGAAGGCAAATGACCATCCGCTTCGTTATCGCTTCTCAGTTTGGGCCTTACAGCAGCTCAATTTTTTCTCACGAGGCGCATTCTGGTCTCGACGTTTATGTTAACAAACAAAAATTGCCGCATCTGGGGATCGGAACTGCAGGTGATTGTCGAGAAGCCAATATATTCGCAGAGCGTGACAGTTTGGTGCGGATTTTGGAGTGGTGGCATCTTTGGCCCATTTTATTTCAAAAATGCTGCTGGAAACGCCATTTTGGGCAACAGTGAGCGCTACAGAGTCATGATTACCGAATTTTTGTCTGCAGAAATTGAAGACATTGACTTGGACGATCTTTCGCTTCAGCACGATGGCGAGTCATGCCACGCAGCCCATCAAACCATAGATCTTTTGCGCGCTAAGTTCGGCAATCGTGTTATCGGCTTCGGGGCTGCAATTTGACCCCGATAGACTTTTTTCTTGAGGTGTCCTTAAAGATCAATCTTACGCGGATATTTCAAAAACGATTCAAGCGCTAAAAGCGAATATCGTCCGAACCAGTCTTGGGATAGAGCCCGAAACAGTCGAAGAGATCTTGGAAACTTAGGCTGACAGGATGCGCTACTACGAAGCAGACGAGGTAGCCACATGAATGACATCGAATTCCATAACTAATTTGAATGTTCGAATTGATTTTTGTTCATTTTATTTTATTTGGATCACCCTGTATAGGCAGGAGGTAACAGCACAGTAGGTAGTGCTTTTAGGTCAGTACAATTGCCACAGTTGACTCAATTTTGGTTTCACAGTACCCCTTATACGAATATGACGACTTTTTCATTACTCATTACAAGGCAATGTAAATGAAAGTCATCCTTTTGTTCTTGTAAACGAATTCCGTAAACCATGTAAAGGATCTCCTGGTTTACCCTATTCCCCGAATTAAATTCTGTAAGGAAGCATCTGCAATGTTTTCCAGACTGGCATTCTGTAATCATGCAACTCCAAGGGTAATCTCGGCTTGCATCAAGTTTCTTTGTACTGATGGTTGTAATGTTACCTTATTTTTTTTTGTTTATAATTTATGCGTGCCCTTAGGTTGATACCCTTGTACTGTTGCCTCGCCGCGGGCGAAAAGGTAGAAGGAGGAGAAAGGAAAATTGTTTTTTTTGTAGCGGTTTGAAACTCAGGTGTGTTTGGTTTCGGTATTCGCTCTCCAGGGGTCGGAATCCGAATAGGACGGAGAGTTTTTTCTTCACTCAGAGTGATTCGAAGGTTATAATTCAGAGTATTTTTTTGTGCTTGAAACTCTACAACAGCCAAATCTACGTGTCAGTGTTATGCACAAATGTACACAAATGAGAAATTTGAAAAACTTGTCATAATGGGTAGGATTCGAACCTTGACCCTCCGAGTGAGAAGCGATTGCTAGTACCACTAACCACGGCCACAACGTATAATCTTGTCATCAGCCGTTCTTGAACCTGTGATTCGTCTGAAGTCCTAAAACATTGGCAAAGATCCACAGTATTCATTCGAATGTCTAGGCGGACGCTTATAATTTTTCTACAACTAACCGAATTACTTCAAAAGCGGTAGTGCTGTTGAAAGAAAAGTAAATGTCAGCGAAGGTCTGATCACAGTAGCAGACAGACTGAAACGTTAATTCGAATCCAAAGAATGTCAAGTTTGGAGATCTCGTGTTTTATTTCAAACTTGAATCAAGGGGCAAATTCATTCAGCCTATCAACTAAATGAAAATACTCGTATGTCAAGAATTCTCGGTCTGTTTTGCAAGCGGTCACAGGATAAAGTAATATGTTAGATGCCCTTTGGCCGTCCCTATAAACATATAAGTATGCTCTATATGCTTCACTTCACGTTATTAAGCGTGGCCATTTAAATTAACGAGAAACATAAGTTAATGCAATTAGTTGGCATGAAGATATCAGATGCGCTAATTAGTTTTAGAGTAAGGATGCGACAGCATTCCTATCAAAGGAATTCGGTTGTCATTGTGTAAGAAGGACGTAGGACTACTATTAAGTTAAATCAAACAACAGAGGATTCGACATCAAACATTACTTCATTAAAAGGTTAGGCGAATTGCCTAGTTAATGCGTGAAACTGGACAGCCCTCATCGTCGTGCCTAATGCTTCCTCAATGTCTTCGATTCAGCATTTTCCCAACGTGCGCTCTATGGGTCAGCAAAGTAATTCGATCCATGAGACGTATTCTTGCACTAATTTGTTAATACAACTGAATGGCAAGAATGCTTAACATTTGGCATTGAATATCCTGTGACCTTTTTGTTGGGTTGAAGAGTGTGGTATGATTGCACGTGTGCTGAACCAGCGACTTATGTGGGCACAACACTAAGAACAGTCGAGTTTTGGAGTTCAGCAAAAGAAGCATTAACATTGGCGGGAAATCTAATTCATCGAAACATCGAAACAAAGAATTGACCTTATTGTTGACGTATAAATCAAAAACACTTCTTCTTGCTTTGTAGATGCCAAGTTGCTTCGAATCGACGTATTTTGATTGAAGTAGCTTTTTATCTAGGATGACTGCTAGAAATATGGCTCATGAATTACGGCACATGAAACTATAACCATGAACCATAACTAACCACATTTATTTATTTTATTTATTTATTTTATTTTGTGTACATACATTCACAATAAGAATTCACTTATAAAGTTGTGAAAGGAAAATATTTAGTTATACCTTAAGTTTAATTTTATTAAATTTATTATATGTATTTTAAAAAAGAGTTACGTTAAATTTTATATACTATAACTACATCAATTTTATTATTTACATGGTATTTGATTTTTAAGTGGAAAAATAAATTGAAATTGCTTGAGGAGGTGGGTGGTGGGGGGGGATGGGGGATGAGGGGGGATTAAAGTTAGTTGTTCTGTTTAAGAAAGTGTTGAAGTTCGCTTTTAAACCGTCGTGCGCTATCTAACTCTCGTAAGTTGCGTGGGACTGAATTCCATAGACGGATAGCAGCAATAAAGAACTGTCTCTCAGATGTTAGACATGCAAATCGCTGAAGCAGTAAACAAGCAGATCTGTTGGATGCCGGAAACTGGATTTTTTCGTAAAGGTATGTTGGTTGCCTACATTTAAGAATGCTGAAAAGAAGAATGAGCGTGCGAAATTTAATATAGTTTTCGAATGACATGTTCACTAAGATTTTAGCAAGATGTGAAACGTGGTCATATCTTCTGAGACAATAAACATATCTAATTGTGGTATTGAATGCTACTTGCAGCTTCCTTTTGCTCTCGGCGTCGCAATTATAAAAAATTTCGCATACATAAATAAGTATGGGAATAACTAAAGCCTTAGCAAGAAGCAGTCTTGTTTTGAATGGTGTAACCTTTTGGACAATCCAAAGAGTTCGAAGAACACCATATGTCTTACCTACTATAGAATTTATATGGTTGTTCCATGTTAGTGTTCTATTGAAGACTACACCTAGATTTTTTGAAGAATCAACGAATTCAATATTTGAATCATTCAACATTATATTTGGAAAATATGACAAATCTAATTTAGTTTTAGAAATAATCAAACATTTAGATTTCCCTGGATTGATTACTAAGCCACATTTTAATGACCAATCTGAAATTCGTTGAAGCTCTTCATTTAAATCATTAGCACAATCCTCAATGAGGCCTAACGGACAACTTCGATAAATCTGAATATCATCAGCATAGATGTGCTTCGATGAGTTCAATATCACGGTAGCTATGTCATTTATGTAAACTGAAAATAAGAGAGGCCCTAAAATCGACCCTTGGGGTACACCTTTAGTTAAGGGAAGAAAATCAGATAGAACGCCCTCTAATAACACAGCCTGCTTTCTTTCACTTAGATAAGATGAGATTAGCTTAATTGCACAAGGAGAAACGGAAAAGTAGTGTCTTAATTTCTTGATCAGAATAGAGTGATCTAACATTTCAAAAGCCTTAGAGAAGTCTAATAATACTAAAAACGTAATATAATCATTATCCAGTCTATCCCTAATATCTTCAACTACATTTAACAGGGCTGTTGTACAACTATGTTTAGCTCGGAAGCCTGACTGAACTGGAAGCAGCAAATTATTATGAATGAGAAACTCATTTAGTTGTTTATGCATGATCCTTTCACATATCTTGGAAAGAAAAGGCAGGATTGCTACGGGTCTAAATTCATCACCGATTGAGTTTTTAGGGATCGGAATTATTTTTGCCAATTTCCATTGTTTCGGAAAAATACCAGTCATTAAAACGGTATTAATGACGTGCGTTATAAATGGTAGCAATGTTGGCAAAATTGCCTTAACAAAAACTGGATGCATCTCATCAACTCCTATAGCATGTGACTTGAACAACAAAAAGCTTTCTACTATATCGGTATCATCGACCCTATTAAAAGTAAATGACGTTGGAGCTGGAGACACGGCACCATTAAATAAACAATTTGCAACTGAGGTACTTGAAAGTGGATTTGACAAGAACTTGCGGTTTAGGTCATTGCGATCAATATTGTTAGAGCAAGTTAACTTTTGTTTACCAACTCCTAATTCGCGAATACTATTCCATATTTTCCGACTGTTTAAAGAGGAGCTGAAGCGGTTTGAATAAAATTGCGTCCTAGCAATTCTTATTTCACGGACAACACTATTTCGCAAGTTCTTACAGACTTGATGAAGCTCTTCCACCCGAAAACGTTTCCACCGTCGATACGCCAGATCACGTTCCTTCATCAGCGCTCGAATCTCATTTGTAAACCATACTTTAGTTCTTTCTCTAACAGTTCCTGTTTTGATCGGAACGTACGTATCAAATAGAAGATTTACGTTTCTATTTATGAAATCGACTTAATCATCTGGTGAGGGCATAGAATAAACAAGGCTCCAAGGAATACAATTAATATGCTGTCCAAGAGAAAGTCGGTCAATATTTTTGAAATCCCTGTAAGTATAACTTGCTTTGCCGACAATATCCCCAATATCAAAGTCATACGTAAGAAACATTAAATCATGCTTCGAAAAGGCTGGTGCAGAAATTTGGTCATAGACCAATACCTTGTCAGTATTATTTACAAAAAACACATCTAAAAGGGTACTGGAGGAACTGGTGAAATGGGTAGGAACTTGACTATTGACTGGTTGTAGGTCAAATGATTGCATATTTTGGGTTAAGAGATCTTCATCCAATAAGTTACTATTGAAGTCGCCACAAATAATTACATTAGTTGAGCAGGTTGACACTACTTCAACTATTCCATAAATAAGCGTCAAATCAATATTTCGATTTGGCCTATACACCACCCCTAAACAAATACTCCTATCACCGCGTATAATGTGTACAAAAAAATACTGAATAGCTGATCCTTTCGGCGACCAACATTTTCGATTACAAAACAAACCATTTCTAACATAAATTACTACTCCACCACCAGTACGATCGAAAATACTATAACCATTCAAAGCATATACGTCATCTTTCACGCCATCAATAAACCAAGTTTCCGACACACAGATTGCGTCAACCTTCGAGTTAACAAAAATATCTCTAAACTCATCTAGTTTTGGGTTTAAGCTTTGTGCATTTAAATGGCAAACTTTAAAACCTTCTCTATAATTACAAAATATTCTTATCATAGGTCGCAATATTCCATCACTACCACCATCACTGGAACTCACCCCACTCTCATTCAAATCTATGTTTTAAAAAGAGAAAAATTACGAGAACCAAACAACGCACTCAGGTTACAAGCAAATACCTCTTTTTCATTTCGTTCATCTTTCGTTCTCTACCAGTACCGTTTCTGCTTCCGAATTCTCCATCACATAAACGGACCCGGAGTGCGTGTAAACAGAAAACAGCTGTTTACTGCGTTTGAGACGCATAGCTTGCTGGTAAAGGTAGCGGTTTTTCCTAGTAAGGCTTCCATACATGTAGATGTTGTTGTTCTTTTCTGATTCTACGAGTATGTCAACATCTTGGAGACATAGCTGTCGATGATTTTTGCAAAACAGAGCAACTGCATGCAAGACGGTGTTTCTCTCGTGAGGAGTGCTGAATTTCACAACAATGGGAGAGTCTCTATTCGTTGTGTTGGAATGTCTCCGTCGCTTTTGCTGAGAGCGAAATATGCCTTTCATAGGCGGAGGCTTGCAGTCGATGAGGTGACAAATGTGATGGAAAATTGTTTTTAAATTTTCACTTGGCAATTCTGGAACACCAAAAATAATACGAGCTGCAATGAGCGTTGCTTTTGTGATGATTTCATAGTTCTTGACGATTTTACGAGTAATGTTCCTCATCTCCTATGCACTGAGTCGGATGATAAATCTTACCCCGTTTGCTCAAATGCGGTTTTAGATATGGAAGTTCTCATTATTGTCTGCCTTCATAACGTTGCCATTTATAAAATAAATGATACAAATGGCAACAGGGGTAGGCAACTATACATAGTTCACAAAAAATCTGCAGTACAGCTCTTATGGGCGAGTTTGCGAATTTACCATATGAAGCACGTGAGCGACCATCTAATGTCTATCCGCATCAAAGCTAAATTCGTTAACAGAAGCCTAATATGCGCCCATGCCCCTACGGAGGAAAAGGACGATACCTGAAGTTCTCGATAAGTCATATGAGGAATGTGCTAAGTATGACGTTAAAATCGTACTGGACATCTTTGGTGGGACAGTTGGTAAGCATACACTACATCACGTCTCACAACGGAAGAGAGTTATTGACTTTGCGGTAGAAATGTCACTATGACAAGTACACTGTTTCCACATCTTAACACATACAAATGATATTTCGCTCTATGAACCATGCAACGTTTAATTAAATTGATTAGATTACGGTCGACGTAAAGCATGCCTCCAGTAATCTGGACGTCCGAACCTTCTGAGGGGCTAACATTTTCAGGGTACTAAAGCGCACGCTATTGACCCCGATCACCACCTTGTTACAGCCAAAGTGCGAATACGGATTTCCAAAGCACCACAACAGAGAAGGACTACTGTAAGAAGGTATAACCTAGAAAAGATGAAATCACAAGGGACCGCCAGAATTTTTGCCGAACGCGTATCCAGAAATCTATCAAAAACTCCCATGCCGCCAGTGTCTGGTAACGAAGACCAAGGGTAATGCTGCCAAAGTGCCATCAGAGATACCGCAACTTATGTGCTGGGTTTCTTCCGACTACCATCAGGAATCCCCAGGTTTACAGAAGAATGTCTACAAAGAACATGTAGCTAAACATGAGGCGTACAAAAGGACGCAGCAACGAAGGACAAGAGCCGTTCGTTAGCCCTGCGAGCAGAAGAGACGAAGCAGATAGCGAGTTCTCCAGAAAAAAGAGCACGAGAAGCGGGCGATTGAAAATATTGAGAATTCGTCCAAAAGTTAAAAAGAACGGGTCAAGGCAACAAGACCCGTATAGAAAACTGTAGAGATGAAGAAGGAAACCTTATGGTAGAGTCATAGTTCGTGCTGAGAATATGGGAAAACTTCGTTTGCAGACCATGCATCGGCGAAAAAGTCGAACAACCCGCCGTCGGGCAGAATAGGCCATTCAATTTGGACAATGATAGCCAAAGCTTCCTTCCATCTGAATAGAACGAAGTGAGAACAGCAATTTCTAAGATTAAATCCAACAAAGCTGCTTGACCTGACATCTTACCAACCAGGATATTGAAAGCTGCCGAAAGTGACCTTGTGAAGAGCATACTATTCATTTCTCGAGTGTGTATGCGCCTAATGAAGGGAATTTCAGCATCGGATGCCTCGACCCCCTCAACTACGCCAACTATACGGGTATAAGTCTTCTCAACATCGAAATCAAGATTTTATCTGCCATATTGTGCAAAAATCTAAAACAGTTCGTCAACAACTTGATTGCTACATCAAATGTGGTTTCATGACCAGGAAAGCAGATAATCGACAGAAGTTCAAATCGATACCCACCATCTTTTCGTAACCTTTTTAGGGTCGCACATGATACAATTTATAGAGGCGAACTATTTTATATAGACCGTCTAAGTTTCGAAATCCCTGCCGAAGTCGAACGTCTATGCAGAACGCTCACTGCACCGTCAAAGTGGGTAATGATTTACCCGAGACCGTTCATGTCTAAAAAGGATTTAAATTAGGAAACGCGCTGCGATGTGACTTCTTTACCATCACAGTCTTTCAAAAGTCAGTGCAACTACTTGCGTACGCCGATAATATTGGCATAATTGGGAGAACACAGCGGGCTGTCACCGGTGCGTTCGCTAGTATTGAAACGGAAACTGTCAAAATGGGTTTAATGATAAATGACGACAAAACAAAGTATATGCTGTCAACAAGTAGGGACTTACAACATCGGTAAATTGGACAGCCAACAGCTATTATTTCGACAAGAACTTTGTCTTCTTTGTCTCTTCTATCAATTCTGCCGGCAACATCTCAGCAGAAATAAAACAAATTACCAGTCTGGGCAATCGCAGTTTCTTTGGGCTAAGAAAGCACTCGAGTAGTAATACCCTATCCTGAACAACTAAGGAAACTTTGTATAAGACCTTGATTATCCCAGGATCTGGAATATCGACTCTATAGAAAGCGGACGAAGATATTTCCGATCGTTTCGAGAGAAAAATCCTTCGTACAATATTCCGTCCCATTTACGTTGACGAGCTTTGAAGGAGAACACTCAACGGCGAACTATACGCTTGAGATGGTTAGAACATGTAGAGCGAATGGGCCATAAAGCTCCAGCCCGAATAATCTTAGAATCTAACTCGAATGGACAACGCGGTAGCAGAAGATTTCAAGTTTGGTGGGAAGCACAGGTACAAGGGGACCTCAACCAACTTGAAGTGCATAACTGGATGCAGCGGGATGAAGGAAGGATCGGGCTAACTGGAGAGCCTTGTTAGCTGAAGCCAAGTTCAGCCCCAGCTATAGCGCCATTTAAGCAAGTAAGTAAGGGCGAACGCTACTGCCTATGTAGTGTGCGTTTTTATTCTCGTTTATCTAAACCAATTAAAGCCACTTCAGGTCTTCCACAAGGCAGTCACCTTGGTCCATTAACTCTCATGTTGACTATCAATGTTAATATTGTAAAGGACTTCCAAATATCGGTATGCTCGGATGCCGATGATGGGAAAATCTATAGACAACTTTCCAGTTTTTCAGACTGTCAACATTCATACGATGATCTTCACGGGGTCGCTAAAATTTCCTTGAGCTCAACATCAAGGTACGCCAAGCCAAATCATACTCTCGGTTTCATTTAAACCTTTTTAACTGCACACCTACTCTGTAACAACCCAAGCTATAGTTTCAGTAATGCCAATGTGGAATTTTGGAGTTATTTGTGTTATTTTCTGCATTTGACCTTGTTAACGATGGTCTACAGAATTCACTCCATATGTCACAAAATTCTTTTTAGTTCACCTTTGTGAGGCGACTTATGAAAGCTGTTCCATGCCAATTCCTACGATTCGTCCTGCTTGGGCTGGTCACATCATCCTCTTCCCCTATACTGGCCGACTCAAATAGGTCGGCGTACTTTCTTTTGGAAAACGTCGCAAATCCTTCGATATTCACTTTATCCAAAAGATCTTAACCAGCAACATCGACTGTTTCACACGGCTATCCCAGAATTTGTTGAATATTAACCCACCGTTAATCCACCGAGGTCCGTTTCCAATAATCAGGACATATGCCTTTAATGAGCCATTGTGTCTTATGTTTCTTGAAGCAGCAGAAGTGCCCTCCGAAAACCGAGAACATAACTTTCTGCGCTGATTATGGAATGGTGACTCTCAGAAATAGGTGGTCGGGTTCGGAGAGTGCCTTTGCGCATCAGTCTTTCCAAGTTCTTCAGTAACCAAGAAGGCGGACTGAAATGTCCTAAGCCTTGGCGATTAAATGTATATCTGCAGGGCAACATGGATCAATGCAGACTTTCACTCTTTAGCTTTAACTTCAACTCCATATCTATGCTGTTTGTTTATAAGAAAACATGTGTACATGCTGGTATATCCTCTGTAGCAACTAAATTCATAAAACTGGAGTCGCAAAGTGAGATTGTGGTGGTCCAGTTCCTGTATAAATAATGTCAAAGTACCTGCAGAACTGTGAAAAATGAGACAAAATTTAAGACATCCGCTTATCCAAGTACATAGTAAGTGACATATCGGTGTTGACTCAGGGACGTAACATATTTCAAAAAAAATGTAAATGTGACGACGATAGGACGACTGAAAATAAATGAGCCACAGCGCCAAACACCTCCCAACATAAGAATGTGGGTTGCTTTACAAGTAAAAGTATAGATAATTACTCTGCTAAGTAGGTGATTAATTTCGGGAATACGTCGACGGTTGACACCCGTGCACTAATTAAAATTACTCCCTTGTAAAAGTTCAGACAGGCATTTATGTTAGGCATACTGTATTATTGCTCATTTATAAAGATTCCTAAATTTTCTTTCAAAATTTTGACTTTTAACTTCTCGAACAAATTTAATGATGAAACGACGACAGATTTATGAGCTCATGTAATCGGGGGGACATGAACTGTGTTGAAAGGCGGCGTACTGCCGCGACTGTCTGCTGTAATGAGCAGTTATCCTCAAACAAGTCTGAAAATTGGCATTTCAGTCAATCGTCTTCAAATTTCGGCTTGTCCTCTTTACAAAAGGAGGAAGTTGACTTGGCTGACTTACACAGTGCTCAAGGACATCATTATTCATTTCTTTAACAAAGCTAAATGCGTGGACGTTTCCTGGATAGTAAACTTCTCAAGTTTAGACATGTCACGTTGAAAACATCCATGTTTTCGGCACCAGATCCAAAGAACGGCCGATCTCGGCTGAATGGGGCCTTTCCATAGCAGGCCTGGCTCTGCTCTGAATCCACCGTTGAATCCTCCTCTCCTTGATAGTCATGTCGTGGGTTACTTTTTCAAAGCTTTCTTTTACTTAAAAAGAAGTAGTCTTTGATACAATATGCACTGGAGTTTTGACAACCTTGTTGACTGTCTTTGTCATGGTTTTATGAACATGTCGCCTGATGCAATAACACAAGAATTCCTGTTGCTGCGAAAATACTAAACCAACTGTCTCTGTGCCCAGAAATGCTTTTGGTCGAGAAGGGAAGTCGGGACTTCAGGGACAACTCAAAACCGAACCAGAGTGTTGTCATGGGCATGAGGCATCTGCAGTCTGTAGCCACAGCTAAGCTGCACTTAGCTTGTAAGTTGCGCTGGGAAAATGAAACGAGCGTGCAATAAATAAAACCAGGATATTTGATTGGTGATAGTATCGCAGTTATTATTAGCTTTTGCCAAGTTTCTCTAGGCGTAAAGCTTGGTGCTAGCCATAATTTACGAAGGCATTCATAAATACTGCTAATTACTGCGTTTGTATGAGCATAGTCTGACAGATTGCAATTTCTTAGATACCCAAGTCTAGCTACAGACTCAAAAGATCTCAACTTGCTTCTTCGTTTGAGATAGGTATGAATTACGACTTATTTGGAGACCATTTATCGCCGAAGTAGGAAACAAAGTTCAATCTTGTCACCCTTCGAGGGGCATACGATGTCAACAACGCTTGCGCGGCATCTTGTTCGGATTTCTACAATGCGTTTCAACTCATTCCAGCTTTTTCGTAGTAGTCTTGATTTCTCTTTGATTGTTCTTTTGATCATGCCACTGCATGATATATTTCACAATAGGGCCATTTGCATGCCGTAAAGTGTAACCAATCCATTGCCACTTCCTGCTCCGTATAATGAAGTTCATAAATTCTTGACACGTTCTCAGATAAAGCTCTTCGTTGAAGATGCGATTCGGCCAAAAAATCCTTAAGATCTTACATAGACATCTATTTACGAAGATTTTCAGTCTTCGCGTGACAATGTTGGTAGCCTTCCAAGTACTAAGTACATCAGTATAGCAACATGGTACTGATTCTACATTGGATCTGGACAGTCTCAACTCGGTCATTGCTTTTTGAGGTTTTTGATAGCATTCCAAACGCAGCTTTAGCGTTACCGACTCTGCTGCCCTAAGTATAAAAAGTATATACTCGTATATAGAAATGCCCAGGGCCTTTGTTTTTCAAACTAATCTGACCACCATCGTAAGTAGCCTATAGTTATAGCCTAATAGTTGTAAGTTTTTCCGGGATACCGTCCAAAGCCAATTAAGAGTAGATGTAGCAGAGACCTGAACTCGACGCATTGCTCAACGATGACTCGAATGTTGTTTATGTGATCTATGCAAGAGTATCCTCCTCGAAATCCCGGCTGCTCGGCATTGAGTGTTGATTCTAAATGCTCTCTTAGCCGCTCTAGAACTATCTTAGCTATATTATTAACTTGACCACGATTGGGAGAAAGCATATTCCTCTTCAGTTGCTACATTCCATCAAATTGCCGTTCTTTGGAAGCGTAATGACCATCACCGATTTTCACTCCTCCGGGAGCCGCTCTAAAAGTGAAATACTCTACTAAGTAGGTGCCTTAAGTGAAATACGCTCATCGATCCGACTCCAGGTATCTGATAATAACCATGTGCTGTGACTTTTCTACTTTATATCGATGAAGGCAGATACAGAAACATTTTTTACAGCATTCCATTGATCATCCATGTCTTCATGCGTTGAGTTGCTGATTCTTTCTGCTTCTGTGGTAAGGTGGTCCCTGAATTGTTGGGGATCCCGAAGTCTGTCGGTTGAGCGGTTGCAGTTAACGGATGCAGTACGAAGGCGTACAGTGGATAACATAAGATGATGGTCGTGATACATTCCGATATCGGCTCCACGTTAGTTTCGGACATCTAGGACGCAATTTCTGACACGTCGACTTACCGCAAACTGGTTTGATTGATTAGGTTTGACGTTCGCTGCCTGCCAGATGAGACCAAAATCTCCTAGAATTTTTATAAAATGGATTGGTATACCGTTCTCCCCAGCGGAATTTGAATTTGACTTAATGTCAGTAACACAAACATGACGTTTGTCCTGTCGAAGCCCTCTAATATAGGCGCCGATGATTCAGTGTTTTAGCCAAAGTCAAAAGATATAATGTCTTACGCTCTATCCAGAAAGAAGTCGTTGAGTTCATCAGGATCGAAGTTACTTTACATCAGTTACATCTGACGTAAGCCAAGGAATGCTCTTAGTAACAATTTTGACGGGCACACATGAATCATAGAGTTGTTGAATAATATCCCGAAAACCGTTTACCTTTTCATTCGGATCAGGATTTATCCTTCATCGTTACCAAGGGGCACAGATTGTGGCATTTTTAAGGACATTTAAAGACAAGAAGATAAGATCATGATCAGAAATATCATCAGAGAGAAGCGCATTGCTTAGCAAACCATGTTGGATATGTTTCATTGACAATTTCCAGTCCAACAGCGGTGAACAACGAAAGTGGTTTTTTAGCAGATTTGCATTAAAATCTCTGCAAATAACTATAACCTCATATAATGCTGAGAAGGCCGAAAGAGCTAAGGGAAAAGATGCAGCGGAACAGTTTATATTATTACCATGCGTGCATGACCAGTTAGCAGTGATAGTTTTCCCAATTTTTATGTTTCTGCAGCTGTCAAAGTTGCCAATAACATCCAACTGTCAAAATTAAAGATTGGTGCGAAATGCAGAAAACATAGCCGCTGTATCGCCGAGTCAACCCGGCTTACATCCATATATGATTGTGCTGACCCAAGAATTGAAGCCGGACGACCATAGACAACGCCATGAGTTCGTTAATTGGGTGCTGGAAATGTTGGCCAGAGATCCGGATTGTGGCCAAAAAATTATCTTCTCGGACTAGGCCCCTTTTTGGTTCAGCGGCTATGTCAACAAGCAAAATTGTCGTTATTGGAGCGATCATAATCCACAAGTGTTCCACATAAAGATTGACTGTTTGGTGCGGTATATGGCATGGCGGCATCATCGGACCTTATTTCTTTCGAAATGAGTAAGGAGACATCATTATCGTCAATACTAACCGACTTTCTGTCTTCAGAGCTCGACAACATCGATATATCCGAGCTGCGGTTCCATACAAGCGACGCAACACTCGAAGTTGTGAAAGAGAAATTTTTCGACTGGGTCATCTCACGTCGAGCGTTCATAAATTGGCCGCCGCTGTCAAGCGATTGGACACCACTCGATTATTTTCCCTGGGGCTACGTCAAGTTTGTTGTCTATACTAGCAAGCCAACCCCTTTGGACGATCTCGAGGCCGACATTCGACACGCTATTGTTGGAATAGCGCCGCACATATTGGACCGAGTTATCAAAAATTCGATCGACCGCTTTAAGCACTGCCAGTAAAGCCGACGTGGCCATTTCAATGATGTTGTTTTTTTATTAAAATTTTTTCTTTCAATTGTTCTTATCTGGTCATTCAACTAATCTACACCTGATTAGTGAGATTTGTTTATTGCTTTGCATTTGAGTATGAGTTTGGCTATCCCAGCCATTGAGTTCGTTGCCGTATAATTTCTAAAAATATTAGAGCTAGGTATTTCATATTCTGGCCTGAACCATGTCCACATATACAAACAACATGAAGGAAAGAATTATTAAACAAGTATCTTAAATAATCTTACCAAGGCCACAATGAGATTACGAAAAGCGAAAACGCCAATGAACATGGTAGGTTAGGATCCGATGAGGGTTTCCCAGAACCAGCAACTGTGTTAGGATTGCCGGGGACCTCAGTCGGGGATAATGTTCACAGTTACGTTTCTGGTGAGCATAACTACAAATAGCGTGATCCTCTAAGATGCTTACAGATTAAACGAATGCTTCTAGACATCTCTAAAAACTATAAAGCTTGCTACGTATGCCCGATTCACTCTCGGGACAGTAGTATTTTTATCATCTCCTCTGAATAGTATGGAATTAGTCGCAAGTGGCTTAGGATATTTTATGTTAAAAAGAACATGTGTAAGGGATTGACGTTTGATCTGAACCTGATCCTCCAATAGCGTGTTTCGAAGGACGTCTTCATGAGGTACTATACATCTGAGCCCAAAATCAACATTGCATATTACGCATTAAATTAGGCGTTCCCATGCCCCATGCGCAGTTGCAAGGTTCTCCTTTTTTGGGCACCAGGCAACCAAACCAGAATTTCCATTTATCGGGCATACCTTCATTCGAATACGATTGACCTTACGATGGATGACTGGGTATTGTTCGACTAATGGAGTCACTGAGTAACAATAACTTGACGATGGTTAATGTTTTAACTATGCCAACATATCAATAGGGCTTATTTTACCTCGCCTTGGTAGCCCCAGGGAGCTGATTTCGTACATCGCGAAAGATTTTTGAGAATAATCAGGGTGCTAAAATTGGAATATCAGTGGATAAAGGGTTAACGACAGCTTTTATATCTCGGAAACGTATTACTGGCTCCAGGATAAATGGCCCTTTTTGGCGATTTGGAGTCTCATAAATGTCTGACACATGAGAGACCTACTTAGGATAAGAATGGGTTCCCTGTGGACCTTGCTTGTAAGCCCAAGAATGGACTTTTCACATCTTAAACAGGCCACGTATGGAAAATACGTGGGGATTCATCAGACAAAGGGAAGATTTAAAATTGTGGCATACCACCTTGATCAAAAAGTTTCCGGAATAACCACCGTGTGACGCATTGTTCCGATTTGAGTTCTGGTTTTTTGTTAAGTTGTTGGTTGTTAAGTTGGTATATAAGTTGTTGACATTCCCTCTAAATCTTAGCGTCATAGCTTGACATTTGCAAATGTTACGTAGCCAAGAGAACATCTATCTTTGTGTGTTGGCGATTTTTTATAATTTTAGAAATGGATTTAAATTTACACCAGGCAAGTGAATGGCGTTCACCAAATGAGCCGAGACCAAAAAACCACGTCGTTTTCAGTCAAAAAAGAAGGCAATGCTCACGGTTTTCATGGATTACAACGGTGTAGTGCATCATGAATTTTTGCCAGAAGACCAGACAGTAAACAAAGAGTATTATTTGGGCGTTATGAGACATTTGCGTGAAGCAATTCGCCGAAAGAATTGTGGGCAGAAAACTCGTGGATTTTTCACCATGATAACGCACCGTGAGTTGAACAGTGCCATCATTATTCGTAATTTTTTGACGAAAAGTGCAACAATTACCATCAAACAGCCACCGAATTCACCTGATTTGGCTCCCTGTGACTTCTTTCTGTTCAATCGAGTTAAAAAAGCACTACGGAGAACGCGCTTCAGCGGCCCAGCGGAAGTAATGGAAAAATCGCAGGAAGCACTGATGGACATTTTTTTTTTATAATCAGCGCGCGCTCAAGGGGTTTGAGTACCCCTAAGGTGATTGTACACAGCGCGGGCAAAGGAAATTTAGGGAGGAAGAAAAGAGAGGTACCGATGTACATTGTTTCTAAATGTTTGCAAGTTATAACGACCAGGAAATACAGAGATCGGCAGGGCATTCCATAAGCGAGTTGTTCGGCTTAGGCACGAATCACCATATTTTAGAGTACGTCCGAAAATGGGCTTGAGGGTAAACTGATGAGCATTCATAGCGAGACGGGTGTTATGGTTGAAAGTTTGAATGGGCGGAATGCTACTGGCGATTTCAGTGGAGCACTGGTGGTGGAAGTAGCGATAAAACAAAGTGAGACACGAGACATTTCGTCGGTGTTCGAGGATGTCCATTGATTGACTGATATTAGTATCGTCAATAAGTTTTATCGCACGTTTTTGAATCCTATCTAGCAGGTGCAGAAATGTTTTAGAAGCACCTGACCAGATGTGGGCGTTGTACTCTAATTTCGGGCAGATGAATGCTTTATATATTGAGGCCAGATCAGAGGAGGTAAAATATTCCTTACATCGCTTGAGGAAATCTAGACATTTCGCAGCATTTTTGGCGATATCAAATATGTGGTCATTCCAACGTAAGTTGTCATTGACACACATATCGAGAATGGAAAGTTTTTTGGTTTCGACGATGCAAGTGCCATTCATGGATAATGGCTGGGTGTTTAAATTGCGCTTTAAAGACAACAGACAGCATTGTGTTTTGGAAGCATTAAATACCACTCTGTTGATAGTTCCCCAATTGGTTATTCTGTTGATATCGGAATTTAATGAGTTAGCATACGCTGCCGTTCTACAGCCGAAGGCTGTGATCAGCAAAGGAATATATTGGATTAGAAGTAGCAGTCAAGAGATCGCTAATGAAAATTAAATAGAGTGTTGGAGACAGAACAGAGCCCTGGGGCACACCAGCATTTATTTTGTGAATATCAGACTTGAAACCGTCAAAAACAACTTGAATTAAACGTTCCGAAATGTAGTTTATAATCCATTGAAGAAGAGAGTCGTCGATCCCAAATGCACGCATTTTCGACAAAAGAGCCTGATGCCAAACTCTGTCAAATGCCTTAGAAATATCAAGTGCAACTATCTTGCTTTCGCCAGATTGATGTACGTTTTGGTTCCACTTTTCGGTGAGACATGCCATCAAATCACCAGTGGACCTGTTGCTACGAAAACCGTACTGCCGGTCATTGAGAAGTTTTCGTATTTCGAGATTTTCATGAGCTGACAATTTATCAGTGTTTCCATGACCTTGGAAAGAAGTGCAATGGGTCTGTAGGAGGAGAGAGAAGATGATTCGCAGTTTTTAGGGACCGGCTGGACAAATGCTGTTTTCCATCTGCTCGGAAAGAGTCCTAAAGAGTAGGATTGATGAAAAAGCTTACGCAGTGGTTTTGCCAGCGTGGAAGAACACCTCTTCAGAAGAAGGGGAGATATACCTTCTGGACCAGCGGATTTATGTATGTTGAGATCTTTAAGTACTCTTGCTACTACACGAGTGCGAAAGTAGATTCGTCTCATTGGAGATTCGACGCACTCAAGTGTAGGCGGAGACAAATCACAATCTGGGAGTGTTGAGCTGGCCGCAAAGTGTGCAGCAAATAGATTGGCCTTGTCCAAAGAACTGACAGCTGGAATGTTTTTTGATGTTTTCAACAAACGTCCAAAAGCTACTACCTTTGGGGCATTGTAGTATTTTTCGCCTCAACTTCTGGTCGTAATGAAATTTCACACTCTTAAGAAAGACGATTCAGTCATTCCTGGCTCGTTTGAACTTTTTTCGACTTTATTCTGTCGGGTTGGTCTTGAGGGACCGAAAAAACGTTTCTCTTATCCTGACAGCCTCTTTACAGCTCGAGTCGTACCACGCCTTTTCGTTTGGTTTGATACTCTTCATCCAATGAGGAATAAAGAATCTCATTCCAAAGAGAATGGTGTCTGTAATCATATCAGCAGCGGAATCCACGTCGTTATCGAGGAAACATAACGACCAGTTAAAATTCCTAAAGAAGCTGTTAAGTCCGCTCCAGTTGGCTTTCTCGTATTGCCATACGGTTCTTTTAGGAATCTTTTCTCTGACTGTGTGGTCAGTATACGAGAAATTAGCTGATATAACACAGTGGTCCGACGAGCCTAGAGGGGAGAGCACATCAACGGTGTATTTATCAGGGTGAGTCCAGGGTGCTTGCGGTATGACTATCAACGTCTGGTATTCGCGTTGGCTCACTTACAAGCTGCGTTAGGTTGTCTTCCGCAGCGAAGATCTCAACACACCGTCCTTCGGGTGTTGTCTGTCCAGAATGTCGAAGCCACCCAGAATTGTGTATGGTACGAGTATATTGAAGTCGCCCGTAATACCGATTTCAGTATGAGGATACAGGGATACAATTCTCTGAATGGAGTCAGACAGCGCATCAAACTCGTTAAAAGTCGAATTGCTGTCCAGTTTGGGACTTCTGTAAATAAAGCAGTAGTGGATAATTTGCTTACGGAGATGGAATTTTAACCACATGAAGTTGAATTCCGAATTGGAGCATGGATCATATAGTGGTGGAATTTGGTAAGCCACATCACTACGCACGTAAATGGCGAGACCGCGGTGAGAGAAGAATAATGGCACTAGTTCGTAGCCAGGTAGCTTCAGATCAGAATGATCTGAGAGGTGTGGGCGGGGATCTACCTGTGTTTCACTAAGTGCCAAAACAGCTGGTCTGTACTTACAGACGTGGACGTACGCATAAAAGTGATTACTTTTTAGCCCGCGTATATTGGCTACGGCCACCCTGAATTCCCCAGTCATAATCTACAACAAACACAAAAAAACACAAATACCGACAATGCTAAGCAAGGTTTGCATACGCGCGCGTACATACCGAAAACCGAATATAAAAAATATGTTTCGAGGGTTGGATCAAGCGCTGGCATGTGTGTTGCAGTCGATGGGGATTACTTTGAAGGGGACAATATAGATTTAGATGAATAAACTTGTATTTATAATTTTCAGTATAAGTTCCGGGATCAAGGTGGTATATGATACTACAATATGAGAGATTCTATTTGGACGTGGGTTGGTTCGAAGCGACAGAAAAATGCAATTAGTTTTGGGTTTAGGTGCTGGCGGTTTCCTGCCAGTTGTATTTAAAATCTCTGACTCGAAGAAATGCACTAAGCCCTGGTAATGCCAATTTTGGGTCACGTGTGTCCTTACAGCAAATGGAGAAGAACGTCAAATTGCAAACAATATGAGTTGTAGCAAAATAATATTTCTCAGAGACTTCACTGGATCGGCCTCGTTGAGCTCATATATGACAACGCTTTAGCTAAGAAGGAGTGGAGACCGGAAACATTTGATTGAAAGAAGACTGTCTCTGAATTAAAAATCTTCAACGCGCCATAGCGGCAGTTTGTATCAACGAAATTGCGGTCCAAGCAGGATCTATACTTATAGAATCAAAACATACATAAATTAAAGTCAACCAAGCTCATCATCAAAGAACTTAATGACTCATTTAGCATATCGTCGGTTGCGAAATAAATTTTCGAAAATTCCAGTACTTGTTATATGATAGCTACTTTATTCGGGAAATATTCATGCCTTGATTGCAGTTTCCTAATAATCACTTAAAATAGTAACCACAATCAGCATATAATAAAATTATTCCCTTAAGCCCATTCCTGAGTACCTAATTAGTTATGTGTCTTTGAAGTGGTATTCCAGACATTGCACAATCGTTGTATTAATTACGATTAACATTTCCTACCTCTAATAAAGCAATTTTGCTATCATGGAAATATCATACTTCACAATTCCAATAGGTTAAGGATTAAAATGAAATCTACTAGCTTCACCTAAAGGTGAGAATAATGGGAAACGTGTGCTACACAGTAGGGATACATTTAAGGTAACATTTTACTTACACTCTGTGGAAGACAGAGAATACTAATATTTCAAGGCAAATTTGTTATAGCAAATTGTGAAAAATGATGTCCTATTTGTTTCATTTCATTGCTCCATTGAGATATATATTTCCTTAATAATTCATAAGTAAGAACAGCACTTTGACATTTAGCTATGACAATGTCCTGAACTTATGGTACAACATTGGTACATATGGATGTGGCATTTTGTTGTGGAATTCTTATTCTTATTCAGAGTTATGTGTGGAGCAAAACCATTATACTTTCTCCCTCTTCCATAACTTTCCAAATAGTTTTCGAAGTTTTCTATTTTGCTTCTTAATGCAGTTGCCTTAGTTCTTAGGCTTGAGTATCTGTTAAAGGGTTCCGCTTTGGTTTGGTAATGGATTTGTCGTCATAGGAAGGACCTAGTAAACGATATAAGGAATAAAATATGTCAAGAGAAAACAGAGAACAACAACCATCAATCATTTCGGCTGCCCTGTTGTGCCCAAGGTTAAAATGGGGCATCCAAGATGAAAAAAATATCAGAAAAGCGATGTCTTTTGATTTCCGAAACCGATTGGCAATATTTGTTAGAGAGTCATCACGGATATTGCATCTTATGAGGTGGTTGCCACCCAACCACAACAACAGAACCTCTGGCATGGTGAAGAATCCCGACAAACTAAAGCATCGAAACACGAAGAACACAATGCAGTGGTTTAGAGAAGAACAATGTGTTTTTGCAAACTAGACGTGTAGAGGAGATGCAAAGAACATGGACTTCCCCAAAAGTAAATGAACGAGTTTTAAATATGAAACATCGAAGCACGGAGGGTTTTACTTTGTAGTGAAATACGGAAGCACTGCCAAGAGGTAGCAATTACCTTATAAGAGGATCACAGTGAGTTACGGTTGGATCCGTAATTACATTATAATATAGGGAATATTAGAAAGAACTCTCTGAAACTCACAAACCAAGTTCAGAAGCACTGTAACATATTTTGCAAGTCTAAGAAATTTCTTTCACGCGGCGAGTGTATGAGATTGCAACGGTTTGGAGATATAATAGAACGTCGCAATTACCAAACCACAACATTGAAGGAGAAAACGATTTTGCCATCAACCCATTGTAAATTCAAAAACTCACACATACGTAAACTCATACATAAATACGTATGTAGTGTTCAATCTGCCAACAGGTTTCAACTCAATTCGAAGAGTTGATACCTTATACGCAAAAGTTACATTACCAAAATTAGTTTAAAGCCCTTTCGAGTCAAAAACATCGAGTCTTAACTTTCAAATAGTAAGAAGGTGGTAAATGATTTGAACAAAATGTTGACACATATCTTGAAAAATATTTATATTCTCGGAGACATGCTCAAAAATTCGGGTGTTTCGGAAATTATACAAAACAAACTTTTAATTCAGTTTCATAGCACCATCCCACACATAACACAATATAAATAAAAATTGAAAAAAAATATTAATTTTAAATTTACATTAGTACTCGTATTTATTCAAATAACACAACGTTACACTGTTACCTAAATTTTTAAGTTTTTCATGGAGTTCCGAATGTCGGCTAGTTTGTTTTTGTTTTCCAACTTTCTTTCCTTTGAGCGCGCTGATACCTCTAGCTTAAGTTTTATCCTGTAGACTATGCTGTCAATGAACAGATAACGCTCCTCATAGTTATACCAATTGATGTTGTCCCAAGTGATGTGAATCAAATCAGTTGTCAAGAGTAATTCGATTTTAGACTTCCTGTAAGGCTTAGGTGTCGGACGGCGGAGTTCTAGCCTATAAAGAAATAGCCGATGGGCCAGAAAATCTTTCCCATTTTTCGTGTTTGCTTTAGTCTTCTTAGTCATTCTAAAGAAGGATTTTACCAAAGCAACGCCGTCTTTGAGGGATCTTTACCAACTGAAACTAGTTCCTATTACGCGGTATTTATGTATTTATTGCATAATCTTCTATCAAACCGCATTTTGTTAGAAAATTATCCAGAATTTTCCAGAGAGGCACCATATATAATTTTTCACTGTTCATTGATATGACGATTACTCTTTTTATGGCCTTAGAGGCAAAATAACTACCTGTGCTCCCAAACCTTTTTGAGAAGTGTTTCCATCAGCTCTTGTGCAGGGAAAAAATGTACGTACTCGCTGATTCCTTAGTTTAGATTCAGTGACCAATTTACGCCCTCTTGCTAGCAATGGGTGCTTTCGCAGTTTTTCGAGTCAAAGGGTTGCCTTATATGCTGAAGAAGTTGTTGAAAGAAACTGAGCTCCATTCTTACTCTTATATTAAGTGAGTCAGTCGCATTTGAATTGTCAAACAATAGAGAAAATATGCATATACGTGTGTAGGCAAGTAAGGTAAAGGAACAAATTGTCGACTTTACATACTCGTACAAACACGTCATTTCAGAGAGCGTACAAAGTTGGAATTTCCAAGACGATTTGTACCTCTTCCTATATCCCTGGATACATTAACCAACTAATGCAAATAAATTGATCTATTAGAATGAAACATATGTTTGTGCATTTGCAGCTGTTTTATTGCCCCAATCACTGTTTCGCAATATTTTATGACTCATTATGATAGAGAGGTGGTGAGAGTTTGAGGACAAAAGAAAATATATGTTGCGAAAAAATCGAAAAAGCATCTGTGCAACGCCTATAATAAAACGTCACTGTCAACAACAATTAAAGTGATTAAGAAGATTACCTATCTTGGGATAAACATCAACTCCACGAAAGTCACTCAAAAGTGGAGATTCAGCAAAGACCCGCCGCCTTGTATACTAGGAAACTAATGTTGAAACTACAAAACAAAATACGTGCTTACATAACACTAATCCTGCAAGTCATTCTATATGGGGCCGAGTGCCGGGCGACAAGCAGAAAGCGGAGAAAATATTTCAACAGTAAGATTCTGCACCGTTTGTGAGGAGGGCGACTGAAGGAGAAGATACAACCTCGAACTCTGTGGATCGTATCAAGATGTGGATTTAGCCCATAAAGCCAAAACACGACGGCATAAAATATAAGTGACAATATTTCTTCAAAAATAATCAAATTATGTGAAACGCATAAAAACCATATTTCACAGCTACTAAATACAACACTCATGAGCGGTTTTAAGAAATCAACTAAACAGAACATATCGAAAGGATTTCCAAGTGTCAAAATAGAGGAGCAATGAGTAGAACAACCAACATTTTCACACTTACATATGATTTATTAATAATCTCAAACTCAAATTAGTTTTCCGTCGCTCCTGTATGGAATTGGGTACATGTGAATTCTCATCAATCCCCGATCTCCAGTGCTTGATGACTCCTCCCAATCAGTTCAGTATTGTAGGCTTCTCAGGTTGAAAAATATACACGTATGTACCGTGTCTTCATTCAGGAGTATCTGGCTCGGTCCCTGGCTTCTTGTTCCCTCTTTAGTCTTGCAATTGTTAGGCGTAATCGTTTCTTGTAGAGGACGCTGTCCTGCAAGTGGCCGACTTCTACGGGAGTAAACTTTGTTGAATGTTTGTAATTCGTGTAGACCAACTCATCGGTAAGACAGTATTTGATTTCGTATTTATACTCGGCGTAATTTAGTCCTCGTCGACGTCCTCGTATTTCCTCTTGATAAAGAAAGACCAAGTAAGGCACTGATGGCTTCTCGTTGCACAGTTCCATTGTGAAAAGTATAAATTATAACAGCTTCAAAGGATAACTTCTGACTAAACGTGAACGACTAAATATTTTCGCATTTATATCGGAAAATTATTGTTAATCTACCTGCAGTTAGATTAGCTACTTTGAAAATTTGTAACCCTTTTCTCAAGCTTAATTAGCTTTTACCCTACAATTTGCGCAATTTCGGGACACCTGTACGCTTCATCGACTACCTGCTGCCAACCTAGTTAAATGTGACTAAGATGCACATACCTAATTTTTGTATATTGTATTTTAAGTAATATATTATAAAATGAGTAATTCCACACAGTGAAATAATCTAGAAAATATCGGAGGATATTTATGTATTTGATATTCGTATAATCTACAATAACAAAGCTGATAACTTGGTAAGAGTTAGTAATAAGAACGAGACTTGCAGTGCTCTTGTTGATCGCACTTGTAGTACCTCTGAGAAGTTCAGGGTAATTTTTGCTCTTCGCTGACAGATAATATTTTCAAAGATCAAAATTCCAACAGGAGTACTTTTGGAAGATGTTTTACCTCAGTGCAACTTCCAAGTGAATGATTTCATAACTTTTCTTTAGACTTTGCTGGAAAGTTAATCACCTTTATTGAAGCTATGGTAGCTTAGGAAATATGTGAAGTAAAATATTTTTATATATATTTGAGACCTTTTTTTATTTTTCAACTTATTTGTTTAATAATAAATAATATTTAAGGCTATTCACTTTATACAATTATATTTTGAAAACTTTTCCAAAAATCTAAGAATTTATACATATTTAAGAAATTGTAAGATTTGACATTTTTTTCTGTACTGCAGTGCGTTTTTTCTTCTGGGTTTTCGAATCGATCTTCTGTTTCAGCTTCTTCTTATAGACTGCGCTGTAGATTAAGTGATCTCGTGCTTCCTCACTGTAGCTCATTAGGTTCTTCCATGTTTTCACAACTAGGTCGTGTGTTAGTGCGTATTTAGCCTTGGCCAGTTTTATGTTGTCGGTGGACTTCGATCGACGTAGTTGCTCTTGGTAAAGGAAGAGGTGATATCCAACTGGTATTTCCTTTCCATCAGATTTTCCTTTAGCTTTTCTACTCATATTTGATTTATTTATTTTTTGTTGTTTGGTATTCTGTCAGCTAGCTTCGAAGGACTTGTAGCGAATGAAGAATGTGTCAGGACTGCTGCACCTTTATACTAATGTTCTCCTCAGGTAGAATTTCTAAACATTGCACAAGCCAGAAAAAGTCATCTACCTGCTCGTTGGCCCTAATTTGTTGTTTTGATTCGGACAATTATGGAGGTTACTCACAATTGAATGTGCTTACTACTAGTCTTCTTATAGTGAAGGAGTTTGAGGATGCTTCAACGAAAGATTGAAGTGGGATGTCACCTTTTATGAAACTGTTCAGCTATAATTGGAACCGTTCAACTTATTAAATTTTTGGCAACTGCTTTCCTGGTGGGTAGATCCACAAAGTTCTAGAATCCTAGTCGAATATCCATCTTGATAGTTGTCTTGGACGGCCCATTCGCCTATCTGATTGAATAAGTGGACCCCATTACAGGACATACTTCGTAGTGAAACTCTCTTCGCGCGATAATACGAGACACATCCTGTGCAGCTTTCTCGTTCTTGAATGCATCCTTTTTAAAGATTTTCAGCTTCCGTGGGACGGTGTTTGCCACTTTTGTGAGACTTACACTCATAAAGTATCCCTGTTTCCACATTTGTATATCGGAATAATCTCAGCTTGGCTCCTACGCTGAAAATATTGATTCTGCAATTTTTGGGTAGCATTCGAAACACCGTTTTGCTTTGTGAATTTTGCTGTCCACATCCAGTTCGCTACCACCATCTTCTGATACCATATTTTCTAGAAAAAAAGCTGCTTTCTCTCTTAGCTTGCTATCTGACAAAGTTGAGTTGGGAAATTGAAGTACTCAGCTGTTTTTTTTTTGTGTCCTACTTTTTTCACCTCTGACGTCAAGTTGCGTTCAATATCTAATATCCTGTTCCCTATCCAGGCAGTCAGACAGTTCATATCATCTTCATGTTTCCTTCAGACAGATTGATTACGGTAAGTAATAGCACTGGCGAAAGAATGAAACTTTGTCGTATTCAATTGCGAGCTTCAAATTTCTCAGAAACTTTGCCGATGAGAAAGATATTACATACGAGTAGGAAGCTTTTAGCCTTTGTCATAGCGGCTAGTTTTTCTCGTACATCTCTTGTACATATTGCATATCGATTCAAGCTGTCGAAGACCCTTTGAAAATCGATCAGTAATTGTATTTATTGCTCCGGGAGGTACACCTGGGCTTTGCTCTAAATCACTGTCCTCTAAGTTGTTCAGCTATGCTGCAAAGCATTTCTGCCATCTGAAAATCTGATACTCATCCACAGACTGAAAGCAGTATATGATATCCTGAACAAAATTGAAAAGGATCTCGTTAAAGCAGATTTTGAAGAGGAGATGACGAAGACCGCCGAATATGAAGATTCTACAGTTGCAGCGCTGGCAAGTTTGGAAAGTCGATTAAGAGGATTAACTTCGAAGTATCGCCCGACACCAATAATAGCTGGAGCACCACATCAAGGTTACGTAAGTCTTCCTTCAATTCTACCTATCAGTTCATGAAAATGGGTCTTTAGCGGCTACCGAAAAGTCCTTCAATTTGAAATCTCCCATTACGATCTCCCATTACTAATTAACAGTTGTATTCCGGAACCTACCCTTGAGATTTCGTGTCGCCATATGGAGAATTGGATTAAAGACTCTCTACTTTCCTTAGGAGTAAGTAAAAGCCGGACTGCATATTCGCGAGTAGTGTTCGTTGATTTCTCTATGAAGCCCAAACATTTTTTTATCTGTTTCGGAGGATTAGATGTCACGTTTCCACCATCTAATTTGGCCTACTAATGGGATGTTCAGTTTGAACTGCATGAATTCCCGCTCTAGTCTTAGAGATGTAGAGTTCTTGGGACGGTCGATAACTTATAGATGTCACCAAACTAACCATCCGATGAGGCTCGTTTGCCGCTCGTTATGCCACAGACCAAATAATACTTTCCCTGTTTCTTGTGAAATAATTCAGATCTTCATACCAGAAAGATACCTTCTTCTTCATTTAAAGGCATACTGTTGAGGTAAATCAAATATTAAAGGCGTTTCATATTCAGCTTCGGCCAAATCTGTTAAGTAGCGAGGCATGTTGAGGCTCGTTCTGTAAGGCCCTTTGAAGGCGTTTAGCTAATTACGTGGCTATTGATAATGCATTCAAGAGAACAAATAATGCAAATACTTTTATGACTCCCGATAAAGGTTAACGCAGTCAATTTCCATCGCCCCTTCTGGAGTATTCTACCAATCACATGACATTTTGTATGCTTAATTTTATTACACCTCAAAAATAAACAAAATAAATCACCGGAAATTCCCTATTTGTATAAAAGAACAACAAAGGATCGCAGGTAGGTTCCATATGTGTTGTTATAGCACTAATATATAAGTCGTTCAAAATACATCTTACCGCAATAGTTAGCAAATACAATTACTCAAGACAACTCGTTTTCATAGCGGAAATAATAGCTTACATAAAATCGTTTTATAGAATGCCTTTAAAATCTCAAATTCATTTGACCAGACCAGGTTCATCCAGGACATCAGTTGCATTCAACGTGTTTGTCTACCGAAAGGAACTACTTCGTCGGAAGCGCCGACATTTGCCGCTCACAAAAGCCAAATTGAATCTAACCGAAGGGACCAACCCTCAAAGACTGTAGCCAAGGAAACAAAGGATTACTATGAAGATGAACTCTCCTGTTTAACTCATGGATCCATATACAAACAGAAACTTCAAAAGATGCTGGCCATGTTCAACGTGTGGCTGGAAAGGAAGTTGCTTGCACAAATCGGTGACAAACCTGAAAATAATTTACAAATTGCTAACAATTGAATAAATGAATTGAATTTGTATACACCCAATATTTATTGTACATTTACAAATTTATAAAACAAAATTATATTTATAAAATCAAACTTACAAAATTGTAAAAATTAACAGATACTCGTAGTTGTCGAAATAAATAAATAGTCTCAATGGAATTACTAAAACAAGTTCAAAGTTCCTTTTTTTCAGTCACAAAATGAAAGACAGTCGCTAGCCTAAGATCTACGAAAGTCTTTCCAAATAACACTCCGCAGCAGTTTCTCTTCTACTCAACTTTCGTTCAGAGGTTAGCGAAACTGCATCAATTTGAATGGGAATGCGTGACATGCGGTCAATACGAATTTCATAAACACTAGCATCATGTAAAACACGAGCTGTAACAAGTGTTACTTGTATAGAAGGCCGTAAAAATGTGCAGTACATCGACAAGTGAGTACAAGTAAGTTCCTGGAATGTCCATAAGTACAAATTAAACTTCATGACCTACTCATGAACCTCTGGCTGTAGGTGGTTTACATAACTGCGATATGCTGGAGTGGTAAAAATATCACATAACTTCCATTACATGCAGCTTTGTCGTAGAATTATCCACATCCAGATCGTAATTCATAAACTTAAAGCCTTAAAAGCAAAAGGTAGGAAGAAATTGAATCGCATACGAATCACATCTTTAACTGATCAATTAGAAAATGAAGCCACACCAAAAATCACAATAGTTTAGGACTATCAGTCTTTGCAGCTGCGCGCTATATAAGTTGTACAGCATATTTTCTTTAAAGCGCTCCGCTAAGTAAACTAAATAACTCAAATGATCGCAACGCCAAATAATAATAATTCGCATCAAGTCGATGCAAAAAATTATGGCTTTGAGAATTTGCCGAGGGCGGACGGTCTAATGACACTATATGTTAACACGATAAACATTTATTAACCTTTTCCCACGATGCATTGCTCCCACGATCCAATTGACACATTACACTTGGACATCCGGTGCATGTAACAAATTTCACCAGAATTCAAGCATACAATTCAACATTTCACCAGAATTCAAGCATACAATTCAACCGAATTCAAGACAAGCAAATTCATCCGAATCCAGAAGCAAATGCTGCACCTGTACTGAAGGCAATCTGCTGACTAGGCGTCTGGCAGAAATCAACCGATGGTATAAATACTAGGTGTTAGAATAAGTTTATTTTAGAGTTTGTTTAAGTTCATTTCAATAAAGTCCGGTTCCTCGGAATAAATATAAAAAAGTTGTTTTTTTTATAACAACAAAGTTAAATATTTATTAACTTATATATTTGGTTATAATACAGCCCTTAAAATAAAACCTTAAACATGGACGACTCACCACACCTAGAATAGTTAATGTTCTACGTAGTACCCACTCTCAAATTAATACAGACAAATCATGGCTTCTATGATAGCGTTCACAGTCCGGAGCTCTACAAGACGGAAAATGATTTCATAATACTGTGAATCTAATCCAGTTATGACAAGTGAAAAGGCTAGATGATTTTGACGACCTCAAAGTTCGTTGTTGGAACTGCCTCCAAAAGAAAAGTGTCAACTGATCATGATATGGAGGAACATGTAGCTGTCATATGTTAGCTAAGCAACTCCTGTACCTCGGCTTAAAAATTAACTCTCCAAAATCTCTAGGCGATTCCTTTAAACAAATAGCAACAGACAGAAGCCAGAGTAGTGATTTCACGAAAAAATAAAAAGCAGGGAACCACTGATTCCGCCTCGACACGCTTAGGGTAAAAGAGGACCGGATTGTGTACGTATGCGATTTCTGGGCGAGGATCCGACAAAGATTGGCCTCTGTTTAATGTTCATGGCCTGAAACATTCTAAAAGTTGTAACGAAAAAATTTCTATCCAACATGGAATTAACCTTCCACTTTAAATGACCCTTATGACCACTGCATTCAGGCATAGCTAATAGCCAGTCCGGGCAAAAATGGAAGGGCGTTCGGGCTGCAAGTAGCGGAAGGCATGCTAGTCGTGCTCCGTGCAATAAGCTCGCCGGATTGGGGGGGATCTTGCTACTGCCTCACCGAACTGTGTTACTGTATTTACATGCCTACTCTACGATGTTATTTGAGGAAAATATTTCATAAAAAGGGACCCGAAATCATCCTGAAATTATTTTTAACCAGTGTTTATGATTTTACCCTATTTTGACATCTCCTCCTATCCAATTCAATTATCAAACAACTCGTATTTAGGCGAGAAAATAAGATGGAGATATTACCTCGAGTGTAACCCACCCCTATGCTGGTAGTGAGAAGTCAGGACCAACACCGTGGCAGCCAAAATCCACTCAAAAATTTACTTTAGCTACCCCTTAAAATAGGGGGTACAAACCCCCTCTAAAGAAAACTCATACTAAACTCCGAAGACAACTCACATCCGAATACAAGAGATCTACCTCTTCATGTAGCTGGCCAAGAAGTCACCAAAAATAAAATTAAGTAAATGCAATAGAAAAGACATCGCTTACTTCACTTGGAAAAATATAAACAAATTTTATTCAAGAAAAAAAATCATAGTAGGGGAAGGGATCGGGGATTTCAAACCAAAGATCATAATTTTCGTATAAATAAACAAAAAAGCAAAAACAAAACTATCTGTTCCAAACATTTATAAAGTAATGGTAGTTATAAAATCATAAGAATTAACCTGTTTAAGGTTCGATACTTTATCAAAATTTACATCTAATCGTATTTATAGGATAATAAGATTGAAATAGAGTAAAATCTAAGGCATGAAAATTATAAAAATTCATAAACGAAATGTAACACAATAGATACTTTCAAAAAAAAAGGTTGGAAATAGAATTCAAAACTAATTGCCACTTCTTCAATTTGGTCTTTTGTTTGAACTTAATAATTTTACTTACATATATGTATGTCAAAACGGATACAAAAATTAGGCTAAATCACTCACCAGCGATAACGACATTTGTTTCAATTCTTTTTTTTTCTGTTCGGATCCGGATATGTGCACATTCCTTTCCTTGTGACGAATTATTTGGTGATTAGTTATAAATTTACTGAATTTAATGCTGCGAGGAACCAAAAAGTAATAAATTTGTCATCCTTAGATATATACTATATTTTATAGAAAAAAAAATTTATACATACTTCAAAATCCAATTCAAAATAGTATTTTTAATTTTTTTTTTATGCATGATTTTCTTTTGTTTTTTTTTTTTTGTGGGATTGAAGGACGGAAAGCAAAAAAATAAAATAATAAATGTCCGGGACATGGGGTGGGGATAAAAACAAAAAGGTTACATCTGCTACTCGCTGGGTGCTGGTCTATGGCATCTTAGAGATGAGCTGGTGGCAAATTATTCATTCCTGGAATATAGAGTCACACATCAATCGAGCTGCTTCCTCCAATTCGTGCAGGTTCAAGAAGTCAAGAACCGGGATTTTATCTTGACCGGTTGAGAATATTAAGTCTTGTGGCCGGTACAATTCTTTTCTTACGCCCATTGAATGTTGAAGCTAGGCTACGGTTCACGGTTAGATTATACCACACACTGGTGGATTAATGCATAAGCGCTGGCTTCATGTCTTGTAAATCGAGGTAGTGCAGTTTTATTTTTCTTTTACACATATATTTTTCACATGCATATCAAACATGGTTAAAACTTTTTGGTTGGCACTTACAATTTTATTTATTGTATTTTTTTTTATTGTAAGTTCTTTCTTTTAATTAAACTACATACTCGTATGATAAGATGGAGTTCGCCCTCCTGTCGACTTTGATGCCCAGTCGCCAACTACTCTCACTGCCTTGTTAAAGCCAACCCCAATGATCTACAACTCCGCTTGCCTTTTTTTTGTCCCCTCAATGGCGTGATTATTCGGTACACAAAAAAAACTACCGAATTTTCGGTGAAAAATAGCGTGATCAATTACTAGGCATGGCTTGCTTTCTCCTTCTACCCCATTTATCTTACCAGAAGGCAAATCTGGTCTAAACTCAGAGAGTTGGCCTATAGTTGTAATTTGCATACATATATATGTATATATCTCTCCTTAAATTGGGTGGAGAAAAGGCATAAAACAACAACACCGAAAGCCCTTGTATCGTAAGTTGCTATCCATCAACTTGTTCTCGTCAAAAGACAAGAGGCATATACGATTTTCGTACGATCAAGGTTAGGTTACAGTAAACAATTATATTCTGCCATTATGGTTTGTGCGTATGATGACATGTGAAAAAAAAACTTTTCAACAACTTGAAATTATCGAGCTATACTATCAACAAAACCAAGAGAGTTTCTTAGAACATTGAAATGGGTTCCCACAAAGTTTAATTCTTAAACGTCGAGTGTTGGATGATGGATGCTCTAATCAGAGTCAACGGAATCTTTGAATCGCAGTCCCTTGCTTGGAAGCGTTAAAAAGGATCAAATTTGAGTTTCGTGCGCCAAACTATCACCGATCATAGGAAATTTGGTGTGCTAAACTGAAACATGCCAGCTTTCATCACGCAACAACTTTTTCGAGGCAGAGCACTAAATTTCATAGAATATGAATTAGCAATTTTTTTTTTTTGATTTTATTTCATTTATTTTAATTTGAAAAATGTGGAAAGAAACGTCACAACTTGTAGGATTTAGAATATTGCTTAGTGGAACGCAAGTATTTCTAATGTAACAGCAAATCATATGTACGTTAACGTCTATCCAGTCTACTTTGAAATGATTTGGAGATTTTTTCATGAAGCACAAAGTACCTACTTAACATACGAGTAATTACAGTATTGAAGTACAACAATTACCGCGAATATTCTAGACGCTTAAATTAGGTATTACAGATTTTATTACTCGTATAGATACATTCGACTTTCTGTCACTCCACTCATTAAAAGTCAATGCAGATTATAAATATTTGCAAAACCAATTTTCAGTTTAATTTGTGGGGAAAACCAGGCAATAAATAGGAAAGAAGTAGGCGGATGGGCAGGTAGCAGGTCTACCACGAATCCTTCTTCGTAATCATCGGGTATAAATATTGGCTGAGGCAAGTGCTCTCCTCAGTGCAGCACAGCGATCCGTTGAATCGTATCGATTTAGAAAGTTGGTACAGCCAGAAAAAGAAAAAAATAGAAAATGGAGCAGGAGATCATTTCGAAATATGGGGATGGAAGAGTGCTTGTTGGATATCATCTATTTCAATACCGACAAGAATTGCGTCGTTGCAAACCTAAGAGTCTCAAATCTTCTAGAGCAAAATATCGACATACCACTGACCTGGTTGTCACAACCTGGACCAACATATCATGCTACAATAAAGACGAACGAGAAAATCTAATAGACAGCGTGATTTATAAAAAGAAACTGGAAAAGAGGATCGAGAAGAAAATCAAAAGTCGAAGGGCAGCAGCTTCATCGGAGCAACGTTAAAAATATCTACGCACTTCTAATTCCTAGGGATTTTCAAAATTTATCATATTATTTAGTTTACACGAATAGCATTTATCTTGAGCGTCATAACGTAGTTAAGTTATTTTACAAGTTTAGCAAAACCTTTATTAATTTATGTTTTATTTTTGATGTGAAAAAAAAGTAAATAAACATGAACACTACTGAAACCTGATACAAACACGTAGTTCGAGTGCTAATTATGGCCTTAAGTGGTTCTACAACGCACGTCTAGATTTCATAGATGTGTGAGCTTCTGGCAATTCAAGTCTCGCCAAATTGTTCTTAGATGCAGTCAAGGGCCACTCGACCCTTGAACTATGGTAAATAATCGAATGGTATAGTATGGACTGTTGGGCACTTTGATCTCCCAAGACAATGTACTCGTCTATGCAATGTATACAATTTAGTGTATGGTATTTAAAATTGCCACTATATAGTCGTTGCCAGCAGAGCCCACATATCTTGGATTTCGGTCATTCATAATGCCAACACACTTGTGTTGCACAGTCGAATACTCAAGTCAATGAAATTTAAAAGACCAGTCCCGTGACTCACAACGAAAAATAAGGTAAAAGATACCAAAGCCACGGCAATAAAAATGGAAAGCAAAAAACCGCAAGAGTTGATGTTTTCAGTTAACTGGAAGTTAGAGCCGCTGAAAAAATTGATCTGCCAGTAGTATGGAACAACAATTTTATCATTTCTATGGACACAAAGCGACATTCACATTGTCTTAAAATCCAAAACAGGTGCCACATTTAAAATAAGCTGATGAAAGCGGTATTGCATTCGATTTACTCATTCGAGTTCCTTGCAAATATGTTCCTACAGTTTCCGTGATCATCTGCTATTATTATTATTATTCCAAATGGGTGTTGATATATCCCAGAAGGAGTAATAAAAATTAAAGTTAGATTAACCTAAGTCCGGAGGCATAAAAATGTTCACATTATATGACTGCGCGTAAATTCTTAACATTCGCGCCAAAAATTCTAAAAGATCTAGAACAAGCAAGGTACATCTACATATGGATAAGCACTGATTTGCAAATTCTCTCCGCGTTGCAAAGGTAAATCGATGGAATGCACATTGTTATGCTACTACACACCACAGAGTATTTCCTTCTCCATAAGGGGTATACAGTAGAAGCCATTCTAAGAAGCTGCTCTTGCCAATATCAGCAAATCTGTGATCGCTAAAGTACTGTCAACACTGAATTTGGATAGCTCACTTGATAATTTTTTAATAGAGTAACGTAGCCTAGAAAGTATTGTAATCTGCAGTCCATAGCTCAATTATTTCAATTCATGGGAATTCTGGAGGTATAACACAAGTTCGCCCACCTCAATCATGGGTTGAGATCTAAATAAAGCACATGAGAATTCCTCAAGTTTACTCACAACAGTTAGACTCGTAGACAACTCCCTTAACTACAATACTAACTACTAGCCTCCATAATTGTCCGAATCAAAACAACAAATTAGGGCCAACGAGCAGGTAGTTGACTTTTTTTGGCTTGTGCAATGTTTGGAAATTCTACCTGAGGAGAACATTAGTATAAAGGTGCAGCAGTCCTGACACATTCTTCATTCGCTACAAGTCCTTCGAAGCTAGCTGACAGAATACCAAATAACAAAAAATAAATAAATCAAATATGAGTAGAAAAGCTAAAGGAAAATCTGATGGAAAGGAAATACCAGTTGGATATCACCTCTTCCTTTACCAAGAGCAACTACGTCGATCGAAGTCCACCGACAACATAAAACTGGCCAAGGCTAAATACGCACTAACACACGACCTAGTTGTGAAAACATGGAAGAACCTAATGAGCTACAGTGAGGAAGCACGAGATCACTTAATCTACAGCGCAGTCTATAAGAAGAAGCTGAAACAGAAGATCGATTCGAAAACCCAGAAGAAAAAACGCACTGCAGTACAGAAAAAAATGTCAAATCTTACAATTTCTTAAATATGTATAAATTCTTAGATTTTTGGAAAAGTTTTAAAAATTGAATTGTATAAAGTGAATAGCCTTAAATATTATTTATTATTAAACAAATAAGTTGAAAAATAAAAAAAGGTCTCAAATATATATAAAAATATTTTACTTCACATATTTCCTAAACTACCATAGCTTCAATAAAGGTGATTAACTTTCCAGCAAAGTCTAAAGAAAAGTTATGAAATCATTCACTTGGAAGTTGCACTGAGGTAAAACATCTTCCAAAAGTACTCCTGTTGGAATTTTGATCTTTGAAAATATTATCTGTCAGCGAAGAGCAAAAATTACCCTGAACTTCTCAGAGGTACTACAAGTGCGATCAACAAGAGCACTGCAAGTCTCGTTCTTATTACTAACTCTTACCAAGCTATCAGCTTTGTTATTGTAGATTATACGAATATAAAATACATAAATATCCTCCGATATTTTCTAGATTATTTCACTGTGTGGAATTACTCATTTTATAATATATTACTTAAAATACAATATACAAAAATTAGGTATGTGCATCTTAGTCACATTTAACTAGGTTGGCAGCAGGTAGTCGATGAAGCGTACAGGTGTCCCGAAATTGCGCAAATTGTAGGGTAAAAACTAATTAAGCTTGAGAAAAGGGTTACAAATTTTCAAAGTAGCTAATCTAACTGCAGGTAGATTAACAATAATTTTCGGATATAAATGCGAAAATATTTAGTCGTTCACGTTTAGTCAGAAGTTATCCTTTGAAGCTGTTACAATTTACACTTTTCACAATGGAACTGTGCAACGAGAAGCCATCAGTGCCTTACTTGGTCTTTCTTTATCAAGAGGAAATACGAGGACGTCGACGAGGACTAAATTACGCCGAGTATAGATACGAAATCAAATACTGTCTTACCGATGAGTTGGTCCACACGAATTACAAACATTCAACGAAGTTTACTCCCGTAGAAGTCGGCCACTTGCAGGACAGCGTTCTCTACAAGAAACGATTACGCCTAACAATTGCAAGACTAAAGAGGGAGCAAGAAGCCAGGGACCGAGCCAGATACTCCTGAACGAAGACACGAGTACATACGTGTACATTTTTGAACCTGAGAAGCCTACAATACTGAACTGATTGGGAGGAGTCATCAAGCACTGGAGATCGGGGATTGATGAGAATTCACATGTACCCAATTCCATACAGGAGCGACGAAAAACTAATTTGAGTTTGAGATTATTAATAAAACATATGTAAGTGTGAAAATGTTGGTTGTTCTACTCATTTCTCCTCTATTTTGACACTTGGAAATCCTTTCGATATGTTCTGTTTAGTTGATTTCTTAAAACCGCTCATGAGTGTTTCCTTCTTGTATTTAGTAGCTGTGAAATATGGTGTTTAATAATTTGTGTTTCACATAATTTGATTATTCTTGAAGAAATGTTGTCTCTAATATTTTATGCCGTCGTGTTTTGGCTTTATGGGCTAAATCCACATCTTGATACGATCCACAGAGTTCGAGGTTGTATCTTCTCCTTCAGTCGCCCTCCTCAAACGGTGCAGAATCCTACTGTTGAAATATTTTCTCCGCTTTCTGTTATGTAAGCATGTATTTTGTTTTGTAGTTTCAACATTAGTTTCCTAGTATACAAGGCGGCGGGTCTTTGCTGAATCTCCACTTTTGAGTGACTTTCGTGGAGTTGATGTTTATCCCAAGATAGGTAATCTTCTTAATCACTTTAATTGTTGTTGACAGTGACGTTTTATTATAGGCGTTGCACAGATGCTTTTTCGATTTTTTCGCAACATATATTTTCTTTTGTCCTCAAACTCTCACCACCTCTCTATCATAATGAGTCATAAAATATTGCGAAACAGTGATTGGGGCAATAAAACAGCTGCAAATGCACAAACATATGTTTCATTCTAATAGATCAATTTATTTGCATTAGTTGGTTAATGTATCCAGGGATATAGGAAGAGGTACAAATCGTCTTGGAAATTCCAACTTGACGTGTCTGTACGAGTATGCAAAGTCGACAATTTGTTCCTTTACCTTACTTGCCTACACACGTTATGCATATTTTCTCTATTGTTTGACAATTCAAATTTGACTGACTCACTTAATATAAGAGTAAGAATGGAGTTCAGTTTCTTTCAACAACTCCTTCAGCATATAAGGCAACCCTTTGACTCGAAAAGCAGCGAAAGCACCCATTGCTAGCAAGAGGGCGTAAATTGGTCACTGAATCTAAACTAAGGAATTAGCGAGTACGTACATTTTTTCCCTGCACAAGAGCTGATGTCTCCGAGAATATATTTTTTTATTGATATGTGTTAACATTTTGTTCAAATCATTTACCACCGTCTAAGTATGTACTTGAAACTGAATTTTGAAAGGGAAACTGTTCGTAGACTTGATTTGGCGTATTTAAGATGTTACACCACCTTGAGGCTCGGCAATTAAATATAAAGTATAAAATAATTTTTATTTTTCGCATATAAATAGTAATTTTGAGAATAACTTGAAATAATAACGAATTTAAAATATTAAAATATGACAGAGATATGGGCTGATGGATTTGTTAAAGTTGGATGAATAACTATCATGTTCACGGGGTATATTTTGTCACAAAAGCCACCACAATCAAATTTATTCGCAGATATTTGATCTTGGTACGAACGACATATAACCAGTTTCTATTTTTATGCAATATTTAAGAGTCGCCTGATGACCATGCAAAATCACTGCTTATAAGAACACTCCCGCCTAAAAGAAGAACAAAAGCAATTTCCAACTCGTAAATGTGTCGATTCATTGGAAAATCTTGAACGATACCTAAGTAGTGCACCTTGAACACTACTCGATTTTAATTTCGAGTTCGTCGGTTATCGTCGCAATGCAATAATCCTTTAAGCGACATCGTTAGCTATTCTAGCATATTATATGATTATATCCCTGGTGCATTTAGAGAACTGGGCACAGTTCATGTAAAGTCTCTGCGAACTCAATTGAACGCTCTTTCCAAATCGGTAAAGACGAAATGCAGATCTTCCCCAGTGTTGCGCTGTTTCTCTCAAATTACCAAATCAAACACACTCGGCGATTTAATAAGATCCAGCTGTTGTTCAAGCAGGCCAACCGTGGCTTCCAAGCATTTATTCTATTTAATAACATGTGGAGTCTTAGACTTTTTCCTTGCATCTCATGCTTTTCTATATGAGCTGTATATTTGTTAAAATACATCCTTTCGACTCCATGTTAAAAAGGAATCTCTTTGGAATCTGTCACTGTTTTCCTTTTACCTACCATTAATTGAAGACTCCTCCACCCTAGAATAACTACTTTTCCCATACTCTGAATGAATAAAAGCCATTAAGTTTGCTTTCGATCTTTTGTTTTCTTTTATTCAAGAAACAAATGGATTTGAAATGTCAAGAATAATTGGTTTGCTTGACGAAAATAAGTCGCCTGGTATTGATGGAATTCGAGCGTTGGATATCGAAACTCACTCGGTAATTTTTGCGCCGATTTTGTGCAAATTTATTAATTTGATTCTTTCACAAGCAAAAATTCCAGAAGCCTTAAAAACTGCTGTGGTCAGGCCAATATACAAAGGTGGTACAAAAAGACAACTCAACAATTACAGGCCAATATCCATATTGCCAGTAGTAGAAAAGTGCCTCGAAGAAGTCATAACAAACAGCTTAAGTAAGCTGGATGTATCAGAATTTTACTGAAAAACACTCCATCATCCACGAAAATCAATACGGTTTCCAGGAAAAGAAAAGCACTGGTAAACTATTAGGAGAATTCGCAAATCATATAAATGAAAATCTTAACAAAAGTTACCACGTCTTGGTCATATTTATGGACTTTAGTAAAGCTTTTGACGCGCTCAAACACTCAAAGCTAGTAAATGCTCTCGAACGTATAGGAACACGAGGATTATTAGCCGATTGGCTAAATGAATATCTACACAACAGGCGTTTTTGTGTCAAGATCAGCGAGACCCATAGCCAAAAAGAACATGCAGAATACGGTGTCCCGCAAGGATCGAAACTGGGCCCGATTCTGTTTATACTATACGCTAACGAGCTTCTCCGCATTTTCAAGCGAGCCAAACCCTTTGCTTATGCCGACGATACAGCGATAGTGGTATGCCACAGATCTTTGCAGACGGCAACAACAATACGAGTAATTCAGGAAGAGTTTGATAATGCAGTAAAATGGTGTCATGATCATGGTTTAATGATCAACTCATCTACAACATCTATGCTAAGACAAGTGCACTTTGCGGTAGTGGAATCCAAACTAAGATATGGAATACTTGCCTGGAGTAATGCATCGTTAACTCATTTAAAAAAACTTCAGAAACTACAAACTGCAGCACTGAAAAAGATAAATATATTTACTCATAGAAATGTAACTGAGAGAGGAAGGTTCAATGTCCTTAAAGTGGAAGACATCTTCAAAATGACGATTATATTAGAGTATTACGACGACACAAGATTCATCACTCCAATTAACCATGGGAGAAACACAAGAAGACGTGCACGAGGTATGCTTCAAGAACTCAGATTCTGCAACAACTATGGAAGAAGACACTTAAAGCGCAATGTGCGTGAAATTCTCAACACAATTCCGCAAGAAAAAACGCTAGAAATTTTAAAACTAAAAAAAAAAACATTAAAAACTTTCTTTTAAATCAAACTTCCAACAACTGAATGTTTTAATATGAATACAATGTTAAAAAAGTTCAATTGTTAAAATGTTTTAATCTTAAAGTAAATCTAAATAAAAAGCGATCAAAATTACTTTTGTCGAATAATTTGTTCGTGTAAATCTTGTATTGAATGTTTATTAACCTAAACTTACTTTATTTCAATTATTGATGTTAGAAGCACAACATTCTGCAGAAAAGCTACTAAGGCTTCGCGGAAACGCATAACCAATGTTGATTTTATTGAAAATAAAAATTAATTGAATCGAAAAAAAATTGTGCTTTGCTCTCTATAATGATGATGCATCCTTCCACAGATATTATTCATATTGGTAACGGAGATTTGATCGGCGACACTGCATTAGCAAGGGTTTTAGTTTGATTTCTCTTACATACGAGTACCTCCGTATTTAAATACTTTAATTGCGTGAACGAAGAAGACCCCCATCAAATGACAAATCAGGCAATGTTGCCCTATCGTTATTGTTGGCCGATTGTATGCCAAACGCGGCTAATGCAATGGAAACCTCTAATTTAGGAACGCTATCCACTGGACATAGAAGAGTCAGGGAATTAGATAGATAGATACGAGTATTTATTTTATTTTTATAGTTAAACATTTACATTAATTTTTTATTGATGAAGCACAGCTTACGCAGAGATATGATTATTAAAATCTTACTACTGAAAGATACATTTGGTTTTTAAATGCTTTATCTGTTAACAAATATATTCGGAGGAAAAACTATAGGAAAAAACCTCCATGTAATGGACCAAAATATATGAAATTTTTAAGTTTCAGAAACTATATTATCACAGGCAAAATAAGTAAATTAATAATGAATAATAAATAATAAATAGTAAATGATAAATAATAATTAAATAAATTAATTGAGGTATGTTTAAATTAATAAGCGAATAAGTATAAAATAATTAACAAGTAAATTAAATCTATATAAAAAAATAAATAATGAATTCGATGACTAAACGAATACATATGCAAAATAATAATTTAATAAATGAATACAAATTTGAAAAATGAGCAAATAAGTAGCAGATAAGTAGATAAATACGAGTAACAAATAAACAAGTTAGAGTGGTGTAAGCTCAGTAACTAGTGTATTTTCGACGAGTAGAAATTTCGTGAAAAACTTCTCATTGAGAATTTCGATTCTTCTGGCATCTCATTAATAACGCCAGCTTTTTCGTGTAGTATCATTGTTAAAAAGTCCCAGGGTAAATTCAACATCAATTTCAAAATTCTATTCTGTGCTATTTGAAGTTTTTTATGTGTGTTTTGCCACAGTTACCCCATACACTAGAACCATAAGTAATCAAAGCTTGAAAGATTACCTTAAAAATTTTCATTTTGTTTTTATGATTCAGGATCGATTTCCGATTAATCAATGGATACAGCATTTTCGTGGCGATATTTAACTTATTTAAAGTATTTTTGATATGTGTACCAAAAGTTAGTTTCTGATCCAAGTAATCCCCGAGGTACTTGATAGGACCAGCCCATGGTATATCGAGGTTATGAGGAAAATGGCAAGGTGATCTTTTTCTTGTAAAAAAGATTGATTGACATTTATCCGCATTGAATGTTACTTTCCAATGTTTAAAGTAATCATATATTATATTAATGCCATTTTGCAAATAATTTGCAATGACTGATTCATTTGTATGCGACGCAGCTGGCCCAACTTTAGAGGAAGAGACTGAACCGGCTAATAGAACTGAAAAAGTTCGATCGCTCAGTCAGGGAATTTTTACCACGGATCCCACAGATAGTTTAAAGTCTAAAAGTTTATGGATTATGATTTTTTGAAAGCTGGTATCGAACGCCAATGTGTATAATTTTAGTAGTTATACTCATATAAGGTGACCACCCAACATTTTTAAAAATCAAGATAACTTGCATTTGTTCATCTACATACATAGTCAGCGAGGAAGTTCCCCTTTTCTCATTTCCCTAACATTTCTTACAATTCTTACATATGTACATTACCTAGTCTACTTGTGAGAATATCATGAAGTGTTTGGAATGAATGCATTTACTCACAGCACCTGAATGTGTATACACTTAACAAAATTTGACCGCGCTAAACCCTGCCGTTGGAAAATACAATAGATTCATTACCACCCCTAAGCTCTTAAAGATAATTAAAACAGAACAAATTATTATACAGGATTATTATACATATAAGATGTACTAAACATTTGATCTGTTATGATAAAAACATATGTAGGTATGCAGCATAGCAGGTGTTTTATTGCCCCAGTCACTATTTCGCAATATTTTATGACTCATTGTGATCGAGAGGTGGTCCGACAGTTTTGCCAACAGATGGGTAGTAAGTGACTTTTACGAGGTTGGGTTACCTGACACCTAGTATTACCCTTTACCGTAAAAGGATATCGTATGTATATATATGCAACACTAATGACAGCGTCATCATTCGAGTGGGATCCATCAGAATTTACTGACCGAAAATCGAGATACAAGAGGAAATTAAGATGACAAAGAGTAAAGGAAAAACCATCGTTGCAGAAAAGGCGCTTGGATATCATCTCTATCTCTACCGGGAGCACCTTCGTCAACCGAAGAAAACCGATGCCTTAAAACTGTCCAAGGCGAAATACCGACTTACCAACGACCTAGTTGCGATAACATGGAAGAACCTAATGAGCTACAGCGAGGAGGCACGTGATCACTTAGTAGATAGCATAGTCTACAGGAAGAAGCTGAAACAGGAGATCAAATTGAAAACGGAGAAGAGAAACTCCACTGCAGTGCTACAAAAATTGTCCAAACTAAAGATCTGTTAAATTCTGTATATATTGAATAATTTAAAAAACATAATTGTATAGAGCAAGCCTAACCTAAAATATTATTTATTATTAAGTTAAATTTTAGAGTAACTAAGTCCAACAATAAAAAAGATGTTAGAAACTATTTCACAATTTTAACAATTCAATCTCCAGATGGACACTTCGTTATGTACGAGTAACGGTTGGGATTAGAACTTATCTAGAAGACAAATATTGATATTGACTTCAGTGATATTTCTTGTATATGATATAGGAGTCCAAAAATCTCATTAGTTGTAAATAAAATAAAAAATATTTTCCAACAATACCAACATATTAAGAAAGGGCTATTGCTACTGACAGCAACTAAATTTTGAAAACATTCACACTATAACTACAACTCACATTCTGCGTTTCATTCTATATAACACAATTTTATTTGAGCTATTACGACAGCACTTATATTTGACAGTGGCTCAATTCTGGCATGGACGAAACATTTGCTCAGATTTATGCTTACATTATGATTGCATCAAGTAAGGATAATTTGTGCTTCAGCACAAGAAAGATCGGCTTACTGAAAGGGAATAAACTTGTTCACAATCATTAAGTTCAGTTGATCAGTTATGAACTTAACTGCAGATTAAATTAAATAAATTCAGTTATATCCGTTCCTCAATACACATATTTCGAAAGACGCCTTGAAAAGCTTCCCGCAAACGACATTGGCAATTGGCGAAAGGAGTTTGAGTTGAGATAAATGAGGACAAAACCAGCATATGTTGCCGAAAATCTAAAAGCTTAGGACAAAACGTCACTTTCAATAACAGTCAAAGTGTAAAAAAACAATTGCTTAAGAAGTTTACCTGTCTTTGAGTTAACATCAACTTAAGGAGACATCAATTAGTGGAGAGACATCAATTAGTGGAGATTAGGAAAGGTCTTGTCAAACATATAATGTGAGAGAGAAAGAGAACACACATAAGAAATAATTGGTCTTATCACACCAGCCTCCTTGGCTACAAGCCCCATGACTTGCTGAAGCCTCCTTTACATATAAAACAAAATATAGAAGACTCGAGAATAGTCAAATTATGTGAAATGCATAGCAACTATAATAAGGAAACACTCATGAGTTTTAAGAAATTAACTAAACAGAACATACATCGAAAGGATGAGTCATATCGGAGCTTGCGCCTAAGCAGGTCATTTAACTTGTCTCTCGCCCTGGTTTATCTGGATTTAAAAAAGAGTACATATATTTAGAACAAACACAAAAAAAAAACAGGACGAGTAGATAAATAAAAAAAAAATTTCCAAACTCGTAAGATCCCCTGATAAAGGGGACATTCCGTTTTCCTCGGATAATGAAAACTCCAAGTGCTCGTAAGGACTCCAGAATGAATTACTGGAGTCCACTACAATGCCATCCGGACTGTGGTATTGATGATATGGATGATGTAATCGTGCCCAGTGTTTCATCCAAAAAAGTTTTTATTCCCCCCATCAAACTATTGCAGAAATCAGGTGATTACGTGAAAATATGTTGAAGGTCTTGAAGATCACTAACTATTATATTAAAAAAATTTCAATAGGTGTTAAAATCGTGTGTGACTCCATTGCGACGTATAATGCAATAATCTGCCAATTGAAGTAGGAAAAATGTAAATTTTTTTCACGGAATATTAAAGGTATTATTGTCTTTAAGGTAATTCTCCACGGCATGGATGATATGGAAACACAATTACTTAAAGACGAAATTATAAAACTTTGTCTTAAATGTACTGATATAAAAAAATAAAAATAAATTTCGAACAATACTGTGACACCATCTACATACATTGTTTCGTCTGAAAATGGCTCGGTAAAGTTGGCTGATTTAAAAAAACGCTATCGTACTATATTTCGTACACAGGTAAATTGGAGTTACCAGAAACAATTAAAAGGTAAGCTTACTCAGTGCCGTAACTGCCAAATGTTTGGCCATGGGGAGAGAAATTGCCACATTAGAACTTACTGTGCCATCTGCGCCGGTTTACATAAGGCTGCTGAGTGTGACAATACTGCCCCACATAAATGCGCAAATTGCGGAGGATCTCACAAATCTACATATCCAACATGTGGAGCTAAAAGAAAAATCCACTAAGCTTAAAAGCTCTTTGCAACCAAAAGCTTTTCATGCATCACGTGTTTCTTCACAACCCGCACCAACACATTATACAAGTCTCCTTCGCGTCTATGACAGATTTTCCTGCACTCTCGCGGCGAAGTAAGGAAATCAGCAATAAAAGCGAAATTCAGGCTGAATTTCATACAAACAAGTACGAGGAAAAGCTACGCGAGCGCATGCAAAAACATATACTTCCCAGCAATATCTGTGGCAACATTTTAGACAACAATTCCAATACATTGTTTATGGCAGAAGAGATAAATTCCCTTTGTATGGATGGATATGATAACGAAATTATCAGTATGCGAAAATAAAATTGAGCAATTGACCAAATTGACGCCCATTTAGCGGCGTCTAAGTTTTTATACTCTAATGATAAATAATATGTTAACTCGAAATCTAAGAATTATAAATTGGAATGCAAGAGGTAATAGTCGAATTTATTTTTTTTTTAAACAGTAACAACATTGACATTGCCTTGGTCACTGAAACCATGTTACAAAATGATCTCAAACTATCCACACCTAATTATAAATGCTAACGATAGAATAAATAGACGAAGTGGTGGTGTTGCCATTTTAATTAAGAGATCAATCCAACATTCGCTTTTACCTGTAGTGAGAACGCGCTACATAGAAAACATTGGTATTGAAATAAATTTAAGTAACCAGCAGCAGTTAAAAGTATTTTGTGTATATTTCCCTGATGTTCTTAGCTTAATATTACAGCCAACTGTTGTTAACGTCCTTAGCTCTGATCACACTCCTGTTTTTTGCAAGGTTTATTACACAGCGGTTAAACAAGTCAAGTTTACCCAAGATTTGAAAAATGCGAACTGGGCGCGTTTCAGATCTGAGATCAATAATATATTTCGAGGTACAATTGACAACGTAGAAGCTATTTCCAGTAAAGAAAATGTCGATGCTATTTTAAAACAGTTTTCGGAAATCGTATTGAATGCTGCTGAAAATGGTATTCCAAAGAAATCTATAAGTGAAGTTAACATAAAACTTCCCCCCTATATTTTAGATCTAATAAAAATAAGAAAGGTATACCGAAAAAACTGGCAGAGAAATCGGGACCCTCTTTACACACATGCGGTATCAAATATCAATAAGATCATTGCCCTAGGAATATCACAGGCTCGCAATAAAAACTGGAAAAAAAGCTGAACTCATTAGAAAAAAATGGTAGATGTTTATGGAACATTATGAAGGTAATAAAAAATGGAAAAAGTCAGTTACCATTTTTAAAAGATACTGTTAGCACCTATATTTTGGATGTTGCACTGAACTTTGCGAGAAACAACAACATCTCCAGATTTATTGGTGATGCTAAAACAAATAATATTGTGAACACCACAGTTCAAGAGTATTTCTTAAATAGAAGCGCACCAATATCTTCTGTAAATTTCGCATCAAAGAAGATATTCAATTTATAGTCAATAATTTAAAAACAAGAAAAGCAGGCGGTAGTGACTGCATACTTAATATCTATATAAAGCAGTTGCCCAAATCTGGAATAAAATATTTAGATTTCCTTATAAATGCCTGCCTGAAGATAGGGCTTGGAAATTAGCCAAAATTGTCCCGGTGCTTAAAGCTGGTAAGCCACCTGAAAGTGTAGAAAGTTATAGGCCAATAAGTTTGCTTTGTAGTCTAAGCAAAATAACATCATAACACTCTACATCAATTAGTTAGAATTTGCAACTTTGTGAAAGCAAATCGCTCCGCAAGTAAATAAACTGGAATGCTTTTACTAGATATCGAAAAAGCATTCGATACTGTCTGCCACGATGGTCTTATTTACAAAATGATACAATTTAATTTTCAGTCCTATATTTGTAAGTTAGCTCAAAGTTTCTTATCTAGTCGTTGTTTTAAGGTCTATGTTAATAGTGGTGTCTCAAACTTAATAATTTTTGATTTTGGTGTTCCTCAAGTTTCTGTGTTAGACCCAATTTTGTATAATATCTACACGTCCGATTTTCCAGTTTTGCACGATTGTAAATATCCCTTGGTAGCCCTATATCAAATATCTAGGTATCTAGCTAGATTCAAAGTTGTTATTTAACGAACACATAACTAGAACGGTTAAGAAGGTAGGGGTGGCTATTAAAATGTTATACCCATTTATCAATAGAAAATCAGCGCTCTCAACAGAAAACAACATCACAATTTTCAAAGTTATTTTTCAGTCTATTCTTTTGTATGGATGCCAAGTTTGGGGGGATTGCGCAAAATGCCACATAAAAAACTGCAGACATGTCAAAATAAAGTCCTAAAAATGATGCTCAGCTTACCCTGGCATCATTCAACAGTAGACCTACACAACAAAGCGAATGTTGAATTGATTTGTGAAAGATTCGCAAAAATTAAGTCAAATTTTGTAGTAAGATGTATCTTCCCTGATAACCCGCTAATTAATGAATTGTTTGATAGCTAAATGCATTATTTGTTTATATTTGTTTCTTTAATTGGTTACAATTTTTGTTAATTTATTTATTTATTTCCATCTACTTATTAATTTATTTATTCATTTACTTATTTGTTTAATAAATTATGTACTTGTTTACGTATTTATTTATTTACTTTTTTTTATTGTTTTTTCTTATGGAAGGTTTTCGTCGTATTTTCCTTCTAACGATTCTTTCTTGTTTTTAAAAATATCTGTATTCAAATGTTTCAACAACTGTTTCAGTGGCAAGATACTTTGTAGATGTTATCAAATCCCTGTATTATTAAATGTGCGATAACAAATCTTATGTAAAAATTCTTATACGAAATAAAAATGAAATCTAATCTAATGTACATCGAAAGGATTTCCAAGTGTCAAAATAGAGGAGAAATGAGTAGAACAACCAACATTTTCACACTTACATACATATGATTTATTAATAATCTCAAACTCAAATTAGTTTTTCGTCGCTCCTGTATGGAATTGGGTACTTGTGAATTCTCATCAATCCTCGATCTCTGGTGCTTGATGACTCCTCCCAATCAGTTCAGTATTGTAGGCTTCTCAGGTTGAAAAATGTACACGTATGTACTCGTGTCTTCGTTCAGGAGTATCTGGCTCGGTCCCTGGCTTCTTGTTCCCTCTTTAGTCTTGCAATTGTTAGGCGTAATCGTTTCTTGTAGAGGACGCTGTCCTGCAAGTGGCCGACTTCTACGGGAGTAAACTTCGTTGAATGTTTGTAATTCGTGTGGACCAACTCATCGGTAAGACAGTATTTGATTTCGTATTTATACTCGGCGTAATTTAGTCCTCGTCGACGTCCTCGTATTTCCTCTTGATAAAGAAAGACCAAGTAAGGCACTAATGGCTTCTCGTTGCACAGTTCCATTGTGAAAAGTGTCAATTGTAACAGCTTCAAAGGATAATTTCCGACTAAACGTGAACGACTAGATATTTTCGCATTTATATCCGAAAATTATTGTTAATCTACCTGCAGTTAGATTAGCTACTTTGAAAATTTGTAACCCTTTTCTCAAGCTTAATTAGTTTTTACCCTACAATTTGCGCAATTTCGGGACACCCGTACGCTTCATCGACTACCTGTTGCCAACCTAGTTAAATGTGACTAAGATGCACATACCTAATTTTTGTATATTGTATTTTAAGTAATATATTATAAAATGAGTAATTCCACACAGTGAAATAATCTAGAAAATATCGGAGGATATTTATGTATTTGATATTCGTATAATCTACAATAACAAAGCTGATAGCTTGGTAAGAGTTAGTACTAAGATCGAGACTTGTAACGTTGCTTGTAAATATGCAGTGAACACTTGTTGATCGCACTTGTAGTACCTCTTAGAAGATCAGGGTAATTTTTGCTCTTCGCTGAGAGATAATATTTTCAAAGATCAAAATTCCAACAGGAGTACTTTTGGAAGATGTTTTACCTCAGTGCAACTTCCAAGTGAATGAGAAAATTTAAATTTCATAACTTTTCTCTCGACTTTTGCTGGAAAGTTAATCACCTTTATTGAAGCTATGGTAGTTTAGGAAATATGTGAAGTAAAATATTTTTATATATATTTGAAACGTTTTTTTATTTTTCAACTTATTTGTTTAATAATAAATAATATTTAAGGCTATTCACTTTATACAATTATATTTTGAAAACTTTTCCAAAAATCTAAGAATTTATACATATTTAAGAAATTGTAAGATTTGACATTTTTTTCTGTACTGCAGTGCGTTTTTTCTTCTGGGTTTTCGAATCGATCTTCTGTTTCAGCTTCTTCTTATAGACTGCGCTGTAGATTAAGTGATCTCGTGCTTCCTCACTGTAGCTCATTAGGTTCTTCCATGTTTTCACAACTAGGTCGTGTGTTAGTGCGTATTTAGCCTTGGCCAGTTTTATGTTGTCGGTGGACTTCGATCGACGTAGTTGCTCTTGGTAAAGGAAGAGGTGATATCCAACTGGTATTTCCTTTCCATCAGATTTTCCTTTAGCTTTTCTACTCATATTTGATTTATTTATTTTTTGTTGTTTGGTATTCTGTCAGCCAGCTTCGAAGGACTTGTAGCGAATGAAGAATGTGTCAGGACTGCTGCACCTTTATACTAATGTTCTCCTCAGGTAGAATTTCTAAACATTGCACAAGCCAGAAAAAGTCATCTACCTGCTCGTTGGCCCTAATTTGTTGTTTTGATTCGGACAATTATGGAGGTTACTCACAATTGAATGTGCTTACTACTAGTCTTCTTATAGTGAAGGAGTTTGAGGATGCTTCAACGAAAGATTGAAGTGGGATGTCACCTTTTATGAAACTGTTCAGCTATAATTGGAACCGTTCAACTTATTAAATTTTTGGCAACTGCTTTCCTGGTGGGTAGATCCACAAAGTTCTAGAATCCTAGTCGAATATCCATCTTGATAGTTGTCTTGGACGGCCCATTCGCCTATCTGATTGAATAAGTGGACCCCATTACAGGACATACTTCGTAGTGAAACTCTCTTCGCGCGATAATACGAGACACATCCTGTGCAGCTTTCTCGTTCTTGAATGCATCCTTTTTAAAGATTTTCAGCTTCCGTGGGACGGTGTTTGCCACTTTTGTGAGACTTACACTCATAAAGTATCCCTGTTTCCACATTTGTATATCGGAATAATCTCAGCTTGGCTCCTACGCTGAAAATATTGCTTCTGCAATTTTTGGGTAGCATTCGAAACACCGTTTTTGCTTTGTGAATTTTGCTGTCCACATCCAGTTCGCTACCACCATCTTCTGATACCGTATTTTCTAGAAAAAAAGCTGCTTTCTCTCTTAGCTTGCTATCTGACTACGTTGAGTTGGGAAATTGAAGTACTCAGCTGTTTTTTTTTTGTGTCCTACTTTTTTCACCTCTGACTTCAAGTTGCGTTCAATATCTAATATCCTGTTCCCTATCCAGGCAGTCAGACAGTTCATATCATCTTCATGTTTCCTTCAGACAGATTGATTACGGCAAGTAATAGCACTGGCGAAAGAATGAAACTTTGTCGTATTCGATTGCGAGCTTCAAATTTCTCGGAAACTTTGCCGATGAGAAAGATATTACATAGGAAGCTTTTAGCCTTTGTCATAGTGGCTAGTTTTTCTCGTACATCTCTTGTACATGTAGCATATCGATTCAAGCTGTCAAAGACCCTTCGAAAATCGATCAGTAATTGTATTTATTGCTCCGGGAGGCTCACCTGGGCTTTGCTCTAAATCATTGTCCTCTAGTTGTTCAGCTATGCTGCAAAACATTTCTGCCATCTGAAAATCTGATACTCATCCACAGACTGAAAGCAGTATATGATATATTGATATCCGGAAGAAGATCAATCGCAGAATCATTGAAAAGGATGTCGTTAAAGCAGATTTTGAAGAGGAGATGACGAAGATCGCCGAATATGAAGATTCTACAGTTGCAGCGCTGGCACGTTTGGAAAGTTGATTAAGAGGATTAACTTCGAAGTATCGCCCGACACCAATCATAGCTGGAGCACCACATCAAGGTCACGTAAGTCTTCCTTCAATTTTACCTATCAGTTAATGAAAATGGGTCTCTTGGCTGAGCTTAGTACTAGCTAACAGTTGTATTCGGGAACCTACCCTTGAGATTTCGTGTAGACATATGGAGAATTGGATTAAAGACTCTCTACTTTCCTTAAGAGTAAGTAAAAGTCGGACTGCATATTCGCGAGTAGTGTTCGTTGATTTCTCTAAGAAGCCCAAACATTTTCATATCTGTTTCGGAGGATTAGATGTCATGTTTCCACCATCTAATTTGGCCTACTAATGGGATGTTCAGTTTGAACTGCATGAATTCCCGCTCTAGTCTTAGAGATGTAGAGTTCTTGGGACGGTCGATAACTTATAGATGTCACCAAACTAACCATCCGATGAGGCTCGTTTGCCGCTCGTTATGCCACAGACCAAATAATACTTTCCCTGTTTCTTGTGAAATAATTCAGATCTTCATACCAGAAAGATACCTTCTTCTTCATTTAAAGGCATACTGTTGAGGTAAATCAAATATTAAAGGCGTTTCATATTCAGCTTCGGCCAAATCTGTTAAGTAGCGAGGCATGTTGAGGCTCGTTCTGTAAGGCCCTTTGAAGGCGTTTAGCTAATTACGTGGCTATTGATAATGCATTCAAGAGAACAAATAATGCAAATACTTTTATGACTCCCGATAAAGGTTAACGCAGTCAATTTCCATCGCCCCTTCTGGAGTATTCTACCAATCACATGACATTTTGTATGCTTAATTTTATTACACCTCAAAAATAAACAAAATAAATCACCGGAAATTCCCTATTTGTATAAAAGAACAACAAAGGATCGCAGGTAGGTTCCATATGTGTTGTTATAGCACTAATATATAAGTCGTTCAAAATACATCTTACCGCAATAGTTAGCAAATACAATTACTCAAGACAACTCGTTTTCATAGCGGAAATAATAGCTTACATAAAATCGTTTTATAGAATGCCTTTAAAATCTCAAAATCATTTGACCAGACCAGGTTCATCCAGGACATCAGTTGCATTCAACGTGTTTGTCTACCGAAAGGAACTACTTCGTCGGAAGGGCCGACATTTGCCGCTCACAAAAGCCAAATTGAATCTAACCGAAGGGTTGGTCTCAAAGACTGTAGCCAAGGAAACAAAGGATTACTATGAAGATGAACTCTCCTGTTTAACTCATGGATCCATATACAAACAGAAACTTCAAAAGATGCTCGCCATGTTCAACGTGTGGCTGGAAAGGAAGTTGCATGCACAAATCGGGGAGAAACCTGAAAATAATTTTCAAATTGTTAACAATTGAATAAATGAATTGAATTTGTATACACCCAATATTTATTGTACATTTACAAATTTATAAAACAAAATTATATTTATAAAATCAAACTTAAAAATTGTAAAAATTAACAGATACTCGTAGTTGTCGAAATAAATAAATAGTCTCAATGGAACTACTAAAACAAGTTCAAAGTTCCTTTTTTCCAGTCAGCAGAAAATAAGTGGATTCGAGGTAGTTTAATGGCCGTTTGGCAATGCATATTTTGACATTCAAATATCGTGGCTCTACTTGTCACAAAATGAAAGACAGTCGCTAGCCTAAGATCTACGAAAGTCTTTCCAAATAACACTCCGCAGCAGTTTCTCTTCTACTCAACTTTCGTTCAGAGTTTAGCGAAACTGGCTCAGGTCAATTCGAATTTCATAAACACTAGCATCATGTAAAACACGAGCTGTAACAAGTCTTACTTGTATAGAAGGCCGTAAAAATGTGCAGTACATCGACAAGTGAGTACAAGTAAGTTCCTGGAATGTTCATAAGTACAAATTAAACTTCATGACCTACTCATAAACCTCTGGCTGTAGGTGGTTTACATAACTGCGATATGCTGGAGTGGTAATAATATCACATAACATGCAGCTTTGTCGTACCACATCCACATCCAGATCGTAATTCATAAACTTAAAGCCTTAAAAGCAAAAAGTAGGAAGAGCAGTTGAATGACATCTTCGACCGGTCCTGTCACTAGCACGATTTTGGTATAATCAGCCTTCACTGCTAAAGTCAGTATGAATCACATCTTTAACTGATCAATTAGAAAATGAAGCCACACCAAAAATCACAATAGTCTTTGCAGCTGCGCGCTATATAAGTTGTACAGCATATTTTCTTTAAAGAGCTCCGCTAAGTAAACTAAATAACTCAAATGATCGCAACGCCAAATAATAATAATTCGACATGAAGTCGATGTAAAAAATTACGGCTTTGAGAATTTGCCGAGGGCGGACGGTCTAATGACACTATATATTGGGTTATAATAAAGCCCTTAAAATAAAACCTTAAACATGGACGACTCACCACATCTAGAATAGTTAATGTTCTACGTAGTACCCACTCTCAAATTAATACAGACAAATCATGGCTTCTATGATAGCGTTCACAGTCTGGAGCTCTACAAGACGGAAACTGATTTCATAATACTGTGAATCTAATCCAGTTATGACAAGTGAAAAGGCTAGATGATTTTGACGACCTCAAAGTTCGTTGTTGGAACTGCCTCCAAAAGAAAAGTGTCAACTGCTCATGATACGAGTATGGAGGAACATGTAGCTGTCATATGTTAGCTAAGCAACTCCTGTACCTCGGCTTAAAAATTAACTCTCCAAAATCTCTAGGTTATTCCTTTAAACAAACAGCAACAGACAGAAGACAGAGTAGTAATTTCACGAGAAAATAAAAAGCAGGGAACCACTGATGCCGCCTCGACACGTTTTGGGTAAAAGAGGACCGTCGATCTCTGTGCGAGGATCCGACAAAGATTGGCCTCTGTTTACCGTTCATGGCCTGAAACATTCTAAAAGTTTAATTCTTAAACGTCGAGTGTTGGATGATGGATGCTCTAATCAGAGTCAACAGAATCTTTGAATCGCAATACCTTGCTTGGAAGCGTTAAAAAGGATCAAATTTGAGTTTCGTGCGACAAACTATCACCGATCATAGGAAATTTGGTGTGCTAAACTGAAACATGCCAGCTTTCATCACGCAACTACTTTTTCGAGGCAGAGTACTAAATTTCATAGAATATGAATTAGCAATTATTTTTTTTGATTTTATTTCATTTATTTAAATTTGAAAAATGTGGAAAGAAACGTCACAACTTGTAGGATTTAGAATATTGCTTAGTGGAACGCAAGTATTTCTAATGTAACAGCAAATCATATGTACGTTAACGTCTATCCAGTCTACTTTGAAATGATTTGGAGATTTTTTCATGAAGCACAAAGTACCTACTTAACATACGAGTAATTACAGTATTGAAGTACAACAATTACCGCGAATATTCTAGACGCTTAAATTAGGTATTACAGATTTTATTACTCGTATAGATACATTCGACTTTCTGTCACTCCACTCATTAAAAGTCAATGCAGATTATGAATATTTGCAAAACCAATTTTCAGTTTAATTTGTGGGGAAAACCAGGCAATAAATAGGAAAGAAGTAGACGGATGGGCAGGTAGCAGGTCTACCACGAATCCTTCTTCGTAATCATCGGGTATAAATATTCGCTGAGACACGTGCTCTCCTCAGTGCAGCACAGCGATCCGTTGAATCGTATCGATTTAGAAAGTTGGTACAGCCAGAAAAAGAAAAAAATAGAAAATGGAGCAGGAGATCATTTCGAAATATGGGGATGGAAGAGTGCTTGTTGGATATCATCTATTTCAATACCGACAAGAATTGCGTCGTTGCAAACCTAAGAGTCTCAAGTCTTCTAGAGCAAAATATCGACTTACCACTGACCTGGTTGTCACAACCTGGACAAACATATCATGCTACAATAAAGACGAACGAGAACATCTAATAGACAGTGTGATTTATAAAAAGAAACTGGAAAAGAGGATCGAGAAGAAAATCAAAAGTCGAAGGGCAGCAGCTTCATCGGAGCAACGTTAAAAATATCTACGCACTTCTAATTCCTAGGGATTTTCAAAATTTATCATATTATTTAGTTTACACGAATAGCATTTATCTTGAGCGTCATAACGTAGTTAAGTTATTTTACAAGTTTAGCAAAACCTTTATTAATTTATGTTTTATTTTTGATGTGAAAAAAAAGTAAATAAACATGAACACTACTGAAATCTGATACAAACACGTAGTTCGAGTGCTAATTATGGCCTTAAGTGGTTCCACAACGCACGTCTAGATATTGTGATAACCACTCAAATGTGAGCAGCGACATCTAGCAGAAAATGTCGAAACTCGAAGACTAGAAGGTTTCGATACTGGATTAGCAAAGTCAGTCCAGGAGAGTAGAATCGAATTTTCTAGCAAATTGGAAATTGTATGGAACGCTGGATGACGTGGATTGTTCTCGAAGTATGTCATTCGAGTATAAATACCAGCATCCCAAAGGTATGCAAATCAGTTCCAAAGTTGAATTTGAAGTGTTAATTAGAAGAAGTGATTAAGTGGTTTAAGTAAAAGATAAGAAAAGTATAAGTGGTTGAGAAATTGAATTGTACTGAGAGAAAGAATTAAATAGTGAATTGTTACTGTACTGAATAAAGGGATTTGTATTGAAAATAATAAGTTCTATTATTTGTACCCACACAAACATTCTACAATATCATAGAAGTGTGAGCTTCTGGCAATTCAAGTCTCGCCAAATTGTTCTTAGATGCAATCAAGGGTTAATCGACCCTTGAACTATTCTGCCGATGGATGCAGGTGTCGTTTTTCGAGATTGATGATGCGTAAATCAATCGAATGGTATAGTATGGACTGTTTGGCACTTTGATCTCCCAAGAAAATGTATTCGTCTAGACAATGTATACAATTTAGTGTATGGTATTTAAAGTTGCCAGCAGAGCCCACATATCTTGGATTTCGGTCATTCATAATGCCAACACACTTGTGTTGATTAGATGACGCTGGATATTTTTAAGTTTTACCTGATGAAACCCTATATAAGCATAGTCCAATACTCAAGTCAACGAAATTTGAAATACCAGTCCGGTGATTCACTACGAAAAAGCCTACAAAGCCACGACAATGAAAATGGAAATCAAAAAACCGCAAGAGTTGATGTATTCAGTTATCCCAGAAGGAGTAATAGAAATTAAGGTTAGATTAACCTAAGTCCGGAGGCATAAAAATGTTCACATTATATGATTCCGCGTAAATTTTTAACATTCGCGCCAAAAATTCTAAAAGATCTAGAACAAACGAGGTACATCAACATATGGATAAGCACTGATTTGCAAATTCTCTCAGCGTTGCAAAGGTAAATCGATGGAATGCACATTGTTATGCTACTACACACCACCGAGTATTTCCTTCTCCATAACGGGTATACAGTGGAAGCCATTCTAAGAAGCTGCTCTTGCCAATATCAGCAAATTTGTGATCGCTAACTGTCAACACTGAATTTGGATAGCTCACTTGAGAATTCCTCAAGTTTACTCACAACAGTTAGACTCGTAAACAACTCCCTTAATACTAACTATTAGCATCCATAATTGTCCGAATCAAAACAACAAATTAGGGCCAACGAGCAGGTAGATGACTTTTTCTGGCTTGTGCAATGTTTGGAAATTCTACCTGAGGAGAACATTAGTATAAAGGTGCAGCAGTCCTGACACATTCTTCATTCGCTACAAGTCCTTCGAAGCTAGCTGACAGAATACCAAACAACAAAAAATAAATAAATCAAATATGAGTAGAAAAGCTAAAGGAAAATCTGATGGAAAGGAAATACCAGTTGGATATCACCTCTTCCTTTACCAAGAGCAACTACGTCGATCGAAGTCCACCGACAACATAAAACTGGCCAAGGCTAAATACGCACTAACACACGACCTAGTTGTGAAAACATGGAAGAACCTAATGAGCTACAGTGAGGAAGCACGAGATCACTTAATCTACAGCGCAGTCTATAAGAAGAAGCTGAAACAGAAGATCGATTCGAAAACCCAGAAGAAAAAACGCACTGCAGTACAGAAAAAAATGTCAAATCTTACAATTTCTTAAATATGTATAAATTCTTAGATTTTTGGAAAAGTTTTCAAAATATAATTGTATAAAGTGAATAGCCTTAAATATTATTTATTATTAAACAAATAAGTTGAAAAATAAAAAAACGTTTCAAATATATATAAAAATATTTTACTTCACATATTTCCTAAACTACCATAGCTTCAATAAAGGTGATTAACTTTCCAGCAAAAGTCGAGAGAAAAGTTATGAAATTTAAATTTTCTCATTCACTTGGAAGTTGCACTGAGGTAAAACATCTTCCAAAAGTACTCCTGTTGGAATTTTGATCTTTGAAAATATTATCTCTCAGCGAAGAGCAAAAATTACCCTGATCTTCTAAGAGGTACTACAAGTGCGATCAACAAGTGTTCACTGCATATTTACAAGCAACGTTACAAGTCTCGATCTTAGTACTAACTCTTACCAAGCTATCAGCTTTGTTATTGTAGATTATACGAATATCAAATACATAAATATCCTCCGATATTTTCTAGATTATTTCACTGTGTGGAATTACTCATTTTATAATATATTACTTAAAATACAATATACAAAAATTAGGTATGTGCATCTTAGTCACATTTAACTAGGTTGGCAACAGGTAGTCGATGAAGCGTACGGGTGTCCCGAAATTGCGCAAATTGTAGGGTAAAAACTAATTAAGCTTGAGAAAAGGGTTACAAATTTTCAAAGTAGCTAATCTAACTGCAGGTAGATTAACAATAATTTTCGGATATAAATGCGAAAATATCTAGTCGTTCACGTTTAGTCGGAAATTATCCTTTGAAGCTGTTACAATTGACACTTTTCACAATGGAACTGTGCAACGAGAAGCCATTAGTGCCTTACTTGGTCTTTCTTTATCAAGAGGAAATACGAGGACGTCGACGAGGACTAAATTACGCCGAGTATAAATACGAAATCAAATACTGTCTTACCGATGAGTTGGTCCACACGAATTACAAACATTCAACGAAGTTTACTCCCGTAGAAGTCGGCCACTTGCAGGACAGCGTCCTCTACAAGAAACGATTACGCCTAACAATTGCAAGACTAAAGAGGGAACAAGAAGCCAGGGACCGAGCCAGATACTCCTGAACGAAGACACGAGTACATACGTGTACATTTTTCAACCTGAGAAGCCTACAATACTGAACTGATTGGGAGGAGTCATCAAGCACCAGAGATCGAGGATTGATGAGAATTCACAAGTACCCAATTCCATACAGGAGCGACGAAAAACTAATTTGAGTTTGAGATTATTAATAAATCATATGTATGTAAGTGTGAAAATGTTGGTTGTTCTACTCATTTCTCCTCTATTTTGACACTTGGAAATCCTTTCGATGTACATTAGATTAGATTTCATTTTTATTTCGTATAAGAATTTTTACATAAGATTTGTTATCGCACATTTAATAATACAGGGATTTGATAACATCTACAAAGTATCTTGCCACTGAAACAGTTGTTGAAACATTTGAATACAGATATTTTTAAAAACAAGAAAGAATCGTTAGAAGGAAAATACGACGAAAACCTTCCATAAGAAAAAACAATAAAAAAAAGTAAATAAATAAATACGTAAACAAGTACATAATTTATTAAACAAATAAGTAAATGAATAAATAAATTAATAAGTAGATGGAAATAAATAAATAAATTAACAAAAATTGTAACCAATTAAAGAAACAAATATAAACAAATAATGCATTTAGCTATCAAACAATTCATTAATTAGCGGGTTATCAGGGAAGATACATCTTACTACAAAATTTGACTTAATTTTTGCGAATCTTTCACAAATCAATTCAACATTCGCTTTGTTGTGTAGGTCTACTGTTGAATGATGCCAGGGTAAGCTGAGCATCATTTTTAGGACTTTATTTTGACATGTCTGCAGTTTTTTATGTGGCATTTTGCGCAATCCCCCCAAACTTGGCATCCATACAAAAGAATAGACTGAAAAATAACTTTGAAAATTGTGATGTTGTTTTCTGTTGAGAGCGCTGATTTTCTATTGATAAATGGGTATAACATTTTAATAGCCACCCCTACCTTCTTAACCGTTCTAGTTATGTGTTCGTTAAATAACAACTTTGAATCTAGCTAGATACCTAGATATTTGATATAGGGCTACCAAGGGATATTTACAATCGTGCAAAACTGGAAAATCGGACGTGTAGATATTATACAAAATTGGGTCTAACACAGAAACTTGAGGAACACCAAAATCAAAAATTATTAAGTTTGAGACACCACTATTAACATAGACCTTAAAACAACGACTAGATAAGAAACTTTGAGCTAACTTACAAATATAGGACTGAAAATTAAATTGTATCATTTTGTAAATAAGACCATCGTGGCAGACAGTATCGAATGCTTTTTCGATATCTAGTAAAAGCATTCCAGTTTATTTACTTGCGGAGCGATTTGCTTTCACAAAGTTGCAAATTCTAACTAATTGATGTAGAGTGTTATGATGTTATTTTGCTTAGACTACAAAGCAAACTTATTGGCCTATAACTTTCTACACTTTCAGGTGGCTTACCAGCTTTAAGCACCGGGACAATTTTGGCTAATTTCCAAGCCCTATCTTCAGGCAGGCATTTATAAGGAAATCTAAATATTTTATTCCAGATTTGGGCAACTGCTTTATATAGATATTAAGTATGCAGTCACTACCGCCTGCTTTTCTTGTTTTTAAATTATTGACTATAAATTGAATATCTTCTTTGATGCGAAATTTACAGAAGATATTGGTGCGCTTCTATTTAAGAAATACTCTTGAACTGTGGTGTTCACAATATTATTTGTTTTAGCATCACCAATAAATCTGGAGATGTTGTTGTTTCTCGCAAAGTTCAGTGCAACATCCAAAATATAGGTGCTAACAGTATCTTTTAAAAATGGTAACTGACTTTTTCCATTTTTTATTACCTTCATAATGTTCCATAAACATCTACCATTTTTTTCTAATGAGTTCAGCTTTTTTTCCAGTTTTTATTGCGAGCCTGTGATATTCCTAGGGCAATGATCTTATTGATATTTGATACCGCATGTGTGTAAAGAGGGTCCCGATTTCTCTGCCAGTTTTTTCGGTATACCTTTCTTATTTTTATTAGATCTAAAATATAGGGGGGAAGTTTTATGTTAACTTCACTTATAGATTTCTTTGGAATACCATTTTCAGCAGCATTCAATACGATTTCCGAAAACTGTTTTAAAATAGCATCGACATTTTCTTTACTGGAAATAGCTTCTACGTTGTCAATTGTACCTCGAAATATATTATTGATCTCAGATCTGAAACGTGCCCAGTTCGCATTTTTCAAATCTTGGGTAAACTTGACTTGTTTAACCGCTGTGCAATAAACCTTGCAAAAAACAGGAGTGTGATCAGAGCTAAGGACGTTAACAATAGTTGGCTGTAATATTAAGCTAACAACATCAGGGAAATATACACAAAATACTTTTAACTGCTGCTGGTTACTTAAATTTATTTCCATACCAATGTTTTCTATGTAGCGCGTTCTCACTACAGGTAAAAGCGAATGTTGGATTGATCTCTTAATTAAAATGGCAACACCACCACTTCGTCTATTTATTCTATCGTTAGCATTTATAATTAGGTGTGGATAGTTTGAGATCATTTTGTAACATGGTTTCAGTGACCAAGGCAATGTCAATGTTGTTACTGTTTAAAAAAAAAATAAATTCGACTATTACCTCTTGCATTCCAATTTATAATTCTTAGATTTCGAGTTAACATATTATTTATCATTAGAGTATAAAAACTTAGACGCCGCTAAATGGGCGTCAATTTGGTCAATTGCTCAATTTTATTTTCGCATACTGATAATTTCGTTATCATATCCATCCATACAAAGGGAATTTATCTCTTCTGCCATAAACAATGTATTGGAATTGTTGTCTAAAATGTTGCCACAGATATTGCTGGGAAGTATATGTTTTTGCATGCGCTCGCGTAGCTTTTCCTCGTACTTGTTTGTATGAAATTCAGCCTGAATTTCGCTTTTATTGCTGATTTCCTTACTTCGCCGCGAGAGTGCAGGAAAATCTGTCATAGACGCGAAGGAGACTTGTATAATGTGTTGGTGCGGGTTGTGAAGAAACACGTGATGCATGAAAAGCTTTTGGTTGCAAAGAGCTTTTAAGCTTAGTGGATTTTTCTTTTAGCTCCACATGTTGGATATGTAGATTTGTGAGATCCTCCGCAATTTGCGCATTTATGTGGGGCAGTATTGTCACACTCAGCAGCCTTATGTAAACCGGCGCAGATGGCACAGTAAGTTCTAATGTGGCAATTTCTCTCCCCATGGCCAAACATTTGGCAGTTACGGCACTGAGTAAGCTTACCTTTTAATTGTTTCTGGTAACTCCAATTTACCTGTGTACGAAATATAGTACGATAGCGTTTTTTTAAATCAGCCAACTTTACCGAGCCATTTTCAGACGAAACAATGTATGTAGATGGTGTCACAGTATTGTTCGAAATTTATTTTTATTTTTTTATATCAGTACATTTAAGACAAAGTTTTATAATTTCGTCTTTAAGTAATTGTGTTTCCATATCATCCATGCCGTGGAGAATTACCTTAAAGACAATAATACCTTTAATATTCCGTGAAAAAAATTTACATTTTTCCTACTTCAATTGGCAGATTATTGCATTATACGTCGCAATGGAGTCACACACGATTTTAACACCTATTGAAATTTTTTTAATATAATAGTTAGTGATCTTCAAGACCTTCAACATATTTTCACGTAATCACCTGATTTCTGCAATAGTTTGATGGGGGGAATAAAAACTTTTTTGGATGAAACACTGGGCACGATTACATCATCCATATCATCAATACCACAGTCCGGATGGCATTGTAGTGGACTCCAGTAATTCATTCTGGAGTCCTTACGAGCACTTGGAGTTTTCATTATCCGAGGAAAACGGAATGTCCCCTTTATCAGGGGATCTTACGAGTTTGGAAATTTTTTTTTTATTTATCTACTCGTCCTGTTTTTTTTTTGTGTTTGTTCTAAATATATGTACTCTTTTTTAAATCCAGATAAACCAGGGCGAGAGACAAGTTAAATGACCTGCTTAGGCGCAAGCTCCGATATGACTCATCCTTTCGATGTATGTTCTGTTTAGTTAATTTCTTAAAACTCATGAGTGTTTCCTTATTATAGTTGCTATGCATTTCACATAATTTGACTATTCTCGAGTCTTCTATATTTTGTTTTATATGTAAAGGAGGCTTCAGCAAGTCATGGGGCTTGTAGCCAAGGAGGCTGGTGTGATAAGACCAATTATTTCTTATGTGTGTTCTCTTTCTCTCTCACATTATATGTTTGACAAGACCTTTCCTAATCTCCACTAATTGATGTCTCTCCACTAATTGATGTCTCCTTAAGTTGATGTTAACTCAAAGACAGGTAAACTTCTTAAGCAATTGTTTTTTTACACTTTGACTGTTATTGAAAGTGACGTTTTGTCCTAAGCTTTTAGATTTTCGGCAACATATGCTGGTTTTGTCCTCATTTATCTCAACTCAAACTCCTTTCGCCAATTGCCAATGTCGTTTGCGGGAAGCTTTTCAAGGCGTCTTTCGAAATATGTGTATTGAGGAACGGATATAACTGAATTTATTTAATTTAATCTGCAGTTAAGTTCATAACTGATCAACTGAACTTAATGATTGTGAACAAGTTTATTCCCTTTCAGTAAGCCGATCTTTCTTGTGCTGAAGCACAAATTATCCTTACTTGATGCAATCATAATGTAAGCATAAATCTGAGCAAATGTTTCGTCCATGCCAGAATTGAGCCACTGTCAAATATAAGTGCTGTCGTAATAGCTCAAATAAAATTGTGTTATATAGAATGAAACGCAGAATGTGAGTTGTAGTTATAGTGTGAATGTTTTCAAAATTTAGTTGCTGTCAGTAGCAATAGCCCTTTCTTAATATGTTGGTATTGTTGGAAAATATTTTTTATTTTATTTACAACTAATGAGATTTTTGGACTCCTATATCATATACAAGAAATATCACTGAAGTCAATATCAATATTTGTCTTCTAGATAAGTTCTAATCCCAACCGTTACTCGTACATAACGAAGTGTCCATCTGGAGATTGAATTGTTAAAATTGTGAAATAGTTTCTAACATCTTTTTTATTGTTGGACTTAGTTACTCTAAAATTTAACTTAATAATAAATAATATTTTAGGTTAGGCTTGCTCTATACAATTATGTTTTTTAAATTATTCAATATATACAGAATTTAACAGATCTTTAGTTTGGACAATTTTTGTAGCACTGCAGTGGAGTTTCTCTTCTCCGTTTTCAATTTGATCTCCTGTTTCAGCTTCTTCCTGTAGACTATGCTATCTACTAAGTGATCACGTGCCTCCTCGCTGTAGCTCATTAGGTTCTTCCATGTTATCGCAACTAGGTCGTTGGTAAGTCGGTATTTCGCCTTGGACAGTTTTAAGGCATCGGTTTTCTTCGGTTGACGAAGGTGCTCCCGGTAGAGATAGAGATGATATCCAAGCGCCTTTTCTGCAACGATGGTTTTTCCTTTACTCTTTGTCATCTTAATTTCCTCTTGTATCTCGATTTTCGGTCAGTAAATTCTGATGGATCCCACTCGAATGATGACGCTGTCATTAGTGTTGCATATATATACATACGATATCCTTTTACGGTAAAGGGTAATACTAGGTGTCAGGTAACCCAACCTCGTAAAAGTCACTTACTACCCATCTGTTGGCAAAACTGTCGGACCACCTCTCGATCACAATGAGTCATAAAATATTGCGAAATAGTGACTGGGGCAATAAAACACCTGCTATGCTGCATACCTACATATGTTTTTATCATAACAGATCAAATGTTTAGTACATCTTATATGTATAATAATCCTGTATAATAATTTGTTCTGTTTTAATTATCTTTAAGAGCTTAGGGGTGGTAATGAATCTATTGTATTTTCCAACGGCAGGGTTTAGCGCGGTCAAATTTTGTTAAGTGTATACACATTCAGGTGCTGTGAGTAAATGCATTCATTCCAAACACTTCATGATATTCTCACAAGTAGACTAGGTAATGTACATATGTAAGAATTGTAAGAAATGTTAGGGAAATGAGAAAAGGGGAACTTCCTCGCTGACTATGTATGTAGATGAACAAATGCAAGTTATCTTGATTTTTAAAAATGTTGGGTGGTCACCTTATATGAGTATAACTACTAAAATTATACACATTGGCGTTCGATACCAGCTTTCAAAAAATCATAATCCATAAACTTTTAGACTTTAAACTATCTGTGGGATCCGTGGTAAAAATTCCCTGACTGAGCGATCGAACTTTTTCAGTTCTATTAGCCGGTTCAGTCTCTTCCTCTAAAGTTGGGCCAGCTGCGTCGCATACAAATGAATCAGTCATTGCAAATTATTTGCAAAATGGCATTAATATAATATATGATTACTTTAAACATTGGAAAGTAACATTCAATGCGGATAAATGTCAATCAATCTTTTTTACAAGAAAAAGATCACCTTGCCATTTTCCTCATAACCTCGATATACCATGGGCTGGTCCTATCAAGTACCTCGGGGATTACTTGGATCAGAAACTAACTTTTGGTACACATATCAAAAATACTTTAAATAAGTTAAATATCGCCACGAAAATGCTGTATCCATTGATTAATCGGAAATCGATCCTGAATCATAAAAACAAAATGAAAATTTTTAAGGTAATCTTTCAAGCTTTGATTACTTATGGTTCTAGTGTATGGGGTAACTGTGGCAAAACACACATAAAAAACTTCAAATAGCACAGAATAGAATTTTGAAATTGATGTTGAATTTACCCTGGGACTTTTTAACAATGATACTACACGAAAAAGCTGGCGTTATTAATGAGATGCCAGAAGAATCGAAATTCTCAATGAGAAGTTTTTCACGAAATTTCTACTCGTCGAAAATACACTAGTTACTGAGCTTACACCACTCTAACTTGTTTATTTGTTACTCGTATTTATCTACTTATCTGCTACTTATTTGCTCATTTTTCAAATTTGTATTCATTTATTAAATTATTATTTTGCATATGTATTCGTTTAGTCATCGAATTCATTATTTATTTTTTTATATAGATTTAATTTACTTGTTAATTATTTTATACTTATTCGCTTATTAATTTAAACATACCTCAATTAATTTATTTAATTATTATTTATCATTTACTATTTATTATTTATTATTCATTATTAATTTACTTATTTTGCCTGTGATAATATAGTTTCTGAAACTTAAAAATTTCATATATTTTGGTCCATTACATGGAGGTTTTTTCCTATAGTTTTTCCTCCGAATATATTTGTTAACAGATAAAGCATTTAAAAACCAAATGTATCTTTCAGTAGTAAGATTTTAATAATCATATCTCTGCGTAAGCTGTGCTTCATCAATAAAAAATTAATGTAAATGTTTAACTATAAAAATAAAATAAATACTCGTATCTATCTATCTAATTCCCTGACTCTTCTATGTCCAGTGGATAGCGTTCCTAAATTAGAGGTTTCCATTGCATTAGCCGCGTTTGGCATACAATCGGCCAACAATAACGATAGGGCAACATTGCCTGATTTGTCATTTGATGGGGGTCTTCTTCGTTCACGCAATTAAAGTATTTAAATACGGAGGTACTCGTATGTAAGAGAAATCAAACTAAAACCCTTGCTAATGCAGTGTCGCCGATCAAATCTCCGTTACCAATATGAATAATATCTGTGGAAGGATGCATCATCATTATAGAGAGCAAAGCACAATTTTTTTTCGATTCAATTAATTTTTATTTTCAATAAAATCAACATTGGTTATGCGTTTCCGCGAAGCCTTAGTAGCTTTTCTGCAGAATGTTGTGCTTCTAACATCAATAATTGAAATAAAGTAAGTTTAGGTTAATAAACATTCAATACAAGATTTACACGAACAAATTATTCGACAAAAGTAATTTTGATCGCTTTTTATTTAGATTTACTTTAAGATTAAAACATTTTAACAATTGAACTTTTTTAACATTGTATTCATATTAAAACATTCAGTTGTTGGAAGTTTGATTTAAAAGAAAGTTTTTAATGTTTTTTTTTTAGTTTTAAAATTTCTAGGGTTTTTTGTTCTTGCGGAATTGTGTTGAGAATTTCACGCACATTGCGCTTCAAGTGTCTTCTTCCATAGTTGTTGTAGAATCTGAGTTCTTGAAGCATACCTCGTGCACGTCTTCTTGTGTTTCTCCCATGGTTAATTGGAGTGATGAATCTTGTGTCGTCGTAATACTCTGATATAATCGTCATCTTGAAGATGTCTTCCGCTTTAAGGACATTGAACCTTCCTCTCTCAGTTCCATTTCTATGAGTAAATATATTTATCTTTTTCAGTGCTGCAGTTTGTAGTTTCTGAAGTTTTTTTAAATGAGTTAACGATGCATTACCCCAGGCAAGTATTCCATATCTTAGTTTGGATTCCACTACCGCAAAGGGCATTTGTCTTAGCACAGATATTGTGGCTAGGTACTGCAGATGAGTTAGTGCGTATAATGCTCTTTTAGGACTCGAACGTTATTGTCGATTATCACTCCTAGATATTTTTAATTTTGAACTATATCTATAGGACAGCTAGTCGAGGTATTGCAGTCATCATTCCTACAGTATATTTGTTGTTCGGTAGCCTTGAACTGCGGATTGCTTATATGCATCATTTTTGTTTTGGATGAGTTGATCATTAAACCATGATCATGACACCATTTTACTGCATTATCAAACTCTTCCTGAATTACTCGTATTGTTGTTGCCGTCTGCAAAGATCTGTGGCATACCACTATCGCTGTATCGTCGGCATAAGCAAAGGGTTTGGCTCGCTTGAAAATGCGGAGAAGCTCGTTAGCGTATAGTATAAACAGAATCGGGCTCAGTTTCGATCCTTGCGGGACACCGTATTCTGCATGTTCTTTTTGGCTATGGGTCTCGCTGATCTTGACACAAAAACGCCTGTTGTGTAGATATTCATTTAGCCAATCGGCTAATAATCCTCGTGTTCCTATACGTTCGAGAGCATTTACTAGCTTTGAGTGTTTGAGCGCGTCAAAAGCTTTACTAAAGTCCATAAATATGACCAAGACGTGGTAACTTTTGTTAAGATTTTCATTTATATGATTTGCGAATTCTCCTAATAGTTTACCAGTGCTTTTCTTTTCCTGGAAACCGTATTGATTTTCGTGGATGATGGAGTGTTTTTCAGTAAAATTCTGATACATCCAGCTTACTTAAGCTGTTTGTTATGACTTCTTCGAGGCACTTTTCTACTACTGACAATATGGATATTGGCCTGTAATTGTTGAGTTGACTTTTTGTACCACCTTTGTATATTGGCCTGACCACAGCAGTTTTGAAGGCTTCTGGAATTTTTGCTTGTGTAAGAATCAAATTAATAAATTTGCACAAAATCGGCGCAAAAATTACCGAGTGAGTTTCGATATCCAACGCTCGAATTCCATCAATACCAGGCGACTTATTTTCGTCAAGCAAACCAATTATTCTTGACATTTCAAATCCATTTGTTTCTTGAATAAAAGAAAACAAAAGATCGAAAGCAAACTTAATGGCTTTTATTCATTCAGAGTATGGGAAAAGTAGCTATTCTAGGGTGGAGGAGTCTTCAATTAATGGTAGGTAAAAGGAAAACAGTGACCGATTCCAAAGAGATTCCTTTTTAACATGGAGTCGAAAGGATGTATTTTAACAAATATACAAACAGAAGCCCAAGATCAGCTCATATCCAAGAGCATGAGATGCAAGGAAAAACTCTAACGCTCCACATGTTATTAAATAGAATAAATGCTTGGAAGCCACGGTTGGCCTGCTTGAACAACAGCTGGATCTTATTAAATCGCCGAGTGTGTTTGATTTGGTAATTTGAGAGAAACAGCGCAACACTGGCGAAGATCTGCATTTCGTCTTTACCGATTTGGAAAGAGCGTTCAATTGAGTTCGCAGAGACTTTACATGAACTGTGCCCAGTTCTCTAAATGCACCAGGGATATAATCATATAATATGCTAGAATAGCTAACGATGTCGCTTAAAGGATTATTGCATTGCGACGATAACCGACGAACTCGAAATTAAAATCGAGTAGTGTTCAAGGTGCACTACTTAGGTATCGTGCACTACTTAGGCGGGAGTGTTCTTATAAGCAGTGATTTTGCATGGTCATCAGGCGACTCTTAAATATTGCATAAAAATAGAAACTGGTTATATGTCGTTCGTACCAAGATCAAATATCTGCGAATAAATTTGATTGTGGTGGCTTTTGTGACAAAATATACCCCGTGAACATGATAGTTATTCATCCAACTTTAACAAATCCATCAGCCCATATCTCTGTCATATTTTAATATTTTAAATTCGTTATTATTTCAAGTTATTCTCAAAATTACTATTTATATGCGAAAAATAAAAATTATTTTATACTTTATATTTAATTGCCGAGCCTCAAGGTGGTGTAACATCTTAAATACGCCAAATCAAGTCTACGAACAGTTTCCCTTTCAAAATTCAGTTTCAAGTACATACTTAGACGGTGGTAAATAATTTGAACAAAATGTTGACACATATCAAAAAAATATATATTCTCGGAGACATGCTCACAAATTCGGGTGTCTAATTTGCTTTTATAAAAAAAAACTCTTTAGTCCATGGTGTTAACAGTTTCGGAAATTATAGTAAAAACAAACTTTTAATTCAGTTTCATAGCACCATCCCACACATAACACAATATAAATAAAAATTGAAAGAAAATATTAATTTTAAATTTACATTAGTATTTATTCAAATAACACAACGTTACACTGTTACCTAAATTTTTATGTTTTTCATGGAGTTCCGAATGTCGGCTAGTTTGTTTTTGTTTTCCAACTTTCTTTCCTTTGAGCGCGCTGATACCTCTAGCTTAAGTTTTATCCTGTAGACTATGCTGTCAATGAACAGATAACGCTCCTCATAGTTATACCAATTGATGTTGTCCCAAGTGATGTGAATCAAATCAGTTGTCAAGAGTAATTTGATTTTAGACTTCCTGTAAGGCTTAGGTGTCGGACGGCGGAGTTCTAGCCTATAAAGAAATAGCCGATGGGCCAGAAAATCTTTCCCATTTTTCGTGTTTGCTTTAGTCTTCTTAGTCATTCTAAAGAAGGATTTTACCAAAGCAACGCGGTCTTTGAGGGATCTTTACCAACTGAAACTAGTTCCTATTACGCAGTATTTATGTATTTATTGCATAATCTTCTATCAAACCGCATTTTGTTAGAAAAGCATCCAGAATCGTATAGAGAGGCACCATATATAATTTTTCATTGATATGACGATTACTCTTTTTATGGCCTTAGAAGCAAAATAACTACCTGTGCTCTCAAACCTTTTTGAGAAGTGTTTCCATCAGCTCTTGTGCAGGGAAAAAATGTACGTACTCGCTGATTCCTTAGTTTAGATTCAGTGACCAATTTACGCCCTCTTGCTAGCAATGGGTGCTTTCGCAGTTTTTCGAGTCAAAGGGTTGCCTTATATGCTGAAGGAGTTGTTGAAAGAAACTGAGCTCCATTCTTACTCTTATATTAAGTGAGTCAGTCGCATTTGAATTGTCAAACAATAGAGAAAATATGCATATACGTGTGTAGGCAAGTAAGGTAAAGGAACAAATTGTCGACTTTACATACTCGTACAGAAGACACGTCATTTCAGAGAGCGTACAAAGTTCTAATTTCCAAGATGATTTGTACCTCTTGCTATATCCCTGGATACATTAACCAACGAATGCTATTAAATTGATCTATTAGAATGAAACATATGTTTGTGCATTTGCAGCTGTTTTATTGCCCCAATCACTGTTTCGCAATATTTTATGACTCATTATGATAGAGAGGTGGTGAGAGTTTGAGGACAAAAGAAAATATATGTTGCGAAAAAATCGAAAAAGCATCTGTGCAACGCCTATAATAAAACGTCACTGTCAACAACAATTAAAGTGATTAAGAAGATTACCTATCTTGGGATAAACATCAACTCCACGAAAGTCACTCAAAAGTGGAGATTCAGCAAAGACCCGCCGCCTTGTATACTAGGAAACTAATGTTGAAACTACAAAACAAAATACATGCTTACATAACAGAAAGCGGAGAAAATATTTCAACAGTAGGATTCTGCACCGTTTGAGGAGGGCGACTGAAGGAGAAGATACAACCTCGAACTCTGTGGATCGTATCAAGATGTGGATTTAGCCCATAAAGCCAAAACACGACGGCATAAAATATTAGAGACAACATTTCTTCAAGAATAATCAAATTATGTGAAACACAAATTATTAAACACCATATTTCACAGCTACTAAATACAAGAAGGAAACACTCATGAGCGGTTTTAAGAAATCAACTAAACAGAACATATCGAAAGGATTTCCAAGTGTCAAAATAGAGGAGAAATGAGTAGAACAACCAACATTTTCACACTTACATATGATTTATTAATAATCTCAAACTCAAATTAGTTTTTCGTCGCTCCTGTATGGAATTGGGTACATGTGAATTCTCATCAATCCCCGATCTCCAGTGCTTGATGACTCCTCCCAATCAGTTCAGTATTGTAGGCTTCTCAGGTTCAAAAATGTACACGTATGTACTCGTGTCTTCGTTCAGGAGTATCTGGCTCGGTCCCTGGCTTCTTGCTCCCTCTTTAGTCTTGCAATTGTTAGGCGTAATCGTTTCTTGTAGAGAACGCTGTCCTGCAAGTGGCCGACTTCTACGGGAGTAAACTTCGTTGAATGTTTGTAATTCGTGTGGACCAACTCATCGGTAAGACAGTATTTGATTTCGTATTTATACTCGGCGTAATTTAGTCCTCGTCGACGTCCTCGTATTTCCTCTTGATAAAGAAAGACCAAGTAAGGCACTGATGGCTTCTCGTTGCACAGTTTCATTGTGAAAAGTGTCAATTGTAACAGCTTCAAAGGATAACTTCTGACTAAACGTGAACGACTAAATATTTTCGCATTTATATCAGAAAAATATTGTGAATCTACCTGCAGTTAGATTAGCTACTTTGAAAATTTGTAACCCTTTTCTCAAGCTTAATTAGTTTTTACCCTACAATTTGCGCAATTTTGGCACACCTGTACGCTTCATCGACTACCTGTTAAGTCGACTAAGATGCACATACCTAATTTTTGTATATTGTATTTTAAGTAATATATTATAAAATGAGTAATTCCACACACTGAAATAATCTAGAAAATATCGGAGGATATTTATGTATTTTATATTCGTATAATCTACAATAACAAAGCTGATAACTTGGTAAGAGTTAGTAATAAGAACGAGACTTGCAGTGCTCTTGTTGATCGCACTTGTAGTACCTCTGAGAAGTTCAGGGTAATTTTTGCTCTTCGCTGACAGATAATATTTTCAAAGATCAAAATTCCAACAGGAGTACTTTTGGAAGATGTTTTACCTCAGTGCAACTTCCAAGTGAATGATTTCATAACTTTTCTTTAGACTTTGCTGGAAAGTTAATCACCTTTATTGAAGCTATGGTAGTTTAGGAAATATGTGAAGTAAAATATTTTTATATATATTTGAGACCTTTTTTTATTTTTCAACTTATTTGTTTAATAATAAATAATATTTAAGGCTATTCACTTTATACAATTCAATTTTTAAAACTTTTCCAAAAATCTAAGAATTTATACATATTTAAGAAATTGTAAGATTTGACATTTTTTTCTGGGTTTTCGAATCGATCTTCTGTTTCAGCTTCTTCTTATAGACTGCGCTGTAGATTAAGTGATCTCGTGCTTCCTCACTGTAGCTCATTAGGTTCTTCCATGTTTTCACAACTAGGTCGTGTGTTAGTGCGTATTTAGCCTTGGCCAGTTTTATGTTGTCGGTGGACTTCGATCGACGTAGTTGCTCTTGGTAAAGGAAGAGGTGATATCCAACTGGTATTTCCTTTCCATCAGATTTTCCTTTAGCTTTTCTACTCATATTTGATTTATTTATTTTTTGTTATTTGGTATTCTGTCAGCTAGCTTCGAAGGACTTGTAGCGAATGAAGAATGTGTCAGGACTGCTGCACCTTTATACTAATGTTCTCCTCAGGTAGAATTTCCAAACATTGCACAAGCCAAAAAAAGTCAACTACCTGCTCGTTGGCCCTAATTTGTTGTTTTGATTCGGACAATTATGGAGGCTTGTAGTTAGTATTGTAGTTAAGGGAGTTGTCTACGAGTCTAACTGTTGTGAGTAAACTTGAGGAATTCTCATGTGCTTTATTTAGATCTCAACCCATGATTGAGGTGGGCGAACTTGTGTTATACCTCCAGAATTACCATGAATTGAAATAATTGAGCTATGGACTGCAGATTACAATACTTTCTAGGCTACGTTCCTCTATTAAAAACTTTTCAAGTGAGCTATCCAAATTCAGTGTTGACAGTACTTTAGCTATCACAGATTTGCTGATATTGGCAAGAGCAGCTTCTTAGAATGGCTTCTACTATATACCCCTTATGGAGAAGGAAATACTCTGTGGTGTGTAGTAGCATAACAATGTGCATTCCATCGATTTACCTTTGCAACGCGGAGAGAATTTGCAAATCAGTGCTTATCCATATGTAGATGTACCTTGCTTGTTCTAGATCTTTTAGAATTTTTGGCGCGAATGTTAAGAATTTACGCGGAATCATATAATGTGAACATTTTTATGCCTCCGGACTTAGGTTAATCTAACTTTAATTTTTATTACTCCTTCTGGGATATATCAACACCCATTTGGAATAATAATAATAATAGCAGATGATCACGGAAACTGTAGGAACATATTTGCAAGGAACTCGAATGAGTAAATCGAATGCAATACCGCTTTCATCAGCTTATTTTAAATGTGGCACCTGTTTTGGATTTTAAGACAATGTGAATGTCGCTTTGTGTCCATAGAAATGATAAAATTGTTGTTCCATACTACTGGCAGATCAATTTTTTCAGCGGCTCTAACTTCCAGTTAACTGAAAACATCAACTCTTGCGGTTTTTTGCTTTCCATTTTTATTGCCGTGGCTTTGGTATCTTTTACCTTATTTTTCGTTGTGAGTCACGGGACTGGTCTTTTAAATTTCCTTGACTTGAGTATTCGACTGTGCAACACAAGTGTGTTGGCATTATGAATGACCGAAATCCAAGATATGTGGGCTCTGCTGGCAACGACTATATAGTGGCAATTTTAAATACCATACACTAAATTGTATACATTGCATAGACGAGTACATTGTCTTGGGAGATCAAAGTGCCCAACAGTCCATACTATACCATTCGATTATTTACCATAGTTCAAGGGTCGAGTGGCCCTTGACTGCATCTAAGAACAATTTGGCGAGACTTGAATTGCCAGAAGCTCACACATCTATGAAATCTAGACGTGCGTTGTAGAACCACTTAAGGCCATAATTAGCACTCGAACTACGTGTTTGTATCAGGTTTCAGTAGTGTTCATGTTTATTTACTTTTTTTTCACATCAAAAATAAAACATAAATTAATAAAGGTTTTGCTAAACTTGTAAAATAACTTAACTACGTTATGACGCTCAAGATAAATGCTATTCGTGTAAACTAAATAATATGATAAATTTTGAAAATCCCTAGGAATTAGAAGTGCGTAGATATTTTTAACGTTGCTCCGATGAAGCTGCTGCCCTTCGACTTTTGATTTTCTTCTCGATCCTCTTTTCCAGTTTCTTTTTATAAATCACGCTGTCTATTAGATGTTCTCGTTCGTCTTTATTGTAGCATGATATGTTTGTCCAGGTTGTGACAACCAGGTCAGTGGTAAGTCGATATTTTGCTCTAGAAGATTTGAGACTCTTAGGTTTGCAACGACGCAATTCTTGTCGGTATTGAAATAGATGATATCCAACAAGCACTCTTCCATCCCCATATTTCGAAATGATCTCCTGCTCCATTTTCTATATTTTCTCTTTCACTATAGCCCTGTCTGTACCAACTTTCTAAATCGATACGATTCAAATGATCGCTGTGCTGCACTGAGGAGAGCACTTGCCTCAGCCAATATTTATACCCGATGATTACGAAGAAGGATTCGTGGTAGACCTGCTACCTGCCCATCCGCCTACTTCTTTCCTATTTATTGCCTGGTTTTCCCCACAAATTAAACTGAAAATTGGTTTTGCAAATATTTATAATCTGCATTGACTTTTAATGAGTGGAGTGACAGAAAGTCGAATGTATCTATACGAGTAATAAAATCTGTAATACCTAATTTAAGCGTCTAGAATATTCGCGGTAATTGTTGTACTTCAATACTGTACCTACTCGTATGTTAAGTAGGTACTTTGTGCTTCACGAAAAAATCTCCAAATCATTTCAAAAAAGATATCCAGACGTTAACGTACATACGAGTATGATTTGCTGTTACAGTAGAAATACTTGTGTTCCACTAAGCACTATTCGAAATCCTACGAGTTGTGACGTTTCTTTCTACATTTTTTCAAATCATTCATGTTCCATGAAATTTAGTGCTCTGCCTCGAAGAAGTTGTTGCGTGATGAAAGCTGGCATGTTTCAGTTTAGCACACCAAATTCCCTATGATCGGTGATAGTTTGGCGCACGAAACTCAAATTTGATCCTTTTTAACGCTTCCAAGCAAGAGACTGTGATTCAAAGATTCTGTTGACTCTGATTAGAGCATCCATCATCCAACACTCGACGTTTAAGAATTAAACTTTTAGAATATTTCAGGCCATGAACGGTAAACAGAGGGCAATCTTTGTCGGATCCTCGCCCAGAGATCGCATACGTACACAATCCGGTCCTCTTTTACCCTAAACGTGTCGAGGCGGCATCAGTGGTTCCCTGCTTTTTATTTTCTCGTGAAATTACTACTCTGGCTTCTGTCTGTTGCTATTTGTTTAAAGGAATCGCCTAGAGATTTTGGAGAGTTAATTTTTAAGCCGAGGTACAGGAGTTGCTTAGCTAACATATGACAGCTACATGTTCCTCCATACTCGTATCATGAGCAGTTGACACTTTTCTTTTGGAGGCAGTTCCAACAACGAACTTTGAGGTCGTCAAAATCATCTAGCCTTTTCACTTGTCATAACTGGATTAGATCCACAGTATTATGAAATCAGTTTCCGTCTTGTAGAGGTCCAGACTATGAACGCTATCATAGAAGTCATGTTTTGTATGTATTAATTTGAGAGTCGGTACTACGTAGAACATTAACTATTCTAGGTGTGGTGAGTCGTCCATGTTTAAGGTTTTATTTTAAGGGCTTTATTATAACCCAATATATAGTGTCATTAGACCGTCCGCCCTCGGCAAATTCTCAAAGCCGTAATTTTTTACATCGACTTCATGTCGAATTATTATTATTTGGCGTTGCGATCATTTGAGTTATTTAGTTTACTTAGCGGAGCTCTTTAAAGAAAATATGCTGTACAACTTATATAGCGCGCAGCTGCAAAGACTATTGTGATTTTTGGTGTGGCTTCATTTTCTAATTGATCAGTTAAAGATGTGATTCATACTGACTTTAGCAGTGAAGGCTGATTATACCAAAATCGTGCTAGTGACAGGACCGGTCGAAGATGTCATTCAACTGCTCTTCCTACTTTTTGCTTTTAAGGCTTTAAGTTTATGAATTACGATCTGGATGTGGATGTGGTACGACAAAGCTGCATGTTATGTGATATTATTACCACTCCAGCATATCGCAGTTATGTAAACCACCTACAGCCAGAGGTTTATGAGTAGGTCATGAAGTTTAATTTGTACTTATGAACATTCCAGGAACTTACTTGTACTCACTTGTCGATGTACTGCACATTTTTACGGCCTTCTATACAAGTAAGACTTGTTACAGCTCGTGTTTTACATGATGCTAGTGTTTATGAAATTCGTATTGACCGCATTAGGGACGTCACGCATCCCCATTCAAACCTGAGCCAGTTTCGCTAAACTATGAACGAAAGTTGAGTAGAAGAGAAACTGCTGCGGAGTGTTATTTGGAAAGACTTTCGTAGATCTTAGGCTAGCGACTGTCTTTCATTTTGTGACAAGTAGAGCCACGATATTTGAATGTCAAAATATGCATTGCCAAACGGCCATTAAACTACCTCGAATCCACTTATTTTCTGCTGACTGGAAAAAAGGAACTTTGAACTTGTTTTAGTAGTTCCATTGAGACTATTTATTTATTTCGACAACTACGAGTATCTGTTAATTTTTACAATTTTTAAGTTTGATTTTATAAATATAATTTTGTTTTATAAATTTGTAAATGTACAATAAATATTGGGTGTATACAAATTCAATTCATTTATTCAATTGTTAGCAATTTGTAAATTATTTTCAGGTTTGTCACCGATTTGTGCAAGCAACTTCCTTTCCAGCCACACGTTGAACATGGCGAGCATCTTTTGAAGTTTCTGTTTGTATATGGATCCATGAGTTAAACAGGAGAGTTCATCTTCATAGTAATCCTTTGTTTCCTTGGCTACAGTCTTTGAGACCAACCCTTCGGTTAGATTCAATTTGGCTTTTGTGAGCGGCAAATGTCGGCGCTTCCGACGAAGTAGTTCCTTTCGGTAGACAAACACGTTGAATGCAACTGATGTCCTGGATGAACCTGGTCTGGTCAAATGATTTTGAGATTTTAAAGGCATTCTATAAAACGATTTTATGTAAATTATTATTTCCGCTATGAAAACGAGTTGTCTTGAGTAATTGTATTTGCTAACTATTGCGGTAAGATGTATTTTGAACGACTTATATATTTGTGTTACAACAACACCTATGGAACCTACCTGCGATCCTTTGTTGTTCTTTTATACAAATAGGGAATTCCCGGTGATTTATTTTGTTTATTTTTGAGGTGTAATAAAATTAAGCATACAAAATGTCACGTGATTGGTAGAATATTCCAGAAGGGGTGATGGAAGTTGACTGCGTTAACCCTTATCGGGAGTCATAAAAGTATTTGCATTATTTGTTCTCGTGAATGCATTATCAATAGCCACGTAATTAGCTAAACGCCTTCAAAGGGCCTTGCATAACGAGGCACAGCATGCCTCGCTACTTAACAGATTTGGCCGAAGCTGAATATGGAACGCCTTTAATATTTGATTTACGAGTACCTCAAGAGTATGCCTTTAAATGAAGAAGAAGGTATCTCCTACGCTTATCCCTCCTATTAGTAGGTCAAATTAGATGGTGGAAGCATGATATCTAATCCTCGACATCCTTTTCAATAATTTGCGATTGATTTTGTTTAGAAGTACATGTTCTTATCCTCCTTAAATTTTCCTTGTCATTGTGTCATTGTGACTTCTAGGCATTTAAATAGTCAGATACCGCATTCCCAATTTTTGTTAATTGGCCACGATAGGCAGCACGTGTTGCGAATTCTATTGCGGTAAAATAAAAAATGAACGCAATTTTAAATTCTCAGCTTTTACTTTTTTGACACTTCGCGGATTTCGGCACCAAATGCTAGAAAACACCTGATAGGTATTAAAACTGAAAACAATCCCTGAAAAAAAAGAGCTACATTTATCTGTTGTGACCCGCTGAAGTCAAAATACGCATCTGCTATATGAATGGGACCAAAAGTGGATGATGGGGAAGGTTAGATAAAGGAAATAGGGAGTATATGTATCTGCTTCACACAAATTTCCACAACAGAAAACGACAAAACTACATTCAAGCGTGAGGAATGACAGCGGCGAAAGATTTACTGACTTTTGCAATATCAATCGATCAGGAAGAATACTGTGTGACCCCAATGGTTGTCATATGGGAACCAATTGACTTTACTATTTTCCAGCGTCCGCGTTGGAATGCGGTGGCGTTATATCTAGTAACAGAAATAGATGAAAATCTGAGAGCTGTGGACGAGCAACAGATTTTCAGATGGCAGGAACATTTTGCAGCAGAGCTGAATAACTTGAACGACAGTGATTTAGAGCTAAACCCAGGTGAGCTTCCCGGAGCAATAAATACAATTACTGATCGATTTTCAAAGGGTCTTCGACAGCTTGAATCGATATGCTATATGTACAAGAGATGTATGAGAAAAACTAGCCGCTATGACGAAGGCTAAAAGCTTCCTATGTAATATCTTTCTCATCGGCAAAGTTTCTGAGCAATGTGAAGTTCGCAATGGAATACAACAAAGTTTCATTCTTTCGCCAGTGCTATTACTTGCCGTAATCAATCTGTCTGAAGATGATATGAACTGTCCGACTGCCTGGATAGGGAACAGGATATTAGATATTGAACGCAACTTGAAGTCAGAGGTGAAAAAAGTAGGACACAAAAAAAAAACAGCTGAGTACTTCAATTTCCCAACTCAACTTTGTCAGATAGCAAGCTAAGAGAGAAAGCTGCTTTTTTTCTAGAAAATATGGTATCAGAAGATGGTGGTAGCGAACTGGATGTGGACAGCAAAATTCAAAAAGTAAAAACGGTGTTTCGAATGCTACCCAAAAATTGCAGAAGCGATATTTTCAGCGTAGGAGGGAAGCTGAGATTATTCCGATATACGAATGTGGAAACAGGGATACTTTATGAGTGTAAGTCTCACAAAAGTGGCAAACACCGTCCCATGGAAGCTGAAAATCTTTAAAAAGGATGCATTCAAGAACGAGAAAGTTGCACAGGATGTGTCTCGTATTATCGCGCGAAGAGAGTTTCACTACGAAGTATGCCCTGTAATGGGGTCCACTTATTCAATCAGATAGGCGAATGGGCCGTCCAAGACAACTATTAAGATGGATATTCGACTAGGATTCTAGAACTTTGTGGATTTACCCACCATGAAAGCAGTTGCCAAAACTTGAATAAGGTGCTCAGTTCCAATTATAGCTGAATAGTTTCATTATAGGTGACATCACACTTCAAACTTGCGCCGAAACGTCCTCAAGCTCCTTCCCGATAAGAAGACTAGTAGAGTGCACATTCAATTATGAGTAACCTCCATAATTGTCCGAATCAAAACAACAAATTAGGGCCAACGAGCAGGTAGATGACTTTTTCTGGCTTGTGCAATGTTTGGAAATTCTACCTGAGGAGAACATTAGTATAAAGGTGCAGCAGTCCTGACACATTCTTCATTCGCTACAAGTCCTTCGAAGCTAGCTGACAGAATACCAAACAACAAAAAATAAATAAATCAAATATGAGTAGAAAAGCTAAAGGAAAATCTGATGGAATCATATAATGTGAACATTTTTATGCCTTCGGACTTAGGTTAAACTAACCTTAATTTCTATTACTCCTTCTGGGATATACCAACGCCCATTTGGAATAATATTTAATAGGAACATATTTGCAAGGAACTCGAATGAGTAAATCGAATGCAATACCGCTTTCATCAGCTTATTTTAAATGTGGCACTTGGGTTAGATTTTAAGACAATGTGAATGTCGCTTTGTGTCCACAGAAATGATAAAATTGTTCTTCCATACTACTGAAAGATCAATTTTTTCGGTGGCTCTAACTTCCAATTAACTGAAAACATCAACTCTTGCGGTTTTTTGCTTTCCATTTTTATTGCCGTGGCTTTGGTATCTTTTACCTTATTTTTCGTTGTGAGTCACGGGACTGGTCTTTTAAATTTCATTGACTTGAGTATTCGACTGTGCAACACAAGTGTGTTGGCATTATGAATGACCGAAATCCAAGATATGTGGGCTCTGCTGGCAACGACTATATAGTGGCAATTTTAAATACCATACACTAAATTGTATACATTGCATAGACGAGTACATTGTCTTGGGAGATCAAAGTGCCCAACAGTCCATACTATACCATTCGATTATTTACCATAGTTCAAGGGTCGAGTGGCCCTTGACTGCATCTAAGAACAATTTGGCGAGACTTGAATTGCCAGAAGCTCACACATCTATGAAATCTAGACGTGCGTTGTAGAACCACTTAAGGCCATAATTAGCACTCGAACTACGTGTTTGTATCAGGTTTCAGTAGTGTTCATGTTTATTTACTTTTTTTTCACATCAAAAATAAAACATAAATTAATAAAGGTTTTGCTAAACTTGTAAAATAACTTAACTACGTTATGACGCTCAAGATAAATGCTATTCGTGTAAACTAAATAATATGATAAATTTTGAAAATCCCTAGGAATTAGAAGTGCGTAGATATTTTTAACGTTGCTCCGATGAAGCTGCTGCCCTTCGACTTTTGATTTTCTTCTCGATCCTCTTTTCCAGTTTCTTTTTATAAATCACGCTGTCTATTAGATGTTCTCGTTCGTCTTTATTGTAGCATGATATGTTTGTCCAGGTTGTGACAACCAGGTCAGTGGTAAGTCGATATTTTGCTCTAGAAGATTTGAGACTCTTAGGTTTGCAACGACGCAATTCTTGTCGGTATTGAAATAGATGATATCCAACAAGCACTCTTCCATCCCCATATTTCGAAATGATCTCCTGCTCCATTTTCTATATTTTCTCTTTCACTATAGCCCTGGCTGTACCAACTTTCTAAATCGATACGATTCAAATGATCGCTGTGCTGCACTGAGGAGAGCACTTGCCTCAGCCAATATTTATACCCGATGATTACGAAGAAGGATTCGTGGTAGACCTGCTACCTGCCCATCCGCCTACTTCTTTCCTATTTATTGCCTGGTTTTCCCCACAAATTAAACTGAAAATTGGTTTTGCAAATATTTATAATCTGCATTGACTTTTAATGAGTGGAGTGACAGAAAGTCGAATGTATCTATACGAGTAATAAAATCTGTAATACCTAATTTAAGCGTCTAGAATATTCGCGGTAATTGTTGTACTTCAATACTGTACCTACTCGTATGTTAAGTAGGTACTTTGTGCTTCACGAAAAAATCTCCAAATCATTTCAAAAAAGATATCCAGACGTTAACGTACATACGAGTATGATTTGCTGTTACAGTAGAAATACTTGTGTTCCACTAAGCACTATTCGAAATCCTACGAGTTGTGACGTTTCTTTCTACATTTTTTCAAATCATTCATGTTCCATGAAATTTAGTGCTCTGCCTCGAAGAAGTTGTTGCGTGATGAAAGCTGGCATGTTTCAGTTTAGCACACCAAATTCCCTATGATCGGTGATAGTTTGGCGCACGAAACTCAAATTTGATCCTTTTTAACGCTTCCAAGCAAGAGACTGTGATTCAAAGATTCTGTTGACTCTGATTAGAGCATCCATCATCCAACACTCGACGTTTAAGAATTAAACTTTTAGAATATTTCAGGCCATGAACGGTAAACAGAGGGCAATCTTTGTCGGATCCTCGCCCAGAGATCGCATACGTACACAATCCGGTCCTCTTTTACCCTAAACGTGTCGAGGCGGCATCAGTGGTTCCCTGCTTTTTATTTTCTCGTGAAATTACTACTCTGGCTTCTGTCTGTTGCTATTTGTTTAAAGGAATCGCCTAGAGATTTTGGAGAGTTAATTTTTAAGCCGAGGTACAGGAGTTGCTTAGCTAACATATGACAGCTACATGTTCCTCCATACTCGTATCATGAGCAGTTGACACTTTTCTTTTGGAGGCAGTTCCAACAACGAACTTTGAGGTCGTCAAAATCATCTAGCCTTTTCACTTGTCATAACTGGATTAGATCCACAGTATTATGAAATCAGTTTCCGTCTTGTAGAGGTCCAGACTATGAACGCTATCATAGAAGTCATGTTTTGTATGTATTAATTTGAGAGTCGGTACTACGTAGAACATTAACTATTCTAGGTGTGGTGAGTCGTCCATGTTTAAGGTTTTATTTTAAGGGCTTTATTATAACCCAATATATAGTGTCATTAGACCGTCCGCCCTCGGCAAATTCTCAAAGCCGTAATTTTTTGCATCGACTTCATGTCGAATTATTATTATTTGGCGTTGCGATCATTTGAGTTATTTAGTTTACTTAGCGGAGCTCTTTAAATAAAATATGCTGTACAACTTATATAGCGCGCAGCTGCAAAGACTGCTAGTCCTAAACTATTGTGATTTTTGGTGTGGCTTCATTTTCTAATTGATCAGTTAAAGATGTGATTCGTACTGACTTTAGCAGTGAAGGCTGATTATACCAAAATCGTGCTAGTGACAGGACCCGTCGAAGATGTCATTCAATTGCTTGATACCTTTTGCTTTTAAGGCTTTAAGTTTATGAATTACGATCTGGATGTGGATGTGGTACGACAAAGCTGCATGTTATGTGATATTATTACCACTCCAGCATATCGCAGTTATGTAAACCACCTACAGCCAGAGGTTCATGAGTAGGTCATGAAGTTTATTTTGTACTTATGGACATTCCAGGAACTTACTTGTACTCACTTGTCGATGTACTGCACATTTTTACGGCCTTCTATACAAGTAAGACTTGTTACAGCTCGTGTTTTACATGATGCTAGTGTTTATGAAATTCGTATTGACCGCATTAGGGACGTCACGCATCCCCATTCAAACCTGAGCCAGTTTCGCTAAACTATGAACGAAAGTTGAGTAGAAGAGAAACTGCTGCGGAGTGTTATTTGGAAAGACTTTCGTAGATCTTAGGCTAGCGACTGTCTTTCATTTTGTGACAAGTAGAGCCACGATATTTGAATGTCAAAATATGCATTGCCAAACGGCCATTAAACTACCTCGAATCCACTTATTTTCTGCTGACTGGAAAAAAGGAACTTTGAACTTGTTTTAGTAGTTCCATTGAGACTATTTATTTATTTCGACAACTACGAGTATCTGTTAATTTTTACAATTTTTAAGTTTGATTTTATAAATATAATTTTGTTTTATAAATTTGTAAATGTACAATAAATATTGGGTGTATACAAATTCAATTCATTTATTCAATTGTTAGCAATTTGTAAATTATTTTCAGGTTTGTCACCGATTTGTGCAAGCAACTTCCTTTCCAGCCACACGTTGAACATGGCGAGCATCTTTTGAAGTTTCTGTTTGTATATGGATCCATGAGTTAAACAGGAGAGTTCATCTTCATAGTAATCCTTTGTTTCCTTGGCTACAGTCTTTGAGACCAACCCTTCGGTTAGATTCAATTTGGCTTTTGTGAGCGGCAAATGTCGGCGCTTCCGACGAAGTAGTTCCTTTCGGTAGACAAACACGTTGAATGCAACTGATGTCCTGGATGAACCTGGTCTGGTCAAATGATTTTGAGATTTTAAAGGCATTCTATAAAACGATTTTATGTAAATTATTATTTCCGCTATGAAAACGAGTTGTCTTGAGTAATTGTATTTGCTAACTATTGCGGTAAGATGTATTTTGAACGACTTATATATTTGTGTTACAACAACACCTATGGAACCTACCTGCGATCCTTTGTTGTTCTTTTATACAAATAGGGAATTCCCGGTGATTTATTTTGTTTATTTTTGAGGTGTAATAAAATTAAGCATACAAAATGTCACGTGATTGGTAGAATATTCCAGAAGGGGTGATGGAAGTTGACTGCGTTAACCCTTATCGGGAGTCATAAAAGTATTTGCATTATTTGTTCTCGTGAATGCATTATCAATAGCCACGTAATTAGCTAAACGCCTTCAAAGGGCCTTGCATAACGAGGCACAGCATGCCTCGCTACTTAACAGATTTGGCCGAAGCTGAATATGGAACGCCTTTAATATTTGATTTACGAGTACCTCAAGAGTATGCCTTTAAATGAAGAAGAAGGTATCTCCTACGCTTATCCCTCCTATTAGTAGGTCAAATTAGATGGTGGAAGCATGATATCTAATCCTCGACATCCTTTTCAATAATTTGCGATTGATTTTGTTTAGAAGTACATGTTCTTATCCTCCTTAAATTTTCCTTGTCATTGTGTCATTGTGACTTCTAGGCATTTAAATAGTCAGATACCGCATTCCCAATTTTTGTTAATTGGCCACGATAGGCAGCACGTGTTGCGAATTCTATTGCGGTAAAATAAAAAATGAACGCAATTTTAAATTCTCAGCTTTTACTTTTTTGACACTTCGCGGATTTCGGCACCAAATGCTAGAAAACACCTGATAGGTATTAAAACTGAAAACAATCCCTGAAAAAAAAGAGCTACATTTATCTGTTGTGACCCGCTGAAGTCAAAATACGCATCTGCTATATGAATGGGACCAAAAGTGGATGATGGGGAAGGTTAGATAAAGGAAATAGGGAGTATATGTATCTGCTTCACACAAATTTCCACAACAGAAAACGACAAAACTACATTCAAGCGTGAGGAATGACAGCGGCGAAAGATTTACTGACTTTTGCAATATCAATCGATCAGGAAGAATACTGTGTGACCCCAATGGTTGTCATATGGGAACCAATTGACTTTACTATTTTCCAGCGTCCGCGTTGGAATGCGGTGGCGTTATATCTAGTAACAGAAATAGATGAAAATCTGAGAGCTGTGGACGAGCAACAGATTTTCAGATGGCAGGAACATTTTGCAGCAGAGCTGAATAACTTGAACGACAGTGATTTAGAGCTAAACCCAGGTGAGCTTCCCGGAGCAATAAATACAATTACTGATCGATTTTCAAAGGGTCTTCGACAGCTTGAATCGATATGCTATATGTACAAGAGATGTATGAGAAAAACTAGCCGCTATGACGAAGGCTAAAAGCTTCCTATGTAATATCTTTCTCATCGGCAAAGTTTCTGAGCAATGTGAAGTTCGCAATGGAATACAACAAAGTTTCATTCTTTCGCCAGTGCTATTACTTGCCGTAATCAATCTGTCTGAAGATGATATGAACTGTCCGACTGCCTGGATAGGGAACAGGATATTAGATATTGAACGCAACTTGAAGTCAGAGGTGAAAAAAGTAGGACACAAAAAAAAAACAGCTGAGTACTTCAATTTCCCAACTCAACTTTGTCAGATAGCAAGCTAAGAGAGAAAGCTGCTTTTTTTCTAGAAAATATGGTATCAGAAGATGGTGGTAGCGAACTGGATGTGGACAGCAAAATTCAAAAAGTAAAAACGGTGTTTCGAATGCTACCCAAAAATTGCAGAAGCGATATTTTCAGCGTAGGAGGGAAGCTGAGATTATTCCGATATACGAATGTGGAAACAGGGATACTTTATGAGTGTAAGTCTCACAAAAGTGGCAAACACCGTCCCATGGAAGCTGAAAATCTTTAAAAAGGATGCATTCAAGAACGAGAAAGTTGCACAGGATGTGTCTCGTATTATCGCGCGAAGAGAGTTTCACTACGAAGTATGCCCTGTAATGGGGTCCACTTATTCAATCAGATAGGCGAATGGGCCGTCCAAGACAACTATTAAGATGGATATTCGACTAGGATTCTAGAACTTTGTGGATTTACCCACCATGAAAGCAGTTGCCAAAACTTGAATAAGGTGCTCAGTTCCAATTATAGCTGAATAGTTTCATTATAGGTGACATCACACTTCAAACTTGCGCCGAAACGTCCTCAAGCTCCTTCCCGATAAGAAGACTAGTAGAGTGCACATTCAATTATGAGTAACCTCCATAATTGTCCGAATCAAAACAACAAATTAGGGCCAACGAGCAGGTAGATGACTTTTTCTGGCTTGTGCAATGTTTGGAAATTCTACCTGAGGAGAACATTAGTATAAAGGTGCAGCAGTCCTGACACATTCTTCATTCGCTACAAGTCCTTCGAAGCTAGCTGACAGAATACCAAACAACAAAAAATAAATAAATCAAATATGAGTAGAAAAGCTAAAGGAAAATCTGATGGAAAGGAAATACCAGTTGGATATCACCTCTTCCTTTACCAAGAGCAACTACGTCGATCGAAGTCCACCGACAACATAAAACTGGCCAAGGCTAAATACGCACTAACACACGACCTAGTTGTGAAAACATGGAAGAACCTAATGAGCTACAGTGAGGAAGCACGAGATCACTTAATCTACAGCGCAGTCTATAAGAAGAAGCTGAAACAGAAGATCGATTCGAAAACCCAGAAAAAAATGTCAAATCTTACAATTTCTTAAATATGTATAAATTCTTAGATTTTTGGAAAAGTTTTCAAAATATAATTGTATAAAGTGAATAGCCTTAAATATTATTTATTATTAAACAAATAAGTTGAAAAATAAAAAGATATTGCAAATATATATAAAAATATTTTACTTCACATATTTCCTAAGCTACCATAGTTTCAATAAAGGTGATTAACTTTCCAGCAAAGTCTAAAGAAAAGTTATGAAATCATTCACTTGGAAGTTGCACTGAGGTAAAACATCTTCCAAAAGTACTCCTGTTGGAATTTTGATCTTTGAAAATATTATCTGTCAGCGAAGAGCAAAAATTACCCTGAACTTCTCAGAGGTACTACAAGTGCGATCAACAAGAGCACTGCAAGTCTCGTTCTTATTACTAACTCTTACCAAGTTATCAGCTTTGTTATTGTAGATTATACGAATATCAAATACATAAATATCCTCCGATATTTTCTAGATTATTTCACTGTGTGGAATTACTCATTTTATAATATATTACTTAAAATACAATATACAAAAATTAGGTATGTGCATCTTAGTCACATTTAACTAGGTTGGCAGCAGGTAGTCGATGAAGCGTACAGGTGTCCCGAAATTGCGCAAATTGTAGGGTAAAAGCTAATTAAGCTTGAGAAAAGGGTTACAAATTTTCAAAGTAGCTAATCTAACTGCAGGTAGATTAACAATAATTTTCGGATATAAATGCGAAAATATCTAGTCGTTCACGTTTAGTCGGAAATTATCCTTTGAAGCTGTTACAATTGACACTTTTCACAATGGAACTGTGCAACGAGAAGCCATCAGTGCCTTACTTGGTCTTTCTTTATCAAGAGGAAATACGAGGACGTCGACGAGGACTAAATTACGCCGAGTATAGATACGAAATCAAATACTGTCTTACCGATGAGTTGGTCCACACGAATTACAAACATTCAACGAAGTTTACTCCCGTAGAAGTCGGCCACTTGCAGGACAGCGTCCTCTACAAGAAACGATTACGCCTAACAATTGCAAGACTAAAGAGGGAACAAGAAGCCAGGGACCGAGCCAGATACTCCTGAACGAAGACACGAGTACATACGTGTACATTTTTCAACCTGAGAAGTCTACAATACTGAACTGATTGGAACTAAGCATCAAGAACTAGAAATCGAGGATTGATGAGGATTCACATGTACCCTATGCCATACAGGAGCGACGAAAACCTAATTTGAGTTTGAAATTATAAATAAATCATATGTAAGTGTGAAAATGGTGGTTGTTCTACTCATTTATCTTCTATTTTGACATTTGGAAATTTGACTATTCTCGAGTCTTTTATATTTTGTTTTATATGTAAAGGAGGCTTCAGCAAGTCATGGGGCTTGTAGCCATGGAGGCTTGTGTGATAAGACCAATTATTTCTTATGTCTGTTCTCTTTACGACTAAATCCACATCTTGATACAGCCTATACAGTTCATATTATATGTTTGACAAGACCTTTAATAATCTCCACTAATTGATGTCTCGTTAAGTTGATGTTAACTCAAAGACAGGTAAACTTCTTAAGCAATTGTTTTTTTACACTTTGACTGTTATTGAAAGTGACGTTTTGTCCTAAGCGGTGGACAAAACACTTTTTAGATTTTTGGCAACATATGCCTCATGCCTTGTCCTCATTTATCTCAACTCAAACTCCTTTCGCCAATTGCCAATGTCGTTTGCGGGAAGCTTTTCAAGGCGTCTTTCGAAATATGTGTATTGAGGAACGGATATAACTGAATTTATTTAATTTAATCTGCAGTTAAGTTCATAACTGATCAACTGAACTTAATGATTGTGAACAAGTTTATTCCACTTCAGTAAGCCGATCTTTCTTGTGCTTAAGCACAAATTATCCTTACTTGATGCAATCATAATGTAAGCATAAATCTGAACAAATGTTTCATTCATGCCAGAATTGAGCCACTGTCAAATATAAATGCTGTCGTAACAGGTCCACCCCACTATCTCAAATAAAATTGTGTTATACAGAATGAAACGCAGAATGTGAGTTGTAGTTATAGTGTGAATGTTTTCAAAATTTAGTTGCTGTCAGTAGCAATAGCCCTTTCTTAATCATTGTTGGTATTGTTGGAAAATATTTTTTATTTTATTTACAACTAGTGAGATTTCTGGACTTCTATATCAAATACAAGAAATATCACTGAAGTCAATATCAATATTTGTCTTCTAGATAAGCTCTAATCCCAACCTTTACTCGTACATAACGAAGTGTCCATCTGGAGATTGAATTGTTAAAATTGTGAAATAGTTTCTAACATTTTTTTTATTGTTGGACTTAGTTACTATAAAATTTAACGTAATAATAAATAATATTTTAGGTTAGGCTTGTTTTATACAATAATGTTTTTTTAAATTATTCAATATATACAGAATTTAACAGCTCTTTAGTTTGGACAATTTTTGTAGCACTGCAGTGGAGTTTCTCTTCTCCGTTTTCAATTTGATCTCCTGTTTCAGCTTCTTCCTGTAGACTATGCTATCTACTAAGTGATCACGTGCCTCCTCGCTGTAGCTCATTAGGTTCTTCCATGTTATCGCAACTAGGTCGTTGGTAAGTCGGTATTTCGCCTTGGACAGTTTTAAGGCATCGGTTTTCTTCGGTTGACGAAGGTGCTCCCGGTAGAGATAGAGATGATATCCAAGCGCCTTTTCTGCAATGACGGTTTTTCCTTTGCTCTTTGTCATCTTAATTTCCTCTTGTATCTCGACTTTCGGTCAGTAAATTTTGATGGATCCCACTCGAATGATGACGCTGTTATTAGTGTTGCATATATATAAATACGATATCCTTTTATGGTAAAGGGTAATACTAGGTGGCAGGTAACCCAACCTCATAAAAGACACTTACTACCCACCTGTTGACAAAATTGTCGGACCACCTCTCGATCATAATGAGTCATAAAAAAGTGACTGGGGCAATAAAATACCTACGTAGGTAGGTTATGTTTTCTTTATCATTACAGATCAAATGTTTGGTACATCTTATATGTATAATAAGGTGTTGACAAGGGGTTAAGCCATATCCTGTATAATAATTTGTTCTGTTTTAATTATCCTTAAGAGCTTAGGGGTGGTAATGAATCTATTGTATTTTCCAACGGCAGGGTCTAGCGCGGTCAAATTTTGTTAAGTGTATACACATTCAGGTGCTGTGAGTAAATGCATTCATTCCAAACGTAAGTAGACTAGGTAATGTACATACGAGTATGTAAGAAATGGCTGGATTAGACTGACCTTGTTAGGGAAATGAGAAAAGGGGAACTTCCTCGCTGACTATGTACATATGTAGATGAAAAAATGCAAGTTATCTTGATTTTTAAAAATGTTGGGTGGTCACCTTATATGGGTATAACTACTAAAATTATACACATTGGCGTTCGATACCAGCTTTCAAAAAATCATAATCCATAAACTTTTAGACTTTAAACTATCTGTGGGATCCGTGGTAAAAATTCCCTGACTGAGCGATCGACCTTTTTCAGTTCCTTCAGCCGGTTCAGTCTCTTCCTCTAAAGTTGGGCCAGCTGCGTCGCATACAAATGAATCAGTCATTGCAAATTATTTGCAAAATGGCATTAATATAATATATGATTACTTTAAACATTGGAAAGTAACATTCAATGCGGATAAATGTCAATCAATCTTTTTTACAAGAAAAAGATCACCTTGCCATTTTCCTCATAACCTCGATATACCATGGGCTGGTCCTATCAAGTACCTCGGGGATTACTTGGATCAGAAACTAACTTTTGGTACACATATCAAAAATACTTTAAATAAGTTAAATATCGCCACGAAAATGCTGTATCCATTGATTAATCGGAAATCGATCCTGAATCATAAAAACAAAATGAAAATTTTTAAGGTAATCTTTCAAGCTTTGATTACTTATGGTTCTAGTGTATGGGGTAACTGTGGCAAAACACACATAAAAAACTTCAAATAGCACAGAATAGAATTTTGAAATTGATGTTGAATTTACCCTGGGACTTTTTAACAATGATACTACACGAAAAAGCTGGCGTTATTAATGAGATGCCAGAAGAATCGAAATTCTCAATGAGAAGTTTTTCACGAAATTTCTACTCGTCGAAAATACACTAGTTACTGAGCTTACACCACTCTAACTTGTTTATTTGTTACTCGTATTTATCTACTTATCTGCTACTTATTTGCTCATTTTTCAAATTTGTATTCATTTATTAAATTATTATTTTGCATATGTATTCGTTTAGTCATCGAATTCATTATTTATTTTTTTATATAGATTTAATTTACTTGTTAATTATTTTATACTTATTCGCTTATTAATTTAAACATACCTCAATTAATTTATTTAATTATTATTTATCATTTACTATTTATTATTTATTATTCATTATTAATTTACTTATTTTGCCTGTGATAATATAGTTTCTGAAACTTAAAAATTTCATATATTTTGGTCCATTACATGGAGGTTTTTTCCTATAGTTTTTCCTCCGAATATATTTGTTAACAGATAAAGCATTTAAAAACCAAATGTATCTTTCAGTAGTAAGATTTTAATAATCATATCTCTGCGTAAGCTGTGCTTCATCAATAAAAAATTAATGTAAATGTTTAACTATAAAAATAAAATAAATACTCGTATCTATCTATCTAATTCCCTGACTCTTCTATGTCCAGTGGATAGCGTTCCTAAATTAGAGGTTTCCATTGCATTAGCCGCGTTTGGCATACAATCGGCCAACAATAACGATAGGGCAACATTGCCTGATTTGTCATTTGATGGGGGTCTTCTTCGTTCACGCAATTAAAGTATTTAAATACGGAGGTACTCGTATGTAAGAGAAATCAAACTAAAACCCTTGCTAATGCAGTGTCGCCGATCAAATCTCCGTTACCAATATGAATAATATCTGTGGAAGGATGCATCATCATTATAGAGAGCAAAGCACAATTTTTTTTCGATTCAATTAATTTTTATTTTCAATAAAATCAACATTGGTTATGCGTTTCCGCGAAGCCTTAGTAGCTTTTCTGCAGAATGTTGTGCTTCTAACATCAATAATTGAAATAAAGTAAGTTTAGGTTAATAAACATTCAATACAAGATTTACACGAACAAATTATTCGACAAAAGTAATTTTGATCGCTTTTTATTTAGATTTACTTTAAGATTAAAACATTTTAACAATTGAACTTTTTTAACATTGTATTCATATTAAAACATTCAGTTGTTGGAAGTTTGATTTAAAAGAAAGTTTTTAATGTTTTTTTTTTTAGTTTTAAAATTTCTAGCGTTTTTTCTTGCGGAATTGTGTTGAGAATTTCACGCACATTGCGCTTTAAGTGTCTTCTTCCATAGTTGTTGCAGAATCTGAGTTCTTGAAGCATACCTCGTGCACGTCTTCTTGTGTTTCTCCCATGGTTAATTGGAGTGATGAATCTTGTGTCGTCGTAATACTCTAATATAATCGTCATTTTGAAGATGTCTTCCACTTTAAGGACATTGAACCTTCCTCTCTCAGTTACATTTCTATGAGTAAATATATTTATCTTTTTCAGTGCTGCAGTTTGTAGTTTCTGAAGTTTTTTTAAATGAGTTAACGATGCATTACTCCAGGCAAGTATTCCATATCTTAGTTTGGATTCCACTACCGCAAAGTGCACTTGTCTTAGCATAGATGTTGTAGATGAGTTGATCATTAAACCATGATCATGACACCATTTTACTGCATTATCAAACTCTTCCTGAATTACTCGTATTGTTGTTGCCGTCTGCAAAGATCTGTGGCATACCACTATCGCTGTATCGTCGGCATAAGCAAAGGGTGTGGCTCGCTTGAAAATGCGGAGAAGCTCGTTAGCGTATAGTTTAAACAGAATCGGGCCCAGTTTCGATCCTTGCGGGACACCGTATTCTGCATGTTCTTTTTGGCTATGGGTCTCGCTGATCTTGACACAAAAACGCCTGTTGTGTAGATATTCATTTAGCCAAACGGCCAATAATCTTCGTGTTCCTATACGTTCGAGAGCATTTATTAGCTTTGATTGATTGAGCGCGTCAAAAGCTTTACTAAAGTCCATAAATATGACCAAGACGTGGTAACTTTTGTTAAGACTTTCATTTATATGACTTGCGAATTCTCCTAATAGTTTACCAGTGCTTTTCTTTTTCTGGAAACCGTATTGATTTTCGTGGATGATGGAGTGTTTTTCAGTAAAATTCTGATACATCCAGCTTATTTAAGCTGTTTGTTATGACTTCTTCGAGGCACTTTTCTACTACTGGCAATATGGATATTGGCCTGTAATTGTTGAGTTGTCTTTTTGTACCACCTTTGTATATTGGCCTGACCACAGCAGTTTTTAAGGCTTCTGGAATTTTTGCTTGTGTAAGAATCAAATTAATAAATTTGCACAAAATCGGCGCAAAAATTACCGAGTGAGTTTCGATATCCAACGCTCGAATTCCATCAATACCAGGCGACTTATTTTCGTCAAGCAAACCAATTATTCTTGACATTTCAAATCCATTTGTTTCTTGAATAAAAGAAAACAAAAGATCGAAAGCAAACTTAATGGCTTTTATTCATTCAGAGTATGGGAAAAGTAGCTATTCTAGGGTGGAGGAGTCTTCAATTAATGGTAGGTAAAAGGAAAACAGTGACAGATTCCAAAGAGATTCCTTTTTAACATGGAGTCGAAAGGATGTATTTTAACAAATATACAGCTCATATCCAAAAGCATGAGATGCAAGGAAAAAGTCTAAGACTCCACATGTTATTAAATAGAATAAATGCTTGGAAGCCACGGTTGGCCTGCTTGAACAACAGCTGGATCTTATTAAATCGCCGAGTGTGTTTGATTTGGTAATTTGAGAGAAACAGCGCAACACTGGCGAAGATCTGCATTTCGTCTTTACCGATTTGGAAAGAGCGTTCAATTGAGTTCGCAGAGACTTTACATGAACTGTGCCCAGTTCTCTAAATGCACCAGGGATATAATCATATAATATGCTAGAATAGCTAACGATGTCGCTTAAAGGATTATTGCATTGCGACGATAACCGACGAACTCGAAATTAAAATCGAGTAGTGTTCAAGGTGCACTACTTAGGTATCGTGCACTACTTAGGCGGGAGTGTTCTTATAAGCAGTGATTTTGCATGGTCATCAGGCGACTCTTAAATATTGCATAAAAATAGAAACTGGTTATATGTCGTTCGTACCAAGATCAAATATCTGCGAATAAATTTGATTGTGGTGGCTTTTGTGACAAAATATACCCCGTGAACATGATAGTTATTCATCCAACTTTAACAAATCCATCAGCCCATATCTCTGTCATATTTTAATATTTTAAATTCGTTATTATTTCAAGTTATTCTCAAAATTACTATTTATATGCGAAAAATAAAAATTATTTTATACTTTATATTTAATTGCCGAGCCTCAAGGTGGTGTAACATCTTAAATACGCCAAATCAAGTCTACGAACAGTTTCCCTTTCAAAATTCAGTTTCAAGTACATACTTAGACGGTGGTAAATAATTTGAACAAAATGTTGACACATATCAAAAAAATATATATTCTCGGAGACATGCTCACAAATTCGGGTGTCTAATTTGCTTTTATAAAAAAAAACTCTTTAGTCCATGGTGTTAACAGTTTCGGAAATTATAGTAAAGACAAACTTTTAATTCAGTTTCATAGCACCATCCCACACATAACACAATATAAATAAAAATTGAAAGAAAATATTAATTTTAAATTTACATTAGTATTTATTCAAATAACACAACGTTACACTGTTACCTAAATTTTTATGTTTTTCATGGAGTTCCGAATGTCGGCTAGTTTGTTTTTGTTTTCCAACTTTCTTTCCTTTGAGCGCGCTGATACCTCTAGCTTAAGTTTTATCCTGTAGACTATGCTGTCAATGAACAGATAACGCTCCTCATAGTTATACCAATTGATGTTGTCCCAAGTGATGTGAATCAAATCAGTTGTCAAGAGTAATTTGATTTTAGACTTCCTGTAAGGCTTAGGTGTCGGACGGCGGAGTTCTAGCCTATAAAGAAATAGCCGATGGGCCAGAAAATCTTTCCCATTTTTCGTGTTTGCTTTAGTCTTCTTAGTCATTCTAAAGAATGATTTTACCAAAGTAACGCGGTCTTTGAGGGATCTTTACCAACTGAAGCTAGTCCCTATTACGCGGTATTTATGTATTTATTGCATAATCTTCTATCAAACCGCATTTTGTTAGAAAAACATCCAGAATTGTCCAGAGAGGCAAAATGACTACCTGTGCTCTCAACCCTCTTTGAGAAATGTTTCCATAAGCTCCTGAGCAGGAAGATAATGTACGAGTATGTACTCCCTGGTTCCTTAGTTTAGATTCAGTGACCAATTTACGCCCTCTTTCTAGCAATGGGTGCTTTCGCAGTTTTTCGAGTCAAAGGGTTGCCTTATATGCTGAAGGAGTTGTTGAAAGAAACTGAGCTCCATTCTTACTCTTATATTAAGTGAGTCAGTCGCATTTGAATTGTCAAACAATAGAGAAAATATGCATATACGTGTGTAGGCAAGTAAGGTAAAGGAACAAATTGTCGACTTTACATACTCGTACAGAAGACACGTCATTTCAGAGAGCGTACAAAGTTCTAATTTCCAAGATGATTTGTACCTCTTGCTATATCCCTGGATACATTAACCAACGAATGCTATTAAATTGATCTATTAGAATGAAACATATGTTTGTGCATTTGCAGCTGTTTTATTGCCCCAATCACTGTTTCGCAATATTTTATGACTCATTATGATAGAGAGGTGGTGAGAGTTTGAGGACAAAAGAAAATATATGTTGCGAAAAAATCGAAAAAGCATCTGTGCAACGCCTATAATAAAACGTCACTGTCAACAACAATTAAAGTGATTAAGAAGATTACCTATCTTGGGATAAACATCAACTCCACGAAAGTCACTCAAAAGTGGAGATTCAGCAAAGACCCGCCGCCTTGTATACTAGGAAACTAATGTTGAAACTACAAAACAAAATACATGCTTACATAACAGAAAGCGGAGAAAATATTTCAACAGTAGGATTCTGCACCGTTTGAGGAGGGCGACTGAAGGAGAAGATACAACCTCGAACTCTGTGGATCGTATCAAGATGTGGATTTAGCCCATAAAGCCAAAACACGACGGCATAAAATATTAGAGACAACATTTCTTCAAGAATAATCAAATTATGTGAAACACAAATTATTAAACACCATATTTCACAGCTACTAAATACAAGAAGGAAACACTCATGAGCGGTTTTAAGAAATCAACTAAACAGAACATATCGAAAGGATTTCCAAGTGTCAAAATAGAGGAGAAATGAGTAGAACAACCAACATTTTCACACTTACATATGATTTATTAATAATCTCAAACTCAAATTAGTTTTTCGTCGCTCCTGTATGGAATTGGGTACATGTGAATTCTCATCAATCCCCGATCTCCAGTGCTTGATGACTCCTCCCAATCAGTTCAGTATTGTAGGCTTCTCAGGTTCAAAAATGTACACGTATGTACTCGTGTCTTCGTTCAGGAGTATCTGGCTCGGTCCCTGGCTTCTTGCTCCCTCTTTAGTCTTGCAATTGTTAGGCGTAATCGTTTCTTGTAGAGAACGCTGTCCTGCAAGTGGCCGACTTCTACGGGAGTAAACTTCGTTGAATGTTTGTAATTCGTGTGGACCAACTCATCGGTAAGACAGTATTTGATTTCGTATTTATACTCGGCGTAATTTAGTCCTCGTCGACGTCCTCGTATTTCCTCTTGATAAAGAAAGACCAAGTAAGGCACTGATGGCTTCTCGTTGCACAGTTTCATTGTGAAAAGTGTCAATTGTAACAGCTTCAAAGGATAACTTCTGACTAAACGTGAACGACTAAATATTTTCGCATTTATATCAGAAAAATATTGTGAATCTATCTGCAGTTAGATTAGCTACTTTGAAAATTTGTAACCCTTTTCTCAAGCTTAATTAGTTTTTACCCTACAATTTGCGCAATTTTGGCACACCTGTACGCTTCATCGACTACCTGTTAAGTCGACTAAGATGCACATACCTAATTTTTGTATATTGTATTTTAAGTAATATATTATAAAATGAGTAATTCCACACACTGAAATAATCTAGAAAATATCGGAGGATATTTATGTATTTTATATTCGTATAATCTACAATAACAAAGCTGATAACTTGGTAAGAGTTAGTAATAAGAACGAGACTTGCAGTGCTCTTGTTGATCGCACTTGTAGTACCTCTGAGAAGTTCAGGGTAATTTTTGCTCTTCGCTGACAGATAATATTTTCAAAGATCAAAATTCCAACAGGAGTACTTTTGGAAGATGTTTTACCTCAGTGCAACTTCCAAGTGAATGATTTCATAACTTTTCTTTAGACTTTGCTGGAAAGTTAATCACCTTTATTGAAGCTATGGTAGTTTAGGAAATATGTGAAGTAAAATATTTTTATATATATTTGAGACCTTTTTTTATTTTTCAACTTATTTGTTTAATAATAAATAATATTTAAGGCTATTCACTTTATACAATTCAATTTTTAAAACTTTTCCAAAAATCTAAGAATTTATACATATTTAAGAAATTGTAAGATTTGACATTTTTTTCTGGGTTTTCGAATCGATCTTCTGTTTCAGCTTCTTCTTATAGACTGCGCTGTAGATTAAGTGATCTCGTGCTTCCTCACTGTAGCTCATTAGGTTCTTCCATGTTTTCACAACTAGGTCGTGTGTTAGTGCGTATTTAGCCTTGGCCAGTTTTATGTTGTCGGTGGACTTCGATCGACGTAGTTGCTCATGGTAAAGGAAGAGGTGATATCCAACTGGTATTTCCTTTCCATCAGATTTTCCTTTAGCTTTTCTACTCATATTTGATTTATTTATTTTTTGTTATTTGGTATTCTGTCAGCTAGCTTCGAAGGACTTGTAGCGAATGAAGAATGTGTCAGGACTGCTGCACCTTTATACTAATGTTCTCCTCAGGTAGAATTTCCAAACATTGCACAAGCCAAAAAAAGTCAACTACCTGCTCGTTGGCCCTAATTTGTTGTTTTGATTCGGACAATTATGGAGGCTTGTAGTTAGTATTGTAGTTAAGGGAGTTGTCTACGAGTCTAACTGTTGTGAGTAAACTTGAGGAATTCTCATGTGCTTTATTTAGATCTCAACCCATGATTGAGGTGGGCGAACTTGTGTTATACCTCCAGAATTCCCATGAATTGAAATAATTGAGCTATGGACTGCAGATTACAATACTTTCTAGGCTACGTTCCTCTATTAAAAACTTTTCAAGTGAGCTATCCAAATTCTGTGTTGACAGTACTTTAGCAATCACAGATTTGCTGTTTGATATTGGCAAGAGCTGAATTTACGCGTGAACATTTTTATGACTCCGGACTTAGGTTAATCTAACCTTAATTTCTATTACTCCTTCTGGGATATTTCAACAACCATTTCGGATAATAATGATAATAATAATAAAAGATGATTACGAAAACAGTGGGAAGATATTTGCAAGGACAAGGAACTCAGGTGCAATAACATTTCAGTGAATAAATCGAATGCAATACCGCTTTCATCAGCTTATTTTAAATGTGGCAGTTGGATTAGATTTTAAGACAATGTGAATGTCGCTTTGTATCCACAGAAATGATAAAATTGTTCTTCCATACTACTGGAAGATCAATTTTTTCGGTGGCTCTAACTTCCAATTAACTGAAAACATCAACTCTTGCGGTTTTTGCTTTCCATTTTTATTGCCGTGGCTTTGGTATCTTTTACCTTATTTTTCGTTGTGAGTCACGGGACTGGTCTTTTAAATTTCATTGACTTGAGTATTCGACTGTGCAACACAAGTGTGTTGGCATTATGAACGACCGAAATCCAAGATATGTGGGCTCTCCTGGCAACAACTATAGTGGCAATTTTAAATACCGTACACTATACTAGACGAATACATTGTCTTGGGAGATCAAAGTGCCCAACAGTCCATACTATGCCATTCGATTAATTTACGCATCATCAATCTCGAAAACCGACACTTGCATCCATCGACAGAATAGTTCAAGGGTCGACTGGCCCTTGACTGCATCTAAGAACATTTTGGCGAGACTTGAATTGCCAGAAGCTCACACATCTATGATATCTAGACGTGCGCTGTGGAACCACTTAAGGTCATAATTTGCACTCGAACTACGTGTTTGTATCAGGTTTCAGTAGTGTTCATGTTTATTTACTTTTTTTTCACATCGAAAATAAAACATAAATTAATAAAGGTTTTGCTAAACTTGTAAAATAACTTAACTACGTTATGACGCTCAAGATAAATGCTATTCGTGTAAACTAAATAATATGATAAATTTTGAAAATCCCTAGGAATTAGAAGTGCGTAGATATTTTTAACGTTGCTCCGATGAAGCTGCTGCCCTTCGACTTTTGATTTTCTTCTCGATCCTCTTTTCCAGTTTCTTTTTATAAATCACACTGTCTATTAGATGTTCTCGTTCGTCTTTATTGTAGCATGATATGTTTGTCCAGGTTGTGACAACCAGGTCAGTGGTAAGTCGATATTTTGCTCTAGAAGATTTGAGACTCTTAGGTTTGCAACGACGCAATTCTTGTCGGTATTGAAACAGATGATATCCAACAAGCACTCTTCCATCCCCATATTTCGAAATGATCTCCTGCTCCATTTTCTATTTTTTTCTTTTTCTGGCTGTACCAACTTTTTAAATCGATACGATTCAAATGATCGCTGTGCTGCACTGAGGAGAGCACTTGTCTCAGCGAATATTTATACCCGATGATTATGAAGAAGGATTCGTGGTAGACCTGCTACCTGCCCATCCGTCTACTTCTTTCCTATTTATTGCCTGGTTTTTCCCACAAATTAAACTGAAAATTGGTTTTGCAAATATTTATAATCTGCATTGACTTTTAATGAGTGGAGTGACAGAAAGTCGAATGTATCTATACGAGTAATAAAATCTGTAATACCTAATTTAAGCGTCTAGCTTATTCGCGGTAATTGTTGTACTTCAATACTGTAACTACTCGTATGTTAAGTAGGTACTTTGTGCTTCATGAAAAAATCTCCAAATCATTTCAAAGTAGACTGGATAGACGTTAACGTACATATGATTTGCTGTTACATTAGAAATACTTGCGTTCCACTAAGCAATATTCTAAATCCTACAAGTTGTGACGTTTCATTCCACATTTTTCAAATTAAAATAAATGAAATAAAATCAAAAAAAAATAATTGCCAATTCATATTCTATGAAATTTAGTACTCTGCCTCGAAAAAGTTGTTGCGTGATGAAAGCTGGCATGTTTCAGTTTAGCACACCAAATTCCCTATGATCGGTGATAGTTTGGCGCACGAAACTCAAATTTGATCCTTTTTAACGCTTCCAAGCAAGGGACTGCGATTCAAAGATTCCGTTGACTCTGATTGGAGCATACATCATCCAACACTCGACGTTTAAGAATTAAACTTTAAGAATGTTTCAGGCCATGAACGGTAAACAGAGGCCAATCTTTGTCGGATCCTCGCCCAGAGATCGACGGTCCTCTTTTACCCAAAACGTGTCGAGGCGGCATCAGTGGTTCCCTGCTTTTTATTTTCTCGTGAAATTACTACTCTGGCTTCTGTCTGTTGCTATTTGTTTAAAGGAATCGCCTAGAGATTTTGGAGAGTTAATTTTTAAGTCGAGGTACAGGAGTTGCTTACCTAACATATGACAGCTACATGTTCCTCCATATCATGAGCAGTTGACACTTTTCTTTTGGAGGCAGTTCCAACAACGAACTTTGAGGTCGTCAAAATCATCTAGCCTTTTCACTTGTCATAACTGGATTAGATCCACAGTATTATGAAATCAGTTTCCGTCTTGTAGAGGTCCAGACTATGAACGCTATCATAGAAGTCATGTTTTGTCTGTATTAATTTGAGAGTCGGTACTACGTAGAACATTAACTATTCTAGGTGTGGTGAGTCGTCCATGTTTAAGGTTTTATTTTAAGGGCTTTATTAGAACCCAATATATAGTGTCATTAGACCGTCCGCCCTCGGCAAATTCTCAAAGCCATAATTTTTTGCATCGACTTGATGTCGAATTATTTAGCGTTGCGATCATTTGAGTTATTTAGTTTACTTAGCGGAGCTCTTTATTCTGTACAACTTATATAGCGCTCAGCTGCAAAGACTGCTAGTCCTAAACTATTGTGATTTTTGGTGTGGCTTCATTTTCTAATTGATCAGTTAAAGATGTGATTCGTACTGACTTTAGCAGTGAAGGCTGATTATACCAAAATCGTGCTAGTGACAGGACCCGTCGAAGATGTCATTCAATTGCTTGATACCTTTTGCTTTTAAGGCTTTAAGTTTATGAAATACGATCTGGATGTGGATAATTCTACGACAAAGCTGCATGTAATGAAAGTTATGTGATATTTTTACCACTCCAGCATATCGCAGTTATGTAAACCACCTACAGCCAGAGGTTCATGAGTAGGTCATGAAGTTTAATTTGTACTTATGGACATTCCAGGAACTTACTTGTACTCACTTGTCGATGTGCACATTTTTACGGCCTTCTATACAAGTAAGACTTGTTACAGCTCGTGTTTTACATGATGCTAGTGTTTATGAAATTTGAATTGACCTGAGCCAGTTTCGCTAAACTCTGAACGAAAGACTTTCGTAGATCTTAGGCTAACGACTGTCTTTCGTTTTGTGACAAGTAGAGCCACGATATTTGAATGTCAAAATACGCATTGCCAAACGGCCATTAAACTACCTCGAATCCACTTATTTTTTGCTGACTGAAAAAAAGGAACTTTGAACTTGTTTTAGTAATTCCATTGAGACTATTTATTTATTTCGACAACTACGAGTATCTGTTAATTTTTACAATTTTGTAAGTTTGATTTTATAAATATAATTTTGTTTTATAAATTTATAAATGTACAATAAATATTGGGTGTATACAAATTAAATTCATTTATTCAATTGTTAGCAATTTGAAAATTATTTTCAGGTTTGTCACCGATTTGTGCAAGCAACTTCCTTTCCAGCCACACGTTGAACATGGCGAGCATCTTGTGAAGTTTTTGTTTGTATATGGATCCATGAGTTAAACAGGAGAGTTCATCTTCATAGTAATCCTTTGTTTCCTTGGCTACAGTCTTTGAGACCAACCCTTCGGTTAGATTCAATTTGGCTTTTGTGAGCGGCAAATGTCGGCGCTTCCGACGAAGTAGTTCCTTTCGGTAGACAAACACGTTGAATGCAACTGATGTCCTGGATGAACCTGGTCTGGTCAAATGATTTTGAGATTTTAAAGGCATTCTATAAAACGATTTTATGTAAATTGTTATTTCCGCTATGAAAACGAGTTGTCTTGAGTAATTGTATTTGCTAACTATTGCGGTAAGATGTTTTTTGAACGACTTATATATTTGTGCTATAACAACACCTATGGAACCTACCTGCGATCCTTTGTTGTTCTTTTATACAAATAGGGAATTCCCGGTGATTAGTTTTGTTTATTTTTGAGGTGTAATAAAATTAAGCATACAAAATGTCATGTGATTGGTAGAATACTCCAGA